>OY744483.1:335229028-336538303 GCA_963556165.1 Tipula helvola | reverse complement strand
GATACCTCCATCAATAGGCGTTGAGACCTGTAATTGTCAAACAAACGGCCATTTGGATCGGTCGAATATTTCTACACGTTTCGTGGAAAGTTCAATTTTTTTGAAAATCAACTGTACTATAGCCCACAAATTCAGAGCCACAAAATTCGAAAATCTGCAAATGTGCTCCGATTTCAATAATTGATACCTCTATCAATAGGCGTTGAGACCTGTAATTGTCATACAAACGGCCATTTGGATCGGTCGAATATTTCTACACGTTTCGTATAAAATTCAATTTTTTTGAAAATCAACTGAACTATATATAGCCCACAAATTCAGAGCCACACAAATCGAAAATCTGCAAATGTGCTCCGATTTCAATAATTGATACCTCCATCAATAGGCGTTGAGACCTGTAATTGTCAAACAAACGGCCATTTGGATCGGTCGAATATTTCTACACGTTTCGTGGAAAATTCAATTTTATTGAAAATCAACTGTACTATAGCCCACAAATTCAGAGCCACAAAATTCGAAAATCTGCAAATGTGATCCGATTTCGATTATTGATACCTCTATCAATGGGCGTTGAGACCTGTAATTGTCATACAAACGGCCATTTGGATCGGTCGAATATTTCTACACGTTTCGTGGAAAGTTCAATTTTTTTGAAAATCAACTGAACTATAGCCCACAAATTCAGAGCCACAAAATTCGAAAATCTGCAAATGTGCTCCGATTTCAATAATTGATACCTCTATCAATAGGCGTTGAGACCTGTAATTGTCATACAAACGGCCATTTGGATCGGTCGAATATTTCTACACGTTTCGTATAAAATTCAATTTTTTTGAAAATCAACTGAACTATAGCCCACAAATTCAGAGCCACAAAATTCGAAAATCTGCAAATGTGATCCGATTTCGATTATTGATACCTCTATCAATAGGCGTTGAGACCTGTAATTGTCAAACAAACGGCCATTTGGATCGGTCGAATATTTCTACACGTTTCGTGGAAAATTCAATTTTATTGAAAATCAACTTCACAATAAAAAGCCCACAAATTCAGAGCCACAAAATTCGAAAATCTGCAAATGTGCTCCGATTTCAATAATTGATACCTCTATCAATAGGCGTTGAGACCTGTAATTGTCATACAAACGGCCATTTGGATCGGTCGAATATTTCTACACGTTTCGTATAAAATTCAATTTTTTTGAAAATCAACTGAACTATATATAGCCCACAAATTCAGAGCCACACAAATCGAAAATCTGCAAATGTGCTCCGATTTCAATAATTGATACCTCTATCAATAGGCGTTGAGACCTGTAATTGTCAAACAAACGGCCATTTGGATCGGTCGAATATTTCTACACGTTTCGTGGAAAATTCAAAGTTATTAAAAATCAACTGAACTATAGCCTACAAATTCAGAGCCACAAAAATCGAAAATCTGCAAATGTGATCCGATTTCTATAATTGATACCTCTATCAATAGGCGTTAAGACCTGTAATTGTCAAACAAACGGCCATTTGGATCGGTCGAATATTTCTACACGTTTCGTGGAAAGTTCAATTTTTTTGAAAATCAACTGAACTATAGCCCACAAATTCAGAGCCACAAAATTCGAAAATCTGCAAATGTGATCCGATTTCGATTATTGATACCTCTATCAATAGGCGTTGAGACCTGTAATTGTCAAACAAACGGCCATTTGGATCGGTCGAATATTTCTACACGTTTCGTGGAAAATTCAATTTTATTGAAAATCAACTGTACTATAGCCCACAAATTCAGAGCCACAAAATTCGAAAATCTGCAAATGTGATCCGATTTCGATTATTGATACCTCTATCAATGGGCGTTGAGACCTGTAATTGTCATACAAACGGCCATTTGGATCGGTCGAATATTTCTACACGTTTCGTGGAAAATTCAATTTTTTTGAAAATCAACTGAACTATATATAGCCCACAAATTCAGAGCCAGAAAAATCGAAAATTTGCAAATGTGATCCGATTTCTATAATTGATACCTCTATCAATAGGCGTTAAGACCTGTAATTGTCAAACAAACGGCCATTTGGATCGGTCGAATATTTCTACACGTTTCGTGGAAAATTCAATTTTATTGAAAATCAACTGTACTATAGCCCACAAATTCAGAGCCACAAAATTCGAAAATCTGCAAATGTGATCCGATTTCGATTATTGATACCTCTATCAATGGGCGTTGAGACCTGTAATTGTCATACAAACGGCCATTTGGATCGGTCGAATATTTCTACACGTTTCGTGGAAAATTCAATTTTTTTGAAAATCAACTGAACTATATATAGCCCACAAATTCAGAGCCAGAAAAATCGAAAATTTGCAAATGTGATCCGATTTCTATAATTGTTACCTCTATCAATAGGCGTTAAGACCTGTAATTGTCAAACAAACGGCCATTTGGATCGGTCGAATATTTCTACACGTTTCGTGGAAAGTTCAATTTTTTTGAAAATCAACTGAACTATAGCCCACAAATTCAGAGCCACAAAATTCGAAAATCTGCAAATGTGATCCGATTTCGATTATTGATACCTCTATCAATAGGCGTTGAGACCTGTAATTGTCAAACAAACGGCCATTTGGATCGGTCGAATATTTCTACACGTTTCGTGGAAAATTCAATTTTATTGAAAATCAACTGTACTATAGCCCACAAATTCAGAGCCACAAAATTCGAAAATCTGCAAATGTGCTACGATTTCAATAATTGATACCTCTATCAATAGGCGTTGAGACCTGTAATTGTCATACAAACGGCCATTTGGATCGGTCGAATATTTCTACACGTTTCGTATAAAATTCAATTTTTTTGAAAATCAACTGAACTATATATAGCCCACAAATTCAGAGCCACACAAATCGAAAATCTGCAAATGTGCTCCGATTTCAATAATTGATACCTCCATCAATAGGCGTTGAGACCTGTAATTGTCAAACAAACGGCCATTTGGATCGGTCGAATATTTCTACACGTTTCGTGGAAAGTTCAATTTTTTTGAAAATCAACTGTACTATAGCCCACAAATTCAGAGCCACAAAATTCGAAAATCTGCAAATGTGCTCCGATTTCAATAATTGATACCTCTATCAATAGGCGTTGAGACCTGTAATTGTCATACAAACGGCCATTTGGATCGGTCGAATATTTCTACACGTTTCGTATAAAATTCAATTTTTTTGAAAATCAACTGAACTATATATAGCCCACAAATTCAGAGCCACACAAATCGAAAATCTGCAAATGTGCTCCGATTTCAATAATTGATACCTCCATCAATAGGCGTTGAGACCTGTAATTGTCAAACAAACGGCCATTTGGATCGGTCGAATATTTCTACACGTTTCGTGGAAAATTCAATTTTATTGAAAATCAACTGTACTATAGCCCACAAATTCAGAGCCACAAAATTCGAAAATCTGCAAATGTGATCCGATTTCGATTATTGATACCTCTATCAATGGGCGTTGAGACCTGTAATTGTCATACAAACGGCCATTTGGATCGGTCGAATATTTCTACACGTTTCGTGGAAAATTCAATTTTTTTGAAAATCAACTGAACTATAGCCCACAAATTCAGAGCCAGAAAAATCGAAAATTTGCAAATGTGATCCGATTTCTATAATTGATACCTCTATCAATAGGCGTTAAGACCTGTAATTGTCAAACAAACGGCCATTTGGATCGGTCGAATATTTCTACACGTTTCGTGGAAAGTTCAATTTTTTTGAAAATCAACTGAACTATAGCCCACAAATTCAGAGCCACAAAATTCGAAAATCTGCAAATGTGATCCGATTTCGATTATTGATACCTCTATCAATAGGCGTTGAGACCTGTAATTGTCAAACAAACGGCCATTTGGATCGGTCGAATATTTCTACACGTTTCGTGGAAAATTCAATTTTATTGAAAATCAACTGTACTATAGCCCACAAATTCAGAGCCACAAAATTCGAAAATCTGCAAATGTGATCCGATTTCGATTATTGATACCTCTATCAATGGGCGTTGAGACCTGTAATTGTCATACAAACGGCCATTTGGATCGGTCGAATATTTCTACACGTTTCGTGGAAAATTCAATTTTTTTGAAAATCAACTGAACTATATATAGCCCACAAATTCAGAGCCAGAAAAATCGAAAATCTGCAAATGTGACCCGATTTCGATGATTGATACCTCTATCAATGGGCGTTGAGACCTGTAATTGTCATACAAACGGCCATTTGGATCGGTCGAATATTTCTACACGTTTCGTGGAAAATTCAATTTTTTTGAAAATCAACTGAACTATAGCCCACAAATTCAGAGCCAGAAAAATCGAAAATTTGCAAATGTGATCCGATTTCTATAATTGATACCTCTATCAATAGGCGTTAAGACCTGTAATTGTCAAACAAACGGCCATTTGGATCGGTCGAATATTTCTACACGTTTCGTGGAAAGTTCAATTTTATTGAAAATCAACTGTACTATAGCCCACAAATTCAGAGCCACAAAATTCGAAAATCTGCAAATGTGCTCCGATTTCAATAATTGATACCTCTATCAATAGGCGTTGAGACCTGTAATTGTCATACAAACGGCCATTTGGATCGGTCGAATATTTCTACACGTTTCGTGGAAAATTCAATTTTATTGAAAATCAACTGTACTATAGCCCACAAATTCAGAGCCACAAAAATCGAAAATCTGCAAATGTGACCCGATTTCGATGATTGATACCTCTATCAATGGGCGTTGAGACCTGTAATTGTCATACAAACGGCCATTTGGATCGGTCGAATATTTCTACACGTTTCGTGGAAAATTCAATTTTTTTGAAAATCAACTGAACTATAGCCCACAAATTCAGAGCCAGAAAAATCGAAAATTTGCAAATGTGATCCGATTTCTATAATTGATACCTCTATCAATAGGCGTTAAGACCTGTAATTGTCAAACAAACGGCCATTTGGATCGGTCGAATATTTCTACACGTTTCGTGGAAAGTTCAATTTTATTGAAAATCAACTGTACTATAGCCCACAAATTCAGAGCCACAAAATTCGAAAATCTGCAAATGTGCTCCGATTTCAATAATTGATACCTCTATCAATAGGCGTTGAGACCTGTAATTGTCAAACAAACGGCCATTTGGATCGGTCGAATATTTCTACACGTTTCGTGGAAAATTCAATTTTATTGAAAATCAACTGTACTATAGCCCACAAATTCAGAGCCAGAAAAATCGAAAATTGGCAAATGTGATCCGATTTCTATAATTGATACCTCTATCAATAGGCGTTAAGACCTGTAATTGTCAAACAAACGGCCATTTGGATCGGTCGAATATTTCTACACGTTTCGTGGAAAGTTCAATTTTTTTGAAAATCAACTGAACTATAGCCCACAAATTCAGAGCCACAAAATTCGAAAATCTGCAAATGTGCTCCGATTTCAATAATTGATACCTCTATCAATAGGCGTTGAGACCTGTAATTGTCATACAAACGGCCATTTGGATCGGTCGAATATTTCTACACGTTTCGTATAAAATTCAATTTTTTTGAAAATCAACTGAACTATAGCCCACAAATTCAGAGCCACAAAATTCGAAAATCTGCAAATGTGATCCGATTTCGATTATTGATACCTCTATCAATAGGCGTTGAGACCTGTAATTGTCAAACAAACGGCCATTTGGATCGGTCGAATATTTCTACACGTTTCGTGGAAAATTCAATTTTATTGAAAATCAACTGTACTATAGCCCACAAATTCAGAGCCACAAAATTCGAAAATCTGCAAATGTGCTCCGATTTCAATAATTGATACCTCTATCAATAGGCGTTGAGACCTGTAATTGTCATACAAACGGCCATTTGGATCGGTCGAATATTTCTACACGTTTCGTATAAAATTCAATTTTTTTGAAAATCAACTGAACTATATATAGCCCACAAATTCAGAGCCACACAAATCGAAAATCTGCAAATGTGCTCCGATTTCAATAATTGATACCTCTATCAATAGGCGTTGAGACCTGTAATTGTCAAACAAACGGCCATTTGGATCGGTCGAATATTTCTACACGTTTCGTGGAAAATTCAAAGTTATTAAAAATCAACTGAACTATAGCCCACAAATTCAGAGCCACAAAATTCGAAAATCTGCAAATGTGATCCGATTTCGATGATTGATACCTCTATCAATAGGCGTTGAGACCTGTAATTGTCAAACAAACGGCCATTTGGATCGGTCGAATATTTCTACACGTTTCGTGGAAAATTCAATTTTATTGAAAATCAACTGTACTATAGCCCACAAATTCAGAGCCACAAAATTCGAAAATCTACAAATGTGATCCGATTTCGATGATTGATACCTCTATCAATAGGCGTTGAGACCTGTAATTGTCAAACAAACGGCCATTTGGATCGGTCGAATATTTCTACACGTTTCGTGGAAAATTCAATTTTATTGAAAATCAACTGTACTATAGCCCACAAATTCAGAGCCACAAAATTCGAAAATCTGCAAATGTGATCCGATTTCGATTATTGATACCTCTATCAATAGGCGTTAAGACCTGTAATTGTCATACAAACGGCCATTTGGATCGATCGAATATTTCTACACGTTTCGGGGAAAATTCAATTTTTTTGAAAATCAACTGAACTATAGCCCACAAATTCAGAGCCACAAAATTCGAAAATCTACAAATGTGATCAGATTTCGATGATTGATACCTCTATCAATAGGCGTTGAGACCTGTAATTGTCAAACAAACGGCCATTTGGATCGGTCGAATATTTCTACATGTTTCGTGGAAAATTCAATTTTTTTGAAAATCAACTGAACTATAGCCCACAAATTCAGAGCCACAAAATTCGAAAATCTGCAAATGTGCTCCGATTTTGATTATTGATACCTCTATCAATAGGCGTTGAGACCTGTAATTGTCAAACAAACGGCCATTTGGATCGGTCGAATATTTCTACACGTTTCGTGGAAAATTCAATTTTATTGAAAATCAACTGTACTATAGCCCACAAATTCAGAGCCACAAAATTCGAAAATCTGCAAATGTGATCCGATTTCGATGATTGATACCTCTATCAATAGGCGTTGAGACCTGTAATTGTCAAACAAACGGCCATTTGGATCGGTCGAATATTTCTACACGTTTCGTGGAAAATTCAAAGTTATTTAAAATCAACTGAACTATAGCCCACAAATTCAGAGCCACAAAATTCGAAAATCTGCAAATGTGATCCGATTTCGATGATTGATACCTCTATCAATAGGCGTTGAGACCTGTAATTGTCAAACAAACGGCCATTTGGATCGGTCGAATATTTCTACACGTTTCGTAGAAAACTCAATTTTTTTGAAAATCAACTGTACTATAGCCCACAAATTCAGAGCCACAAAATTCGAAAATCTGCAAATGTGCTCCGATTTCAATAATTGATACCTCTATCAATAGGCGTTGAGACCTGTAATTGTCATACAAACGGCCATTTGGATCGATCGAATATTTCTACACGTTTCGTGGGAAATTCAATTTTTTTAAAAATCAACTGAGCTTTAGCTTACAAATTCAGAGCCACAAAATTCGAAAATCTGCAAATGTGATCCGATTTCGATGATTGATACCTCTATCAATAGGCGTTGAGACCTGTAATTGTCAAACAAACGGCCATTTGGATCGGTCGAATATTTCTACACGTTTCGTAGAAAACTCAATTTTTTTGAAAATCAACTGTACTATAGCCCACAAATTCAGAGCCACAAAATTCGAAAATCTGCAAATGTGCTCCGATTTCAATAATTGATACCTCTATCAATAGGCGTTGAGACCTGTAATTGTCATACAAACGGCCATTTGGATCGGTCGAATATTTCTACACGTTTCGTGGGAAATTCAAAGTTTTTAAAAATCAACTGAGCTTTAGCTTACAAATTCAGAGCCACAAAATTCGAAAATCTGCAAATGTGATCCGATTTCGAAATTTTGAAATTTTTGAAAATTTTTAGTATTGAAGAAATAGGGTTGACTTTTGTCACGAATTAAACGGTTAACTAGTTCTGTCGGTGCGGCGCTGCAATTATAATAATTCCCATTTTCATCAAAAATGTCTAATTTCACCTAAATTGCATAAATTGGCCGTACATTCCAGAATTTTGTGAAAAGAGCATAAATTTTTAAAAAATGGTCTAGTTTTATTTCGTTTGGATAAATTCCAGAATTTTTAATTTCGGTGTCATCTCGTTCTTAAGATAAGATAAAGTGGCGACCCAAAAATTAATTTTATAATCCGTTTGGGCTGTAAACAAATACCGCTAAAAGACGAAAAACGTTTAAATCCACTTAAACACCGAAAAACGACTTTACAATTTAGGTCTGAAACACCTAAAAAATTCATTCATAAAATCTAGAATCCAAATTTTAACAACAAAACTACCCCGGCTACTATAGTTCGAAATATGTATTGCCCATGTAACATGCACCTGCTCTATATAAAGCATAAATAGTACCTCAGGTATTCAATCATTTTTAATCAATTTAATTGACTTGGTTGTAACAAAACACATGTATATGCTGCACAATAAGACAGAACGGGAGTGTATACATAAATAACAAAATGGCAACCCCCGTCAAAATCAATCAAAAAAACAAAAAAAAAAGCAAAAATCATTTTTATTAATTAAAACCTAAAAATGCTTCTCATTTATTACTACCTATAGCCGATACATATTTGGAGCCAATCATCGTTACCTTTATGCTTTGAGAGTTTATGAATATTTTTTTTTTTATGTATACACATAGATCTCACAAATTTTGATGAAAGTCATTATAACGATTTTTTGTACATACACAGCTACACAAATTTTTCTTTTACGTTACATATTTTGTGAAACTCAAATAGAAAATTGGTTCGGCAACCTAATGAATTATGATTTTCAGTACAAAAGGATGCCAAAAAATAAAGGATTTGTAAAAAATTTAATTAAACACACATACCTTTCGTCCATTTATAAACCATGTTATATTCACAGCTGGATATGATGGACTGATCGAGCAGGCGGCTTTAAAATAATCCGCCGACGTTATAATTTTCTTATCAATTTGCATCATTGGCGGATCTTTCGGCAGTTCAACCACTTGCATTTTAGATGCCCGTATATCCGTGTGAAATAGTGGCGCATCTTCCGACACTTCACATTGGTACATGCCAGATAATTCACGTGTTACACTTCGTATTGTGACCGATGTTGTATCGGACATTGTTAACTGAAATAAAGAGAAAAAAAAAATTTGCTTTTATTCGGAAAATGGGAAAATTAATTTACCAAAGTTTATTTTTAATTAACTTTATTTTATCTCATCAATTTTTTTGTATGTCAAGTGCATTAATTTGTAAAATTCAAATACGAGTACGTACATAATTAAAAAACATAAAATTGTGGTTTAGCTATTTTGTGGTTTCTAAACCCATACAAATTTATTGATTCCTAAATATATAAAGGTATAGAGATATTTGCATATAGCTACGGGACTCTAATTAAATACCTTTTATGTTAATTACTATGAATAATTATTTTTGTATACCGTACACATCTATTGTCTAGACAATACGTAATGGTACGAGGATTTTATCCCCCAGTTTATATTGGTTTGGGCAATAAATATTTTTACTTGTTCAGTTTATAACCAAACACAAAATATAAAAATTAATCACGCACAATTGAGGTTTTTTCCTTTTTATTTTATGTTGCCCCACATAAAATAATTTGAATAACATTGAGGTAAAGAATTGGAATACAATTCATCACAAACTTGTTCCACAATAAAGTAGCTAGCTAGGCTACATACAACAACAACAACAACAGCAAAAAAAGGGTTCGTCTCCCATTGTTAAGTGTATTTTTTATTAACTTTTATTTTTTATTTTTGTTGGAAAGGAAACTAAAATTTTCCATTAACCTAAGCTTTTGAATACTGTTTTGAAATGCGGTGATGATGGTAATCTACTTATGTATGTATAGTGAGAGAGGATATGGAATGTTAGGGTGAAATTGAGTGACAAATTGTGCAATGATTTTTTTATTTTTTATTGCTAAGTGATTTTTGGAATTGGGTCCGATGTGGTGTCACAAGTTTGATGACCTAATTTTGTCTTCTTTGTTGAAATTGTTTCTAGTGATTTTTATTTTTTTATTTGACAATAGTTGTTATGATTAAATAGCCACTAAAAAATTCAATTTGTTTATATTCTAACAGGAAGTCGGAAAGCTTTCGCAGCTTTACCATTTTGGGGTCGCTTTATAACATTTTTTAACATTTATAATTAACCTTTCTATAAAAAATATGAAAGCTTCAATTCGGAAAATTAAGTGCATACCTGAACACGTTTCAAGTCAACTCAATCTATCCTAAAACTCAACTCCTACATCAATCTCTAGCTGAACGCCTTAATTTAGCCAACTTCAACTCAATCTCCAGCTGAGCCTCCAAACAAATCTCTAGTACAACTTCCAATTCCTAACGTAACCCCCAAATTGTCCCTAATCTCAATAAGCAATACGACCCCAAATCAATATTGAATAAAATTTCAAAACCATCCCAAATTAACCCTTGATTATAATTTACCTCAACATCAACTCAATCTTCAGCTAAACCCTAAAATACAATCCCTAAATTAAAACGGTTAGCAAGTTGCATACGTACATGAACTAAACCGAGTCCTTAGGCAATTTCCAACTCGACTGAATACGCAACCCAACTCCAAATTCAACGTTCAACTCAATCCTCAAATCGACACTAAGTCCCAAATTAAGTCCAGTACTAAATGATCAACTTAGCTACAACTCAACCGCAACTAAACCAACCGCAATGCCCAATGGGCTAAGTTATAATTTAGCGTGAGTTGGATTCCTGGGCGATTTGAAGGTTGGGTTAGTTGCATGAAGTTTGTGGCTGGAGTTGAATTAGGGTTCAGTTGGAGTTATGTGAGGGGTTTAGTCGGAGAATTATTTTGTTGAAGGTTCAATTGGAAATAAGCTTGATTTGAGGGCTTAGAGTTGGATCGGGTTAGATTAAGTTTAGGTGGAGAGCGGTTGGGCTTTTAAAGTTATAAAAATTTAAAGTTTTAAAGTGTTGAAGTTTTAAAGTTTTAGAATTTTAAAGTTTTAAAGTTTCAAAGTTCTAAAGTTTCAAATTTTAAAATTCTAAAATTTTAAAATTTTAAAGTTCCGAAGTTTTGAAGTTAAAAATTTCAAAATTTTTAAGTTTTAAAGTTTTGAAATTTTACAAATTTAAAGTTTTAAAGTTTAAAAGTTCAAAAGTTTAAAAGTTTAAAAGTTTTAAAGTTTTGAAGTTTAGAGTTTCAAAATTTTAAAGTTGTAAAGTTGTAAAATTTTAAGATTTTAAAGTTTTAAAATTTTGAAGTTTTGAAGTTTTGAAGTTTTAAAGTTTTAAAGTCTTGAAGTTTTAAAGTTTCAAAGTTTGGAAGTTTCAAAATTTCGCAATTGTATAGTTTTAAAGTTTTAAAGTTTCAAAGTTCAGAAGTTTCCAATATTTAATGTTTCAAATTTTTCAAATTTTAAAGTTTCAAAGTTTTGAAATTTTAAAGTTTTGAAGTTTTACAGATTTAAAGTTAAAAGTTTAAAAGTTTTGAAGCTCAGAAGTTTTAGAGTTTTAAAGTTTCAAAATTTTGAAGTTTGAAAGTTCCAAAGTTTTTAAGTTTTAAGTTTTAGATTTTAAAAATTTTAAAGATTGAAGTTTCAAAGTTTTTAAAGTTTTAAAATTTTTAAGTTTTAAAGTTTTGAAGTTTTTAAGTTTTAGAGTCTTGAAGTTTAAAAGTTTTAAAATTTTGCAGTTGTAAAGTTTTGAAGTTTTAAAGTTTCAGAATTTTAAAGTTTTAAAGTTTCAAATTTGTAATGTTCCAAAATATTAGAATTTTAAAGTTTCAAAGTTTTGAACTTTGGAATTTCAAAATTAAAATGTTTTAAAGTTTCAAAGTTCAAAAGTTTCAATTTTTTAATGCTCCAAATTTTTAAAATTTAAAGTTCCAAAGCTTTGAAGTTTAGAATTTCACAATTTTAAAGTTTTGAAGTTTTACAGATTTAAAGTTTAAAAGTTTAAAAGTTCAGAAGTTTTAGAGTTTTAAAGTTTCAAAATTTTGAAGTTTGAAAGTTCCAAAGTTTTAAAATTTTGAACTTTTAAAGTTTTGAAGTTTTTAAGTTTTAGAGTCTTGAAGTTTTAGTTTTAAAATTTCGCAATTGTAAAGTTTTAAAGTTATGAAGTTTTAAAGTTTCAGATTTTTAAAGTTTTAAAGTTTCAAAGTTTCAAATTTTAAATGTTTCAAAATTTTAAAATTTTAAAGTTTCAAAGTTTAGAATTTCAAAATTAAGTTTTAAAGTTTTGAAGTTTTACAGATTTAAAGGTTTAAAGTTTAAAAGTTTTAAAGTTTTGAAATTTAGAAGTTTTAGAGTTTTAAAGTTTCAAAATTTTGAAGTTTTAAAGTTTTTAAGTTTTAGGTTCTTGAAGTTTTAAAGTTTTAAAATTTCAAAATTCTAAAGTTTCAAATATTTAATGTTCTAAAATTTTAAAATTCTAAAGTTTCAAAGTTTTGAAGTTTAGAATTTCAAAATTTTAAAGTTTTGAAGTTTTACAGATTTAAAGTGTTAAAGTTAAAGTTTTGAAGTTTAGAAGTTTTAAAGTTTTAAATTTTCAAAATTTTGAAGTTTTAAAGTTTCAAAGTTTTAAAGTTTTGAAGTTTTTAAGTTTTAGAGTCTGGAAGTTTTAAAGTTTCAGAATTTTAAAATTTTAAAGTATCCTAATTCTAAAGTTTCAAAATATTTATGTTTTAAAATTCTAAAGTTTCAAAGTTTTGAAGTTTAGAATGTCAAAATTTTCAAGTTTTGAAGTTTTACAGATTTAAAGTTTTAAAGTTTTCAAGTTTAGAAGTTTTAGAGTTTTAAAGTTTTAAAATTTTATAGTTTTATAGTTATTAAGTTTTAAATTTTTAAAACCTTAGAGTTTTAAAGTATTAAAGTTTAAATTTTTTTTTAAATTTTGAAGTTTTAAAATTTTTAAATTTTGAAGTTTTAAATTTTCATAGTTTTAAAGTTTCAAGTTTTAGATTTTTAAAATTTTAAAGATTAAAGTTTAAAATTTTTAAAGTTTTAAAATTTTCGGGTTTTAAAGTTTTTAAGTTTTAAAAGTTTACAGTTTTAAAGTTTTAAAAATTTAAACTTTCAAAATTTAAAATTTTGAAGTTTAAAATTTTTAAGATTTCATAAAAGTTTTATAGTTATTAAGTTTTAAATTCTTGAAATTTTAAAGTTTCAAAATTGTAAAGTTTAAAGTTTTAAAGTTTCAAAGTTTTAAATTTTTAGGGTGAATTGGAGGATATACAGAGTAAAGTTGTTGAGTTGGGGTGAAATAAGTAATTGATGGCCTCAGTTAGGGTTTGATTTGGTAGTTGAGTTAGAGGTTATAATAAGTTTAATTTTAATTCAGAGAAAAGTGCTTTTGGTCGAAAATGTTTTTTTAACCGAAGTTAATGAGAATTGCCAGTAAACTTTGTGGGATGTGTCATTTTATTAAATCAAGAAAATCTATAGATGCATGACAATCTATCAACATGTAAAACTCAAGATATATATGTAAAATTCTAAAATGGTTCTCCAAAAAATTCTGGAATACGGTAAACTATGTAGAATGGAATTTTGAATTTTGCCAATTCGAGTCAAACTACGTGTTTCCTTTACCTATTATGATGAAATTTGAGCTTTTTTACGAAAACTGATTTGATGTGCGACGGATGATTTTCCTTAAATTTTTAGAATGTAGCTAACTGGAATTATAACGAAAAAATTGTTGGCAGATTTATCGGAAAATCTGAGATTGAGAAACTTCCTAATAAGTATCTATGTAAGAGGGCACAAACCGGATAATCCCCCATATCTTTACATGCTGTCTAAAGGATTATGAATTTAAACTTGATTTGAATAGAACCGAGTTAAGCCGTCGACAATGCAATACTTTCCGAATGTATTATTCGGATCCTTTTTTGTTAAAATTAGCTGCGTCCTACTTAATTCTGAAAATTAGTGTTACAAAATTCACTTTAATTTGCCATTCAATTCATACTTTTATTTATGCTCTAAAAAGCTTAAAAAAAACATATACTAAATTATGAAATAGGACGAAGATATTTGGAGAATTTGGTTCAATTATAAATACATGAATGAAATCTGTTTACAATCGGCGAACACAACTATGACCCGGACCCGGTTGAAATGCAAAATTGATTGACCCCTACTTTTGATGTCAGTTTATAGGCTGACATATAGTGGTAGAATATGCAACTTATCTACTCTTAACAGACCTATTTTAGCCGTACATCATCGATATGAAATATGCATAAGGTAGGTTGTTAAAACAAACTTGAAAAAAATTGGGAGTGTTTCGAACCCTAGAATCGATGGCCTAACATATAAACGAACAAACATTCTAATTTCCAAGCTTAAAAGAATATTAAATTTTTAAGCTTCCAGCATTAAGATATCAATTTTTTAAGCATTAGCTTATAGACATTTACTAAAATTAAAATTAAATCGTTTAAGGCTTGGGCTTGAACAACCCTAATTCGGCCGATCGAAATTTCGATGTTTTCTAACATAAATTTTAAAGCTGGAGATTTTAATAGTTCCATAAAATAAAATTAAGATATTCCGCAAGCTTTTTTAGCTTTTAATTTCTCAAAGATTTGCATCGTCAAATTTAAAATTTTACATAATCTACAAAACACAGGCTTTACTAATGTAATTTAACCTTACTTTAGTTTAAACTTATTTTAGTTTTAAAATTAAAATTAAAATCTGGAAATTAATGAAATTTAATTAAGTGTAAAAAGTATACATATTATTACTACTATCAAAAATTTTTAAAAGTCAGATTTTATTCTAAGATTTTAAAAGACAAATCCTAAAAGGGGTTTAATGTTCACTTAGCTTTTCTATTTAAAATGCTCAAAAAACCACTTTCAAATGAGGTTACTACTTATTAACTGAAATTAAAAAAAACGAATTTTTCATAACCAAAATCAGCTTTCTAAACATATAAAAAAGCTGTTCTCAAGAATTGTTAACGCCTTTTAACGGATAAAGCGATTAATAAAATTGGATTGAGCTTTAAAGTTTGCATATTTAATTGATCGAAACTGTTATCAACTATTATTGAAGACTTCTATAATTTCTTATTTTATATGCTTATGTTAATAAAATTTTGTTATTGTAACATAAATAGACGATATTACCCGGAAGGCATATCAATTTTATATTCAACCAAAACTATTTAAACAAAAATTTTACCTTTAATGGGTACCGACTTAATGATATGAAAATATTTCTGGAGCATAAAAATACAACAAAAAAATAATACTCGTTAAAAAACGTTATCAGTGCTGAGAAAGACTAAATCACCAATAGTTTGCTCGAAAGATAGAAATAAGAAAAAAAATATGCTGAGTCAAGCACAAAATAAAAACAACAAACTAAAGGTTTATACATCCATAAAATAACAAAAAATAAGTTTCCAGCGAAAATCCAAGCTTTTAGCGGGGGTAATAAGATTAAAACACAAAATTATACATCCATAATTTGCAATCGAATGCAAATAGCTCAAACAGAAAAATAAACTAAAAAAAATAGTTTTGTAATAAAATCCCAAACTTTATTAAATTCTTTTTTTTTTATTTTTATGAGTCGAAATTTTTATGTTTAATGTTTTTCTTTATAAGTTCCTGGCTGCATAGTAAAAAAATAAAAAAAAAGTTTTTCGTCTACAGATTTAAAATGTACATTGCACAAAATGAAATGTTTTAATATTTAAAATTAAGCTTTTATGTACATATTTTGTGTGTTTTTATTTTTTTAGTTATGCTTTAACAATGTTACAAAAATTATACAATATATGTACCAGAACATATTATTATGTACATTGCTATGTAGTTATGATGAAGAAGGAACATATTTTATATTATGTTGAATGTTTAGGTTTTTTTGGTTTATTAGATTTTGTTTTAATTTAAAGTTATGTAGTCAATAAAGCATAACACTTTGTACATATACATAACTATCCATGTGTACACATTGCATTACAACTATATACATATGATGCATAATGTTGAAAAAAAAAGTTATAAGTTATTATTAATTTTTTGAATACTTATGTATCAGTTTGTTTGAATGTTGGTTTTATATATAGTCAAACTTAAGGCCGAACTCATAACTTATGTTTATTTATTTATTGTAAGGCTTTCAAAAAACTAGCTTAATTTAAAAGAAACAAACTATCTAAATTCTTGGTAAACAACTTTTTAAGTTTTTTGGGAAATATGGTTTCGATTAAAATTTACTTAGCTTAAAAATTTATTCCTTTTTTAAGATTATTAATTTCAGCCAAATTTCAGAATTCAAATAATTTTTTTTATTGTTTTTGGAAATTTATAGTTTTGCAAGATATTTGCTTTTTTAGCAATATTTAATTTAACAGCTGTTAAAACTTTCTATTGTTATTTAAAGCTCCACAAAATTGAATAATTTTTTAGAAACGGTAAAATCTTGCAAAACAGCTTTCTGAACTATTCTAAAAAGCTCCACAAATTGTTAAAGTAAGCCGTAAGCTTTCAAATTACCGTTTTCGGAAATTGAAATAGATTACAGAATTAATGGAAGCTCTCAAATTTTCTAAAGTTTATAATTTTGTAAGATAGAAAATTTACAGGAGAAATTTGAAAAATTTGGTTAAAATAGTTTTGAAAATCTAAAAATTAAATCAAATAAATGTATTCGCGACAAAATTTATGCTGCATATGGACATGTGACTCAGAAAATGTCATTAAGTTATAATACTCTTTGTCAGTCAAATTGAAAGCTCTCTCTGGTTAGTGACATTTAAAATTTGTGAAATCTACGAACTAAATATTTCCAACCTAAAATAATTTCTACTAATTAAAAGCAAAAATTTGAATCTTTTGTTTCTCTTCATTAAGAATTTTCAAGGAAATTTTGATTTGTTCTTTAATTAATTAAAAGCTTCGCAAAATTTTTAAAATCAATTTTGAGAAATTACCATAATTTTAAATTTTAGAAAATTTGAAAATTTCCTAAAAACTGAATTTAAGAGCTTACGGCTTACTTTTACAATTTGTTGAGATTTTAATATGTGTAAAAACCAAAAACATTTAAACGTGGTTCTAATAAAGGTTAACGCTTTCCTAAGTTTCTTATTAAAATTGTACAGTTCCCATCTTTGAAAGCTCTAGCAGCAATGAAATCAAATTATACACTGTGTTTTAAAGGTTAACGAAATGTTAAAATAACAATAAGGAACTTTAACAGCTTTTAAATTAAATTCTGTAACAAAGCAACAGAAAGATTAGTAACCATCAAAATTACAAATTTCCAAAAACAAAACCATAAATTAAATGATTTCTGAAATTTGGAAGACCATATATTTCTAAAGAAAATTTGATCTTTGTTGAAAATCACAGATCAGTATATCTTGAGCTACAGATCTCCAAAATCTGCAAATGCACTTCGATTGCAGGTCTTGATACCTCTAAGTATGTTTAAGAATGCTGGAGCTTTAAACGAGAAACAATATTTTTTTCAAGTAACAATTTCATACTGTAAAAATTTCAGAATTTTCCAAATTTGTGATATCCGCTATCAGAATTTTATTAAAGCTTACATGAAGATTCTACATTGAATTTATTTAATAATGTCGGATTTTTATCTTTACGGAAAAATTATATAAATGAATTATTGTTGCCTACCTAGCCATTTAGAAATTTCAAACAATGTTTAAAACTTGGAATATTCCGATTTGTTGGAGCTTTTAATTCAATTGAAAAATTTTACAAATTGAGACTCAAATGCTGCTGGGGAAAACATAGATTCATGTTAATAAGTTATAAATTGTCAAATTAGGCAGCCTCCAAAATTATTAAGTCGTAAATTTAGTTTAACAAAACTTTCCAATTTTCTATTATTTATATCGTTAAAGCTTTATAATTAACTTTAAAAAATTGATAATGAACATTTTAAATGTAATTGCTGCTGGAAATTTTCACGTTCAAGAATTTTAGAATTTTAAGAGTTAATGGAAATTATCGATGCTACTGGAAGCTTTAACAATTATCTTTATCGCACATTTTTTCTCAAAAGTTGTCCGAATTTCTGTAAATTCTGGATTAAAATTTTCGTAAAAAATTCAGATTTAAAATTAAGTATAAATAAGAAAAGCATAAATATTGTAGACTTAAAATTTTTAAGATAAAGAGTTGAATACCAAAAGCTTTCAGAATGTTTTTAATTTATGTTAAGGAATTTAATAAATTGTTTCTCAATTTTAAATCTATATTACGAAAATAACGAAATTTTGTTCGACCGAATTATTTAACCATAAACATTTTAAACTTTTAATGATTTTATAGAGAATTTTTTAAATAAAAATTTAATCGAAAAATTTCTAACAATTTTTAAATTTTTTTTTAATTTAACTGCCGCTGCAGCAGAAAGTAAATTTTGTTGAAGATTTTAATGCTTTAAAGCTTTCAAATAAAATGTTTGACACATTTAATATATTTAGAGAACAAACTAAATTTGAATAGAAATCTCTATTATATATATAAAGCTTAAAATTAATCATGTTAAACAATGTGAACGAGCTTTTAGATTTTAGTGGTCTTTGAATATTTTAACTTTTAAAATAAATAAATTTAATTATTCATGATAAACGATTTTTTTTAACAAAACTTACATTTGTATAAAGCTTTTTTACTTGGATTTCTGGATTTTATAAAATTTTAAAACAAATTTTAAGTAGTGCTGAAACTTTAGAATTTGTTTGTTTGAAAAATGAATAATTTTGTGAAAACATTATTTTCCGTAATTCTTATCATCAGCCGTTTTTTTTAATAAAGCTTTCGAATTTAACACTTCCAGGAAATTAATTAACTGTGCAGAAAGTAGATGAAAATGCTTTCATTTTGATTTTGTTAAACGAATTTTAAAAATAGCTTCTGTAATTTTCATGATTCAGCTTAAGATTTGTTAAAATATTTTCTTTAGCTTTATGGAATTTCATTAAACTACGGTGTGATCCGAAATTTTAAAATTTAAATTTTTCTGAAGTAAATGGGAAATTTGTGTTTTGGTTAATTTGAAAAAAAAAGCTTTTTGGTCGCACTTTAAAATTAACTTAATTTTTGTATAATATGTGGTACAACGTTAGAATAAGCTTCTGTAATAAATTGCTAGAAATTTGTACAAAGGTGGAACTATTTTCAAAAAGCTTTATGCTCTCAACATTTTCGTGAATAAAATATACAAAAAGTACGTGTAGATTCCAACCGTAAACCAAACAAATAGAAAACAAATAAAAAAATAAAATTCACAAAGAATTCTGCTTTTGCCTTTTGTTGTTGTTGTTAATTAACGTAAAAGTTTTTTGTTTTTTTTTTGTTGCTTAAAACAAGTTAATTTCGACAATTATTTGTTTTTTGTAGCTTCAAACTTTTTTATTTTTGTTTTGGTGTATACTCAGCCCGTAAGCTTTTCAGTTTTTTTTTTCTACACGTTTATTATTATTGTTGTTGTTTTGTATATGGTTCCGGAAAAAAGGGTTTAAGTCTAAATATTTGGAATTTATATAAAATAAAAACAAAAATATACCAGGCAACCTCGCTCTTTTGGGCTTTTAATTTTTATATCTATGTCGACGATATTTTTTTTCTGTTTTATTTTGTTTCGGGTGTGTGTGTGCTTTTTGGAATAAATACAAGATTTTCATTATTACGTCGTACAGTTTATTTTCATCTGCGCCAAACTTTTATTTTTTATTTTTTGCTTATACTGTTTCTGGTAAACAAGACAAAATTATATTATCTTGTTTGTTGTGATTTCGGTTTATGTTGTTCTTAATTTAATAATTTAATTAAATTAGCATAATTTGATATAAAATGTTGTATTTGGATGGCATACACAACAAAAAAAAAAAAGTTAAGCATTTTTTTTTTGGGCAATTTATGCTAAAACTATAAATGTATTAAATGGGAAATAAATTTGAAAGTTATCTGGGTACGTGTTATACTCAAAACATTAGGATTAGGAACGCATTAAACTTATTGTTAGTAATCCTTAATACTAGGGGGGAAAAACTTGAGAATTTCCAGGAAACTCTTTAAAAATTTACGCTTGAATTCAGCCTAAACACACTCAAATTCATATAATTACCCAATTATAAAGGTGAAATAGGGTGGAAAATGTAATTATTGGCATACACACAACAAAGCTGATCCTTTTGTTAAATCAAGAAATTACTAATAAATAACAGTGTAAAGTAGCTCCGTGAATAAAAAGCTATGTATTTTCATCTTTTCTCGTATCGTAATCCTATAAATTCCATCAACTTTAACCAATTCAAAATCATTGAAACGAATAAGATAATTTCAGTTAGCGCTGCGTATAACTATAGTGTATACAACAACATATCAACATACAAAAAAATAATAAAAATAAAATATTCATCATTAAGTTTTACGATAATTCTTTTAATATGCTTTTCAAGAAAATATTTCTTGTATGCACAAGAAGGAAACTCAGCAGCCGTAAATCTATGGAAATAATATCTTTATTAATTAAAAATTAATAATAAAAATATTTATCATCAAGGTAGATTTATTCTATACATTATATCTTGCTAACATTTCTTTAAGGTAAATAAGCTGAATGCATAAGGGAAATAAACACAAAATATTGTACGAGTGCGAAAATACGGATGGGGAAATATATAAAAAATAATTAATTAATGTATATTTTTATACTCACATCTACAGTTATTCTAGATACAGGAAATACCCTAGCTGGAGGTGATTCTTTTGGTACATAACGATAAAATTCTTCACCTTGAAAATACCACCGCACTGAATATAATGCAGCCTAAAAATTAACAATATATCAGTAAAATAAATATAAGTTACGTTTTTCGATTTGGTTATACCTCTTCTAAATCATATTGGCAGGATAGTGTTGCTGCATTACCTATTATAACAGCTTCTGGTACAAAAATCTTTAAATCTTTTAAACAAAATACTGAAATGAGACAAAACAAAAATTTAATATTAGTTAAATTTCTTAAAATTGCTAAAATATATATTTTAATAAATGCTTTTTAGAATTCAATGTAAAAAACGAGCTAACGAGCTTTTCACCATCTTGATTTAAATCACGATAATCTAACGTAACATTTGAAAGTTTTGTTTCTATTGTTTACTTGTAATTAATAAAATTTTTACTAATTTGTTTCCAGTAGTATCCAAAACAAGGAGCACTTCGTTTATCAAACTAAATAAATTGTAAACAAAATTTATTAACAAATAAATTAAGAAAAAGAAAAATTTAACTAAATACTATTTGAGAAAGTGATTTTTTTCAAGCTTCCTAGAGCTTTCTCTCTAAAATAAAATAAAATAAATTTAAATTTTATTTTTATTGAACACTTTGATTTTTTTTTGCGAAATGCATAATTTCAAACGTTCCCAGAGCTTTTTAAAAACTAACTTCATTATATCAAAATAATAAAAAAGCTCTCACATTTTTTATTTCAGGTTGATACGGTAAAATAGTACTAATCTGAATTGGAAAACATGGTTAAACGTCTTAAAAGATTTTTTTGTAATAATGATACAGAAAATAGAGCTTTTTATTATATAAATTGACTTGCTTGAGATCTCAATTTATTTGTTGTATTGGAAAGCTTTTTTTTTAATTTTTAAAAGCTTTTTGTTTATTATCATAAAAAGATTTTTTTTTTTTTGCCTAAAGGCCGCCCTATTTTGTTTTCTAAAGCTTTTATACCTTATGAATGATTCTTAGAAATTTTATATCTACATACAGTGGTGATCATATTATTAAGGACACATCAATTCTGTTGGGGAAATGTTTGATTTTGGCGACTTATGTATTTTACTAAACATTTTTATAGCCTAGCCATACGAAACTATTATTTGCTAAGGTGCATTCAAAATGCAAAGTTTTACTTTGTACTAAATAATATTTGTACTAAAAGTAGAAATACATTTTTTTAACTAAATTAGAAATATTTCAAAAAAACACATTTCTAGCTGAGCTACCTCAAAATATTGAGTGGATGCACGTTCAGAATTATTGACTCTACATTTCTTTCATTTGGAGTTTTGTGCTATCTAGGCTAGAAACAGCTCTCAGAGCATTAAATAAATTTAGATTAATATGAATAAAATTAGTACTTGTTGGTATATGTATTAATTAGTACTTATCGTATTTAGTAGAAGAGCAAAAGTTATATTTTTAAGTGGAAAATTCATTAACTGTACTTAAAATGTAATATTTATTTGTGTATTAAAAATCATAAAGGCTAAAATTACTTGTTGTAATTAGTACTAATTTTATTCATATTAATCTAAATTTATTTAATGCTCTGAGAGCTGTTTCTAGCCTAGATAGCACAAAACTCCAAATGAAAGAAATGTAGAGTCAATAATTCTGAACGTGCATCCACTCAATATTTTGAGGTAGCTCAGCTAGAAATGTGTTTTTTTGAAATATTTCTAATTTAGTTAAAAAAATGTATTTCTACTTTTAGTACAAATATTATTTAGTACAAAGTAAAACTTTGCATTTTGAATGCACCTTAGCAAATAATAGTTTCGTATGGCTAGGCTATAAAAATGTTTAGTAAAATACATAAGTCGCCAAAAGCAAACATTTCCCCAACAGAATTGATGTGTCCTTAATAATATGACCACCACTATATATAACTAACTGATTATAAAAGTTTTATAGGTTTTGCGATCTGTGATTGGAATTGGGACGGGATATAATTTTGTCAAGCATTTTATTGTTTGTTGTAAAATTTGAGGCCTAAATATAAAAATTTTATCATTTAAAAGTGTCATCGGTTTAATGGTTTTGTCAACAAGAAATTTAACGTAAAATTTCCTACCAACATTTAGTGCTTTAAGTCACATTTCAAAATTTTTCCGAAACCTTGTAATGGTTTAAATAATGAAAGCTTTCAATCGCGTTTACAAAATTCAGCTTAAATGTTGTTATTTTTGAAAGCTTTCAGAATTGGAAAGCTTTATAATGGAAATATTTATTTTTTAGTTATTTAACAGTTTTGCTCATTTTAAATATGCAAGCTTATAGCTTACTAGATTTTAAAGGAAGCTCTATTGTAGATGATAACAACATCTGATCAGGTAATTTATTAAACAATTTTTTTTAGTTTTCCAACATATTTCAAATTATTGTAAATTTAAAACACTTTAAAATAGCATTTCTAAAATAAAGCATTTTTAAGATTACCTAAAAAAATGAACCAGTAGTTTGTATTTTCGTTCAAAATATCATTGTGTGTGGAAACCAACGGAGATTCTTTGTGACACGTAAAAATGGTTTACCTGTGTTAACAGGCTTTTTGCAAGAGGTATGGCTCAATATACGGTCAGTAAGACTGGATAGTTCCAGTAAATTTAAATTAAATATATGTAAGTAAGCTTTTTGGAAAATTAAAAATGTTTCTTGGATTAAGTTTGCAAAATGTTGAACCATTTAAAGTTTAATTTTTTTTTAAGTGGCGAGAAAAATTTTGCTTGGAAGCTCTCAGATTTTAGGGAAATATCATTTCAAAAATTTTCAAAATACAAAAAGCTTTGAGATGAATATTTTTTGTTATCAGAAGATTTTCAAGTCTAATCCAAGATTTATATTAGGAAGAAGGCTTCAACAAAAGCAGTCTATTTTAGAAGCGCGCTTAATGAATATATTTTATAAACATTTCTGTCTCTAGATTCCCCTAGAAAAATTAGATATATTGCTTTATTTCGAAAAGCTTTGATACTCCTTTATGTGGACACTCTAGTTGGTAATTTCATCAGACATGCAACAAAATGATTAAATATCAAAATTTCAAATTTAAAACATAGAAAAAAAGACATTAAATTTTCTAAAAGCTTTCATACTTTTGTTTTGTGAAAGTGAGCGAAATTTAAAACTTCTTGATTTAAGAAAAGCTCTAAATCGAAAATATTTTACACCTTTTTCCAAAGCAAATGTTAAATTTAAGCTTAAAATTTTAAAATTTTGAAAAAAAGTGACAGGATTTATTATCAAATTTTCTCATTTTATGTATACTTTTTGGAAAACACAATCAACGTTCAAAACTGGACACTAATAAGTGAAGTTTTTAACCCATAATCAAAGAGTTTTAAACATTTATTAACCTTTTTGTTAAAAACTTCGTAAAGCTATTTTTAAAAGTCCGATTTCAATCTATGTGATTAAAATTTCGAGCCTCAAGTCTTAAGATTTGTAAGGGTTGTTACTTTCATACTAATTACTCAATCCAAAACATACGTAGTTTAAAATATCGTCACAAAAATCGTTTTATAAATACTTAAGTATAAAGCTTTTTGTATCAATATTTTTGGTTACGGAATGGCGAAAGCTTCGTAAAAATATAATAGTTCTATAACAGTAAGTTATTTTTTAAAAAGCTTAAGTTGAGCAATTTTAGCAATTATACAATATACTTTTGATGGATTAATTGGTCTGAAGTGAAGTAGCTGAATAGCCATATGGCTTAGGCGCATTATTAAATCGTTTGGTTTAATTCACCCAGTCATTCTGCATCACTCAAAGCTTAAACGATTTGAAAGTGTGCAAAATGAAGTCAAGTCAGAGCAATCAATTTTTGAAAAATCGAAAAGATCATCGAAACCATAATTTCTAAAATATGTTACTCTCAAGCTCCTCAACGAAAACGTTTTCTTAGCCCTTCATTAAGCTTTCTCGCTAATTCAATTCCCTTTACTTTTTTAATACCTTGCTAAATTTGTACTACACTTTGAACACCTTGTGCTTTCATTTGTTGAAATGTTTGTGGCAAAATACAAATTTTTACTGGCGGGGTCCAAAAAATATTTAGGAATATCCTACAGCATTAGCTAAAAATTCGTATTTGGTTGTGAATTTAACATAATATGGTAACAAATGGTTTAATTCAAAAGTTTTAATCATAAAAATTAAAAAATAAATAAAAAGCTTCCGATTTTAATTTCTCTAAAAATATATTTGGAATAAAATATGTTGCCTTTAAGATCGTTTTCTAACTAACTCGAAAGCTCTAAGAGGAAATTGTTTTAAAGCTTTTTAATTTGAAGAGCATGTTATGAATAAAAAAGCTTTTCTTAACAATGCATCTAAATCACCAAAGAATGAGGGTTGCAGATAAGATTAAACTACTCAGCAAAGCTATTGTGTAAAACATAAATCAAACTGATTTACATTTCTCATTCCAACACTATATGATGGTATTAAGAAAGTAAGAAGTTGCACCCTATCTTGTAATATAATTATTTTAATTGTTATCACATTTTATATGAGTTATGTATTATGTATGGCTGTTTAAAATTGAGCTTTATAAATTTTAAAACTTCGTTTCAAAATTACAATGTGTTGAATGAGCTTTTAAAGCCAATAGTTATAAATCCTGTTCGAACTAAGTTGTTTAAAATATATATTACCGTAAGAGTAACTCAAAAAGCTCGATAGCACGTAACTTTTACGAAACGAAATATTTTCTAATATTGCTGATAACTTCCATTAAATTCCTGACTTTCAAAATCTATTACATTTTATTCGCAAATGATACAACTTCAAATATTTTTAGAATGGTTTAAGGTTCAGGTCGATTACAAACTTTCGTTTTAATAAATGTCGATGTTGAATGAAAAAGCCTTAAAACTTATTGAAGCTACTTTAATTATTTTGAAATTGAAAATTTAAGTAAAAGCAGTCGCATTATCGCTTTTTCCAATATTATAAATTAACAACAAGTCTTAAAAAATATGAAGTTTTAGGGAATACTTCGGGAGAAGCTTTAACATTTTTTAGAAAATTCCTTTGGTAGAATCAATTTGATCAGGCAAAATATTAAAAATTTGAAAATTTTTAAGACGAGCTTTTGAAATATTTTTCATTGCTAAATTTCCCAAAATCCTTACATTCACACAAGTTACCGATTGAGAACTCAAAAAGATCCTATTCACGAATATAAGTAATTGCTTCGAATACTATAAGTGAGCTTTTTTATTAAATTTAGTTCTATTCAAGATTTTTCAGAAAGCTTTTTTTGTATTTTTTTAAGGTAGGAATAAACAAAAACGCAAATCAAAACCTTAGACTGAGTTTTCTACAAAAAAATAATTTCAAGGGTGTCTTGAACTGATTTGTTTAAAAAACTTCAAATATTATTAATAAAGCTTACTTTTGAAGAGTTCTTCTTCTGTTCTAACATTTTGCACCTGTTAAAGCCTTAGAAATATATTTGATGAGCAATTGAGCATTTAAAATACTTAATTAACAAAAATTAGGAAATTAACTCTTTTTTATACAAAATTGTTGTTTAAATTATATTACAAAACTAAATTGAAATCAAAATCAAATTAGTCATTTTCCTTATATTTGTAGTGGTTTCGAAAGTTTAATGGAGGAAAGCTTTAACAAATTTTTATCTTTCTAAAATGTTGACTGAAACTTAAAAGGTAAGCTAATTATGCGGTAACATACAATCCTACCAACTTTAAGCCCAATTGATCAAATTTATGTAATAAATAACCAACCGGACCGTCAAAATTGTCCAACACGATTATTAATAATTTCGGAATACCTACTTGTATAATAAACCTATTCGATTTTTGAATAAATCAAACACACCATCATCCATTAACAAAAAACCTTCACCTAGTTTAATATTGTATTTGTTGCCAATTTAATGTATTGTTAATTTTCTAGGAACGGAAACGTAAAGACAGCAACAAGCTTTTATTGTTTTCAGAAATAAACTTTTTTTTTTTATTATACATTTACAATATTCATTTTAAATGTATATCTGTGCGCGATAAAAAAAGCTTAACATTAACTTATTTGAAAAACAATTGAATTCAATTTTACTGTTTTAGAAATAAGTAAAAAGTTAAAATGGCAAAAGTGCTGGAGATGCGATAATTATCTTTCTTTTATAATACGTGTCTTAATGTCATCCGTTTGTGTGTTGAATGATGATTACACCTGGATAATAGCTTTTGTGTGCTACTTGTGTAACGCTTTTGTTTTTGTTATCTAATTCGAAACAAATAAAATGTATTGTCTTTTGTGTTATATGATAATCATCTACCGAACCGAAAATGATAATGTTAATTAGGGTGGGAGGATAAAAAATGTGTTTGGGTATCAAGGGGTCAAGTGTATTTTTATTTCCCATTGACAATTTTTCGCGAAAATTTATGTAAGTTTGATTAAACAAAATTATTAGTGACATCGTTTAGCTCGAAGGAATTCATTTTTCAAAATTTATCATTTTCATTTTTATAATTGATTGAAAGCTCAATGTTAAAGTACAATTTATGATCCCATTTTTATCTTACTTGTCGAATTTCATCATAATCGATTAGGATTAAACCGTCAACGTTTCTCCCGAGAGGCACAGTGTTCACGTCCCGTTACAATATGGATCTAAAATGGCACTCCCATATAAATCGAGGAGCTTGAAAGCTCTTAGGCATCTATATTTTAGATACAATCAGTAGCCTGTTGTTTTGGGCCAAAAATGTAAACTCTGCTGCCACGTTTCGATTGCCATGGCGGACACAACAACTAATAAATTTTGACATTTGCAAATATTGTGCCAATTTACGTTTAGATCGCCTGATTATTACAACAGATTCAGAACGATACTGTTCAACAGTTAGGACAAAAAGATGATAGCAAAAACCTTGGGCGCTGATCGTTTGGTATTTATGATTCATGTCTCAAATATTTATTTTTAGACAACAAGTAGACTTAAAAATAAAAATATTTTTGATAACCCCATTGAACTCATACACAATAGACACAAGATAGTGTGCTGTCTCAATAAATAAATATTTCTTGATTTTTTTTTTTATAACATTAGTTGATTGTGCATTAAAAAATGCATTAAACTTTCTAAATACATCTGCTTATTAGCTGGAAAATTTAATAAGTTCTAACTACACTGAAAATGCAAGAAATCGAAGAGTATTTGTGGTGACGAAAAAATAATTACGAAACACTATTTTTGTATGCAAATTGTTAAATTACATAATTTATTTCATTTAATTTAACAACAAAATGTTTTAATTAATTATTAATAGAGAAATGTTGCGCTCGATTTATGTATATGCACATAGATCTAGGGTCAGTCATCGGGTTTAAACTACCACGGTATTTAAGTTCGCCTCCTTCTCGTGGAAAATATTAGTATCGTAGTAGTGCATATTGTCTGTGAACCAGAATCTCTCACTGATTCGACGATCGAACGGATAACCTAATGGTAGCGAATCCATAAATCGGGAGCCTGAACCAATTCCGCACGAGATGCGAGCATCATATGTAGAGAAATGTTCCACTTTGGGTGCATGGAATGGTGATACAATGAAGAAGAGTTGGAATGGCATACCACCTGTTTTACCCTTTGGCAACATTAAACGTTCTGGCATACCACAATGTGCCTCTGTCATATCCATGGGGAATTGTTTGTCTCCTTTTTCCGCTTGTAACACCCATCTGTAGAGTTCCGAAATGGTGGTGCGATCCTTAACCCAATATGAAAATTGAGTTGATTCCCGTTTCACTAGATTTTCGCCGACGACAAATTCCAATGGGAATACATCGAGCAAGAAGAAATTCTCACGATTTTCGTTTATACCATACACATTTCCATATACATCATATTTGGGACCGATATACACTCGGACCACACCCTTGACTGGAACTTTTGCATTTACAACGATTTTATAGCTGAACGGCAAGTGATTCAATCGGACTGTGCGTGCTTTAATGATGAAATCTTGAACCTCAGGTACATGAACTCCAACACTGTTTGAAATGTCAACATCGAATACATCGTTATATGTGACGAGTTTACTCACTTCTACACTCTGGATTTTGACTCCGGGGAAGCTAAGTTCGTCTCTGGTATAGCTTGGAAGAATATCTTTGAACTGCCAGTACCGTTTCACGATACGCTTGAATAATTGGTAGAACATTGGATCGCTCATCGCTGTTTCATAGTGTGACAATACGCCTGGAATAACTTTATGCTCTTCAAAGTGTTCAACTGATCCGCCTAATAGTACTTTTGCAACCAATTCATATGCTCCATAGTAGTGTGGATTAATGCTGTCGGGATTACCTTGCACCATATTTCCCACATATTCGATCGACTCGGGCTTGGTCAAATTCACGATTCTACCGTCGAAATGAACTGCACGTCCCAAATCGATTGCTTCCACAATACGTTGTTCCCATCGTTCCAATTGTAAAATATCATGATAGTGATGTGGTTTGTAAACCTCATAATCATCGTTGCGCACAGGGAAGTGAACTCCCGAATAGTAGCTCAAACTTGAATGGTAACCGGTTGCGATTGGATGGTACCATGAAAATTCTGGAATCGTGCCAAGATCGTTCGATAAACGCTCCAAGTAGTAACGGGCAAGATACTGTTGATGACGGTATAGGTACATTTCACCGCGGCGATCCTTGTACAAACCAAATTCTTTTCCGCCCAACCAGTGCGGATAGTCAATGTGTTGATAATAGTAGTAGGTGTTCAAGCCAATGTCTTCGGTAAAGTACGATACTTTTTGTTCTGGATTCACGTGCAAATACCAACTGGTATAGTTAACTGGGACCACAACGTTATAGACACCCTCAGTTTTCTTAACACCATGGAATCCTTCCATTTTATAGTGATGTGCCTTTTGAATTACCTCCGTGTTGAAAAAGTAGTATGGGTACATTTCATATGGTGCTGGAAGCTCCAATCCGCGCGTATCAGGGCGATGAATTAAAGCCACGGTTAATGCGTAGGCAAACATATTCTCATTGATGTGGAACCGGGCCCATACGACTGACTGGTAGAATGTATCCCAGTCAACTGCATAATAGAAAACATGGAACAGCGCTACAACTTGCTCCAAATGTACATGATCGACCACAGAGAATACCTCATTGAATGGTAACACACCATGTTCGTAAATTTCAACAAAATTCTTGACGGCCGCTACATTTGTGTAGTTAACATAATGATCAGCAATGGTCCAATTATGAGCGATATCAGCTAATTCGGTATGGATTTCATGTTGCGGCAGATGGCGTACGATTTCAAAAAGTTGCTTCTGTTTCACCACCGTCTCGTGATCTGCATACTTGAGCACATGCGTAGGTGTTACATAGCCGTAAGCTATAGTAGCCACGCAACAAAATAGTATTACAAAGATCGCCCTCATCATTCAAAAACACTTTGTTTGTTACCGCGGTTTAATGATGACTGATGCTGAATATGAATTAAATTTTGGTATTTATAGTCGCGGTGTTATCTCGCGTGCATTCAATTGATTTGTGTATGTGCACTTGTGGTTCGACGAACTGGACAAAAATTTATTGTTGTTTTTGTATTGATTATTTTCGGAATTGTTTTTTTTTTGGCAACGAATTTTTATTTATTTTTTATTCTTTAATCAGTTGATTGTTTAAAAGTCAAATTTTTTATTTGAAACGGATGTTACACAAAATATAGCTGTTGATTCATCGTCTGAAATCTAAACAAATGTCGATTCATATAATTAACAATATTTTATGGTACCTAGGGCCCAGTTGAACATGGAAGAAGTCAGAATACTATTTATTTCATCGCTGGCTTATTCATTGAATAAGCATTTTACTAATTTCAAAATATTGAAACTATGAAATAAATTAAAACAATACTAAGCATTGAACTTTGAATAAAATGCTTTTAAAATACTAAAAGCTTTGTAACATTTACACTTTTAAGCCTCTAACGTCACAAATATTGCCTCAGATAATCCCAATTTAAAAATGTTTATATAACGTATACATAAAAAGGAAAAGATTTTAAATTCCTAGAACTTCTTAATTCATTTTTAAATGTTAGGTGTGCTTTTATAAAAATTATATTTCGATCGTTCATGTTAAAAATTAATTTTAACAATTTTTTACTAATTTCAAAATATTGAAACTGTGTAACCAATTGAAACAATATTAAATCTGGAACGTTAAGTTCAATGATTTAAAAATTACAAAAGCTTCAAAGCATTTAAAGTTTAAAATTTTTAGAAAAGTTTAAGGTAACAAAACCACACCATAAATGCACAATTTAAACATATTAATTTAATGAATATCTTATAATAATAAGCTTTTAATTTCTTAGAAATTCTTAATTGATTTTAACCGATAGATGTGCTTTTAAAAAAATTATATTCCCATCGCTTATATTGCAAATTAATTCTTATAAATTTAAAAAGCTTATAAGTTTTAATGAGCATTAAAAAATGTTTTAATCGAGCTTTTCACTAATTTAAAAATATTGAAGCTTTGCAGCAAACAGAAACAATACCCTATTCTAAAATTTTAATGCAGTGTTTTTAAAATGCTGGAAGCTACAAAGCCCCTAAATTCAAAGCTGTTTTCACTTGTGCTTTTAAAAAAATTACATTCCCATTGCTTATATTGCAGATTAATTTTAATAAATTTAAAAAGCTTATAAGTTTTAATGAGCATTGGAAAACATTTCTATCGAGCTTTTCACTAATTTGAAAATATTGAAGCTTTGCAGCAGACAGAAACAATACTAAGAGATTTAAATTCAGTGCTTTTAAAATGCTGAAAGCTAAAAAGCATTTAAATTCAAAGCTGTTTCCACTTGTGCTTTTTAAAAAACTATATTCACATCGCTTATACATATAGCAAATTAATTCTTATAAATTTAAAGAGCTTATAAGTTTTAATGAGCATTGAAAAATATTTCAATCGAGCTTTTCGTTAATTTGCAAATATTAAGAAGAAGTTTTGCAGCAAAAAGAAACAATACTAAATCTGAAGCTTTAAATTCAAAGCACTAAAACTCAATCCTGTTTTCACTTGTGCTTTTAAAAAAATTATATTGCTATATTGCAAATCTTATAAAATTCTTATAAAATTTGCAGAGCTTTTATTTATTTAAAGTTAGTTGTGTTTTTAGAAAAATTACATTTCAATTACACTCGTTTCAAAATAAGTTTAAATAATATTAAAAGCTTATGAAACTAGATGAGCTTTGACTAAAAATTTAAAAAAATTAACTAAAATTGATTATTTTGAGATTTAATAAAAGAGTCGAGCGTTGCTTTTAATTTTCAACATTCAAGTGCAATGAATTCAGTTTAAAAATTGGAAGTAGTAGGTAAAAACTGATATGTTCAACTAAAGCTTTCTGAGCTGATCTGAAAGCTTTGATCTTCTCACAAATTTTCTGATTTAATGAGCTTTTAAAATTTGTAAAAAAAATTTGATTAAAAATTTAAATTATGACTTTTCATTATCAATTCCCATTTTATTTAATTAATTATAACTTCAAATCTTTGAACATCTTTAAACCAAAGCACATTAAAAATGTTCGGGTTTCAAACGTATAGAAGCAGAGGAGTATTGGAACAATTTTAAAATTTATTTATTTCTCCCAAGAGTTCATCTAAAATTTTTAAAACATCGCTTGTTTGAAAACAACTTAAAGCTGTTTTAATTTAAATAAATATATCTAATTATAGATACAAAGCTTTTAGAGTAAAACATAATTAAATTTCATTTTATTTTATTTAATATTCTGATTTTTAGAAATAATAGGGCTAAATATTTTTGTTTGAGCAAGAGCTTTTAAAGTAAAGAAGATTTTTTTCTTTCATTGAGAAATAAAAGCTCTGTTAAATTTTTAATACGTTCAATTTTAAAGATTAAAGAAAGCTGTAAACTTTGATTTTAATTAAATTATCCGATTCGTCCCAAATAATAATTTCAATCCTAAATTAAAAGCTCCATCAAACTTATATAATTACGAATTAAAAATATTGGTGTGCCAAGCGTTCCAAAAATGGTAAATTATATTTTAGCATTCAACTTTTTATCAACACAACTTAAATTTTAAAACCATTACAAACCTATTGACAGCTAAAAACATGTTAGATAATTGTCATCAAATTTTTCATTCATTTCTAAGAGCTTTTGAGAGAAAGATGGTATTTTTAAACGTCTAGGTTTTAGTGTTTAAAAAAGGTTTCTCAAAAACGTAAGCTTTTGTGTTAAAATACCAGTCACCAAGCTTCTATAACAAGAAATTTGTATAAAGCTTAATATGATAATTTTGTAATTTTGAATGAATCTGCGAACTCAATAAGACAGTTTAAAATTTTGCTCTTTCTGTCTACTCAAATATGTGTGTAGAAATAATTTTTGAGATGTTACCATACACGCGAAATATTTTTTCATAATTCGATAACAACCTAAGCCGTCTTTATTACATATTGGGTAAATACCAATTAGGACTAGATTTTTCCAAATGAACAGCCGAATCAAATAAACAAGCACAATCGAATTACTTCCAAAATTCTTAATCTGAATCACAAAGTACATTTTTTTTGTATATTTTCCACTCGACATAATTTCTATATTCATACACATTGAGTAAACAGCACACACAACTTAAATGGATGCTTCTTATCTCTAACATATTATATTTATGTTTAATTAATCATAACGTAATTCGTAATCCCGCATATGTACGTCGTATTAAAATATTTATTTTGCAAACGTGATTTAAAGGTGAGGCGCTCATCTTTCGTTCATTATTTAACACTGTTCTATTTTTGCTATTGTTTGAAAATTGTTAATGATGTAACGACTCAAAAGGAATACTATCTGTACAAAAACATGATACAACATAAAAATCACTTACCATTAAAACAATGTTCTGATATAATTATCCATAATGATGCCATTAAATTAAACCATCCACAAAGACTTTTTTTCTTTTTTGTCATTGTGTGTTTGTGTGTGTACAAGAGTTTTTCCTTTTTGGCGTGTGTATGTGCACACGAAACCAAAACCGAAATAAAAAAATATTTTATCTGAAAATAGAAGAAAAATAAAAAAATTGAAAAAAATTATTGGAAAAGTCTAATTGATTTTATTATGTATTTGTAGAGACGAAAGAGTAATCTTTTTTTGATCTCTGGGGGGTTTGTTGTCATCGTCTTCGGTTCAAATATATATTTTAATTGGTTTATGATTGGAAATAAATTAGAGACGGAACATTAAGCAGATTGCTAGAAATTGCCTATCTATATTATGTAATATACTTTACCGAGAAACAGAGCTTTTACTAATTCTGACAAATAATTTATTAAAATTGTTTTACCTTTAATCATATTAAATGTACAGAAAGTTAAGTGAACAAGTTTTTCTAACCGACTAATAACAATGAGAGATTTAAAATTGAATTAAACGTCCTAGCAAAAAGCCTAGATATACCTATCTTGAAGTTAAGACGTCAGACTTCAAAAATACTAAGAAAATAATTTAGAAAACGCGGTGAAACATATTTTCATACAACTTTCATTTATAAAATAACTTAATCCGATATATAACTAAATAATGAGCTTTAACTATGTCACGTTACTTTTAGTAATTTTAAACGGTTTTGCTTAATATGTTTTAACCACATTAAGGCCAATTACAATTTTGATTCTAGTAAGACTATTAGAGCTTCAATCACTCATTTTTATTGTAAGACAAGTTTTTAAGGAACTCCAATTGGGAAGTTAACACTTTTTGGCTCTGCTATAGAGGCATAATTTAAATTATTTTTAAAATAATCAAAATTCGGCTAATTTTCCATGAACTTTTAGAATATTGCGATTTATACTGGTTTTGGTAATTGTAAAAGCTCACCATTTGGTTAAAAATTTTGTAACCATATTTAATTGGATTAAACATATTCTGGTAAGGACTATGAGTATAGGCCACCCAATTCCGTAGAAGATGTTTTAACGGAAAGCTGGAAGCTCTCTTAATCTGACTCTGTTTTGTTATAATGTGATATTATTTAACTTATGGTAACCTGAAAAGCTCAGTTTTCTAATTATGTATATGTATTATGTGCTGTTGATGAAACAATTTTTAAAGTTCAAATATCCTGACTGAATTTAATTAATTGTCCATGAACTTTTATTAAACTGCAATAATAAGTGACTTAGTACGTAATATAAAAAGCTTGGCGTTAGCCAAGCATTTTTAATCAAACTATAAAATATTTTGATATTAGTAAAAATATTTGAGCTTAAGTTACCGAAACCTATGACACCAAAGCCGTACTAATACAGCTTTCGGAGTGACATAAAGAAAAGGAATTGATTCTGGTAAGAATATTTTAGCTATAATGCTCATTTTAATACGTAAGACGTAATTTTGATGAACCTCCCCTAGCCGCGTAGCGAAACATTGCCAGTGAATTTTTCCAGTATTCGTAATATTTTTAAATTAATTCAATTCGATTCATTTTCTATAAGTTTTATTATGTTTGGAATAAAATAATTTTTTTTTGTGGAGCTTAAAATTTATGAAATCTCACATTTTTAATTATTTAAAAAAATCCGCATTTAGTGCAGCATTTAGTATGGCTTTCATCGAATTTTAAAAGATCTAGTAAAATGATATTAGAGCATAAACCGACAATTTTTATTTTGTCAAATCCCTTTGATGACCCTTATTTTAAAATATCACATTTATGACATTATTACCGTGACGTACAACTTTCAGAGCGATATGTTCGTTCGTAATCCAACATTTAGTTCATATTTTGGTGTTTTGAATCTAACTAGAAAGTATATTAGGGCTTTCTTTTCATGGACTCTTAAATTGTTTTACCTCTTAGTAATTTCATATACATATAATTGAAATTACTGTAGGTTAAATTTGTGCAGGATATTAGAAGTATTCAGTGTTCCAAATAATTTAAAAATTAACCCAATTCTATTCATTTTCACATTTAATGAAATTACTTTTTTCCCTGGTAGGATTATTATCTTTTCAACCAACAACTTTCGAAAGCTCACGCATATAACAGTTTAGATATATACGCATATAACAGAATATTTCATTGAATTTTAAATTGTTTGGATCTAATAAAAAAATCAGAATTCAAATCATTCATTTTCATTTTATAAAATGATTTTGATGAACCCAATTTTGAAAATTCAGATTTTTTAAATTGTTACTGTGGTGAAAAGCTTTTAGAGCAATATATTTGTAACCCGGCATTTTATTTTTGGTTTGGGGGTTTTAATATACATAATATGATCATAGTATTAGAGCTCAAATAACTCATTTTTCTCATAATTTTCATGAATCGCTTAGCTCTTGTTAATCTTATACTGTAGTTTGAATTAATGTAGGGAATATTAGAATTAAACAATTTGCTTGCATTGTACGATGTGCTTTTAACGAAGCCTATTTGTAAGCTCATATATTTTGACTTTCTTTTCTGGACGAAAAATATTTTGGAGCTCATGGGTTTTGATATTACAAGATGTTATGCGAGTTCCGGTAACCTGAAAACTTAGAAGTTGGTTAGTCTGTTTTGAACATAATCTATTCGAGTCTAGTAATGTTGTGATTCTAGTAAGATACATATATCAGTGGTTACCCAATCATTTTCATTGTAGGTGCTTTTAATGAAAAAATGGTGCTTTTAATGAAAGCTCATATTTTTTGACTCTCTGTGATGAGAATACTTTCATTGCTCTGTACCAGATTCCTAATTATTTCGACAGTTTAACAGTTTTTATTAATTCTAGAACTTCTATGATACTATAATATGAGACAGCTTTTGTTGAGCCATTAAACCCAATATTTACGGTAAGAACCTTAATTAGAGCTTAATCTTCATGATTTAATTTGAAACCTGCTTTTGACAAACTGTATATTGAAGTTTAGATTTTCTAACTCACTGGCAGTGGTCATCTGTACCAAAAATATTTTAAAATTGACTAAATTCGTTTCGATTTCTGTGAGTTTTCACTATGTTTATGGGTATTTAAGAGTATACTTTTGGAAAGCTTACTGTTTTAGTAATTTGGAAAGCTCAGTATTTGGTAAGTCTGGTTTGACAATATTTTACCGAATTTAAAAAGGTTTATATCTAAAAGAAATGTTACAATAATGATGAATCTAATCTTGAAAGCTCATTTAGAACTATGTATCCCAAATATTTCTATAGGCACTCCGCATTTGATTGTTCGTTTGGTGTTTTAAATCTAATATGAGCAGGAGAGCTTGAACCTCTTAGTATTTTATTGAAATAATTATAGTTTAAAAATCATTAAATCACTGTCAGTGCGAGTTCGCGACAGTATTCTGCTGAAAAATTTTCAGCAGGCAACCAATCAATGTAGTCTATTATGTAAACAAATTTCCCCTTCCGAATAAAATATTTTTAAATCGCATGCAATCCTGCTGAAAATTTTTCAGCAGAATATTGTCGCGAACTCGCACTCACAGAGGATGAGTAACCAGTGACGTTTTTAGACTTTTACCATAAAAAACAGTAAAGCTGTTCAACGATTTTATTTCGGGCTAACTTTTAATAAAAAGGTGGATTGGTGTTATTAGAGCTTTCACTCTGTTTGCTAAACATAAAAAGATATATTTAGCGCTTTTTTTCATATAAGTTGCGTTATTTTTCCTTCGTTTACCTTTATTAATGCATTATTAAACCACTCAACATCTCCATTATATATGTTAAGCCCGATTCTGCCCTCCAAAAGTTTAGGTTATTTTTGTTTTTCAATACAAATTCATATAGGAAGCAGGAAAATAAAATAACATAACATGAATTCGGGCACCTTATGTGCTTTTGATAAAACAATTTTGAAGGTGCAGATATCGACACCCAGATCGCAGCATACAAGTTATTTTTTAAATTAACTCAATTGAATTCCATTAATTTTCCAGAATATTGTGATTTTAAGCGAGTTTTATCTAATTTGAAAAGCCTAGCATTTCCCAAGTTTATGTTGAGTATTTTTAATTAATTTAGAAAACATTCTGATATTAGTAAAAATATTAGAGTGAATAAAAAGTGTGTAAAAACCGCACATTGTCTAACTCTGCAGTCGCAGCGAAAAGCAAAGCATTTCTAACATTTTAAAATTAACTCAATTTAATTTATTATCTATGAGCATTTAATTCATTACATTTGGTTAACACAAATAACAAAATTCAATATATTTTCCGGTAAGATTATTAGAGCTTAAAATTTTTGAAATCTCACACTTTTATTAATTTAGAAAACTCTGATAATATTTCATCGAATTTATAAAGCTGTTGGATCTATTAAGGAGGTTTATTAGAGTATAAACCGCTAATTTTATTTTATGAAGTGCTTTGGATGAGCTATATTTTGAAAGATCACAGTTTCGACATCATTACCGTGGTGAATCATTTTCAGAGCGATGTATTTGTAACTTTGCATTTTTTTGCTAATTTAATATTTTAACAATGTACATTAACGCTTAAACAACTTATTTTTTCCATAATTGTCACGAACTTTTATATCGCACAAACTCTTGATTATTGAATATAATTGAAATTACCGCAATTTAAATTACTGTAGGCTATTAAAACTCATTTCACAGTAAACTGTGCTTTTAACGTTACTCATTTGGAGGCGGAGGTATTCTGACACTACAATCGGGACGAAAAAATTGTATAGCGGTGTATTTTTAAATTTAATAGCTTTCGATATTACGTAGTGTCATATGACTCGCAATTCCTCGTTCTGTTGTACGTAGCGAAATATCTTTCAGAGCAATGTATTCGTAACTGTTTTTTATTCACTCTAGAACTTCTAATATAATGTGCTATTAAATACAGCTTTTGGTGAGTTATTAAACTTAATAATCACAATAAAAACATAAAAGCTTAATCTGCTTGATTGCACTACAAAACGTGCTTTTGACGAATATAATATTGAAAACCAAATTTTCTGAGTCTCTTGCGGTAACTAAAAAGCTTTCAGCTGCGCCAGTATTTACGATATTTTAAAAATGACTAAATTCATTTTATTTTCTATGAGCTTTCTCTATGTAATTTTTGAGGGGTGTGTCAGCATATAATTTTTTAAATCTCCCACTTCTAGTAATTTGAAAAGCTCAGTATTTTGTAAGTCTGGATTGATAATATTTTTCCGAATTTAAAAAGTTTAAATCTTGGAGGGATGTTACAGCCTATATCGAGGCGAAAAGCTTTCAACTACCGTACTCCGCGATTGATTGTTCTTTTGGTATTTTAAATATAATATTGGAGGAGAGTTTGAACCTCTTAGTATTTTCTTTAAATAATTGCAGTTTCAAAATAATTTAATCGCAGTGATCGAGCATAGATGGCCAATGAGGTTTTTAGACTTTCGCCATAAAAAACGGTAAAGCTGTTCAACATTAAAATCTCGTTCTAACTTCTAATAAAAAATCTAGTGGATTTGTTTTATTAGAGCTTTCACTCGGTTTGTTAAACATAAATAGTAAAGATACATTTAGCGTTATAAGCAGTTAACTTTTAGAAAGCCTAAAAATTTCATGTTATTACTTAATTGCATATAATTTGGGTTACATTTCCTTATTTTACCTTTATTAATGGAATATGTTACATCTTTGTTTTATTTCCTGAATAAACTTAATATTACAAAAAGTTACCAAAAATTGAAAACTCACCGATTTTTTTTAAAGTCCAATTTCGTTTTAAAACTTTTCGTTAAATGTTATGTTATACAAGTGGTGCTTGCTTATAGGTACACACATTTGAAAAGCTCCTGCCTAAAGCTTTTACTAGTAAAATCGCCTTATTGGGACACACTTGAATTTGATTGTAATTGAAATTATTGTACCGGGACATTAGAGCTTAAACCATTCATTTTCACAATAAGATGAATTTTTAACGAAAGCGCACTTACATATATTCTGGCTCTCTTATCGGCCCGAAAATTTTTTAGAGTGCTATATTCCTCATTTTTATTAGCCTTTGTTATTACGTGATGTTATACAACTCTTGATAACGTCGTCTGTACGTATTATGTGCTTTTGACGAAACAATTTTGAAAACTCAAATTTCTAACTCTCTAATCGTCACGAAAAAAAACCATTGCGCTGTATCAGTATTCCAAATATTTTAAAATTGGGGCTTAAACTTTTTGAAAGTCCACTCATTTAGTTTTAGAACACGTAGGGTTAATCTGCTTTGATAATATTTGATCGAATTTTAAAAGACTTGGATCTAGTAAGAGAGTCAGAGCTTTACTCATTTATGTGAAGTGATTTTGAAGAACGTATGATCAACTTCATTTTATGAAGTGATCTTGAGCGATCAGATTTTTTGCGCCATTAGCGTTCTGACAGTTTTTATTTTGGGGTTGGTATTTTTAATACAATATAATAAGATTGTATTTTAGAGTTAAAGTAACTCATTTTCCCCATAATTTTCTTCTACTCTGAAATCGCTTGAATCCTTTGTAATGTTATACAATTTAAATTATTCTGACTCTCTTTTCGGGACGAATAAATTTTAAAGCGATATTTTCCTAACGTTATTATAGTTACTCAATTCGACTGGTTTTGGATTAGATTTTGATAAAACATGATGTGACGCTACTTTTGGTAACCTGAAAAGCTCAGCATTTTGTAAGTCTGTTTGACCAAAATCTAATAAAATTAAAATGTCTTATTATAGTAAATACTATGGAAGGTTATCCACTCATTTTCATTGTATGAAACATTTCTCTTTAATAACATAATTTTGAAAGCTCATGTTTTCGGATACATTGACTTTGACTGTATCATTATTCATAATTATTTTACTGAACTCAATTTTTTTTTTCATGAGGTTGTATGAGGGTTAAGGACTTTAACTGTTAGTTTGACTGTTTTTAATCGAACTAAAATGGTTTTGGTACTAATAAAACTTTTAGAGCTTAAAACACTCACACTTTCTGACTCTCCTGCCGTGATAACATAGCTTTCAGATCAATCTGTTCCTAACAGTTTTTAATTAGCCGTAGAATTTTTACGATATTGGGTTGCATAATATGTTTGATTTTACTAAAAATTCGTGCTTTTATGAACTTTATAATAAAAATGGTCAAAAAGCTTTCAGTGTGCTGCATCCTATCATCGTTCCTAATATTTTAAAATTAACTAAATTCGTTTAATTTTCTACGAGTTTTCACTATTTTAGAGATGTTGTAGCGTATACTTTTTGAAAGCTCACATTTTTAGAAACTTGGAAAGCTCAGTATTTGTGAAGTTTGGTTTGACGGTTTTTCTAATTTAAAAGGGTTCTAGAACTCTAGAAGCGATGCTGTAAGCTTGATGAATTTAATTTGTTAAGCTTACGTTTCTTACCCTATTACATTGCCGAAAAGATTTCACAATGCTTTATTCCTAATATTTTTATAGAAACTCAGAATTTGATTGTTATTTTTATGTTTGAATTCTACAATGAACAGGAGAGCTTGAAGCTTTAAAGTATTTTCTTGAGATACCTTTAGACTTCCACAACATCATAAAGAAGCTTTTTTAAATTAAAATCTTGGACTAACTTTTAATTATAAATATAGTGAATTGTTTCTCTTAGAGCTTTTATTTAGTTTGTTAAACATAATGCGTAGAGATACGTTAAGCCTTATAAAAAGTTAGATATTTTGTCTACGGATTAAAATAAAGTCCATATGTAAACCACTTAAATTTCAGAAAGCTTAAATATCTTGAAATTCCTTGATTGCATATAAGTTAAGTTATTTTTTGTTATTTTGCCTTTATTAATGGAACACGTTACGCTTTGATTTATTTCCTGAATAAACTTAATATTACAAAAAGTTACTGAAAAATTGCAAAAGCTGACCAATTTTTTTAAAAGTATAATTTCGTTTTAAAAATGTTCATTAAATGTTATCTTATACAAGTGGTGCTTGCTTATAGGGACACACATTTGAAAAGCTCCTGCCTGAAGCTTTTACTAGTTAAATTATCGTATCGGAATATAATTTACAAAAATCGCGTACTCCAGAAAATGCTCAGATAAAACGGAGGAAAAGCTTTAAATCGCAGAATTAAGACAATATTACAACATTGAGAGAAATGTTGCTGTATGTAAAACTTATGCAAAATAATTTGAATTTCAATAAAAAAGTGCTTTCGAAAGCTTACAATAAAACTGTTTGCTTAATTTTCAGAATGGCTTTGAACATTGTAAAACTTTCCTGGGTTTTAACCGAATCTACTGTAAAACAGGATATTAATTCTAAACAGACATCAACTTAAGTTTTTACCGGCTTCAAGAGGTGGAAAAAAAATTAAAGACCACTTGTTGCTCGACTTCGGGCTCTTTTAGAATAGATGATCCCCAAAAATTCATTGCACCTGATTTTAGCTCCTGAGACCTCATCTTGCGTCTGCGATAACTTGTAAGTATTTTTCTAAAAGGAGGAATCGCAAAATCAACAGAAAATTGAAGAAACCTGTTGACGGTTAAAAGAAATTATTAGTACAAGGAAGGACTTATTAGGACTGAGAAGTTCTACAGTTGTTCTTCCGCTATTCTTCCGCTTCACGTTATTCGAGTCAAGTTTGTCCTCAAATTTAAAATTCATTGTTTGGGACAAATTTTAGGCATACAAAAATAAATTGGTCCACTTGCCCCAAGGATCGTACCCAAATAAGGCAACAGTTTTTGAGCAGTATTGATATCTAACCGAATCAAATTGAAACTGTTCAAAATTCAGTATATAAACCAGATGGGTAGATGGCGCAAAAATGCAAAACTAAATTGTAAATCATATTTTATCTGGATGCAGTCCAAAGTCACTTATTTTGTAGATTGCAGGAATTTATTGGTTTTGTTTGCTAGAACAGAGGATTGGACAGGGGCTACAAAAACAACGATAATTAGGCATTAAATGGATTGACATGATGAATAAATAATTCGCAAAGATGACCTTGCACCTTAAAGCTTTTAAATCAATCTAACGTTTTGTATAGTATACCAAGTCATACGAAACAAAAAAAATCGAAATTGGATTGTCTCAACTGACAGTTGATGACAAAAGTAAACCCAAATCATAAATTTACAATTGAATTATACACACACACACACACACACACACACACACACACAACTATAATACGATACTAAAAAAATAATTGACTTGTTTATAAAAGTTATACACAAAACACTATTCACACACTGCACATATAATTAGGTACTTTAGATCAAACTTAACAATCACATTTTTCACAATACACTAAACGATGATTTATTCAAAAATAATTCATGTATCACCAATTCAATATTATTTCGGAATTGTTGTTGAATTCTTTATTTGCAACCAAATACCGTTTGTCTGCGTATCAAAATATTTTTATTGAGACACGAGAGATGCATGCAACTAGAGAGTTCAATAGAGTTTTTAAATTACAATATTATGACAATACAATACAAATCATATAAAACAGACATATACTCGGTACATACATAAATGCAGACATTCCCAATTTTCCTAGAATATTATTTTTGATCTTTGATACTAGCTGCAATCCCGAGGTAGTCTACTATATATTTGCAGTTATTTATTGTTATACAATCATAATAGTAATCTTTATACCATGTACTGTGTGCTCATATACATATCGATGAGTCACAATTTTATATAATCATCTGTCAATTTATTTTTTTCAATCATTTTAGATGCAGTATTTTCTTCTTTTACTTATTTTTTATAAGTTTTTTCCTATTCCATACGTATAATATGCATAAAAAACGAAAGAAAGCAAAATTAAATTTTATGTTTATGGGTGGGTGGAGTACATCTTGTCGTTTTTTATTTTTTGTCGTTGTTGTCATCATCAACATCATGGTACCATTATATAATATGCTCTTTGCGGTATGATTTTACATAAATACGAATTGTGTATGTTGAATAAACTGAATGCACATACATACATATATAGAGAAAATAGAATGAATTTTCCGAATTGATTTTCCTAACTTTTTTTTATTTAATTTAAATATTGTATGTGAGCATGGAAGATATGGTTTTTGATTACATTACGGAGTGAAATATATGCAAGATATGCTTTCTTGTTATAGTTTTAAAGAGTTTGGCCATTAAGATGACATGCGGAAGAAATAAATTGTGAAAGATTGTAATCTTTTAGATGGGCTAGAGCAATTACATATTTTTTTGGAAGAAACTCGGTACAAATTGGATTTTAAATAAACTCTTATGTGGCTGACAAACCAGTACAATTTAAATTTTGTATTGAAATATGTATAAAAATGATATTGGCGTTGATTGAGATCTCTAATTGTTGTTGAATTTGTTTGTTGTAAAACCTTTAAATAGGTATTCGATGCTTTTATAAATTTCATGTTTAAATCGTGCTTTCTTCAAGTATTAAAATTTGGTCGAATTTCGGGTTCGACAAAGCTTTTAAAAAAATTATTTTTTCAAAATGTACGCTCATCAAGTCATTCCTAACTTGTTAATGAAATATTGCAAGCAATCAGTCGTAAAAGCTCCAATAAACATAAAAGCTTGAAATGATAAATTTAAAGTAATATACTTAAGAGACTCTCTAAATAAATTATTGATGCTTTGATAATTCGGTTTCAAGATAAGTTAATTTTATAAAAGCTTTTAAAGTATCTGCTTAAGGGGTATATCCTCCAACAGGTCGCAAATAAACTATTTGCGCCTCAAAATCTGACTACTCGATTGATTTTAACATGAGTTTTTCAATTTTTTTTTGTGGTTTATTTGCTTTTGCGACTGAGTAGTATTAATTGTCTTGACTTACTTGATTTTATTTGCATCGTCAAAAATTCCGTGGTAACTTTTCTATAATGTTTTTACTACTCAGTCGCAAAAGCAAATAAAATACAAAAAAAAATTGAAAAACTCATGTTAAAATCAATCGAGTAGTCAGATTTTGCGGCGCAAATAGTTTATCTGCGACCTGTTGGAGGATATACCCCTAAACCAATTAAAATTTGCAAAAGCTCACTAATAATAATTTTTGAAATTACATTTTTTGTTTATAATTTAGGTTTTTGATAAAAAAAAATGTAAGCTTACAGAAAGCTGCATGCTAAAAAAATGGGAATCAAATGTTTTCGGATTATTGCAATTTTGATCTAAAATGTAAACAAACCAAAACAGAATCAACGATTAATTCTGGATGGTGCGATGACTGCAAAGCACGCATTATGACATCCAGTTGAATAAAATGGTCGTACAACGATTCCTAGAATATTTTTTGAGACAGCGATACGAATGCTGGCAATGTTGATAGAGATTAGTGAAAATTTCTAGATGGAAGGGAACTGGATTCGCCAACATCTTATCTAAAAAACTAGTAGCACTTTAACAGGAAAGGAAAAAGCCGAATTAGCCGTACAGTTAGAAAAACTGAAATCGAGCGATTAACAATCGAAAATGAACGAGTAAGGGCGACGAACACTGGCGGCCACGCTGATTTATCCGCAAGTTTGCATTCAAACCATCATCCGCATAACCGTGAATTAAATAGTGTGAATTTTAAAGATGCCATAGATTCACTTACAACATTTAATGGCAACGATAAATACAATTAATGATTTTTTGGAAGAATTTGAGTGCAACGCGAGAATCATGAAATGGAGTATGTTGGAAAAATGTGTGTACTGTAAAAAATTATTACCGGGGTCCGCTAAAATTTCTTTACGTACAACAAAAGACGTAGACATAGAATTTCAAAAAATATTTACAAATGCCGAAATTCACTCAAGAATGATACTACGCATTATTGACTAAAGCGTGAACAAAATAATGTTGTACTCAGCAGTTGATATTAAGAATTTCAAATCAAAATTGGAATACGAGAAATTCAAAGCCACGCAGTCCAATAAAATTGTACGAATGGAGGGTTGAAGCTAAACACACAACTCCATCAAACAACCCCAATGAAATTCGAAAAAAAATCAGGATGCTATAGCCGCGGGAATAAAGGACATAATGGTAAAGATTTCAGAGCCGGCGTTAAGCGTTTTAAATGCAACCAATTTGGGCATATAATCACCCAATTGTAAAACCAGGATGCTACGTTGTCTCAAAAATTCAATCAAACCTCAGCAGTTACAATGAAGCAGAATGAAATAAAAAATCATCGTAATTACAAAATTGTTAAATTGAATGAATTTGAAATTGTGTCATTGATTGACATTGGCAGTGATATTACGTGCATAACTAAAAGCGTATATCAACGACTTGGTTCACCAAAGCTTCACTTTGATAATACAACCATCAACGGAGTTGGAGCTTTATCTTATATTATCACACTGGGTCATTTCGATGGATTTGTTGAAATTGATGGCAACTAAATTAATGTGAAAGTGTGTTGAGCGAAAACCATCTCCCAAATTTGAATATGATTATTGGCAACGATGTTTTGCACGGAACAACGATTCAATTAGATACAAATGAAAATAATTACTAAAACAAGTGATAATATTACGGGAAGTTTTTGCCCTTTTAGTGATTCTGTTTCTATAGGTGAGGAGAGTCTCAAGGCGGTTGCTCAACAATCAAACTATAAACCAACCAACACCAAACGATGGCATATAGAAATTAAAATAATTTTAAGTGATCATGCTCCCATACACCAAAGCCCACGTAGGCTGGCTCTAGCTGAAAAGAAAATAGTGGAAAACCAGATTAGCGAGATAAATGAAGAAATTATTAAGCCAAGCTGCTCTGAATTTGCGAATCCGATTGTAGTCGTAAATAAAAAAGCTGAATAAAAGGTTCAGAAAGCTGAATAAAAAGGTGATATTCTATCCTCTACCAATTATAGATGAAAAAATTAAACAACTGTACGATGCTAAAGTATTCACCCCGTTAGATTTGAGAAACGGGGTTTTTCATGCTCCTGTTAATTCGGAAAGTACAAAGTTCACATCTTTCGTAACACCAAACGGCCAGTATGAGTTCTTACGAATGCCCTTTGGGTTGTGCACGGCATCTGCCGTTCTCTCCAGATTTATAAATGAAATTTTCTGGGGTATATATAGTTGCAAAGCACAAGATTCTGGTATATATGGATGATTTAATTATATCATCAGAAAATGCAAAATCCAATATTGGTATATTAAAGGAAGTATTAAACGTCTGTAGTGAATATGAGTTACTTATCATATGGGAAAAATGCGCCTTTCTAATGAGCACAATAAATTATTTGGGGTACAAAATATCCAATGGTATGATAAAGCCGTCATTTCAGAAAACTGATGCCGTAACGAAATTTCCTAAACCAAAAGATGTCAAAAGCTTACAAAATTGTTTTTTGGATTGACCAATTATTTTCGGAAGTTTATTGAAAATTATGCTCGCCCTTTAACAAGTTTACTACGGAAAGATGAAAAATTTAAAGCTGACGTAAAAGAAGAAAACGCATTTCATGAGTTGAAAGCCAAACTGTCATCACATCCGGTTTCGCATATATTGAGAACGCATTAACTGAGAGAATCCGGGTTGCACAGGAGATTGATTAGAAGAAAATATTACATCCGCAGTTTGATAGGAAAAATTCAAAAGATAATTCAAAATTGATACCATGTTTACTATCAGAGCGGAAGTTGTGCAAAAAAGAATGCCTCTAATAATTTATGGACGAAACCTTTGTTTAGATATTCATCTTTTAAATCACTTGGCAAAAATAATTTATTATTTTTTATTTAATAAACTGAAGAGATCTGATATAAAAGCTCAGTTATCAAAATTCAAATTTATTGACAAAAGCTTCTCGTTTCAAACTACAAGTGCTTAAAAAAATTCGCTTAGATCTCTATCTAATTGGAATTCTCTGAATAAAATATTTAAGCGTCTTGATGGATAACTAAATAATTTTTTTATCACGCCAACTTTATCATGAAAAAAATAACTTGTCATTGTAAGCCATTAAATTTTTTTTAAATACAATAGTTCAACAAGCGACAGGCAAATTTAGCATAATACGACACAAGGCTTAGTAAGTTCGAGCTTTACAAGTTCACACTTAACCCTGTGTTTTGCACTAGGATTTCTATCAAAAATAAAATTGCATTGCAAAACCTGTGGTAGAGAGAAGAGCAGTTATTTACCAAGGCGACAAATATTGTGAGGACATGACTGGAGGACGTAATTTTGCAGGCCATCATCACGATAAGCCGAATGTCGTCGCCTGCAGAAATTTGTGAATAAATACACTTAGATCACATTACATATCATTAGACGAACAATCGGTTGGAATTCCAGCTAATAGTCAAAAAGATTCAAGGAAATGATGATACCTGCCGCTATCAGCAAATATGATACCGACCGACTAAACAATACATACGGGGGATTAATGTAGAGTAGTGATATTTTTGATCCAGTTTCACGTTATTCTATATTAGAAGCTTTTCAAGCATTTTAATAATAGCTTTAAGTCCTGAAGTATTGTAAACTAGTTATATTGATTGATAAAAGCTCTTAAATAAATTATTAAAACCATAAATCGAAATAAAACTATTGGGCACTATATAATTTAAAATTTAGTTTCCAGAGCTTTTACGGAAATTCAGACCTTCTGTGAGATGAGCTATATTCCATTATATAATTATCAAGGAAAAAATGTAACAAAACTGGACTAACTAGAGTTTATTGGAGTTATCGCATTTAATAGGCACCAAATTAGTTGAAGTCAAGTTACTATTATTCGTTGATAACTTTTAAACAAACCTCGATTTAATTTTAAGATCTGTAACCGCATAAAATAAGTTATCAAGTGTTTTCCGTTAGCGTTGTTAAACTATTCCACCGATATTGGTAAATTAAAATAATCTTATATAGACCAAGCTAAAGTAAAATGGCTTTCAATTTTTTCCAAATTTTCTTTATAAATTCTTTTTATTCAAAATTTCAATAATTAAGCAAACAGCTTTTGTCGACAACGGCTTTCCTAATTATTTATAAAAGTTCCGTAAATGGGAGTTTTTCAATAGGAAAACATCTTTAATGTTACTCATTGAATTTGAAATAGTGAAGGAACTGAAACCAAACTGCCAATAGTTTATTTAATTAAGAAGCTTTTAAAGCTCAAAATATTAAATTATATGTTTAGGTTCTACTTTGGATTAAGTAATATCCAGAAGTCAAATATAGAATATTATCAAAATAAATATTAAAATAAAAAGATCCATCCTCCATGGCAGCTTATTCTGAAGTATAGAATAAAAGCCTTGGTATTAAAAATTCGTTGTAAACCAAATACCTCAATCAATTTAAATCAACAAATATTTGAAACAAATTATATTGATGAAAGCTCTTATACCAATGCCAAAACCAGAAATACTAATAAAAGCCTTAAAAAAATTCGGGCAAACACTTAAATGAAACCGAAATTTTAATCCCATGGAGCGAAAACTTAGTAAAATAAATGTGAGCTAATTGGAGCTTTTGTATTTAATATCAAATAAATTAGCTAAATTAAGAATTAAATAATACAACTTATTACCGGCTTGTAATTATTTATATTGAGCCAGTTTAAATGCTTCGAATATTCGAATTGAAGTATTACATATAGAGCTTTTGCTAACAATATTTTTAATATACATAATTATACTTTTGATTCAAGAAACCTTTGTAGCTCAGGCCTTTTCAAAATGTTTGCAGCAAAATTACTTAGTATTCACTTATCTCAAAATAAAAAAAATTCTATGTTTTACAGTAGTTTAGCACGATAGGCGAAAACCACGCCATTGAGTTCAGGACGTAATTCAAATAATTTTTAATTGTTTTTTTACGGCAGTAATATCAGCGACTTAAATACATTTAGTTCCTATTTCTTCGGTATTAACTTATAACAAAAGGTGATCGAAATTGTATATCATGAATTCGGTGCATTTCCAAGTAAATTGTAAATTATTTGTAAAAAATTATGCAGAAACTTTTGTGACTGAATGAGCTTTTTTATTTTTATAAAAGTTGGTTTTCAAAGTTACTTCAAACAGTGTTTGATAATAAATAAGCTTATTTCGCTTATTTTATGAAATATTATGCTGCCCAGTGGTTAGCAAGCTTTCTTTAAGCTCCAGAGGTCCCGGGTTCGATTCCCGGCGAGTGATGCAAAAATCACGGCTGGTTTATGGGTTTCACCTGTTTGCTGACTAATAGATAAAATTAATAAATTATGTTTAGTGTATCTAACTTTTCCAAAAATCTGAAAGCTTGAAATCGTTTTAAGCCACAAACTGGTAACCAACTCGAACAAATTATTTGTTATTTACCCTTATAAAATAAAAACTTTGTTCAACATATCTAACTTTAAGCTCGTTTCATACTTTTTCTTATAAAAGCTCATCTTACAAATTTTACACCTTTCACATTTTCGTAACTACAGTCAATTTTTGTTCGATTTAGAGAAAATTCGAAATGTAGAAGTTAGGAATAATGCATATTTAATTCTCCTGCCAAAATATAAATTCGATTTAACAAAAAAATTGAATAATAAAAGTCCGATTTATTGAAGTTTGACTGTATTAACTTTATATGTATTTTCATACTATGGTTGTTTAAATAAAAAGAACTCACTTCAAGTGAAATGCAAAGTACCTTTCAATAAAAGCTCTTGTCTTAGTATTTGTTGATCCTTTGTTATTTTAGTAAGATCAATTATTGTATATACCTCCTAAAATAAAAATATTTTTGCGTGGACATCATCAAAATGGCATACAAAGACACAATTCGTATCATATCTCCCTCTTAAAAATAATTCACCCTACATTTTGAAACATAACAAAATTTCTTAGAAGAATATGGTGATCCCCAATCCAAGCAACAACAACAACAACCACTTAAAAAACATAAAAATATAAAATATTTTCTCAAAACAGGTGAAAAGTGAGGTGAAATTGTTTATTTTTTGTGTATTTTAATTTTATTTTTCAATAAAATTTTTTAGTCTTATCTTGTTTAAGATTGATGATATTGTCGAAATAATTTTTTTTTTCTTTTTACTTTTGCTAAACATAAAATTTGAACATAAACATTTTGTGTATACACATAGACGTATATACACAATAATATACATAGGTACTAGAGAGGGATATAAAATATTAAGTTGTCATTCAATATTCGAGAAGTTGTGTATACGAGTACATAGTTTGAAATCACTTGAAGATAATCAATTATCGCTTCATTATTGTTATATCGTCTGCATTAAACGTTTTTTGGTGTTGTTGATGTTATTGCTGTCGTTGTTATTGTGTTTATGTATATACGTCAAGAGTCTATTATTTGAGATGTATATTGTAGTAAGCCTGAAATTGAATGATTCACAAAATATCATTGAGATTCATATAAAACATAAATCCTTTAAAATTGCTAGCTTTTTGATATTCCTTCTTAGATATTTGCATAAAGCTATACATAATACATTAATTTCCGTATAATTGATTAATTTTCTCACATAAATCTCTCAACTGGAAACTACTTTCAAGTGGTGGAAAAACGAACGACAATTTTTTTTTTTGCATTCGATTAGATTTCCGAATTAAGTAGTATACAAAACATAACAATAGTCTTGCTGTTTGTAAAATATTTATGTTTCAGATTGGTACAAATTTCCAACCCCTTTCCTTTTTTTTTTTTTTGACTCTCCTTATACAATATATGGAGTTTATACCATTAAGGAGAGAGACTTTTTTTTAAAAAAAAACTTGATTTATTGTGTAATAAATTTTATTTAAGAAAATTTGTTTTATTATTGTAAATATAAAATTTATTTACAAACAACCAAAAATTTACAATATTCAAGTCTAGAATTTTTATCAATATATCAACATAAATAAAAATATGTAAATAAATAATATTTTGTATACTCGTATTATATATAGAGACACTGAGAAATACGAAATATGTGTAAGTATATCAAAAATATTAGTACGACGTGTGATACGGATTTGACGAGGAAATTTATGAGATTTCAAATGTTCTAGGATAGTAGGGTATATCTTGTACAAATCAATCGTTAAATTGTAAAAAAAAAAATATTTTAATCATAAAAGCTCATACCAATCGATTGTTTGGGGTAAATTATAAATATTTTATGATTTTATTATTTAGCAACACAGCTATTAAAAAAATTTGAGCCCATTCCAAAATAATCTCAATTTCTCCATCGAATATTTTTTTATTATCACAGTTTTAAAAAATGCAATCCTTAACACTTTTTCAGCATTATGTTAAGTTATAATACGGACACAGATCCATAAAGGGAAAGTGATTGAAAAGCTTTAATATTTGTTTACCGGAAATGTTTATCTTACCATTAAGAATGTGATATATTGTAGGTAATATTAAAGTGTTTTTAAAAATATTGGTTAACTATCAGTTTTATATTAAAAGCTCACGAATTAACCCAAAATATATTTTACGCAATTTCTTTTATTTACGGATGTATTTTATAAATCTGAATCAAATTAAATCCAAAGTTGTAAAACGGAAAATATCTCTTTAAAATGGAAGCAATTCAAAAGCTTTAATATTTGTTACCGGAAATATGTATTTACCCTTAAGAGCCATACTATTAGTAATATATAGTAGGTTATGTTAAAGTTGGTTTTAAATATATATTTAGGAGAATTATGACCTTTATGTTGAAAGCTCAACAACATTACACGAATTTAATCCAAGATTTTAATCGTTTTTTACACTAAAAATAAATCCAAAGCTTATTTTAGACTAATTGTTTTATTTACAGATATATTTAATAAACCTGAATTAAATTAAATGCAGAGGCGAAATACAGAAAACAGCTCCACAAAATAAAAGAAATTAAGAAGCTTTATTATTTGGTTACCAGAAACATTTATTTTACGTTTAAGAAGCAACATTTACTATTTGTAATATTTAGTAGTAATGTAGTTTTTTGTTAAAAGCTCAAATACATTAGACCTTCGTAATCGGAGCTTTTAATGGTATTTTATACTAAAATAATTCCAAAGAATATTAGAAAGCCTGAATCAAATAAATCAAAAGTTGTTAAACGGGGAACAGGTCCTTAAAGGGCAAGCTGTTCAGATGATTCAATATTATCGAAAATGCAATATTAATGTTGAAATTTTTAAATATTTAGGTTAAATATCAATTCTATGTTAAAAGCTTAACTAAACGAATTTTACACTAAAAATAACATTAAAGGATATTTTATACAATTTCCCTTATGTCCAAAAATCATTAACTTAGCAATTTTATAAAAATATTTGCGAATATTCACAGGTTTAATTAATCAAAAGCTTTCGATTAAAATTTATTTTAGCTAGAAGACCTCTTTTAAATTCAAAACATTTGTTGTTATATTTTAAAATATTTACGTACCATTTAAATTCAATTAAAAAGTTTTAGTTAAACTCTCAATAAAATTTAACAAACCATTATCTATTGATACATTTTAAATTTAAAGTTAAAAGGCTTTTAAATGCGTTTACGTTTTTAAATTACTTTTTTACATTGAAAAGCTTCATTAATTTAAATTAAATATGTGTGCTTTTTAATAAAATATGAAAGCTTATTTGCCAATTTAGGTCTTAAGTAAATAACCGTAAAAGCTAAACGTTACAAATAAAAGCTTTTTTACCAAAAATCCTAATCACACCACTAATTTCTGAATAGAAATACTTCGGTTTGTATGGAATTGCAGACAACTAAGTGAGAGCTTTAATTGCAGTGCAGACAACTAAGTGAGAGCTTTAATTGAATTTTCAAAATTATTCATGTATACAAAATCGTTTAAAAATGCAGCTTATTTACATTAATTGTGTGACTAAGGTAAGCTCTAGCTAAATTTTGAGAAATAAAACCAGGAGCTTTAATTATCAAAAGAGCTTTTTAGGGTACAAAAACTTAAAACTTTAAAAATCTTACAATTAAAATCGATATTTTCAAAAATATTTGGTATACTTTGGTAAATAATCAGAAGTTAGGGGTTGCTTATAATATTTTAATAAAATCACCTACAAAATAAAACTTTTTAAAAGTTTACACAGAAATGTTGGCAACAAATATATTACACTACCGATTTATGACATTGTTCAATTGTTCTAGTTTGAACTGTGCTTTAAAATGAGCTATTCGGAAAAATTGTAAATTAAAAATGTTTAATTTGTCATTATTAAGCCTCAACAATCAGTTTAAAAAATGACATCTTCCATTAATTATGTGACTGTTTGGGGTTTAATCAACATGCAAAAGTTTTTGGTACTATCATTCATAAAGCTTTTGAAAAAATGATGTTTATGATCAGTTAAGCAAACATATGTACATTTTTAATAAGTAAAATCTAAGTCAAAGTTTTTAAAATTTTTTTTAAGTATCTTGAAACTTTCATTAATTCTGTGACTAATTGAGGTTTAATCAACAACAAAAGCTTTTAGTACTGTCATTCACAAAGCTTTTAGAAAAAAAAATTAAAAATCGGTTAAATTAGTTGACCGAATTTGTTGCATGACTGTTTTGTAACAAAATTTTTACGAAAACTCATAACATGTCTCGCAACTTCCATAATATTTTGTAACTGCTTGAGGTTAAATCAATAAGCAAAAGCTTTTGATATGTTGTTCACAAAACTTTCGGCAAAAATATTGGCTATCAGATTATAAATTTCTAATAAATAAAATGTGTTACTTTATCGAGTTTGTTACTTGACTTTTACACACAGTTTAGTGTCGCTTAAAACTCATTAAAAAGTAGTTTGTAACAAAATATTACGAAAAGCTCTAACATATCTTGCAGCTTCCATTAATTTTGTGAATGATTGAGGATAAATCAATACGCAAAACCTTTTGGCACTGTCGTTCACAAAGCTTTCGAAAACAAATATGGCCATCATCAATTAAGCAAATACAATTTACATACATTTTAATGAAAGTTAAAGCTCATAAAAAAGTTTTTTGTAACAAACTTTTTACGAAAAGCTCTTAAACTATCTTGCAAATTCCATTAATTATGTGATTAATTGAGGTTAAACCAACAACAAAAGTTTTGGGTACTATTTTGTTGCATGACTTTTATGTAGAGTTTGAAAATTAAAGCTCAATAAAAAGTATTTCGTAACAAAATTATTACGAAAAACTCTTAACATATCGTAAAGTTCTATAATATTTTACGTATTACGCAAAAAAATTCACAAAAGCTTATAAAAGCTTTTTAACAAAACGATCACTAAGTTTGTAGAAAGTATGTAGCGTGTGTCATGTGTTACTTTTGTCATTATGAAACTCATACAATTAATGATGGAATTCAAAATAGTGAGAAGGTGAGAGCTTTTACTAATGTCTTAACTTATTTTAATTAATGTTCCAATAAATGTATTCATTTAGATATGGGCGGAGGTGTTACTGAGGGTGCACTTCTTATTAAGCTAATCAAAGCATCAACTATTACACTTACACATACCCCAAAGTTCTTCTAAAAGCTCGTCACTATACTTTTATTGAAAACAAAAAAAAGTTTTTGTTTTAATTTTTGGGGATTTTAATAGTTTAATAAAAACACACAAACAAACAAAAGCACAAAAGGCTAAACTTAAGTTTTTCAAAAGCTCTAACAAACTTATGTTAATAAATTTTCTCGCACCACGGATTTTTGAATTGTTTGTCCAGTTGTAATGGTTAAAATAATTTAATATTGTTACACTGAATCAAAAGCTTACGCACAAAATTTCACGCACAATTTTAAACACCTTGTAAAAGTTCAAGAGTATTTTAAATTTCAAATTATTTCCTTTAAATTTGTGTTGCTTTTATTTATTGATTCGTATTTTATTTAAACTACACTAAAAAATCAATCAATATTTTATAAGCTCAAACTAAAACAAACTTTTTTTTTTTACTAATTTTCCAAGTCAGTTATTTGTAAAGTAACTTATTTCTATGAATAATATAAGTTTGCAATTTTATTTAAAAGCAATAACGAAAAAGGATTAAATGTAAACTTTTGCACAACAAAAGCTCTCAATAATTAAATCGAAAATGTCAATCATCAAAACTGTATACATATTCTTAATTGCTTTTTGGTCTGATTTATCTGTTTTGTTGGACAATAACATCCCGCCCACTTTGAATCTGTTGATTCAATGCATGCTTTTGGAAGTCTAGACTGGATTAATAAATTTTAATACTTTATCAAGCAAAACTTTCGCTACCATCGTCATTAATTCAGGAAGTTATAGTTTGGCGCAGGTATTTGTAAATAAATAAATTTTTATTGGAATTTTAACCGTGGACACTTAAAAATGTATATCAGCTGAAAAAGATCATTAAACTTTCACATGTCTATTTATAAACGTGATAAGCCATATCAAACGGTTGTTATTGTTAATATAATATTGTTGTTTTAATTTTTTATTTTAATTTTTTTGACGAGACAACATAAACTTTATAAAACAAAAACAAAAAAAAAATCTTATAAAATACCAACAAACCGCGCACGACCTTTTAACCCGCGTGGACATTTTCTTATCAAAATAAATTAATCATCTACACCACAAAATTTATATTCGAAACAAAAAAAACTGATTTTAAGGCATTGAACTTGTCAATTTAAAACTTTGATCTTGAAATAATTTACTATTATCATAAAAATTGTCTTACATCAAAATATTAATTGTATTTGATTTTGTGTTTATACATAAATGCGGTTTTTGACTCCGCCGTGTGCAATGAATTAGATAATAACAATAAATTGTGTGTACATAAAAGTTTGTTTCGTATAAACGACTAAACAAATAAATTGAAAAGCTCCACCTTATGTTTTGATGGTGGATAAAAATTATTATTCTTTTGTATTCATCTTACACCCATATACATTCAAAAACATTTCAAGAAAAGACCATTTGTGTCTCGAATTAATTTTTTTGTTGTTGCTGCTGTTCTTCGGTTTTGTAATATTTAGACAATGGAATTGTAGCTGGCTGGTTGTTGTTGGTAAAATATTTTTCAGGTTCAGATGATACCTTATGTTTTATGTTGTTCAGGTTAATTGAATTTTGTGTACGTTACGTTGTTTTGTTGTTTATTTTTTCCTATTGTATAGTTGTGGTGTCATTTTATATGTATTAACGTAAAAAGAGCTGGTAGTGTGTTTTGCTGTGGGATTTAATAAACAGAATATAGGAGAATATTGTGCACAAACAATTGGATTGTTTATGTTGCAGGTTATTCAACTTTGTACCAGATATGCTCTACTTTGGATTATTTACGTTATCCGGCTATCTAATATTTTCTGGGTACTTGGTCATCTTGGTTCTTATTCGAAAACTCATGAGCAATATTTGCATGTTCTTGCTAAGAAGCGCAAACCAGTTGTATTTTAATTGAATTATTTTACACTTTTAATGAGCTTTTATCATTACTATAAACTTTTGGGAGCTTTAGTTTTAATACAACATGCCTATACGATTAAAATCCTTGTGGTTTTATTTTAGAGCTCACATTAAGTTCTTGTGAAAATTTATCTAGCCACAGAAAAAATGATTAGAAGCTGAGCTTTTGTGTATTACGTGGTAAAAACTATATCAGCTTCTACATTGTTATGCCGGAATTTTTTCCCGCAATAACTATCGACAAATCATATTAGTGTAATCTATCTCCATGTCGACTTTAGGCCGGCTGCACTAGTAATAACGCCACTATTGTGCAATGAACCTTACAAAATTAATTATTTCAACGTTCCCAACAAACACTAAAATAAATATTTTAAAAATTAAAAGCTTCACTAATCAATAGTTAACATGAGAGATAACAACTTTTCCAGAATTTCTACAGCAATTGTTTGATATACATAATATTAAGCAGAGCTTTTTATAATGCATTCACTTATCAAATTAGTTATCATTTTACCTTTTATAAGTCGGAGTTGGAGGCTGTATTAAAAGTACTGCAAAAACAAAATCAGACGATCTTGAAAAAATCAGCAATAATTTTTTAAAACCGTTACACCGAAAGTGGAAATTATTAATGTTACACAAGCGGTTCCAATATTTCATTCATTCGAGAAAGACAAAGTCACATAGTCAAACTAGCTTCTATACAACTCGAACAACATTTTGAAGGTAACAATGTAAAGGAAGATAACTAGAAAAGAGCGTATCTTTTAGCGTGAGTAGGCAATGAAACACGTCTGGAATTATTACAAAAAGTGTTTACGGAAAATCTGGTGAGTGAAAATCGAGCAGCAAGCTCGATGTCAATTTAATAAAATTTTGATGGAGCCTAATCAAACATATTCTGATTGGGTAGCTGATATAAAAGGCGCTGTCCGCGATTGCTTATTCAATTGTCAAAATTCAGGTTGTAATACGTCATAAGCTGATTTTGAAATCTATGATATGATTGTAAATACACCGTACGATCAAGTACGTATTAGTGCGCTACAAAAACCCAATCCAACATTAGATGAAGTTCTGGAAATCGCCACCATCTACGAACGAATCTAGTGTTCATCGTCAACGTGGTAGAAGTGGTAATCGGAATTACAGTAACCATGATTCAGTTCAACAAAAAGAGGCAATTAATTCAGGTAGTTTGTTCCATCACATTAATTCGGTTGAAGTCAATGTCAACTCATCAAGCATGAATGAGTCATTCGGTAAAATCGTCATGGATCTTCTTATCAATGGCGTCAAAATGACGTTTCAAGCCGACACGGGTGCTTCGTGTTCGTTAGTTGAACTGCACGGATATAAGTAGTTGGGATCTCCCCAGTGCACTCCGATAAATAAAACTTTAACATCATACGGTGGAATTTGTATCAAACTGAAAGGCGCTGTTGATGTCATCATCTCGCTAAATAATCATTTATTTGACGGAAGTATTCTGCTTGTTGACAGCACCCAAGCGACAAACTCTATGAAACTAGACTCGTTTAAAGCAATGAATTTTGATATTTCGCATCCAAAAAAATATTTGAGTTCTAAAAGTTCAATTAATTCTGTTTTAGATTCTTCAAATCATAAACAACTCATTGATCAAGTTAACAAATTGTGTGCCTAACATATGAATTTCATCGACAGGTCTCTGCAAATCCTTCAAAGCCGCAATAGTTCTCAAGTCAGATGCATAACCGAAATTTGTCAAACCGTATAACCTATACCTTTTGCGTATGTCAAACAAGTTCGGAAGGAAATCGACAGGTTGGTCGAGGAAAATATTTTAAAACCAGTGAAGTTTCGTCAATGGGCTACACCAATTGTCGTGGTTCCGAAACCGAACGGCAAAATCCGAATTTGCGGTAATTTGCAATTTGGCTGCCGAATATGTAGGACATATTATCAAGACAGTTGGCATTTTACCGTCTGAAAAGCGACTCGAAGCTCTCAAGCTTATGCCGAAACCACGAATTTGAAACAAGTTGAAGCATTCATCTTCGTTCATAGTTCACTACAATGAGAAGTACCCTATAATTTTAGCTACGGACGCTTCAGCAATGGGAATTGATGCTGCTATTTCTCGTCGATATCCAAATAGCGTAGAGAAACCCACTGCATTCGCATCTAAAACCCTCGATACCAATCAACGGTCGTATAGCCAAATTGAGAAGGAGGCATTGTAAATTGTCTATACGGAGTGACCAAATTTCACCAACATTTATCGTGCCGAGGTTTTGAACTTTTCACGGGTCATCAACCATTACCGACACTTTTTAATCCGAACAAAAATGGGGCCTGATAAAAATTTTGATGATTATGAATCAAAATTACTCAACATTTATCAAGTTAATTAGGAAAACATCCAGAATTTTCCAGTAAACGCAAAATTAATTGAAATCTACGTCAGAAGATCAAATTTTATCGAAAATTTTCTATTTTATTCAGAACGTTGGCCTGAAACGCTCTTAAAAGAGGAGAAAGCTGATTTTCAACCATATTTTGATCGTAAATTTTCATTTTCGTGACACCAGAGTTGTCGTACCATATACGCTCCAACAAACCGTATTACATATGTTGCACGATGGTCACTGGAGAGTAGCACGAATGAAACAACTTAAAAACTTGTAAAATCGAACAACTAGCCAAAAGTTGTCAAACATGTCATGTTGCCTCCAGTGATCCGAAGAAAAAATTTTCCAGTTGGCCTGCCGCTGAAAAGCTCTGGAAAAGAATACATATCCATTTTTCAACAAAATGTGGCTAATTTGTGTTGATTCTTTCTCGAAGTACCCGTATACCGTGTAAATGTCTAATATCACATCAACAACAGCCATTAAAACAACTACATCTACAAAAAAATATTTTCACTAGAAGGTTTGCCTGAAACCATTATATCGGACAATGGACCACAGCTCGTATCTAACGAGTTCGAGGAATTTTGCAAGCTAAACTCAATCTTGCCCATTGACCGAGTGTTTTGTTGAGCGTTTTGTTACTGAGCATTTTGTTAGAACATTCAAAACGTCATTTTCCATAATAATGACTGAGGAGAAAAACAGTCAATTGGCTTTGTTGAAATTTTTATTAACGTATCGATCAACCCCTGATCCAATATCGCAAAAATCACCAGCTGAACTACTTCATGGTAGACAGTGAAGATTATGAAAGCCAGTTTCAATCGAATCAATTCGTATTTGCAAAAAACTTTTCAAGAGGTGCCAAGTAGATTAAAGGTCGAATCATAAAGAAAATGGGACGCAAAATGTTTCTGGTCGAGACCGAAGCCGGAGTCTGCAGGAGACATCAAAACCAGCTTCGTCGCAGGTATCTTAATCAAAAAATAATTTCTAATTTTAGGCAAGCACACAATTTTGAAGTCACATTGCCAAACCAATCGGATGTCTCATATATTCCAATCATCACCAACGGTTTACGCCGAGTCCAAAAAGATTTTGTTTGGTTAATAGTCAGTCAACAATCAGCAATAGTCAAAATTAAAGCTCCACCCATATTCATTATCTTATATCGGTCAAACATTTTAAAACCTTATAATCGCACAGCCTTTATCTTAATACAGTTATCTTAACCAATAAAAAGAGCGCCCAAAGAAAGTAAACAAATTTGCAAGAGTAACATAATTTGTCAAAATTTGTTCCAAATGTTCAAAAAATTTCAAAATTAGTGATAATTTTAAGTTTAATCCTCTTACTTAAGAAATAATCAAAATTTAGGGTTTAAATTTTCTTGTGTTTTGATAAATTTGATGTTTTCTGTCCTATTGGCCATAATTTGTCTAAACGACTAAAATGGTCAAAATTGTGTCTAAGTATTGCCAAAATTGATGTGAGTTAGCAAGAAAACGTCAGAGTTAATAATAAAACTTTCATGCTGGGCTAATTTTTCTGATATTAATAAACGTTATTTGGATTAAGTGCAAAGTTTGTTTAGGCCTTATCAGACTCAGTCTTAGTTTATAAGAATTTGCCTAAAACTTGTCTTGTTTGTTCAGATTGGATTCAAACAGGCTATACGAATTGTCTTTAGAAATTGTAAAAATTTGTCTGGCATTGTAGTGCATTTACCAGTACCTGTCTGATTATGTAAAAGTTATCAATATTAGATAAAACTTTCCTGAAATTAACAAAGACATTTTTAAATTTTTTGTTTTAAAGTATTTAAGTTTAACAAAGTGTTTGACTTTGGACAATTTTCGGAATGAACCAGAATTTTCTAATAGCTTTGTCTAAACTATTCTTTCGATTTTGTCAAGAGTTTAAATTATATCAATTTTTAAGAATTAGCGAAAATATTTCATAATTTATAAGAATAATGTTTGAACTGGTGTTAATTTTTTTTTTTCAGTTCAACCTGACTGGAAATGATCAAAAATATTTATTGTTCAAATTTATCTGAATTTGTCAAATAAAATAATTTGTCAGATTTGGTTCAGATCTTGAGAAAATTATTTTTGATCAAAGTTTCTAAACTGGTTTGATTTAGACAGAGTTCAATCGAATTTGATGGATAAATTGATAATATCAGCGCAATGTCTTTCCAGCTGGAACATTCTATTGAGACTGATTTCTAATGATTTTTGGAAAATCCGGAAATTATCGTTAGATAATATTTGGCATTATCGGCTGATATCAACATTATTTTTTGACTTCGGATTATTAATAACGCAAACTGCATTATAGACATTTAAACGACTAATATTAAACCAAATCCTACTTAATAAATTATTTATTAAGCAGGTTTTGGCGTGTCTAAAATTATCCGAATGAGCTTTTGATTCCAGTAGGTATATTCTTGAGATGAGAAGGTTTAAAGGTAAATTGACATCCCAAATGACTTGAAAAATATTTTGATAAATCATATTTGAATTGTAAACATTTTTTAATGAACGAACAGCTTTTATACACATTTTTTTTTAGGCAAAAGCTTTCCTGATTCAGAAGAAATCTTTTTTTTTCCGCTGGCGCTACTTCCCATAGAGGGATTTGGCCGCTTCATGATGAAGTTCCGTAATCGTTATTTTAACGGATAATGACTGATTAATTCATTGATCGGGGCGGCAGAGAAATCTTTGCATTCAATTTATTATGGAGAGCTTTCGATCAATAAATTATTTTTATATGACAATTATTGTTCAGTATTTTGAACGGAGCATAGAATTTAAATCTTCAAGTTTAATATTTTGAATCCTATTTAACAAGCTTTACTTTTTTGCAGACATTGCTTTTGTTTTATCAAAATTAGACATAATTTATGTCAATTTTCTGTTATTTAATTTGTATAAATTAGGCGTCTGAATTTTTTCGATTTTATTATACTACCTTTGCCAATAATGGTCTTCGTTTTTGGAAGTAAACCGAATTGGCCAAAATGTATCAGAATATTTACCAGTTTCTATTAATTAAATGCATCTACATTTTTCAGAACATATCAGAACGTTTATGGATTTGAAAATATTTTTAATTTAAATTTTCAGATGAAGTTTGGGATGGGCGTACTTAGCTTTTTATTAGTGAGAAAGCTTTTTTTATTAAAATATCATTCTGACTGTTTGAATAATTTCAGAGAGCTTTCACAGAAAGATTAGAGGTACAATACTATATGGTTCTCTACATTTTCAAATAAAATGGAATTAATTAAAAAAGCTTAGTAGTTAAAATATTAATATTGGCCATTTATGTTGGGTTTTGATTCAAAAGCAATTTACATGCAGAGTGCTTTTTGTTTGAAACAGTATGCAATACACAAAATTGGTTTTATACTTTTGAACTGATTTACATTTATAGAGAGCTTTTAGTAAAATTTTCAAATTTATTTAAAGTTAATTTCTAATTAGCGTAAGTTCATACTATAAAGCAATTAAACAAATTTCATTGTTTATTTATAAGCTTTATTTACCTGGGAGCTTTTATTATATACCCCAAAGTAATATTTTATATGTAACAGTTAATTTTATTTGACAAATTGTACTCTTTACAAATTTAAACTAATTAAAAGGTCTTTAAACTTTTGACCCTATATCAACTTACTGGCAGCTATTTGCAAAGAGCTGCTCTCTTTCAGCCAAATTAAAATTTTCAAAACCCAAAAAAATCCCAGAAATCAAATTAGAATAAATATCAATTACATTTAGTCTCACCCTTAAAAGAAAAATGTAAAACCTTTATTGTTGGCAATTCCCACGAAATTCATTAGTATCATTAACCAAATTTTCTTATTTTTGTTGCCAATTTTCCCAGAACAAAATTCTCTTCTCAAAAGTACAATAACAACATGAAAAAAAAATTTGCTGACGATAATTATGAATCCTAATTGATTATTCATAAAATGGCACAAAAATTAATTCAATTCAAATAAACAAAAAAAATTGAATCTTAATAAATGAATATTTTATAAGTTCAATAATGTTATTCTAAGTTTTCTGTGGAAAGCTTTTTTTTATTGTGTAGTCGATATGTAAATAAAATTCATTATACAGGAGAGATTCAACCCCGGTTTTACAATTAGTTGGGAATAACTTTTTGGTTAAGCTTTTTTCTATTCAATTAAGCTACTTTACTAGACTCAATAAAATATAAAAGCTTACACCATAAAAGTTATAATTGTATATATTGTCCATATTTTTTATGTATATGTATGTGCAATTAAATGCATAAATTGTAAAACAATAAAACCAGAATTAAAGCTCCAACAATAAAAAAATACAAATTGTTTTTTTTTTTGCCATCGATAATACACAAAACCAACATAATTATGACAGCCATAATAATTAATTTAAATTACGCGCAACAACCATCATCAACAAAGTAAAACAATGTCATTTTGCCACCCCATCCCAAGCCTCCAATATAATAAAATATTATACAATTGTGTGGATATAAACATTCATAATATAGAGAGCTTTTTATTATTTCAACATTTTTGTTGTTGTTGTTGATGTTGTGTTTCGGTATATTAACTTAAACCGATTCACTCTATATGACAGTGGTAAAAAAAAAAAATTCCCCATTCGAATAAATTTTAAATGAATGACCAAAAATTTTTTTATGTGTGCTTAACGGAATTTTCTACTATGTACATATATATGGATGTATTTTAGTCGGGTTGGTTTTGGTTTTAGAGTTTATTGTGCAACTCTACTATACATTACACAAAATAAATTGTATTGTATACACAACAATAAACAAATAAAAACTATAAATAGTAATAAAAAGCAAAAAAAAAAACAGTTTTCCAAACCACATTTGAGGTGAATTTTTATTGTAACCTCATTCAATTGGTTTGTTTATTGTGGCTGGTTGACACATTTTGGCTGAACAAATAGTTTTGTTCGCGTGTTCATTTTGCTTGTTGCTACTAAATAGGTAATAGGATTTCATATTTTTGGATGATTTTTTGTTTATTAATGGTCGATTTAATCGGACTATTGAAATGATTACGACCGATTAAAGTATTTATTAGTCATAATTTTTGATTTGGTTATATTTATTGAATTAAATCTTTTTTGTACACCGTAAAATAGCAGTAAAACAGATCGTTATATAAACGTTTGCAACTAGTCAATAGGTATGTCAATTAAACGCTCTCAGAATTAAAGCTTTTCGATTAACTCCTAATGTAACCTAAATTTAAGTATAACTTTTAGGTATATACAATTGAAGGTATGAATAAGAGTTATCTGAATAATTTAAAATTTATCTGAAAGTTTCAAACAATTCAGAATTGTTTTTGAAATTTGCCTAATTTACTAATTAAATCTCTGTTATAAAATATAAAAGCTCAACAAAAAATTTAAAAATCAAAACATAATATAAAATTGGATGACCTCCGAAAGATGAAATTTAAACATAAAACCGACGCGACAGTTTGACAAAAAACAGTTTGTTTAAAGCTAGACATTGGTAAGAATATTTTGACATAACAGAATAATGTTAATTCAGCATATTGTCTTGATTACTTTAAGAAAGGTACTAGTAATTTGTAATGAAACCCAATAGTAAAAGTATGCCGTTGTATGAAGAATATATTATGGAAGTAAGTTAAAAAAAACAAAATAAATATTCTAAGCTTTTCAATAAATTGCAAGCTTTTTCAGAAATTTCTTTTAAATTTTTAAATACAAATATTAAGTTACACAATTATAACATATTGATAAAAGCTTACAATACTAAAACAAATAATTTTAGGTATCAAGTCTGAAATATAATCATTTTTCTGTAAATTTGAAATTTAATTTGAATTACGCTAAAATTCACAATAATTTGGTTTCGTTATTTAACGATTTTAAAAGCTTTGTGATTTTTATTGTGATGTTGCCACCTAGGTTTCCATGGGAAATAAAAGCAGTTACAAATTTATTTCAAATTAAAAGTCCGGTTTGTTATAAATTATGTTTTGTATTCTAGGTTAATATAAAAGCTCAAAAAATAATAATTTTCAGTGCATTTAAAATGCTTTGCTTAAATCCAATAAGTTTTTTGAAATATTGTAATAATTTTACAATTAAAATAATTTTATAAGCTCTAATTTAATATGAATGAAATCTTGAATTAAAATTGAGAGCTTTGTCAATGATTTTAATATTTTATTTGTTGTTGTGCGCACAAGAATTTAAAATAAAAAGCTTTATGTAACTAAAACAAGATATTAAGCTGTTTTTGGAAGTCACAGTAGTTGTAGATAAACAGGTTCTTCAAAAATTGGAACATTTTAAAAATGCCTCAACTGGATTTGTATTAAAATTTATTTTGATGTAATAAGGGCACACTACGCCCCTATGGTCTAATATGAGATAACGCTAGGTAAAAAGCTTCGATTTTCATGAACCGAGCGCTGTATATAATTTGTTATATTTTGATATTATGAAAGCTTTAAAAAATCCTTACTAACTTTAATATTTCAAACTTTGAGAATTATGGTATTTTAACAGATTCTCGAAACTAAAGCTTCAAAATAGGTTTTAACAACCTTTCAAAATTTGGAACACTGGCTAACTATTTCATAATATTTTATGAGTTTTAAAGCTTTAGACATTTTTAAACAATTTAATAATATTTACTCTGAATTTTTCAAATATTACCTTTGAAAGTTGATTTGGTTTTTAAAAAAGTGAAAAAAATGAAAGCTCGTTATAGTGTCGAGGTACAGGTTACAAAATATTCATTAGCAATTGAATTAAGCTTTGATGGTCCAGATAACGATATATGCCTTAAATAAATACGTGATAACTCAAGTTTGTTTACCTAGGCTTTTGCAGATTACACTTTGTTTGACCCATATATATTAATTTGATCCCAAGAGTCTACACTGCTTGCCAATCATACTCAAATCAAACCTTCTTTAATAAAAATTTTGGACAGCTCGAATACTACAAGCAGTTAGTAGGTAGTATTCATGTTTTCATATTGAATTTTCCTAAATGCAATTTCCCTCTAAATCCATATATCGACTAATTTTGTAAATTTATTTTTAATTGCATGTGCACAACTCTTTTCCAGCATCATTGCCATTTCCTGCCATTTAACGAAAACAAATTTAATCCATGCGTTACTAACCAACGGTATAGAGAAGAGGACAAAAACGATACGATTGTGGGCAAAATTCCAAAAAGTCGTTTTAATTTAATGTTACAATTCAATTAAAAATACATTTTATGTTTTTGTGTTTGTAAAATTTTAAAACAAAATATTTATTTATTTACGTACATATGCAAAAAAAAAAAAAATGTGAACCGTTCTTTCCGCTTATTTTATTATTTATTTTTAATGCAAATTAGATTTGTAATTTTTAATGTTGTTGTGAGCAAAATTTTGCGAAATACCTCGCAAAAGCCCACATATCCGCGACATATAAAAAACCATCATCTTCCATTCCAAGAATAACGACGAAATAAAAATAAAACATTTTGCTACACTCATAAGAATATGTACACTATATAAACAGAAGAAGGAAATTTCTTACGGCTGGTTTTATGTTAAATGAATCTTCGGATTCATAATTAAAATTATTTTTTTTTTTGCTTGCTTTTACATAAACGAGAATTTATCTGCTTTGATGTTATTTTACTAATTTAATTCGCTTACCAAAAAAAAATTCAACTTTTTTTATTTTGCTTGCGCTTACGCTAATTACAAAAATAGGATACTAATTTAATTTCATTCACTTTATAATAAATTCTTGGTTTGGTGATATAAATGAGTGCGCGCCATACCTCTTGCAACAACAATACTGTATACAGAAAATCAATTAGCACAATTTGCGCTCTGCTAAATCACAAATCAATTTATTTATTTTCAATCGTTCACAACAAAATGTTAATATTTTATTTTGGTGACTTTAGGGAATTTTCTTCTAGAATTTTTAAAAATTTCAACAACAACGAAAAACAAAATTGAATAATAAATAAATTAATTCAAAATATATTTTTAAATTAACAATAACCAAATATAAAAAAAAAAGTTGGAAAGTTATAATAATAATTATTTAGATTTTTTTTTTGTTATTTTATAATGAATATTTTCCATTTAATTATTTTATTTAAATTAACAGGAAAATTATCTACTTTTTGAATATTATACCATTTTGATAGCAACAAAACATAATACAACAACACAATAATAAAACAAAGTTTGAATTTTAATGATATTCGAAAACGAAAAAAAAAAAAATCTTTATAAATTAATATTAATCAAAAGTAGTTTGAAGTTATCTCATTTGAGTGAACGAGATTTTTGTTTGGAATTTTAAAAATATGTTTTTTTGTTTGTTTGGGAAATTGATCGATTCGAGTAGATATTCAATTGTGTGTGTAGGTGTTGAAATCAAATTACGATATAACAAACCAAGTTTATTTAACTTTTTCCTGTGAGATTTTAAATATTTATGAATTTGGAATTTATTATTAAGTTAATTGGTCAAAAATTGGACCCAGTTGATAAACTGACAGTTAATAACAAAATCAGTACAACATTTAAACACGCTAAGCTTTTGTTAAATTTATTCTAAGCTACTTAATTTAAATGAAATACCCCGACCCTTAAAATTTAATTAAAAACCAAATTTAATACAGCTGAAATTTGGCGGGAAGCTTTATGTAGAATAGTTGAACTTGTAAAAAGTTGTTGTGGAAGGAAAGAGAAACTATTTGGAACGTTTTGCTTAGATAATCTCTTTGTATTTCAATTCAATGAGCGCCTTTAGTTTATTCTATGTTTTAAACATCAACAATTCATTTACGCCAAACTTCCATGTTAAGCTTTTAAGAATAAATTGAAATATATCAGGCTTTGTTGAAATATTAATAAGCTTTTATGTAAACTATATCAACAATTTAAGAAACGTTTTTGAGAATTTCGTGAGCTTTTAAACTCATTTTTCGTTGAATACTAAAATAATAAGTTACGCTAATCATAAACTATCTACCTAAAACAAGTTTTAAGAATTTATTATGTTTTATTTCACGCAACGTAAACTTTAACAAAATAACCAATAATTAATATAGTATTTAGTGAGCTTTTCATTTAAAAATGAAACTAAAAAAGTTAGATTACATTACCTTAAAAACGCAGATTTAAACTAAAAGTTTAATGCTGGAAACACATGAGCAGAATTTCTGCTAGCAGCACTGCCGGCAGATATTTGGTTGAATTACATGAGCGCCTTTCTTGACAAGCAGAATTTTAATTTATGGTATTTATTTGATACATATACATATTTAATTTTAATGCACAGTATTTTTAAATGAATGATGCCTTATTTTGTCACAAATTATTTAATTTTTATCGTCCAATTTGGCACTTGCCACACAAAACTTATTTTCTGTCAACAAATTAAAAAAATTCATTGAAAAAATAAAACGTATACAAATTGTACTAGATGTGTTATCTTTTACGTAATATAGCCTACTGATTCGCAGCAAAATTAGAAATAGAGACATGTGGCAGAATTCTGCTCGGAAAGCAGAATTCATGTATTCATGCCGTATAAACGTGTGTATTCTAATTTTTCCGCTTGCAGAATTCTGCTCATCTGTTTTCAGCATAAGGCTTTTTGATATCTGGGATAATTTCAAATATTTCAATTTTGCGTGACACTAGTTAACGTTCTGTAGTTAATTCAATTCTAACCAGTTTACTAATACAAGGTTATAAATAATCTTTTTGATGAAGCTTAAAACAATTAGATTTTACAAAAAAAATGAAACCGCATACGAAACGTATTTAATTCAATAGCTGGCAGATTTAAAGTATCAAGTAATACTTTAGTGATCAAACAAAGCAGAAGCTTTTAAATACAGATTAAATTTTAAATCCAAAACTCGATTTTCTTTTTCAAACACTGATGGAATTACAAATGTAGATACCTAACCTAAAAGCTGTTCACAAGAAAACTTGTGGACAGTGATTTTTTTTTTTAAATAATCGGGGATCTATTAAATGAATAGAAAATGTTTAGAATATTATTTGGCAAAAGCTCTTCACAAACTGTTAAAACATTTGTTTAAATTATAAACTTATATTCCAACGAAATGAATTTACGGCTTTTTAAATCAATAATTTTCCACAACAATTTTTTATTCAACATTTGAACATTGCTAATTTTCAAAAGCTCGTTATAATTTTAATATTGTATTGTATAGCTCGATGAATTTTGCAAACTTGACTAATGCCTTTAAATAAATACCGAATTAAAACGTTTATAAGTAATATTGAGCTCAAATAAATAAGAAGCTTTTAAATTGATGATTAAAATTAAAATCTAAAACACGATTTTCTGTTTTAAAAGTTTTTTTACTTTAGATGAAATTACAAATGTAACAAATAGAACAACTTTTGTACCGTGTTGTATCAGTTTTTTAAATAATCAGGGATTTACTAAATAAAGATTATTTAGTGAAAGCTTTTTACAAGCTGTTAAAGAGCTGGTTAAAAGCATAAACTAATGTTTCAACAAAATGAATTTTGGTTTTTTTAAATCAATTTCTTTTCGTAACAAACTTTAATTCAGCGTTTGAACATTTTTTATTTGAAAAGCTCACTAAAAAAATCTGTTATTGTTTAAATAGGGTTAATTAATAAAACAATTGTGATGATGTCAAAGCCAAATTAGTTTAGTGATTCACCTAGTATAATAACTCTTTACAGGAGAAGTTCGATGAATTTCGCAAACTATAAAATTCGTTTAAATAAATACGGAATAAACATATTTATATTTATGTTTTATACCTTTTAATTTATTTATTTATTTCATAAATTTTTACAATATATGTACATACATAGTAAACAAAAAAAAAACAGTACAGAATTGAATTATAAACTATAATATAAAATTATTTATAAGCATAAACATAATTATGTAGAATTGAATTTTCAATGGATCTAGAATCCTTTGAAGGCAATTCAGCACTACAGACTATTTAAAATACACGTATTTATAATTTTTATAATTTATATTTATTTATGACAAAGATCATAAAACATTGGAATTAACTTATATAACTTTCCAACATAGCATGATAGTAATTTTTAAGATTATATTTAAATTGATGAATATTTACGGCACGATTTATTGATTCAGATAAACTATTATAAACCGTTGGACCATTGAACCTAATTGATTTTCTTCCATATTCGTTTGTAATAGCACCATACGATAAATTCTGAGAAAACCGAGTGTGGTAACTATGATTAACACTAGTAAATTCTAAATTTGATAAAGCAGTTGTTACATGTAATGTTTTGTACATAAATAGTGCAACTTTTAAATCAAATAATGCTGCAACTGGCAGTATCCTTTCAGATTCATCTTTGTAGAGCGCCAAAGTAGGAAATAATAGATGAAGTCTACAAATTTTTTTTTTTTTGTTTTTTGTTTTTGTTTGTTTTTTATTTCATTTCATCTCAGAAAAAAAATTTTACATTATGTAAATTAAAATTAAAAATTGAAATGAAATAAGAAGAATTCATTGTCGAAAATCGACAGCTTTGAATTCTCCTTTTACAAAAATATACAGAATATGAATAAGAATAAAAAATAAAAAATGAAAAAACATAAAATAATAAAACTATTAATAATACCAATACCGAGCAGTTATCCACTATAAGACTTTGTTATGTTTACTTGCTATACATCGAAAAATTAAATCAAATTGTAATAAAGCCATTAGTTTTCTTTATGTGACCACACGAAACAAATTTGTGACATCAGGCGTTTCAAAGAGCCAATCCTTAACTCTTGACAGAAACGATTTAGAATGAATTAGCCTCCTAATCAAATCAGGTAAATTATTGAAAAATGTTGGTGATGCAACAAGGATGTAGCGCCGGAAGTGATCATTAAAAAATCTAGGAATACTGTACAGGAATTGATGGTTTGCACGAATCGCTTTAATACTTTTATTCTGCATTATTTGAATCCTTCTTAGCTTAGTAACATTGGCAGTACCATAAATAATTATTCCATATACAATACGTGGATGTATAAAAGCAAAATAAATTAGTTTTAATACATGCTTTGGAACATAGCAGGACAACTTTCTCAATAACCCTACTAGGGGAGCCATTTTATTACAAATAGTATTTATTTGCTCATTCCAGGACAGATTTGTATCAAATAAAATTCCAAGATACTTAATGACCTCTGCCCTACTAATCTAAATATTATCTACAATTAAAGATGGTAAACAAACCAATCTTTTATAGGGAGAGTGGAAAACCATAAATTTTGTTTTCGATATATTTAAAGCAATCATATTGCATTTGAAATAATCGAGTAGAATTTCTATGTCCTGTTTCATATCTCTTATTACTAAATCCGGATCCTTAAACTCATACAAAAGTGTTGTGTCATCCGCAAATAGCCGAATATGTCCTCTTAATGGCAACCGTGAAATATCGTTAATAATAATTAGGAAAAGTAATGGCCCCAATACACTCCCCTGAGGAACACCACATTTAAAATTTAAAATTTCACTTTTTGTTCCATCAATGATTACAAACTGTTCGCGGTCCTTTAAGTAGCTTTCAATTAGCTTATATGGTATTCCCCGAATTCAAAGGCCAAAGGCTTTCTGCAGGTCTAAAAATAGAGCTCCTACATAATTTTTATTATCAAAAGCATTATATAAAATATTCACCATTTCAACGAGGGCCAATTCTGTTCCCGCTCCTCTTCTAAAACCGTACTGATGTGAATAAAAAAAAATTAGAAATATTTAAAAAATTTACAAAGCGGTTAAACACTATACGCTCAATAATCTTGTCAAAAACTGATAATATGGAGATAGGTCGATAATTAGAAACGACACTTTTATCTCCACCTTTATGAAGAGGCAATACCTTAGCTAATTTAAGACAATTAAAGTTCAGAAAAATATGAAATATTACGTTTCAAAACTATAGTACGTATATTATCAGGCCCACCTCCCTTATTATCCAATGAAATAATAATATTAAAAATTTCTATAGCAGTTGTTGCGTGAAGAAACAGAGAACTTGGATTTGGTAGAATGGTGCCAACCTTGTTTATATCTTTATTACTATTAATTGTTTCCCCCAACAATTTACCAATATTCACAAAATTAATTATTAAAATTGTTAGCAATGTCAATAGTTTTAGAAAAAACCCTATCATTAAACACAATATTTTTTATAGTTGTATCATTGTTGTTTCTATTCAAAAGTTGATTAATATTTTGCCATAAATTTTTTTGATTAACATCACTAAACATTCTTTCGTAAAATCGCTTCTTTGCGAAATATTTCTCAGACTTTATTTTACCATTAATATCTTGAAGGTTTTTTTGATTTACAGAACTGTTTATGTTCAATTTATATTTTTTGAGAATTCAATTTCTCTTACTAATCATCTTCCATAAATCGTAAGTCATCCACGGACATGTATTATGCTTTAATTTGGCAACCACCTTTTTTACTACCGTAAATTTGATAATAAGATCATTATATTTATCAACGATCAATTTTAAAGTGCTATCAGGATCGTTTACATCAAATGACGTACACTGAAGAAAGTCATCAAAATATGCATCAACCATAACAAAATCTATAATATTTTTCATCAAATTTTTATGATAAAATTTAGATTTGAAAAAAATGAAGAAAATACGAAATTATGGTCACAAATGATCGAGGATATTACTACTGACTGACCTAGTAGCAAAAGTATTTGTGACAATCATACCATGGCTCATTAACAAATTTTTATAATCTTGTATTATATCTAAATTTTTGTTAATCGGAATAATTAAATCACCAACAATAACAACATTCTTATTACCATTATTGATAAGTAATCTAAAACGTTACAAAATAAATCAACATCTGAGGCAGGCCTGTACACTGCACAAATTTTTGTTGAAGAAAACTCTTCAAGCTCAACAAATATAAACTGAAATGGATAATGACCATTATCTGTTTTTAGAACTTTAAAATTCAAATCATTTCTAACATAAATAACTAGACCTCCTCCTACCCTATTATCGCGGCATGAAAAAATACTTCGAAAATTATTTATTGAAAATGATATAGTATTGACACTTTTTACCCACGTTTCACTAATTACTATAACATGAATATCTGATTTTAACCTATCACTAAAGTCAAGCACTTCATCAAATTTTTCCGAATTATTCATGCTGCGCACGTTAAATTGAAGAATATTCAATTTTATTTTTAACAATTTTGAAAAGCGTCATCAGAATTCATGTGTGTCAACAAAGTTTTATTTCCAATTAAGCTTCGCCACTGTTCATTTGCAAAGGTCGTACATTTCAAAATTTAAGAATTTCCAATTTGCTGTCATTAAGTTGAAAACGTTTTTTTATTTGGCAGCAAAGCTCCATATAATAAGAAAAAATATCGTTTTTAACGGTTGCGATTTTAAATTTGCTTTCATCTAAAAATGTTTCCTCAAATTCTTGAAAACCTAATGAAAAAAACATTGAGGTAATTGGGAGATGTTTGTTAGGATCTCTAACATCAACTTTTAGATCAATGTTGTCCAAAACGATGAAATTTTTTTAAAATTTCCAAATAAACGCGTTGGATTGTTTGGTAAACTTTTTGAATTTCGGCTTTTTCAGACTGAAAAATTTTGTTAACATCGCTCTAAAATTCTTAAAACCACCTCAAGTGAAAGCCAACGAGTTTTGCAAAATTAAACCAATTAAATTTATTGAATAAATCACAGTCGCATTTAATTTTTAATTGTTCAGCTTAATTAAATTAAAATTTATAATATAAATTTACATACACAAAATGCAAAAAAATGTGCGTTCGTAAACTTAGACAAGACAAAAGCTTCGTATAAATGTAACAAAAAATTAATGCTTTGAGACTTTCATATTTCCTTCAGCAATTTTAAATAATTTTAAATTTTAAATTGGCAATATAGATTTAAAGCAAAGAGCTTTCAAAATACATATTTTCTTTTCAGACGGTGGACAAAATATTGCCAACACCTCGGTTTTTATTCATTTTACTAAACATTTTTTTTTGCTAACATTATATACAGGGGTGTCCGGGTTTAGGATGATAATCCGTTAAGGGATGATTTCTTGGTTCATTCTGAGAAAAAAATCGTATGGGGGTCAATTTTTAAAATCCTTTGAGATACAGGGCGTTTATAAAATTTGCTCAGAAATATTAAACTGTAACTTCCAAAATAGTCTCTACAATTACCCCCTGGGGGTGGTTGCCCTCCGATAAATATTTTGGAAGTTCAGTTTAATATTTGGGTGTACATTTTTTCTGAACCAAATTTTTTAAATACCCTGTATCTCAAAGAATATCAAAAATTGACCCCCATACGATTTTTTTCTCAGAATGAACCAAGAAATCACCCCTTAACGGATTAGCATCTCAAACCTGGACACCCTGTATATTTACAAAAAACCGACAATTGGGTCTGTTAGGAAAAAAAATATTTGACTATAGTAAAATATTAAAATGATAAAAAACCGAGGTGTTTACAAAATTTTGTCCACCGTCTGTATATTGAATGTGTAGAAAAAATCGGAAGGTCCAAATGCATGTTGCTTAATAATTTTTGGAATTTAGCATGAGAGGCTCAACGTTGAAGTTGCCATATCAATTGTTAGAGGTCACCATCAACCAAAACCTATTTTTAGAGGTATTAATTTAGCTCAGAATTTAATTTTCGATACAATATGTAGATGAAACTGAAACGCCAAATGCAAATCGGCATATCACGATAATTGTTGCTTCCTCTAATAAGCGAAACGCCATTACTGATTTTGAAATGTTTGCGCAATATTATACATGTTATACCTACTATAAAATTTTAAATAACTCGATTTAAAACATCAGCTGCCCTATTTTTTTGTCGAATATAAATGACTACACACAAACAACATATTAATCAAAACGATTAAACTAAAGCAAAATAATTCACCACAATGTGTGTGGTTTTCGTATTATATCCAAACAATCAACAAATATTAATAACAATAATAATTTTGGAAATGTATAGCAAATCCCCCCCCCCCCCCTCATACGCACACAAAACAATAAAGCAACCCTAAAACTATGAGTTATTCTAGCTCCTTAACATCACTCTTGCGCGTGTAATAAGAATGATTAATGATTTACCATCCATCAAATTTCCTCTCTATGTGTTCGCCTATATCTACAACAAAAATATATTAGTTGAAAAATATTAATAAAAAGCTCCCCGCACTTAGATAAAAAATTTTAATCATTAGACGGCACAATTGTCAAAGTTGATCGGAAAATTTTACTCGCATCATAAATTTTCAATTTTAATGGAGTTGAGTTGTTGTAGCTGAAAAACCAAATTGCCAAAAAAAAAAAAATACAAAATAAATAAAATGTTTTGCAAAAGATAAATTTATTGTTTAGTTAAATTGAAAAGTTTTGTTATACAATGTACACATAAAGATATATATATTTTTAAAATAAAAGTTTCGAAAAAGCTCAATTTTCTAATAATAAATATTGAAGAGTTTGTGGTATAATCAACACAAAGTTTTGGTTTTTGTTCATTTATTTCTATTTTTCATTATTTTTACGATTGATAAACTAATAATTTAATTATATTTATAAAAAAATTATCTTGGCACAAAGTTTAATTAGATAAACTTTGTGAATAATTTTAAGTATTACAAAATTTAATTTTAAAAGCTTTTTACGTTTTGATGAAAATGTATATTTAATTATGTACGATTGTTTGTATGTCGGCCGGGAGCTATATTAGGTTAATTAATTTCAATGGTAATTTTTAGCTGTGCTTTCTTGCGGAATTGAAAAATAAATAAAAGCTCGTTAAGTTAATATTACAGCTCTTATATATTAAAATTTTTGAAACATAATTCTCCGGCTAAATAAATCGTTTTGTATTAGTCTCAACATTTATTTTACAGCTACTCTAAATAAAGCTTTGAAACAAACGAGGTTTTTGGTTTTAAATAACAATTTTATATTTCATTAAAGTATAAATTTTACTTCAGTTTCTTAAAACAGTTACAGTACGTATGGACAACCAATCCAAAAAAAAAAAATCTGAAAGCCCACATGCCCCTAACATGAATTTAAAAGTTCACCTAAGATTTTTTTAATTTAAAAGGTAAAACAAAAATCGAAAATTATTGTTTGATAAAATCTCTAAATTTTATTTGAGAAACGCGAATTTATTTAGAACATCACCTTCGCCCGGCTCCAATTTGGAGCTCTACGAATTGTATTGATTTTTTTTAATGGAAAAATAAAAGCTTTCAGTTTTAATGAATCAAGTTTTTAATCTGTTTTACCAACCACAGCACTTGAAAACATTTTAGGGTTAAAGAGTTAATAAGACAAACTTTCATCACATTCGCTTTTTTAAATTATGACAAATTGGGAGTCTTCTTGTTTCACGCACTCTTAAAAGCTCTAGTTTAGTGATTTTATTTAGTTATTCAATTATTTTTGCTTTCGATGATATGTGATTTAGTTTGCACCTAGCAGTTTCAAGCACAAAATTTCATCGTGATGAAATTCTTGTAAGCTCTAAATTGAAATAAACTTAAGCTTTTGTATTGTTTATTATTTTTATACCAACCAAAATTATCGGTTCTTACAAAATTTCAATCAATCAGTACAATTGACAACAACATTCAAATTTAAATTGGGTTTAGAGTCTGTTTTAATATTTTAAATAAGAAATATGCTGAGCTTTTAAGACAAATACGAAATTACTATAATACAATTTAGAGCTTTCATGTTTTTTTTTTTTTCAAATTTGTAATTTTGCCCTTGACATATCTGCCTTCAAATTCCCTTGTATGGTTCGCCTGTATCCTTCCACATGAAATGCTGGATGGTGCATATGTTAAAACTAAGTGATACTGTGTAAATCGCATGGTATTGGTTAATGCTAGTAATTGAAATCATTCATGGGTGGTTTCATCTTCTCTCGTTTGAAAATATGGCAGTCCTACATCATATCAGTCTTGTTCATTACTGGTTGTGGTCGAATTATAAAATTGTCTAATTAAATTTCTTAGAAACAATTCTTTTCCAAGCTTGATATTTTAACCAATTACTGTTGGTTTTAATTTGGATATCCTCAAGAATTGAGAAATTTGATCATGTCATTATTAGTGAAATAGAACCGATTTATAGTTTACAAATAATACAACTTTATAACTTCAAAATTTCCTAAATATAGAGCTTTTATGATTTCCCCTAATTTTAAAAGCTAGACTAATCCCTCTAATTTTGATCGGAATTAAAAATCCGAGGTTTGCACCTTTGCCAAGATTATTCTGACTGTTGTAACTTAAAGTGGTTAAGCTAAGTCGTTCATTAATTTTTGCAAATTAAACGATTCTTAAACTTTAAAAGCTTATTCAAAATTAAATGAAATTAAAATTTGGTAGTTCTGAACAAATGCCTACTGGAAACCGTAAAATAATTCAATCAAAGTAAAAGATTCTTCTTTTTTAATAATCTGAACATTATTTGGTTAAGGAAAACTAAAATTTTTCACTAACCGGACTATAATTTAGAAAGCTTTAATGATTATAGGTCAGGGTTGCGATAATTATGCCAATGCCTAAATAAAGAAGAATGACAGTTTTAGAATGGTAGTAAAAAAGCACAATAAACCTGTTGAATTGAAAGCTGTCAAAAATGGTTTTATGCTGATTTAACTAACATGAAAACAATATTCTAGCAAACATAAAGTGAAGTACCTAGAGAGAGCTTTATACAAATTTCAAAATTTGTTTTAAGGCGAAACATACTAGATTCGGTTTTATTACAGCACTAACACTTGCCTGGTCCTAGTAGACCGCCACCCAAACTTAACCTAACCTAACACTTTGCATCACTCTGTTCTTAATTAAAAAAACGACAAATTAAAATTACAAATAGAGTAAATGTGAGGTTTAGCAACCCATTTGCAAGATGATTATTTTATAAATTCGAAAACTAATCCTTGCAGAGCACAAATTGAATTTGAAATTAATGTATTATCGCTATAGTGTTATCTTAAATTAAGCCCCTTTCTAGCACTAGGTGTTCTGGTATAAAGTATTCAAAATGTTTAAGCAAAAATTAAAGCTTTCAGAAGGTTCTACATTTTTGCATAAAAAAATATAAACAATTCTGACTGCATTTAAAAGCTACAAAATGTACTATTAATCAAAGCTTTTGTGAAAATAAGCTTTTTGGGTTTGAGAAACGAATATTTCAAAAGATCTCAAAGCTCAATTTACAATGCACATAAATTTAGTTGCTTGTAGCACTAATAAAAAAAGCTTTTTATGCTTATTGAAACTTTATTTAATTCCAATAATAGTATGTTTACTCACTTGGATAACAACTAGTTCATGACTTACAAATGGTTAACACAGAAAGTCGTTCGATCGAAATACACTTTCGTCTAATTAAAATAAAGTTATATTTCTCATGAAAGCTCTCTATTAACACAATTTTTTTTTTTTATCTTGACCCATATCAAACTAAATTTAGCATACTCGCAAAATATGTTAACAGTACACTTCATCTTGAGTTAGTCTTATTTTTATTATTTTTGTTAAATTTTAAATAAATTAAATATTACCCCAAAATATACAAAACTTATATACAAACACAACCATGCATACATAATGTACACCACTTTTAAATTAATACCAAAAATAAAATAAAAAAACATGAAAAAAACCCTAATAAATTATCTAATTCTTTTTAAGTAATGATAACATAAAATTTCTTCATTTCCTTTAAGATCTCTTAAGGACAACACTCTTAAGAGAATTAAAATATTACAATTTTTGTTTTTCTTGTATATACTATACGTATATGTGTGTGTGTGTGTGTGTATCCTCATTAACTAAACGAAATGAAAATTTTTGCTAATAAAGGAACGAAAATGTTTATTTACCATCAACCAACAAGGATACCAATTGCACAAGAACACAACAACAACAAAGACATAAATTAAATATATTTTTCGTATTTTAGCTTTATTCCGTTTGTTCTCTTGGTTGGCTTTAAGCGAAACAGTAACTGGAGACAAAACAATAATATTAGCATTCCTTTTTCAACAATTTTTTGAACAAAGAAAATAAATTCGAAAAGCAATTTGATATTATGTGGGATGCTTTAAGCTTTTGCTTTAAAATTTTATTTTAGCTTTATATAAAGGATAAACGAAAATTGATTTTATTTCTTTTTGGTTCGTTGCAAGTGTATAAATGAAAAGTTATTACTTTATAGTGAGATAAATGGTTCCGAGAAAGCTTACGGATTAAATAAAGTTTCAAATATCTAAAATTAGATTTTATATTTTTATGAAACGATGAAATAAAGCTCTCTTGCAATGTCATACAATTTAAGCTTAAAAGATGTATAATATGAAGTGTCATGTTTTAAGGGCAGCTCTTCTAAAGCTTTCAAGTTTAAAATTTGATTTATAAAAAAAAATGTGTCAGTCATTTTGTATTAAGGCAAAAAGCTTTTTTATATGCTATAAGAAGCTATATTTAACAACACAAAAAAAATGTTGACATTTTCTTTACAACATGTAATAATTTATTACTTGATCAAATTTCATTGGATATTTTTTTAGGATAATTTACAACTCTAAAAATAACTTTCGGGATCCGTAAATATTCCGCATTCTCAATATAAAATTTTACTGTACCACTGAACATAACAACTTCGAATCAAAAATTGAATTAGTAAAAGTATCTTAATTAAGATACTTAAAGAAACATTTTTAGCTTAGAAGAATACTCAGGAAAATTTCTAAACTTTTAATTTTATGAGCTACATAGCTTAAATCTTAAATTAAAAATCAACTTGAAAGCACAGATTGAAACCATTAATAGTCAAATGTTTAATTTCTAACCAGTAATTTAAAAGCTTATTACAATACAGACGGGGGATACAATTTTGTAAACACCTCGGTTTTCGACTTCTCGATATTTTCTACACATTCCGTAGAAAATACACTACTGAGCTAAATATCTAAAATTATTGAGCAAAAATTAAAGATGTCCAGTTGTGCTTCCAAAGCAATGGTTGGTACTCCTAACAAAAAATTGTGAGACTTGCAATTCATTTACCAACTTGCATTTGGACCTTTGATTTTTTTTACACATTTTAAAAAAATGCAATACTAAGGTAAACGCCAAAATTTATTGAGAAAAAATGTTGAGCGATGGTTACTATCCCTAGCAAAAATGTTGCCATTTATTTTATAAAATTATCCCATAAATTATTAAGCAAACACCTAAAATATGTTGTGGCTTAATTGCGACGATTTTATCTCTAGCAATATGTTTTGGGTCCTGCTGTGGATATGCCAAATTCTTATTTGGGTCTCTCGACTTTTTCTTAATATTTCAAAAAAAATTCAATTTTTAACTAAATTCACAAAATTATTAAGCAAACATTTAAAATCTGTAGTTGTGCTGCGATAAGAATGGTCGGAACATCTAACAAAAATTTTGAAAACCTGCAATTCATATCCCAACTTGCATTTGGACCTTTCAATTGTTTCTACACATTCCATATAAAATTCAATATTGCGCTAAATCTCACAAATTATTAAGCAAAAATCTAAAACCTATTGACTGCGATGATGGATGCCTCTAACAATATGTTTTAAAATCTGCAATTGATACGCCAACTTTTCTTTTCGACTTTTCGATTTTTTCTACACATTCCGTAGAAAATGCACTACTGAGCTAAATATCTAAAATTATTGAGCAAAAATTTAAAATCTACAGTTGTGTTTTGATAGCGATGGTTAAATTTTGAAACCTGCAATTCATTTGCCAACTTGCATTTGGACCTTTCAATTATTTTTACATAGAAATGCAATACTAAGCTACACGCCTAAATTTATTGAGAAAAAATTTTGAGCGATGGTTAGAATCCCTAGCAAAAAAAAATTTAAAGCTGCAATTCATATGCCAACTTACATTTAGAGCTTTCCATATATTCTATGGAATTATCCCACAAATTATTAAGCAAACACCTAAATTATCTTGTTATTATGTCTAACAACATGTTTTGGGTCCTGCTGTGGATATGCCAAATTATATTTTGGGTCTCTCGATTTTTTCTACATATTTCAAAGAAAATTGAATTCTTAACTAAATTCACAGAATTATTGAAGACAAACATTAAAAAACAGTTTTGAGACCTGTAAATCATATGCCAACCTGCATTTGGCCCTTTCGATTTTTCATACACATTCTTTAAAAAATTCAATATTGAGCTAAATCTCACAACATATTAAGCAAAAATTTAAAACCGGTTGTGTTTGGATTGCAATTGTGAATACCACTAACAATTGGTTTTGGCTGCACTTGATATACCCAACTTCTCATTTCGACCTTTTAATTTTTTCTATACGCATTCCATAGAAAATGCAATACTGAGCTAAATCCCAAAAAATATTGAGCAAAAATCAAGATTATTGATATCCCTAAAAAAAATTTTTGAGACCCGCAATTCATACGCCAACTTGCATTTTTTTTTTTTTTTTTTTTTTTTTTTGCTGGCGCTACATCCCATAGAGGGACTTGGCCGCTTCATAGTGAAGTTTCGTAATCGTTTTTACAACGAATAATGAGTGATTAGTTCATTGATTCATACATTAACCAGCCGTGATTTTTTCATCACCCGCCGGGAATCGAACCCGGGACCTCCGCAGCTTGAAGCAAGCATGCTAACAACTGTGCCACCGGGGCGGCCAAAAAATTTTGAGACCTGCAATTCATACGCCAACTTGCATTTGGAAATTTTAATTTTTCCTACACATTACATATAGAAAATTCAAAACTGAGCTAAATTCCTAATACTTATTGAGCAAAAATCAACAATAGTTTCTAAAAATAGATTTCTTTAAAAGTTATTTTGATTTCCACGTTATTCCAGGTTATTGAGTGGTGAACCTTCAACCAAAATAATCCGATTAAAAATCTCAAAAGCTCTCCTTGAAACACGAGTACATTTTTGTAAATTTCCAAACATAGACCCGAGGACACATACCTGGAGCTATAACTTATCAATATTAATACGAAAAATTAGGCGCCTGATTGAAAAACGACCGATTGAAAAAAAAAAAGCTTCAAATCATACAAGATTTTGCTAATCCACCCACATATCATATACGCACAATATAATGGTATGTATCCAGTATTTGTTCTGCCCACCAAAGTGCTTTCACAAAGGAAGGAATCACTTTATGATGATAACAAAAAAAAATCACAATAAAAGCACAAGCAAAAAAGCATCACAGAAATTGAATTGTAAATTGATTTTCTCATGTACATACATACACCTTAAAAATATGTATTATGTATGCTTGATCCGAAAAAGTTCATCTATATATATATACATACATATATATAACGTCGTTTTGTGTTGTTATACTATATTGAGGTTGTCTTATTTAATACATTCTATTGAGTATCATTGTCCATTTCTATGAAAAGTTTATTTTTTATTTTTTTTTTCTATATTTTTGGATCTCATCTATCTACTATACAACAGAAGACACACACAGAGTGTATTAAATTTGGCAGAAAAATATAGATATATAGTACAAGTAGAAAATAAGTTGGAAAATTGTTATAACATAGCATTATGTGCGAGAATACCACCCGTACACCAAAAACAAACCCAAACGAGAACGAACGAACGAACTACACACTCGTATACTCAATTTTATTGAATAAATTTTGTATTTTTTATTGATTTTGGATTATTTCCAATGGACTTGATATAAAATGATTTGGTCTTTTTTTTTTGTATCCATTGGGTGTTGTTGTGTTGCCCTTGGAGGAAAATGAGAGGAAATAATTTTTTTTGTTGGTCTTGTTATTATAATATCACAAAAAGGGAAAATATTTATAAAAAGGAAATGTGAAAAGCCCTTTATATTTTCCACTACACATAGTATATTGAAGTTGTAAAGCGGCGAGCTTTTATACAAGACACAAACATACACACACAAAAAAAAATTTGTTCGATTATTATTAATTTTATTACAATTTTATACAAAATAGAAAATTGGAAGCTTTTTTTTTTATTTAATTTATTTTATTGACATTTACCAGGATTATCATTATGATGATGTGCTCTCATCGCTTTATTGGTTATGGTAAAAAACGAACGAAGGATGATAGAAGAAAAACATTCCTTTTCTTGTCGGTATGACAACAATACATAAAATTTTGGTTCTGATTTTTGTTTCGTTTTTTTATTTAATTTAAATTAATAACTTTATATTATATTGGGATTAGGGATGATTAGTGATACGAAGGATTTTAATTTAATTATTTGCTTTTTTGTGTTGAAGGCTAAGATGAAGGTGATTTTGATCGTATTATTATAGCACATAATAAAAATAAATTTAGATTTAAATTGAAACGAATAGAAATGTGTGACCGAAGGCGACAATTTTGCGAATAATTTTCCTTTACGAGAACATGAATTTCTGTAATTTATTCTTGTCATTATTGATTATTTCAGTTGAGCTTTTAAGAGATTTTACACTGCATATATTATAAAATGAGAAATTAGTCGGTGAGCTTTTTAATTTTTGTACCCAGAAACAACCTGCAACGATTATTAATTTAATTGAATTCTTCCAAACATATAAAAATCAGATTCTCCGTTTTTTTCATTCATCCAAATTCATGTGCTGGAGTTTAATTTGTGTGTGGTTCAAACTCTTTTTTGGCCCTTCCAGCCGAAATAAATTGGCCAAGTTACATTTTCAGTATGTTGACGCATCATGGGAAAACCAGTTCAGGTAAACAAATTTTTTTAATTAAGTGATTCAAAGTGGAGTATGGTGGGATGGCGGGGGCTGAATATAGTTGAGACATCTATAAGGAAGACCTCATTTAGGGCACAAAAACCATGGAGGAAGCATTAAATCCCCAAAGGGACCTAATTGCCCTACTGAAGAGAGGTAAATACGAGGATACGTCAATAGTCGGGGAATCTTCCAGCTTTACTACATACAATTGCTATCGAAAACTAGGAGCTCTCCTCATGGAACTCAATCGATGGGACCGAAATGATTTCAGTGTGAGGTATAAATTATGTGAGGTATAAATGCGTAATTATAATTACGAATTTAAGATCCTTTAGGGGTTTTGTCACCCTTAACCGTAGGAAAATCCTCTACAAAAAATTAATGATGGAAAATTAAGGATGGCAGGAATGGACTGGGATGATAAGTTAACTCCAGAGTCACAGCAAGAATGTAGCTTAACCAATTATCTGAAATAAAAATTCCTAGATGGCTTTATTTATCATGATTAAAAATAGCTTTTGGTTTAGTTGTCCTTAATTTATCGAGAAATCATTCGGAGGTCTTAAAGAAGCCTCAGTGAAGTCTTGTAAATTCCACATAAGAAGAATATTAGGAAACCCATCTAACCTAAGAAGAATTTTTAACTCCTATAAAACCGATCGCAGTGTTATTAAACTCCAGGCTAATGGGAGATTTGTCTCCGAATTATTATGATGAATTTACGCCAGAACATTTTTTATTAACCCCCACCATTCGCCATATTACCAACTTAGCCAGCAAATGTGTCAAAGCATTTGGCATCGGTGGTCAAAATATTATCTCACGACATTAAATAAGTTCCAAAAGTGGCAAAATCTATATTCAAATTTAAAAACGGGTGACTTGGTGCTCATTTCGAATCAGGGTTTACCATTATCCAAATGGCCACTTGTTTGAATATCATCAGAACGTCCAAGAGACGATGTTGTTATTAGGGTTTTGTTACCCTGCAATTACCAAAAGACACTACCGAAAACAACATTTCACATAAAAGTGTGTATCATCCTGGAAAATTATGCCTCACCAGTCAAATTAGGCCCCAACCTTTGCAAGAGTTTACCTATTGAATAGGTATTTCGTTAATTAACAAGAACAAATACAAACTCAATGCCAAACATTGCAGCTACTATCAAATAAATAAGGAAGGTCTCCAAAATTCAATCAGTTGGAGAAAAACGTAAGAGAATCCTGAATTTAATTCTAGCAAATTTCCAGGGACAAATACTGTTCCAATTTGAAGAAACTTTTAGTTAAAATAAGTTTGCGGTCAAGCGCAAAGTTTTTGTTTTTAAATAAAAATATTTTAAATATTCCTCTGGAGAGGAACCCCCACAAAATATTTATTTTAATTAACCTAAAATATAGTTTTAAGCTTTCGAAATGTTTTTCAATGTATTTAAATAAAAATAACTAAAGCTCTACTTATTTGGTTTTAAATAAATTATCTTAAGCCTTCGTTGCACTTAGAAAATTGTGCAATTCGAAAGCTTTAGAATTATGTTGCCTGATGTTCATTAAGTCATTTAAACGTTTGTATAATTATAAATCGAAACTATTCTGGGCCAAACTTATATTAAATATTTTTAATAATGTTCATTGTGGTCGGAGCTTGTACTTCGTATCTATATTTATAGAGAAATTAGGTAGATAGATTTGAAAAAAATATAAAAAATATATTTCAGCTAAGAAGCTTTTTTGCAATAAGTTATCATAACCTGACTGAGAGCTTTTCAACAAAACTTAACGTTTGTAATCAGGATGTCACATTATCACGAACATTCAATAACGAACGTTGGATATTTTACAAAGATAAAGGTGATTTAGGAATAGAAATAGGCATTCAAGCAGAGATACCTAGACAATAGAATAATAATGGCATGTCCTATTTTTCAATTGAGCTTTTATATTAGGAATTATTGGAATTGAACCGTTATTTCGTAAGTCATACTAAATCGGGACCATTAAACCAAACCTTATTTCCTTTTATTCCACTAGGCATGAGACCACGAGAAATTATATCGGCAGGATTATTATGTTAATATATTGCCACAAACAGTTTTCAGTTGCTTATTGAATTTGATTCACCCGAATAAAGATTTTTAATTGATGAGGTTTGATGAGTTGTATCGAACCAAAACCATATTTTATTAAACTTATTATCTGATGCTTCTAAAACTGGATTTAAAAATTAATTAGTTATAGTTAAAATATCAGTCGAAGTTAGGAGTTAGATGGATTTAAACAAATCCTATTGTACATTGGGACCAACTAATACAACATCGTTCAGTGAAATATTTGTAGAAGATTTTGCAGAAGTATCAAATATTACGTGCAATTTGGTAGTAGAACTATTGGGATTTAATACAGCATGATGTGGCATTTGATATGAAATTGAATATCTAACTTTTCGTCAAAAATGTTCATACGATTTTGTATTAAATAAACATCCATGAATTGAAAATATTGCGATTTCAGATCGGGATTGGAATTTAAACGTTGTTTTAAATAATTAAAATGCTTCAGTGCTTGGGCTTTTGAATCGCCTAAAATCGCGCAATATTATTTTGATTAACATGGTTATTGTTTGGAATTATATCTGACGTTACAGTTGGATTTTTATCTGTAACAGATAATATTACTGCTTTATTTAAAATTATTTAACATGGATAATTATTGCATACAGTACAAGCTACAGTATTTTATACTGATCAAAAAGCTCTGTACAATCAACCGATGAAAATAAATAGTTTTTGGAATTATATGCCATAAATTGCAAATGTTAATATATTATTAAAAATGTCGAGTTATTTAAAAGCTTTGATGAAATATTTAAAAGCTTTTTTAATTAAAAATTCATGAAGCTTAATTTAGCAAACAGCCCGTATTAAGTAGGATTCAATCTATATTTTCTGTCGCTTAATATGTAAAGCTGTAAGTTTAAAAAGTGCTGTTTAAATAATCTAATTTACATTTCAAGCTTTTTACAGCTTTCCAGTAAAACCATCAAAAAATCTTAGAATTCGTATCAGTTGTATTTTAAAGCATTATTTTCACAAACATCTTTCATAAAAATGAGCTTTCCGATTATATTTCAAAGTCTCCTAGATAAATAATAATTTTTCAGAATTTCAGTGATATATACTAAAAACCAATTCTTAATAAGAATAAATACTTTACTCTTCTAAATTAAATATTGTATTTTATAGATATCCGAGCCTTAGGTGTTGTTATGCGCTAAAATTTTAATTTTAATGTTTTATTTTTGATCCCAAAACCACCTCAAGCTAAATTTACGTACAAATACAAATATTATTTCTTGACAATTCAATTTGCAGCGACTGATCTCATCTTCGCATATCAACAAAAAACAAAACAAAAAATCCAATTACAAAATGACAATTCAAATTCGTGTTCCACTGAATTATTATCACAATTATATTTTCATGAAGATGAAAATTTCAAATAATCAAGACAAGTAAAAACTAATAATATGATGACGTGGCAGAAAATATTTCTTTTTTGCTAAAAATGAACCTAAAATCTACTCGATTTTCTGTATCGTATACGATATCTAGAGAGATGTGTATTGTGCTGTTAATTATTAGTTTTTGATTACTTTATTTTATGGTCTAGAGCTCAATTTTTTTTTTAATTATGTATGGTACGTGCCACACTCTTTTATTTGTATAATATTGTTAACAATGTATTTTGTCGAGGATGCCCTTAAAGGTGCCAATTAGAGTATATGCAATTGTTTTCCTACACAACCCCGGGGCAAAAACCAACATGAACTTACTTATAAACAACAATATGCAAAAAACCTCTTTAAATTATTCCATCTATGTGTTTGCATAGCATACAAACGATGATTCATATATTTTACACTTATGTATATAGTATGTAGAAGAAAACAAATTCTTAATTAAATCTAAAACATTGAACGATGACATCTATGCAGCTAGATTATTGAAAATAATTGGTTGAAAAATTGGGGTGCGAGGGGATTTCGATTTATCTTGAATTAATTTAGTTAAAACTTTTTCTTTGTTTTTGAAAATTTTTCTAATCTCAATAATTAATTAAAACATTTTATTTTGTCTGCATATACGACCCCAACCATTTAAGAGGGTGAATATTTGGATGAGATTTTTGTAAAATAATAATAGAATTAGGATGCAGAATGCGACGAACATTTAATGAAAATTGAAAAAAAAAAAAAAAATGAAATGATATCATGCAAATTACTGTACGTTGACATATAAAAATTTTATTTAATATGTGGAACAGCTTATCAAAGACTCGTACTTTAAAAATTGTAAAGTGGAATTGAATTAATCAGAAAAGTCATATGAGAAGCTTGCTGACAAACTTTTTAAAACAAAAAAATGTTTATTTGATTTTTTGATGAAAATAAATAAGTAAATATTGAATCACACAGAAAGCTTTCAGAAGCTTTCACAAATAAGAAAGGTTTGATTGTTTGTTTCTTATTAATTTTAACAACAGGCAAATATGGTAAAGCTCTAATGTTCCATTCAACAAAATTTTGAAAAATAATTTAATAATTTGAATTGATTGTTGTTGTTGTCAAAGTGACAACAACAATTCAAAAGGGAATTTTTATTTGAATTTAATGCTGGGTGTGAAATTTCCTACTTGCGTAACTTATTTGGTTTAATTTGACAGGATCAACGTGATTCCAAATGAAAAAAGCTAAAAAATAAAGCTTTGTGACAAGAGCTTTCAAGTAAAATTTATTAAATCGATGTAACCGACTTTTTAATTCAGGTGCTGATTAGGGTTTACAATAGTTTTATTTGTAGAGAAATTTTCAATAATTTAGACCGAATCAAATTAAATAATTTAGCGAAACGTTGTTGTTGTCAACACTCCATTAATGTTGTTGTTGATTTCAACAAGGAATTTGCTGTTAAAAGCTAGTTTTGTGAGAAAGTGATTTAACCAACTTTTATTCAGGATCCTCCAGCTCATTATAGTTGGCAACAAAATAATCAAATTGAGCAAAGCGTTGTTGTTGTCATTTACCGCTGTTGTCATATTTGAGTTACTGAAAGCTTTTTAATTTTGTATTAGAGTCCAAAATATTTTTTTTTTTTTGATAAATTTCCAACCTTAGTTCGATTTTTTATAAGCTTTAAAACCCAAAATTTACCCACATGTATCAAAATTAAAGTATTTTGGCAAAAACTTTTATTTTACAAAACTCGCACAGAATATGAAATGGGATCGCCAAAAGGGATTTCATTTCGATTTAATACCAAATACAAAATCATCCTTCTGCGTATACATGCATATATAAAACGTATGATAGAGTGTTGAAAAGATTTAATCAAGACAACATCAAAATTCTTGTATTCCGTCTAACCTTCAACCTTTATCAACGCCAATGCTAAGATGAAAAACAAAAATGTTGCAGAGCTTCATAATGCTTAACGATTTCATTGTGGTTCCGTCATTCACAAACACACATAAATACATTACACTTGAAGATGTTCATTTACATTTAGTTTTCTTAGTTGCTGTTGCTTTATTCGCAATTAATGTTGAGATTTTGGAGTGTTAGCATAATCTTACAACGATGTAACGTTTTTTCTTCCCGTTGAAATACGAAATATTAATTACCGATGTGAATTGAGTGTTTTTATATCGATTTATTTTAAAGAAATACTTCGTTCCGTATAAGCTATTTATTCTTATTACTTTTGAGACTTTATCGGGCAAAAAAATAAAATATAAACGAAATCAATTCCCATTCCTAAATAATAATTATTTTATCATTAGAACGACATGTAAGTAGCTCACAATGTAGAGCATCTTTTATGTAATATCCTCTTTATATTATGTATTACAAATATATATGTATACGTATGTGTTACAGGAACCATAACAATTCCAATTTCATAAAATCAACATTTTGGTAAAGACCATTAAACAGGAAAAACCAAATATAATATAATAATAAAGAAGACAACGATTGGAAGAAGCGGAAAAAAAAATCTTTAGAATTGTTTCCACTCATTCTCTCTCTCTCGTCCCTCACAATGGCACACAATACTAATGTGTGTGGTAAGTATACCGGAGTGGAATATACAATATATATGTGTGTGTGTGTGGAAAGAAGACGGGAAGGAAACCAAAACCTTCAAGTTTATTTTTATTATTACCTTTTTGTTCGGTATATACACATTACACAGAGCTTTTATTCTTAAGTCGTGTGTATATGTATTCATAAGATGTAATATGTACATTAAATGATCCATTATTTTCTTTAATTATTATTAATTGCGAACATAAGAGCACACCCAGCATAATTATACAATATAATAACATTAATAAACATAACAATAACAATATTTTGATTTGATGTTGATTTTAAATATATATAAAAAAAAATTGAGTTTTGTATGTGTGTGGAATTAAAATGGAAAGTTTATTTGTTTGGAGCTTATTCTATTTGTTTGGCAAATTACCGTTTTGGTATAATTTATTAATTTGAATAATTGTTTGTGTATTCAAAAGCTTATACTAGGTTAAAAGTGGAAAACTAGCGTTAAATTAAAACTTGCCAAAAGCTTGTTACGCTGTTTAAATACATTGAGCAGCTACCGTATTTAAAAGCTTTTATTAAAATATTATTATGGCTTATACTTCAGCTAACCATGTCCGTTAAACCATATTTTAATTAGTTCCGTATGGTATTACGAAAAACTTTAACTGCCAATGTAACAAAAGCTTGTTGACACTTTTCAAGCTTTCACAAATATTATTAAAACCAAACAAGATTACACTATAAAAGCTTAAACTTTTCATTTTTCAGATAAAAGTTGCTACGAAAGCTCATCAAAAATTATGCTTAAATTTTTTTGTTAACTCTGAAAGGATCATCATACATTTGTATAAAATCTGATTTAATTTAGAATAAGCAACTACTGGAATACATGTACGAAATTATATTGTTAAAATTGTAAAGCTTTTTTTAGAAGGCTCACATTTTACAGTATAATTTATCTAATCTTTTCTATTCAACCAAACTATAAATGTTAATGTAATATAGTAAGAGAAATTTACAGCTGCTATTATAACGGAAGCTTGTTAGACTAAACACTTTTAAATTGTCAGGAAAAATTTCTCTAAATTTTGGCCAAAAGAAGTCAAGGTAAACACGGTCCAATTATATTTGAAATTCTTGTTAGCTCGTTAAAGAAAATTTTTAAAATAAGTTTGAGCTTTTTGTTTTTTCTCATTTCGCTTATTTATGAACCCCATATAATCTCATAATTTACATAGTAAAAACTTTCACTATGTGTGATGTGCCAAACAAAGTTAGCTGAGTTACTTAGTTAAAAGCGTTAAATGGCTTTTGGCAATAAGGCTTTTGGACATTTATATAGATCTTAAACTCTAGTAACAAACCAGACATCTTTAAATTGTCAGGTCAATGAATTATGACAGGATGGAAATTATGATTGTTAGGTACTAAGTAAAAATAAAAATAAAAAATAAAATTTGATTACGGTATTTACTAACAAATATTCTTAATTTAAAAAAAAGTACAAAAAAGTTGCGAAATTAGTTTGAGCTTTGTGATATCGCTTAATACAGATACTCAATTTCATCGTTTAATAAATTTAACAAAATAAAGCAACCAAAGAGATGATGTTAAATAGCTTGGACCTCATATTATTTGTATAGCAAATTTAATGTTTACCTATTTGTACCTACTAACTAGAACTAGGTAAGATGTGGCAAGTTAACACAGATTTTTTGTTTAGTTTTAACATTTAATAAGCTCGCAACCCGAAACTTTCAAATATACCTAAAAAATGCTCGAAAATTATTGAATACGCTTGTTGTTACGAATTTGAATAAAAAATTAATAATTTCAAAAGCTCTCAAATAAACTGTCAAAACTTTTCCTTTGAAAATATATTTTAATAAAAGATTTTTAATGATGGAAACCCAAATATTTTTTAAATTAATTTTTGGTGATTTAATAATATCAGATTTAATTACAAGCTTTTTAATTCGAAACATTATTTTTTTAGTAAGCTCTAAAGCTCAATAAAAACATTTCCTCTCATTTTATCTGAAAAGCGCAACGTTTGTTTCGTAATTGTTTTTTGTATCAAAACATTTAAAGATCAAGCTTTATTTGTCAAAAAGCTCGGTTAATTAAAAAAATCAATTATTTAGGCTTTCAAAGGAAATAGGACTTATTGTAATCAATAAATACTCGAACATTATCATTTAAACTTTAATCTTTTAGTTTTATATGCTAAAAAAGCTTTTTTCTCCTCAAATTCAAGAAGATTAAGTTATAAAATAAATAATGAAAATATTTTGGAAACTTCTCAAATTCTGCAAGGAACTAATTTTATTATCCAAATTTGGTAAAATATTTAAAGCTTTTTGCATCCACTACAATGTTTGGTTGTTATAATTTGAGTTATGGAGTATTTTTCTAATTAACTTAATGTTTGATGCAATAAATCTGTGAAGTTTAATATTTCGAGATTTGTTAAAAAACTTGTTAACAGTAAAAGCTCAGTTAAAACAAATACTTAAATAAATCGAAAATTAGTGATAGTTTCTATAAAATTAACGAAAGTTTTGGGATAATTACCTTTTACATTTGTAGGTTGAGCTTTAAGATCTAAAATCCTTATTAAGAAAATGAAAATTAAAGCTTTTAATGGAAACAATTCTGAATATCGGTTATTGATTTTTTTTCAACAATCCGAGATTTTATTAGAACATTTAGTTTACCAAAAGCGAGCTTCTAAATTTAAAAAATTAACTTAACGTTAAAAAAGTTAATGGTGTATAGGCTACTTATGTAGTATCTTTTATTCACGATTTCAAAAACTTCCATCTTAAATATTCGTATTTTGCTTCTGATGAGCTTTTTACCAAACAAAACACTAAAATTTTGTTCAATAATTATTATTGAATTTTCACTACAGTATTAAGATTTATTTATGTTCTAAAAAATCACAAACACAACACATGCTTGGCCAAACTTTATTAAACGCTTACTATCTCTGTTTTTAATTTACATATCATGATCAGTTTATAGTTGGTGTTTAATAAAGTTGGGCCTTTTTTAAACATTAACGTTTTTCACTAATTATTAAAAAAATATTTCACAACACATTCGAACCCTATTTTGTTCAACTTTGATCTAATTGTTAAACGCCAAAAGTATTACCGCTGTATTGATCGCAATATGTATGCATTTTTTTTTATTTGTATTGTAATTAAGTTCGATCACCTGTCCATATGGTCCTCTCTATATTGTGTAATATACGGTTATGTTCTCCTTTCTCATTCCAATTTTTGGTTTTTGCATGTGTATATATAAAGCAAAAAGTGAGATCGGCGTATACGGTTACTTTAAATTACAATTTAAGTATGTTTGTATTACTCGGAAGAACCACACACCCATGGGTTTAACGTGCATGTTAAAATAATTATTGAACACCAATAATATTTTGTATAAAATTCATTTTACCTCTATAATATCAAAACGGCCATTCGTAATTTTGCACGTATAGTTGGCCATCAAATTTTTGTAAATTTTGATTTTAAAAATTACATAACTATGTGAAAAATAATTTGCAAGATATTTTAACATTATCAAGATATTTAAATCAAAAAGTGTTTTACAAAATGTCTTTAAAATATTTTTTAAGGTATGGGAAATAAATCGGCACCAAAATACTTATTATTTGAAATACAAAAAATTAATAAAACACACAAATTTAATGAGCAACAAACAACAATTTCTTGGATTCATAAAAATACTATTTTGGAACAAAATATATCAAACTGAAATCATTTATAATTTCGCAACATAACCACGTATGAACTTAACTCAATCGAATCTTCCACTAAACCCTCAATTAAACCCAAATGTATCCCTAACCAAACCACTCACCCCCAACTCAACACTACTCGACAATAACCCAACTCAATCTTCAAAACAACACAGTTGAAGAAATTACGCGCTTACATGAACTTAAATCAGAAGAAGCCAAGCTAACTTCCAATTCAAATATCAACTTAATCCCCAAATAAAACCTCAACTGCACGGTTGAATTAACCCAAACCCAATCACGATCGAACCCTAATCCACTCCACCTCGATCAAAAATTTATAACGGACGCTATTTATCATTAAACAAGCTTTTTAAAGATGTTGTTAAGCCAGAGAGACTAAAAATGTTAAATTGTTAAGTGAAGCTTCCATAAATTATGGCCAAAAGAAGTCAACTATATATTATTAAATAAAAGCACGGTCCAATTATATTTCAAATACTTGTTAGCAAATTAAAGAAAAATTTTTAAATAAGTAGGAGCTCCGTGTTTACCTCAATTCGCTTCATCTATATGTACCCCACATAATCTCATAATTTGGATAATAGAAACTTACACTAGGTATGGTATACCAAACTAAGTTTGGCTTAGTTAATTAGTTAAAAGCAGTAAACGGCTTTTGGCTCAAAACTAAACTATAATTTTGTTCATTAAACCAAACTTTAAATGATTTGAAGTTGCTAATAATATGAAAGGGTGTTATCACTAGCCAAGCTTTTTAAAGTTATCATTAAAAACGAAAAAGATTTATACAGAACTTAAACTTTACTACCGGAACTTACATTTTTAAATTGTCAGGCGAAAGTTTCAATACATCATGAGAGGAATGAGATTAAGATTATTAGTAATTAAAGTTTCAACTGAAACCTAAAAGTTTATCAAAAATGGATTTCGGTATGTATTTAGTTATTTAATATTCCATTTGAATTACAACATGACAATTAGGTCAGTTTATGTAATTACACTGCAATTACATTGAATATAGAGCAATAAGTCCACTTAAGTTGAGAGCGTGTCGAATAGAGCTCCCAATATTATTTATATACATGGCAAATATTAAGGGCTTCATTATAGATCCCTGAGGGACACCCGTAGGCAAAGCCAAGTAACTGGAAAAATTAAAGCAGCTTCTCAATTTATTAAAAAATTTAAGGAATGATATACAGTTAAAAGCTTTACTGAAATCAAATAAGCGTAGCAAAACATAATTGCTCTTATCCAAGCAGTTCCTAACAAATTCCATCAAATCCACTAACATCGTTGCGGTACTATGTCTTTCCCTAAACCCGGACTGCAGGCAAGTTAATAAGCTACTTGTATTAAGTTATTGTTTAATCTCATCAGAAATAATTGTTTCAAACACTTTTGAAAGAACTGAGAGTTGAACAATAGGTCTTACATCAGACGATGATGCAGGCTCCTTAACTTTAGGTAGCCCAATAACTTTACTAACTTTCCAAACTTTAGGATAATATTTATGCTCCACGATACTATGATTTTTAAAAACTTTAGTGGTAAATTGTCAGCAGCCATTGCATTAGACGTCAAAGAGCCTATTGCCTTAAGAACATCGTCATCAGACATAATAGTAAAATTAAAACAATTATAATCACAAAAGTAACAGCGCAATAACAGAAGAAAAATGTAAATCAACCATCTTCTCAGCAATTAGAATCATTAAAAGTCGTTTAAGTTTCAGTATGCTGCACCAAATTCACTATTGCCACTTTAACCAACTCCTCATTAAGCTCATAAGGAGAAAATTTAGTAACAATCTCAGTTGGACCATTAGTTTTAAAACTGTATTTCTCCAAATTCGCCCATAATAATTTAGTGCCAAGTTCCGGATCCAATTTATTACGCAAAAAAATTGTCTCAGCCGATTTCACCAACATATTAAGTTCTTTTTCATAATACTTATAGGTTCGTTTGTCCTACTCACAATGACATCTATTCCACACATTTTTAACTATATCAACAAATTGGGTTTTATTTTTAATAGCATAACTAAACTGTGGATGGGATAGGTTTGAATTATTGCTTAAAAAAAGGGAGCATACTGGTGCAACCATATCGAGATTTTATCATATAAAAACTCAAATTTTCCATCAAATTTTACAATTGTAAATATAGTAAATTGTTATCAGTCGACACTGGATTTTAAAAAATCCACATATTGTATTATAATAAATAAATAAATAGCCATCTATTTCAACACTTTTAAAAGTATGTGATGACTTAAGAGTTCAAATTAATCAAGCATTATTCTTAACTATTATGTTTTAAATTGGTCCAATTCTTCTACAGATCGCTCAACTTTTGGGCTATCATTTGTTACTGCAATAATAGTTACCATGTCTCTTCGTGTACAGTTCCTGCTGCTTTCATCGATTTGGCTTTAACTAGAATGTCCCTGACTTCCTAAGAGAGATATTTATTAATGTACATATATCCTCGATTTTGAAAAATTGTCATCAATACACGTTATCCATAATGGTTTATCATTTATGAACTTAAGATAAGAAGACATAAAATAATTCCTCTTTTATTGCTTGAAGAAGCGCACCTTTATACCAGATGGGCTTCCTCCACCATTCTCCTTTAGAAACCTAAAAACATCCTCAAAACGTCAGCTTTAAAGTTATGCATACCCACCTCATTAGCAACATTTGACAAAAATAAATGATTATAATGTCGACCATATCCGGAATACCGTACAGCATCAATATACCCTTTGACGTTTCTGTTCATCTCGCCTTTTATAAAGCTCGAATTGTTTCTCAAGAAAAACAATCCTCTCGACCAATTTCGGCTTCACAATAATTTTCGGCCACATTGCATTCAATTGCTTCGACACCCAATCCTCGATATCATCACTAACCACCAGATTACACTGCCACACAAAAAAAAAAAAGGTGTTGACCCAGAAGACAGACCCCCTACCAATTTTGATTTTTGAAAAGAGAATTAACACTAAACTCTTTTTTATTAAATACCGCACATTTATTGGCCATAGTAAATTGAGGTTATGTTATATTATTAGTATAATAAATTAATAGAAGTTAGTTAAATCAGCCTTTACTTATAGATTAATTAGTTAATATAAGCTTATTACAATTTTAAGCAGCCTTATACCAGTTTATAGTAATTTTTTTACTTAAATACGGACCGAATAAAAATTTGCACTTAGTTCAAAAACCTTTTTGTCTCAATTTTGAACAAATAGCAATTTTTAAAGTTGATTTAATGTGATTTTACTATTTTATTTTGTAGAAAGAAGTATTTGATAGGTTCTTAATTAACGAGTTTGGAGCTGAAAAGGCTTTTGGCTATAATTCAACCACAACGGCCTGAATTATACTTCAAATAGTTTTATAAAAAAGTAAGAAAGTTTAAAAGCTGCAAACACTTTTCGCTTTTAAAAGTTTAAAATTTTAAATTGTCTTGTGAAAGTTCAAGTTCAGTTTAATATTAAATAAAAGCACAGCCCAAATATAATATTCATTTTAATTAGCCCGTTTAAAAAATTTTAACTTTATGTTTCTGTGCATAAAACCTGAACTTGATCAAATGGATCAATATAAATTATAGCAAAACAATAATTCCACTTAATATAAAATAAAAGCTCAGCCAACAGCTAGGAGCTCGTTAAAAATTTATTATAAAATTTAAGAAATTTATATTTTAAACCTCGTTTTTGAACTAGTTTTAGATTGAAAATTTTTGTTCTAAAGTTTTTGTTAATTCTTCCAATTATAATTCAATGTAGCAAGTTTTTTTAGCTTAATGTTTTTTGTCATTTTTCTTCATCTATGCACGCATCATAGTCTCTTAGTTTCTATAGTTAAAAATTAAAATTAGGTTTGATGAGCCAAACTTAATTTAAATTTAAACTGTTGCCGAAGCGTAGCTTAAAAGTTGTTTGTTAATTTTTTATAGTGAGATACATCATTATCAGAAAATTCATATATTATTACAGAAACTAATTTAATTTTATGTATTTCTATATTTCACTTAAATAAAAGAATTATAAGGCTTTTTGCTCATAATTGAACTACAAATATGGTTTTAAGTTGTTAACAAAATAAACGTTTGTTTAGAAAGCTAAAGAATATGCAGGACTTGCTCATTGAAATTGCTAGTTGAAAGTTTGAATAAATTATGACAAAAAATAAATTTGGATTATTAATAAATAAATGTTAACCCGAAATCTAAAAGAGCTTTGTAATTTTTGATATTACTCTTCATCCAGATACAACAGCTAAATAGCTTAAGATTTAAAATCGTTGAACAACAAAATGACTTTTTGCTATACTTGACCAATTTAAATAATAGTTTGAAGCTTTTAATAAGACATTGAATTTAAAAGCTTCTCTTTCAAGGTTCGTGGTCAATAACAACAACTTTTAAAATATTTTTTAAGAAATTTAGGAAAGTTCAATGCTGCTAACTTAACGAAAGCATGTTAAAACTATAGTCAAGCTTTCCAAACATATTCATAAAATCGAAAAAACTTCACATTTGTAAATTGTTAGGTAATGTTTATATTAAATAAAACCCCAATCTGTTATTATTTAAAAATTTTGTTAGCCTCTAATTTATGAGTTTAAATAAAAGAGCTTTTCCTAGAATCATGGCGGCTGATAGTTCAATTTCCTTTCAAAATCGTGAGAAATATTTAAAACTGCTAACATAAGGAGAGCTTGTTACCACTGATCGAACTTTTCATGAAAACCATTAAAACTAACAAAATGAATACTATAAAAAGCTTTTACATATTTTTATTTTCAAATAAATTTTCTATAAATTATGGCCTTAAAAACAACTTAAATAAAAGCACAACATAATTATAATTCAGAACCATGCTAGCACGTAAAAAATTTCACAACTGTCACAAGTTTATAATAAAATTATTATCATGGAATACCTAAAAGCTTTTGTGATAATTTTAAACAAGTAGCAATTGTTGAAGCTGATTTAATGTATTTCTCAAAATTTTACTTAGTCGAAAGCAAGCATTTGATATAAAGTAAATAAATTAGTAAACTAAGACGAGTTTAGAGCTTTTCTTAAAAGGCTCTTGGTTAATATTTACCTAATAATTATTATTATTTATATTTAAAAAGTTAAACATTTCAAGTTGCCAGGTAGAAGCTCTTTTGAATTATAATCAACAGATAGTGTACTTCAACAGTAAATAAAAGCACAGTCGAAATACAATACAGCTTTAATTCTTATCAGAATAACAAAAAAAACTTGCGAACTAGTTAGAGCTTTAGAATTTTTGTGATTTCGCCTTATTCGCCTTATTTAGACGATTTGCAAAGGGTAATTTAAAGCTTTCCACGTTTCAAACGTTTTATTATACCAAACGGAAAAGTTTTAAGATATAAAAGAGCCTTCAAGGGCTTTAAGGTTTCAAAGCATTATAGTGCAAAAATGGTTAAGCTTAATATTAAGTTAAACCAATACCTGAAAGCTCATCAACAATTTATTACGATATTTTAAGTTTTTAGTTTAAGCTTTATATTTTTAGGAATTTCGTAATCACAAGACACTCAAAAAGCAGGAGCTTTATATTTTGAACTAAGCTAGATGTACTAAACTAAATTTAAAGCATTTCCGTTAATTCAACTAGGTGATTCAACTTAAACTAGGTGAGAGCTTTTCACGAGTTATCAAATTTAAAAATTCAAAACTAAATTTTAAGTGGCAGGGAAAAGTTGAAAGTTGCTAACGTAATGAAAGTTTCTTGTCACTAGCGAAGCTTTTCAAAGATATTACTTAAAATGTAAAAATTGTACGTTTTTATAATAAAGTTTTACATCTTATGGTGAAAATATTTAATAATAAAAAAAGCTTAACGCAATCCTGGAAGCTCATCAATAATTGATTACAATTTTTATGAACAATTATATTTTAAATTTCTTTTAGTCTGCATAACAAAACAAAAATGCGATGCTAGTTTGAGCTTTATGATTTTTGTCATTCCGCTTCATCCAGGCGCAACACAATCTCAGTTTTTTTTTTTAATAAATTTGACAATAGACCAGCAAAAAATAAATGAAAATAAATTTTTATTTTTTACAATTTTCTGATTCAATGGCTTTGTCAATGATAAAATTCATTCTCCTAAATTGCTTGAAAATGAATCAACAAAAACAAAAAAAAAAATAAAAACGAAATCGGAAAATTTAATGAAAATTCTTGTATAACGATCTGAACGGAAAATACCAATATACATAAATACACACATAAACAAACTTAATCTGATTTATAGATTATTTGTGTAAAATACAACAAAAAAAAAATTAAATTCTATCGACTTGACAACATATCAACGTTTTTCGCTCCACATTTAAAATAGGAAAACAGCTTACAATTATTATGGTTCTGTAAATGGTGCATAACTTTTTGTATTCTCTGATTATATGTGCTCTCGTAAATCTCTCTCAATCAGTGACTGGTAAAAAAATATAACAATTTTTTTTTTGCTTTCTTTAATGTAATTAAAACAAAAATAATTAAGTTTTATATTATTTATGTTGATTATGTCCTCAAGCTTGATAATTACACAAACAATATTTGAAAAAAAAACTAAAAAATAAAAGACGATTAATATTATCTCTGTCGATACGACAACGATACGGAGAATACAGGCAAAATAATAACAACAACACAATTTGTTGAACAAACTTTATTTTTATTTTGATTGTATCGAAGAAGGATTAAGTCATATAGTAGTGAAAGAAGAAAAGGATTAAGACTTTTTGTTTTTTTAGTTTTAAAAACAAAAATTTTTAATTAACTTTTTTTGTAATTGAGATATGAAATGACAGTTTACACAATAATCAATTTTCGATTAAAATTATATAAGTTAAATTAATTTGTTTAGACATAATGAGGAAAGTTTCTCTGCATATAAATATTATTGACCACAAAATCATGCTATGTGGATTCGAACCCTTATATCGGATTTGTAAATTTTAATTATATAGTTAGTGGAAAGCTTTTATAAAATGTATAGAATTTTTTATAAAAACCAACTCGTCTAAGTGAAGAGGGTTTTCGTAAAAGTTTGTTAATCAAAAATAAAACATTCATTACAACTACTAAAATGAGCTTTTATCAATTAATCAGACAAGCTAGTCTAAACATATCAAACATTCACATTCTTATAAAATTCATGAGACGTTGAGTAAAATTATTGAATATTTTAAATTTTAAAATTTTATTTGAGCTCTTAATGAAAAACACCTCCTAAACCTGTACACTAATTTAAAATGTTTAGATTAAAAATTTGATTGAGCCCTTCAAAAATAAATTTTCTGTTAAAAGGATTTGTGCAATTCTAAAGCTTCATTTTAGTTATACGCAACTTAACATTTAATACTCAATTAATGAGTTTTTGGACAGTAAGCCTAATAAGTTTGTTGCTTCCGGTATACTTTCATAATTACTAAAGATAAATAAATAGATGACCTTGTTAGTTTTGGAATAGCTGAAGATCACATTATTGACATTAGTAAAATTTAGAACGTCTGAAACCAAAAAAATCTAAGCATTAATACCAGTTGGGCGCGTAAATTGCACTGTGTTGGTTTCCGCCGTAAATTGGTCTGTCTATGGTTCACAAAGGTCTTGGTTTTCTATACTAAATCATTAATTTCTTCTGCTCAGCACGGAAAGTGCTGTTTTTATACAGGCAGATCCACAGTGACTAATCTGGTTTCTTTTTGTGGCAAATTATTTAGTAGTTTAAACTCCAGGCAGAAACTGGACGTTATTTATAGTGATGTTGCGAAAGTTTTCGATAAGATTAACCACTCGTTCCTGATCTCTAAACTAAAGAACTTAAATTGTCATTGCATCCCAATTGAATGGTTTGCGCTCTTACCTTTCCGAACGTTGACAATCCGTTAGGATTTTGGATTCTAATTTACAGCTATTTTGCTTGACATCTGGCGTACCTCAAGGAAGTCACATTGGCCCTTTATTATTTACATTATTTATCAACATCATATTGTTGACTGCTTTGAGTTTGCCGGCTGCCTCGAGCTTATTGGAGTAGCGATTTGCGGACCAAAAAATGTACTTCCAGAAAATCAACCACATGCAGAAGCTGAAAATTTAGAAAGCTTACTTTCCGAGCTTTTTCTAATAATTATAACGCACTAATTTAATATTTAGAGTTTTTTTCGCTTTTTCATCAACTAAATCAATAAACGAAATCTGTTCCATCTAAATTAAATGATTGTTCGAAATTTGAAGCTTTTTGGAGTAAATCTAAATATAAATCTAATCTTGATGTATCACATGACCCAAATTCATTGAATACCGCTGCGAATGTCTTTAACTTTTCCAAAAATATATTCATCAATATTATATCCCCCTGTGTGTACCTCACATGCGTTCTGCTCCAGATCATCACAACCGACAGGAAATTAAAAAGAATAAAAATAAAAGTTACAGAAAATATATTATGGTACACACATATAAATCGGTATATGTGCCAAGGCAGCATCTTTAATTCAAACAACTTTTATATTTTCACAACTCAAAAATATATTCTGTATGTCGTCGTCGTCATCATCGTCAACAAAAATGTATTACATTTAAAATTTAAATATCACCCATGAGATGAATTCCATGTATTATACTCTATACATACTTTACATAAAATTTATTTGATATTTTCATGTAATAAGTTAGGTACTTATTTTAATGTTTGCACCATAAAAAATATATGTATATGATGTATGGACGCATCAAAAATTTGAGAGATACGTTTTGTTTTGTTTAGTGCGTGCTGGCGCATAATCCCCCTATGTCAAATATAAAGTTGTGATATTTCCGTATTCATCTTATACGTACACAAAATAATGCATCAATTGACGTAAGTACACAATTAGATAACAACAATAATGTCAAACATCACAATCATCAAATTAATTTCAAATATCTTAACAAACAAAACGAAATATAATGAAATCAATGAGACGCGAACCACTTCTGATTTATATCCAACAATTCAAATTCTAATTTGCGCGCATATTTTTGTGCGTTATACTAAAGGATGAGACACTTCTCATCCTTCGACATACATTTTCATTAATCCCGTGCCTTAGAATATACAAACGAAAATGAACGGAAATAAAGAATTTTCATTTTTATTTTTCCTATTATCATTTACTTAAATATATTTATACAGAGATATATACACATAAAATATTGTGTGTCGAGTGGGTGTATATTTGGGGTGGATAGATCTTGAATACAAATAGCAGGCTATATAGACATAACAAGAAAAAGGAAATGTAATATTTGGGGAAAAGAACTGGGCATTAAATTAGTACCATCATTAAATTGCTATTCTTGTTGGCTGAAATATCCGTCTATACAATATATATGTATGCACTGTGCTAAAAAATTATTCTCGTATACCTATAGGGACCTAGATTTATCCGTATTTTTATACCAAATAAATTAATCATGCATAAATTCTCAGCTCTCATATAACTCATATTTATGGCTAAACATTAATCCCAATCCTTTCAGTATCACGTGGCATTTTATATTTTTTTTGGTTCTAATCTACACAGCAGCAAACAACAACAGCAGCAGCAGCAGCACAACATTGAAATTGAAATTTAATTCTAAACAAAAGTAACTCACAATACAAACATAATTCATAATATCATCTTCATAATTTGATTAAAATAAACAGCATATATTGTAAATGTATGAATGTATGTAATACATACATAACAATATATCATAAATTAACATTAAACAATGTTACAATAATAACAACAATATAGCTCGACATACAAAAATTGAGTTACCTGCTGTTACAATTTTTCACATATAGCAGCCGAAATGAAAAACCAAAAAACCAATTCAGCATTTTTTTAGTTTTTTGTAAATTTTGAAGATTCAAAACAGTAACAATATAAAATATTAACTCTGTGTAAGTATTCCGCTTCTGTTTTTCCGGTTGTGTTGTATACGTATTGTACCACACCACCCGCGTGCTTCACCATACATATATTCACACAAAAGAATTTTTTTTTCACATAATATAAATTTCCATCTGGTATTATGTGTTTGTTTGTTTGTCCCATGTGATTTTCTATTCTCTCTAACATTTTCTTATTTACATTATTTTTTACAATAACCTGTGTGTTATATATATGTATATTGTATATATCCTATCTCTGGATCTAATAAAATTAAGGTGTAATACCAAAATATATACACAAAAGTTGGACATACATAATTGTAATAAAAAAGCTCTTTTTGATTGTTCTTGGTTTTAAAATTTTATTTTTGGAACTTTTTATTTTGATTATGTATGTCCGGTCAGATAAAATTCAAATTTAAATGTTAAATGTTGTAAATGATATGCCCAGCAGTGAGGGTAAGTGTATACATGTTAATTTGTTAAATTTTTTGAAGTTGAAACGAACATATTTTCAAGCATCCAACTAAACAGAAACCATTGTGTGATTTAATGAAGTTTTAGATTTTGATTAGAAAGCTCAATCATTTTATTATAGTAAAAAAAACTTTAGAAGCCTTGACAATTTTCAAATTAAGATAAAATATTTAATCGAAATTAGCTAACTACAAATTAATTAAAAGGTGAAATGTAACAAAATCTATAGATAGCTATTGCTCCTATATTTGGCCCGATTGCAGTTCTTGATACCTCTTAAGGTAGTTAAATAAATTTAGATTGCTTAATTATTTCTATACAATTAATTGAAAATTCGATGTTTGGAAAATCACCGTACCATAAATCACCGATTTCAGAGTTAAAAAATTCAAAATCTGCAATTTGCAGCAATTGCGGTTTTTGATACCTCTAAAAGATAGGTTCTGGAACATGTAATTGTTGTGCCAATGAGCATTTAGATTGCTTGATTATTTCTATACATTTCATTTTAACTGAGTTTCGGTTATCGCAAATAGTTCCGAATTATTTCAAAGTTCTCAAAAATCGCGAATCTTTACTAGAAAGGTTATAAAATATCGAGGAGGCTAAAATAATCGGTCGCAATGTTATTTCAATATACAAACATCACCAAACACCACCAAATCCAGAAATCAACACCAATATGGCCAATAAGAATGAAGCTTGGCTATTTGGTTACCGATTATGATACAATTCGATATGTACAATGGAAATTGGACTCTAAACTGTTTTCTAGAAAAACTTCACGAGTATGGCTAAGAAGGATGGAACTATGTTTCCTAACCGATTTTGTTGAAATGAGATTCTAAAATGATTTTTTCTAGTTTTAGGATATACTTCCATTACAACGTTCGGAACATATATGAAGAAAAATTCATTTTTGACAGAGCGAACGAAAGAGTCATACAATAATAAAATATCTGAATCTCGGAAATCTTTTTTGCAGTTTTAGAAATAAAACCTAACGTTTGAGGCGATTTAGTCACATTTTAAAACTTTAAAAGTTAGAATTCTGTACTTTTACTTACAAAATATTCGTCAAAAATAATTATTTCTTCTTTGAGGATATTTACCTCTGATCAGAGCAAAATTTTCAAATCTTGCACCAAATGTGTGAATAATAGACAGCCTTCTGGGAATATTAATAGTAACTAACCGTATTCAAATCTTATTTCACACATTTCCGTCGTTCTTCTAAATCAATCGGTAACTTATCATCCCAATTAAAATTTGACAACCATCATGATTGTAGAAGGATTTTGAAACGTATTGTGTTTGGAACCAACCATCCAACGGATTAAAAATGTTGCTGCTCATTGAAAGGATTATAGATTGCATGGTTAAACCGAAATAGTCATTGTGGGGATTCCAATTAATCTCTAGTACCTTAAGATATATTCCATCATTGATATCCCACATTTCTGTAGAATTCGACGCTCTTGTTCTGCATTCGAACTTTTGAATAGTTTAAATATCTTATTTGTTTATGAGACAATTAAAGCTATCAAAATACTAGTCTTATGGCAGATGATCTGCGTATTTGCCTATGATAAAAGCTGATTCATTTTTAAAAACTCAAAAAAATTTCAAAAATTCTACAATCAAAATTATTATTATAAATATTCAAATACTATTTGACCCTCCAACTTTTTTAAATTTTATAAATTCTTTAAATTATCTAAATCTTTTAAAGTATTCTATAAATCGTACAAATTTTGCAAATTCTAAGATCTCAATCAACATCATAAATTCTACAAATTCAACTTAATTTCATATATCCTATAAAGTTCGTACGTCATAATCACTTCAAGAATCAATAAATTTTCTAAATCAAATAAATTCTATACTTCCTTAAAAATTATTTTCATAAATTTTATAAACCTTGAATTTTTTATAAAATTTAATAAATTCCACAAAATTTATCAGTCCAATTATTTCTTAAAATTTTGTAAATTTTATGAATTATTTAAACTGTCGAAACCTTTTAAATATTTAGCCATTTAGAATTTCGTAAAATTTCATTTATTTTAAGAATTTAAAATTTTGTCGATTCTCTAAATTGAACAAATCGTACTTCTAAAAATTTTCTACGAACTCAATTAGTTCTAAAAATTTTATCAGTTCTATAAATTCGATACATTTCATCACCTACTATAGAATCAATAAATTTTGTAAATTTTATAAACTTATACTAATTCTATAAATTGTACAAATTTTACAAAGTTTAAATAAAAATTCTGCAAACTCAAACAATTCTATAAATTCTACAAAAACAATTAATTAATTAATTTTATAAGCTTTAATTCAATTAACTTTTAATTAAAATCCCATTAATTAAATGTTACCTTTTTGATCATTTCTTTAATATTTATCAATTCTAGTATCAATAGATTTTTAAATTAAAATTTTATAAATTGTTTGAATTCTATTTAATTCGTCGAATGTTGTAAATTTTGTAAGGGTTAGCTATAAAATTATTTAGACTCTATAAGTTCCAATAAACTCTATAAATTCGCAATGTTTTAATTATTCGATGAATTACAAGTTTTATTAATTCTATAAATATCACAAAATTTATTTGTTTTATTCTTGAATCAATAAATTTCGTAAATCTCATAAACTATAATTCCTAAAAATTATTCTCATAAATTTTATAAAGATAGTAAACTTTATAAAATTTAATAAATTCTAGAAATTGTGTCAATCCAAAATTTTCTAATTTTTAGGAATTACTTAAAGTGTCGAAACCTTTTAAATTATTTAGACTCGTTAAGTTACATCAATTCTAGAATTTTGTAAAATTTTATTTATTTTAAGAATTCAAAATTTTGTCAATTCTCTAAATTCCAAAAATTGTATATCAATTAATTCTAAAAGTTTTATCAATTCTATAAATTCGATACATTTCATACCCAACTCTAGAATTAATACATTTTGCTAATCTCATAAACTTTTATTAATTCTATAAATTTTACAAATTCTAAAAAAAAATTCTACAAACTCAGTAAATTCTACAAAACCGATTAAATTTCATAAATTATATAAAGTTTATCAATTCTAAAAATGTTGTGTATTTCATAAATTTTTTATTCTTAAATTCAATTAATTTTAAATTAAAATTCCGTAAGTAAATTTTACCAATTTCAACATTTCTATTATTTTTATCAGTTCTAGTTGAAATGATTTTTAAAGTTTTAAAAATTTTACCCATTTGAGTTTTATTTAATTCTTCGAATTTTGTAAATTTTTTAAATTATGTTGTAGGGGTTAACTATAAAATAATTTGGACTCACTCGATAAGTTTCAACAAACTCTATAAATTCGTTAAGCTTCAATTATTCGATGAATATTTATTCTATAAATTTAACAAATTTTACTAGTATTTCTATTATTCTTCAATCAATAAACTTCGTAAATCTCATAAATTCTATAATTCCTAAAAATTATTTTCATGAATTTTATAAAATTAGTAAGTTTTATGAAATTTAATAAGTTTAACAAATTTTATCAATCCTATTAATTCTTAAAATTTTGTAAATGTTAGGAATTATTCAAATAGTCGAACCTTTATATTTATTTCAAAATTTCAAAATTTTATCAATCCTATTAATTCTTAAAATTTTGTAAATGTTAGGAATTATTCAAATAGTCGAACCTTTATATTTATTTCAAAATTTCAAAATTTTGCCACTCCTGTAAATTGCACAAACTATACAAATTCTAGAAATTAAAAAAAAGTAAATTCTACAAACTCAATTGATAAAATTTTTAGATTTTATCAATTCTATAAATTTTGTATATTTCATAAATATTTTACATTGAGCTTAAATTCAATTAATTTTAAATTAAAATTCCGCAAGTAAATTTTACCAATTTCAACATTTCTACTATAAAATTGTATGAGTTCTATTTAATTCTTCTAATTTTGTAAATTTTCTAAATAATTTTTATAGTAGTTAACTATAAAATTATTTAGACTCTATAAGTTTCAGCAAACTCTATCAATTCGTTGAGCTTTAATATCCGATGAATTATAAATTTTATTAATTCTATAAATTTATCAATTTTATAAAATTAGTAAGTTTTATAAAATTTAATTAATTTATAAAATTTTGTAAATTTTAGGAATTATTTAAAGTGTCGAAATCTTTTAAGTTATTTACTCGTTAAATTTCATCAATTCTAGAATTTTGTTAAATTTTATTTATTTTAAAAATTCAAAAGTTTGTCAATTCTATAACCTGCACAAACTCTAGAAATTCTAAAAAATTTCTATGAACTCAATTAATTCCAATAATTTTATCAATTTTATAAATTCGATACATTTCATAACCAACTCTAGAATCAATAAATTTTGTTTATCTCATAAACTTTTATTAATTCGATAAATTTCACAAATTTTACAAAGTCTAAATAAAAATTCTACAGACTCAATCAATTCGATAAATTCTACAAAATCAATAGAATTTCATAAATTATAAAAAGTTTATCAAGTTTGTATATTTCATAAATTGTTTACATAAGCTTTCATTCAATTAATTTTAAATTAAAATTCCGTAAGTAAATTTTACCAATTTCACATTTTTCTATAATTTTTATCAATTCTAGTGCCAAATGATTTTTAAAATTTTATAAATGGTATGAGTTCTATTTAATTCTTTCTCTTTTGAAAATTTTTTAAATAATTTTGTTCGGCTTATTAGCTATAAAATTATTTAGACTCTATAAGTTTCAACAAACTCTATAAATTCGTTCAGCTTTCGATAAATTACAAATCTTATTAAAACCTTTAAATTTAACAAATTTTACAATTTCTTTTATTCTTGAATCAATAAATTTCATAAATCTCATAAATTATAATTCCAGAAAATTATTTTCATGAATTTTATAAAATTCGTAAGTTTTATTCCTAAAATAATTAATTAATATTTAATTCCTAAAATTTTGTAAATTTTAAGATTATTTAAAGTGTCAATTCTATCTGTACAAATTCTAGAAAAACTAAAAATTCGGCACAAGAAATACGGCACAATCTGTACAAATTCTAGAAATACTAAAAATTTTCTATGAACTCAATTAATTCTAAAAATTGTATCAATTCAACAAACTCTATATTATTATTATTATTATTATTACTTGAGGGCCATGTGGGGGCTCAAGCCACCCCGCACTGCGACCTAAAAGATCTTTTGTGCATAAGCCCTACTTAATTATCCGTCCAGTCAATATTCAGGCTCTTGATGAACCTGATAATACTGCCTAACGGTACGTGATACATACTATCTGGGCTCATTGCTCTCCCTCCTAGATGTTTTAATTATCCGTCCAGCCAATATTCAGGCTCTTAATGAACCTGATAATACTGCCGACCGGTACGTGATACATACTATCTGGGCTCATTGCTCTCCCTCCTAGATGTAATAACATTTACTTCTGCTAGAAGAACGGTAGCATTGGGACTCAAGGACTTCGAGAGGGCAGACCCACTCCCGTATATTCCTATCCGTGCCTCGTCTACCGTTTTGATTTTACTCTTGCGAGTTGCTGGGACATACTATCTGGGCTCATTGCTCTCCCTCCTAGATGTTTACTGTTGGAAGTACTTCTACACGTGATACATACTATCTGGGCTCATTGCTCTCCCTCCTAGATGTCTACTGTAGGAAATACTTCTACACGCGTTACATACTATCTGGGCTTATTGCTCTCCCTCCTAGATGTAATAACATTTACTTCTGCTAGAAAAGCGGTAGCATTGGGACTCAAGGACTTTGAGAGGGCAGATCCACTCCCGTGTATTCCTTCCCGTGCCTCGTCTACCGTTTTGATTTGACTCTTTCGAGTTGCTGGGAATAAAAAAGTCGCCTGTAGGTCACCCAGGTTTACTACAGGAAGGCTAAATAAAACTGGAGGGTGCCTGGTATCCAGAGTCCGCATATATAGACTAATTAACCTATCAGCCATTCATCTATCGGCATATGCTGTTCCACCTTAGATTAGGGATTTTTTGTCAAGGTTTTCTTCTTTAGCGCCGTACTTTAGCCTGTCACAAAAGTCTTTATTCAGCCTAATGGTTACAGTTACCGGTGGTTGCCACGAGGAGGCAGTACGTACACTTGCGCCTACTGGAGGGATACGGAGCCCCTTCCAATAGACGCCAAACCACCAACAAACTCTATAAATTCCAATTAAAAATTTTTATTAATTCTATAAATTGCCAAATTTTACAATTTCTTTTATTCATGAATCAATAAATTTCGTAAATCTCATAAACTCTATAATTCTTAAAAATTATTTTCATGAATTTTATAAAATTAGAAAGTTTTATAAAAATTAATAAATTCTACAAATTACATCAATCTTATTAATTCTTAAAATTTTGTAAATTTTAGGAATTTTATTTAGACTCATTGAGTTTCATCAATTTAGAATTCGTAAAATTTTATTTATTTTAAAAATTCAAAATTTTGTCAATGCCATAAATTGCACAAACTATATAAATCCTAGAAATTCTACAAATTTTCTACGAACTCAATTAATTCTAAAAAGTTTATCAATTCTATAAATTCGAACATTTCATAATCAACTCTAGAATCAATAAATTTTGTAAATCTCATAAACTCTATAATTCTTAAAAATTAGTTTTATGAATTAAATAAAATTAGTGATCTCTGGAAAATTTTATAAATTCTACAAATTGTATAAATTTTATTGATTCTTACATTTTTCATTCTTACAAACCCTATAAATTATTTAGCCTCTAAAAGTTTGATCAGTTTTATAAATTCGTGAAGTTCAAATTATTTCACAAATTGCAAATTTTGTTAATTATATAAATTGCACAAATTTTACAAAGTCTAATTGAAAATTCTTCAAAATCAATTAATTTCATGCATTCTAAAAACTTTATCAATTCTATAAACTTTGTATATTTCATAAATGTTTAACTAAAATCTCACGCAAGTAAATTTTACCAATTTAATAATTTCTATAATTTTTATCAATTCTAGTATCAATAAATTTTTAAAATTGTTAAAATTTTACAAATTGTATGTGTTGAATTTATTTCTTGGAATTTTGTAAATTTTTAAATAGTTTTGTGGCAGATAGTTATGAAATTATTTAGACTCTATATTGTATAAGTTTAACAAACTCTGCAAATTCGTTAATTTTTAACAAAATTTAAATTTAACAAATTTTACAATTTCTTTTATTATTGAGTCAATAAATTTCATAAATCTCTTAAACTATAATTCCGAATGAAAATAATATGAATTTTATAAAATAAGTAAGTTTTATAAAATTTAATAAATTCTACAAATTATATCAATCCCATTAATTCTAAAAATTTTGTAAATTTTAGGAATTATTTAAACTGTCGAAACTTTTTATGTTTTTAGACTAATTAACTTCGATCAGTTCTAGAATTTCGTAAAATTTTATTAATTTAAAAATTAAAAATTGTGTCAATTCTATAAGTTGCACAAGCTGTACAAATTCTAGAAATTCTAAAAATATTCCACGAACTCACTAAATTCTAAAAAATTTATCAATTTATATATTCAATACATTTCATAACCAATTCTATCAAGAATCAATGAATTTTGTTAATCTTGTAAACTCTATAATTCCCAAAAATTAGTTTTATGAATTTTATGAAATACTAACTTTTAATTCTTGGAAATTTTAAAATTCTACTAATTAAATAATACCTATTGATTTTTCAAATTTTGCAAATTTTAGAGATTATTTAAATTTTCTAAACGCTATAAATTATGCAGACTATAAAAGTTGTATCAGCTCTATAAATATGTACGTTAAATTTTAAATATTTTATAAATTACTCAAATTTTACAAACTCTTTAGATTTTGCTAAATTCCAAAAAAAATTCTACAAACTCAATAAATTTTATCAATTCTACAAATTCATTTAAATTTCATAAATTCTAACGATTTTAATTTTTAAATTGAAATTTAATTTAATTAATTTCTTATTACGGAATCGTAAGTAAACTTTTATTTAATCGTAAGTAAAGTTTTTTTAAGCTTCATCAGCAGCAACTTTGATATCGTTTAGAAACAATCATCTAACATGGCTGATATTAAAGCAAAGGAAATATTCTTTGCAAATATTACTGCTCTTAAAGCATTTCAAACTCAAACAAAAGAGGGCACCACAAATATACGCTTCTCTTATCCAATCTTACTTTGGAGAATTAAACAAAAGATTGATGTGGTTTAATTTGCACGCGTTTTCGTACTTTAGGCTAACTTGAGTCACAAGGTTGTAATTCCATATCACCTTTCCAAAGCGTCAGCAAAGCAGGATTATAATTATTGATCCATCATGTTTTAAAAAATTTAAAAGCTCTACTGATATGAATACGAAAATGATAAATAGACTTTTCCTAACTATAGCTATCGTCAAATCCCATCAAAGCAATGCATTTTTAGCCATAACACTTTCAAGTTGGATAATTCCAAATTCTTAAATATCAACGCACTTTGATGAATTCCTTTCTGAATCAGTGCCAATAAATTTAGAACTAAATTGTGAAATTATATAAATTAAAAATGCCTAAATAGCTGTTGAATTTCAGTATTTTCGAAATATTTTACATTAAAGTCTTTAACTTGAAGATTATTGTTTAAAGCATCATAATTTATTTGCTGGACACAAAAGGGTTTTTTAAAAAACAAAGCAAACAAATCAGAAATAACATTGTTAATATTAGAAACAAAGAAATCCATATAAAATGGAATCCAGAATTTTTTTATTCTAATATTGATATAATTGAAAATATTTTTAGGAACCCGATAATGTCAGCCTCCACACACTGCACACATTATTGACTTCTATTATCGATCATTATTTGGTATCCATTTTATATTGGGTTGTGTTTAGCTATAATTATAACGGCATCCGAAAATAAAGATACTTTTGACGAAGTTTGGCTAGTTGCCACAAACATTGGAGTCCTACATATATTACCTTAAATAGTTGACCGGGCAGCCATTTGAAAGTTCTATTGCCAGTCTTGGTCCACATCGGTTGATTTTGCTGAGAATTTTAAAGCGATTACGACAAACTTGTTCTTGTCGTTGAGCCAAACATTAAATCAACATTTAAAGGCTGGTTTATCAGAAAGCTCAATTTACCCGATACTACTGACACTTCAAAGATTCTATAATTAACGTTTCGAGTTAAACTTATTTTCACTAAAATATGTTGTGGATAATCTTAATTTTTACTAAATTTTAAGCTAGTTTCGAAATGGTATAATTTTTCCCATTTCCTTTAATTTTAGTCCAAACAGTACTAAAATACGTATTTCAATACATAGCTAATGTTACAGTTCCTCCTTGTGGATTCCTGGTAGCCTGCTAAACAGATCGTGAAAGATGTTATGTCTAAGAATTGTATCATTTTTAGAGTCGTTGGAATTTGAGATTTTACTACAGTAGTTTAATATTTCACTGATACCAATTATTTAGATATCGTACCATCGTGTTGAATTTAAAGGATTTCAATTTTTATTCTTGATATTATAAATTGTATGTCAAAAGATAATTTTACGCTCATTAATTACTCGAAAAAAAATCTTTTCACTCATTTTAGAATCGTACATAGTAGGAAAACTTGCCCTTTTTTGTTGTGCCAAATAAAAGCTCAAGGCAATTAATGTTAAAAAAAACCTGGAATCAAATGATAATTAACTGGAATCCCTAAAAAGTTTTTGGCCATTTAGACCATTTAGCTTAAATCAAATATTTCAACAAAAAATCAACTTTTATGATGTGGCTGCATTAAAGCTCATCATGCTATAATTGCTTAAATTTATTTATCTGAAAGCGTCCGCAACATTTTAATATTGAGCCTCCTCCTCAATAAGAGCAAGCATTTCCAAATTATAAGTTTAAAAGCTTAACCGGACACATCATTAGCGTTGATGACGTTAACAGTTCACAATAATACAGCAGAAGACCAAAATTGTTTCAATCTCGTATTGGAATAGAAAAGCTCTGACAATGGATTTTGTGCTCCTTAAACTATAATTTTGAATTAAAAAGCCTTTTTGTTTTCTGTACCTATATGCCCAAAATCCCAAAATTTTAAAATGTATACGTGGACATTTTTTTTAGTGAAAGATTAAAGATTAACCATTGCTACTACAGTTTATATTGAAATGAAGCTCTTTTATTATCGTTTATTCAAATAAAACGTGTCAAATTTACTATTTACAAATAAAAAATAATAATTTATTCAAGCTCCACGATTTCATTAGTCATTTCAAATATATTATTTTTGTTACTGATTCAAAGCTCTCCTCACACACATCACATACTAAAATGTTTTGCTATACGAATTTATAACAAATCAACAAAACTTATTTTTGGTTTCTGTTTCGTTACAATAGTAAATAAAAGTTTTCTATTTTGTTTTACCCGCATACCAACTTTTGACTTTAGATTTAAGTAGTTCTGTATACTATTTAGAATGTTTGTATATATGTATGTACCGAAGAAAAACAAACAAAATCTTGGTATGTGGTCTTACATATTTAACAACACATAAACTATAAAAATAGTTTTGTGTGATAAGAAAGTATTTTGTGTGTTTGTTTAGAATAAATTTTGTGATAACGAAAGTCAAAAACTATAACAAAGTTTTTATTGTTCTAGCTTTTTTTTACATTTAACCTTCAGACTTGTAGCGCATTGAATTTATAAATTTAGTATTAAAGCTTTTGTCGTTTTGTTTAAATTAACATAAAATAGTTTTTTTATATACGGTACATACTTATAACCCATACAAACATACGTACTGTATATAAAATCGATTTTGCATTATACATTTTTCAGTATTGGCAATTTTATTTTATTAATGGTGCACACTATTTTTAAATGTTTATTGGGAATTCAATTTTAACGATAGCAAAATTGTATGTCGAACAAAATTTAATGTTTTTGCAATGGTGGTAATCATGTGTGCTGTTCGATTTAATATTTATTTTATATTCAGGTTAGGTCATTAGATGAGCATAAAAACAACATGAGTATACTTGTGGGGTGATTTAATATTAATAAAACTGTGAGCATACACCTATTTCCCCTTAGGGCTTTCAAAATACGGTCTAATATATTTTTTTTTTATTTAAATAACAAAAATCCTTCCAATTGATATCCAGCGGAAGATTGATTATGGTATATCAATATTATTTTTGTGTGTGTGTGTGTGTGTATGATTTTTAAGTTTTAATTTCTATTTACTAACAAATTTCAATACGTCTCTCATCTCATGTACATATATCCTAGTCATTGATAATGCTTCGATTTTTCGTCGGTCGTCTGTATTTATATCAAATACAAAATCCAATTGATTGATTACAGTTCATAAATCATTAGAAAAATAAATAAATAAAAGCTCGACTAATATTAAATAAATGTGGATATTTTGTTTTTGTGCTTCCCTCTGTTCATTGATACCACTCAATATGTGTTTTAGGAAATTTAATTCAAGTGTCAATTTTACTTGAAAACATTACCCGCTAAATATAATTTAAATTTATTAAATACTTGGAATATCCCTCTACTTTGTGTGAAATTGTTCTCTCTAACCTTTAAAAATTTATAAATTGTTTTATAAATAAGTATTTATGGTATGGTTGAGCATAAAAATAATTCTAATAATTTGTGGCCTTGAAAAACACTCTTAAAAGCTTCAAAATAAATTAACTTAACCGTTAGTAAACAAATTGTGTTTAAAAATGATACCATTTTGAATTCACAAGCATTATTAAAAGCTTAGGTATAAACTGATTGACATAAAATTGCCTTTTGAATCGAAACATTACGAAAGGGGATTTTATTTGGAATTTATGAATCTATTAAATTTTTAAAAGCTCAATTATTTCGAGCAGCTTATTTCAATTAATTATTTGCAAAAGCTTAATTAACTAAGGTCATTTACCGAGCTTTTGGTGAGATAAAATCGGATTTTTTTTAAAGTTATCTGAAAACATTCCAATAAAGCTTTCATTGTGAATGACTTCATGGGTTCTAATAATAATTACTTTAAATACTTATCAAACTTGTAAAGTTTTCGTATATTTTAAAAAATAACTAAGTAAAAATAAATAAATAAAGAAGCTACGAAAGCTTGCAACATAAAAAGCTTTTGAAATATGACTAATATAAAATAAAGATTCACTTTCACCTTAAAGCATTATTAACAGAAATTCTTAAGCTTTTGAGTAAAAGTATAAAATGTATCATCGGCATAAAATCTGATTATTTTGAACATTAAACTTAAATCTAAGCTTACATTTTAAAGTTATGTTATTGTATGGAAAATGTTAAGCTTAAAGCTCTGAAATAAAATTTCTCTAACTTGAATCATGATTTTTTTTAATTTTTTGCAATTTTTATTTTTAGGGTCACCATAATTCCATGATTTAAAATAATTTTAGCAAATATTTTATTCCAAGCTTAAAACAGCAAAAATGTAAAATTTTGAGAACGTATGAAACTTAACTTAAAATTGAATATTTCCTAGGGTTTGAAATAAAAGGAAGGAATAAAAAAACTGATAAAAGCTTTGAATATCATTCACATTTTTGTTAAAACCACTATTTCCTTAATATTTATTTTAAATTCGAATTCTTCCTCGAGTTTCAATAAACGAACGAATAAGAGTGTGAGTCGTAATTAAATAATTAAAACTATATTGCTAAAGGTAAAGCGGTTAAATCATCCGGTAAGATAATGGGAGCAATTTGAAACAGTATCCGTAACCAAAAAATAGTTTCTCGTGTACACGAAATTGAATCACTCGCGTATTTATTTGCGCTTTTTCCGTGTTTAAATATTTTTAGGCATTTTGTTAGTTTAAACTATTTTAGCAGATATGGCTATATTTGCTATCGAAATCTTAATAATATTTAAGTAGCTTCAAATTAAAATTTCCATAGAAATTTTGCAAGTTTTGCATCGGTTCTTAAACTCTTTTTGAGTGAAAGATTTCCAATTTTAAAATGACCTATCTATACATGTATCTTTCTTTTACCCAGCTACTCTTTTCTAAATAATTGGTGTCAGGAAAAGCTTTTGGGAACTCCTCAAATTAAATCAATTAAGTCAAACATCTTGTGTTAACATTTCTTACTTACTATGGCAATATTGTGACTCGGATTAACTCTTCAACAATTATTATGTATAGTTTTTAAATTAAGCAGTATGACAACTTTTGAAATTAGAAAAGCACAAAACTCTGAATTCTACTTGAACCCAAATCGGATGGTGTAGTGGAAGAAAGCGTAAATTATGGGAACATATTAAATTAAAGTTTTAAAGCATTTTTATTTAATGACTACCCTTAAATGTGTCGTTTAATATTTAATCAGTTCATTGCAGTAATGCTGCAAGTCTATATTAAAGGTCTGTGTATGAAAAAATTAGGAGTAAGCTTTAATAGTACACAATAATACAGCGTATAGGGCACTCAAAAAGTTATTCTATAATTTAGCTTAACCCTGCATTACTAACCTATGGGTCCAATGGACCCAATTTAAAATTTCTTTTCAAAAAATGAATGTTTCGTAATTGTAAACAACTTCACGTCAAAATGTAATTTAAATTCCGGTATTTCCCCACATTTTAAAATATATTTCATTAGTGTTTTGTCAGTCGGAGTGTCAACAATACCTCTTGCAAAATGTGTCTGGGTCTGTTGGACCCACGTTAGTATCGAGTGAGTATTATTTATGGGTTATTTGGACCCACGTTATTATTCCGGTAATTTTTTTTTTTAAATGTTGCTTTTATAGTATGTGCAGTTTTGAAAGGGAACAAGAACACTTTGATCGATTCTTACAGAGCTCGAATTGGTTGATATGCTCTAATGAATAAAGCAATTTACACGATATATTTTTGTTGCCTTTTCAGATTTTCAAAATCTTCTTTCTGAAACTATGACTGAAAAAATTAGCCACTGTGAGATATTTTCCCGAACCGTTACCTTTTCATTATTTTTATGCGATAATATGAAGTCTATTATTTATTTTTGAATAAAAATTACCTGTGAACAAACTAAATAGATTTTTTTTTTAATTTTAAATTGTAGTTTTATTCAATTTACCAAAAATTAATAAATGTATATTTTGGGCGCTAAGGTTTCTCTTTAAATTGAGTTTTAAGATATGGGTCGATTGGACCCATGTTTAGTAATCATGTAACATAAATTAGCGTTAGTAATGCAGGGTTAAAAGCTTTTTTAGCTTAGCTTTTTCACCTTTTAGCTTAAAAGCAGTCAGGGACTCCCTCGCATCTTTCTTTTGGTTGTATGACCTTACAACTGGCCACTGGAAAGCTAGTGAACTAGTTTAATATTAGGAGTATTTTATAAAAAGCACAAAGCTAACTTTAAGCAAAAGTTTAACTCCGAAAATCTTTTGTTTTTTTGTTTATAACACATCAAAATAAATATAATAAAATACTTTATAACATTTTAATCATGAACATTGTGTCCGATATTACTGTGGCGATCTGCGAGTAAACATTAAAAATGTAAAGCTTTTATTTAAAGTTACAATTTTTTTTCTTATTAGGAGGTCAAAAATAAAAGCTTAACCAATTTGGTATATACACTGTTATGACAAAGAACACTTACAATTTAAAGCTCTTACTTGAATTGAAAGTAAAAGCTTAGTCATATTAATAAATTAGCGTATAAAACAACCCAAGTACAATATATTTTTGCCAAAGAAAGTATCGAGTTGTTTGTATAAAATATAAAAGTTCACTATATAAAATAAGAGCAGTTGATTGTTAGCAGTTTGAGCTTAAATTTACTAAACAAAAAATCGAAAAAGCTCAGAACAGTTTTATTTGAACACAAAATTAAGTCGAAACTAACGATTTTACGTAAAAGCTTTCTTATTTTATTTAATGTGTAAGCTTCGTGTATTATAAAATATTAATTTAGATTTTACGCAAGAAATTGTCGAATGTTTTTGGGCTAAGTTTCGTGAATTTATTTTAAAAAATTTATTTGTGTTGAAAGCTTAAACCGAACCTTCCGGCGATAACATTTAACGCGCATTATTGAAGTTTTCTTTAATTATGTCATTGCCAAAATTAATTATTGGATTAACAACAACCGCAAATTCTAATCTATTTTATGTGGAATTTTTAATCTATCTAGATTAAACGAATTACTTTTAAAATTATAACAATAAGTTAAAGTGTAATTAAAGTTGTTATTTTTGTATTAAATTAGTAAAAGATTTAATCTATCACAGAGCTTTTAAATTCTAAATTAACTAATCTTAGAAGGAAATATTTCCAAATTTTCCAAACCTTTTTTGCTTAATCAAGCACGATTCTTACTTATAACATTTTACATATGACACCGATGCCTATTACAAAAAGCTTTGAATCGTTTCGACAAATATTTTAATGAAATTTTGTTTTTTCAAACCATACAACTCTCTTGACATAATATTTATATTTGCAACATCTCATGTTAAAAGCTTTCGTTGTCGGTTAAGCTTTCTCTAAACAAATTTGTGTACACTGTTTATTCGATTTTTAAATTTTAAAAATTAACTTTATTTATTCAAATACTTTGAGCTTCAGCTACAAAATGTATCGCCACCTAAAAAATCGCAATCTGTATACCAGCGGCTTGACCAATTTTTAGAGGTTTTAGGAAGTTTTTTATAAGTTGTAAATTGTATTATAAATATTTTATTAAACACTGTGTTCGGTGGTTTTTTTTTCGAAATAATATTTTCATGCATGCAGCTTTAATATGGGATAGAACAAATAATTATTGCTTGCGGATTAAATATTTTGAATTAATTTATCTGGTACACTTTCAGAAACTTAATTATTTCCTCTCTCATTTTAGTTACATAATATTACAAAATTAATTTGGTGAGTAATACAAAAAATCGGTAGTACAAAAAAACTTCAACTGATCTGGACGGTAATTTCTAAAAATTATATTAAAACCACAAGTTACAATTCTTGGCTTTATGCCACCTTTAAAGAGTTTTAATTGAGCTTGCTAAGACAGCTAGAGAATTATTATCGGTTCAAATTTTATAATGAATTTTATATGCAGAAACCTTCGAAATTCGTTTCGAAACACAAAAGATTTTTCAACACTCAATCGATTATTTTTAAGAGCTTCATAAGCATCATTCAAGATTTTAATAAAAAAAAATCGATGATTTCCTTAAATTATTTAAAGTAAAATATTCCAACGAAGCTTTCATTTTAAATTATTTCATAAGTTCTAATAATTATTACTCCCTACACGTATATAATGCAAAGCTTTTTGAAATTTTAAAAATTAAATAAAAATATATAAATAAAGTAAACGTCAAAGCTTTCAACGTGAAAGTGTTTTGTTTCAAATCATCATATAATTGACTTATTACATTAACAACTATTCACATTTGAAAGCTTTAGAATTTTAAAATTCATAAAATATCGGTAATATATCATCTTATAAAGAGAAACTTTCAAAATTTGATTGAACCAAAGCTTTAGAAAATTTCTGAACAAAAGTTTTAAAAGGTTTTTTTAGAAAATAAATTTCAGCTTAAATTTTAATGTACAAGAAAATATGTAATTTTAAGCTTAAAGCTCAAAATAAAATTTTTGGACATTAAACCAATTTTTTGTATAATTTCGATTTGTAGGGTCACCCTAATATATCCTATGATTTAGCATAATTTTAACACATATGATATTCTCAGCTTAAAGGTGCAAAAAATGTAAAATGTTGAGAAAGCTGTTCTAAATTTCAATAATATTACTATGAGAACTCAGCTAAAAATATATGATTCATTGGGTTTAGAATAACAGACATAACAGACAGGAATAAAAAAGCTTTGAATTATAACACTCCTAAAATTTATTTTAATTGAAAAGGTAATATATTAGAAAGAAAATGTAATGTTAAGCTGAGAGCTTTGTAATTTTTTTATTTTTAATCAGACCGAAAGTTTAAGGATTCTTCCCTCTTTCTAGATTTTCAATTAATGAATGCCTGTTAACGCCTACCCGCCCATTTATTTGCGTTCCATCGAGCTTAAAATGGCTTTGGCCATTTTTTCACAGGCTGAAAGTTAGCACGAAATTATCAAAAATTTTAATTTGGTAATACTGTACTAAAAAGTGTATTAAAAATTAATCTTAGAACTAAACCATTTTATATTGTCTAAAAATACCAATCGATAAAATAAATAGCAGTCAAATTGTAACGTTTTACCATATTCAGAAATTAAGACGATTCTGATTAAGTTAAGTTATGTGTGGTTTCATTATGTAGGCCAACATTTACCAAGTTCCATGAAAATTCTAAAGTTTTTGTAAGATCCGTGAAGGTATACACTTTAGAAAGTAAATATTGATATTTGGTAAATTTTAACACGCAACTGGTTTGAGTATTATATAGAGTTGGCACGAAAGTAGTTTGAGTATTACATATAATTTAAAAGTATTGTGCGGAAATAACAGAGAAACATTAAGAATAACGCGTTAGACGGAAAGATAGGCTTAGTTTGTTCCTTAAAAATTATAAAGCTTTTGAGTTACGCCTAAAGTAAAACTTTTAACGACACACAAATTTCTGCATAAAATTTCACTGTTTTTATTCAAGTAATTTTTTTAAAAGCTCCGTTTGACTTTTTATTTTGAACGCAGCGTCAGTCATAAACATTTTAAAGGAGCAATCTATGTGGGAGAGGTAAAAATAAAAACCTAATCAATTCGAATAAACAGTACTACGACAAAGAGTACTTGCAATTTAAAGCTTTTACTGAAATTTAAAGCAAAAGGTTAGTCACGTTACTCATTTAGCATATAAAAATTCAACAACAATAAAAAAAGATTGCCGCCAGCCATTATACCACCCAAGTATATTTTTTGTCTGTTAAATGTTGCCAAATGCATTTATTCCTACATAATTTACTGTAAAAATACGAAATCGAGCACAAAAATAAAAAAATACAAATATTTCCCACGTAAATCAATTAAGCATAAAATTTCATCTAAAAGCATTTAATTGAACGAATTTTAAATAAGAGCATCGAGTTCAGTAAACGAAACCACCCTCCCACATTTGCTGTAGGACAGCCGATCAAAATTAAAATTAAATTAAAATTCCATCGCACACGCGAACCACCCAATCCAAAAATGTTTCAAAAACAAAACAAAAAAAAAAATACTGATCCATTTACTATCCGTGTAGCTACTAGTGTCTATATAGCCCAGCTAAAGCTATTCCATTATATATAACAACACAATATACATTAAAATATTTCACTCTCTTGTAAATACTTGTAACAATTTAGCCTGAATAGCTTAAAATATATTTCAAAAATTTTAATTAATTATTTTCGAATTAAAAATTCTCCTTCGATCTACGACTATATGGGATAAACATACATATACATCCTAGCTACAACCAAACAAATACAATATTTTGTATATAGTACACAAGAGAGAAATTAAATTACATAAAATTTAATAAATGAAACAAAATAGATAATTCTTAAATTTTCCGATTTGTTTTCCTTTTTTTTTTTTGTTTTGCAAAAACAATAATAAAATTGAAAATAAATATCACATAGAGAAGAAGAATACAACACAAAAAATACTTAAAATTTATTAGATTTTTGTAGAAATATATTTTTACTGTACTTTGTGTTCACATAGTATTGCTCAATGTGAATTTACCCGAAATAAGAGAAGAAAAATACTTACATAAAATATTTGAAAAGCTCTGAAAATAAATTTATTGATTTTCTTTAAATGAAAGTTTTTTTTTTTTTTGTGTGCTCATAATACAAACGACGAGTAGAAAGATATTGGAAAATTGAACAAGAAAACAAAACAAACAAAAAAAACTTTTCATTAAGTAAATGAGCTTTTTTTAACATTTTTCTCTTGTTTCCTCATTCCTGTATACCCAAGCTAACACTTATATATAAATATATATATATAGTGTAGATGTGTATGTAACTTTCAGCGACATACAAAATGAAAGCTTTGTACACTAATACAGTATACATAGTGTGATGAAGCTTTTAATTTGTTCATTATGATTATTTTATGCATAAAACAACAACAATAACAGCAATAACAAAAAAGGATTGGTCGTTTGTTATACTATAGTGTTATACTATCTTGTATGAAGAGGTAGGGGGACCATTGGGAATACGCATTTATTATTTGATGAAAATTTGGTTTTAATTTACATTTGAAATATTAACAGCTTTTTGGTATATTAACAGTTTGAAACAATACCAAACATTACAATCTCATTAAAATCGTTTTTTTATTTGACCTTACATAAGTTTTGTGCTATCTAAAATTATCTTAATCGTATATTTGTATGTATGTGCGGGTGTTATAAAATAAGAGCAACAACCTGGTCCTAGTGTGTATAATAAAAACCATATAATTTCATCACCAAACATATACAGAAATACATACAAAATATATCCTCTTGTTCTTAATCTTGGATATTGATACAATATACGGCTAAAGAACCCATATTACGACCGTCCTTGTTGTTGTTGTTGCTGGTGTTGTACAAAAGGTTAAAACATATTTTTTAATACCCCCAGCAACGTTAAGATACTAATTAATCCTGTAAATACGTATGTACGATACCGTATCGTATCTCTCGCATATAAATACCATGTAAATTTGGGATGTTTCTAATTTTCTCCATTTTCATTTTTTTTTTTTTTTGTTTTACTTAATCAAAACCATTTAATGTATTAATTCACAAATTAAAATATAAAAATGCGAAAAAAAAGGAAAACTGGTATAATATTGTACGTCATACAGAAAAAAAAGAAGAAACTGATGGAAAATGTACGGAAAATAATTTTACTTGTGATAATTAAGCAAAAAAAAAAATAAGTTTATGGAAATTAGTTTTCTTAATTTTCATTTGTTTAAATCATATATATGTTTAAATGGGTTTCGCTTAGTATAGTTGAAAAGTTAAATATAACAAAGATTTTAAACTGTACACATCGTGATTACACTTTGTGACTTTTACAATGCGTACAATTTAAAGTTTCGAGATTTTAATAGCAATAGTTTTTTGTGTTCAATCAATCTTCAGTAAAAGCTTTCAAAATTATCGAACCAAATGAGAACACTGCTTTATAACTTAAAAATTAATCATTTTGGTAAAAAATTCTTCGATTTGTCCGAAAAAATTGAATTGTTAGTGAATAGGCGACCAAAAGCTCAAGACAACTATAAAGTTAAATTTTTATCCCATTTAAACCAAAAAAATTAAGCTTTATTACGTAAGCTTGATCAGGAATTAATGTTATTTTAAAAAGCTTCCCAGATATATAAGTAACTTTAACATTTGTGTTGAATGATGATTGACACTGCAATAACTGTTTATTTGTTCACAAACCAAATGCTCATTATTCTTAATTTGGTTGTCACAAAATTAAGACAATTTAGAAAGCTTTGTTTAAATTAGGTGGAAATAGAAACAATCAATAGAATTACTTCAAATTTATTATTTTAGGGGATAAAATATTTTATGTTTTTAGTGGAAAAAACAAAAATATTAAAAGTTGTATTGTGACATAAAAGCTCACTAGACCTCTTTTAAATAACCCTAAATAACATTTTTCTCCAAGATGTGCATTTTAAAATTATAGTTATTGTAACTTTTGCAATAATTAATAAAGTTTAATAACTAGTGAGTTTTAACAACTTTAGTTTGTTATTGTCTGCTAATTTCGTGAATTTCTAAACTTTGGAAAGAAATTTGGTTGAGAATTCAATATTTGTTGTTTATTTAAAAGTAAAATAATATTTTTCAAGATGTCGAAAGCTTTATAAAACATACATATTATAGTATATGTTATACTGCAGAAGGTTATTATATGTTTTAAGTTCCTTGATCAGAAATACTTTTTTTTTCGATAGTGATGGAGCTTTTTCGAAAATTATATTTTTTAGCTTTTAAGTAAAAGCTCTACAATATATCGAAACAAATCATATATTGTGTATTAGAAAAAGAGAGCTTTAAAAATGTGGAAAGTAAAAGTCGTATGTAAACTTAGAAGTTTTTAAAAAGCTTTCCTGCATTTAAATTTATTAAGATATTAAAAGCTTTAATTTTTTAACACAATCTGATAGCCGCTCATTGATTCCTAATCCCTAATAGTTTTAGTGAAGGACTATTAATAAATAAAGTGTGCAATACCACTCTAGTCTAGTAATTAATTTAACTTATTTGGTTTCCTTGGTTTGCCGCTCGTTTTACTTTAACCGAAACTATAATAGTCGCTGAAGTTAATAAAATATATTTGCCTAATTTACTTAAAATTTAAATTCAAAGTTGTTAATATTTAATTCGATTTTAAAGTAAATATATTTCAAGAAGCTTTCTAAAAATTATGAAAAATGTTAACATGTTTATTAACTGAGTGAGCAGAAGCTCATGGCAACTCGGTTAATTTTTTCATCATGTTTATACCACAGACTGAAAATACAGGGAACTTTATCTGAATTTGGACTGAAATTATTCTAAATGTTCTAAGCTTCTAAATTATAAAAGCTCAATATAATTGATTTTTTAGTCAAATTAATGACACGGTATGTGAAAAGTCTTCTTTGAATTTGATCCAATTAAAAACAAATCAAATTTATTATTTCATATTTTTTGTGGAAAAAACTAAAACTATTATATTTTGTGCGTAGTGTAGTAAAAGCTCGATGGATCACTTTTAAATATCACTAATATATTATATTACCAAGATATGTACCTAGAAGCGCAATTAACAAAAAAAAACTTCAAAGAATAATTAATATTTAGCAATTAGTTGAGCTTTTAAAAGCTTAATTTGCTTTTTATTTTTAAACTTAACTTCAAATCTTATTCAAAATTTAAAGGGATTGCATCACTAGGTAGTCCCTGAAATATTTAAAACTTTATTTGTGAGTAAAATATTAAAAGCTTTTATAATTTGTCGATTTTTGTTATTTATTCTTACTTGTTAATAAAAATAAAATTACAAGTTCACCAAAGCTTTATATGACAAATTTTTAGTACCGCTGTTGACAAAATTATTCCCCTTAATACTATTAACTTTTAAATTTTTCATAAAACCGTATAATATTGAACTTGCATTTTGAAGCTTTAATTGAACTGAGCTTCTATCTGCTTTCCAATCGATTTAGATTGCCTAAACCGAGATAATTCAAAAAGCTTAAGATACACTTAAACCAATTAACTATCCTTTTTATTTAGAAGGTTAACAATAATTAGAAAGCTATGTCTTAATTAAATTTTAAATTAGATTAAAGCTTTTAAGTAATTTTTATAATTATAAAATGAAAATGAACTTCCCTTTCTTAATATGTATTTGGAAAGCTTATTTTACATTAGAACATGCCCATCTAATATTTAAAACCAAGAAATATTAATTTTGGTTGAATTATTGACGTTTTAATTAAGGGCTGCTAAATGCTTGTAAATTAAATAAAAATTTGAAGAGCTCTAAAACAATTAGATTCACTAAAATTTAAGATATTTTTTCCAATTTTTGTGGTTCGAATGTATTGTTGGCTAAGTTTTCCACATCAACTATTCATATTGTTTTAACCAATTAGTATGACTAGCTCTTTTAGAACAAGCAAGCATTTTAAAATTTAAAAAAGTAAAACCGGTAGGTTAAAGGACTTTCTTATATCTAAGTTTAACTAAATTTTTACCAAAAGTCACTTAACATTATTTTAATTGGAAAGCACTGCTGCAAGTTAATATAAAAGAAAGTAAAAAACTTTAAAAAGTCTTCTGTTTTTTGCAACGTAATAAATAAATTAAAAATTAACATTAATTTAAACAACCGCCGGAAATTATTTGTAAGCTCCTTAATCATAAATCTATTGCATATGAGACGCAGTAAATTTATTACATAAAAAGCTTAATAAATATTTTTTAGTAAAGAAATTATTAAAACCTAGCGGCAGTTGCTGCAAATTATAATTCGAAAATTATGAATTTAAATCATCAGAATTCACGTGTTAAATATTTATTAGAGCTTAACTAAAATATTTATTAGAGCTTAACTAGTTAAATAAAATTTTAATCTAAAGCTTCTATTAGTTGACAAATGTAAAACGTTAACCTTAACACTAAAGATCTTTTTCTACATATCGATCGATATTGTAACTAATTTAAGAATCATACGAATTATAAATGGTTGTTGAATAAAAATAGAGCTTCCTTTTTTCTTCTTATCAATTAAAATTTACGTATCCATCTTATTTTTCAAATAAATAACTAAAAGCTCATAATTATCGATTTGGTTAACCAATTGATTCAAAAAAATTTAGATTGAAATTTAGTCACATTAGGATGTTAAACCCGTACGAGAACTGAAAATGGTTAAAAGCTGCATGTAAGCTTTTAAAAGGGACAAGCTCAATACAAAGCTTTTTGATAAAAAATGTGTTTCAGAAACATTGATTAGCTATATCTCATCACTCAATTTGAAACCTAAAATTTATGGCGCTTTTCAGTTTGTTGATTGGTTCCAAATCAATTCAACATTGGGCAATAGGCTGATGTTTATTGTGTGAATTCAAATATTTTAAAGGATGTTTGAAAATTGAACGAATTTTGAAATACAATTTGTAGATAGAAAAAATCATAAAATCATTGTACTCGCTTTACTGATTAGTAATGCAAATCCCTCTATACCAAAACATTATTTTCTTCAATTAAACATCGTTGGATTTACCTTCCGTACGGGATAAATATATACAAACCATCTATACACCAAAAGCACACAGAAGAAATTAACCTAATTATGTTTTATTATTAAATTACAGAAAAAAAAAATGGAAAAAATCTCTTCAAACCATTAGACGATTAGTGATGATTCCACGTTTTAATTAAATAATAAAAACATTTTTGTTTTGTTTTGTTGTAATCCTCCCGTACAAAATCCAAGATACATATATACGTAAAGACCATATACAGACACTGCGGGGTGTTTTCTGTATAATAAAATAAAACAATATTTGCATAATCGTCAATATTTAAATTTGTTTCTTCTACATGAATAAAAAGAAATGTTTTAAAATAATAAAAGCACGCAAGAACAGATTAAATTTCCATAATTTCCATTTTTTTGGTGGTTGTTGTTGTTGTTGTTATTCACCGTGTACCCTTAAAGGGATAAGAATATTTTTGTTCGGGTAAAATAAATTTTCTATCCCTTACAGGATTTTTTTTTTTACTACTTACTCGGTGTACAAATGAAACAAATCCCTTGTTCAACCTGGTCTTGTAAAAAAGGTAAAAAGTATATTTAATTAACGCGCAGACTACATAATTTTTTGTTTTATGTTTGACCCCATATTTATGTATTTTATATACTATACGGTGTACAACCAGAAGACAGAAATCTTTACGTATTTATTTAATTATGGTAATATTTAGCCTTGTGAATAATAATATTAAAATAATTATAATATTTTCATCATCATAATCATCTTGCTCATGTTCTGCATGGCTCGTGGTTTAACGTTATTTATGTGTATGTGTTGTTCTGTGTTTATATAAGATTTTTTTTGCTTTTTATAGTATAACCAAATTTATTTGCTTGTTTTATCCTAATTTAGGATATGAAGATAAAATAAAATGTATAATAAGATGCTGGATGCTGGGTAATTTTTTTGTTTTCTTCTCAGTTTTACATAAATTCAAATGTATACAGGAGACGGAACCCAAAATGATGAAAATATTGTGGAAAATAAAAAAATATTTGTACAAATAAGATTATGATAAAATATTTTAGGAAGTTGTTACTATAACAAAGGAAAAAACGGGGCCATTTAAATTTACAGGGTGCGGTTGGTCGTTTTGTTTTTTTAAGCTTTTCGAGATTATCGTGTAAAAGTTTTGGGAACAATCAGCTGTTTCATATCTTAAAACCATCTCGCAATGGAGCTATTTCATTTTTCGTATTATTTATTGAAAGCTTTCTGAATTATTTCAAATTTGAAAGCTTCAAGTTTGATTAGATTTCATAAGACCGGTTTTGGTTTTAATTAAAACACTTTTCTCTAATTGTAGACTCATTTAAACTCTCATGATTAATCAGCTTTCTAAGTTTTAAATTAAATATGTCCAAATCAATAAAAATATGTCTATTCCAAAGTGAGCTTTGCCCGAAAAAGAAAGCTTGACTCGAAAATTTCATTTTTGATTCGAAAATTTCTGATCATCAATCTAATTTCATAATAACTTTGTGACTTGAAAGATTAAAACAATTTAATATTTTTTTAAGAAGCTTGCTCGAGAACTCAGAAAAGCTCTTTAACTAAATATGTCAATTCTTCCATTAAGCACTATGAATAAAAAAATACAACAAAAGCACTTATTATTTTGTTTATTTAACGTCACAAATGTGGTTATTTTTCTGAATGAGTTTTCAGAGCTTTTAGCGAGACACTATTCAACGAGCTTTTCAAGTTTTAGACTTTTAAAATGGGCGCTGAAAACTGAAAAAAAATTGTTGAGGATTGTATCGTCGACAGCTTTAAAAGCTCATTGAGTATTTGTAAACTACAGTTGTGACGTTAATAATAAAATTCAAAGTGACCAACTAAATTTATGCATTCTGTCCATATAGTGTTGGTTTTAGTTAATTAAAAATTTGTAAAGCTAGTCAGGCTAAGATGGATGAGGAAAATGTTCAACATTTAAATGACGTTAGAGAGCATGCCGTACTTTAGAACGATTATACAACGGTTATTGAATTAGAGTTTGCATTAAATCGACTTCGGCTTGCATATTCGAAGTATGGCCAAACTCAAACGACATTGAAATCCCTTGATAATAGGTCCGGCGCTGATCGAGATGTATATATAATAGATAATGATTTTGGTTTCATAGAATTTGGTATATTAAATAAAATTAAGGAGTTGAAAGTCGAAACAAAATTGAAACGAAATTGCCTGCCTTGTGATAGATTTAAAGATCATAAAATTTAGCCGCAGAATCGATATTTCTTCGTAAAAAAGCAAAACTTTTGAACAAACTGTTTGACTGTGGGCCATCGAACACTAAGTTTTCAAAAAGTTGCATGATCATTTTATTTCTTGAAGCATCATAATTTATCACACTTCGGACGAACTAAGATCCAGCATAATTTTTTGAGTAATTCGCCTTCAGAGCCTTCGTTTAAATCACCTATGCTAAGCAAACATTTATCAAATGACCGTTCAAGACAAAAATGTTCCACCAAATCTATGCCACAATCATCAGGTTAATAATAATATTTTGTCATCTGGATTATCGTAAAATGACTCAGATTAAAATCATAATCTTTTGTCGCAAGGAACTGAGAAAATTTTAAAGAAATCTCAAATTATGTTGACCACAGCTGTAGTATGGGCTCTGTTGGACAGTGGGGCTCAATACACCCTTTTAAATCTAAACACAACTATGACCAACGGTGATGTATTCGGAATCGAATTCGTCGAATCAAGTACATCGAATTTCAATATTTCAACAGAGTGTCTCACTAAACTAAATATTACCATACAATTCAAATTTAATTACACAAAGCATTGAGTTACCTCATCCATAAGGTATAGCGTTGCTCTTTCAATAAAATCGATAAAAAAATCAATCGTAAAATATTCTAATTTCATGTCCGAATATATTAATTTTCATCATATGGAAGAAGTAAGGAATCCTGATCAAACGAATGCCATTTTTGGAAAAACCAATTATTTTCCCCATCATGCGATCAAACGCGAAAGCAGTAGCACGATCAAATTATGTGGTTAAATAATTGTTTAATGGCCAACGATTCAGCAAAATTTTTATTCGGTTATTATGAGATTTCAAAAACATTAAATTGCCGTGATTGGGGACATAACTAAAATGTACCGCTAAATCCTGAACCATACTGATAAACGAGACTTGCAACTTAATTATCTATGGTAAAATACGGAACAGCAAATGCCTCGTTTCTTGCAGTTCGCACTCCCTTCCAACTTGTGGATTATAAAGCAAATCGTTTACTAAAGCGGGCAAAATTCTGAAACGAGATTTTTCTCATCGAATTATTGGATCGTGGAGTGACTTCCGCTAAGCAACGATGTGTCATTGTTCTCTCGCCACGAATCGTAGAGCCACTATTATGATCATTCACTACCCTAACCTAAGTAAAGTACAGACAAAAAGCACTACACACATATTTTAAAATGAAGTAGTTAATAAATAAAATTGAGCAACTTTTCCAATTTATTAAAAATGTATTTTTTTAATTATTAGTGTTTGAGAATCGGGCTTTAAATCTCAGTTAATATTTAAAAAGACTTGTCTTGCACATTGTAGCTCAATTTGAAATTATTATCATTTTGAGCAACAATGACGCGTCTCTTACGGAAAAATTGTACAATTAAACTTTTGAATGGCAGACTACCCATAAAAACAAGATACGAAATTGAGCTACTTTTATATTATTTAAAAAAATATTGAGCTACTTTCATATTTTTTATTATTGCAAAAGGAGTTTAAATTAAACATATTTAAATCTAAAGAAATGCTTCTATTTCAAGGCTCAAAAATTCCCAATAGTCCGTCTAATTTCATTACAATTTTGTTATTTGGAAGATTAAAACAATTTGTCATTTTTTTTATTATTTACATGAAAATTCATAAAAGCTCTTTAACTTAATAGGTAAATTCCTCCATAAACCATTATGGATAATATAATAGAACAAAATAATTTGTAATTTTGTTATTAACGTTACAACTGTGTTTTAACAATATTGGATGAGCTTTTAAAGCTTGCAACGATACATTATTCAATGGGCTTATTTAGTTTTCAGCGTTATAAGACCACACTGAAAACTAATCGCTGATTCAATATTGCATCGTTGAAAGCTGTAAAAGCTCATTGAATATTTTTAAACAGCAGTTGTGACGCTAATAACAAAATTACAAATGACTAAATTTTCATAAAGCAAATAATTATTTTTTAAATACCTTAACTTTATAAATAGGACAATAAAACATTCAAATTAGAGAATACTCGTTAAAATTTTGATTTTTCGGTTACTAACAATTAAATTCAAAAAGTTGGCTTTTTTTATTTAGCTGTTTAAATAAAAGTCTTAAGCTATTGATTTAAATACATATACATACATATGTAGTGAAAACGTTCTTTTAAATATGTAATTAAAATATTTGAATTTTTAAAAGCTGTTTTATCGAGATTTTAAAGTTAGAATGCAGTAAGTGAATAAATTTAAAAAATTGAGTAACTTTTCCAATTTATTCAGTGAACTCGGATTTGTATAATACGTTTATTTTTTAAATATTAGTGTTTGAGAATTGAGCTATTATCCCTAAATTAATTTTCAGAAAGAATTGCACAGCTCTTTTAAGTTTGAGCAACAATGGCGCATCTCTTACAAAAATAATTTTATAATTAAACTTTTGAGTGGTAAAAACAAGTTAATAAATTGAGCAACTTTTAAATTTAAAAAAATATTGAGCTACTTTTATAATTTACATTATTTCAAAAGAACTTATTACTTAGAATGGAACCCCCTAAAGCGTAATTTTTAATTAATGAAATGTTGTTGATTAGAGTTAAAAGAGATCAAATATTTGGTAATTACTCTGATGAAATAAAATTTACTCACTAGTTATCCATTAACATCGACGTTCATCTTCTGAAAGTATACAAGAAAAACAGACAGTTAATAAAACCACCCCTATATACAAAGCAAAATTATTTATATTAAAATGTATGATTTACTAATAAAATAAAATGTTAATAGAATTTTCAAGAGAGATGATGTTTAACCAAAATAAAAATTATTTCCCTTTGGGCCATCCATTTCACCCGATTAATTATTAATGTTTATGAGATTTAATGTAATTAAATCGTATGAATGTATATATGCTACATGGTATAAGCACGCAAAAATTTATGATTTTGTTTAGATAAAATTTTTATCGATATACTTTCAGTAATATAACTTTCCACATTATAATTATTGTTCGTATAGAATTGCTCACCCCGCTCGCACATTGCGTAATCAATCGAAAAATGTTCAAAGTTCAGTGAATTGAAAAACAACTCATGATGTGTATGTTTGTGTATATACTATCGTAAACTACCCTCAATTATGTACTAAGAATTATTTTTCTTATTAAATTCTTACATCTACTGTGTGGAAAAGAAAAATCAATGAAATAAAATAAATTCTGTTGATTGACACTTTTTACATTTTGCCAATAAAATAGAAATTAATAAAATAAAAAAATAAATTATTTTGGATTTCCGGCGAAAATCTTATCTACACCACTTCATATTATATACCTTGATTGAACACTGTATAGTGTATACAGAACATACAATACAATAAAATCACGTATTTACAGTGGATAAAGAGCGAGAGAATGCTATTTATCCAACTTGACTTTATTATATTGGAGAGTCCCCTCGGAGGATTAAGAATAAGAAATCTGTCTTTCATTTTTTTTTTTTTTTTTTTTTTTGTGAGTATTATTATTCCCTGTGCTCCATTACTTCTTCCTGCATGAAATATAAATAAAAATCCGATATAATAATAAAACGCTATGTGTTGATTGTTTTGTTCGCAGTTTGACAAGCACAAATTTGGAAAGTTCTCTACAATTATTTTTTTTTTTTGGATTCTGATTGATTGACCGTATTAAATCGTACGTACGCACAAAGCAAACACGAATCGAATTTGTATAACAATTACACAAAAAAAAAACATCCAATTTGATGAATTGTATGCAATTTATAACAACAAAAATTGTCGATACGTGTACCAAATTAGTGTTGGCTACAAAATAAAACAAGCAAGAGTAAAAATGTCGAGATCAAGACAAGAGGATGGGAAACAACGTTATTGCCTCTTTTCGTATATACATATTTTAATTAGATTTTTTTGCCCTTTCTTAACCCGTGTAGATCTTATATATATTCGACTTTGATGTTATGAATGCCATTGACTTTTAATGGAAAAATGTTTGGAGATTTTTTTTTTTTTTTTCGAGGAAAATGGTTTTTAGAATTTTGTTGTTGTTGTACCCATTATTACGTGTTTTGGAGTGTTGCTTTAGAATAGAGAGTCTTCTACAATATCTTTATAAAATCGAACAAGAAATAATCGAATTTTAATAATAAAATTAAATCGACAACAGTAACAACCCTAATTAACCTAGTTACACAAAATAATTTTTTATAACAGTCAGATATGGGGTAATTAAGTACCGAAAATGATGAGCACTGCTGGTAACCATCGTATTTCCTTCAGCAATCTTGCCTTAGATCAATTTAAATATTATTTACGAATTGCAGAGTTGCTAGCTAACGTATTCCAAATTTTGTTAGCTTAAAAATTTGATTGGGGTAATCCGAAAAGCTTTTAAAGCTTGATTTAAGATTTGTAAAAACACTTTCATTAGTTGCTGTTGATAAGATTTTTAAAATCTTGATTTTGAGTTTTAATTTTTCTTCTAAATGGAAAATTTAACTTTCAGCTAACTGAGCAAAATTAAGCAAAACCGATTGTAAGGAGTATTAACCATAGAAATCGGAGCGTAACTGCAGTATTATTCAGCAACTAATACAGATTACGAGTAAAAAAATCTTAATACTCCAATTTGAGCTAATGTTTTTAAATTTGGGCTACGTTTGCTTATTCGTCTATAAACGCGAATCTATTGTTTTAAAATATGGCACAGAACTTGTTGGTTTGTTAGTTACAGTTAAATACATGTTTGGCTCCTAGGGTATTTAAATGAACACGAGTTGCTCAATTTGATTTTTTTTAATCAACCTTATGCTAATATTATTTTAATCTATAGAACACATTAAAATGATAGAAATTCACACATCTCAAATACACGAAAAATTGAGCAACAAAAAATATTAAATTACTGGGTATCACAGCTTTACCAAGAAAAATGTTAAGCGACTATAAAGAAACATTACACAAGGCTTAGCATTTTGAAATTAAAATTTAGCATTTGACGAGACATTTATGTACCAATAAGTACAGTACATTTTTACAAACAACTTCGTTTAAATATACTTAGTGCTATAATTATTAACTAAAAAGTTGTATTAGTTATTTTTTTGAGTATAATATTGAGCAACTTTACTAAAGTAAATTAGTATGGGATTTTTAACTCGCTAAACCATGGGCACATAAAATTGATGGTATCGGTGGCTCATTGATGTGACTGTCATCAAACTCGATTAGAACGTTACTTAGGGTTGCGAAAGTCATGTGTGAAAGAGAAATATAGTACGGCTCTCTAAAATTAAATTTCTTTAAATTGATTTAAATCGGATTTCGGAATATCATTGAACGATTGCCTTATCGTGGAACCAATAATTTTTGGGACAGGTGAGAACCGAAATAGAATTACAAGACATACCTTTGGAAAAATCTACTAAAAGCAAATTTGGAACTAGTTAATATTTTGAGCAACAGTCATCAAATTGTTAAATCAGTTTCCTTCAGGTTTTAAAAATATAAAAATTGAGCAAATTCGAATTGAGCTTTTTAATAGTTTTAGTATATTTTAAGGAAGCTAGAAAGCTTAGAATTAAAACAAGGTTAAAAGCTATTTGCAATGAGAAAATGTTTAAAGCTTGAATGTCTCATAATTTGCCTATAATATTTTAGAAATGACCAATAATTGTTTTTTTTTGTTTTGTGCAAATATGACAAAAATTTCAAATTGCTTTAAGTCTCAAAAGCTCGACTGATTGAACTTGATTAAAGTAATAAATAGGTTCTTAAACATAATATGTGCACGATAATTTATTATATTTGGTAGTTGCCACCTTTGCGAATTAGAAGTCCACAATACTATCCATTTTTTATCTCCAGAGAAAACTCTTAAATGACAAGCTTTTAATGTGGAAAGTCATCCTTTTTCAATAAATGTTTTTTAATTTATAAAGCTTTTACGAAATTACAAGATTTGTATGTATTACAATTACTAAAAAATTATCCCACACAATTTTGAAGCTTTTACATAAACGTTATCTAAATTTGTAAAATTTATTTCCCATAAAATGCTAAAGACAATTGTTAAATAATAATTTGCTTTGTAGTGGTTTAATTTTAAAATTTTGAAATTTTTCGTGCTTTGGCTTTCTAACAACACACTTTGAATTTTAACATAAAAACATTTTGAATCAAACTCACTAAGCATTTTTCGTGATTGTAACACACTAAAAAAAATTCAATTTTTGTGAAGACTATATGGAGTAGACGAGCTTGAATTAATTGTTTGGCTTCAAACTTGATTTCATGTAATTTTAGATCCAACCGTGTTTAGCAAATCAAGTTTTTAAATTTGGGCTACTTCAGCTTATTTGTCTATAAACGCGAACCTACTGTTTTGAAATACTGTACCAAATTTGTTGGTTTGCAGTCAGTAAGTTAAATTCATTTTTGACTAAATAAGTAAAAATAAAAGAATATTCAAATTGCGCTACTCCAGTTCGCGATGCAAAAACTGTCCAAAAAGTACAAGAAAACATGAATTAAAAATATTCAAGGCAAAAAGGCAAAACCTGAAGACGTCTTTAATTTATGTTTTCTAAGTACTTTGAACATTTCAATAAACTCGAGTTGCTCAATTTGATTTGTTTAACAATATAAAATTGAGCAACTAGATTATTGGTTTTTAGGAGCTTTGTAGCCTTTTAAACGAAGCTTAGAATTTTAAAATCGATATTGGGCAAATGACATAACATTTATTTAACAGCAATTTTTTTACAAACAACTTCGTTTAATTACACTGAGTGCAATAATTAGGTTTAAAAATGTTTCTTGGACGTTTAGTATCCCGTATAATATTGAGCAACTGGACTAAATTACATTAGACTGGAATTTTCGACTTTTTAAATCAACGACATAAAAAATTGAAGCTTTTGATTACCTTGGTTCATAAATGTGAAGGTCGTAAAACTTGATAGAATGGGTCGCAACAAAGGTCAACTAAAGAAACGCAACTATATGGAATAAACAAGGGAATAAACGAGTTTGAATTAATGGTTTGGTTTCACAATTGATTTCAGTTAATAATTAGCACAAAAAAAGCTTTATAAAACATTTGAAAATCACTACTTTCCAGGTAACATCACTTTTCAAAGAATTATCGTATTAATTACAGACTTTTGAACGTTTATAATTTTATTATTTTTATTTGCTAGGAATTGAATCTTAATCTTCTAGGAATAAAGGTAAAATTTCTGGGTATCAACAGGATCACCTGACATTTGAATAACCGGGACACTGACTAAAAATATTTAGCCTGGCTCTCTTAGCATCCAAGCAAATCAAAAATATTTAATAACTGAAAATTATTAAGGAACAGTTTGAACCGACGAATCATATATTAGTGTGTTCGTTGTTTTATTTATTTATTATTATGGCAATGTTTAAAAAATTATTGATGGGTTCTTTTCTTCAGTAAAAGTCAGTATCGAATTCAAAATAAAGGATGATTATTTATTTTTATAGTTAACATTTTGAGCTAATTTCACAAAATGTTTTTATAACAATTTTGTAATTTTAAACTTGAGCAACTGGCAAATTTTTGGCGGCCTTAGACGAACTTTAATTAAATTTTTTTTTTATATTGAAAGCTAAAATTATTCATTGTTCAAATAGGCTTTGTAAGAAGCTTGGTTTTTGTTAAATATGTAAGCTTATATCTAGATGAAATTAAATTGTAAGAAAAGCTTCATAAAAGCCGCAATAGACCTAAATTATTTTTGTTTATTTATTTCTAAACAATCTTTTAAACAACATTTACAAAAAGTTTAGAGCGTTTAGTATTTGTTTTTAAGAAGTCTGATTCGCACGTTCACAAAAAATCAACAAAATCAAAATTGAAAGATATTTGTGAAGTTTAAGTCATAAAATTCTTTTTTTTTTAAGACGGTTATGATGCTGCTATTTTATCTATTAAACAATCACACAAATATATTTATAGCTAGAGAGAGCTTCTGGGATTTCAAAAATGGTTCCTAATAACACCTTGTACTCAAAATCCTGGTTTTATGGAAATCATTGTTTTACACAAAGCTGATATTTCAAAATCCTGGTTTTAAAATCCAAGTTATCAAAAGCTTTTTTGAAAAATCTTGGTTCGCATAAAACATGCTGATTTTGAAAAGGAAAACCTGCTCCTATTAAGTTTATTAAAAACTTCTGTACGAGAAGCGTTATATATTGAGTAATGGCTGGTGACCCCAACTCAAATCGTCATGTAAATAAAGCTATGTGGATACCAAATATTTTTGTAACTCAACTTAAATAGTCCACCTATGGTTTTCAGACTTTCAGGAGCTATTTGTTTAACAGCTTTTGGTTCGAAGTTTTAATAAATTTAACTCTTTAAGTTTGATGGAATTTTGTAACCTTTCAGAAGTTTTATATTTTAGTGTTTCTTCTAAATTTACAAAATGCCTGAGTTAAATTGTTTGAAAAAGGTAATGAACGATTGGCCCAAAACTTTTAAAGTGGTATGCTTTTTGTGAAGCTTTTAAAATTTTGTAAAAAAAATCGGTCATACTTCTAAATTTGGACTGAACTTTTCGCAAAAAAAATAATTTTGTTTTTGGAGCTTTTACATTTTGTGCTTTCACAACTTTCATATCCATTTTATTTTTCATCGAAACTAGCTTGAAGCTTCATATAAAAGTATTATTTAAGCTAATTGCACCATAATCTATTAAAGCTTGTGTGATGCCCTCCATATATCATTCAATATGAAATCACTATTATCCTACTAAATATATACTAAGCTTCTATTTGACGTATCATAAAACTTTTGTAAATTAAGAAAGATCTTTATAGATATTTATTGTTAGTTTTCCGTATTATTACACTAATCAGTACAATACTGTTGTAAATTATGGTCCTGGTTGAATTTATGACCAAATTAACTCAATTTATTGTTTATATACAAACCGAATGGTATATGAGGCATGCCTACTTCAAATTAATTAAACAAAACATAAAGTATCTCCTTACCAAACACACACACACACACAAATAAACACCCAAGATATATTACGTAAGTTATGTCGATTAAATTAATCAAAGTGCGTAACACAGAAGGCAATAACAACGACATCAAAATACTAAACACTTGTACATACTATAAACCAAGTCATAATATTTTGGTAGTGTAGTATTATGTACTAAATTTGTAGTTGTATTAGTATTAAAGTATTGTGATGATGAAAAGGGTAAATTGGTTGTCAATAAAATATGTAATAAGTGATTGGAATTTTTCCCCATCAATTTTTTTTTCAATACTCGTATATAATGTACCAAAAATAAATAAAAAAAGCTCGATATGTTTCCTTGAAAAACACTTAAGCATAAAATTTATGTTGTTTTCGGTCGGAAGAGATGGCAAATATTTCGAACAAATTAAAATAAAAAACGGGAAAAATCGTACAAAGTAAAATTTATTTATTTATTTTTCTTTTCTTGTTGGGAAAATAGTTTTGGCTTTTTTGTTGTTGTTGTTGTGTTATACATATATATGTAGTTGGTATTCTTTGGAATTGTTGGAACAGAACGGCAAATAATGAACGAACGTATAAAAAAGATTTTCCTCTTGATTCATTGAGTTTGAGGTTTATGATAGAGAAAATAACGTAACGTAATAATAGGAAAGTTTTTAGCTTCGGGTATGTGTGTGCCTTCATTTAGAAAATTTATATAATTTTGTTCGTTTTTCGGCTGATTTTTATGTTGTGTATATTGATTTATATAATTTTTTATTTTTTATCAAATAGAGCCCCAAAATAAACCTACGTAAAAAACTATGCTAAATTATTTTAAATCTTTTGAAATGGAAAAACTATTTTGGATTCGAGTGGAATGTGGGTTGAATTGTACATCATTAGTATGATCGCATGCAAAAGTTACTTGTTTGTGTTTGTTGAAAAAAAAAATCAAGAAACTATTCCAATAATTCGAGCTGAATAAAAATTTTTGATTTGAAAATTGTTTGGCAAGTATAAACATTAATTATTGGTTTATTGAAGAAAGTTGTAGTCTTTATCGTCCGTAATAGTTTTATTGTTTTGTAAAATCAAACATAAAATAAGTTTTATTACGATTTTTGTTTGTGCTTTTATAATAAGGAAGATAGTAACAGTAAGGTTTTTGTTTTCAAAGTTATCTGGTATATAGATATGCTACAAATCGCAACTTTTATTTGATTATTTTTGTTTGTCTGACACGGGTCAGATAGCAATGTTAATAAGGGACCATAATTTAATGAGTTTTACTAGTTTGATGTTTGGCTGTGATATTTTACAAATTTAATCAGTTTTCATAATATACACAGTATTGTCATCCCATTTAATTTCATGATTATTCTAGGCTAAACAAATAATTTGAAGGTGACAGGATTGTAAAATCATTTTCATCCAAATCTGATCAAAACCTGTGCTGGTAGATTTTTCCAAATCTTGATATTAACTCTCTGGGCAATCAATCTTACAAGAAATTTTAGAGCTTTTCAAAACTTTAAAAAAATTTTAAGTAACCCGGATTTTGTTCTTGGAGTAGGAAGAGAAAGTCAAAGTTACGCTAAAAAATTTACGAAATTAAAAAAATTTAGTGCGGTCCATTCTCACTTTTCGTATTCACTTTTACAAAGCAAATCGGTGTCTCGCATCATTTGATTTGCCTTCATCCTAGTTCCATGTTCACACATTCGCACCAAGTCCAAAAGTCAAAGTCGAAAGTTACATGAAAACTTAAGACAAATATCAAGTGAGAGGTAAAGTGAAAAATTAATTCAAGGGTCACGTCAAAAGTCAATCCATAAGCTAAATTAAAGTGACATAAAATTCCACCAAATGTCAAATCAAAATCCAAGGCAAATCGAAAATCAAGGTAAGCCTAAAGCCAAGCCAAATATCAAGTCAAAACTTAAGCCACAAGTCAAGTGAAAATTCAAAGTCGAAAGTCAAGCCAAAAGTCAAATTAAAGTCAAGTCAAAATTACAATGAAAACTTATTTAAAAATTCAATTAAAACGTGAAGTAAATTCTCAGTCAAAAGTCAAGATAAAATTTAAGTAAAACAGTCAGCTCAAAATTTATGTCAAATTCCAATAAAAACTATAATGGACACTTTAGTAAAAACTCATGTGAAAATCAAATCGAAAGTCAAGTCAAAAGACAAAGGTGACTTCTGGTACAGAGTCAATATAAATTAAAAGTCAAAACAAGTCAAAAGTCCAGCGAAATTTCAAGTAAAAAAAAGGAAGTAAAAACAAGTCAAATATCAAGTCAAATGTCAAAGCCGAAAGCTCCATGAAAAGCCAAGAAAAATTCTAGTAATAGGTCAATTCAAAAGTTAACCGAAAAGTTAAGACAAATGTCAAGTCAAAGGCAAGATATAACTCAAATTAAAATGTAGGTAAAAAGTCAAATAAAACGTAAAGTAAAAAGTCAACAAAAACCAAATTAACGTTCAAGTTAAAAGTTAAATCAAATTCAAGGTAAAACTCAAATTAAAACTAGAGTTAAAAGCAAGAAAGCAAAAATAAACATATTAATCAAACATATAAAAGCCAAAGCAAACCAAATGCCAAGTCAAAAGTCAAAGTCCAAAGTTATGCTCAAAGTCAAATTCCAAAGTTACATGAAAAACCAAGAATAAAATCAAGTAAAAGGTCATGTGAAAAGTGAACTCAAAAGTAACGTAAAAGTCAAGCCAAAAGCTAGCAAACTTTAGTCAAGAGTCAAGCCAAAAGTAAGCTTAAATGTCAAGGTCCAGGGACAAAACAAGGCAAATCAAAATTCGAGGCATGCCAAAAGTCAAGTAAAACGTTAAGTCGAAAGCCACATCGAAAACTGAAGCCAAAAGTCTGATAGCTTAAGAACTCAAAAACCATGTCAAAAGTCAGGCTAAAATTCAAATGACAGCTTTAGTAAAAAGTCAAGTAACATATTAAGAATAAAATTAAATTAAAATTCAAGTCAAAAGTTAATTCAAATTCCAGTTAAAATTCAAATGAAAACTTTAAGAAAATTTCTATTGAACAACCAAGCCAAATGGCAAAGGTAAACTCAAAACGCCCAGAGAAAAGCAATTCAATAGCCAAGTTAAAATGTAAATGAAATGTCTTGGCAAATAAAAAATAAGAGAAGTAAAAAGTCAAGTCAAGTGTCAAGTCAAAAGTGAAATGAAAACGTAGGTAAAAAGTCAAGTAGAAGTTATTGTTACAAGGGTATTCAAGGTCTAGTAAAATGTCATATAAAATTCTAGTCAAAGCTCAGATGAAAACTTAAGAAAAAAGTTATGTGAAAAAACAAGTCAAAAGTCAAGAATAAAGGCAAAGGTGTACTCAAAAGTCAGTTCCAGAGCGAAGATAAATCAAAAGTCAAGACAAGTCGAAAGCACGGCCAAATATCAAATCAAAAGTCAACACAAATGTCATATAGGTGAAAAGTCGAAATGTAAACTCAAAAGACACGTGTAAATTCATAAGAAAATTTACATAAAAGTAAAACGTCATATACAAGGTCAGCCAAAGGTCAAGTAAGAACTCAAGCCAAAAGGTAAAGGTGATTCGAAACAAATCTTAACCCAAGATAAGTTTCAACTTAAAAATCAAGGTTAACCAAAAGTGAAGGTAAGTTAAAAATCATATTCAAATGTCAAGTCAGAAAACAAAGGCGAAAGTTACGTGAAAAAACAAGCCGCAAAGTCAAACAAAAGGTCGAGTCAAAAATCAACATAAAATCCACGTCAAAAGTCAAGCCAATAGTTAACTCATAGTCAAGTTAACATTTAAAATTCAGTTCCAGTATTCGTCGAAACCCAAGCTAAATGTTTGCACCATAGGTCGAACGAAGTCAAAAGTCAAGTCAAACGACAAGTGAAAAGTCAAATCAAAAGTAAGTGTCGAAATTTACAAAATTTAAATAAAAGGTAAACTCAAAAGTCACCTAAAATGCCAGGTAAGTTTCAAGTCAAATTTCGTGTCAAAAGATAGGTCATATGTCAAGTTAAAGTCAAGTGAAAAGCCAAGACAAAAGTCAAAATTCAAATGAAAACTGAAAAAAAAAAAATCGAGTAAATCTTGGTGTAAAAAGTTTATCAACGATTAGCCCAAAAGCCAAATCAAAAGTCTAACTGTAAGTTGATAGTTACATGTAAAGTCAAAACAAAACTCAAGCGAAAATCTAACTCGAAGGTCACGTCAAAAGTCAAGTAAAAATTCAAATCAAAAATCAAGACAAGAGGTTTGTGAAATTCATAAGTCAAAATCCAATTATGTAAAATCCACAGTAAAAGTCAAGTGAAACGTCATGTCTAAGGTCACGTCAAAGAGAAGTCTAAAGACAAATGTAACCTCAATAGACAGGTCCAAAGTCAAAATAAGTTGAAAGCCAAGTCAAATGTCAAGTCAAAAATCTGTAGCCCATAATCGACATGGAAATCCATTTACATTGACTTTACACTCGGTGGATACTTGGTTGAACGATGCAGCGGTATGTGACAGCGGTAGCGCATAGTTTATACGTTGATTATTTTTTAAATTTGCTGTCAGTAACTTATTTAATAAATTAGAATGTTGCTGATAAGTGATTATCAAGTATCGTTGGTGCTATACAATCATGTTCCACAACGAAAAAGAACTTTACTAATCATGCGTTCCACAGTTTTCCAGATTCCAAAACCCCGACTTTTGATAGATTGAACATTGAAATTCCTGAAATGTATCAGAATATTAGAACATGCCTTCCACTAAAAAACGTACGTCTTTCCACAATACAATTTACAGAAAAAATTGTTTAAATTAGAAGCTTAAAACGCAAAACTAAAACGTGACCAGAAAACGAGAACATTAGAAAATTTAATTAGTTAGCAAGAGGTGAATGAAGGAGTAAGAAGTTCCGTAAATCTTTAATTTGTAAAAGAAGTTTTCGGGTTTCTTAAATTTTAAAATTGCATCAAATTTCGTAGATTCTAGGAACCTCAGAGTTTACTATAGATATTTTAAAAACTCTCTAATCCACGATCTTGTTCAAATTCTTAAATATCTTCAAACTCAACCAGTACCTTAAATTCTTTACAAATCCTTCTAAGTGTTCAAATTCTTTAGCTTTATCAAATTTTAAGAATTGAATGAATTGAAAATGTTTCAAAATTTGATAAACTCAAATTCTAAAATTTCTCAATTTTGGTAAAATCTTCAAACTTTACAAATTGATTAAATTTTTCAAAGTCTTCAAATCGGGATTGCAAAATTGTTTAAATTCTTAAGATCCATCAAAATTCATCAAAATCTTCAAATTCTTTAAATTCGACAAACAAAAAAAGTCAAATTCTCAAATTCCGTCAATTCTACAATTTCTTCAAATTTCACAAATCCTTTAAAAACTCCACAGCTTTTTCATATTTTACAAATCGTTGAATTTGTCAAATTTTCTGAATTTCTCAAACTTTAAATTGGTCAGATTCTTTGAGTTTATAAAATTCTGTAAATTCTTAAAATTTTCATAAAATTTTCAAAATTCGTAAAACATTTAAGAGTTCGTCAAATTGTGTGCATTCATCCAAATCTTAAAGTTGTTGTGGATTTTTTAAAATTAGACTTTATAAAATTAGGTTAAAGTTCTTCAAATTTTGTAAATTCTTCCAATTGGTTTTATCCTTTATATTTATCAAATTCTTTAAAAACGTCGGTGTTGCTTCAAATATTCAAATTCTTCGAGATCATTACATTTTAGAAATTTGCTAAAATCCTTTCAACTTATATAAACTTGATGTCGTATAGATTATTGATTGACGTATCACAAGTCAATTGGTCATACATCCAAAATTCTTCACATTCTTGGAATTGGTCAAACTCTACCTCTTCTATTTAACAAATTCATTAAATAATTTTACAAATTTGTGAGACTCGGTAAATGTACACAACTATTAATTTTTAATATTCGCAATAGGCTTTCAGAATTTTACAAATTATTTTGATTAAATTTTTCAAATTTTCCCAGTCTTTCCATTTTTAATTTTTTTTTTTTTAATAAATTCCATAAATTTTTAAAATTTAAAAAATTTAAAAAACTCTTCAAGCTCAACAAATTCCTTAAAATGTTTACAAATCCTTTGAGTTGTTCAAATTCTATAAATTTCAGACGTTTTAAAATTTGATGAATATGAAATTTTAAATATTGTGCAAATTTTTGAGATCAATAAATTCTGTAATTTCTTCCATTTTTCAAATCGCAAAACTATAAAATTTCTCAAATTTTGGTAAGTTCATCAAATATTTCAAATTTATTAAAATATACAAAATGCCGACCAAAAATTTATGAAATTGTTACGATCCACCAAATTCTGTAATTTCTTTTAATTCTTCTAAAGCTTTCAATTATTTTCTAAATCAAAATTCTTAAAATGTCTTCAATTTTGCGAAATCTTCAAATTATTCGAGTAAAGGACTGATCGAAATCACGTAACACAACATAAACAAATGTTCTTAAAATTAGTCAATTTCGCAAGGTAAAAACTTTCAAGATTCTTCAGCTTTTTGAAATATACGAATTTTTTAAATTTTTAAACCCATCACTAAATTACTCAAATTCTTTTAAATTTTAAAATTTCAAATCCTCCACATTGTATCGGTTGATTCCAACAATTTATTAAGTTTTTAAATTGAAGTGAAATTCGGTAAATCCTAGCAAAAAAAATTCTAATTTTGCTATGCCTTAAAATCTTTAAATTAGTTTCAGAGTAATCAACTATGTTCAGGATAAACTTAATTTTATAACACTTTAACGACTTATTTTTGTGACCGTAGACAATAAGTGCCTGAGAGTGTCGTCAGGTGACTTCTCAAATTTATAAAGTATCGACTCGGTCTCTTAGAATCATTGCCTATATTCGAGAAATAATTAATGATATTCTCAGTTCGCTAATCACCAAAATGTCGCATATTACATGCAATATTCGGACGCACATTTTGGGGGTGAATGGAAAAAATATCATAGCCTTGATTCAATCATACCCAGTGTAATATAGATCTAGGGCCGGAATTGATTTCCCTCAAAATTTTTAATGTTCTTAAAAACTACGGAAATATCAAATTTTATTATGTTTTGCTTGTGCTTTTATAATAAAGTATTAAAGTTTTTCTTGTCATATAGATAAGCTCAAACTTCAACTGTTTTCTTTTTTTTTTGTTTGTTTATGTCTGACACATTTAATAAAAAAAATTTTAAATAACATGTTGTTTTATCATATCGGCGTCCTACATGGGGCTGGCAGTTTTTCCAAATTTAACTGATTGATTTTTAATTTATATTTTGCTTTGTTTCATATTCATATTTATTAGATAGTTCATCTGTCATTCCCGCTGTCTATTATAATATTAGCCCCTTACAGTCCCGTCAGAACAAATAACGCTATAATTGGCGCCCAGTACCGATTCACATTAAATCGTATTTCGCAATCAAATTAATATTCATGGTCGGAAAATATTTAAACAAAAGGAATAAACTATAATTCAATCGTTCGACAGATTTATTAGAGCCATACAATAACGATAAGGCTATATTTCATGTATCTTAAAATCTCTGTGTGCATGTTATCCACCCGGAAAAGTAGTAAAATTGGTTTTATTTCATAAATAAGAGCAGCAATAAAAATAAATTAATTTTTTTTTTTGTTGTTTTTTTTGGTTTTGTGAAACATTATACTTATATCACTTTTGGTAATTTTATCAGTCCTGTATAATATCTGTCGACTAGATAGATAACACAGTTTTTGTTTTGTTTTTGTTATTCTGCACTCTTGACTCTGGGTGAATTTGATTTGCAATATAATTGAATTATTTTAAATTATTTTGTTGGTAGTAGATAGAATAGATAATAACAATAAATTTTTTCGTTTTTTGTATTTTAAAGCTTCACAAACCGCACAATAAAATTAAATTATTACATTTAATATTAATATTAATAATAATACTCGTAATAATAAAAATATGCGTGATAATTCAAGTTAATAATGTATAGTGTGTGGCAATATTCTCGTTTGGTGCGCGCACAGAAATTAAAAATACAACATCGTAACAATAACAATAAAAAATAACGATAATAATCCGAGTCGAGCGGGAGAAATTTAAAAATGGAAATTAGTTTTAACGATTTCGTTTTTTTTGTACGATTTTCGTATTAAATGTATGTGTGTAGCTCTATTGTACAGATAGACAAATAGATAAAACTAGATTCATAAATTATGCTGAGCAATAAGCACTACGAGTATTTAATATAATACCCCCTAATTAACCTTTTGGCTATATCTCAATCAACCAACTTGCAAAAAAAAAATCGACGAAAAAATCGAAAACCTATAAACCAATCATCATTAAGTCGAAGAGATTACCTTTTTGTGCGAGGTGGTGGGAAACAAACAGGCAAAAATGAAATTAATTGAAAATCACTAAAGATAATCCTTTTTTGTGTGCTTAAAGCATGATATATATATGTGTGTATGTAATGCTACATAAAAGGATATATGTCTAATTATAACATGTCTCAGGTGGATATAAGATAACGAAAATCAAATAAAATTGTGCGTTGGTGTTTCATTAAATGAGGCAGCAAAAATTAAATAAATTCTCAACCAGTGTAATTAAGGTAATGCGATAACGAATGTGATAGTTGCTGGGTGAATAATAACGCGTTAAACCGAAAGCCCCTTGAAAAATAATGTTATGGTTAATTTATGAATTGGTTAAAAATAATTAGAGACGTAAAAATTGGCCTAAAAGCTTTATGTACGATTCGGTAGTGCATAATTATAAAAAGCTTGTGATTATATTGAATGTAACTTTAATGTAAATTCTGTTAGCAATGCCAAATTACTCGTTAACTATAAGACTAAACAAAAAGCTCAATAATAAAGTAAGTATTAAAGCTCAATAAAACATTTATGGTTTGGATAATCAGACAGCTTTTGCATGGATAGTTTTATTTAAAATATCTTATCAGCGCAAACTTACTCGTTTAGCAAAAAGGCTAGACTAAAAGCTCAATGTAAAACTGTGCCTAAAGTCCTACATAAACTGTGGTTATAAATAATCACAAAAAGCTTTTGTTTAAATTAAATAGAAAATGTCAATTTAAGTATGTTTTCAATGCAAAATTACTCATTTAGCGATAAGGGTAGACGAAATGCTCAATAAACAAGTTAGTCTTAAAGCTCAACATAATATGAATGATTTGGTTAGACATAATTACACAAAGCTTTCATTAAATCGTACACTGCATGTAACGTTTATTTAAAATGACGAATTGGTGCAAAATTGCTTATTTAGCGATTGGGCTAGGCTAAAAGCTCAATAAACAAACTAGTCTAATATATCTACATGAAGTTTGGTTATAAATAATTACAGAAAATAATTGCAATATTTTGCTTAGACAAAATTACTCGTTTGGCAACCAGGCTTCAGCAAAAGCTCAATGTAAAAATAGATAGCTCAGAAAGCTTAAATTAGTATATATTTAAATTTGTTATTTTTCGATACTTTAGGATTTACAGAATGATTGACCAAAAAGCTCCAAAAGCTTATTCCAAAAAAATCTCAAAAAATGTGAAGAACAAAAAGCTCAGTTGTCCAACACAAAACTTTTAAAATTAATAAGCTTAAAACCTACCAGGTTGATTATAATAATTTATTTAAGATAATCACAAAATTTTAATCATTTAAATCCGATGAGCTTGATAGGTTAAACTTTTCTACTTAAATTAAAAGCTTGGATTAATCAAATTGATCAGAAGTGTATTATCATTAAGAGAATTACTAAAAGATTAAAATATTATTTAAGGGAAAAGTTCCCCATTTTTACGAGTTCATTATCCCAAGCTTCAAAAGCTTAGTAGCTTAGATAAGAATTATGTTCAGCCTTGTATTTTTGAAGTGAAATAAAATGTAAACATGAAAGCACACAAACAGGTTAGACTAAAAGCTCAATATGAAAATTGGTCTAATAGGTCTATATATAGTTTGGTTATACATATTTACAGAAAGCTTCACTTAATGGAAAGACAAAAAAGCCTTATATAAAAGTTAGTCTTAAAACTCAATATAACATTTACAACCTAGCTTGGCATAATTACAGAAAGCTTTCATTAACTGACACATTGCATTAAAGTTTTATTTATAATATTATATCGATGCAAAATTACTCGTTTAGCGATCAGGCTAGTCTAAAAGCAAAATATAGAAATCGGTTCAATAGTTCTACATGAAGTTGAATTGTAAATAATTACACAAAGCTATTTAAATATGTTGCCAATACAAAATTACTGAAAAGCTCAATTTAAAAATTGGTATAGACCAAGCTCTGCATAAAATTTATAAATTGTTTTTAAATAATTACAGAAAGCTTAAATTATTGTCTATTTAAAATAATTATCTTTCTATCAAAATGTAAATAAACACAACTTTAAATTTACAGAATGATTGACTAAAAAGCGCCAAAAGCTTTCCCCAAAATAACTAACATAAGCTAAAAAAAAATATTAAAAACATAAAATTCAAGTATCCAACATAAAACTTTCTAAAATTAATCAGGTTAAAATTGTCTACTTAAATTAAAAGCTTGGATTATTCAAATTGATCAGAAGTATAATAATTGTAAAGACATTAACTGAAAGATCAAAATATTATTTAAAGTAAAAGTTCCTCATTTTTATGAGTTTATTTGTTCCAAGTTTAAAAACCTTTAAGCTTAACATTTTTTTTCGACAAATCAAAAAAGCTTGTTCCAATTTCAGTGCTTAATTTTTATGATATGAATTCGGAAATTATGTTTAACCTTGCATTTGTTAAGTGAAATAAAATTTAAACATGAAAGCTCTTACAAAATACTTTGGGGATACCATGAATTAAAGCACGAAAAAGCCTTAAAAATATGCTTCGTAAAAATGAAAACAAAAACGTAATTTTTGTAAATCTTATAAGTTCAATTTATGTAAAAAGCTCATTTAGAAAATGATTTTGAATTTTAAACTGAACATTTTATGTTAAATCGATCAATGTAGAAACCAAACCTGATTTTTATACAGAAATAAATAAAATCTAATCACTCGAAAAACTCATATCTTAAAACAGTAAATTCAATAAAATTTTCTGATATAAAGGTAATAAGAATTTCACAATTAAATCATATTTTGAAATTAAATATTTTTAGAGATAAAAACTTTTCTTAAAAAATTAAAACTCAACAAGCTCTCTCAGAAGGACCTCCAAAATTATTTAGAAAATTTTTTTAGCAACTTTTTAAATACTGTATAATATGAAAGCTTGAGTAATAAATAATACATTTTTTATCAAAATCTACCAAATTATTTACTTATTGGATATTTAGAAAGTTAAACTTAATTATCAAAAGCTAACCTTTTAGTAAAGTTTGCCAGCCAATAAGCGTTATTCAATAAAATGCTAACCTCGCAAAAAACCAAGACTCTTTGCAGAAATTTTTACTTTTATATTTTCAATAAATAGAAAATATTTGATGTCAAAAATATAAAATCAAATTGTTCAACCTTGTCAAAAATTATTCATATAAACACACTGAATTCAGTAAAGCTTCCTGTTATAATAAGGTTTTTATTAATACAGAATATCAATAATAAATACGTTTTTGAACTTTCGGTTTACCAATCTCACAAAATAATCCTACGATTAACAACAGTTTTCCTAAAGCTTATTTAATAAAGTTCTGTATTGATAAAATTTGATGTTCGATTGAAATTTCTATTTTGAAGATGTGAAAATATTTTATAAGTTTTTAGTAAAAGTTTCCTAAATTATTTATCAAGATTTACCGTCAATTGCACCTAAATTAAGCTTAGTTTTGAAACAATTTTTTACTGAGATGTTAAAATCTCTATTAACAACATTATTTTTACAAAAAGCTTTTCTCAAAATAAGAGCTTATATAAATAAAAATAACGCTCTACCTTGAAATATAAAATTTATTAAAGTTTCCTGAACAGAGCTTTTAGTCAAAAGCATTAAAATTATTTTAGTCAAATCAGTTTTTATTAAATTTAACGTCAAATCTGCTTTCACAATAAAAAACATAATAACAAATAAAGCTCGTCTAATACAAAAGCTGAAGATCTTCACTAGTTAAATTCAGAACACTTTCTTAATATTCTAGTTTTTCATCAAAGATTCTATGCAAATCTATTTTTGGAAAATGGTTAGGAAAGCAAATTCTTTTATTAAATGTTTTTGGTTAAAACTAGATGGTCATGTAAAAGCTTACAATAAAATGGAAACTAAATAAACTTTTCAGACTAACTAGGCTATATCGGTGAACACACTACTATTAATTTAAAATGATGAAGACTTACCCCGTTTACAGCGAATAGAGCATTTTTGTTTTCCGGTTTGTCCATCATAAAGCTCGATTAAAAGTTTCATTTGAAATCGTATGGCAACTGAGTAGGAACATATATAGGAAATTAATCCTCTTGATACAGAAAACTAAAATATACTTGAGAGCTCCAAAAATCTTCTAAAACATAATATTGCTTATTTCAATCTTTAAGCGAACGATCTTCCTGTTTGTCCAATATAGAAATCCTCTTATTTAGCATTTGATTGTTTGCAGATAATAATGTTGATGCTATATTGTGCACATTATGACCGTTAAACAAAGAAAACTTCGATATATAAGGTGAAGCTTTCATTTCCAATAAAAATCTTTTGTGGCTTTCACAAATACTTACGATTTGTATTATGTAATTTTAATTAAAATATTTGTGTATCTTCACAACGTTACCAAATTATAGCAGATACCAGGTATTAAGATGGGTGCTTTTCGTATTACGTAAAAATATACAAAAATTTCTAAAGAAAATCACTTTTATGTACATATATACTATACTACAAACTTTACACATAAATATCAATTTTTTTGATCAAAACCTTATACTCTTATTAGCTTGCATCGAAATAAGTAAAAAAGTTTTAAATTGTACACAATGAGATTGTACACATTGGGTTCAATTACTTAAAATAAGAATGTGAATCGTATAATATTCAGACAAAACAAATCATTAATGTTTTGTTGTTGTTTCTTTGAATGCACAGTATATTTTTTGTTACGAAAACTTTCTTAAACAATATACTTTGTTTGAAACGAAAAGATCATGTCTCAAATATTTTTTTTTTTACAAAACTCTGTACGTATTTATAACACATGGTAATAGTACACACAAAGAACGTATAATCATTCCATTCTCATTTGCTTGAAATAACTTATTGCGAAAACTTTATCTAATTTTCTTGTTCAATTTTTGTTGTACTTGGTTTCTTTCGTTTTTTTTTTTTTGTTTTTCTGTCAAGTCACGTATTATTGAACAGCGTTTTCCTTTTTTCGTATACTGCCAAAATACACTATTTTCCCATTTTGACACAAATGATATTTTTTGTATGTATGTATGTTAAGTTTCCTCGTCATTTTCATCTCAAAGCAAATAAAACATACATTTATGTATGTCTATCTAAGTACGATGTACATAAATCCAAAAAATAAAAAAAGTATAAAACACAATTGATATTCTATTGAACATTACGTTACGTTTCTTTCAAGGTGTTACATTGATATAATGGCAAGAATTTTTGATGAGTAATAAGAAAATGTCTGTTTAAAAGTACTACCTATATGAAATATAGAAGGCAAAGAAAAAGAAAAATATGTTAATGGCACATGAAGATTATTATAATATCGAGACGCAAACGAAAAAAAAAATCGAATGTTGAGCTTTTAAATCCGTTAGGGAAATTATTAGACACAACACAAAACAACTTTTGGAAGTAATTTTAATAAATTTTTACTTCAGGCATCTTAAAGACTAATTTTAAAAATATCACACGTTTTATGCAAAAAACAGGAAAAATATTGTTATATTGTAAAGTAATTGACAACAACAACAATCAAACGTCTGTTAACAACAATATATTGTGTAAAATATTTTTTTTTGGTGAATTTGATTTTACACTTCTCAACGCCTATTTATATAGGTATCAATCATGGAATTCTGCCTCTGAATTTGGGGTCTATGTTACGCACATTTCTGATGATATCGTGAAAATCATTAACCAATGACATATTTTGCATTGCATGCGACTTTCTACTAACCTATAACTTTCCAAAACAATATAAATGATTGCTATAAGCGTACACATAAATAGCCCCTTGTGTCCTGTAAATATCTATCCTATGCCAACGCCAAGCCATGATAAAAAAAACATTAATTTTGCTTTTACAATTATTCGTAAATGATTGCAATAAAATGAAAGAATAAACATGACAACTCTAACCGTGTTTTTTTGTTTCGAATTAATTTGAGAATTTTGAGAAATATCGATATGGGTAAGTTGTTTTTATAATTTTGATGATTGCTTAAAACGTAGAATTTAAGTCTAAATAACATAACATGTGACGGCAGAAGTAGTATCATGAAATGTTATAGAATACAAGGTACCGAGTTCGATCCAAATTTCAGCAGATGTAAAAATGCAATTTTTTAGTTAAATTGCTGAATTGCCAATCAATCTGCTTTCCTTCGGGTGTTCAGCTGAACACCCGAAGGAAAGAATATTGATAAAATATATCCAGCCGTTAGAAGTGTTGATTTAATTGCCAATATTGAGAATCGCAAAAAAAAAACTCGGAATAAGTTATCACGAGTTATCAAGTTTTTAGAGAGAAAAAATTAATTTTTGAAAAATTTAATGCAAAAATAATGTTAAATAATTATTTTAAAAAATATGTGCTAGTTTTTAAAATCGGTACAACTCACGCCCTCTTTTAAGCGAAACCAAAAATATTAGCAGTTAGCAGAAACACTCTGTACTAAATTTAGTACGTATACCCCAACATAGATGTCACCATATTCATATTAGGGGCATATTTTTTTCATGCTCTTCATGATTGCATAAAACAAACAAATTAATGTTAATTACTATATATTGTGATAGATGATGTGGTAAGGTGATGGAGCGGAGTGACGATCGATTCCAAGCAAAGCAAACGCGAATTTTATTTTTAGATGCAACTAGATGAATTACGGTACGGATAATCCGCGATCGGGAGATCGCCACAAAAAATTAAATAAGTGGCGAAATTCAAATAGATTTTTAAAAATACAAAAATTATTAAGTTTTTGCTTAAAAAATAACATCACAAGTTTGTAGAATCGAACTCTGGACCTTTTGCACAACACTCCGCCATCTTGCCAACCAACCCTTTGTCTCTATATATTTACTACTCAATTTCGTTGAAATACTCGGTACAATCGGACTTGCATGTAAAATATTATCAGACTAGAAAGCATTAAAGCGGGATAATTTTTACACTCGTTGCCGAAATAGAATATTAATTTTTGTAATTTCTCAATTAGTTATGGGTTAAAAAAAAAATGCACATGACTTAAAATTCGAACTAGCGGCCTTCTGCTCTCTAGTACACAGCGCTAACCAGTCAGCAATTACCTACTTAACAAATTACACTAACTTTATTTATTTTGTTTCATACCATGATTGTACGATACTGATATCAACATTTAGGAAATTCTAACACTCAATCAACGTTAAACAGCAGAATGCAGACAAATTTTTCGATATTCAAGAAATGTATGGCTTCACATATACCTTTTATGTACTTCAAATCAGAGGTTTTCTACAAATTATTACTATATCAGCATCAAAAGCTTAAGTTATCGTTAGAAAGCTTTTATGATCTTTCAAAATATTTGAGTTTAAAATTTCTTTAAGCATTCTTAATCAAGGTGTATCAAAACTGAGCTTAATAAAATTATAATGCATTTACTGAGGTAAAAAACAGCTTTTTTACTTAAACGAGCTTATAATAAATTATATATAAGAATTCTTGATCAAAGTTAATCAAAATTAAGCTTATTAAAATTAAGAAGTATTTACAGGGGTTACAAAACAGAGCCTTTTCAGAAAACGAGCTTTTAATAAATTTTATAAATTTGTATGTATACCGTTAGCTGAAAATATGAATTCTTCATAAAAACTGAGCTTATTAAAATTAGAATGAATTTACTGGGAAGAGAAAGAGCTTTTTCAGAAAATGGGCTCAAAACTGAGCTTAGTAAAATTAATATATATTTATTGGAGTAAAAAAAAAGACATTTCCAGAAAATGAGCTTATAAAAGTTTTTATAAGTTTGTTACCTGAAAATATGTGTCCTTTATCAAAGTTGATCAAAACTGAGTTTAATAAAATTAAATTGAATTTACTGGAGTAAGAAACGAGCTTTTTCAGAAAACAAGCTTATAATATATTTTATATGTATTTTTGATCAATGGTAATCAAAACTGAGCTTAAAAAAATTAGAATGTCTTTATTGTTGAGGAAAAAAGACTTTCAGAAAACGAGCTTATACATTTTCAAAAGTTTGTAAATATACCGTTACCTAAAAATATGTAGTTTTCATTAAGTTGCTTTAATTAAAATTACAACAAATTTACTTGGTTAAAAAGAGCCTTTTCAGAAAACGAGCTTATAATAAATTTCATAAATTGTGTCCTTATTGTGACCTTAATAAAATTAGAATTATTTTGCTGATATAAGTAAAGTTTTTTTCAGAAAATGAGCTTATAATAAATTTTGTAAGTATTTGATCAAAGTTAATCAAAACTTGGCTTTGAAAATTTAGAATGTATTTACCGAGTTGGAAAAAACCTATCAGGAAAACGAGCTCATAGATTTTTTTATAAGTTTGTTGTGTCTATCGTTACCTTAAAATATGCATTCTCTATCAAGCTGAACTTAATAAATTTAGAATAAATTTACTGAGGTAAAAAAGAGTTTTTTTTTTCAGAAAACGGGCTTATTATAAATTGTATAAGTATTATTCAACAAAGTTGATCAAAATTAAGCTTAGTACAATTAGAATGAGTTTACTGTGGTGTAAAGAACTTTTCCAGAAAACGACGTTTCCTGTTTTTTACGTTTGTAAGTAAACCATTACCTGAAAATATACATCCGTGATCAAGCTGATCTGAATAAAATTAGAATAAATTTACTGTGCTAAAACAGGCTTTTAACAGATTTGCAAGTCTGTATAATACCTAAAGATTTGGGTTCTTGAACAAAGTTGATCAAAACTTAGCTAAGTAAAATTAAGAAGTATTTACAGAGGTTACAAAAGAGCCTTTTCGGAAAACAGGCTTTTAAGAAATTTTATAAATTTGTATGTATACCTTGACCTGAATATACATATGTATAATCTATTATAAACGATTTTTCAAAAAATGTGCTCCTAATAAATTTAATAAACATTCTTTGATCAAAACTGTGCTTAGTTAAATTAAGATATATTTATTAGGGTAAAAAAAAAGACGTTAAGCTTATAAAAGTTTTTATAAGTTTGTTTGTAAGTATACTGTTAAAATATGTGTTCTTTATCAAAAATAATCAAAACTGAGTTTAATAAAATTAAATTGAATTTACGGAGTAAAAAACGAGCTTTTTCAAAAAACAAGCTCTTATAATACATTTTATAAGTATTTTTGATCAACGGTAATCAAAACTGAGCTTAAAAACAATTAGAATGTGTTTATTGTTCTGAAAAAAAGAAAAATTCAAAAAACGAGCTTATACACTTGTTTACAACTTTGTAAATATACCGTTACCTAAAAAAAGGCATTTTTCATTAAGCTGAAATTAATAAAATTATAATAAATTTACTGGGGTAAAAAGAGCTTTTCAGAAAACGAGCTTATATTAAAATTTTATAAGTTAATCGAAACTGAGCTTAATAAAATTAAAACGTACTAATTGTCGTGAAAATTGAGTTTTTTTAGAAAACAAGCTTATACGTATGTTTATAAGTTTGTAAGAATACAGTTTACCTAAAAATATGCCTTCTTGATCTAAGCTGAGCCAAATAAAATTAAAATTAATTTACTGAAAGTATAGTCAAAGTTAATTAATTTCATAAGTATTCTTGATCAAAGTTGACAAAACAGAGCTTAGTAAAATTAGAGTGTATTAACTGTGATGAAAAAAAAAATTTCAGAACACGAGCATAAAATTTTTATAACTGTAAGTATACCGTTACCTGAAAATACGTATTCTTGATCAAGCGGAGCTTAATAAAATTTGAATTAATTTACTTCCTCAGTGCTATGGTTAATTGAACTTCAAGCCAAACTTACGTAATTTATAATAAGCTTCAAAAGCTCGAACAGTTCAATAAAATATCGCAAATATCATTCTATTACTAATTTTGTAGCGCCAAGCTACTAAAACGCTTTGCAAATTATGTAATTTCGATACTCTCAAAAAATTAGGAGTATTCACTAAAATTAATTCGAATAAGCTCAGAATCTTAAAATAGACTTGAAAAATGTCAATAAATGTTGATAATTTTTTATAAAATCGACATTAATCTAAAAATCTCAAAATTTCGGAGTTCGAGAATCTCATTTAACTAAATACCGAAAATCTTGCATAAATCAATATTTCCAAAACAATTTGTTTATAAGCCTGCTTGGTATGCAGTTGACCTAAAATTAACTTTTCACTGGTCTCAAAGTAAAACAACATAAATATTATGGCATGAAAAAATTTGTTTGTCAATTTTCTTAACATTTTATTAGATCAGGATAACAAAGTTAAAAATTTAAAATTGGAAGCAGCCACGAAAACACCGATTTCATAAAATAAAAATTTGCGGCACTTCAACAGCATACCATACCATTAGGCTTAAGTCAAAAGTGCATGCCTTAAAATTATAAATCAGTAATTCTAGTCTAAATGAATTCGTCCGTAGTTGAACACCGAAGTATAATAGGCGCTTAATTAACTGTAGACAGTTGACCACTTCTACAAACGCGAAAAACGAGAGAGGTCATATACGTACATGTAGACAACATATTGAGAGTCCTCTAGCGTTAATTCATTTAATACAGATGGCATACCAATTTCAAGAAGTAATTACAGCTGATTTTAGCCAATTTCAGCACGATTTTGGAACGTAAACGCCAAAAATATACTAAGCTGAGGAAGTCTACCAAGGGCCATCAGTATTTACGATTTACCTAAAGAGCGGTGAATTTGATAACTAGAATATCAGAAAATTAATACTTTTTTAACTATATAGGGTGTTCCAAATTTCAAGAGAAGCTTTTTGGGAGGTGATCGGCTAACAAAAAGCTAAGCTTTAAATCCATGTAATCTTTTTCTCAATTATAAGGTTATACAAAATTTAAAAACCAACCAAAAATTTGATAACGACTTCATTTTTGTTTCTGTTTGTTTTCAAATAAACAGCCAAAAACCAACAGGAATGTGCGATCAATAAGGAAACGTAAATAACAGTATAATAAGAGGTATGTTGTCGAGTTTTTGCTGTTTACTCGAAAACACTGAGAAAAACGTTTAATAGATTTCGACTTTAGTTTTATTGATGGCAGACCATCTCCGGACAATGTTCCCTGTACATTCGGAATACACTGCATACTCGATAATATTTATGTGGATATGGCTGGTGGATAATAGTTAAAGTCCTTTTCTAGATCAATACCGTTAAAACTAGCGACTAACGAACATTTTAACAACCCTTGTGCCAGAAGCTAAATTGTTGGAAAATCTTTGCATTTCCCCATAGGTGATGAACAATATCAAACCTTTCTTAACGGTTCCAGAACGATTCTTTTCGTAAAGATGTACAGAAACTGTGGTAATTATTGCCCAAAATTTACCAATAATTAAATCGAAATAATTGCTTATAGTTTTCTAAAATAAAACAGTTTTTATAGCAGTTTATTGGATATGTCCTATGTCGATGCTATCTTTTAAAAGCTACCCAATTAGTAAATTATGTAATAATAATAGATACAAAGACTAAAAATATTTTTCAAATTACTAAATATCATAAACAAATGATACTTTAAAACTATTGTAAAACACAAACAAGCAAAAAAAATTTATAAAATCGATAACAGAAATTTCTCAAATTTTTTGCCCTACCATTAGAAACCCAAATACAGAAGTATCTACATAATACTCGTCTATATATAGCATAAATAATACAAAGCTGGGATTCTGTAAATCCCGGAGGCAAAATATTTCCAAAAAATTAAATTTTGACAACAAAAAAAACTACAAACATTTTTCTCTTTGATATGATGACAACAACAATAACAACGACATACAACGAGGACAAAATTCCAAACAAACAAACAAACACAAACTAACCTTTTGTTTGTTACTGATGACATAATATTCTATAATTTATCTGGTGATTTGATTTTATAGTTGTTTGTCCCCCATGTACCACCTATACACACCGGGTGTGTCACAATTAATTTGAAAATCAAATAAAATTTGTCGTTTTTTTATTTTTTGCATATGCACGGTTCAACGAATTTTTACAAATAAAATGTTTTAAAACGGAGACATTTAGAAATTAAAATTTTGTTGATATGGATTTAGGTCAAAATGCAGTAAACATAGTTTATAGTTTTTTATGTGTGGGTGTGTGTGTGTAGGGATGTATATTGTGAAAAGAGACTAAGTGAATAAGGACATAGACAAAAGGAATTATTTAAATAAATTATCCTTTTCATATATCTCTACATAGAAAATAACTGGGAGAGATAAATTTTTGCACAAAATGAAATAATTCTTTTGGTTCACTTCTTATTATCTCCGCTTTTATATTGTTATACACAAAAACACAAAAAAATCAAAAGTTTAGCATTTGAATGGGAAATTGCATAAAAGGAAACTTTATTTAAATTTGTGTTTTTTTTTTCTTCTTCTTTTTTGGATACAATAGAATTTGTAATATTAGTTTTTCCGAAAGAAAATGCATAAAATTGCAATCAGGAGTTGAATTTTTTGTTAGGCTTTCAAAAATTTGATACCACACCTAAGGGTAGGCAAAAATATTGCCCAACAACTTTTTGAATTAACCAATAATTGATATTTATACCGAAACCATTAAAATGTTTTGCAAGATCAGATTTCCAAGTATTTTATGACACCGACGGATTGTTATTTTTCACAAAATTCACAAAGCTTTTGGTCAATTATAATGGGTTTTCGTTTCTAATGAAAAACTTTTTTTTTTTTTTTTTCATTTCAATGTAATAATATTTCCAGTAATTAATAATACCCACTCAAATACGAAAAAAAATTCGTTTCGTTACAAGATGAGAAATTGAAAGAAAATAAAAAAGTTTTTCAACCATAATAATGTGCCTTACTATTCATTAAAATTTTTCGCCTGAGTACCCCATAACGATTTGGAAATATCTTCTGGTGGATCTTAATAAAAAATGTTTAGTATCTAAAAGCTTATAAGACGCTCTAAACTTCTTTTGAAGTTTCAAAAAATGAAAGCTTTCGTTTATTTAACTAAAGAGAAACAATTTTTATGTTAGCATTACTTATTTAAACTTTCCTGTGAGATAAACTGCCTAAAATTGGTGGAAACTTTTATTTAAAATTACGTGTATTCAAATCATTGCAAAAAACTTGGGAACGAAGGTTGAAAAGCTCATTAAAATTGCTAAGAAAAAAATGTCGTAATAGATACCAACAAATTACAATTTGATGGCAGTTTAAATAATTTGGATTTGAGCTTTTATTTTAAGTTTAGTTGTATTGAAAGCATATGCTATTTGAGATTTCGACCTATGCTAAATTCCTAAGCATTCAAATTTTCATTTTAGCCAAATTCAATATTACAAAACTTGTTGCATAATTTGTTTTTCTAAATTTAATTCTAAAAGTAAATAATCAAAAAGCTTCTTTCAAATTTTCATACTTCAAAGCTTTTTATTTTGCATTACAATTTTTGGGTCTCTATATTTATGGTTAAAAGCTGAATTCAATCGGTAAAGACCCATGTGTAAAGAAATTTTTGATAAAGCTTGAATAAGGAAAATATAACACCATTTTTGAGCTTAAAATTAATATTCGAAATTGATGTTTGTCATGAAATGTATAGCTTAAATTGCAGGTCAAAATTTCATTTACAAAATTTTAACTTGCAAATATTAAACTTATTTCAGTTTAAATTAATCACTGTAACAATTATAAAAGCTTATTTTTAGAAAGCTCAAAAAATCTCGTTTTCAATATAAATTTTATTTTGGTCATGAAAAAATTTTGGTTAATTTTTTGCTCAATGAAAGCTCAAGATAAATCTTAAAGTTCAGTTTAGACAATTTATTCAAAACGCAATTCAATTTCAGGAAGCATATTCTTTTACAAAATTTGAAAGTAGCTCTGAACTATTTCCTTAGCATTAATGATAGTCTCGTTATAACACACACCGTTGTACAGTTTTCATCTAAAGTTAAAATAATGCGATTTTCTGATTTTAAATAAATAAAATTTGAAATTTAACGATTCGAATTTTTAAATAATTTTGACTAAAATGTGCAAATTAATTTTTAAACTTAGAATTATTCCTTTATAATATTGCTCTATAAATAGGCTGTAGCTTTCTTGATCAAAACCTTAGAATATTTAACATTTTAAAATATCCAAGTACGAGTGTTAAATCTTGAAATATGTCGTTAATTCAAGAGCTTTTAGTCTAAGATGCCCTGCAAATATTTATTAATAGCTTTCATATTTTGCATTAGACAAGTCAGACACTTCATAGATTTATGTTTAACATTTAAAAGCTTTTTTGCAACCATTGGCGTTAATATTTACTTTTTGAGTATATTTACCTAATAGTAAATAAAAGTGTTTCAACCATAATAATATTTGCCTTACTATTCATTAAAAATGTTCGGCTGAGTGCCCGATTTGGAAATATTTGTTGATGGCTCTAATTAAATTTAAGCTAATTAAAAAATTTTTAAAGAAGTTAAAAAAAATTAAAGCTTCCCTGTGGTTATTAATATTTAATTAAATTATGTAACTTAACTATTCCTAAGAGATTAAACGCCTTAGAATAGTAAAAGCTTTTATTTAAAATTCCGCGCATTCAAATCTTTGTAAAAAATTAACTGAAAAATGATTATTTCATTTTTCAGAAGGATTAAAATGTTTTCTGATTTTCGTTCGAGCCAAAGTCGAAAAGCTCATTGAAATTGTCAAAAAAAAATCGTAAAAAATTACCAATAAATTATATATTTCAGTCAGTTTAATTAATTTGTCCTTGAACTTTTTTTTTGGTAAAGCTTGATATATAAAAATGTTTTTTCTGAAGTTTGAATAAGAAAAATTTAACACCATCTCTAAATTTAAAACTAACATTCGAAATTTAACATCTGTCAGGAAAATTATACGTAAATTTACACATCAAAGTACTTTAAACGATTGTTTGCAAAATTTTAACTTTGAAATAGTAAACCTATTTTAACTAAAATTAAGCAATGTTACTAGTAATTGAAACAATTTTAAAACATTTTTTGGGAAGCTCAAAGTGTGGAAAGATTAAGGGAGAAATACGTCTTGGGAATGAAAAAACTAATATTAGCTTTTTGATCAATGAAAGCTCAAGTTTACGATTACTTATAAAGTTTAGTTTACAAATATTGTAAAATGTTACAGACCTATTGCAGGAAATGTGGATTTCCGAAAATTTGACTAAAGCTCAACTATTTTACTTCAGTTAATAAAGTAAGTTGGTTAATTAATTGTCTGCTACTTTTGACAATTTAAAATTTAGTAAGCAGACGCCTTTAAGCTTTTAGTTTCAAACTAATTATTATAAATTTAGTTTCCTTATTTATTCGAAGCTTTTACAGCAAGTGTATTGAAGCTAGTAAATATACTAGTTTCAGCAAACTTTTAAATATTTTTTTACAGTTCAACTCATATTTCGAGTATTTCTAATAAATTACGCTGCCTTTTGATGTTTGGCAAGCTTTAGTTTTTCATATATCTAAATTTTAGTAAGCGCATTCCATTTTTTTTGCAAAGATTCGAATTTTAAATATTAACATTTTGACAGTTTACAAGTCTTTACCAGTTAGTGTGGATTTATTTAAACTATTTTGAAATCGATTTTGCATTTAGCAAATGTGGATAAATAAATTAAAGCTTTTCCTTTTTAGTAAATAAAACGTTTACAAAGAAAAATCTTAATTTTGGTATATTTCAAACGGGTTGGGTTTAAAATCCCGTTATATTCCCGTTAAAAAAACAATTAAAGCCCAACTAAATCAAAATGAACCAAAATGAAGATTTTCGACTTTTCATAAGTTGGTGGGTCCATTCGTTTGAGCTCTTTTCCTTTGAATAAAAAAAAATTTTAAAAAGGATGTTGAGATTTATTGCTAGTTTTCAATAATTTAGAAGCTTTTTACAGTCGCCATTCTTTTTAATTTAGTATACTCTCAGTAATAAAATATTTAATTTTAGCTTCAGTTAACCGTGAACACTTTATTTTTGTTTATTTTTATAGATTGTATGCCAATTTTTAGATTTTAATCTTTGCAGTTTAGTTAAAAGATGGGAAAACTGTTAAAAGCTTAGTTTTGATCTGATAAAATACCATCTACTTCAGACAAAATGCTGAAAATGTTTTGAAGATGCTGATTCCGAAGTTTGGAAATTTTCTGTTAACTAAATATTCTTTTGTTTGCCCGTATTTCATTGAAAAACTCGATATTATTTTTGAATTCCGTATTCTATGAATTTTGAGACTGATTCTAAAAGTAGAACTAAGCAAATTTTCAAAACTTTAAGCTTGTGAAATCCATTTTGCATAAATCTAATTACGGAAGGTGAAATTTATATTGAAGCTTTTCGGCTGCCTTAAAAACAGTTTTCAATAAGTCAACATATAAATACTGAATACGGAAATTTGGAAGTTTTAAACGCTAAAATTTTCGATTTTCATTGTTTTTTACTTTGGAAATATAAACCTTAAAAGCTCCGTAATTAAGATGAGAACATTTCGACACCATACACTTTAATATTCAATATTTTTAGCGTTTCAAGTCTTGTATTTATTCATTAAATTTGAGATTTGGTTAAAATTAATATTTGACGAAACGGTAATTTAAAAATGTTTCTCCATAAAAGCTCGCTTTAATGTAAACTATAAATAAATAAATTTAATTTGAAGCTTAAATATATTTTGTAGAGATCAATGATTAAAGAAACATCTTCAAGCATGCTCTTTCTAAGAACCCTAAATGTGTGGTATATAAATTAAAGCTTCTGAAGTGAAGCTTTTTGCTGTAAAAAGTATGCCAATATTTTAAATCATTTATCCAAATTATGTTTCAGATTATTTTTGTTTTAAATTTGTCCTAGCAAACATTTGAGGTTTTAGCTTACATGGTTCTAAAAATGAGATATCCAAACCTATTTTCTGTTATTATAATTCTAAATTTTAGAATGAGTTTAAAAGCTTGTACGTAAAAGCCATTTCAGGATTTAGCTTGTGATATTCACTATACATACATAATTCCGATTACCAAAAGCTGCAATTTGCTTATTTGTCGTATTTGCAGCTGAGCCTAAAACACCTAATTCAATTTTTTTCTAAAATTTGTAAATTATGCACTTGGTAAAACTTTTGTATGCTCCAAACATCAAATTCGAATGTTCTGTGCAGTCTAAGACAAGTTCAAATCTTGCCTTTTTTTAAATAATTTTAGAAATATATAAAGAAAGTTCGCAGTTCTGAAATTTCAAAGTTATAAAATCCCAAACTTTTCAAATTCAGAAAAAATACAGAAAGTTCAAAATAAGAACATGTTAACGAAACCAGTAAAAAATTCTCAAAATTCAAAGATCTAAAATTTTAAATTTCATAAACAACAAAAATATTACGAGAATAAATTTGAAAAGTTTGATATTTCATAATTTTAAATATTAAGATAATCATCAAATTCTAAAAATAATTGTAAAATTCTCAATTCAATTATACTTAATTTATAAGTGTTAAAATTTTTAAATTATGAAATTCTCAAATAAGACTAAAATTATAAAATTTTGTACAGCAAAGCCATAAATTATGTAAAATAAACTTAGTTCAAAATTTATTCTCAATTCTAGAATTTAAAATTAAAATATAAGTCGAATACTGGTAAATACTACAGAAAGTCTAAAACTTCTAAAATGTTTAGAAGGAGCAATATAATTTTGACTAAAACTGAGTGTAAAGACGTAACATATTGCAGTATCTAATCTATATCTTAACATTACATAATTTTTAATCTTTTACTTATTCATAAACTGTACAATTTTAAAATTTGTAAATTCGTAAAAAAATAAATTTTCAAAATTTTAAAATATTCAAGTAAGCCCAAAATTCTAAAAATATTTTAAAATTTAAATAATAGTTTCAGAATTTAAGCATTGTAAAACCCATGAATTAAATTTAAAGAGACACTCCAATTAGGACACGGTTAGATTAATCGAAAAATCGGTTAATCGATTATTCAACCAATTAAATTTGATTGATTAATCGGACGAGGCCAGATTTACATAAAAAAATAAAAATCGCTGCATCATTGCTTAGAAAAGTTTGATTACCTGATTTAAAAATCTACCGAATCAAGGATATTTTCCAGAGACTAAGAAAAATTTCAGTCCGAAAATTTTCATTAAAGATGTGAGTCAGCGGAAAAGCTAAACTTTCAGCACAATTTTTAATAAGAATGGGTGGAATGTCATCATGACCAGCCCCTTTATTTACATCAAGAAGAAACAAGTAATCATAAACCTCCACTTCAGTGAATGTTAATAAATGAAAGCCAGTACGATTACAAGGAACTGGAGACATGTTATGTAATGGAAATGACAACGCGGTTTGTTCATAAACGGACTCAACATATTTGGCGAACAGATTGCTGATATCAGAGAGCTGACTCGCCAATGAATTCTGGTAAATCGTTTTAGGAAATTGCAGAATTTTCTTGCATTGAACTTCAAATCAACTTCAATATGCAAAATGTAGTTGTTATGTAGGACCAACTTTAAAATTTTAAATTCCTTTCGAGCTGCTTACCATCTAAAATAAAATTTAGTACAATGTTACCTATATAATATGTATGAAATTTATTACGCCGTTTTTCAGGCGCAACATTTTTATATTGCACCATGGCTTACGAAACCAAGGTTTATTTTCAATTAAAGGGACATTTCAACACCATTCTTAGGTAGTTATTTGAACAACAAAAAATTATATTCATCAGTGACTATAAACAACTTCGTTAAACTAGGTCAATTACGTAATTTACATTTGGCATGTTTCACAATGTTACTTATGTCCCTAAAAGTTGTTTCGTGTAAATTACTTCTTTTATTTGTTGTTTCGATTAGTCAGTTTGTGTATTTAGAACTTTTCTAACTAAGCCTATAGAATTTCTTAACCAACCTTACTAATCACATAAATTATTTTAAAATATTTGGCGGCTCAACAATTCGAAAAAAAAAATTTTCGAAGAAACGTTGAATTGAATCGGGAAAAATTTAAAATTGAGAACTGACGTTTGTTTGTAAATTATTTCTGTTCTCTTTTCTACTAAAAAATATTATAAATAAATTTAAATGGTTCAAATTCGATTTTTCTAGAAATATATTTCGTAAAATTTTTGAAATATATAAAATTTGCTTTTATTGTTTAATCGACTAATCGGAAATAAAAAATTCGTTTTAAAATTCAACAACTCTAAAGTAGATATTTATTGTGCCTACCTTAGAAGTACGCTCATTCGTCTCGTTCTAGTAAGAAAGGTATTTTTAGCGAGCAAAAATTGTTGAGATAATTTTTTTCAAAATTAAGTTAACATTCTAAAATTTTCTATGCATAAATATTGAGGCGAGTCCGGAATATTAACATTGACAACGTTTACAAAATTATAAGATTTTTAGTGACAACTTTTCCAAATATTACGATCTCAAATAAGTTTAACATTTTAAAATTAACCAAAAATTGAAAAAAATTAAAAAATTCTTCAAAATTTATTCTAAACTTTTCAATTCAATATTTTAATATTTTAAAATTATTAGAGTTTAGAGGATTTAAAATCCTATAAATTTTTTAATCTTAATTCACAATTTTTAAAATGTTAAATGAAACGGGTTTCAACATCTGATTAAGGTCGGTATAAATCCAAAAATGTAAGGGATTATATTATAGAAATACCAAATTCTAAAACCCTCAAAATGTAAAAAAAAAAAATTGCAAAATGATTAAGGTCTGTAACTATTTTTTAAAGTTCTACAATTTGAAAATTCAAAAATTTGATTTAAAATATTCTTAAATAAGTATTCTAAACTTCCAAATTTCTAGAGTTCTAATTAAATTTTAAAAAACTCTTAAGTTTAAAATCCTAGTTAAAAATTTCCAAATTTATTTGAATAATTCTAAAATACTCAGCCTAAAATTCTGAATATGTTCAAAACTCTAACAATCTAGAAGACTTAAATTTTAAATCTAAAATAACTACAAAATTCTTTAAATTTTAAAATTTACAAATTATAAAATAATAAAACTAATTCTATGATACGTCATCACTCATGGCAAAATTCACTAACTTCTACATCAATAGAAAGGTTACTGTAGAGTAAAGATTGTAGAACATACAAAAAATTTGCAACTAAAAATCCTAAAGTCTTAAAAAATTCTAAATTTGTAAAATCCATAAATGCAAAAATAATATAAAAATTTTAAAATCTCAAAATTGAGGTCTTAAAACATTTAATATTTAATTGACAACAACAACAACAAAAATTTATCAAATTACAATTAATCAAAAATGCTGATTATGAATGGAGACTAACAGTCCAGACAACTTAAATATTTCTAAACAAGGGCCATATTTTATGGTGTCCTGTAATTCAGGACAGCTCAATGACCGGATTATAAATAAAAGCTTAGGCAGTGAAAAGCTATTTGTATAAAAAGATCCCTCAGAACCTTTCTGTCTAATTTAAATAAATTATTTTTCGCATGGTATACCAATATAAACTTCCTCATATTAAAATCGCTCCCACCTGCTTACACGTTACCTCATTTTCAATCGCTAAAATCACCAATTTCGCAAATATGACGGCCAACCATTTAAACTATACCTCGTCGAAACAATCAACAACTTTTTAATTATAGAAACAAACATAATACCAGAAAATAAAGTTAATAAAAATAAATTGATACGAAAAAGCTATGAAAAGCTCTAATGATTTTCAACATGTCGACATAGTATAATTATAGAGTATATTGTTGAAGTCCAAAAATAAAATAAAAAAATTCAAAAACATTAACAAGGAAATTGTTTTCGTTTTATATAAATTTTATATTCATTAATTTTAAATTTTATTTTTTTTTTGTTTTTTAATTTTTATAGTTTTAAAAGTAATTTTAAGTTTTATACAACCAAATTCTGTTAAGACGAATATTTTGTTGTTGTTAGCATTATGATTATTATTATTATTTGAAAATAGTTTTTGTGATAAAGTTTTGCTTTAACAAAAAATAAAATAAAATTAATATGAATTTAAAAAAATTATTTAAAAAGTTTTAAAATTAAAAACAATTAATACAACTTTAAAATTAGTTTTTAAAACATTTTGTTTAATACCGGAATTCAATCAAATTACCAAACCAGACATAGTACGGGCAGAGGTGCATCCCATTCAAAATATATACATAATATGTAAATTAAGTAATTTAAAACAAAAAATGTTAAAGTGCGCGTCTTATTTTTTGTTTGGTTTAGTGTCTTCGTGACACTTGACTACAATATAATTACAAATTAATTAATTAACAGTTTTTTTTTTGTGTGCGTTTAAAGTTTTATTATTTGGATTAAAGTATCATCAAAATGATTATTACTTGTGCCGAATGAACCGTCGTCGTCCCCTCCGTCTCGGAATGAACATATACTCACTAATTTAAATTCTATAATGGTACAGCAGCGTAGAGAATGAACAAATTGTTGTTATTGTTTTTGTTTTTTTTTTGGTATACGCGATTAGAACGTTTAATGGGAGACAAGATGAAAAATAAAATCAGACAAGCTATCCATCCCACTAGTGTATATGTATGGTACCTACCCCATCCCAGATTCCCCTGGCGAACACCATAATCTTTTGAAATTCTAATTTCGTTTTGATACGATGCTGCTGCGATGGAAAATAAAATAAAAATGACACGTACGCTCAACAGACGTTTTCATTTCATGATGTTTTTGTCTTCATCTCGATTTCTAATTTTTATTTTGTATTTTTTGTTGGTGTGATTTGAATGTAAATATTAAGTCTGTGTGTGTATGTGTATGAGTGTTTGTAAATTTTATGTGTGTACGATGGACAAATTGTTCTATATCCGAATATGTATAACATTTTCATCGGTGAATAAACGATTTTATTTTTATTTCTCATGTAATGTGCGATGATGATATCTCACTGTGTACGCCCGATTTGTACAGATGATAACGTGTTACATTCCTTTTGTTTTAGTTTATGTTTTTTTTTTTGGGGGGAAATAAGGGTGTACGGATGTCTAAATATTATAAGTTGTTGTGTCAAATTTCGCACGCAAGTAATTTACCAACACGACATAAAAGGTGGTGTTTTGTGTTCCAATTCAATGACAATTTAAAGTGGTTTTACCTCTAACACCCACATTAAGTTCTTTTATGAGTTTGTAAAGTTTAATTATTCAAATTGAGAGCATTATTTTACAGACAAAATATGCATCCATTTGGCCGGTAATGACCTAAAGTTAAATAACATAATTTTGGTTATAGTCATTTGTCATATAATGTTTCCGGAGAGAATTTTAATCCAAATTTTTTCAAAGAAGTGTAAGTAGCTCGAACTAAAACTAATTTAACCTCAATGTTGGAAGGACAGCACAACGAATTCAATTGAAAAGCAACACAAAGTTGCATAATCCATAAGTCAATTTAGAATAAAATTCTATAAAAGTTGTTTTTGAAAACCTAATAAAAAATTTGGTGTCCAAAACTTTGCTGAAATATCTAATTTAACGATTCTGATTCGACTCGATATCCTTAACTTAAACTGATTTATTTAAACTATAAATTACGGTAATTTAATGTCAATCACAAGTATTCAAAACTTTATTACATTTAGCAACAACATTAAAAAGCTCATTAGTTTAAAAACAACATTTTTGCTAAAATATTTTCAAATTAATTCTCCCTGCACAGAAATTTCATTAATATTTAAATTTAGACTACCCTTTTCCAGAATATTTTGAAAGTAAATTTTCTTTTCCAAAAATTTAATTCTAATTTTAATTTCTATCTCCTTTTTCCAGAATATTTTAAAATTCAGTTTTTCTTGCAGAAATGTCACTCTAATTTTAAAATTAAATGTTCCCTTTCTAGAATATTTTGAAATTAAATCTTCCTATCAAAGAATTAAGTTTTAATTTTAAATTAAATCTCTATTTTATGAAAAAGACAAATTAATTTTAAAATTAGGATGAAATTTCTAGGAGGCCAAAATTTAATTTTAATATATTACTTAAGAGGGAAATTAAAACTAAAATTAAAATTGAATTTTTGAAAAAAAAAAAGAGATTTAATTTTATAATTAGAATATAGATAGTTTAATTCTAAAATATTCTGGGAATCCCTTTGTTTCATTTTGAAATTAGAATGCAATTTTTGTGATAGGAAAATTTAATTTTAAATTATTCTGGAAAAAATTACTTAATTTTAAATATTCTGGAAAAGCGAGCTTTAAATACAAATTAAATTCAAATTTAATTTCTAGATAAAGTAGTTTAATTTTAAAAAATTATCGAAAATGAAGATTTAATTTTAAAATTAAAATGGAATTTCTGGAAAAACAATATTTAATTTTAAAATTAGAAAATTAGAATGTGAATGGTTTTAATTCTAAAATATTCTGTAAAATAGTTGTAGTTAATGGAGGTTTATTTTAAAAATTAGAAAACAATTTGTAAAAGTAGAGATTTAATTTAAGAATATTGAGGAAAACCAGAGATTTAATTTTAAAATTAGAAAGGAATTTCTGAAAAAGAAAATTTAATTTTAAAATTAGGACGAAATTTCTGGAAAGCGATATGAAAATTTAGCTTTTTAAATAAAATGTTAATAGTTAATTTCTAAAATGTATTGTAAAGAGTTCTGCAAATTTTATCTCTTCGTAAAATATTTATCTATATCTGACTAATTCTGGAATAAATTAATTCTGGACTAAATTAAAATTAGAATTTAGGGATAGTTCTGGGATTGGAATATTTAATTTTAATATAATCTGGAAAAAGAAGATTCAAATTTAAAATATTTTGGCAAAAATATTAAAAATTTTAATGAAATTTCGAGAAAAAAAAGACTTAATTTTGAATATTCTGAAAAATTGATATTTAATTTTAAAATTAGAATACAGTTGGGAAGAGCGAGATTTATTTAAGAAATATTTCAGGAAAATGTAGATTTAATTTAAGAAATAGAAAGGAATTTCTGAAAAATGAAGATTTAATTTTAAATATTCCGAAAAATTGAGATTTAATTTTAAAATTTGAATACAGTTGGGAAAAGAAAGATTTATTTAAGAAATATTTGAGAAAAATGTAGATTTAATTCAAGAATTAGAAAAGAATTTCTGAAAAATGAAGATTTAGTTTTAAAATATTCTGGAAAATGGTAATTTAATTTTAAAATGCGAAAGAACAATATTAAAGTATTGTGGAAAACGGAGGTTCAATTTTAAAATTAGGATGCAATTTCTAGGAAGCGAAAATGTAATTTTAAAATATTCTAGAATAGAGAAATTTGAACTAGAATTAATATGGAATTTCTGAGAAAGAGAGACATAATTTTAAAATATTATATTACGTAAAATAGAGATTTAATTTTAAAATAAGAACATAAACAGTTTAATTCTAAAATATTCTGGAAAATGGCGATTTAATTTATAAATTATAATGGAATTTCTAGAAAAGAAAAAAAAAATTTAAATATTCTGGAAAGGTGGATTTAAATTAAATTTAAATTTAAAACTCGATTTTCCAGAATATTTTAAAATTAAATCTGCATATCATAGAAATTACGCTCTAATTTTAAAATTAAATCTCTATTTTCCACAAAATTTGTAATTATCTTTAATTGTACTTTCCAGAAATTACATTCTTAAAATTTGTGCCCTTTTAATATTTTGAAAATTAATTTTTTTTTTTTTTTTGAAAAAATTCCATTCTTATTTTAATTAAATCTATATTTACCATAATATTATAAAATAAAATCTTCCTCTCCTTAAAATTCCGTTCTAATTTAAATTTAAATCCATATTGCCAGAATATTTTAAAATTCTAATTTCTTTCCTAGAAATTCTAATTTTAAAATTAAATCTCCATTTTCAACAATATTTTAAAAATAAACTTTCTTTGTCAGAAATTTCATTTTAATTTTAAAACTTAATCTTCCCATATTTTCCAGGATATTTCAAAATAAATATTCCTTTTCCTAAAACTTTATTTTTATTTTTATTTTAATTTTAATCTCCCCTTTCTGGAAAAGTTTAAATTTAAATTTTCTTTTCCCAGAAATTTCATTTTAATTTTAATTAAAATCTTCCTTTTACAGAATGGTTAAAATTAAATTGTCTATTCTAGAAATTCAAATCTAATTTTAAAATTAAATTTCGCTATTTTAGAATATTTTAAAATTAAATCATTGATTCCCAGAAACTCCATACTGATCTCACGAATAAAATTGAATTTCTATTTTAGAATATTTAACAGTTAAAACTATTTATTTTCTGATTTTAAAACTAAATCTTCCTTTTCCAGACATTTCATTCTAATTAATTCTTCTGTCCTGGATATTTTAAATAAATCTTCCTCTCACAGAAACCTACATTTTCCCAAATATTTTAAAATTTAATCTTTCTTCCCAGCAATTTCATTATAATTTTAAAATTAAACGTACGGTTTCCAGAATATTTTAGAATTAAACAATTTAAAATTTCTAAAAATGTAGAAGATTTAGTTGATTTTCGCCGGTACATTTTAAAATTAAATTTACCTTTCCAAGAAATTTCAGTCTAATTTTAATTTATATTTCCTTTTTCCAGAATATTTTAGAAAACTTTTTTTGTGAAAATTTCATCCTATCTACTTTCAAAATTAATTCTTCTGTTGCAATAATTTAACATTTTGAATAAAATTAATTCTTCATTTCACAGATATTAATTTAAAATTATAAAATTAAACTTCCATTTGCCTAAATATTATTAAATTGTCTTTCCCCAGAATTTTCTTCTAACTATAAAATTAAATCACCATTTTCTACATTATTTTAAAATAAGCTTTTTTAGAAATTAAATTTGAATTTGAATTTAAAACTCGCTTTTCCAGAATATTTAAAATTAAATTTTCTTTTCCAGAATTTTTAAAAATGAAACCTTCCTTTCAAGGAAATACGCTCTAATTTTAAAATTATATCTCTATTTTCCATAATATTTTTAAACCTTTTTAATATCCTCTTTCCAGAAATTCCATTCTAAATTATATGTGTCCTTTAAATATTTTGAAAAAAAAAGTCCACCTTTCCAGAATATTGTAAAATTATAATTTCTTTCCTAGAAATTCATTCGGAGTTTAAAACAAAATAGCCATATTCCAGAATATTTTCGAATTAAATTGTTTACATTCTTATTTTAAAAATAAATCGCCATTTAAAATAATATAATATTTTAAAAGTATACATATATCTCTTGCTCAAAAATTCCATATTAATTCTAGTTCAAATTTCTCTATTCCAGAATATTTTAAAATTAAATTTTCGCTCCCGGAAATTCCGTTCTAATTTTAAAACTTAATCTCCATTTCCTGCAATATTTTAATAATAAACTTTCCTTTTCAGAAATTTCATTTTAATTTTAAAATTTAATTTTCCCATCCTCACCAGGATATTTTAAAATATGTACATACTCCTTTCCCTAAAACTTCAATTTTAATTTTAATTTTATTCTCCTCTTTCCAGACAAGTTTAAATTTAAATTTTCTTTTCCCAGAAATTTCATTTTAATTTTAATTTAAATCTTCCTTTTCAAGAATGGTTAAAATTAAATGTCTATTCTAGAAATTCAATTCTAATTTTAAAATTAAATTTCCTTATTCCAGAATATTTTAAAATTAAATCATTGATTCCCAGAGACTCCATGTTGATTTTAAAACTGAATTTCTATTTTCCTCAAAATTTTTAAAATTATCTCCCTAAAAATTAGAATATTCTGATTTGAAAACTAAATCTTCCTTTTCCAGAAATTTCATTCTAATAAATCTTCATTTTTGCATGTATATTTTAAAATTAAATCTTCCTTTCACAGAAATCTACATTTGCCAAAATATTTTAAAACTAAATCTTCCTTTGCCAGCAATTTTATTCTAATTTCAATATTAAACTCCCGTTTTCCACAATATTTTAAAATTGTTCTTTCGTTATCAGAAATTCCATTTTAAAATTAAATCCTAATTTTCCTGAATATTTCAAATTAAATTACTATTTTCCAGAATATTTTAAAACTAAATCGTCATTTTTCAGAAATTCATTTCTATCTTAAATTAAACCTAAATGTTCCTCAAATATTTCTTAAATAAATCTCTCTTTTCCCAAACTGTATTCTAATTTTAAAATTAAATCTTCATTTTCGACAATTTTTTAAAATTAAACTGCCTTATGTAGAACTCAGTTTTGAATTTGAATTTGTTTCTGCTCGCTTTTCCAGAATATTTTAAAATTAAATCTTCCTATCACAGAAATTGCATTCTAATTTCAAAATGAAACAAAAGCATTCCCAGAATATTTTAGAATTAAACTACGTAGGTATTATATTCTAACTTTAAAATTAAATCTCTGTTTCTCAGAAATTCCATTTTAGTTTTAGTTTACATTTCCCTATTCCGTAATATTTTAAAATTAAATTTTAGCCTCCTACAAATTTCATCCTAATTTCAAATTAAATTGTCTTTTCCAGAAATTTCATTTTAATTTAAAATTAAATTTTCATTTTTCGGAAATTCCTTTCCAATTCTAAAATTAAAATTTCATTTTCCTCAATATTCCTTACTTAAATCTCTTGCTTCCCAAATTGTATTCAAAGTTTTAAATTAAATCTCTTTTTCATAGATTATTTTAGAATTAAAACGATTTACGTTCTAATTTTAAAATTAAATTTTGACTTTCCAGAAATTCCATTCTAATTAAATCTCTACTTTCCAGAATATTTTAAAACTAATCTTTCTTTATCTGAAATTCAATTTTAATTTTAAATTAAATCTCCATTTTCTAGAATAAATAAAATTAAATTGTTATTTATAGAAATTCACGTCTAATTATAAAATTAACTTTTTTGTATCATAATTTTCACTCTAATTTTTAAATTAATTGCGGTTATCGATTACCACCTCGATGAATTCCTCTTGACTTTATAAGAAAAGAGTAAAAGCAAGACTCAATCGACTCACCAGATTAGAGACTCTGTCAGAATTGATTGTTCCAGTTGACAAGAAGCAGTTTAATGTCTTCTTGGGTTTTTTTTTATTCATTACATAGAGATAAGCTGCACTTCATTTCTTCTTCAGAGGCACTCTTAAGCTTGCTTGTTAGTAATTCAAATCGGATTTGAAAGGAAATATATCAGTAAAGATTAAACAATATCAGGCTTCTGCATAAAGTAATAAATTTCATTATGATTTGATAGCTGCCACTGATGCATCACTAAAACGTAACGGAATCGAACTCTACCTAAAATAAACAATGGATCAAAAAGCCCAATTTCGTTTTTTATGAGAATCCTTTTAAAAGGATAAGAATCATCGCCCTGATATATTTTAACGCTTTTCAGTTCAGGAAATTCTATTCCGTTCAGGAAGTAAACCGGATTAGTCATTGCATCGAATAGAAATTTGGGTAGTTGTAGTATTTGTTCCAATTATGGAGTTTTCATAATTCATAAAAATATTTTAAGAAAATCCTCACTCGAAATATCTCCATTATGAATCCAATTCAACCCTATAATCATTTGTTGAATCCCAAATCACAATCATTTCCATTTATTAAAATAAAATTTGTAGCTACATGGTGATTTTCCACATCTAAAGTAAGTATCATCCAAAAGATTTTCAACTTAAATCTCAATCGAATCGTATCTCCCTCATATATAATAATAATACAATATATAACCAAGATGATATAACGACAAAGACTGAAGTAGAACAACAAAAAATTAAATCTTAAACAAAAATTTTATAAAGATTTCAGACAATGTGTCTCCAAATTATATCACTACATCGTAACACTTGCATACGTACATATGTATGTGTTTGTATGTAAAACGTATAATCTATTTCCATGAACTTAAACCAAAATGTACTGTAATTTTATGTTTTGCCGATTTTCTTTTTCTTAACAAGATTTTCATTTTTATTTTTTAGGTTACATTGTCTTCAGAGTTTGGTATGTGCCATGTCTTTATAGATTTTATTTTATTGTTGTGTTGTGTTGGTATTTTATGTTTTTTTGGTGTTGGCGATTTAATTTTTTTTTTTTATGCCTTTGGCATCGTCAAATTTATTTTACGTGCCGAATTTAACTTTTGAAAAGCTCACATTGTTCAAATCAATTCGAGTCTATAATAATTCATTTTCCATCCACGTTAATTATTATAATAAACAATGAGCTACTATACAAAACTACTCCACAAACTAACGTATATAGAATAGATGACAGATTTGAATAATTTTTAGAAAAGCTTTATTCTTTAGATGGTAAAAAATGTATATGTATGTATAAAACCAAACAATTGAAAAAAAAAAACAAAAAACTTTTCCATCCGAATATAAATTGAAGCTTTTGATACCGTCATTTATATTTACAGATGCAGAGTAGTGTATTTATATGGCAATATAGTCGATTTTTGTTCGATTTGTTTCTGTGAAATTGTTGGTCTCAAGATCTTTAGATAGATTAGAAATCAAATTGAATAAATAAATAATAATAAGAAATTACATCCATATGTATATCCTTGTACCTTTCGGTGAATTGTAGGTATAACGTTACACACAAATATATATTTATACCATGATATACGCTTAGGTAAAATGGGATCTATATTATATCTACGTATCTATCAGGAGAGAGACAACAGAGCAAAAAAATAAAAAATACTAAATTGAAATATATAAATTTAGATAAATTGAAGATAAAATGTTACAGATTTGTTAAAAATGTTTCATAGAACGATATACGTTGTGTATAATAGATGTATGTAGGTATCGTACATATACGCTAAGAGACTGATATTCTTGTTTGTTCTAGATACAAGGGAATATAAGTTGCATTATTGTAATTTAATCGAAATTGTTAACTTGGGTATAATTTTTTACACTACATACATACAGAATAACAGTTTAGTAACGATTTGTTTTGGCAGGAACAAATAGACTTTGTCGATGATTTTTTTTTTTTTTGTTCGATTACTCTCTAGATATCTAAATAAAGAGATCAATTCAATTTATTGGGTACCAATAATTCGTTTAATTATTTTACGTTTATAAGATTAAATTGTAAAGAAATTTTTATTAAGCCTTCCAAAATTATTGTTTCACAAAATGATTAATATTTCTACACTATTAGTAAACTGTGCTTTTAAACTGTCAAAATTGGTAGAAGTTTAAATTATTTAGTAAAATGATTGTCAGTCAAATTGTTTTGAAAGATTAAAACACAATTCCAACAATTGCGGAAAATGTCACTATGCATAGCTTCTTATTCAATTTTAAGCTCAAGTAAAATTAAGTTTAATACATAACTATCATAATATTTTTAAAAGTTCTATGAACAACAAATTCTTAAAATTCTCAATATATTATTGTATAATGCCAGAACATCATTATGCAAGATGTAAAAGCTTCTAAGGTACAAGAAAATCCATAAAATTGTTAAATACATTTAAGCAATTCTAAAAAATTTCAAAAAAATCGATTTTTTTATGAAATGTGTGGAAATAATCAAGAAATCTAAATGCGGGTCAGCACAATAATTACAGGTCCCGAAACCTCTATTCTACAATTGCAGATTTTGGAATTTTAAGGCCCAGAATTCTCTGATTTATAGTGTCCACCACTCCACGTCAAACGGTAATTGGATTATCGATTTATACTTTTATAGATAAAAACTTACGAAAAAAAATTAAATTCGATTGCTAATAAAATTGAGCTTTAGAAGCTACTTAATTGAGCTAAATCTTTCTACCATTAATGTAAATAATCATTTCCATTTGTTTAAAAGCTTATTTTTATTAAACATTGTTCAACTAAGCTAAACCAGTATACCGCAGATACTTTTTTCAAAACTGAAAATTACGAAAGCTTATCTTAGCCTAAAATATCAAAGTACTACTTTTTTAATGCAAATTAGCCTTGTTGATAAGGCTAAGCAATTATATCGTTTAAATAACTTAACGAAGCTTTCCGAGTGAATTTTTAATATTAATATTATAAAAGCACGGATTTTAGTTTGAAATACATACAAATCAGACCAAGCTATTCACAATCAAATTTTAAAAAGCTTACATCGTTAACTTTTCAATAACCTCACTAGCTTAAAGTTCAATAATTATTAACTGTGTTTGCGTAAGGAATGTAAAAGAGCGTTCTAGGTAAAGTTTTAAATTTAATATTTTAAAACTTTTAATAAAATAATCCTATAATAAAAGTAGTTCAATAACTATTGCTCAAATTAACTTAAGAGGTTTAATTAGTCTTTCCTTCCCCAAAAACTAAAAACTAAATTTACTCAGTTTTTATTTTATGGCGTAGAAAGCATCATTTAGTGCATAAACGTGCACAGTTTGCATTAATGATCTAACCGATTTATAGGTGTGCGTATATAAAAGCCATAAGAGCTTTAAATTCAATAATAATAAATTTAAGCTTTAAGGCGTTCTTATCCTTTTAACAATAATATTAATTTGATGCATACTTTTATGGAAATTCAGAAAGCGAAGCTAAAAGCTAAAAGCAAACATTTTTAAAATATTTACCATCGAGAGCTTTTGGGTAAATTATACTTTTCATTTGTTTAAAAATTTGTTTTAACTAAACATTGTTGAAGACATTCACATTTCAATTGTATGTGCTAAAATTATCTCTGCCTAGCCTATCGATTATAAATATCTCGTATTGCGTGTTTCAGTTCTCCAGTTTGAAGTAATCAAAATTCACAAGCAATTTCGTAATTGCTGTTATATGAGCATTAAGACAATTAAAAATGACATAATATGTTGAAGAGGTAGTAGAACTCAGTAAGATTTTCTTTTAGAGATGATATTCTCGCGTTGTGAAGCTTGATATCGAAATTATTCAAAATTATCGTTACAATCGTATCACGGAGATTTTTCGAGGTTTAGCGAGGACTGCATAGCATTTTCCAGATTATTTGAGATTCTCAGTGAGTTTTTATTAAGATTGCTATCAGGTTTTAAGCTCATCTGAATTTTCTGAAATTTTCGAAATATTTCTGAATATCAAGATTAGTCTAGAATTCTACTGCGCGCATTTAAAGTAAGTTTGGGAGGCAAACATTTCTCTAAAATATTTGAAATTTGTCGAGACCGTCAGTTTATCGAGATTATTGTCGGGTACTATTTGAAATTATTTGAGATATTCAAAGTTAGATAGTCGCTTAGTTAAAGCATAAATATGAGCTTAAATATCCTTACAACAAGGTATCGATCGAGGAGGCACAAAAAACAACATTTTTTTCATGTATTACAATATATTCTCACTTGCGTGTTCAATTCAAATTGCTTTTTTCTTCATTTAAAAGTCAAATTTAAGTTTTTACAATGGGTATAGTGGGTCGTATGAAAATAAAACGAAAAATTAAGTTGCCTACATCGGAGTGAAATTCGTCAATCGTCAACACATGTTATTTTAAAAGCTTTCATCATTAGATTTTCATTAAACTTCATTTTCTGGTTGTTCAGCAGAATTTTTTAGCCTGACTGAAATTCTAGTGCAAAACCTTCTTGAAAATTTAAGTACAAAAGTATTACATTTTAAATCAGAAAGCTCACCTGATTTTTAATCTACATAAGGTGATTTAGTTGATCGAAATATTAATTTATTTTCCATAAGGTATGTTAAAAAGTTTTCAGGTAAAGTTTCAATCTGAATATTTTTAAAACTTTTAATCAACCTTCAATTCTAAAGTATGTAATTCAATAATTATGGCCCAAATTTATTTATTGGACTCCTTTTCCTTGGATTTGATTTTTTTTTTTAAATTCTGTTTGGTTACTCTAAGAGTTTCAAGTTATTTTTAGGAAGCTAATCAGTAAACTAATTTTTTTTGTTAAATCTGAAGCCATATTTCAGGTTTGGTTTAATTTACCACAATATTTCTACATGATATTGATATTTACATTAAATTTTATGAAATGAATTGAGAGTCCGGTAAAACCATTGCTCAGATCAATTCTGAAAAGCTTCTTTAAAAATATTTATTCAATTGTAGGAGTTTAGAATATCCGAATTTCGGAATTTGGGGCTTATTTCGTTAAAAAGTTTGTTTGGAAATTAGAAAAATTGCATAAATTAAAATTTAATTATTTCAATTCTAGAAATGTATAGCTAATCTCAAAATTTTAAAATTTTAAATTTTCAAACACATCTCATCTCTAAAGATATAGTTTTTAAAAATTCTAAACTGTGTAAAATTCTAAAATTATCTTAAAGGTTTTGGAATTTTCTAACATGGAATTTTGGGCCTTTTATATAATTTTAGAATTTTGCTGGGAAATTTTGAATTTTGGACTAACTTATTGGAATTTTAGAACAAGAAATTTTTAGAATTTTTAAATTTGTGATTTAATTCAATAATTTCAAATTTCAGAATTATAGCATTTTAAGTTTATTATTGATTTTACATTTTGTTTTTTAATTTTAAGCTTCTACAATCAGTTCAAAATTACAAATCAAATTTTAAACGTTTATGTATTGAATATTTTTGAGTTTCAGAACCAAACCTAAAATTCTAATTTTCTAAAATTGTTAAATATGAATTCTTGGATTATAAATTGGTGGAATTACTTTAAAATTAAACTTTAACTCATTAAATTTTCAGATTTTTAAATTTGAGAAAATTCTAGACTGTTCGAATTAAAATTGTTTTTCGAAATATTATTTTTGAGAGCTTTAAATACAATCAAATATTAAAATCATTAAAAAGACAAACTGTCTGTTTGACTGTTAAAACGGTCAAATTAATAATACAAAAGATGTCGGATCCCACAGCGTGATTACATCAGACATGAGTAAAAATAATTCCGCCCCATTGAAGATAAGCTTTGCTGTCATCTTCATTAATGTTTTACAAAAACCAATTTTTTTACCAGATTTATAATTTGATAAACCCTATATTATATTGCGTACTCAAATCCATACCAGCTAAGGTTCAAAGATACCCAATTTATAATAGTTTATCACCAAAACACTAATTAGTTTACCACACCATATTATGTGCCTTCAATCCGTTCGATATGTTTACTCATCAGTTTCAAAATCATGAGAATACGAATCCATAAATACAAACAAAACAAAAAGACAAGAATATCATCACCTTTTGTTCTCTTAATTCATTACAACCAACATCTTTTCTAATGTTCCTAATGACCACCAGTAGAAAGTTAATTTATATTTTCGTTTATTTTTTTGTGTTTAGTATTAGGAATCAAGCAACAAAAACAAAAACAAATTAGAAATTATAATCCAGCTACATAATTATATGGTGTGGTGCGAGAGAATGACATACATATTTTTTTGCCTTGACATCATCGCATACAATATACAATAAACTTAGGGACTCGGAATATTTATTTTCCATTTTATATTTTCCCCACTATGGTTTCGTGCTCAGAATCTTTAATTGATTATTGTCATTGTGGCCCCCTCCGTCTATTTGTTTGTTTCCCAAATTTATCTGTATGTGCTATATATTGTATGTGTGTATAAATTGAGTTAATCTAACTGATATCTAACGACCAACTACTATGAGGAACAAAAAAAAAATGTCTCTACATTCATATCGTATTATAAAGCTCACAGCTAAAATTAGAAGCAAACAAAAAAATTGGAATAATCAACTGAGAATGATCAAATCGAGATGAAAAACAAAACACAAAAATTAATCCATTTTTTTCCTTTTGTCTTGCTACTGTGTGTTTGTGATTTTCCGATTTTTCTTCTATTTTGCCACTTTTGATAAAATCATTTTTAATGAATATGACAGAATGGATATATATCTGAGTGAACCGTATATATGTACACACAAGAATGGTAGAATGGTATAACGATGGACTCGTATTTATTACCATTGTGTATTTGAAGAATGTTGTGTGCTTTGATTGTAAAGGAGATTTGTATTTTTTTTTTTCATTGTTGTTTGGTTTTTGGCTAGATATCCACAATAGAAAATTGGTACATAATACAAATACATTCATACATAGAGCTCTAAAAAAAAAAAAAAAAAAAAATAAACTGATTGTCTATGAATTTTGCATGACAAGCAGATTGGATTTGTTTGGAAGGACTGGAATAAAAGTTGTGCTTCTATATAAAGCATTTTCCTTATTGGCGAAATGTTTAAAACTTTCCAAATCAATTGTTTTATTTTTTTTTTCAATTTGTTCAGTTTTTTAAAGTAAAGGAAGCATTTGCAATTGTCAACTTCCAGCATTTTAAAAGAAGTTTAAACTAAATTTGTTTCTAGTATTGCTAAGCACATGCTTGGATTTAAAACTTGTACATACTTATATACCTCAAAATACCTAAAATTTATTCTAAGCTTCAAATAACCGAAAAAAATTCAGAAAAATCTTATTTTTGAACTGGATTTAAATCTTATGAGCTTTTACTTTATTTTTTAAATACTTAAAATTTTGTGAATTATTTCGTAATAATAATTTTTAAAGCTTCTAAAATTCCAATGTCAATAATATCCGAAAACATTTAGAAATTACGTATGGTAATTAAATTGCTAAATTATTAACATTTAAATGTCAAAGCTTTTGTAAAATATCTCAAGGAGGTTTACAATTTGTAGCGACTTAATAAACCGTTGATTAGCTAGCCATGGATATTCTTGATTTATTTTATTTTTGCTTACTTAAACAATGAACAGGTATAAATGGTTAAGATGAGCTTTTGTCCAATGTAATATTTTTTATATATTACCAGACTTTCTAACCAGGGTGTAAGATTTCAAAACCAATTTTTTTATGTGAATTGGTTAAATCTCTACTAATTTAAATTCAGAGATTTTATTCTAGATCATCTCGGTGTTGATGATTTGTTGGCATCAATGTCTGCAATAACTTAGCAACTACTTTAGAATTGAATCTAATGCAACGCATCGATGAGCTAGCTTGAGAAATATTAAGTGGTGTAACAGAAGAATATTTAACAAGTAAGATTCCGGCAAATTAATTACAGGAATTATTTATTTTTGGTTCTTATTAGAAATTTTAAGGAAAAAGTTAATCACTCAAGTTTTCGCTCTATGCCTCCAAATATTTATAATGGTAGAAATCTCAACGTGAATCGAGCTTCGATGTTTATTCACGAAATGTGTACTGTCCACATGTAATACAAATTTTGTACGTTTTTACGTTACGTAAAACTATGTTTCTGCATAGAATAAGGCAAACGGATTTTAAGATTGATTTTGGGGTTATTCAAAAGAGTATTTACGAAGTATCTTCATATTTAGAAAAATTTTCGGTATTTAGATATTTTTTAGAATCACGTATTTTAGGGCTAGCCAATAAAGGTTGAACATTTTTTAATATTGCTTTGAGTTGCTTGACTTTGGTGTACTAATGTTAAAATTTTTCTAACAGGACGAAATTTTTCAAAACTTTCCAAGACTTTTCTAGGTTACCAGATTATTTGAGTCTTATCGAGATTTTTGAGAGTGAGGATTTTAGTTGTATATATTGCTTGGCTTCTCCATGGTTCAATATATTCCAGTTATAGAGCGGACGTGCTTTCAAAATTATTAGAGAACTATATCTGCGGAGCGCGGATACAGGGAGGAAGGAGGCTGCAACCAGAGCTAGGGTCGAGACCATGGAGGCATGACAGCGTAGATGGGAGACGACGGATAAGGGCCGATGGACAGTCAGACTGATCAGGGTCCTTCGTCCATGGATTAACAGAGGGCATGATGAGGTAAATTTTTTCGTGTACCAGTTTCTGACGGGCATGGGTACTTCAGGGCATACCTCCACAGGATGGGAAATCTGAGGTCCCCTCAGTGTTTGTACTGCCCGGAGAAGCGGGACCATGTGTGGCACACTTTCTTCAGGTGCAATGGGTTCTTGATGGAACGGAGGCTGCTCACGTCATTAGTGGGAGAAGTAACGCCGGACACAATGGTGGAGTAATACTTCAGTCAGAAGAGGCATGGAGGGCAGCAGCATATTATGTGGAGACGATATTGCAACGGAAGAGGGAGGAGGGTTGCATAGAGGATCCATAGGAGGCAATAGGGGGACGAGGGATATAAGCTGTGCGGGCCAGACCGAAGTAATGCGGAAGCGGTTCCGGTTTGAGTTTTCCGTGGTCTATATAGGTGATTTTTTAGTGAGTCAAATCTCACACTGTTGAGCGAAGTGTAGCATCATGGGAACACCAAAATTTCATCAAATTCACCCATGAAAGGTTATGTTCGGAACCCACAACCAAAATTACTAAATGCATTAAAAAAATATGCAGATGTGATAGACGACGATCAAATAACAGACAATGCGAATTAAGCTTTGACCAAGGTATATCAACGGTGACACGAGAACTTTTGGTTTTTTAACGATATGCCTTATAAGTTACTATTACAAATGTTAGATATGGGTAAGTATGAATAACACGGCTCCAAAACAGATCAAATCTAATTCTGGTTCTATTTACAGTGCTTATCATCATCGCTAAGAGATGCTCAGTATCTTATCATGTATCGTATCTAGTCGACTTAATTACAAAAACGAATGTAATCGAATCTGAGCCGAATATGAAGGTCACGGAAGAAAAGGATTGGTATTACAATAACGAGATGGAGATTGATAAACATGAGCGTTGCGACCATGTGACTTTATCGTACATAACTTAAATAATTTTATATGCCACCCTCATTTAAGCCAGGTCATACGAGTTTCGCCTCTGTTATGCCAAATTTTGTAGGAAAATCATGTGACGCCTAAAGTTTATTTGACGGGATTTTTTTTATTTCATGCTATAATGTACATCGGAATCAATATTCATCCAATCGCTATGTTTTTAAACATGATACAAATATGTACATGAAGCAAGCTTTCCATAACGAGGAGTCATCTCAATCCGATATCGGATTTAAGAGAATGATGAGACTAGAAAACAGTCAAGAGATCCACCGGATGACCCCCCATAAAATAAAAAACTACCAACGACAAAATATGGTCCAACTAATTCATTTATTATTGCGACGTGACTTTTTTATTATAAATAAAAAAATTTAAAATCTTTTACCGGATTAAGTCACTAAGCTTACACATTGTACACATTGAGCAAATTAAAAACGAAAACTTTAAGCTAATTTAACAAAGTGCAATACCTTATTAATCACCGTGATTATGATTAAAAGTCAATTTTTCTTTGATTTCATATTGAGCAAATTTGAGCAACATCTTTATTTTTTATTATACTTTTGTAAAATCTATCTTATGTCAATATAATCAACTGTACGGGATCGTAGATCAAATTTCGCAACCACACCTAAGTTTGCACTGATATCACGTTCGTAATTGGTATCTTAGTTACTTACGTGCGACGTGTGTTTCTACGCCACTCTCCGTGACCTTTAAAAATTCTTACCAGTTTAAAGCACAGAAATAAAACGTATCTCAATCTGAAATTAATCTCTTGTTGGAAATGGTAAAATATTTTGAATAACAAGGTAATCCATTAAAGAACTCATTAAAAGTTAACTACGTATTAATTTCGGTGTATCAATAAAAAGGCGAGATTAAAGACTTAATAATAACGCGAATAAATTTTATAAATGATAAAGATTAATTTTTTTAATGTATCAAATATTTGAATTCCCCAAATAAATTCTACATCACGAGCTTTTCATATATACTTAAGACTTTAATCGTCTTAAAATACTTAGAACGAAAATAATATTTTGATTTGGTTCCATGCCTTTCAATCTAGATGAAGCTAACCAATTTTTACACAATAAAATATGCGACTAAAGTAATTACCATTAGATATTTTTGCACAAACAAACTCATATTTTTTATAAAAAAGCACACAACATACACATATACATAAGATTTTATGTGATGTTCCAAATATTTACAGATAGACTTCTGTCATTTATACTGAACCAGCATTATTGTAACAAAACATTTTTTTTTGTGATTTTTAATTTAAGATAAGCGATGCTTTGTTTTGATTTTTTTGTTTTGTTTTGTGTCTGGTGGACTCCTCCGCATCCAATCAGATATACAGATAGAATGGGATACAGAAGGACAAATCATCCAATCAATACAATTTAGTTTTATTTTCAACTAAAACTGTTGTGGAATAATAGGAAAAAACAAATCTTGTCAATAACATTAAATGGACTGTTTTATTTGTATATCGTTTCGTCGAATGACATTTAGTTGATTCTTTGGTGCTGAAATTATTAATTCTATCTAGAGAGAATAACAACAACAAGAATATAATATTTGATCGATCGATAAGTCGGAGGATATAAGCACATAACCATTGTGTTTCGAACTTTTTTATCGACCTAGTAATTTTTATGAATCATATATGTATTATATTCAATTATATATCTTTCTAGTAGAAATAATAATAGGGAGGGATGTTGTGGAATTGGGAAATAAAAATGGAATAATATATCAAATGGTTTGTTGTCAAAATAATGATATTGCATGTAATGTATGACCAAGCAAAATAAACTTTATAAAATATTATATATGATGTGTGTGTATATGGTTGGCTTAATTTGATTAATAATATTTTAATGTCTATGATATATATTTCTACATGGATTTCTATTGTTTTCGGTACATTGATAGACAGACTTATATATATATATATATATATATAATGTTATAAGCCTAAGTATAATATGAGATTTCGCAAAACCATGCACACCGCAATACATACTGTACACAATAAAACAATTTTTTATTCTACTTTTTCAACTCGATCAATTATTTAATGACCATTATACTCGTTCCAAACTAAACTAAACAAAACTTTTATTTTATATAGTAAACTCAAATTGACCATAAAATGCAACTTAGTTGTGTATTGCCAAATGATTCGAATCGTAACCGAAATAGCAAAAAAATGGTGTACAACAGTATACAAATTTATCCTAAATAGATTTCTAAATGGTGGAGGACAAACGATATAAAATACGATAAACCATTTTAAAAAAATATAAGCGCATTTAATTGTAATGCAAACTTAAAGGAAAGCTTTTGCATAATAAGTTTTTGGTTTAAACAAATATTCATTGTCTAATTTTGAATTTAATTTCAACTATTTAAGCAAAGGTGAGGTAAGAGTAAAAAGCTCATAAAGTTTTATTTGTCAAAAGTCTATCTAAAAGCTCAAAGTATAAAAGTAAAAAAAATCGCAGTTCAGAGTATTAAAAAGCGAAATATGTATTTTTAATCTCTAAACCTAGTTCGTAGCTCAAAATTTATGAATAGCTCAAATTTCGTTGTGAATCATCGTCAAATATTACTCGAAAAAGTCTTTCTTTTTAAATTAAATAGTTTAATTGTTGCTCGCAATAAAAATTAAAGAAAATAACTCAATATTCCATTTTATTACTAATTTTTATTTTGAGCAACAAATAAACTAGAGTAAATAAACTAATTCAAATTTTAACAAACCCATTATAAGTTTTCCTTATCCTTAATTAAGTATAACGATTAAAATTATCTTACAAGTTTCACCTGAAGTTTTATTTTGGTTCCCCGTTAACTCCTTAATTTCAGAATTCTACTGGCCGGCCTCTCAGGTAGACCTAAAGTGTTCAAGTGCATGTTTTGCTTGCTCTGAGAACGGCAGCCTGTTACCCTCAACACAATTCTTCGGCACTGTTGCCTATTAATGTGGCTTTGAAGTCTAACTTTTCCTTTTATAGAAACTAAAAACACATTTGCGGTTATAAAAGATTTTGAGGTTAAATGTTGTTATTATACTGAGCTTTCAGTTTAAAACGTGAAATTAAAATTAAAAAAAAATCTATAGCTTTTAATATATTTCGAAAAAATATTAAATTCGAAACCTTTTAAATAATAAATGAAAAGCTTTTATATCAAAATAATAAATTGTGTATTTTTAGAAGCTCTCAAAATTAAATTAAAATCCTTATCGGTTCTATTCTAAATGTTAACTAAATAATTTTTAATTTCAACGTTTTCATAAGGAGCTTTTGATAATTGTCTCCGAAAAGTTAAAATTGAGTTCTACTACTCATTTGCCAAAGATTGCTTTCCTTCGATATATTGCATCCAAAGATAATGTTAACTATTTGCTGTTATAAGTTAAACATATTGAATTTATCAAAATATAAAGCTCAAGCGGGTGAAAAATCCCCACAGATTTTATGTTATTAAATTAAACATTTTTAAAATCATATTAAAAAGCGTCAAAAAGCTCGCAAATTTTTTTTCTTTATACCAACAAAATTTGATTAACAATTGAGCAGAGTAGTGATGCTCAATAAAACAAAATTGTATGGCCTAATTTTCATAGACTAGGTTGTTTCCGATCAATATAAAAGAAAGCTTTCAACAGGTGCTAGTGAACAAAATTTGACCTAGGATTTTGAAAAACTAAAAGTAGACGTTAAAATGCTTTGAAATATAAAGCAGCTTTTTACTTTCCAATTATTCAAAGTCGAATTAGTTGCAAATGCTTCATTTGTGTAAAATTTGTTCCAAATTTGTGAACATGAATAAAAACTCGAAAGAAATAAGAAAATTAGCTTTTAAATCAAGAAAAGGTACATTTTCTTGAATTAAAAGTCCGTTTTCTTAGCTGAGGACCAGTTTATTTTTTCCGAGTAGTAAAAAGCTCAAAATATTGAAATCTAGAAGGGAACTTAAAACTGTGATACTTCTGGTTAAAATTTAATTCGTTCATCTCTTAAAAGCTCATAGTCTAAATCAAATCTGAAACATACAGCCGACAGTTTAGATATTTTGGATTAAAATACTTTTTTGCTTATTTTAAACCAAACATCTAAATTTTTTAAAAGCTTTCTTTTGAATTTACACTTCGAATCTGGCCAAACTCTATAATTAAACTTAGCAATTAATCAAAGATGCTAGTGCTTTTAATAAAATATTATCCAAATAAATACTTTAAATATAAAATCGTCATGAGAAGCCTGACAAGCTTTTGATTTTGATCTGTTTTTGAAGGTTTCACAATTTATCAGTTAATTAAAAAATTTGATATTTTGGCTTAATATTTGCTGAATTTATTTTATCTATAAGCTTTTACCTTTAATAAAATATATTCAACAGCACACATAACAATTAAATTATTGTTGTCAATCAGCTATTGTTGTTGTTGTCAAAATCAGACCGCTTATTAAATTTTTACGCTGATTGAATGTCAAAAAGCATATTTCATTAAAAAATTAATTATTAATTAATAACGAACGATTAAACACATGTCGAAAGTGGGTTGCCATTCTCATGTATGTAGGTGCCAAAAATGTATACAATTCTTGTGGTTACGACATTAATCGCAAGATGATTTAATTAGTATTTACCAAGTAAATTGAATAATTGGTATGGGTTTATTGATTATCTAATTTGCTCCAAACAAATTTAATTCTCGAAATTAATCTAATAAATTCTGCATAATCAATTCCCGTTCTAAATAACCATAAAAAACCGCACAATTTCTCTTCTTTGCAAACAAAATTAACTTCCCCAGTTTGGAAATGTATATACATACTCTCAATGAAATATATACTCGGTTGTATTTATTTACTGTTCGTCGTTTCTAGTAAATAAGCAAATTTATTATGTTGTGCGAGTTTAAAATTTTTGTGGCAGAACCGCCTGTGACCTTTTAACTCTACTATGTATATTGTATTGTATTGTATGGTTATAAAAACCTAAATTTAAGTAAAATATAAAAAATATTCAAGCTTTAAAAGCTGTATACAAATATGAAATTCATAAATACCTTGAATTTTATTTATATGCGCGTATATTAGATATGTATGTATGTAAAGATAGGAATAGGAGCACTAGTAAAACGGGAAAAGGCCACAAATAAAATTAAAATTAGACACATGGGACTGACACATCAAAGCGGTGCGGTTTCTAAATAATATTTTATTGTATTGTATATGCTATACAAATATTGGATATTTTCTTTTATGGGAAAACCTTTTCATTTATTTATTTTTTTGTTGTAATACAAAATATAAATTTTAAAATTGGGTTTATAACTTTTTTGTGCGGTTCTTGTCATTCCACAGAAAAACCAACATATCTAGACAAAAAGACAAATATAGACGAGTATGTGTAACAAAGCCATGATATAGCTTTATATATGTATAAGAAGTGTGTTTTGAAGCAGAAAAGAATTATTTTGGATTGAAAACCGAATAAAAAAAAATTGAACGTAAGAAAATTTTCATGAACATTTATAAGATTATAATTAGGACTATACAGTAGAATTTGAAATATATAGAAAAGATCTTAAACCATGAAGAACTTCTTGTAATATTGATGGTTTTATCAAAGTTAATTTATTGGTTTTTCCGGTTGAGGTAATTACATATTATTTTCTATATATAAATAGGATAAGATGAGTTTACGGTTTTTGTGGGAATATTTACATTAAAATTTCTATACCATAGTTGAATATGGCAAATGAAAATTATTACACAGGTATACGAAATTTTGGGATTTTTGTACAAAATTAAATTATGTATTTTAAAACTTTTGTGTGGAAAATGAAAAATCCGGAATTTTAAATAAAATACCGCATATTTTACTCACCTATTTCACATTGGACGTAAATTTTTCAGTTTCCAGAAGCTTTCCATTAAGTTTATATGCAAATGTGAAACATTTTATATTGGTTTAATTAACACAAAATAAAACAAAAAAATTTTAAAATTAAAGCTCATTATGATTTAAAAATATAAAAAGTCTACTACTTTTTTCTCTAGTAGTTTTAACTTACTTAATTTCAAAGGAAATGATGACTTAAATCAGACAGGTATGCCATTTAAATTTAAATTAATTAGTGTTTTAAATTATTTAAGCTTAGAAAAGCTTTTAAATTTACACAAAACCAGACGATCAAAAATTTAATTAAAATCTTTAAGGGTTATACAAGCTTTTGCACAATCTTAATGGTAAACAATAACTTCTGAGTAAAATAATGAAGCGATAATCCTAATTCAAAATTTATTGTCTAACCTTATTCAAAACTAAATATTTTAATTTAGAAGCCTGTTTGTTTGGAAAGTAAGTTGAAAATCCTATTTTTGAATGAAAGCTTTCCAATTGTATTTCAATTTACAAAAGTAAGGGCTAAGCATTTAAATATATTGGATTCGTATTATTAAAGCTTTTGAAAGAAACAAAATTAGATTATTATTAAAGCTTAAAGTTTGTTGGCTTAAAAAATTATAATTCTTTTTAAAATCTTTAAGCTCTGTGTTTTTTAAATTGTGCTTCAATTCAAGCAAAGATTCTAACCAGAAAATCTTCCGCCTGCTTACTTCAATTTTAACAGCTTTTAAAAATAATAAGTTAAATTTGCTCTTAGCAATAGTAAAAGCTATTTAAGGAACAGTCCAAATTTTTAATTTATTGTCTACTTATATACAGAACTAAATCATTAAAAAGCCTTTATATCTAGAAAGTAAGTTAAAACGCATTGTTTTGAATGAAAGTTTGCAAATTATATCTCCATTTAAAAATTATTAGATGAGCTTTTAAACAATTTATTAATATTATTATTTAAATATTTAATCTTCAAAAATTTAATTTAATTTAATTTTAGCTTAAAGCTTAAACCTAATTAGCTTTTATTATTTAGTATATTAGTTAGAACTACAAAGTAAGAGTTCACATTGTTCCAATAGCATATTATAAAAATTTTACCTGATGCTTTTCGGCCCGAAAAATTAAAAGAATTAATTAAAAAGTAAAAGCTTTGAGATTATTGCTTTTAGTATAGGCTAAGTTCATGAATTTAGACAATTCAATAAAAAAACAACTTAATATATCAATAATTTTGAACCAAAAGATACAAACTTTTGTGCGTTCAATTCAGTTTTAGTTTCACTAGAAAAAAAAACTGGTTTAACACAGCTTTTAAAAAATAAAAATTTCAGATGATGAACTTTTAAAAACTCTTAAATTTCATTTGCACTTGTGCTTTGAAAAATCTTCTCAAAAACCTAAACTGTGAATAGTGGCTTTATATTTCCATTTACAAAATTATGTTTTAAAAACGTTGCAATATTTTTAATAAAGCTTTAGAAAGAAACTAAATTAATTATTATTTCGAAAATATTTCCTATTGCATTATTCTGTTATTTAGTAAAGACTTATTTAATTATAATTGTACTTTCAAGCAAAGTTCATAACTAGACAATTTATTAAAAAGAAGTTAAATCTATATTTTGAGACCGTAAGCTCCAATCTTCCGTCTGTTTATTTCAATTTAATTTAGGCTACATAAAAATCTAGTTTAACACATTTATTAAAAAATCACAAATATCATTTGCTTTAAACGATTGTAAAAGGTTTTCAAGAGACAGTGGGCATTCTTAATTTATTGTCTACCCATATATGTACACAAATAAATGTTTCAATTAAAAAGCCTTTATATCTAAAAAATAAGTTAAAACGCCTGTTTTTGTACTAAAGTTTTAAATTCACATTTACAAAATTGTTGTTAAGCTTTTAAAAGATTTACTGATTAAAGTTTTTGAAATAATAAAAATGTGATTTCTTAATTTTGGAATTTTTTCTTATGTTTTGAATTACTCTTAAAGCATTTTAATTATTTAGTATAATAGTTAAAACTACAAAGTAAGAGTTTACGTTGTTGTATTAGCTTTTTTTAAAAAAATTAACGTATGCCTTTTGGCCCGAAGAATTAAAAAAATCAATTTAACAGTAAATGCTCTGAGTTTGTTTGCTTTTAATTGTGCTAAGTTCATGACTTTACACAATTGAATAAAAAAAACTATACCAATAATTCTAAACCAAAAGCTCCAAACTTTCGAATGTTCACTTCAGTTTAGACTATAAAATAACCTGGTTTAACACAGCTTTTAAAAAATAAAATCCCAAATTTACACGAACTTTAAAAAACTCTTAAATTTAATTTGCGCTTAAATGTTTGTAAGAGCTTCTCAGAAACCTAAGCTGTCAGTAGTAACTTTAGAGTAATATTGTTAAATGATAATCCCAATTAGTAATTTATTGTCGGCGCATATCCCAAATTCACCCTTTCAATTAAAAAGTATTTTGAACTGGAAAGTAATTTAAATAACCTCTCGTTTTATAAAAGCTCCTCAAATATATGTGCCGGGCGTTTATAAAATGGAAGATTGTTTTTATTAAAGCTTTCTTTAAAGAAACAAAATTAATTATTATTTCGAAAGCATTTCCTTAAGCTTAAAGCTTGATAATTTTAATTATTTAGTAAAACAATTAAAATTACAAAATAACGGTTTACATTGTTGTAGATACTTTTTATAAAAATGTTTGATATAATGCTTTTAAAAGCATTGAGCTTTGTATTTTCAATCGCTCTTTAAAACAAAGATCATAACTAGAATATTCAATAAAAAAAAATTTAAGCAAATATTTAAAATGTGAGCTGAGTATAACTAAATTAGATTTTTTTTTTTTTCGCTGGCGCTACATCCCATAGAGGGATTTGGCCGCTTCATAATGAAGTTTCGTAATCATTTTTTCTAACGGATAATGAATGATTAATTCATTGATCCTAACATTAACCAGCCGTGATTTTTTCATCACCCGCCGGGAATCGAACCCGGAACCTCCGGAGCTTAAAGCAAGCATGCTAACCACTGTGCCACCGGGGCGGCACAGTGGTTAGCATGCTTGCTTAGCATTAGAATTTAGTTTAGAATATATTTAGGCTAGAATATATTTAGCCTGCTCATTTCAATTTTAGTTTAGACTATCGAAAAACCTAGTGTAACAAACATTTCTAAAATTACAAATTTAATTTGCTCTTAACGTTTGTAAAAGCTTTTCAAGATCCTATTTCTTTCAACAGAAACGATTTTTTGTCGAATTTCTCTTAAAGCTTAAGCATATTCTGTTTTAATTATTTAGTAAAAAATAAATCTACAAAGTATGAGTTTACAGCTTTTTATAAAAAATTTAGTTATGGTTTTTTGGACGGGGAAATAAGAAAAAATCCAATTTAAAAATAAAAGCTTCAAAGTTGCATTTTTTTAAATGATGCTTTCTAGCTAAAGCTTCTAAAAATAACAAGCGAGATTTATACTAACTTTAAAAAAATTACAAAGTGCTCTTAGGATTTGTAAAAGTTTTTCATAAAGCTTTTCTATGTAGACTGAATTTATTATGCTAGTAAATGCGGCGCTCATCTAAAATTAGTTATGAGATTAGTATCTATGGGAATGGTTTAAAAGGACGGACCAAACTAAGTATGGGCTGCGAACCAAAGTTCCCTACCCTTAAAATTGTGTCTAGAATTTGTTGTACTATGTTGGATCAGAAAGTTGGTTTATTCGCCTTCCTACTTTGTATTCATTCAAAAATTAATTTCACTTATTAGACATTCATACTATCTTTCTCTATTTTGTAACGAAGAGATTAATCAACAAATTCAGGTCACAAATGATCGGGATTGAATTTATCGCACTAATCAGCAAACACCAATCTATCAGCGTCACAGAAAAATATATAAATTAAAAGAAGAGTCTTTAATTTATAGCCTTGTAAGAAAATAACTATTTTAAAAGCTCACTTTATAAATAATTCGATTGCTTTTTGTAAATTTGGCTTTTAATATTTAAAGTGCACAATATAATTTTTTATTGATTAATAATAACAATATCGATGAGCTTTCATACTGTACATATTTAATAACTAGATAGTTTCAAATCCGTAACAACTCATCATATTTAACTTTATTATGCGACATGGATTTTAACGTGGTAAAAATCATTGTCATTCGTGACAATTAATTAGGTTTACGGTGCTTACTATTGTAATGTGCTTACCCACAAATGTTTTCACTTCAAGCCTCATCAATTTGGTTTCAAATATTTAATATAATTTTTGAGCTTTTCCTTTTTAAAATATTAGCTTTCGTGGAAGCGCAAAACGGAGCACATTAAATAAAATATCCCACAGGAAAATGAGATCCAGAAAAATTGAACGCTTAAGAGTCTAGCTTTTACAGTAGCAAAATTAAAATAAATCATTTTGAGCTTTCTAAAATAAAATGAGCTTTATTTAATATTAAACAAATATGTAAAATTTCCGATTTCTTTTTCATAAAAACCTTGATGTTGAATAAGGTGTATAGAGCTTTTAATATTTAAAATATGAGCTTTCACGAACCTTTCGAATATTTAAAACATATTTTAAAAGGCTTTTAAACTAATCCGGATTTCCATTTGTTTTATATCTGTTAAAATACTGAAACGGTATTACATAAGCTTTAAGCTTAGATTTTTCATTTATTTTTGCAAATAAAATAGCCGAACACTCACTATTCCTATACATCCTATACATCATGATACTAAGACACTTAAATTTTAAACATATTTTTTTGACCAACATAAATATAAATTTTCATCCATTTCCTCTAACGTTTGTATACGCCAACATTTGGGGCATTACTTTTAATTTTTTTGTTCATTTTTTTAAAATGCATAATTTGTCAACTAAAATGTAATAAAATATGTAAAATAGAAACAATAATTTTTATTACGAGTATGTACATCATTTGCGTACATACATATTTATACCATTCATGTACATATTTATGAATTCGTATCACATATACAGAGTGTGATACAGTGCAATAGTGTCAAGGCAAGTATTTTGTTCATAATATGTTCGTGGAATAATAAAATTACAAAATTTACCACAAATTTACATAGGGATATGACATGTTAATAGAGAATTTATGATCTAACATATGAAACCGCATTGTCATACGCAATTATTGCGTACGTCTCTGAAAATATATCTTTGTACCACTCTATATGTTCATCTGTATATAGAAATGTAAAATGTGTAATGTGAAACATAAATTTTCATTTATGCTACAGTAATAAAATTACGAAATAAAATGCTGTTATCAGTAAAGATATAGAAAATTTTATTGTTAAACATAATTTTCTTAGTATAACGTAACTTCATATAGTAGGATAGAATAATGCTTTGCAGGAGTAAGCATAAAATTTGTTTCCACGAAATTCCAAAAATTCCTTTTTTTATAAATGGTCAGCCAGCGTATACATGTTTTGACCTAAATCACGTACTCAAAATGTGATGCTCGGAATGCTACAACCCAGAAATTTTCAAAAATAATTGATGAATTTCTGCAAAGTATACCGAATTGAAGAATGGGTTTGTTTATTTACAGAACATGATTGTAGAATGATTATGTAGTTGTCTAATTACTTTTGATAGGGATTGGACCGTAAAATGAAGATAATTTTAATTATTAATATTTATTGTGTGGTGGCTTAAATTTCTTTTCTGGATGTACCGAAGAATGGATAGTTGAAAGCTTAAATTTTAAAATTGGTTTCGTGTTCTAAATATTTTTTTTGGAGTGATTGCGAATTAAACTTCGATCTGTTACCATCAACTAAAGTTAATTGTTTGATCACGAGACAGTCTTGAGAATTAACTAATCCGGATGAAACAAATAGTGATTTTGATTTATATCGTTTGACTGGATTGCATTGTTGCCATTTTCTACCTGTGTTCAATTAATAAATGGTTCACCAACTTTAAGTCAGTTTAATAATAAAGTCTATGAATTTAGTATTTTTGTATGGTTTTCTTCGAAATCTTAATTAAATGTTTAGTACAGAAAACCTGTTTCTCATTTCATTTTCAAGGACAGGAAAGCTTTATAATTAAATTGCGATTTTGTAGAACGATATAACAGAGCTAACAGGTTTCTCAGGTGTTGCGTTATATTAAATCTAATCCACCGGGAACAGCTTTAGTATTGCTATAGTACTCGCTTCACCTAAATTATCTTCCAATTAAAATTTAGCCAAATTTCAATTCAAAATTTCTAATTAGCTACCCTTGAGCTCTAAATACAAGAACAACAATCGTATATTAGTACAGTGGATATATTTCTCCCAAAAGCAAACATCAATTGTTTACAAACAAATGTAATTTATTTATTTACATAAATAAATAAAATTATAATCATAAAATAATTAATTAATTAAACAGAATTTTGTTTTTATTTCGAAATAATTTTTTTAATACTTGTCACAAGCATATACAAATACATACATATGTATGTACAATATATGTATGTAAAAAAATACCACCATAAGCAACAAAAGAGGAGGAAAAACAATTATGTCGTCTTAAGTAAGATGAAAATTAATTTCTTTTTTTTTTGTTTTGCTTACATTTCATACTCATACAAGTACATACATATATGTGTACGTATCCGTACATAATTTTTCATTTTCTTCATCATTTGTTTAATTTTTCTTTTATGGCTCATATGTGTATACATATACGAATGAAAAAATTATCATTAATAAATTAATCGTCTTATACATACTCGTACATACATCTTATAAATATGTACACATACCGTTGTATATATGTATAGGAAAATTGATTACATTGTTTTATAGAATTTTTCTCTTTTGTCTACATTAGGTACGTACGAGTACGTACATGAGATTCATGATTTGTAAATATTTTGTATTTAACAACAAAAGGAATTAAACATTTTAAATTTTTATGTAAGGCGCACATAAAATTATTAATTTGTGTGATGATGAAAATTAATTGATTTTAACTAAGAAAAAAAAATGATTTTAATTAATATTTGACTAAATAGGTAGAAATGGCAGATAAACAAATATAGTTTTAGTAGAAATTCATGGGAACTAGCTAGGTTATAATCATTAAAGCCACAATTATAACAGTTGGTTAAAAAGCCGGGGGCAAACTGATTAAATCTAATTAAATTTGCTACCTGCTCAAAAGCTAACTTTTTAAAATCGTTTGCGTTTGGATCCATTATGTAAAAAAGCTCCTTGAAAAATATAATTTCTCTTTAAATGAAAAAATTTCAATAAAGTAACCAATTTGTTTAAATGCTCGCAAATCAATATGAGAAAGTATGTTTGAAACGTCATCCCCTAGTATCATTTAGGAAATTATATGTTGAAAGCTCTCTAAAAAAAGTAAAAGTTTCGGTAAACTTTGCGTCTCATAATGACTTTACCAAGCTTTAAATTGATGATAAATTAACTAGGAAGCTTTAAAACAAAAGAGATTGTGTCAATCCAATTTAACCTATTGGTTAATTAAGCTTGTATAAAAAGAACTTGTAAATTCTAAATATTTCGTTTTTAAACTTTAAAGCTCGTAAATATAAATTATAAAACTTTTCTATTTTACCTTCTAGCTAGATTATACATAAATATATTTATTTAATCTTTTTGAAATGATTGAGCTTTTAAAAATGCAGAATATTGATTTTAAGCATATATTGCAAAAGTATTGAGTCAATTCGAGTTTGAAGTTTGGTCTAATTTTTACTGAAAAACTAAAACAGAATGAAGCTCACCTGAATCAACAAAAAATGATCTAACTTGCGAGTTCGAAATTGGAAGACAAATAAAAGGATCGGTAAAAAGGGTCCGATGGGAAAATTATCCGATGAATACACTACCAGATACTAAAAATTGGGTTTAGTATGAAAAAATACAAACCATTGCTTCACGGGCATAGTCTTATAAAGAAAAGTTAATTGAAAAGCCGTGATAATGCTCGTAAACGGGTTGGGACGTGTAATAGAAATATTTATATTTGCATATAACATACTAACATTATTTAGAACAAACGAAAATTTAATTTTTTAAAAGGTCGAATAAATAAGCAACGAGCTTTTTTATCTACAATTTAACAGTAATCTATTTAGTATGTTCATAAACTTTTATAATTGAACGTAAATAGAAATTACGAGCCAACCAAGGTAGCTCTGAAAACGCCTTTTTATATATTTTGAAATTAAAAAGAAGCTTTTCACAAAGTTCTTTTAGACGGTTTAAGAATTGTATATTTATCTTCGGCCCACAAATTATTCGATTAAAGCTGTCTTACAACAATAAAACCTATTTCGATTTTATGAGAGGTTTAATAATTTAATACCTCCACAAAATTCCCACATTGACCCATTATACACGAGTTTTACATCAATGAACTTAATCGATTAATTACAAACTTTTTTTTTTGTAACACTAAAATTTCGTTCTACATACTTTCGTTACCGCAACAACAAAAAACGACATCCTGTTTCACATTTTTTTAAACCATATCGTGCAATATAAAATTAATGTAAAGCAAAAACGTCCTCGCAAAATTACAATAATTTCCACATTATACAAAATAAATTCAGTTAAATTTTAAGGAAAATCACATTTTGTAGAAAAATTCGATTTTCCCTATTTTTATTGTGTTTTATATCGTCACGGCTCAACCACCCCCTTTAGTATTATAACGTTTTTAAAGAAATTTGTAAAGGTATACACTACATTGAAACACTCGTCGTATTTACGGTTGAGTTTTATCGAAAATTCTCTTTTCTCCACTGTTGCTTTCATTTCCTTTCGAATTTCAATTACTGTTTACAGCAAGTCCATATATACATAATAGCACAAGCACTTAAGTAATTAATAGCAAAACGAAAAAAAAAATATTTCCAGCAGTGTATTAAATTAGTATTCGATTTATGTTTTACCAACCAGTCGGATGAGAATAATACAAAAACAAAAATATACTTGTGACAACAACAACAATTGAATACCCTCAACAACTAATGATAAAGTTGCGGACGTAAAATATTGTTATGAACAGGCAGTTTAATAGGCATTAAATCATAAGTTTTCGAGTTTTTTTTTCAGTAACCAGGTAAAAGTAATTTATTTAACCACATATCAGGGTGTGCGGATAAACTTTTTGCATGCGAAAGAAATACCGCAAGAAAAAGTTTTAGCATAATGTGTTTATATTGAAGAATATATACAAAAAGTTTTGTGTTTTCTAAAAACTTAAATATCAAGCTTTAAGTGAACGTCATAATATTTTAAAAAGATTTAAATAATCAACCAAAAAAAAAAATATTTTTGGTTTCAATTTATTGTTCTAGACATATCGAGTTTTTAATAAGAATTATCTTCTAAGAAAATGAAGGCATCCATCAATCTCTTGTGGTTGAATTCTAAATATTCAACCAAAGCAAACAGAATCAAAAGGTTTTGGAGGACGATTGTAAAACTAGAATAAAGAGAGAGGGAGATTTCACTTATTATTCCCTGATGAATGATTAAAGAAGAATTCACTAATTATTTATTCATGATTTATATATTATTTCTCGTGTTATTTGATAATTACTCACTCATTATTCACTGATTTTTCATGCCTGCCATTACTTATCATTTATCTTTCAGAGAATAACCAACGATTATTGAGGGAGCAATGAATAAATAGTATGTCAATAATCAATAAATAATGAGAGCATATAACCTGTGAATAATGGGAAGATAATCAGTGAGTAATGAATAAACGAATATTAAAAATTAGTGAAAAAGTATGAATACTCAGAAAAACAGAGTCAATACTGAGTGAATAGTAAAAAACTATTAATTGAATAATCGGTCAATAATGAATGAAATAATCATCCTCGGTGATTAATGAAGAAACCCTAAGTGAAGAATGCTTGAATAACGTATGAATAATCAGCGAATTCATCAGTGAATAAAAAGTTAAAAATAATATGTGAATAATGTGTGAATAATCAGTGGATAATGAATAAATTATAAGTCAGCAATGAGCGATTACTCAGTGAGTAATAGCGATGTTGCTTTCGTAAAAATGCCTTAGGATTTCGTTTTCGATTTATTATTTCCAAAGACAGAAGATATTTCTTATACATTTTATTTTAGTGGTTTTGTAATTAAAAATCGGATATTTGTAATTAGCTAAACCGTTTTTAAATTTATTCATCTACCGTTATTATAATTTGTTTCAGTGAAAAAGATTGAAAAAAGTGAAAATGATGGATGAAGGAATAATAAATTAAGAGTGAGTTATCTTTAAAATAGGCTGCTAGAAATCGAAAAAAAAATGCTTTTGGGTTTAACTCTACACTTAGCGCAGAGGCGTAACTAAGGCATGGCAGGCATTTTGTATAAATACAAAAATGAAAATAAAAAAAATTTTTATAGATATAAATATAAGTGAATCTTAGAATTCTGCTACAATTGTCAAAAACGACTCCTTTAATAATTCAAAAGCATTTTGACAAAAGCTCGCTCGAATGTTTTAAACTTAAATAATGTTTTAAGCTTTAATATTTCTTATATTCTAACCATTTACAACGTTAGTTATCAATCAGTATAAAAAGCTAAAACAACATTATCTCTGAGTAAAAGCTCTGCATTTCAAGACTGAAATTAGGAAGATTTAACCATTGCTAAATAAAAGCATGCTATATTTTGTAAAATGCAAAATAATTTTATCATTGAAAGCTTTAACAAATTCAGATCCCTACAATAGAATTTAGCTTTAAACAAAAATGCAGTCAAGCTTTCTTCCAAAATGCATCTTAAATTTCTTTGGCAATTGTCAAATACGACTTCTTAAATAATCCGAAAGCATTGAAGCTTAAACAACCTTTAATTATTTAATATTAATGTTTCTTATATTTTGATCATCTACGACGTTAGTTATAGTCACTGTTAAATAAAATAAAATTACGACGCACAAAATGTGCGACCGAAATATTAAGTTTGAAAAGCTTACTTTTGAATAAAAGCTTAAAATGTTTGACTGGCGTTAAAAAATTGTCTACACTTAACCCTATTTCTAGGTTATTCTATACTATGTTGCTTCGATCTTTTCAAAAAATTTTCATAAAAGCTTATCTGCTTCAATTTTAAAATCAAAGCATTCCTCATAAGTACCATAAATTAACTGTCTTGCTTTGTTGTATATTATTACAATTAATTCGCCTTTCTACCTCCATTACATAAAGCACGAACTAAGTTGATCGATCATATTTACAATCCATATTCAATTTTTCTACATACTTTACATGAATGAAATAATCTGGAAAAAAAAGTGTACAACTTTCTCTCTCAAAAAGAATACTTTATGAGTAAAATATACACAAATCGACTGCAGATGTGATTGATTTACAGATTTTTCAATTTAAAAAAAAAAAAAACCTCCCAACATTTTTATTTTTCCATTTTTTCATTTCCTCCATTTTATCCTTACATAACCAATTCACCAATTCAGATGTAAAATGTATAGTGGGTACATTGTGTTATCATCATACACATCATAATAATATACACAATCTGGTTCAATTGAACTTTGATTTAAGTTTGTAAATATAAACATACACAAAAAATTGTGTTATTGAGCTTTTTCCTTTTACTTCGGTATCATAAGCACAAGATTGTGAAATTTTGTTGTTATTGTTGTTGTATTTTTTGGATAAAATATTGGGTTTGAACAAACAAAAATTATGTGCAGAAGAACGTATATAGTACCACACATATATTGGATTTCCGATATGCTCTTGGTATAAAAAGGGGATTATTTGTAAAGTAACTATAAAGAACTTTTCCTATATACATATCTAGAATTTAGAATCTAGAATTTATCTAACAAAAAATTATTATGCTGCTTCTATATTTTATGCATAATTTATGAAGAAGGGAGATCCGTAATATGTAATATACACATTCAGAAACAAACCAAAAAAAAAAAAAAAAAACAGGAGCAAGGTATTATAGTGTTTGTTCTTCGTGTTTGCTAGATCCTTGTCTCGATGGTTTCTACAAGGCGATATGATTTTATTCAAAATCTCTAGAATTTCATCGTTTTATATTTTAAGAAATCGATTTGCGAAACGAACCAAGTATACATATATAGGCGACTTTAAATTTACCTAGAAGCTTTGTACTCATTTTGCGTCATAATTCTAAACAAATCCTATTTTTTGTTGTACGCTTCAGGTTGTATGAAGGAGGCAAGAATACAAACTATTTTTCAAAATTTATTAGAAACGTTCGCATATATATTGAGTTATAGCTCAAGATGTTTATACATAAAGTACTTGAGTAAATATTTATCATAATATTGTTTAGTTTTGTGTGTGTGTGTTTTATTGATACATACAGATCTTATACACAAACATATATTGTGTATAAGGAATTTAAAGAATCTTCTACTTTCTAGCTATTTTAGTAGAAAAAGGATGAATATTCAAATATTATAAGTAGTTAAAATTAAAATTTGCTTAAATATATGGTTTTCTATATTATATCTGAGGTTTTATGGTAGAAAGGTACATAAATAAAAACTTGATTTCAAGGAGGTTAATTTAATTTATAGACGTAAAACAACTAGGTTATGTTTATTTTTGGGTGTTTTGTGTATGTAGGATGGTAAATATTATATTGTTGATACTTTTAAGGCATCCTATTGTTAATAGTTGGTAATCTATAGAATTATTCCTCTCAATCGTTTAAGGTTGAATATTACAGTAATTTCAATCCGCCTGTAGTTAAGTCTCATATCTGTTCTTGTACTCTTGACTATTGTTCAAATTCATGTTTTTTGATTAAAACTGTTGAAAGTTTCAAGTACTTGGGAATTATCATTGATTGTCACCTTAATTGGAAATTTCATATCGCTAAGGTTAAAAAATCTATCAATAATGCGTTAAGAATGTTATATTTGCTTAGAAGAATAGCCCCACGCTCTGCCTTATTTAAGTTTTTTATGCTTGTATTAATTCTAGGTTAGAATATGCACTGGCGTGCTGCGGTGGTTATTACTAGCGAATGCGATCAGGAATTCCCATCTCGAGAATTCTCCAGGCTTTATAAGTATTTTTAAATCTCGTTTCTCGAAAAATTTTATTTCACTAATTTTGGGAATTCTTGATTCTCGAGGAATTGTGTTTTTATCTCGGGAATTTAAAAAACACTAATTTTATTTGAATTGCAATTAAATATTTTTATAAAACAAAAAAAAATTGAAAAGTAAACTTTATACAGGATGGCTGGCGCTGATATTTAATAGGGGTGGTGAATGGTGATAGAGGACTTTATTTTGAGGCGTCATCATGAAATCTGTGATCGTTTGAGTTTTGACGAAAATCGAACGTTTTCCATAAACCGGCATCGTGAATGCCGTTTGATCGGTAATTTACCATCAGAAGTTTTCATTTAAAATAAAAAAATACTTTAACAGCAACAGAGAGAGTGCACACTCAACAAAATCGAGGCAGTAATTCGGGTTGTCGGATGTCCCGATTTTTGTTCCCCAGAATTTTGCTTTAGTTAACTTTATATAAAATTTCGAGGTATCATTTGTTAATCAGATTATGCGAGATTTATAACACCACACGGCCGTGCCTACTAGAGTAAGGAAGACAGACTCTTCACTAAGAAACTTCTATACCAAAATATTAATTTTGAAAGCATTTTGGAATTATTAGAAATATTGTTGGATACAAAATTAGAAATACAAAACAAATCTTTCTTTATCATTTTACGTTAATTTCAAACTTGATAATAAACGAACAATTTATATTCCCAAAAACGTGAAATTTTTTGGATAGGTATTTCGAAAACGATTTTTTTGGAGAAAAATTTGATTGAGTCCTATACTCTAGGAAATCCATTTAATGCTGGTGAGATCCGCTTAATAAGGGTTAATGTTTTAGAATTTTTTGTCCCGAGTGTTTGTTTGGAAATTATTCCGAAGTGATGCAATCATGATTGAGACCAATTATTGGATCAAGTTTTTAAGAAGAAAGATAATATTGATAATTTCCAATTGGTTATTTATAGTCGACTTAAGATCGGATCGATTAAACGAAAAGGCTATGCCATGGGATTGCAAATTAATTTCAGCAAACTGGTTTATGAGAAAGCATATGATTTAGCCAATCGTTTTTTGAAAATGTGTTTTCTTCCCCTGTACCATAAGTGACATTTAATCTAAATCTATACAAAACGTAAAAAGCCGTCAGGAGCAGACCAAACTAGAAAACAATTTAAAAAAGCATTAAAATTCGTGAGAAAACCACCGCAGCTTGCTGACATGGCCTATTTATAAAGAAAAGAGGCGAGACTAATGACACAATAAAAGAATTAAAAGTATCGCAATTGCTCAACAAACACGAAATGTTCAGGACTATTAAACTTTGCAGAAATCAACTCAAGCAGGAGAGATTGCGGAAGCTTTCGTTGTTGCCAAAGACATGATGGTGATTATCCAAATTAAAAAAGTCACCATAATAATCAAGTTTGCTGCAGCTGAAAATCTTCTACAAACATAAAGTTTTGTTGGAATGTCTGAAATGTCTAAAAAATGGATTCAAAATAAACAATTAACAAATTTTGCGAAATGAAAAATGTTTACCTTGAAGAGGTAGATTAAATTTAAGAATATTAACAAGAGATTTTATTTTAAAATGAAATTTCTGCAAAATAAAACGTCCTATTTTAAAGTGTTTTAGAAAAGGGAGGTTTAATTTTAAAATATTTTGTAAAATAGAGATTTAATTTTCTAGTATTCTAGAAAAAAGAAATTAAATTTTAAAATTATAATTAAATTTATACAAGGAAGACTTAATTTTCAAAATTCTGGGAAATGGAGGTCTACATTTAAAATAAGAAAGAAAATATTTTCATTTTTCAAATCTTCCGTCACAGGGAGAATTTATTTTAAAATTAAATTAAACTAAAATAAATATTTATGTTTCAACATCCTGGAAAAGTGAGATTAATTTTAAAATTGGAATGGAATTTCTAGAAAGGAAGATTTAATTTTAAAATATTTAGGAAAATAAAGATTTCTGGATAATTCTGGAAAATACAGATTCAGTTTTAAAATTGAATCCCAATGACTTTCAAGAAAGGGAGATTTAATTTAAAAAATTCCTAGTAAAGGAAGATTCAATTTTTAAAATTCTGGCAAAGAAAAATTTAATTTTTAAATATTCTTTAATAGAGATTAAATTTTATAATTAGAAAGTAATTTCTGCAAATCAAAAAATTTAATTTTAAAATATTCGAAAGGAGAATTAATTTTCAAAATTCTGCAAAAGGAGACTTAATTTTAAAATATTTTATAAAATAAAGACTTAATTTTCGATATTCTTAGAGCTATTGCTGACGGCATAAATAATTTGACATAAACTCAACTAAATAATTAGGTTATTCAAAATTGAATGCAAACTGATTCTCACTTTAATAGAAACTAAAATTCTACCTCTCCTATAATTGTTTATTTCATAAAATATGTGACAAAGGTTCAATCTATTTGAAATGCTGGAAAACTGCATAAATATGGTAAAAATGTCCACAATTTGTTCCAATTGGAATTCTCATATTTTTCAATGTAAATACCCTCCGACTTTTCTACGTCTCTAGCGACATAAATATTTATATTTGATTGTTGATTCAGTCCACATCAATGTTCTTTAGGTATAAAATTACTTTGAATTGCTATGGAATTGTTTTTTTAAAACTTTCTGTCACCAAATCATCATCACAAATTAATTTTTCTGGAATTTTAATAGTGTCAGGTGGTAAGTTGTTCTCACAATTAAGTTTCCAGCTCCAAGTTGTAAATGAAAACGTTTACTTGCATAACTGCAGCAACTTGTCAATTGCATTGAGAACATGATTGTATTTATAATAATCAAATTTTAACGATGAATGCACGGAGAATCGAAGATGCACGGTTTGTGAAAAGCTTCAATCCAATAGTATTTAGGAAGCGCTAATTCCACATGAATTCAATTGGTTGTGATTTATTGGACTTTGGTAAAAAAAAGTTACCTGGTAAAACTCTTACCCTCAAAACAGTTAACGTCAGTTATTAATGCGCTTACTGCGATATTTAGTACCCGCACGGCATTCCGTCGAAGTTATACTTACAATTTTATCATAGTTACATCAAGTCCAAATTACCCACGGTCGAACGGCTTAGCTGAGAAAGCAATTCACATATGCAAGACCATGTTAAAAAAGACCGGCGAAGATAACTCTTCTAATCTAGATTTGATGTTATTGGATTATCGAAATACACCTGTTGCAGGGTTGAAAAATTCACCTGCTCAAATACTAATGAGACGTAGGTTGCGGACCAAACTCGCTGTACCTACTGATAGCTTACTCCAACCAAAGGTCATGCAACATATTCGTACAGATTTAGTCGAGAGACAAAATAAAATCAAAGGTTATTATGACCGCACTTCAAAGGAAAGAAATATTACTTTTAAAGAAGGTGTTAATGTAATGAACCGAAATGATTCAAAAGGAACATGGCATACAGGAAGAATAATCATACGAAAATCAGAACCAAGATCATTTAATATTTTTAACTCGGCGCAACACTTTTCATATGAGAGTCATTCAGCCATCCAACTATATCATTCTCCCGGAGCTAAATATTGATTACGATCGAATTTTAAAAAAAGGAAATCAAGATCATAAAAACAAGGATGTTTCAAATGTAGCAGAACAAACATCTAAGAAGGTTAAGACTAGATACGGTAGAGTTGTAAAAAGGCCTGATTATTTCAAATTATCTTAAAACGGGGATGTTATTAAATATTACTGATTTATGACGTATCTCTTTGATACGGGTTCTTGTAAAACAATCATATTTAATTGTGCAGGCAGTTGATGTCGACATACCAAGAAATAAAGAACTGATAAAATAAATTTATTTTGTTTCAATAAAATACACAACAGTTTTACCTTTTTATAATGAATTATATGTAACGTTGTACATAGTCAGAATATAAGAAATATTAATATTAAACGATGCAAGCTTATTTAAGCTTAAAACATTCCAGCGAGCTTTTGTCAAAATGCTTTCGGATTTTTAAATAAGTCTTATTTGACAATTTCCAAAGAAATTTAGGATCACTCAGATCATTTGGAAGAAAGTTTGTTAATGGGCAGAATATAAGAAATACTAATATTAATTAAGAGCTTTTGTCAAACTGCTTTCGGATTATTTAAGAAGTCGTATTTGACAATTGTAACATAAATTTAAGATTCACTCATATAATTTGGAAAAAACCTTTACTGCATTTTTATTTATTGCAGGAATCTGAATATGGTAAAGCTTTCAACGACAAAATTATTTTGCTCTATCCAAATTTAGCTTTCAAATTGGAATAATTTTTCTAAAAATATGAACCGAAATATGATTTCAATATTCATTTATCAGTGGCTAAATCTTCCTAACGTCTATGTTGAACTCGAAAGCTTATACTCAAAGATATTGTTGTTTAACTTTTCATACTGAATTATAACTAACGTTTTAAAAGATCAGCATATAGGAAATATTAATATTAAATTATTTAAGCTTATTTTAGCTTCATACATTCGAGCGAGCTTTTATCAAAATGATTTCGAATTATTAAAAAATTTGTATTTGACAATTGTAACAGAAATCTAAGGTTCACCCTTATCATTTGGAAGAAAGCTTTACTGCATTTTTGTTTAAAGCTAAACTGGTATTTCACTCAATTTGAAATTGTATTGCAGGAATCTGAATTTTTTAAAGCTTTCAACGATAACATTATTTTGCTTTATATAAAATTAAGCTTTTAAATTCGAATCATTTCTCTAAAACTAGGAACATTGATTTTAATGTTCAATTAGCAGTTGGCTAAATCTTCCTAACGACAATCTTGAACTGTAAACCTTTTAATCAGGAATAATGTTGTGTTAATTTTTCATACTAAATTATATTGACGTCAAAACGAGTGGTCAGAATATTAGAAGTAATAATATTAATTGATTAAAGCCTATTTAAACGTCAAACAGTATTTTACAATTGCAACATAAATTTAAGATTCACTCATATCATTTGGAAGAAAGCTTTATTGCATTTTTGTTTAAAGTTAACCGATATTTCACTAAATTTCATATTTTATTGCAGGAATCTGCAATAATTAAAGCTTACAATGAAAAATGATTTTGCTTTATACAAAATTTGGGTTTTAAATGCAAACATTTTTTCTAAAAATATGAACTGAATTACGTTGTTAAATTCAGTTAGCGGTGGCTAAATCTTCCAAATGTCAATCTTGAATTATTATGAATGTTAAATATTAAATGTTTAAAGTTTATTTAAGATTCAAACTTTTGGTCAAAATGCTTTCGGATTATTGAACAAGTCAGTTCTAAAGTTAACGATTGAATCCGTATTTGATAAATGGTTGATAATTGATTCGAACCAAAGAGTTTCCAATTAATGGAAAAAGAAATTTCCAAAAAAAACAAAGCTTAATTAAAATTTTAATCCGTAAGTATTGTATACAAATTAAAATGAGGAAAAGGAAAGCTGGTCATTTTCCTAATTACATAAATAAACCAATCTTGTGCTAATTAAAGTTTTAATCTTTTAAAATAAACCTCATCTTAACCAATTTTAAGCTTTCAAATCCTGTTAAAAAATAATTAGCGAATTGTAGCCAAAGCTGTAACGCAAGTCTAACATTCTAAACTAAAATTCGTCTTTTTATTTCATGTAGCAGCAGCTAACTCTTCTTGATGCCAATATTTAACTGCAAAGCTTTTAATCAGAGATAATGTTGATTTGTTGCTGGTTGATACTGTTGCTTTTTAAATTGGACTTTTAGCCATTTAGACTGGATTAGGCCATTTTTGAATTTTATAAAATATAAGCCATTGCCCACATTTAATGGTAGCCAAAGCTCTAACGTGAATTTTAAATATAAGTCTTATTAAAAGCCCATTGGCCCTCATAATTTCATTAAAAATGGTTTTAAAGCATTTAGCGAACACTAGAATCCAATTTTGTGAAAAAATCGTTTGGAAAATATTTTCAATAAATTATCGAAAGCTTCCTGTATAATAAAAGCTTTTTTCAAAAAAAAATATTTTAGAGATCATTTTATAAATAATTTGAACTGGAAGAAGCTTACCAAGTTTACCAAGAAAAACACTAACAATTGAAAAATCACAAAATGTTGAAAGTGTGCACTTCTAAACAAACACGGCTTAATTAAAGCCCTGACTCATATTACAAACAACTTTGGGCTAAACAATATTTTAATAATCAAAGTTAGATTGCCTCGACACAAGTCAATTTTAAACTTTACGAATTCTAAAAGTTCAACTTAAGGTCTAAACAAGCGGCATATAGTGAAACTATTTGTATTATTCAGCGGAGCTTTTTTGGCTATCGTAGAGTTATAAAGAATATAAGCCATATGGCAAATATAATATTAGATCTGACGTCGATCTAACATAAATGTAAAGCTCTTATTTAAAGAACAACATCTTTTCAGCTTATTTAAGTTTCAACCACTCAAACTTTCAAACGAGCTTTTTTTATTTTTTATTAAATATAATAACATTTTTTTTAATGCTTTTTCATCAAATTTGTGTTGAACGTTGCGTGATATTTTAACATATTTCAATTTTATTACCCACTAAACATCTCTTTAGGAACCTCAATCTCTTTAGGAGCCAAATTATGCCCAAAAATATTAATAACCACTCACTCAACTGAACTTCGCCATTATAAAACATTGAAAAGTAAGAACTACAAAATAAACAAAGCATTTTTTACAATTAAAAAAAAAATTAAAAAATTATGAATCTCAAAATTAATTACCCGCAAAATTTAATTAAAACGTAATTAAGTCCTAATCCACAATTATAGTAATATAGTATGTGCGAAGCAAAAGCTCGTCTCTTTCGTGATTAGTTTAATAATCGACTTTATGCTAAACAATATTTTAATCTCCCTAAGCTTAGCCAATTGTTTGGGTTTCATAACCCTAATAAGCTTTTTACAGAAAGCACAACAAGTAAAATATAGCACACCCACATACATACATACATTACAAAAATGAAACAAGAAGTGATAGACAAAATGTGTAAGTCATACTCGTATGTACAAAAATTTAAAAAAAAAAAAAATCTGAAGTTTTCTACACCCTACTAAATACAACAAAAACAAAAATTGTGCTTTTCATAAATTTTTCAATTTTTCTTCATCATCATCTTCATCATAATCATGCAAAATATTTTTTTTTTTTGGTTTTAGCAAAAAAAAAATGTTACTCCTTCTAGCTGTGTTATTATTCACACATTGTCTCTCAACATACACATGCGATGTTGATTTCCGGATGGTGGCTCACAGTTATGCTAAAATAAAATATATTTTCATTCTCCCAGGGCTTAATTTCTACACACACATAATATTGGAATAAATTCTGATCGATGAAAATAAAATAAAAATTTACGAATTATTTTATTATACGTGAGGATTTCAATTTTTGTGCTCGCTCGCATTAATGACACAACGAGATGAATGAGTGGTGCCTATATTTATATAGATTTAAATTTAAATACAAATCAAGCCAAATGTACGTATAGTATGTATATAGTATAAATCCGGAAGGCGAGATAGACATCAAAATGGAAATTGCTCTTTTTAAAAAAAAAATTTCTGGTTGAGCATTACGAAGATTGAAGAAGAAATTATCAGATTGATTTATAATGTTCTTTGTACATAAATATACACAATATATATAGAAGAGAATACGTTCCCATCTATTTTTTTTTGTAGTGTTTGATTGATTGCCTATGGTTTTGAATTAGTTGACAATAGGGTTTTTAATGGCATAGAATTTTAATGTGATGAAAAGTTATTTTATCCCCAACCTCAACAAAAAAAAAATAAAAATAAGTAAAAGATTGAATCTTTCTATTCACAAAAATGGGTTATAGCATAGGTATATTCAATCAAAATAAATGACCGCAAACAACACAAAATCAATATAGGAAACTGTTTTTTATGGAGTTTTAAATAATAGAAATAATAGCCATGGACTTGAGCTTCAGTGATGTCATTTTAAAAGCTCGTTTGTGTACGTTTTATGATTAATACCTTATTTTTGGACCTATGTCTTCTGATGCCTTTGGACCTATGTCTTCTGAAGCATCTCAAACTAGTACTTCACGATTTGATTCAAAAATTCCATTTCCAGAAATATTTTAATAATCCCCTTAATAGTTGTCAAGAAAAATGTCAACTATATTCAAAAATGGAGCATTCTGCCAAGTCTCGTTTCATATTTAATAAACTAAACCAAAGACAAATAATACTCCAAATACGTCTCTAAATCAACCTTCTAATTATGTTACATAAAAGAGTGCAAAAAACGCGAGTTTAATAATAGAGAATCTGTTAATTTTCAAACTAGTAAATCTAATTTTAAATCAGAGAATCCAGATCAAACTCTAACTTTCATGTGTGGTAAACTACAGTCAGTCCAACCAGTCTAATACAGTGGTTCGGGCTTCGGAAATTTAAATCTGTGTTCAAGTGAATTTTCAAAAGTACAACAAATTTCAAATGCTAAAGGGAGTTCTAATTCAAAACATCAATGATGCTAAAGGTAACGTTTACAGTAAAAGTGCTGCCTATTCCATTTTGCTACATTCCTACTGGTGAAGAGTTTGTAAATTCAATTTCTGAGTGGGGACAGTAATTAGGGTGCCTGTTTCTAAGAATTTCGATAGAGATTATTTAAAGAAATTCTCCCCGGCGTTTTAGTGACAAGTGCTATCGTAAATCCTAAACATTCATTTATTCCTTTGAGTATTTTAAACACAAACGACCGTACCACAAATATCCATAATTTATCTATTCAATTTCAACCTTTAAATGACTATAAAGTATTTAATTTAAACTGTTTAAAATTATCGTAATCTCAAATTGATACGTGATTGATTGTGTTCCACGAAATTCCTCTGCATCCTAATCCTCGTCCTGTACACACTAAAAATTACAAAATATCCTGAGGCAGTAAAAATCGAAATGAAAAGTCAGTTAGATCAAATGCTCAGAGGTAAAATCGTTTAACCATGTTCTAGTCCTTATAATTCTCCTCTTCTAGTCGTTCCAAAAAAATCTTCTAACAATGAAAAAATGGAGATTGATGGTAGATTTCAGAACACAGATTTCAGAAATTTGCAGAATTCAAAGAATTTGTAGTAAAAAACATTTTAAGTTAGCAAAATGTATAGTCCCCTGTCATTTAAAACAATTTATAGAACTTACAAAATCTACAAAATTTAAAGAATTTAAAAAGTTCATAAAATTTATTGAATCTATCAAGTTTTATAAATTCTTTTCTAAACTTACTGAATTTTTCAATTTCCTCTGCTCATACCGGCATTAGCAGCGTAAATATTTAGGTATGCTCAAGATGGACAACCTGGCGGATCGCGAAAACAGTAAAGTGCGCGATATTTTACGCTACCGAAATAGCTCTAAATAATTCCAGTAAGGGTGAAGGGGATACATTATCTGCCATTATAACTAACCTAACCTAACCTAATGATTTTTTAGGCTTTATAGAACTCAAAGAATTTATTGAATTTATAGAAGCCATTGAACCTTTAAAATATCAATTAAACAATTTTAAAATATAATAACAGAATTTATCGCATTTACAATTTTTAAGAACTAAAGAATTTATGAGATTTGTAGAATTAAAAGGACTTATGAATTTTAAAACTTTATTCATAGAATTAGTCGTAGAATTTATAAAATTTATGAAAATTAATTACTGAGTTTCTAGAATTATTAAAGTTAATAGGATTTATCGAAATTTTTAAATTCATAAAATGTATGGAATTCAAAGAATTTATAAAATTTATAGAATTTATAGAAATTATGGAATTTTTAGGATAAGTAAAATTTAGGTTTGAAGAATTTATAGAAGTGACAGACTTAAAATAATTTATAGAACCCATAGAATTTAATATTTAAAAAATTTCTGAAATTTATTGAATTTACAGAGCTTATTAAAATATTAGAATTTATAATACATATTTATAGCCTTTGCCAAATTTAGAGAATTTATTGGATTTTTAAGATTTATAGAATTTAAAATATTTACGGAAGAACTAAACAATTTATGAGATTTGTAGAATTTAAAGCACTTACTGAAATTTTAAACTTTATTGATAGTATTTACAGAACATATAAAATTTAGATGATTTATAGAAATTATTGAATTTATAGAACTTTAAAAGTTTATAGGATTTAGCGAAATTGTTATATTTATAAAACAAACAAAGTTTAAGTTTGTAGAAATTATAAAACAGATACACTTAATACAATTAATAGAACTCAAAGAATCTACAAAATTTAAAGAATTTATATTATTCATAAAATTTATAAATTTTATATAATTTGTAGAATTTACAGAATTTATAGAATTTAAGAAGCATATTGGATTACTAGACTTTATAGAATTTACTGTAGGATTAATATAATTTATAGCGTTTGGAGAATTTTTATATTTAAAAAATTTATTTAATTCTATAAAATTTTTAATTTTAAAACTTGTATACGCATTAATTATAAAAATGTATAATATTTATTTGAAATAAAAAAGTTGGTTTTGTAAAGTTTTAATTTTTAATTTTTAATCAGAGATTTAAAAAAAAAAATCAATTCCGGAATTGATTCCGGAATCGAGAACATTTAAATTCGAAAATTTCGGAATTACTTTTTGGCTAAAAATTGGATGCCCTATATCACTTTGATATTCTAAACTTTAAAATCTGAGAAAAAAATCATAGACAAATAATAAAATTCTATATGAACTAAAATTTGAAGTTTTTAAAATTTCTTTGTATTTGAGTACATTATAAAATGTGGCCAAATTCTAAGATTTGAAGAATACGAATTTTAATAATTAAAATTTGGAACGTAATTTAAATCTAAATGTTGGCTAAATTCTGCTGTTGATATATTAAAATAATTCTGAATTTTAAGCTGAAACTAGTGATAAAGATATTTGTATTCATTCTCAGATTATAAGTTATAGGTTAATTCTGATGCAAATTCTTAACTTTGAAACATGAATTCGGAAATTTAAATATTTATTTTGATTTTTAATTTCAAAATTTTATTCCTAGGCAATTTAAATCTGATAGTAAACTGAAACTTTTGAATAAATTCTGAAAAATTCAATGTGTGTATGTGTTTAGGTGATATTCGTAGTATTCAAAATTTTGCAAAGTCGTAAATTTCTTTAAAATAAATTCTGAAAAAATACCTTAAGATATGGACTCAGCAAATCTAACAGTAAATTTAAGTTTTACTGTACCAATTCGAATTTTCTATTCGAAATTATATTAGCAGCCATATTCCGATTAGTACCTAAATGGATGGGATTTCGGATTTTGGTTTTTAAAGTCTAGAATACCAAAATTTGATCTTTTTTTAATAAATAATTTTTGAAATACCATTTTAGGTAAATACGAATTTACAGCGAGCTTTTTAAAAAATCAAGAACAAAATTTTCAGAACCTTACTTAAAATAATAATACTTAAAAGATAAATTCAATAACGTGTAAGCTTTTAAAATTTCCGAATTTTGTATTCATCTCAATTTAAAGCCGATATGGAGTTCAACAATCTTACCAAACTGCAGATATTGTGTCCACTCACCTGAAAATAAAATAAAAAACAATCATTAGTTTGAATAGCTTTGAATAACTTAGAACTTTTAAAATAAAGCTAAATAAAAATAAATTCGTATACAAAACAATTTAGAAAAAAAACAAAATCGAGCTTTTCTAAAAAAAAATACTAAACTTCAAAATTCTAACAAATTGTGGTTTACTTCTTTAGTTTGCAACCTATTTAACAATTTTGAAGCTTTTCAAATTCTAAATGAAGTAATTCCGTGGAACAACAAATTTTCGCGAATTTTTAAGCCTCCCGAAAAAGCTTTATATTTCGTTTCTTCATATGTATTTATAACTTGTAACGTTAACAACCAAAGCTATTTTTACTACTCTCATTTAGAAATAATTGTAAATGCCTGGAAACCAATAAGAGCTTTAAAGCTTAACTAAAAATGTTAAGTACACATGGTTTGATTTCATTTAAATAGACTGCTTAACAATAAAGTAAACAATCTTGAGAGATGTTGATGTAGAAAATGTTTGACTTGTGCAATTACTAGAATTTCTTATACCGTTGTACAAGAAGAGAGAAGATGAAAAGCTTTCTATTATGTGTTTGTAACAAAGTGTAAATATCATTGTCTTTCCGAGAACAAAACCAATTTTTTGTTTGGTAGTTTAATTATAAAATTTCATATGAAAATACCATTCAAGCATAATACGAGTAGGTAAGTCAACATTCCATTTATATACACAAGATGCATCATCATCTATCACAAAGTTAATTTTTTTTTTCTCTACATGTCGCTCTGCTTAGGAATTTGTTTCTTTGACGCTTTTATTTATTTATCTAACTAATTTTTGGTATCATTATGTTCACATAAACAATATGTAAACAGATACGCACGTCAGAAATTTTTATTTTTAATTTTTTATGCGAGGAGCTTTCTATCCGCAAGTATACTGCGTGTATCTAAATAAACTGACGCAGCAAGGACGGTATCCAGATTTCATTATTCCGGTCCCATGATTTGTTGTTTGATGTTTAACAATTATTTTGAAGAATTATTGTTATAAATAAAAGCTTAATTTTATTATCTTCCATTCGATATAATTCGATTTATTAACTCAGAGATACGTATATACCAAAAATGCGATATTTTATCCGTCGAATGTTTAACTCTAAATCCAACAAAATTTATGTTACTGTCAGAGGAAATATTTTCGAATTCAATCAGAATTGATTAGTTTCCGATTTCGATTAATATTTAATGGTTTGATTTGTACAAATTGATTCGAGTCGTGGTTTTCTAATGGCTATACATAATAAATAATTTAGAAGGCTTATACAGAGTTAAGTTTTATTATTACGCTAAAGAAAATATTGTTTGAATTGTCCGAATTGGTCCAAGCTGAATTATTCGTAGAGCAACAACTTCTTGTACTAAAAAAATATTAAAGTTAATCCAAAAGTGTCAGAACAGCAATATTGTCGTTGCTTTTAGTTTGAAAAATCTAACAACGGGCTCCTCGAAACTAATATACCTCTTGGCTTATTGAAAAAAAAACCTATTTCATTTAATTTTAAGTTTTTTTGTATATGCGTGACTGACATGTTTTGTTAGATTCCTTAGACTTACTCCACCATGAATCGATAAGAAAAAATGCGAGTCCAAGAATTATTATTTTCACTATACCAGGGATAATCAGAAATTGGTTTTGTTTGCATAATTAATTGCAACATACATAGGATACTGGTAATAATAGGTTTCGTTAACTATAATTAGTACAATACATCGCATATAGTTAAGTAAATTGCACCTTTGCTACTTGAAACGATTAGAACATACGGCAAACACGTTTGAAATAATTGGAGCAAAATGTTACCCTGTTAAAGTTAGCCTAAAGTTTCCAGTCGAAAATAATATGTCGATAATGCAGACTACCGTATATTAACATTCCAGCCGAAAATAAAAAGTGTTGTGGTTATCAGCCGAAAGTAAATAGGAAAACCTTGTTTAGCCTAATCGCGGAAAACATTGGAAAATCAGAAGAATTAACAAAATTAGAATAAAATCAACCTCTAGAGTGTATATCTGAAGTTGAATCGTTTTTATTTTGAAGTTTCAAGTGGAAAATCTCGGAAAATTTGAAAAACTTTCCAGCCGAAAATAAAAAATAAATGTCAGCCTCTAGACTAGAGTGTTATGTCTGGAAATGGATTACATTGATGTGACTTATCAATAGCTACCACAGGAAAAAAATTCTCGGAAAATTCGATTTTCCAAAAATCATTATAAAATTTCTATAAAATCAGCCTCTAGAGTTGTTTGGAGTTGTATTTACACTCACTAGAGGCTTATTTTATACAAATTTTCAAATGATTTTTGGAAAATTGAATTTTCCGAGATCTCACGGGAAACTAGAACTGAATTTTTTTCCTGTGGTAGCTATTGACAAGTTACATCAATAAAATATATCTCCAGACATAACACTCTAGAGGCATTGAGGAAACTGAATAAAATTCTGAAAGAGCTTTCGAATAAAATTGTAGAGGATATCGGTTTGCGTAGACCAAATGTAAACGATTCAATAGTTCTAGATATAAAATTCGACCGCAAGACTTCGTATTATAGATCGGCCATATTACAGATTGTAACCAACAGCGAATCCTAATTGAATTCAGAACAGCAGTTAGTATATAACAGAATTTTAGCTAGCGGTTACGAGTTCGTCAGAGAACAATTCTTCCTAAATGCACCTGGAGGTACAGGAAAGACATTCCTATTTAACTTAGTCACATCGTGATTGCCATAGCTTCGTGGTAGAACGGCCCATTCCACTGTTAAACTGCCGTTCAACATTTGCAATGACAACACAGCCATGAGATTATTGCGTGTCTGAAACGGTCCTAAATATGGTCGAAAGTAATGAAAATTTCCGTCTAGGTAAATTTGCGTGCCGTTCTCTGTAGCGACAACAACTTAACTGAATTTTCCAACACTCTGCTGAAACTACAAAATGGCGACCTACAATCCTCAGTTGTGTGTCTAATAAATGATATAAAGCAATAAGTAGAATCTGTATATCCCAGCATCGGAGATCCTCCAGAAAAACCCATTTCCTGGTTCAGAGAAAAGGGATCTTGGCGTCGCACAACGAAGCAGTACGTTTATGTAATTGAGCACCAAAAACGTGGCCTTCCACATGCTCATTGTTTATTTACTCTCTGTAAGGAGAATAAGTTAAAATCAGCTGCAGATGTGGACAAAATCATTTCAGCTGAAATTCCCAATAAAATTACACATCCGAAACTATGCTATATGGTAATAAAACATAATATACATGGGCCATGCGGAAATTTAAATCCCAATTGTGTTTGCATGGTTGATGATAAATGTTCTAAACAATTTCCGAAACCATTCTGCGTAGAAACCGATATATCTAAAGAAACTTATCCTAAATATAGGCGACGTCTAAATATAACTTCTGAAGTTATGCCCTCAAATGTTTATGTAGATAATCGTTTCATAGATCCCTACCTTAAAATTGTTGACCTTAAAATATAATGCTCATATAAATGTTGAGCTTTGTTCAACAGTTAAGGTCATAAAATATATTCACATCACGGCAATAAAGCTATAGGAAGAATAACAGCAGTTTCACCAAAAGATACTGAGCGGTATCACCTCCGACTGTTATTACTTTCGGTTAAAGGAAGAGAAGCTGTTTCCTTCAAAAGCTTAAAAAATTTTGAAAATGTAGTATATTCAACTTACAGAGAAGCTGCACGAGCTAGAAGTTCGATAAACGATTCTGCAGAATGGCATTTTTGTCTTTCTGAAGCTTCGAAGTATATGCTTCCAAAATCATTACACTCTCTTTTTGTTACAATTATTTGTCACTGCAATCCTTCACACCCATTACAATTATTACACGACTAGAAAGATTATATGATTGAAGATTTCATTTATTCTGGTCTAGGGGAAGATGCTGCGTTAACGAACTGCATTATTTCGCTGCGAGATTTATGTGAAGATGTTGGGTTTGATCTCTTTACTGTATTACCCGTACCAAATTCAGAAATATATAGGATAATCTAAGCGAAGCACAGCGTATGGCTCCTTCAAACATTTGGTCCCCTATTCAAGGTATAAATTCACAGAAATATTTCTACTTACATAGTAGAAATAAATTCTAGAAGAAGTAGAAATATATTTCTACTATATTTCTACTTCTTCTAGAATATATTTCTACTATCACTAAAACTGTACGTCTTCGAAGACGCGCAAGAGTCAAATTTGGAGTGAAAATTTGCTTCCCGTAGCGGAATTCAAATATAAATAATAATAATAATAAATATAACACATAATTTAAATTTTTGAAATTATTAAACAGTTTTATTTAAAAAATATTTTTGTTTCTGCTGCTGCTGCTGCTGCTGCTGCTAGGCTGCCTCTAAAAATCCAAATTTGAATAAAAAAGAGTTGGGAGTCCGCGAGCTACAGAAATTTAGAAATAAAGAAACAAATTAATAATAAAATTGTGCAATTGCGCAGGTGATCCCTAGTTATTGGTACAATATAGTTTGAATAAAACTAACACTTCTATTTGTATTAAGCAAGGTGATATTTCATAAAACTTTATTGATTACACAGAAATATTAAGATGCATTAGTGCTTATTAATATACTATTCATATTTTAAGTGTTTTTCACAAATTTTATTGACAATAAATTCTTCTACAACCAATTTATGTTATTACATCGATCTTTGCACTTCGAAATAAAAATCTTTTGATGCCAAATGCAACGGCAATGATAAAACTAAAAATCACCGCAATTATAAGGGCAAAATAACCAATTGTAAAACGATCTTGACGGCTTTGTTTAATTTGGCGAGACGAATAAATCGTAATTTTCAATAAAATCGCATTCTCTTCGATTTCCCTAAACGGCGGGTAGTCACAATGAATGGAGAAATCCATGTTTGTGCTAAGAGGATTAAAACCTACTAAGGGTAAAGATCTCCAACCTTCGAACGTCATACTTGTCTCGTTAACCTCCACCAATGTAGCTCGTAGTAACTCAAAGCTGCAAACATGTGTTTCGAAATTATGGTACAATGCGATTTTAACGTTGTCAATAAATAAATGACGATTCCGCTTAAAATACGGCATTACGATTTTATTTGTACATGGACCAAATACGTTCTGTTTACAAGCAAACCCTTCTTTTGTACCACATTCAGATGTAAGAAATATTGCAGGCAAAATCCGGTCATACGTGTGATTTTCTATTGAATATGTATTGAGGACACCATTAATTATTTCATAATCATTGCCCCTGGGATAGGTCGAAAACAAATTTGAAATATTTGAACAATTGTTTGCTCCGACATAAGCAAAACTCAAAATTAATACGAATATAATTTCAAACATGACGATAATGAATGAATATGTTTTGTTTTTTGGTTGGATGTTAATCAACTAATAGAACTTTATTATTGGTTGGATGTTAATCAACTAATAGAACTTTATTATTCATAATGCGATGTACTATAATTTACTATTGGGCAATGTGCCACGTATACTAGATTATACGCAACTATTGATGATGCGGTTTGATCTAATAAAAATTGTGCAATTCAAAAATTGGTTGTAAACCATCGTTTTTAATTTACCTAGCAACAGTTTGAGCAACATTTTTAGCTACAAAACCTACCACTATCAAACTAAAACTGAATTTTAAAACTGAACAAATCAATTTATTTTATTGAAATTTTAGCACTTCTCGAGAAGCCCTTCTTAGCATTAATTGGTTCTGCAATACTAATGAACATTTATATAACTTTTAGCCTGCAAGAAATTTTAAATAACTTATTAGTATATTTGAACAAAGGACTCTGAACCGGTATGAAGTTTATCACACAAAGTGTTGATACACAAATTATCGAAAAAATTCAAGTGTACCAGAAATGTGTAGTTGTACATAAAAAGGTGTATTTTTACACCAAAGATGAACCCTGCAGAAAAATACCAGGAAAGGACGAGGTGTCGAACGATTTTTTATAAATTATAATCGACTGAGATTTATTCGCATTTAAAACGAGCCTATTAGAGGCCAACCAACAAGCGATATTACTTAAGTCTTCATTTATCAGAGAAATATTCCTATCAATAGAATCCTGATCTAAACGACTATTTCTATAAATTTGGACGTCATCAGCGAAAATGTGAAATGAACAATGGTGAATAGAGGATTCTATGTCATTAATGTACATAGAAAACAATAGAGGATCCAGCACTGAGAGATAGTTAAAAATTAATCTGGCAGCGGAAACCGAAATTCTAAACTGAGATAAGAGTTTGTTAAAAAGAATTCTGTGATTAATAGAATCAAAGGCCTTAGAAAAATCTAACAAAGTTAAAGAAGTCAATTCCCTATTATTCATATTACGCCTAATATCATCACATATTTTAATAACGCAGTAGAAGTACTACGAAATTTTCTAAACCCAGATTGGAAGAAACTAGTTAAACTATTGCTATTTAGGTGCGATTGAATTTCAGTTTTAACAATTATCTCGAAAGCTTTAGAGAGAGAACTTAAAATGCTAATTGGCCGCAAATGGGATAGCTCTGAAAGATTACTGATCTTAGGGATGAGGATTATTTTACTTAGCTTCCACTGATCTGAATAGGAAGAGGATGTAAGAATAAAATTAAAGATATGTAACAAGTATTTTCAGACGAAAGGGAAAGCTCGCTTAACGAATTTTAAATTGACGTTATCCAGACCAGAAGATTCTGATTTAACATTCCAAATGGTAGACTGTAAACCCTCGAGAGAAATATTTGAAAACGAAAACGAATTAAAGGACGCATTAGAGAACAAATCGACGGTACTACTGCCCGAGTTCAAACTAGAGCAAAAATAACTATTGATATCATTGGGCTTAAACACTCCACTAGAACTACTCTTGCATCTGCCTAGGCTAACTAAAAATATGATTAGAAATTTACCATCATTAATTTGCACCTTTATCAAGATGTTATCAAAAATGTCGTCAATACCCTCCATCTCAGAAAAGATAATAGATGTTTTGATAAAAATGGCAACACCTCCTCCATCAATCTTATCGGTGATATTCAGATTCCTATCTTTCCGGATAATATAATACCGTGCATCAATTAGTTCACCATGGTTAATTGAATCATTAAACCACGTTTCAGTTATACAGATGAGATCGTGATTATGTTGCAAAGCATTCAATTTAAAATTTAAAAGTTTCGATCTTAGGCTTCGACAGTTTTAGAGTAGATGTCCATTTCAAAACAAAATATACTAACTAAAAATATAAAAATCAATTCTGCTCATGAGGTAATTTCAATAACTTGTAATGTGTAAAAATAGTGATAATAATAATAATTATATATAACAGCAAATGAATAATATATCTTTACAGCAACAGTAAATTAGTTCCTGAACCCTTCAAGATCACTCGATGAAAGTATTTTTAAAATGTCACCGTTCTCCTCTCTCTTTGCGTAAATTAATCCATGGCTGGCCCAAACAAATTTAAACTGGTTAACATCAGATTGTAACACTTTCTTAGCTTCATATAGTAAGGCTTTATTGGGAGGCGATAAATAATCCATGATTACTAAATTATATGTAGCACCATTCAATATTGTTTTTGACAAAACACTTTTGGTTTGTTTCGCCATAGTTAAAAATTGACGATGTTGTAATCGAGTGCTCAACTCAACAACAACGTCGATTTAATACGACATAATATGTTGCGTAAGTCATGCACATTATAGCTAAATCCCAAAAGCTTACTGATATCATTAAATAATTTAGATAACGTAGAATTATTCGATTCACTTGGCAATAAATTAGTAGTTTTGTGCTATTCAGTTGCTGCTCAAGATAACGACATTTATTTGTAGCAAACTCCAGCTGTACTTTAGTTGAGGATGTGTCCTTCTCCAGAGAAATAATTTACGCTGAATTTGACTTTATTAAATTTTCCAGCCTCACAAAATCATCACACTGTTTTGTGATATTAAGAAGAGACAGCGATAACGCATCATGCTGGAGCGTAAATTGATTATGCATTGCAACTATGTCATTGACGCCCATTTCGAATTTAAGATATCTTCAGTAACAACATCAGCAGCCGAATATCCAGCACCAGTGCAGGAGGCACAATTAAAGGCCATTTTATTCAATTCAATTTCAGCCAGGTTATTTTTTAGTAAATCATCACAATTTGGGTGATAAAAAGCCTTACACTGCAATCACTGGTGTTGAATTCTATTTGATGATAAGACTTTGCGACACTTCATACAATAATTTGGCATTTTGGGAAAATAAACTTACACAAAAAAAATTAACAATTTTTAATAGCAATACTTAGTCGAGAGTTAACAAGAAAACTACTCTGATTCAGAAATCACAAGGTGTTTCAAGTACAGTTCATTAATATTGTTTTTCACAATTTTATTGACAAAAAATTCTTTTACAATCAATTTATACTTTTTACAATTTCTGCCGTAGGCACTTGGCGAAGCACACTTAATACACACATTTTTAAAATTTTTTTAAAAACACTTGTTAATTATTTCGCAAAATATTAAAAATTTTGCGAAATATTTAACAAGTGTTTTTAAAAAAATTTTAAAAATATCTGTATCAATCAATTTATGTTATTACAGCGATCTCTGAACTTCGAAATAATTTTTTTTTAATGTAAAATGCAACGGCAATGATAAAAATAAACATCATCGCAATTATACCCACAATATAACCACTTGTGAAACGACCTTGACGAACTTGTTTATTTTGGCGCGAAGAATAAATAGTAATTTTCAATAAAATCGCATTCTCTTCGATTTTCCTAAACGGTGGGTAGTCACAATTAAGGAAGAAATCCATTTTTGAGTCCTTTGCCTTTCTTACATATACAAAATGTCCTAAGGATAAAGATGTCCGACCTTCGAACGTAATACTTGTCTCGTTAACCTCCACCAATTTAGCTCGTAGTAACTTAAGGTGGCAAACAAATGTTTCGGAAGTAGGATACAATCCGATTATAAAGTTATCAATAAATAAATGACGATTCCGTTTAAAAAATGGCATTACGTTTTTATTTGTGCATGGACCATTTACCTTCTGTTCACAAAAAAACGTTTCGTTTGGACCACATTCAGTTGTAACAAGTATTGAAGTCAAAATCCTTTCATGATACGTGTGATTTTCTATTGAATATGTATTGAGCTCGCCATCAATTATTTCATAGTCATTGCTCGTGGAATGGGTCGAATACAAATTTGAAATATTTGAACAATTATTTGCCGTGCCATAAGTGATTTGTAGTAGTAATACGAAAATAAGTCCGACCATGATGATAATAATCACTTGAATAATTTTCTTTTTCATGTCACACCTGTATGTCTAATCCATTAATTGAATTTTATTATTCATCGTGTTGTAACTTTTTGTGTTGGGTGAGTAGAACCTTTCACGTATGTATTACAAATTTTACCATTTCCAAATTAAACTGTCACAATAATGTGATGCAACTTATTATAGTTTGTAACTATGATTTTTAAATCGATATGATTGTGGGACGAGTAGCCTCCAATTATGAAATCTGTTTCGCAGCAATTTTTGCAAATGTTGCATGTCGCTCATGTTGAGATGGGTGTGGTTTACGCCTTATAAAGTTGTTTCCCACTGTACCAATATTTCGCATCTAATGATGAAATATCAGTTTCTTGGGTGAGTTGCTGTGTAGCCAATATTAGTCGTACAAACTTATGAAATATGGCAAACTATTCTGAATTTAATACTAAAATCGTTAGAAATTTTACTTAATAAACTTTTGTGAAGTAAATATTGGAATTTAACTAAGTACAATATTTTGCGAGAGGTTTGAAAGTGTATATGCATGTTAATTGAGAGATCTTTCATATTATAAGCGCTTTTCTTCAAAAATCTTAAACTCTCGTAAAACTTTCTACTTTGAAGAAATTTTTGAAAGGCGCTTAAAAATGCTAAACTATGTTTGACCAATATTCATTTGTTGAAGCTTTCATATAGCTTTAATTTAAATATCTAATATCTGATGGCTTTGGAATAAACTAACCAATAGTTGGTACGAATATTCAACATTTTTATGATCGTTGCACCAAACAGTCTTCTAACAAAAAAAAAGCTTAAGCAAATAAGTAATAGAAAAGTTTACCACCCATTTGAATGATTTAAAGAGAAGTTGTTTCGTCTTTCAAACCCAGTAGACGTATTTTTCATAATGTAATTTAAAGTAATTATAAAATAATAAGCAAATTAGCAGTAATTTGATTAAAAAAAAAATTATTGAATGGTCGAAAAAATGTGAAGGTCGGTTTAAGAAAACCGATAGTTTCTACACGTGTAAAGGTGGTTGTGGTGGTATTTATTACCCAAAATGTTGTGATCTAAATACTGTGTATGATTTAAACTTAGTAAACGAAAATGTGTGTTTAGTTATAACGTGTGTGGAATGCCAAGAGCCCAAGATAATCAAAATCAACTCATCAGTGGAATAAACAATATTAATGCTCTAATTAAAGAGTTTAAAAAATCTTTCGGTGCACAGATAAAATCAGTAGAAGGTGTAAAGAACATTGAAAGGAATGACAATAAAGTAGTGAATGAAACAAAAAAAAGTTTGTGCTGATAACAGCAAACATAAGGTCAATCGTTTGCTGATGTAGTGAAAAACGTACCAAGTTTTATATTCAAACCAGTTAGTTAATAGTCAAGATGGTTTAAATGTATTGTAGAAAAAATGATAAAAGATAAAATTATGAAGGTTGACAAAAAGTAGAGATCGTTCCGTCATAATTTCATGTGATGACGTTGATTCAGCTAAAAAATTGAGGAATGTTGGTAAAGAACATTTTAATCAAGATTATGAGATTGATAACAAAAGAAAGGAGATTGAGAGGGTAAAAATTATAAATATATCTGGAAAATTAAGTGATCAAGAATTGATTAATAGTTTAAAGCAACAAAACGATCCATTAACAAATAGTGAAATTAATGTGAAAGTGACGTATAAAACCAATAGAAGATATAAACCTTTTAATGCGGTTATAGAAGTGGATGTGGATAATGTATTAATTTTTACTGGAAAAGTTAATTTAGGATGGGATAAATGTGCTGTATTTGATGGAATTTTTATTAGAAGATGCTACAAGTGCTTAGGTTTTGGGCATAAAAGTGCGGTATTTAGCGGCAAATAATATTTGTGCTGAGTGGGCTGAAGTTAGAGAAGGCAAACATTTATGCTCGAATGTTATTTGTATTAAAGTGAATAATGAGACTAATTGGAATTTGAATATATGTATGTAGATCACAGCGCTCTGGATATTCTTAAGTGTGCAATGTTTACCAGAGGAAAATTCAAGCAGAAAGAAGAATGTTTCTCTAGCAATCAGAAACAAGTAATAACACCAGATTAAATCAATCAACACCAGGTGTAATCAATAACTTTAGTGAACTTGAAGTGATTTTGAATATGGGGAAGCCGGATTTTGTATGTTTGAGCGAGACTTATTTAGTTGAAGAAGACGAGGATGATATTGTTATGATGGATAATCACAAAATCGTAAAATCTGATTCTTCATCAAGACATACGGGTGGGTGGTGTTATGATATGATATTTATTAACAATAAATGGAAGGATGAGATTATCAAGAAAGTGACGTTAAGCTTTGAACTATGGTATTTAGCATTAAAGCTTAAATTGGGCAATATTACACTGTCCTTAGCGGTGTTATACAGGACTAATGGCTATTTGAATAGAAGTGTAAAATTTTTTGAAAATGTTAAGAATATTATGGATGAATTATGTGAGTTTAGCGAAAAAGTAATTCTGGTTGGTGACTTCCACGGCAGCTCTAAACTACACAAATTTGGAAGTAAATATGACATTGCGAATGGTTTGAATCATATTTGAGTAATAAAATGCAGCAAACAAAAGTAAATGAAGTAATTTCTTCCTAAAAGAGAGCAATTGCAAATTTTCTATGTTTTAAAACTTTGTGTTAACAGGAACTAATTGGGAGAGATAAGGTGAAATGATTTTTCTACATAAATTATAATCCTACTGGTCATTGACAAAACTTTTTTTATTGAAATGTTTGAATAAATTGCGTTACGCTCCATTTTAGAAGTGCCTACAATTTTCGGTAGTTCCATAAATTTGAACGCTGAAAATTAGTATTAATTTCAGAAGTTTTAGTGATAGCTTAATTGATAAGAATGATTTTCAAAGATTGAAGTTTCCTTACTTAGGTAATAAATTCCAACTGTACGTTTGACAAATAAATAATTAGCATAGTCCAGAGAAGATTGATGTTAAAGATCGGCTACTTAAAATCCTCGAGTCAGTTTTGTAATTTAAGCTTAAGTTAGTTAAGTTTCAGTGTTTCATTTTTAAAGCATTTAATATGTATTCTAGTTTATTTTAATAAATGATTTGAAAGCTTTAACCATACAATTTTAAGTCTGGGTAAATAAAGTGTATAGGTGTTTGTTAAATTTCTAAATTACTTAAAAGCTTTCTGAATAAGGTTAACGATTGGCAATAAGCGTCTTAGATGTTCTATATTTTCTGAATTAGTACAGCGTCAGATTTTAAAATAATCGCATTTTTTTAATATTCTTTTATGACTCACTGTGAGTATCTCAAAGTCTAATGTTACCTAACTAGCCATTCCAATTATTTCAGAAAAACTTAATAATTTAAAGAACTATTTAAAAATTGAAACTAAATTCAGGGAGCTTTTAGAACTTCTCATCATTCATAGTTTGAAAGTTAAACATTTTAAGGTCAAGTTATTCTGAAAATAATAAAAATCGTCTAGGAAAATTCTAAATTTAAATCAAAGCTTTTTTTGAAAGCTTTGTTATGCCGTTTATCATAAGGAATCGACAATTTTACTCTCAGATTTGTAGTTAGATTGTACAATTTTATTGAAAAGTTTGATTGCAATTTTGATTTAAAACGAGCAAAGGTGTTGCGAATGAACGGGACCAGTGTTACGTTCCAGGGTTGGATAAATTCTGACTTACAATTTAAGTATTCAAAACGACTCATCGGCAGGTTGCTAAATCTTCAATCTTGTTGTACCAAAATTAAAAAGAAATTGAATAGAATCTAGACAAAAGCAGCGAAATTTTGAAAGGAGATTTGCAACACCTTATGTTGTGCTTGTAATTGTAACCAGCTTGGTTTATTGAAGCTTTTAATACTTAGAGCCTTTTAAATACTTCGAAGCCCAGAGTATATTGACAGGTTCTATAAATAAAAAATAATATTTTTTATTAAATGCAAAATGTAGCATGGAAGCTTTCATAAGCTTTTCATATTTATCATAAAAGCTTTGTGGTTTTGACGTCTTGTTGAAACTTGTGGACAACTTTTATAGTAAATAATGATTTATGTCTCTAAATACCAACTAACCTCTCTTGCGGGAATATACGCTTTCATTTAATTTAAACCAAAAGAGAGAACATTGAAAACCTTTGAAGTGACCATGTCTTAACAAATTTGCCTTGAGTCGCTCTCTTCAAAAATAAGCATTAAATTAAATGTTTGATGCCATATAACCCTCCCTTATCTGAAAAATGCGTCTTTTTAAATTTACATGGAAGGCTGTGTTTCAATCGGGTAAAAAGTTAAATTTTTTAACTGTGGTAAAAAATATTAAATTTCCTCACTTTTAATTCGTTTTGGTGTTTCAAATGAAACTGGTTAAAATAGTGTCGTTTACGTTTTTATTTTTGTTTTGCGCAGAGAAAAACAAAATATAAGCTACAAATTTTAACTGGTTCGTGACCAGTTAAAATTTTTGTGGTGAATAAAATGCCAAACATTTAACTTTTTAACTTTTTATGCGATTTTTTATTCGTTTGAAACACAGCCGAAGTATTAAAAAACGTTTAAACGAGTATAACTGTAGTTAACTATTTTAATTGAAGCTTTGGAAATTCATAATCGATCAATGTAAAATGCTTTACGAATCCTTCAGTATAAGTAGTAAATCTTGCCAAATATAATTAAAAATTTGAAAAGTATAATTCACAAATTGTTAGAGCTTTCTTACAGTATAAGGTTTAGTGTAATTTCACACGCCTTGTAAAGCGTAAAGCTTTTGCTAACAATATTTAAAAATTAGAATTTATTTTCCTTTAATATTTCATGCTAATTATAAAATTGACCTGTAATTGTTGTGCCAAAGCTCATTTAGATTGCTTGATTATTTCCAGACATTTCACAGAAAATTCGATTTTTTTGGAAATCAGCTTAGTGAAAATGAATAATTCCGAGGTAAAAAAAAATAAAAAATCTACAGTGCTCCGAATGGGGTTCTTGGATGTGGGGAAAAAAGAAACAGTAATTTTCTTTACATTTTTATTTATATTTAGAACAATTTTTGGTACAATTTGGTTTGAATAAAATTAACACTTCTACTTGTATTAAGCTAGGCGATATTTCATAAAACTTTATTGATTATACAGAAAGGTTACGAGTCGTAAGTGCTTATTAATACTATTTGTATTTTAAGTGTTTTTCACTAAATTTATTGATAATATATTCTTGTACAACCAGTTTATGTTATTACATCGATCTTTGCACTTCGAAATAAATTTTTTTTGATGCAAAATGCAACGATAATGGTAAAACTAAACACCACCGCAATTATAAGGGTAAAATAACCAATTGTGAAACGACCTTCATGATTTTGGCTAGACGAATAAATCGTAACATTCAATAAAATCGCATTCTCCTCGATTTCCCAGAACTTTGTGGTGTCATAAGAAATGATGAATTTGTCAATAAATGATGAATACTTCTTCTCATGTTCAGTAAGTCCTAAGGATAAAGATGTCCAACCTTCGAACGTAATACTTGTCTCGTTAACCTCCACCAATTTAGCTCGTACTAACATAAAATAGCAAACATATGTTTTGAAAGCAGGGCGTATTTCGATTACAAATTTATCAGTAAAACAGTGACGATTCTGTTGTAAAAATGACGTTACGTTCTTATTTGTACAAGTACCATCATATAGGGACCATACAGGATCATTACTACAATAAAAGCTTTCTTTTGTACCACAAGCAGGTGCAACCATTAATGTAGCGCTCATCTTTTCACAATGATACATGCGATTTTCTATTGAATATGTATTGAGCTCGCCATTAATTTGTTCATAGTCATTGCTCCTGGTGGTGGCCAAATACAAATTTGAAATATTTGAACAAGTGATTGCCGCGCCATAAGCAAAACTCAAAGTTAATACGAATATAATTTCAAACATGATGATTAATGAATGAATTTGTTTTGTTTCTACTTTGGTTGGATGTTAATCAACTAATAGAACTTTATTATTCATAATTCGATGTAATTTACTATATTAGGCAATATACCATGTAAACAATAAATTTGTTATTCCTGAAAAACTTGATATTACACAACTATTTATGATATGCTCTGGTCTAATTAAAATTAAGCAATTTAAAAATGGACTGTAAACCTCTCAGGAAAATCAGACTGACAAGAAAATTGGGGAAAAGTCGGCATCATGTGAAATTTGCTAATAAACAGCAAAATTATTTTTAAGCTGGCCAGAGCCTGATGGACCTTGGCAAAGAGTTCATTTGGATTTTGCTGGACCTTATTGAAATTGCTATTGGTTCGTCGTAAGCATGTCTACTATAACATTAGAAAATACGATCGAGAACTGAAAAATATATTTGCTACAAAAGGACTCCCAGACTTGTTAGTGACAGATAAAGGTACTCAGTTTATGTCCGATGAATTCCAAAGTTTTTGTAGCTCCATTTCATCCGGCATCAAATGGAGAAGCTGAGCATTTTGTGCGAACGTTTAAGAGTGCTATGAATAAATCAAATTTGGCGGGAGATAGCAAAGAAACTGCTCTGTTGAACTTTTTATGGACATACAGAACTATACGCCAAATGGACGAATGAGAAAATCACCAGCAGAAATGTTACATGGTTGATAACCTAGAATTCTTCTATCAGCGATGCTACCAAAAAGGAAATCTATTTGGGTAACAGAAAGGAGTGACTTTGTTCCAAAATATAAACCAAGTAGTTTGGTATGGGTCTGAAATTATGCCGCAGGGTGAAGTGGATTACTGGGATATTACTAGAAAATATAGGCAGAATGATGTATGTACAACAAAGACATCAAAATAAAATTCATAGCAGAGTAACATTGCGATCAGCAGCAGTAGCTGGTTTTTGTGAACCAAATTTATAGGCAAGTAACTTTAAAATGCCTGAAAATAGTGAGTTATGTATTCTAAACTATTGTAGCCGAATACACTGATAATTTCTTAAATTGTAACCAGTACTGACATTTAACTGATTAACCTTTATAACGAAAAAGTCTTCATAGTTTTGAACACATATAAATGTCTTAATGGAAATATCTGTGACTCCTGAAATAAATGCCATGATGATGATAAACGAGGAACATTATGCATAACTCTTATAATATGTTTTTAGGCTATATGGTCCTTCATTAGCATCGTGTTAATGGATAGGCCGATATACTTAAAAAATTTAACGAATTCAATTTTAAAACAAGTATCAATACAAGCAACTTGTTCACAATGAGCATCATGATAAACAATATCCGGATCAATGACAGTATTGGCATTTAATTTGAAAAACATACCTTTAGTTGTATTGCTCAAAATCATAGAATGAGCATAGTAATATTTTTTTACTAAGCATAAATCCGACTTCATATTTTGAATATTTATACTGTGAATAGGGTGATTATATAGAAACCCAAGATCGTCAGCGTAAGCTATCAACCTAGAGTTAAAATTTATTTGGATAAAAAAATTTAAATAAATTAAAAATAGCAGTGGACACAGCACTGACCCTTGCGGTACACCATCATTAATGTTAATGCCTTGACTCAAAACACCATTGATTTTAAGAACTTATGACCGACCAGACAAATATGATTGTACCCAATGCAACGTGACACCACGAGAATATTATGTTTAGAATTTCCAATGAATCTTCAGATTTATTAAATACTAGATCAGAATAAATTTGATTATTTGAGGTGGTAGTTTGTAAATTGTCTATGTTTATTGTATTTGTCTTTCTCACTTCAATAACAAGTTAGAATCTCTGGGATTTTTAAATACTTTTTTATATAAACCATTTTTCTACTTAATTTTGTTTAGTAGAATTGCTGAAATCCACCTTTTATCTTTAGCTTTTGCTATACGTGCCTTGAAGTATTATTATCAATGCATTGTTTTAACCTCACAATAAAATAATCATACGCTCTCTAGATAGATTAGTTTCGGAATAAACATTGAGCCAGCATTGAACTCAACAAAGAAATTTGCATAAGTATAGAGGAGACATAATGTTTCAATTTTGGCAGTAAATGATTATTGGTAAAAATGTTCGACGGTACAAAACTCACCGATGTTATACGGTGATCAGTAATATGCAGATCATAAATATCTGCAACGATACTAAATTCAAATTTCAAAGAATGTCTAAAAAATGTGTAATCTATGCATGTAGCAGAATCATTACAAATATTCGTGTTGGAACATTTAACATATAGAACGTAGGCCATGAGACAACATCATAAATATATAACTATCTGAAGATGGGGAATGATCTAATATATTTATATTCATATCACCCGAAACTAATAAATTTTTCGCTTTAATCCCTGATAAAATATTATTAAGCTCTACCCAAAGTTCTATATTGAATCCAAAAGACATTCGCGTTATAATTTGTTCATATCACTAATATTGCCTTGAAGCTTTTCAATAAATAATATTTGTACATACTTTTGTTATTTTCAATATGTAGTTTAAAGTGTTTAAAATGTTAATTGGAAAAATACAAAAATTTCATATGATTGCTTGAACGCTTTTAAAATTAAAAGGTCCCAAAATACTTTATGTGTTTATAATAAAATACGCAAATATAAATAGTTATGTTACAATGTTAATATTTTTTGAAAGCTCTAGTTATGAAATCCGAATTTTATTGTGAAAATATCATTTAATCGCAAGTTAAATTTTGAAAGGACATTTTGCAGACAATCAATTTATAGGGTTGATATAAAAAAATTGTATAGGATTTCGAACTTAATATGGGTTAACATTTGGTGGCAAAAAACCTATTATGGTATGAATGCCCATACTTCACACTACAAAGGATTAAGTATAATAAAACTCTATTAGTTGGTTGTATCCGACTAAGGTATTCAATAAAATGATCAACCTTCAGTTGCATTAATATCAAGAAACTCCGAAGAACTATTGCGTTACGCTTGCATTGCACCTGTCGTTTAGCTAGCATTGCTCAGATATCCAATTCAAAAATTGTAAGAGCTTTCTTAAAATGTAAGGTTTAGAGTAATTTAATAAGCCTTATAAAGCGTAAAGCTTTTGCGGACAATATTTAAAAAATGGACCTGTACATAATTGTTGTGCCAAACGCTCATTTCATTTGCTTGAATATTTTCAGACATTTTAACTTACCTAAATGAAAATCAGCAATTCCGAGCAAAAAAATCTAAAATCTGCAATTGTGCTCCGATTGTGGTCCTTCACGTAGGAAAAAAAGAAAACACTAATTTTCTTTATGTTTTCCTTACATTTTTAATTTATGTCACAAACAATTGTTGGTACAATTTGGTTTGAATAAAACTAACACTGAGCAAGGTGATATTGCATAAAACTTTATTGATTAAACAGAAAGCGGCGTATTTAAAGTGTTTTTCACAAATTTTATTGACAATAAATTCTTCTACAATCAATTTATGTTATTACATCGATTTGTGTACTCCGAAATAAAAATTGTTTGATGCAAAATGCAACGGCAATGATAAAAATAAAGATCACCGCAATTATAAGGGCAAAAGTCCCATTTGTAAAACGACCTTGATGGCTTTGTTTATTTTGGCGAGACGGATAAATCGTAATATTCAATAAAATCGCATTCTCTTTGATTTGCCTCGACAATTTGGTGTCACAATAAACGATGGCATCCGTTTTTACGCTCTTTCTCATCAAATAAGAACGCCCTAAGGCTATAGATGTCCAACCTTCGAACGTAATACTTGTCTCGTTAACCTCCACCAATTTAGCTCGTAGTAACGTAAGATAGCAAACATACATATCGGAATAAGGGTTTATTTTGATTATAAAGTTGCCAATAAGTAATTGACGATTCCGTTTAAAAAATGACGTTACGTTTTCATTTGTACAGGTACCATGTTCAAAAATATCACTACAATAAAACTGTTCGTTTGTACCACACTTAGGTGTAACACGTATTGTAGTCGAAATCGTTTCATGATAAGTGTGATTTTCTATTGAATATGTATTGAGCTCGCCATTAATTATTTCATAGTCATTGCTCCTGGGATCGCCCAAATACAAATTTGAAATATTTGAACAAGTGATTGCCGCGCCATAAGCAAAACTCAAAATTAATACGAATATAATTTCAAACATGATGATTAATGAATGAATTTCTTTTGTTTCTACTTTGGTTAGATGTTAGTCAACTAATAGAATTTTATTATTCATAATGCTATGTAATTTGCTATATTAGGTAATATGCCACGTAAACTTTAAATTGTTCATCCCATACTCTATACATATACGCTCTTGATTAACAAAATTGAGCAATTCATGCATCGTAAAAAGGTAAGTCGCTATTCTTCATGCCTGAGCATAATATAATCGCACGGACGCCACGATCAATGCTTGAGACCACTGTAACAAAAGAACCTCTCATCTGAATAGTGGGACTTTGCAATTTATATGAAAATGCTAAATATGTTTAAACGGATGTAACCGTAATAAACTATTTTTTTTAAAGCTTACTTGACGAATCCTTCAGTTAAACTTTCTAGAAGTCTAATTCAAAAATTGTTAGAGCTTTCTTAAAGTATAAGGTTTAGTGTAATTTGACACGCCTTATAAAGCGTGAAGCTTTAGCGGACAATATTTCAAAATTAAAATTTATTTTCTTATTTATAATATTTAATTCTAATTATAAAATTAAATTTATTAATTAACCTGTAATTGTTGTTCCAAAGTTGATTTAGATTGCTTGATTATTTCCAAATATTTGATAGCAAATTCGATTTTTGGAATTTATCTTAATGAAAATCAGCAATTCCGGGCCAAAAGAATCCAAAATCTGCAATTGTGCTCCGACTGTCGTTCTTAATGTGGAGAAAAAAGCAAACACGAATTTTCTTTAAATTTTTATTTATGTTATAAACAATTATTGGTACAATTTGGTTTGAATAAAATGAACACTTCTATTTGTATTAAGCAAAGTGATATTTCATATGACTTTATTAATTATACGGATTATAAAGATTAAGAGGCGTAAGTGCTTATTAATACTATTCATATTTAAAGTGATTTTCACAAATTTTATTGACAATAAATCCTTTTACAATCAATTTATGTTATTACATCGATTTGTGTACTCCGAAATAATAAGCTTTTGGCACAAAATGCAACGCCAATGATCAAAATAGACATCACGGCAATTATAAGAGCAAAATAACCACTTCTGAAACTAGCTTGATGACCTTGTTTAATTTGGAGAGTCGAATAAATCGTAATATTCAATAAAAACGCATTCTTTTCAATTTTCCTGAACGATTTAGTGTCACAATAAATGGAGGATTTCATTTTTAGTACCCCTCCAAAAGAATTAAAAAATGCGAAGGGTGAATATGTCCAACCTTCGAATGTAATACTTGTCTCGTTAACTTTCACCAATTTAGCTCGTACTAATGTAAGGTAGCAAAAATCACTGTTGGAAATAGGGTTCATTGTGATTCTCAAATTGTCAGTAAATAAATGACGATTCTGTTCAAAAAATGGCACTACTTCTTTATTTGAACACATACCACCTACTTCATCCTGATTACAATAAAACTCTTCGTTTGTACCACAATCAAATGTAACAAATATTGAAGTCGTAATATTTTCGTGATACGTCTGATTTTCTATTGAATATGTATTGAGGTCACCATTAATTATTTCATAGTCATTACTGCTGGAATTAGCCGAATATAAATTTGAAATATTTGAACAAATGATTGCTGCGCCATAAGCAAAACTTAAAATTAATACGAATATAATTTCAAACATGACGATTAATAAATGAATTTGTTTTGTTTCTACTTTGGTTGGATGTTAAGTCAACTAATAGGATTTTATTATTCATATTGCTATGTAATTTGCTATATTAGGCAATATGCCACGTAAACTAGATAATACGCAACTATTGATGATGCGCTTTGATCTAATAAAAATTAAGCAATTCAAAAATTTGCTGTAAACCATCGTTTGTTATAAAGTTATAAAATGTTTTAATATACCAAGCAACAGTTTGGGCAACATTTCAGCTACAAAACACCCCTCCTTAACATTAATTGATTTAACAATACTAATAAACATTTATTTAACTTTGAATGTTAATTCAACCAAAAAAATATTTGAACAAGAAAGATACACAAATTATTGAAAATACATAAAAAAGAGCTTTTATTGAAAATTCAGTCATTTTTACAAATTTGAAGTATTAGAAAGCTCCACTTAGTGTGTTATTAACTGTATTCTTCTAGTAAGCTACTTCTGATTTATGTATAACCACACTTTTCAGTGTATTTATATTATTCGTTAAATTGTGTTGCAACACCAAAAAATTCAAACCAGTTTACATTATAACTTACGACTTTATCCGATTAAATTTAAAAAACTTTTTAAGCTGCGGAATTACAAGGCATATCCTCCTGAAGTTCTATATGATTAGTTTAGTTACCAACGATTTTTGTGTTAGGTCGAAAGCTTTCAACAATTTGTGACAAAACGTTACAAATAATTTATTGGACATAAAAATAATAAAAAGCTTTTGGAATATATCAAAGCAACCTAGCTTATAAAAAGCCATAGTCTAATTATGAGTACTAAAATATTTTTAAAAATGCTTGATTTTCAACGGTACATGAATGTTGTTAAAGTAAATCGTTTTCTTGTGATAATTGGTGTATTTCAACCAAATTACTATAAAAAAAATTCAAACAACAGCATCTTGGTAAAATTGAAATAAAAGATCGTGTGGTCATTAAGTCTATATACATTACATAGATGGCAGTGATAGCTGTAAAAATTTTGTAAGACCGTACCAAAACCTACCACCTGAGGAAATTTCAAGTTCAAAAATTCAAAAAACTTGGCTATGTGCTATGAAAATATACATGCCGCTTCATTTGTAATTATCGTCTTTAAACAGCCTCGTACATACTTTTGAAGTGATAAACCACTAATGCCTCTAAAATGCCTGATCTGTAATTTAAGTTGGATAATATTATCAAACTTTACAATTCATCAAGTTAAAATTTAATTTTATTATTTTCCTTTTCAGAATAAATTTTTAGTTCGCTTTCAAGTGCGGTAAACTGTTCTGGTGTATTTACTGGTAGGTTCAGGATAATTCTGTCATTTAATGGAACGTGCTTGCTATATTGGCAAGTATAATTATTTTTCTGTGCCGTAAATTCCCTTTCTCAAGAGTTTAACCTCGCGCAGAAGCGCTATCATCAAAGCATGTAGTCTGCATTGGATATTTCGTCTGCTCGGTTTCTGCTAAAATATTTGTAGTTGGTCCTGAGTTAATTAAATTTGTATTCGCCATAATTGGTTTGTAGAGGTTTTGGTTAGAGGAATCCCATCTATACCAATATCAATTTCTATGACGGTTCCCTCATATTTTGTGTTGTTCAGAAATGACATTATTTGTCTTTCTAACCCGATGTGAGAATAAGATCCACTGCCTATTGGTACGATATTTTTGTTTGTAGTAGGAGTCTTTTTTAAAGTTCTAGCACCTTTTGGCAAACTTGGATGGAATTTCCTTAAAACTTTCAGTAACGCATTCTTGCTTTGGTTTGAAATGTTATGAGTAATTCTCCATCTCGAAATATCACATTCAATACTATTCGCTTCCAATTCTTCATTTCCGTTAAAGTTTTCATCACTTTCATCAGTTCCATCCAAAACAGTAACCAAAGAGGATTGATTAGGTTGAAAATCTTTATAACACAATCAATTATATTGTTCACACTCGCAATATTTCCCGAAATTTCGGTAAAATTTAATTTGGAACTGTTACAAATCAATCTAACTTCGTCCCGTACTGTTCGGTATAATTTTTGCTTAGACATGTTAAAAAAGTATATATTTACCTCTTACACAAAAGAATTAAACACTTTTACTATTAAAAATATTAACACTATGTTTAACTGATTAATAAAACTCATTTGAATTAATCCTGAATGGCAATATACTATGGGAGCCTTTTTGAAAACTCGCACGGTACGGTGCAGTCGCAGTGCACACTGTGTTCCTTGCCTACTTTGATTTATTTTCTAGTGGTGAAATAAAGAAACAATTATTGTACACTGTACCGCACAGCAGTAAAAAATTGTTTATATGTATGTGAAAAAAAGTGTCCGTAAAGTTTACATTTCTGTTAAGAATTGAGAGTATACATTTTTTTGTTGGGAGGGTTGATGTTAAAGGTTTAAACTTCATCCGTCCCTTAAAAAAGTAACACTAAAATTCCTTTGTGCAAAAATTACCAAAATAAATTCATCAATAAATTTACGCTAAGCAAATACAAAATTCACTTTTATTTTTAATTTTATTTATTAAAACGAAAGATAACGCAGTAATTTAATAAGATATTTGAAAAATAAAATTCGATTTTGGTCAAAAATGACGCGAGGGACGGATGAAGGTTAAATGTTATAAAATGTCAATAAAACGTCACAGAAATGTCAATGTCATAGAAACGGGAATATCTGGATTTAAAAGCTCACTCGATATAATTATTTTTAAATCTTAACAATATTATTTGCAGAGCAAAGCATTTTAGGTAAATTTTAGGTAAATCAACTAATATCTAACGGACGATTTTTGATGGAAATTATCGTGAAAGCGGTGTTTGAAAAAGATCAGCAATTATTACACTTAATAGCAACAAAGCGATAAATCTTAACCGATCGCATCTACCTTTAATTTGTGCTTGTGAAACTTTACAATTCATAAATCTCTCACTCCAAATATCGAAATGGCTGGGAGACAGTCTGAATTTACAAGATCCGCAGTGTCATCAGCTGGTGAGTTTTGTGTTGCGGATTGCAAACTGCAAGACGACAAAAAATTGTTTTAATAATAATTTACATAACTCTAGATCAAATAATGAACAATATTATTTATTTTTTGAAACGGTTGTGTATGGCCATACACAACAGCCGGAGGAGAATTTCTTGGCAGAGGAGAAGATAAGTTACCAATGGTTCTACGTGGAGACTTCAACGCCAATTTTTCCCGAGAAGATGCTGGCATTGACTTTCTCGTCAAATCTCTTCATATTAATGAGCCTGTAATTGTTGGTCCAAAGCTCATTTAGTTTGCTTCATTATTTCCAAACATTTGACAGCAAATTCGATTTTTTGGAAATCACCCTAGTAAAAACCAGCAATTCCGAGCCAAAAATATTCAAAATCTACAATTGTGCTCCGATTGGGGTTCTTGATGTGGGGAAAAAAGGAAACACTAATTTTCTTTACATTTTTATTTATGTTACAAACAATTATTGGTACAATTTGGTTTAAATAAAACTAACACTTCTATTTGTATTAAGCAAGGAAATATTTCATATAAATTTATTGATTGCGCCGAAAGTTGAAGAGGTGTAAGTGCTTATTAATACTATTCGTATTTTAAGTGTTTTTCACAAATTTTATTGACAATAAATTCTTCTACAATCAATTTATGTTATTACATCGATTTGTGTACTCCGAAATAAAAATTGTTTGATGCAAAATGCAACGGCAATGATAAAAATAAAGATCACCGCAATTATAAGGGCAAAAGTCCCATTTGTAAAACGACCTTGATGGCTTTGTTTATTTTGGCGAGACGGATAAATCGTAATATTCAATAAAATCGCATTCTCTTTGATTTGCCTCGACAATTTGGTGTCACAATAAACGATGGCATCCGTTTTTACGCTCTTTCTCATCAAATAAGAACGCCATAAGGCTATAGATGTCCAACCTTCGAACGTAATACTTGTCTCGTTAACCTCCACCAATTTAGCTCGTAGTAACGTAAGATAGCAAACATACATATCGGAATAAGGGTTTATTTTGATTATAAAGTTGCCAATAAGTAATTGACGATTCCGTTTAAAAAATGACGTTACGTTTTCATTTGTACAGGTACCATCTACAAAAATATTACTACAATAAAACTGTTCGTTTGTACCACACTTAGGTGTAACACGTATTGTAGTCGAAATCGTTTCATGATAAGTGTGATTTTCTATTGAATATGTATTGAGCTCGCCATTAATTATTTCATAGTCATTGCTCCTGGGATCGCCCAAATACAAATTTGAAATATTTGAACAAATGATTGCCGCGCCATAAGCAAAACTCAAAGTTAATACGAATATAATTTCAAACATGATGATTAATGAATGAATTTCTTTTGTTTCTACTTTGGTTAGATGTTAGTCAACTAATAGAATTTTATTATTCATAATGCTATGTAATTTGCTATATTAGGTAATATGCCACGTAAACTTTAAATTGTTCATCCCATACTCTATACATATACGCTCTTGATTAACAAAATTGAGCAATTCATGCATCGTAAAAAGGTAAGTCGCTATTCTTCATGCCTGAGCATAATATAATCGCACGGACGCCACGATCAATGCTTGAGACCACTGTAACAAAAGAACCTCTCATCTGAATAGTGGGACTTTGCAATTTATATGAAAATGCTAAATATGTTTAAACGGATGTAACCGTAATAAACTATTTTTTTTAAAGCTTACTTGACGAATCCTTCAGTTAAACTTTCTAGAAGTCTAATTCAAAAATTGTTAGAGCTTTCTTAAAGTATAAGGTTTAGTGTAATTTGACACGCCTTATAAAGCGTGAAGCTTTAGCGGACAATATTTCAAAATTAAAATTTATTTTCTTATTTATAATATTTAATTCTAATTATAAAATTAAATTTATTAATTAACCTGTAATTGTTGTTCCAAAGTTGATTTAGATTGCTTGATTATTTCCAAATATTTGATAGCAAATTCGATTTTTGGAATTTATCTTAATGAAAATCAGCAATTCCGGGCCAAAAGAATCCAAAATCTGCAATTGTGCTCCGACTGTCGTTCTTAATGTGGAGAAAAAAGCAAACACGAATTTTCTTTAAATTTTTATTTATGTTATAAACAATTATTGGTACAATTTGGTTTGAATAAAATGAACACTTCTATTTGTATTAAGCAAAGTGATATTTCATATGACTTTATTAATTATACGGATTATAAAGATTAAGAGGCGTAAGTGCTTATTAATACTATTCATATTTAAAGTGATTTTCACAAATTTTATTGACAATAAATCCTTTTACAATCAATTTATGTTATTACATCGATTTGTGTACTCCGAAAAAATAAGCTTTTAGCACAAAATGCAACGCCAATGATCAAAATAGACATCACGGCAATTATAAGAGCAAAATAACCACTTCTGAAACTAGCTTGATGACCTTGTTTAATTTGGCGAGTCGAATAAATCGTAATATTCAATAAAAACGCATTCTTTTCAATTTTCCTGAACGATTTAGTGTCACAATAAATGGAGGATTTCATTTTTAGTACCCCTCCAAAAGAATTAAAAAATGCGAAGGGTGAATATGTCCAACCTTCGAATGTAATACTTGTCTCGTTAACTTTCACCAATTTAGCTCGTACTAATGTAAGGTAGCAAAAATCACTGTTGGAAATAGGGTTCATTGTGATTCTCAAATTGTCAGTAAATAAATGACGATTCTGTTCAAAAAATGGCACTACTTCTTTATTTGAACAGATACCACCTACTTCATCCTGATTACAATAAAACTCTTCGTTTGTACCACAATCAAATGTAACAAATATTGAAGTCGTAATATTTTCGTGATACGTCTGATTTTCTATTGAATATGTATTGAGGTCACCATTAATTATTTCATAGTCATTACTCCTGGAATTGGCCGAATACAAATTTGAAATATTTGAACAAATGATTGCTGCGCCATAAGCAAAACTTAAAATTAATACGAATATAATTTCAAACATGACGATTAATAAATGAATTTGTTTTGCTTCTACTTTGGTTGGATGTTAGTCAACTAATAGGATTTTATTATTCATATTGCTATGTAATTTGCTATATTAGGCAATATGCCACGTAAATTAGATAATACGCAACTATTGATGATGCGCTTTAATCTAATAAAAATTAATCAATTCAAAAATTCGCTGTAAACCATCGTTTATTATAACGTAAGAAAATGTTTTAATATACCAAGCAACAGTTTGGGCAACATTTTCAGCTACAAAACCTAACACTATCAAACTGAAACGAATTATATTTAAAAAACCAGTGGATTGAAAAAAAATTTAAAACTGAGCAAAAAAAAAATATTTTGTTGAAATACTGAGCAACTCTCAAAACCCCTCCTTAACATTAATGATTAATTGATTTAACAATGTTAATTCAAACAAAAGCATATTTGAACAAGAAAATATGAACTGGTGTGAAGTTTATCACACAAATTAAATTATTGAAAATGCATAAAAAACAGCTTTTATTGAAAAGTCAGTCATTTTTACAAATTTGAAGTATGTATTAGAAAGCTTTACTTAGTGTGTTATTTACTGCATTCTTCTAGTAAGCTACTTCTGTTTTATGTACAACCACATTTTCTAGTGTATTTATTATTCGTTAAATTGTGTTGCAACACCAAAAAATTCAAACCGGTCTTCATTAAAACTTACGACTTTATCCGATTAAAATTAAAAAACTTGTTTAATCTGGAATTACAAGGCATATCCTCCTGAAGTTCTATATGATAAGTTTAGTGACCAACGGTTTTTGTGTGAGGTCGAAAGCTTTCAACAATTTGTGACAAAACGTTACAAATAATATATAGGACATAGAAATAACTAAAAGCTTTTGGAATATTTGAAAGCAACCTAGACAAAGCCATAGTCTTAATTATGAATTCTAAAATACTTTTAAAAATGCTTGAATTTCAACGTTACATGAATGTTGTTAAAGTAAATCGTTTTTTTGTAATAATTGGTGTATTTCAACCAAATTACTATAAAAAATATTTCAAATAACAGCATTTTGGTAAAATTGAAATAAAAGCTTACTAAAAACTCGTGTGGTCATTAAGTCAATATACATCATCTAGATGACAGTGATGGCTGTAAATATTTTGTAAACCCGTACCAAAACCTACCACCTGAGGAAATTTCAAGTTCAAAAATTCAAAAAACTTGGCCTTCAAAGCCAGATTATTTTGAACATAATAAAAATATTCTATGGAAATTCAAATATGTATCTCAAAGGCAGTTTGCTTTTGAGCTTCACTGCTAGTAGCATTTTTTAGCTATTTTTGAAGTTATACTTCTTTAGGCACGTTATGAAAAACTGATGAGAGTAAATTTTTACGATGCAACAAAATTTAACAGGATGAAGTTGCACGCTAAGCAATTCACAAATATTGTATCGATCAACATGTCGTGGAAATTTCAATCATTAAAATGTTATTATTATAACATAAGACACTTTCTCATAAATTAAATGGACACAAATGTTATGTGTACTAAATATTTTTTAAAAGCTCCATGATATAATATCAGAGCCTTCTAGAGTATAGAGCCATAATCATTATGACGTATTTTTTTGAAGCTTTTTTAGTGGTATAACCTTTCACTGATTTCCATAGGAATCCATAGTAAAAACGGTGTTTTTTAGCTTCAATTTTTTCATTGAGAAAAGCAAAAATGTTACAAAATTTTTATACAAAAGTGTTCTACATACCTTTAGCAGCAATATACATGAAGGGTTTATGGGTATTAAGTAAATATTAATTGCAGAAATATTAAAATTAAATTATTTCTAAAATATATTTTTCGAACTTTCTTTTTGAAAAATACATCAAAGTTGGCTCTGACGAATTAAAATAATACTTGCTACATTTATCTTTAGTTTTACTAGTGTACGTTAGATGTCTCAGATTTATCCAGAAAAATACGATAAAAAATTGTTTAATCACAAAATTATGACACGTTCTTAATATTTTGAGAATTTGTTTTGCTTTTCCTACAATTTTTGAACTTAAAATTTCCCCAGGTGGCAATTTTTCGTACGATTTTTAAAAAATTTGTACTGCCATCACTGCCATCTATGTAATGTATATTGACTTAATGCACACAATTTATAGTAAGCTTTTCTTTTTTATTTGACCAGAATGCTGTTGTTATGAACTTTTTTTTATATTTTCGTTTAAATAAATCAATTATTACAAGAAAATGAAAACGATTTACTTAAACGACATTTATATATGTTGAAATTCAAACATTTATGAAAATATTTCGGAAATCATAATTAAGAATTTGTAAAGTTTTCATTGACAAATTTGTCTTAATAAAAAAAGTGATTTCCCATATGTTTTATGTGTTTTACTATGGAAATTTTGATTTTTTCGTCGTTTCTAATTCCCTTAAAAAAGCTTCGTTTTTTAGATTATGGCTTGTATAATCAAGGTTGCTTTGATAATATCCCTTTACGGCAATGTTTCCATGTTGGCCGTGCCATGAAAATATACATGCCGCTTCATTTGTAATTATCGTCTTTAAACAGCCTCGTACATATTTTTGAAGTGATAAATCACTAATGCCTCTAAAATGCCTGATCTGTAATTTAAGTTGGATAATATTATCAAACTTTACAATTTATCAAGTTAAAATTTAATTTTAATATCTGTGGCAATATGACCTAAGGGAATAACAAATTGTTGCAGTAAAAAATTGTTTATATGTATGTGAAAAAAATGTCCGTAAAGTTTACATTTATGTTAAGAATTGAGAGTATACATTTTTTTGTTGGGAGGGTTAAAATGTTATAAAATGTCATAGAAACGGGAATATCTTGATTTAAAAACTCACTCAATATAATTATTTTTAAATGTTACCAATATTATTTGCAGAGTAAAGCATTTTAGTTAAATTTTAGGTAAATCAACTAATATCTAACGAACGATTTTTGATGGAAATTATCGTGAAAGCGGTGTTTGAAAAAGATCAGCAATTATTACTCTTAATAGCAACAAAGCGATAAATCTTAACCGATAGCATCTACCTTTAGTGTGTGCTTGTGTAACTTTACGATTCATAAATCTCAGGGAAGCACATAACCTGAAATCGTTCATGAATATGACATAAAACATCAATTGCCAATAGTGTATGTTGCTTTGACGCGGGTGACTAGTCTCTAAGGTTTATATATTACAACAATAACAAAACTTTCTACCATTATTGAAGAGTGTCCACAGCTATAACGAGTACGATTGATCTCACTGATTTCATTATCCAACAATTAAATGTTTTACTTTTAAATGAAACTTGGTTACCCAATAAAAAGTCAATCAGTATCTCTAATTTCAATTGTATAATTCGAGTATAAGCGATCAAACGTTTCAGCTGGAGGCGTTGCCATGTATCAAAATGCAAACGACACTACCAACATCATTACTCCAAATATCGATATTACTGTGAGACAGTCTGAATTAACAAGATCCGCAAGGTCATTAGTTGGTGAGTTTTGTGTTGCGGATTGCAAAATGGAAGACGACAAAAAATTGTTTTAATAATAATTTACATAACTTCAGATCAAATAATGGACGACATTTTGTATTTTTTGAAACGGTTGTGTATGGCCATACACAACAGCCGGAGGAGAATTTCTTGGCAGAGGAGAAGATAAGTTACAAATGGTTTTACGTGGAGACTTCAACGCCAATTTTTTCCCGAGAAGATGCTGGCATTGACTTTCTCGTCAACTCTCTTCGTATTAATGAGCCTGTAATTGTTGTTCCAAAGCTCATTTAGTTTGCTTTATTATTTCCAGACATTTGACAGCAAATTTATTACAAATTTTACCATTTCCAAATTAAACCTGTCACAATAATGTGATGCAACTTATTATTTGTAACTAAGATTTCTAAATCGATATGATTGTGCACGAGTAGTCTCCAATTATGAAATCTGTTTCGCAGGAATTGTCGTTCATCTTGAGGTATGTGTGGTATATGTGGCATACGCCTTATAAAGTTGTTTCCCGCTGTACCAATATTTCCCCTCTACTGATGAAATATCAGTTTCTTGGCTGAGTTGTTGTGTAGCTAATATTAGTCGTATAACTCATGAATATAGTAAACTTTTCTGAATTTAACACTAAAATCGTTATAACTTTCACTTAATAAAAGTTCCAGCGTATATTTTTTATTTAGAAAACTTTTGTAAACTAAATATAGGAATTTAACTAAGTACAATATTTTACGAGAAGAGATCTTTCATAATACAAGAGCTTTTTTTCCTTCATAAATCTTAAACTCTCGTAAAACTTGCTGCTTTGAAGAAATTTTTGGAAGGCGCTTAAAAATATTAAAGTATTTTTGGGCAATATCAGAGCCTTCTAGAGTATAGAGCCATAATCATTATGACGTATTTTTTAGAAGCTTTTTTAGTGGTATAACTTTCCACTAATTTCCATAGGAATCCATAGTAAAAATGGTGTTTTTTAGCTTCAAGTTTTTCATTGAAAAAAGCAAAAATGTTACAAAATGTTTATACAAAAGTGTTCTACATATCTTTAGCAACAATATACAGGAAGGGTTTATTGGTATTGAGTAAATATTAATTGCAGAAATATTAAAATTAAATTATTTCTAAAATATATTTTTCGAACTTTCATTTTGAAAAATACATCAAAGTGGGCTCTGACGAATTAAAATAATACTTGCTACATTTATCTTTAGTTTTACTAGTGTACGTTAGATGTCTCAGATTTATACAGAAAAATACGAAAAAAATTGTTTAATCACAAAATTATGACACGTTCTTAATATTTTGAGAATTTGTTTTGCTTTTCCTACAATTTTTGAACTTAAATTTCCCCAAGTGGCGATTTTTGGTACGGTTTTTCAAAATGTTTACTGCCCACTGCCATCTATGTATATTGGCTTAATGCACACGATTTGTAGTAAGCTTTTCTTTTTAATTTGACCAGAATGCTGTTGTTATGAACTTTTTTTTATATTTTGGTTTAAATAAACCAATTATTACAAGAAAATTAAAACGATTTACTTAAACGAGATTTATATATGTTGAAATTCAAACATTTATGAAAATATTTCAGAAATCATAATTAAGAATTTGCAACGTTTTCATTTACAAATTTGTCTTCGGGAAAAAAGTGATTTCCCATATGTTTTATGTGTTTTACTATGAAAATTTTGGTTTTTTCCTCGTTTCTAATTCCCTTATAAAAGCTTCGTTTTTTAGATTATGGCTTGTATAATCAAGGTTGCTTTGGCAATATTCATTTGTTGAAGCTTTTATATAGCCTTTTTTCTGTCAGCAATTTTCGGTAGTTCTGTAAATTGAAACGCTGAAAATTAGTAGTAATTAGAAGCTTGATTGATAAAAATAATTTTCAAAGATTGAAGTTTCCTTACTTATTAAACTCCAACTGTACTTTTGACAAATAAATAATTAACATAATCCAGAGAAAGTTTATGTTAAAGCTCGGCTACTGGAAGTCTTTGAGTCTTAAGTTAGCTAAGTTTCAGATTCAAGATTTTAATTTATTTGTGAATCTTTTAAAATAAATTTATTTGAATAAATGATTTGAATGATTTAGATTTTCAAATAATCGCATTTTTTTAATTAGCTTTTATGACACGTTGTGAGTATCTCAAAGTCTAATGTTCCCTAAATAGCCATTCCAATTAATTCAGAAAAACTTAATCATTTAAAGAACTGCTTAAAAGTTTAAACTTTATTTTATAGCTTTTAAAACTTCTCATCATTCATAGTTTGAAAGTTAAACCTTTTAAGTTATTCTGAAAATAATAGAAATCGTTTAGCAAAATTCCAAATTTAAATCATAGCTTTTTTTGAAAGCATTGCAATGCTTGACCCGCTTTATTACATTACAATTACACATAATTTCATTTAAAATTTTCCTTTCAAACCTAAGTTAAAAACGTATAAAGTGTAAATCAAAAATAAGGTAGGGTCAAGAATTGAGCCTTGAAGAACCCCATACAACGTACTCTCAGGCTCGAGGACTCATTCTGGTTTAATTTAACTGTCTGCTCTCTGTCAGTTAGATAATTTTAAAATAGTTTAATTGCTGCACCTAAAACACCGTAAAGAGTCAGTTTCTTTAATAGAATGGCATGACTGTCACAATCCAAGGACTTTGTGTGTACTTCTTAGCTTCAATTGATTGATATATATTTTCAATTAAACCATATTGATTATTATTTTATTATTCTATTAAAATTTAAATATTCTAACAGAGATTTATAAATTATGTTTTTAAAAGTTTTGCTGAAAATGGATAGAAGAGAAATTGGTCGGTAATTGGTAAGTAACGAGCGGTCATCTGATTTGAAGATGGGAATTACATGCGGTTGTCGTTGACCTCTTCATTTGAGGAGCTTCAAACATTTATGTATCAAAATGACTGAAAAGAATATTTTTATTTTGGGTAACTTTAACATAAATTTATTGATTGAATCTCGTGTTAATAAAGATTACATTCTATAAATGGTTTCAAATGACTAGACCTATCTCTTCTATTTGCTTGGATCATGTTTTTGTTAGAAATCGAATAAATTTTAATTTTTCAGGTTCAGTGTTTTTGCGAAACATTCCGCAGTCACTGATCACTCAACTATTTGCTTGAGTTTAAAAAATTTGACCGCTTCAAAAGTATATTATGATAAACTAAATAATCTCTTAATATATGAATCATGGGACAAAGTTCTTGTAATTTAAAGAGGCAACCGATTAACCTAAAAAGTTAGATTCATAGTGGTCTTTGCAAAGCGACAGCATATAAAAATAAACTTTATAATAAAGTTAAGTGTCATCCGGGCAATGTAAAACTGGAAAAGCTCTTTTTAAAACAAAAAAGTATTGTTGTTGCCAGTATTAAGCAATCTAAGAAGCAATATTTTGAAAAACTGTTAGAAAAAAATAAAAGTAACCCAAAAGCTCAATGGCGTACAATTAATAGTAGTTTAATTAAGGAAGTCCTGAATACAATAAAAACCTACGAAATTTTGGACTCTAATGGGAAAACTCATAATAATGACTCAAAACTACATAGCTAACATTTTTAAACAGCATTTTTCTACTGTTTCAGCTAAATTGAAGCAAGATAATATTAAAATTAACTCTTTAAGTGAGTGAATTACTGATGTTTTCAAATCATTTTGAAACAAAAAATATCTTTTTACGCCAGTTGTATCGTCTGAAAGTGTCGATTTTAATTTGTAGTTACGAATGTAGTCGTGGATATCGGTGACTAAAACAGTTCTTAAATACAATTGACGTATAATACCGAATTTTTTTCGGAAATTGTTTGTTGTTGTCGTTTATTAACGAAAGCGGCATCATTGTCAAATAATATTTATTTGTGTTTGGTGTTATTTTGTATTTTATTGTGGTTTTCCTAAAATATCAAGATTTTATAAAATATTAAAAATAAACAAGTAAAATAATGCTATCGTCCTCCTCATCAATTTTTGAAGAATGTTAAATATAAAATGGAATATGGTTTCCAAGGGAGGATTGACGAAAATTACTATTCGGATAACTCGGCTGAATGTAATTTTAATAAAATGTTAGGAGCCAAATAACACAATATATTTAGAAAAATGTACAAGAATTTGTTGCAATCACCAACTTTTCCCTCATTTCAATAAACAAAAACCCAAACGAATTTTTATTTATTATATTTTATTAAATTTCAACAAGTTCCGAACTCTTAAAGTTCATCTACGGGTATAAAATTTGCAACTGAAGAGTGACTATTAGACTCAACATGACTATTTACAGAAAAAAATTTGAATTTTTTTTTTTTTTTTTTTTTAAACAATAAGACAACCCGGTAACTACACAGTTCGAACAAATCGAACAAGAACCCAACAAATATTTAAAATTAAAATTAAAGGAAATTACATTTTTGAAAATTTAAATAAGTTGGAAATAATTTTCTCTTCTGTATTCATTAACCGTAATACTAAATTATTATTAAAGTACAATAAATAAATAAATAAAGATATTGATTGTGATATATTACTTCAACATTCGGAATTTGATGATGGCTTGTATTGAAGAAAAATTTTGCAACTAATTCCAACAACGAATAGTCACTCATTAGATTGCCACTTTTTGGCAAAATTTGAGCCAAGTTATAAGCAAAAAATTTAATGAAATAAAAATTTTAAGTACATAAAAGGTTTATAGATCAAATTTCAAGCTTTTCATTTGTGAATCTAAATTATGTTGCAAATTTAGAGTCACTCAAAAAATACCCACGGTTAGTTCACCAACTGAGTGTTTAGAAATATTAATGATGGAAATCACACTAGTTTCTAGAAAATTACTGCCTAATATGAGAAAATATAACTATGTATTAATTTCAAAATACTTAAAAAAGGAATAGGCTCCAAAAATGGTATCCAAAGGAGGAATACCTCAAAATTATGCAAAATTTGAAGAACCGAAAAAGGCGGGTTAACTCTAATGAACATCCTTTATTGAAGGTATAAATAATTAGAGCTTTTTAAATTCGTTGAAGCACAGAGTGTATTAGCAGGTTGTATAAATAAAAAATAATATTTTTAATTAAATGCAAAATTTAGCATGAAAACTTTTAGAAGCTTTTCACAGTTATCAAAAAAGCTTTGCGATTTTGATGTTTTATTGAAACTCATAGACTACGTTTAAAATATTGTAAATAATGATTTTTGTCCCTAAATACCAACTAAACTCTCATATATGATTAAAATTTATTTTATTTTCATTTCATGCTAATTATAAAATTAAATGGATTAAAGAACCTATAATTGTTGTTCAAAAGCTCATTTAGTTTGCTTGATTATTTCGAAACATTTGACGGCAAATTCGATTTTTTGGAAATCAGCTTAGTGAAAACCAGCAATTCCGAGCCAAAAAAACCAAAATCTGCAATTGTGCTCCGATTGTAGTTCTTGATGTGGGGGAAAAAAGGAAACACTAATTATATTTACATTTTTATTTATGTTATAAACAATTATTGGTACAAGCTGGTTTAAATAAAACTAACACTTCTATTTGTATTAAACAAGGAGATATTTCACATAACTTTATTGATTAAACAGAAAGATCAAGAGTAGTAAGTGCTTATTAATACTATTCGTATTTTAAGTGATTTTCACAAATTTTATTGACAATAAATTCTTCTACCATCAGTTTATGTTATTACATCGATCTTTGCACTTCGAAATAAAAATTTTTTGATGCAAAATGCAACTGCAATGATAAAAATAAACATCACTGCAATTATAAGGGCAAAATATCCAATTGTGAAACGACCTTGAGGGTCTTGTTTATTTTGGCGAGGCAAATAAATCGTAATATTCAATAAAATCCCATTCTCGTTGATTTTCCTCAACTCTGGATAGTTACAAAAAATTTCGAAATCCGATCTTAGGTTCCTTCGTTTCATTCTATGCGAACCTTCTAAGGATGTCCAACCTTCGAACGTCATACTTGCCTCGTTAACCTCCACCAATTTAGCTCGTAGTAAATAAAGGTTGCAAGAATATGTTTCGAAAATATGGTCCAATACGATTTTAAAATTGTCAATAAATAAATGACGATTCCGGTTAAAAAACGGCATTACGTTTTTATTTGTACAGAGACGATATTCCTTCTGCCTACAAGAAAACGATTCGTTTGTACCACATAATTTACTAATAAGTATTGAAGTCGAAATCCTTTGACGATACGTATCATTTCCTATTGAATATGTATTGCGCTCGCTGTTAACTATTCCATAGTCATTTCCCCTTGGATGGGTCGAATACAAATTTGAAATATTTAAACAAGTGTTTTCTGCGCCGCCATAAGCAAAACTCAAAATTAATACGAAAATAATTTCAAACATGATGATCAATGAATGAATTTGTTTTGTTTCTACTTTGGTTGGATGTTAATCAACTATGTAATAGAACTTTATTATTCATAATGCGATGTAATTTCCTATATTAGGCAATATGTATACCTCGTATAAACTATAAATTAGTTATCCCTGAAAAGCTGGATATTACGCAACTATTTATGATATGCTCTGGTCTAATTAATATTAAGCAATTTAGAAATTGGCTGTAAACCATCGTTTTTTATAACGTTAGAAAATGTTTTTAATACACCAAGCAACCGTTTGAGCAACATTTTCAGCAACAAAATCTAACACTTTTATGTTTAATAACACTTTTAAGTGTTTTTACATTTTTTTGTTAATTTGTGTTGCTACATAATTTGTGAAAAAAAAATACAAACCGGTCTTCATTACTATGTTTTGACAAATGCTTCTAAATCGACATTTAGTAGAGAAAATAGATTTTAATATTTTAATCCACCATTTAAATTGAGAGAAAACTAACGATTTAATAATTACTGAAGTTCGAAAACTGGTGGTCTCGCTACTTTAAAAAAACATCTTACGACCTACAAAAATCTGGTGAGGCTTTTAGCATCAGTAATTATTAGTAGTATTTGCAGTACACAATGGTGCAAGGAGATGTTAAGGCTTGTACGGTTATCAATGGTTTGGTGAATGAAATATTTATATTAAAAAAGTAGGATCACTTAGTTCTCCCTGTCGATATCAAGTAGTTTTTCTCGACGAACGGCTGCATTGCTATAAATCATAAAAAAATACTGGACATGGCAAAAGTACTACACTATTTTCCGAAAGAATACAAAGGATCCTATATAGTGAACTCAGTGGCCTAGTTCAGGTATTGCAAATAGCGATAATAATGACGAATAAATTTGTAAGTTAACTATGTAAGTGAAAACGATAAAAAATTATTAAAAATTACTATTGTTTCTTTTTTATTGCGAAATTCTGGAATTGAGTGGAAAAAAGGTAATATTCCAGCCCTCTTAATTGCTAATATACCATATCAATATTGACAATGTGTACTAAATTTCTTTTAAATATAATTTATTACTTACAGCCCTATATAATGGAGGACTTTTACAGTACAACTTATAGTTAAAGCAGTAAAATGTTTTTTTTTTTATTTCTGAAAAACAACATTTTCGGAATATTAACGTTTTTCCATTCAGCCGTTCAATTAGAAAAGCTTTTTATTCAAGTTGCAATTACTAAGCGTATCTTCCTGTAATAGCACGATTTTTTTTTTTATTTTAAAAATTTGGAAACAAGTTAAATTTATTTAATAAATAATTTTATTATAATTAACTGAAGTTGCAAATAATTTGTACGTGAAAACACACAATGCAATATTAATTTTAATTTATATATCTTTAAGAAAAACTGGGATTTTTTGTATCCGCCAACCTCTATTTAAAACTATTATCATGTAATAAAACTAAAAATATTTTCAAAAATGTTAAAATTTAACACCATAAATAATTAATTTTATCATAAGTAATAATTTCATTTTTCATAATATCTACGATTTAATTCAATTTAATCAATTAAATTGTAAGCATCGCACATAATTAACTTTTTGATTCCAAAGGCTATTCTTCATGCCTGAGCATTATATAATGGCACGGACGTCATAGCAATGCTTGAGACCACTGTAGCAAATGAATCCCTCATCTGAATAGTGCGTTTTTTTAAATTTACATGGAAGTGTTAAAAAATGTTTAAAAGGGAGTCTCTGTAATAAACTATTTTAATTAAAGCTTTGGCATTGCAAATTCGATCAATGTAAAATGCTTTATGAATCCTACACATTACGTAGTGAAATTTTCCAAATATAATTAAACTTTTCAGAAGTCTAATTCAAAAATTGCCAGAACTTTCTTACAATGCAATGTTTAGTGTATTTTGATAGGCCCTGTAAGCTTAAAGCTTTTGCGTACTATAATTAAAAATTAAAATTTATTTTTTTTTAATATTTCATGCTAATTATAAAATTAAATGTATTAATGGACATGTAATAGTTGAGCCAAAGCTCATTTAGATTGCTTGATTATTTCCAGAAATTTGACAGCAAATTCGATTTTTTGGAAATCACCTTAGTAAAAATCAGCAATTCCGAGCCGAAAATATTCAAAATCTGCAAGTGTGCTCCGATTTTAGTTCATAATGTGGGGGAAAAAGGAAACACTAATTTTATTTCTCTTTACATTTTTATTTCTGTTACAAACAATTATTGATACAATTTGGTTTGAATAAAACTAACACTTCTATTTGTATTAAGCAAGGTGATATTTCATTAAATTTTATTGATTACAAAGAAAGTTGAAGAGGTGTAAGTGCTTATTAATACTATTCGTATTTTAAGTGTTTCCCACAAATTTTATTGACAATAAATTCTTCTACAACCCAGTTTATGTGTTATTACATCGATCTTTGCACTTCGAAATAAAATTTTTTTGATGCACAATGCAACGGCAATGATAAAAATAAACATCACAGCAATTATAACAACAAAATAACCACTTCTGAAGCGACTTTGTTTAATTTGGCGAGACGGATAAATCGTAATATTCAATAAAATCGCATTCTCTTCGATTTCTCTAAACGGTGGGTAGTCACAATAAAGGTAGAAATCCGTATTTGCGTCCCTCCCTCTAGTAGAATTAAAACCTCTGAAGGAAAAAGATGTCCAACCTTCGAACGTAATACTTGTCTCGTTAACCTCGACCAATTTAGCTCGTATTAACTTAAAGTTGCAAACATATTTTTCGGAAGTAGGGTGCAATACGATTATAAGGTTGCCAATAAATAAATGACGATTCCGCTTAAAAAATGGAATTACTTTCTTATTTGTACAGGGACCAAACTGATGTGTACAAGTAAACTGTTCGTTTGTAACACATCCAGATCTAACAAACATTGTAGGCGAAATCCTTTCATGATACGTGTGATTTTCTATTGAATATGTATTGAGCTCGCCATTAATTATTTTATAGTCATTGCTCCTGGGATTGGCCGAATACAAATTTGAAATATTTGAACAATTGTTTGCTGCGCCATAAGCAAAACTCAAAATTAATACGAATATAATTTCAAACATGACGATCAATGAATGAATTTATTTTGTTTCTACTTTGGTTGGATGTTAATCAACTAATGAAACATTATTATTCATAACGCGATGTAATTTGCTATATTAGGCAATATGCCACGTTATCTTTAAATGTTATGTAACATTCCCTATAATTGAATTGAAACCAAACCTGAAAAACTGGATGTTACTCTCTTACCTTAAAAAAATTGAGCAATTCATAAATTCACTGTAAACAATCGTTTTTGTCACATTTGTGCTCGAATGCATATCAATTCCTATTGAATGCTTTAATTACATCAAATAAATTTGTAGCTCAAATAAATTTGTAGCTCAAAACCTATTACTATCAAATTAAAACAAACCATAACGCGCTCGATTTACAATGCCAGAGAATTGGAAAAAATATTCAAAACTGAGCAAAAAATGATTTTAATTTATTGAAATTTTGAGCAACTCTCGAAAACTCTTTACATTTCCCAAGGTGGCGATTTTTGGTACGAGCTTACCTAATTTTTACTACCATCACTGCCATCTATGTAACGTATACTGATTTAATGTTTTATGTGTTTTACTATGAAAAGTTTGGTTGTTTCCTCGTTTCTAATTCCCTTAAAAAAGCTTCGTCTTTCAGGCTATGGCTTTGTACATATAATCAAGGTTGATTGCGGACAATATTTAAAAATTAAAATTTATTTTCTTTTAATATTTCATGCTAATTATAAAATTAAATGTATTAATGGACCTGTAATTGTTGTGCCAAAGCTCATTTAGTTTGCTTAATTATTTCCAGACATTGGACACTAAATTCGATTTATTGGAACTTATCTTCCAATCCTTCCAATCCAAAATCTGCAATTGAACTCCGATTGTAGTTCTTGATATCTCTAAAGATAGGTTTCGGGGCCTGAAATTATTGTGCCAACAAACGCGCATTTAGATTTCCTGATTAGTTCCATACATTGACGCCTAACTCTAAATCAACAATTCCTCAGCGAAAAAAATTCAAATTCTGCAATTGCGCTCCGATTGTGGTTCTTGATGTGAGGAATAAAGGAAACACTAATTTTATTTCTTTTTACATTTTTAATTATGTTACAAAAAATTGTTGGTACAATTTGGTTTGAATAAAACTAACTCTTCTATATTTGTATTAAGCAAGGCGACATTTCATAAAACTTTATTAATTACACAAAAATTTTAAGCGGCGTATTTTAAAAGTTTTTCACAAATTGTATAGACAATAAATTCTTCTACAAACAATTTATGTTATTACGTCGATCTTTGCACTCCGAAATAAAATTTTTTTGATGCAAAATGCAACGCCAATGATCATAGTAAACATCACAGCAATTATAAGGACAAGATAACCACTTGTGAAACGACCCTGATGACCTAGACGACCTTGATGACTTTGACGATCTTCTCTATTCTGGCGAGTCGGATAAATCGTAATATTTATTAAAATCGCATTCTCCTCGATTTCCCCAGACATTTTGATGTCACAAAAAATGAAGGCGTTCGTTTTTAGTTCCCCTCCCAGAGACTTATAACGTGTAAGGGATAAATATGTCCAACCTTCGAATGTAATACTTGTCTCATTAACTTTCACCAATTTAGCTTGTACTAACGTAAGGAAACAAATATCATTTTCGGAAGTAGGGGACATTTCGATTATAAAATTGTCAGTAAATAAATGACGATTTCGTTTAAAAAATGACGTTACGATTTTATTTGTACAGGTATCATCTGCCAACTGATGTTTACAATCAAACGTTTCGTTTGTACCACAATCAGATGTAACACGTATTGAAGTCGTAATCTTTTCATGATAACTGTGATTTTCTATTGAATATGTGTTGAGGTCGCCATAAATTATTTCATAGTCATTGCTCCTGGGATCGACCGAATCCAAATCTGAAATATTTGAACAATTCTCTGTCGCGCCATAAGCAAAACTCAAAATTAATACGAATATAATTTCAAACATGACGATGAATGAATGAATTTATTTTGTTTCTACTTAGGTTGGATGTTAATCAACTAATAAAACTGTATTACTTATAATGCGATGTTATTTGCTATATTAGGCCTTACATGTTATGTAACATTCCCTATTACATAATTGAATTAAAACCAAACCTTGAAAAACTGGATGTTCGAATCGTTTTTTATCACATTTCTACTCGAATGCATACCAATTTCTATTGAATGTTTTTAATATACCAAACATTTCGAGCATTGCATCACACAATTGGGCGCATTTTGTTACCTTCTTTGTGGATTTTTGGAAGCCCGTACAGTCTAGGAAGAGTTGGATTTGCTACTGATAATTTATATATTGGTATTCCAAACAATTAAAATTAATTATTGTTCATCAAAAATTATTTTTTTTAAATTAATTTAATTTAAAATCCAATTATTTATTTAAAATGTTATTTTGTTAATTTAGTTTATTTTAATTTTGTGTTCAACTTAAAATTCAAATTTATCATTTTATATTAACTATTTTAATATTTAACTATCTTTATTCAAAATGTAATGCTTAATTTAAAATTGAGATTAATAATTTTGTTTAATTTAATTTAATAAAATAAGTTCGTTAATTTTGAGTGTTAACTAGATTTTAATTAATGGAAATTTCTTTAAAATCAATCATTTTTATAAGTTTATTAAAAATTTAATTTTGTTAATTTGAAATTCACTGAAATTAATTTAATTTATAACTAATCGAATTTAATTTAAAATTTAAAATTGCTAACATTAGTTAGTTTCCGTTATTTACTGCATATCCTGAGTAATATTTATTTATTTAATTGAAAATTAAGTTTTATTTGCTTAATTAATATTCATTAAATTTAAAAATTTATTTTTCTAATTTATTATCTAATTTTTTTAGTTTAATAATTAGTCCTTTAGTCCTAACAATTTATTTAATTTAAGGATGAATTTTAATTATTATTTAAAATTCAATTATTTATTTAAATTTCTATTTCGTTCATTAAGTATATTTTAATTTTGTATTACAAATAAATTTTTGTTAATTTATAATATTTAATTTCAAATTCAAATTTATCACATAAATACTAATTTATTAATTTTTTAATATTTAATTATGTTAATTTAAAATGTGTACGTTTAATTTAAAATTTTGCGTAATTTAATGAATTAAGTTCGTTAAATACTGTGTTAATTGTGGGAATTTATTTTTATCTGTTTATTTTATTTTGTTTAATCAAAATGTAATTTTTTAAGAACCTTTATTTAATTTAATAATTTTTTCCTAATTTTGGTTATTTAATTAATTTAAAAAATACACTCAAAAAATAGAAAATTACCATTAATAGTTTAAAATAAACTTAATTTATAGTTTAAAGATGTAAAGTTTGTCCTAAAAGTAAACTTTTATTCTAAAAATTGATTTTCCTGATAATGTAAACAATAATAAATCTCTCGTTATTACGAATTTTTACGTAAAAAAAAAATTTTGCTTATGTAATTTAGATTTACAATAAAACAATTTAACAAAATCGAGGCTCTTTCGAAATTTGATAAATAAAAATTTCTTAATCTGGCTCGAAGATCGTAACCAAGTGGACACATGTTTTACAGAGGGTCGGAGCAACAACCCCCCCCCCCCCTCCACCCATTATACAAAAACTGCTCTAAGTATATAATATAAGGGTTTACGACATGATGCGTCTCTTTGTGTAAATTCACACAAACACATATATTTTGAAGCATATCCCGCGATTCTCTCTATCTAAATACAACAACTTTGCAAAACTTTGAAGTAGGTTAATTAAGTAAGGGAAGCTTATAAAATAATCGAAATGACGAATTTAAATATTGAAAAAGTTTTAGAGCAGCACTTAAAACCTAATTTGCTTTAAAACGTTCATTAGAATCGACTCTATTAGAATTAAATTGTATTAGACAACGACGCCTTGAGGATGCGAAGAACTTTTTAAATAGAGTTGAAAAAATGTTCACTAAAAGCTTACAGGTTTTTCCCCACTATTTATAAACTATTGAAAGAAGAAGCAATTGAAAAATATTCTCCTATCAACAATTCATTTAATTAAAAACTTTTTCTTCAGCAAAATAGATTTTTTTCTTTTATCGCTGGCGCTACATCTCATAGAGGGATTTGACCGCTTTATTATGAAGTTTCGTAATCATTACTTTTAACGTTCAATGATTAATTCATTCTCTAAAATAAGATTCGGTTTGTGTATGGGATGCTTCTGGGTGATGTAAATGCTTCATCAGAAACTAAAAGAATTTCTAGTCAACCACTCAGTATTATAAATTCCCGACTTCATAAAGGAATTTATTCTAAGATGCGATGCAAGCGACACAGCAATAGGTGCAGTTTTGCCACAGGAGATGAATTAACAGAGAAGGATTATTCAACTGAAGAATCGTTTTCGTCCTGACATGTCTATAGTGGAACATTCAACGTGATGGATATTTAATCAATCGAAAATCACACTTATCACATATAGGCTGCTATTTCAATAATGATATCACCGGGATGTAGATTAAGCGAAAACCTATTTTGCACTCGGAGAATAGACGGCTACCACTGTAAAGCCCCCCACTGTAATGCTGCTTATAATTCGGAATCGTCTGAATGCAATTTTGGGTTCTAAAATTCTGAATGCAATTGTGGATTCTACAATACAAATTTTGATTTACAATTGGGGTATTCAATACGACGCGTCGGCAGATTGTTAAATCTTAAGTGTTGTAGTAAAATTAATAAGAAATTGAATGAAATTAAAGGAAATGTATTTTTGTTAAATATTACAATTTATGCCAAAAATCTTCAACGGAGATTTGCAACACCTTATGTTGTGCTTATTATTGTAACCAGTTTTATTGTTGTCATTTCTATTGTATTTTGCATCAAGAAATATTTATTCCGAAACGCAACAGTTTCAGAATCGACTAGAAAAATTTGGAAATTTTTAGATTTAACCCTTTTTTACCTCAAATGTAACTTGCCGGGACAATTACAGGCTCCAAAAATGGTTTCCAAAAACAAAATTTCTCAAACAATTGTGCAAAAATTTGAAGAACCGAAAAAGACGGGTTAACTCAGAGCCTTCTAGAGTATAGAGCCATAATCATTATGACGTATTTTTTAGAAGCTTTTTTAGTGGTATAACTTTTCACTGATTTCCATAGGAATCCATAGTAAAAACGGTGTTTTTTAGCTTCAAGTTTTTCAATGAAAACAGCAAAAATGTTACAAAATATTTATACAAAAGTGTTCTACATATCTTTAGCAGCAATATACAACAAGAAATATATTTTTCAAAATTTCATTTTGAAAAATATAACAAAGTTGGCTCTGACAAACTAAAATAATACTTGCTAAATTTATCTTTAGTTCTACTAGTGTACGTTAGATGTCTATAATTGTTAGCAGCGAAATACGAAAAAAAATTATTTAATCACACAATTATGACACGTTCTTAATATTTTCTGAATTTGTTTTGCTTTTCGTACAATTTTTGAACTCAAATTTCCCCAGGTCGCAATTTTTGTTACGATTTTTCAAAACGTTTGCTACCCACTGCCATCTATGTATATTGACTTAATGCACACGTTTTGTAGTAAGCTTTTCTATTTTAATTTGACCAGAATGCTGTTGTTATGAACTTTTTTTTATATTTTGGTTTAAATAAATCAATTATTACAAGAAAATGAAAACGATTCACTTAAACGAAATTCATATATGTTGAAATTCAAACATTTATGAAAATATTTCAGAAATCATAATTAAGAATTTGCAACGTTTTCATTTACAAATTTGTCTTAGGAAAAAACGTGATTTCCCATTATGTTTTATATAAAATGTTTTCGGCTTTTTATAGACAACATACTATTTGTAATGATATACCCATTATTTTCGATTTGGCGAATCAGAAAAATAATGGAGTCATACTCAGCGCTGTCGTTTTACTCCGATCGAAGTATTTGTACTACTTTTTGGTCACGAGTACAACTGTATTACTCAATCATCCAAAATACTCCGATTTTATTTTTTTCCTTATTTCAATATTTTTATACACGTACAAACTCAGTTAAGTTTGCTATATACGCATCAACGCAGTCAATTTTTTAGCTATATTATCATTTTGTCCCTGCGTTACCGATTATGTACTTTTTTTTTGTTTTTTGAGGTTGTTTTGTTGCAGTACGTAAAAAGTATAGTTATATGAATTTGTGCTTCACACAGTCATACACACACACAATTGGGTCCTCGTATTTTCTTTGTGCATTTATGGTGAAACGTGAAAGTAGTAAAGTAAACGAAAATTGTTGAGGTTTTATTTGCAATTGCTGGCCAACCCAACAACTGAATTTTTAAATCTATAGTGCTAACAGAAAATTTAATTTCTAGTAGAGGGTGCTTTTTCCCAATTTTCCCGGGTTTCCCGGGATTCCCGAAATATTAAAAAAAAAAGAAATTATAGGTATTTGAAAAACATACACATCAACATAACATAAAATGTATATAAAACTATTTCATCTTAAACTAAATTTTATAATGTGAACTAAAACTTATTATTTGTTTAGAAAAACAAAAATCATTCAATGGAAATATCGCTCAACGATGTTCGCTTCTTTGAGCAAAAATTAGACGGGGCCGAAAATTCCCTTTCACTTTCAATTGAATTAAGATGGATGGTTATTACAGCATCCAGCAACTTCTGCAGATTTGTTGTAATGTTTCCCGTATTTTCCTATATTTGTAACTCTTTTTGTATATTTATTCTCTGATCGTTCCGATGTGGAAAAGACAAAATCCAAACCAGCTTAAACTTAGTATTTAATTCAACATTTCATAAGTTTGATGGAAGTTTCTATAATTAACTTCCTTTTGATAAAATTTTAAAATTTGAATTTTATTAACAATACAAATGTTTTGATCATTAGGTAATCAACGTTCGTGAACGTAATACACTTAGTTCATCAACAGAAGCCACAAAAGGAATCCAAAAAAAAAGTTCAAAAATGTCGGTCGATTTGGCTAGAAAAATTTAAGTGGGTATTTAAAAAAGATAACAAACCTTACTGTAAATTATGTAGTAAAATTTTATCTAACAATATCAACCATATTGAACGACATAAAAACTCCACTTTACATATAACGAAAGTTGAATCTTTGAAAAATCAATCAGAAATTATTGAATCCGATGAAAATATTGAACATAGAACTACACTTAGAGCCGCCAAGAATACGGAACTTCTATTAATTATGTTCATTTTACAACATAATTTACCTTTTTCTTTAATTGAAGATTTAATAATTTTAAACATTTGAAACTTGCCAAACAAAAGCTACGGGAACCGTTACCTCAGTAATACACAACGAATGTTTAGAAACGATCTGCAGAAATTTGAGAAATCAGCTATTATCAATAATAATTCATGAAACAACAGACGTTAGTACATCAAAGTGTTTGGCAGTAGTTGCTTGATATTATGATAAAATAGCAGGAAAAGTAAAAGATCGTTTTTTAAATTTAATAGAACTAGATAATTGCGATGCAAAATCTATTTATGAAGCATTGAAAATTTTTTTTGATCGTAATAAAATTCCTTTAAAAAATTTGATTGGTTTCGTAGCTGATAATGCATCAGTGATGACGAGTAACAAAAGCGGCGTTCAAAAGTTATTGCAGAAGGACAATTCCTCATTATGTGTTTTAGGATATATTTGCCATTCATTTCATTTAATATGTTCGTCAGCCGCTGCTAAAAACCTTCCTCAGAACATTGAAATAATGGTCAGAAATACATATATACGTGTTTTTTGCTCATAGCGCTAAAAGACAAACGGAATTCAAGGAATTTCAAGAATTATTCGACATAAAACTTCATAAAATCTAGAAGACAGACATCTTCTACTATAGGTGGCTTTCATTAGAAAATGTGGTAAGTCGTATTCTGGAACAGTGGACTGTTTTAAAACATTTTTTTATTTCTTATGATTTCGAAAATAATGATTATGCAAGTAAAATCCTATCTGAAATGACAGAACCAAATAAATTATACTTTCACTCTTTCTACACTCATATCTACATCTTCAAATTAACATACAGAATTAATATCGAGTTTCAATTCGAATCACCTAAAATCCATTTACTTTTACCAATCATAGAAACTTACGTCAAAATTATTTTTAATAATTTTGTCAAATCAGAATACATTGGTTCGAACAAAAATGAAATCGATTTTTATAAGGAGGACATTCTTTTGAATAATGTAAGTTTATATTTAGGCGGAAAATCGGAATTGTTAATAAAATCTGGAATACCTACTAAAATATGAAGAAGTAAATGTAATAAAAACGATTTGTCGTTCTTATTATGTAGAGTTATGCAATCAAATTTTCAAAAGAATCAACTCTGATGACCCCACATTAATAGCGTTAAAAGGGCTAAATCCAAAAAGTCCTGGAAAAACTATACGTACCACTATATAAACGTTTTCCAAATATTACACCAGTGAATGATCTTGAAGAATTAGACGAAGAATGGCGAATTTTATTAAATTATGTTAAGATATTAACAAAAATTTGGATTTAGATGAATTTTAGTTTTCAGTTTTTGACCTTAAAAACGGATTAAAAGAAAAAATGTTTCCATCAATTGAAAAATTCATAAGTGCATTATTAATCTTCCCACATAGCAGTGCTACTGCGGAACGAGTTTTTTCTCAACTAAATTTAATCAAAAACAAACAACGAAATTCCCTTCACATTACCACTGTAAATGACATAATGGTTGCAAAGGAAATGTTGCAAGGCGTTAAAGCTTCACACTGACCACCATCAGATAATTTAATTTAAAATTATCATAAATCAATCATTCAATAATTTCTTTTTAAATTTATCCTGTGAAGTTTTGTACTCTGGTATACCAACGTGTGGTTTACAAATACAATTACCAATATCGGTCGATTTTCTTATCGGCTCGATGCGTCAAAATAGATTTTCTAGAAATCTACATTAATTTTCTTTAATTCAATTTGATTTACTTAAACCTGAAAAACATAATTTTTTCTTGATTCATTTTTCAACGAAAAATTACAATTTAAACAAGTCGAATTTACATTTAGTCTTTAATTCGATAAATTAGAAGCTACTAGAAAAACAAATGTTTCTTATATTTTTCAATTACTTATATTATTATAATTACCTACAAAATGTACACCAAATGAAAGTTTTTATAAATTATAATCGAAATATGTTTGTCTGAAGGTATTTAATAAATAATTTATGTGATAGAACTAAGTGTTATTGAAATAAAATGTGATATTTTTATTAGATATTATTTTGCATATAGCTATATTAAAACGATATTAAAACTAGTAAATATTTTATTTAAATAGAGCCACCTTTTTAAATGATAATTGGAATAATATTAAATATTTTCTTATAAAACTGAATGTTATTGAAACAATCTACGGTATTTATTACATATCCCAAGCATAAAAAAATTGAACTCATTCATAAGTTCCAAAGGATTTTTTTCTATTTAACAAAATTATCGTTGAAACTTAGGTAACCCACATATATCAAGTTCCATCGATTTAGTATTTTTGTTTCACTTTTCATAGGAAATCTTATAATATAATGGAAATGGAACTCAAACTTGTACTCAGTTCCAAAATCATTTATTTGAAGTAGTGATACTTGGGTAGCAAATTTAAATTTATTAAACTAAAAATTTATTTTTTTGCGTACTCCCTGGTACTACTTTTTTTTAATGGAAATACGCCTATCAAAAATTACTTAGCATCGGCACTGGTCATACTCCTAATATATCTACCCAGCAAAAGTAGAAAATATTAATCCCCTCCCCCTTTTCTTTCCCGCAGAGTCAATACAAAGTGTATCAACTCTCCAAAATGAGAAATCTCTTTGAGATTTTGTGTTGGTAATACGGTTTCGTACAGAAAAGTAAGGTCTACTCATAAGGTAGCTACGACCGAACTACAAAAATTCAACTCTCGCTAAATAAATTAAGTATTTAGCCAGAGGGTATAGAGTTAGCGAATTATATTCACTAACTCGAACTCAAAATCCCAAGCAGAAATCTCATTTGTGTGCGTATAATGCCCGCACTAATATTTACGAAGTTAAAAATTGTCTCATTTAATATAAAATGTTTGAATTGATTCTGCGGGAAAGAAAAGGGGGAGGGGATTAATATTTTCTACTTTTGCTGGGTAGATATATTAGGAGTATGACTCCATTATTTTTCTGATTCGCCAAATCGAAAATAATGAGTATGTCATTACAAATAGTATGTTGTCTATAAAAAGCCGAAAACATTTTATATTAAATCAGACAATTTTTAACTTCGTACATATGTTTTATGTGTTTTACTATGAAAATTTTGGTTTTTTCCTCGTTTCTAGTTCCTTTATAAAAGCTACGTTTTTTAGAATATGGATTGTATAATCAAGGTTGCTCTAATTATATTTAAAAATTAACATTTATTTTATTTTAATATTTCATGCTAATTATAAAATTAAATGTATTAATGAGCCTGTAATTGTTGTGCCAAACTCATTTAGTTTGCTTGATTATATCCAGACATTTAACAGCAAATTCGATTTTTTTGAAATCACTTTAGTAATTCCGAGCCAGAAATATTGGAATCACAGCATGAAATCTGCAAGTGTGCTCCGATTGTGGTTCTTAATGTGGGCAAAAAAGGAAACACTAATTTTCTTTACATTTTTATTTATGTTACAACCAATTATTGGTACAATTTGGTTTAAATAAAACTAACACTTCTATTTGTATTAAGCAAGGTGATATTTTATAAAACTTTATTGATTACACAGAAAAATTAACAGGCGTTACTGCTAAATACTATTCATATTTTAAGTGTTTTTCACAAATTTTATTGACAATAAATCCTTTTACAATCAATTTATGTTATTACAACGATCTTTGCACTTCGAAATAAAAAAACTTTTATGCAAAATGCAACGGCAATGATAAAAATAAAGATCACCGCAATTATAAGGGAAAAATAACCAATTGTGAAACGACCTTGATGATCTTGTTTATTTTGGCGAGTCGGAAAAATCGTAATATTCAATAAAATCGCATTCTCATTGATTTTTGTCATTTTGGTGTAACAAGAAATGCTGAATACCGTTCTTGGGCGCTTTCCCAGATAACCATAAAGTCCTAAAGATAAAGATGTCCAACCTTCGAACGTAATACTTGTCTCGTTGACTTTCACCAATTTAGCTCGTACTAACTTAAGGTGGCAAACATGAGTTTCGGAAAAAGGGCTTATTCTGATTATAAAGTTGCCAGTAAATAAATGACGATTCCGTTTAAATAATGATGTTATGTTTTTATTTGTACAGTTACCATCTTTACAAAAAAACTCTTCGTTTGTACCACAAGCAGATGATACATATATTGAAGTCAAAATCATTTCATGATACGTGTGATTTTCTATTGAATATGCATTGAGGTCGCCATTAATTATTTCATAGTCATTGCTGCTGGGATTGGCCAAATACAAATTTGACATATTAAAACAAGTGTTTGCTGCGACATAAGCGTTTTGTAGTAATAATACGAAAATAAGTCCAACCATGATGATAATAAGCACTTGAATAATTTTCTCTTTCATGTCATACCTGTAGGTCTAATCCATTAATTGAATTTTATTATTCATCGTGTTGTAACTTTCTGTGTTGGGTGAGTAGAACCTTTCACGTATGTATTACAAATTTTACCATTTCCAAATTAAACTGTCACAATAATGTGAAGCAACATAATATAGTTTGGGATATTATAGTTTGTAACTATGATTTTTAAATCGATATGATTGTGCACGAGTAGTCTCCAATTATGAAATCTGTTTCGCAGGAATTGTCGTTCATGTTTAGAAAATCTTTAGAACTTTCACTTACTAAAAGGTCCAGCGCATAATTTTTATTCAGAAAACTTTTGTGAAGTAAATATAAGAATTTAACTAAGTACAATGTTTTACGAGAGCTTAGATAGTGTACATATATGCATGTTATTTGAGAAATCTTTCATATTATAAGAGGTTTTCCTTCAAAAACCTTAAACTCTCGTAAAATCTGCTGCTTTGAAGAAATTTTTGAAAGGCGCCTAAAAATAAAACTAACCAATAGTTGTTACGAATATTTTGAATAAACTAACCAATAGTTGTTACGAATATTCAACATTTTAATGATCGTTGCACCAAACAGTCATCTAACAAATAAAGCTTAAACAAATATGTAATAGAAAAAACTTGCCACTCATTTTAATGAATAAAAAAGATTTTCAAACTGTAATTTATCGATACGTAAAATAATTTAAATAGCTCTTTGGTATTCAAAAGTTGTTGTTTGCAAACTTATAGATTTTAGAAGCTTTTTGGCAATTAAGCGCTTTGTTAGCAAATAAAGCTTTAATGTCTCTTAATGTAGTATGAGCAATTCGAAATTTTCTTTGTGCACAAACCTATTTTTATTGAAATGAATAAGGCTAAGGTGCATTTTAGAACTGCCTACAATTTTTGGAAGTTCTATAAATTGAAACGCTAAAAATTAGTGTTAATTGGAAGCTTGATTGATAAGAATGATTTTCAAAGATTGAAGTTTCCTTACTTATTAAATTCCAACTGTACGTTTGACAAATAAATAATTAACATAGTCCAGAGAAAATTTATGTTAAAGCTCGGCTACTTGAAGTCCTCGAGTCTTAAGTTAGTTAAGTTTCACATTCAAGATTTTTATTTTAATAAATAATTTGAAAGCTTTAAGCCTCAACAATTTTAAGTCTGCGTAAATAATGTGTAGGTGTTTGCTAAATTTCTAAATGACTTAATTGCTTTCTGAATAAGGTTAATGATTGGCAATAAATGTTTCAGATGTTCTATGTTTTCTGAATTAGTTCATCGTCAGATTTTAAAATAATCTCATTTTTTTAATAGGCTTTTATGACACATTGTGAGTATCTCAAAGTCTAATGTTCCCTCAATATCCATTCCAATTAATCCAGAAAAACTTAATTATTTAAAAATTGAAGCTTAATTCAAGGAGCTTTTAAAACTTCTCTTCATTCATAGTTTGAAGAAACTTAAACCTTTTAAGTAAGGTCAAGTTATTCTGAAAATAATAAAAATCGTCTAGGAAAATTCCAAATTTAAATCACAGCTTTTTTTGAAAGCTTTATTTTGCGAAAAGTTTTTAAAAAGAAAGCAGTAATTTCGTTTGCAGTTTCTTAGAAGAGATGTACTTGTTAGCTTTACTCACAGAAGTTTTGTGTATATATGCAATTAATTGATACCACTTGGCGAAGATTTAGTCGTATTAGAATTGAATTTAATAAATGTCTTTTAAGCTTTTTAGCAAAAATCTCTTTGAATGATTCGTAAAAACCTTGAAATTTTGATTTTTTGTGTGTAGTTTCAGAAAGAGATTTGTTTCTGTATCTAAATTACGCTTAATATAAATTAAAACTTAATCGTAAGTTTAGAGAGTTTTTCAGACTTTTCAGTATTTTTGGTGGTGTTAAACAATGAGATCAAGTGGAGGATGGTTTTCATCATTGACTTTGAGGAATAATTATTTCTTATACATTTATAGTATATAGCCGATGACTACCTTAATTGGCGATATGATTAGATAAATCTACCGAACATTAACAGACAAAAACCAATGCTAATCAGCGTTAATTGTGATACCCCGTAGTTGTTGGTATCTTCAATTGGGTAAACTAATTTATCTATAACCATAGTACCCAAACTACAACATACAAATGTGTGTTGCACTTAATAGGCCGCTTTTGAGTAACCAATATTTAACATTGTAACCTTATATGTTACATATGTTACACAGTTGATTATTGCCAACATGTTCAGCATTTTTTTAACCTTCATCCGTCCCTCGCGTCATTTTTGACCAAATCGAATATTATTTTTCAAATATCTTCTTAAATTAAACCTTTAAACATGTTTTCCTGTGTGACTTTAATTTATATGTATTAGTTATGATTTACTCAAAGAATTGGAATTTTCTGATTAACCGTTACCCTGCTACGAAATAAGTTACACTAAAGATCTTGTGGTCAAAAATGACCAATAGATGAATTTCACATTATTTGCTATTCCAATTTTCGCCTAATGGTAAACTAAAATCATTTTGTACATATACATAATACATAATATTTTCCAAAGATGTCATCGGCAACTGAAGAAGAATTAGGTGAGGGAGGGCACATCATTTTCACCTGATGATACATGTTCTGAAATTTCGGATTATGTGAACTTCATGTAGATTCTTGGGAAAGTAATACTTCTAAAACGGTTCAAAGTAATTTCAAGAGTCATGTCATGAGATTTGATGATTGTAGCACACGAGCTAGTCGTAAATGCATTAATAAGTTAGCACCAATTGGAGAAAAACGAATAAAGTGGGTGGATATATTACCATAGCAGTTGGTTGGATTTCGTGCACGTTGCCCTTTTCGACAATATATACCGAATGGTATTATGTTTTAGGAATCGCCAAGTATGGGATTATGTTTTGGCTGCTCTGCGGTAGTGAAAGCTCTTACGTTTGAAACGTACAGCCGTACATAGGAAAGGAGACAGGTACAGCACCTGAGAGAAATCAGGGTTTACTTGTCATCTTTGGTTTGTCTATCACGCAGCTTATAAAAGAGAGAAACGTTACATTTGATAACTTGTTTACATCTTACGAACTGGGCAAATGCTACTAAAATGCCACATGACCATGATTAGAACAATTCGAAAGAAAAAAACATCAATATCACCGATTATTTTAGAAATCAGAGACAAGCTTTTGTATTCCTCTACTTTCGCTTTTACTAAGGATACAATCTTACTATCATACATCCCAAAAACATTTCTGTACTTTTGAAGAGATACTTTTGAAGAGATACCGAAAAAAAAACAATATTTTATTGAACTGCAATAAAACGAAAGGCGGTGTCAACATGGTCGATAAAACGATTGCTTGCTATACTTGTACATGTAAAACAAATAGATAGCCAGTAGGAGTGTTCACTAACATATTGGATCAGTAATAAATGCGCTCGTGCTATTCACTAGTGTTTGCCAGAATGGAGTAGAAATAAGTATTATAAAAGCCAACTATTTATTGTAACACTGGGTGAGTCGTTGATCAAGCCACGTTGGTCTAGAAGGGTTTATCTCTCACGGTCTACATATTGTCGCAATCTGTAGAAAATTTGACATCAAACGTTGCAAAATTTTCAACCCCGTCATAATCTACAGAATTAGCAGGAGCACAAAAAAGAGGCTGCTGCAGTTTCTGACAAAATTCGTACAACAGGAACATATGTAAGAAATTCATTTGCATAGCTCATACTAAGAATGTGTGCCATCAGTGTACGAAATAAAATATGAATTTTTCTTAATAAATAAACATTGAAATTGTTTTAAATTACTGTGTTATCTTTGGTTTTAATAATTAAATTTGGAAACAAAAATTTACATCGTATTGCTTAGCGTAAATTTGCTGTTGAATTTATTTTGGTCATTTTTGACCAAAGGAACTTTAGTGTTACTTTTTTTTAGGGACGGATGAAGGTTAATATTGTTGCAAATCACTTGTACAAATACTTCAAATTCGTTTCCGAATCAATCATTTTATTTTAATATTTTATTTTAATTATAAAATTAAATGTATAATTGGACCTGTAATTCTTGTGCCAAAGCTCGTTTAGATTGCTTGATTATTTCCAGACATATCATAGCAAATTCGATTTTTTGGAACTTACTTTATTGAAAATCAGCAATTCCGAGCAAAAAAATCCAAAATCTGCAATTTTGCTCTGATTGTGGTTCTTGATGAGGAGAAAAAAGGAAACACGAATTTTCTTTACATTTTTATTTATGTTACAAATAATTGTTGGTACAATTTGGTTTGAATAAAACTAACACTTTTATTTATATTAAGCAACACATAACTTCATTGATTATACAGAAAAATTAAGAGTCGTAAGCGCTTATCAATACTATTTGTATTTTAAGTGTTTTTTACAAATTTTATTGGCAATAAATTCTTTTACAATCAATTTATGTTATTACATCGATCTTTGCACTTCGAAATAATAATCTTTTGATGCAAAATGCAACGCCAATAATAACAATAAACAACACTGCAATTATAAGAGCGAAATAACCACTTCTGAACCTTCCTTGATGACCTTGTTTAATTTGGCGAGTTGGATAAATCGTAATATTCAATAAAAACTCATTCCCTTTGATTTCCGTAAACGATTTGGTGCTACAAAAAATTGAGGATTTCCTGTTTCTATTTCCTGCCGGAGAATTTAAAATTCCGAAGGAAAACTGTGCCCAACCTTCGAAGGTGATACTTGTCTCGTTAACTTTCACCAATTTAGCTCGTACTAACTCAAGGTAGCAAACTTTCGTTTCGGAATTAGGGTACATTGTGATGAATAAGTCTTCAGTAAGAAAGTGACGATTCCGTTTAAAAAATGGTATTACGTCTTTATTTGAGCAGGATCCACCTACGTCCTCCTGATTACAATAAAACTCTTCGTTTGTACCACATTCAAATGGAACAAATATTGAAATTGTAATCTTCTCATGATAACTGTGATTTTCTATTGAATATGTATTGAGCTCGCCATTAATTATTTCATAGTCATTGCCCCTGGAATCGGCCGAATACAAATTTGAAATATTTGAACAATTGTTTGCTGCGCCATAAGCAAAACTCAAAATTAAAACGAATATAATTTCAAACATGACGATCAATGAATGAATTTATTTTGTTTCTACTTTGGTTGGATGTTAATCAACTAATAGAACTTTATTATTCATACTGCGATGTAACTTGCTATGTTGAGGAATATGCCACGTTACCTTTAAATGTTATGTAACATTCCCTATAATTGAATTGATGTCAATCCTTGGAAAACTGGATGTTACTCTCTTACCTAAAAAAAAAATTGAGCAATTCATAAATTCACTGTAAAATGTCGTTTTGTGTCACATTTCTACTCGAATGCATACAAATTTCTATTGAATGCTTTTATTACATCAAATAAATTTGAGTGAAATTTCAGCTACAAAACCTAATACTATCAAATTAAAACAAACCATAACGCGCACGATTTAAAATACCAGAGAATTGGAAAAAATATTTAAAACTGAGCAAAAAATGATTTTAATTTATTCAAATGTTGAGCAATTCTCGAAAACTCTTGACATTTCCCAAGGTTGCGGTTTTTAGTTCGAGTTTACCTAATTTGTACTGCAATCATTGCCATTTATGTAATGTATACTGATTTAATGTTTTATGTGTTTTACTATTAAAAGTTTGGTTTTTTATACAAAAAGACTGCATTTAGTACTGACACCGAACATTATCAGTACTCTAATAAACTTCCTTTATTGAAACTTTTTGATACAATTTGCGAAATGTTGATAAATTAATTTTTAGAGCTTTGCAAATACCTCAAAGCCCAGAGTATATTCGCAGGCTCTATAAATCATAAATAATATATTTAATTAAATTAAATGCAAAATGCAGCATGGGAGCTTTCAGAAGCTTTTCAAAATTCGTATAAAAGCTTTGTGATGTTGACGTTTTGCTGAAACTCAAGGACATCATTTATAGTATCTAATGATTTTTGTCTCTATGTTCTTGCCTTCATGTTCGAAAAACAGAGCGACGCGAAATTTGACCTTGAGTCACAAGTAATTGCTCTTCAAGAATAAACATTAAATTTAACTTTTGATTCCAAAGGTAAGACGGTATTCTTCATGTCTGGGCATAATATGATCGTATCGGTTCTTGATATCTCTACAGATAGGTTTCGGGGCCTGTAATTGTTGTGCCGACGCGCAGATTAGATTTCTTAATTATTTCTATACATTGACACCTAATTATAAATCAGCAAATTCTTAGCCAAAAAAATTCAAAATCTGCAATTGTGCCCCGATTGTGGTTCTTGATGTAGGGAAAAAAGGAAACACTAATTTTATTTCTCTTTACATTTTTATTTATGTTACAAACAATTATTGGTACAATTTGGTTTGAATAAAACTAACACTTTTATTTGTATTAAGTAATAAGGTGATATTTCATATAACTTTATTGATTACAAAGAAAGATTAAGAGGCATTGCTACCTATGTATTACAATAAATTTATGTTATTACATCGATCTTTGCACTACGAAATAAAATTTTTTTGATGCAAAATGCAACGGCAATGATAAAACTAAACATCACCGCAATTATAAGGGCAAAATAGCCAATTGTGAAACGACCTCGATGATTTTGGTGAGACGAATAAATCGTAATATTCAATAAAATCGAATTCTCTTCGATTTCCCACATTGTTTTGTTGTCATAATAAATGTCGAGTTCGTGAAGAAATGCTGAATGTATGTTCAAAGGTTCAGCAAGCCCAAAGGATAAAGATGTCCAACCTTCGAACGTAATACTTGTCTCGTTAACTTCCACCAATTTAGCTCGTACTAACATAAAATAGCAAAGGTATGTTTCGAAAGTAGGGAATATTCCGATTTGAAATTTATCAGTTAAACAATGACGATTCCGTTTTAAAAATGGCATTACGTTTTTAAATGTACAAGTACCTAACCATACAGGATGATTGCAATAAAAGCTTTCTTTTGTACCACAAGCAGGTACCACGCTTAATTTAGTGGTCATCTCTTCACAATGATACGTGCGATTTTCTATTGAATATGTATTGAGCTCGCCATTAATTATTTTATTGTCATTGCTCCTGGGATCGCTCAAATACAAATTTGAAATATTTGAACAAGTGATTGTCGTACCATAAGCAAAACTCAAAATTAATACGAATATAATTTCAAACATGACGATCAATGAATGAATTTGTTTTGTTTCTACTTTGGTTGGATGTTAATCAACTAATAAAACTTTATTATTCATAATGCGATGTAATTTGCTATATTGGGCAATATGCCACGGAAACTTTAAATGTTATGTAACATTCCCTATAATTGAATTGATGTCAATCCTTGAAAAACTGGATGTTACTCTCTTACCTAAAAAAAAATTGAGCAATTCATAAATTCACTGTAAAAGGTCGTTTTGTGTCACATTTCTACTCGAATGCATACAAATTTCTATTGAATGCTTTAATTACACCAAATAAATTTGAGCGAAATTTTGAGCTACAAAACCTAACACTATCAAATTAAAGCAAACCATAACGCGCTCGATTTAAAATACCAGAGAGTTGAAAAAAATATTTAAAACTGAGCAAAAAATGATTTTAATTTATTGAAATTTTGAGCAACTCTCGAAAACTCTTGACATTTCCCAATTTTTGGTACGATTTTATCTAATTTTTACTGCCATCACTGCCATTTATTAAGTATACTGATTTAATGTTTTATGTGTTTTACTATGAGAAGTTTGGTTTTTTCCTCATTTCTAATTCCCTAATAAAAGCTTTGTCTTTAAACTATGGCTTTGCATAATCAAGGTTAATTTGATTAATTCTAATGATTTTAATTTATTGAAGCTATTCAAGACAATTTTTCAAGACAAATAAATTAAATTTGTACAGCTTTTTTAATACTTTAAAGCCCAGAGTATATTATAAATCATAGCGCCTCTTAGGATAATTTTGGTTTCTAAACACAAATTTAAGCTCCCATCTAATTTATATTGCGGGAATATCCGTTTTTAATTAATTTATACTAAATTGGCTTTTGGTCGCAGGCAATAACTCTTTAAGTATAAGCATTACATTTAATTTAAATTTATGACTGCAGAGGTCGGTCTCAAGGTTTCGGGCCTCATGCTTAATATAATCGAACTACCGTACATCCTAGGAGACGATGAAGTTTATAACATGGCTCCGTGTGTATGTTAGATGATGACGATATACCAACAAGTGTGGTGAGTAATTTTTTATAGAGGACGGAAACATAGTGGTCTTACCGCGCTCCATAATTGGTCAGAGTTTTAAAATAATACGTTACTAACTTATTTATTTCTCATAAAAAAAAAATTTGCTAATTTATTTACAAATTAAGTTATTAACTATTTTATTTTGGATATTTATTTATTCTAAAATTTAATTCGTAGTTTATTTAAATTAAAAATTATTCATGTCCGATTCTCTGTTTAAATATTTCATGATTTAAAATTAAACTTTTGTAATTATTATGTATAATGTTTGATTTTGTTATTTGAAAATTGAATTTTATTGATTAAAAAATCAATGAATATTGATTTGTTAATTTAAAATTTATTATCTTTCAATATTGTTAATTACAAAATAAATTTTATTAATTTTGCTGATTTATTTAAAATTTTAATTGTATTATTTTAACATTTAATTTATTGAATTTAGATCTTAATTCTGTTAATTGATTTAATATTTAATAATATATTTAATTTTCCAAAATTTATTTATTTGTATAAAACTAATTTATCTTTGGTAATTTATTTAATTTAAAATTAAATTTTATTAATTTAATTTTGATTATTTATCTAAAACTACAAAATGTGTACTAAATTGTAATTTAAATTGTTTCAATTTAAAATCAAATTTATTGATTTTAAAATTTAATTTTATTCAAATAAATTAATTTAGTTGATAATTTAATAAAATTATCTAAAATTTGGTGTTAATTTACAAATTTATTTTATTAATTTATGTACTTAGATATGTTATATAAAATTTAATATTATTAATTTATTCAATTTTAAAATAATTAATTAATTTTGTTAACATAAAATAATTTGGTTATTTAAATAATTTAAAATTCAATTTTGTGAGTTATAAATTTTATTTAGTTAACTACTTAAATAAAAATTTAGTTACAGTTGGTTTTAATTTGATTATTTATTACTTGTGTTACATTAATTTAAAAGTGTATTTTAATAATTTAAAAATAAGCAAGTTTGTTAATATTGACGAATTATTTAATTTTTTTCTTTTCGGATATTTGTTTACCACAAAATTAATTTTATTAATTCAACGATTTACTTTAATTTTAAATATATTTTCAAATAATATTGTTAGTTTAATAATTTTGATAATGTGGGGTATTTATTAGAATTTAATTAAATTAATTAATTTTGTTAATTGTAGGTAATTTTCAAACTTTATTTTATTTAAATTAACATTTTATTCGGTTAATTTACATTTATATTGTGTTTATTAAAATTTAAATACCAAATTTTCTATTCACTATGGTATCAATGCTACAAAAAAAAAATTTAATTTAATTTAGTAATTATCATAAAGTTTATTTTGCTTATTTTTTATTTAAGTTTATACATTTATATAAAATTTAATTATTTTTATGTTTGTTAGTTTAATTTGCTATTTAAAAATTTACCCACGTAAAATTCAAAATTTAATTTTGTTAATTTAGAATTCACCTAAATTAATTCAGCTTAAAACTCACCGAATTTAATTTCAAATTTTAAATTGCTAACATTGGTTTTGGTTATTTATTTAGCTTTGTTCATTCGGGTTATTTATTTAATTAAAAATTGTATTTTGTCAATTTTCTATCAATTTTCATTTAAATCAAAATTACATATTGTTAATTAAAAATTAAATTGCTTTAATTAAGTTAATTTCAGGTTAAATTTTAATTATTTATTTTATTTAAAATGAAACTAATTATTCAAAATGTTATATTTTTAATTTAGTTTATTTTAAGTTTGAATATTTACAAACTAATTTTTACTAATTTATGCAAGTTATGTTTATTTAAAATGTAGTTTAATAATTTCGTTAAATTTAATTTATCATGATTTAATTTAATTAATTAATTTTGTTAATTGTGGAAATTTATTTAAAATGTATTATGCTTTATTAATCATTTTAATCTATTTATTTAAAATTTTATTTTGTTTATGTAAAATGGAAATTTATTAAATCCATTTCTCAATTTGTCATTTATTTAATTTAAAAACAAAATTCTGATGTATTGCCTAATTTTGGTTATTTAATTAATTAAAAAATCTAAATTAATTTTAATTATAAAAAATTCACTTAATTAATATAATACTAAATATTATTAATTTGAAATATTCTCGTTAACTTAACAATTTAAGTTTGTTAATTTGAAATTCACTGAAATTAATGTTTTAATTAAAATTTCAAATTTTAAATTGCTAATATTAGTTGCCGTTATTTACTGAGTTTTATTTATTCCGGATATTTATTTAATTAAAAATTTAAGTTTTAACTATTAAAAAATTTATTTGTTAATTCATTTAACTTGAAATTTTACTTTGTTCATTTAATCATTTTATTAATTTAAAAATGAGTTTTAATAATTTATTTAATTTAAGGTTAAATTTTAATTATTTATTTTATTTAACATTATATTATATTAATTATATTACTTTATAAGTTTATTTAAAATGTGTACGTTTAATTTAAAATTTAGTTTAATAATTTTATTAAATTTAATTTAATAATTTGTAGAAATTTATTTAAAATGTATATTTTGTAAATCCTTTCTTCAATTTAACATTTATTTAATAAAACACACGTAAACGTCTCAACGGTGTCAACCAAAACTTATAATCAATCAATCAATTTGGGAAACATGTAGAGATCTGGACAGTTGAGTACTCCTCAACGGACCCGAAACAATCTGTAGAGTGCTCTAAATTTAATCATACATCAAAATATGCATTTGGGGCAAGAGTTTTAATGTTCTATTAAATTTTAAATATTATATTTAAATGTTAAATGTTCCTAATTCTTGTGCAGATGGATGTAAGTCTAATTAAAATGGAAAAACTAGATACAAATTCTCTTAACTATCCCGAGTCTAAATGCGCAATAAAAAAAATTCGGATGAAACATTTGAGACTATGATGCTACTGGACTGTTTATTATCAATTTATCTTTTTCCAGAGTTTATGTCATTTAAACTGAAAGTACAGATAGTTCTAGTTGGAAAATTAAGTTTAAATGGGAAAAGTAGAAAAATTAAATTTAAAGATGATTACTTTAAAATTATTTATTATTAAAATTTAATTTTGATAATTAAATACTCAACTTTATTAATTTAATTATTTATATTAAAATTTAAATTTGGTAATTTTATTTCAATTGTATTTATCTAAGATTTAATTTATTTATCATAATTAAAAAATTATTTTGTTAGTTTCCAATTGAATGTTGTTAATTTAATTATTTATGTTATTTAAAGTTTAGGCTTGGTAAATTTTTTGTTAAAAATTTCATTTTATTATTGTAATTAAATTTATTTAATTGAATAATTTATATATTGTGTTGTTTTTATATTAATTATAAATTAAATTTCTTGTAATATTTAAAATTATAATTTTATAAATTTTAGTTGCAGACATCTACTGTACAGTGTAGAGTGGAAAGTAAATATTAAAAAACCAAAGCTAAGTTTCGAAATTTAGACCTTAATTCAATAAGGTATCCTAAATTGTAAAAACAGGCAAACACACGAATTTTCATTCAAGTATTTAAATTTGAATTAATATTTAGAATAAACCATTATTTGTAACAGACATACTAACTAACTAACCAAATAAATATTTTGCCATTAAATAAAAATGTTGTAGTGTAATAAAATGTACATTACATAGCTTACATACACTAGAGTCCTTCGAAACAAAACTTTTGTTATAACAAAATGTTTAACTCACTGTGTTATATACTCGACAGGTTATTAAAATTTTATATGTTTTTATTCTAGCCCCAAACCCAATGCTGTTAAATATATTTTTTGTATGATACAAATTACAATGTTCTACATAATTGTTAGGTTATCGCCTGAGGATTTAATCCACCTGTACAAAAATATAAGAGATTAACCCAAATATATAAAATTTAAGGATCATTCCTATAATAGTGTGTATACCAAACCACCCATTTACCACCTTCATCACGACCCATACAATAATTTAAATATCAATAAAATGCATCTCATTTTAATTATGGTCATGACATGAATCGCCAGTATACCTATATACTAGTATATTTTTTAAGTATTTTAATTTGCAAATTAAATAAAACAAAAAAAAATGCATATTATTCAAAATAAATATTTATTTACAATATTTTTAATTAATTAAAATATTTAATGAGCTTTAACAAAAAATAAATAAAATTAGATACGTGTAGGTTTCGCATTTACGTGTGTTTAGGTTATAAAAAAAAAATTGTTTTGCCATAATTATATTAATTAATTTTATTATGATTAAATTTAATGGGTTTTATTTTTTATTTATTTATAAAATGCATCACTATTAAATATTTAATTATTTTATAGTTTTTTTTTGCTGATGTTTTTAATATACAGACATTATTTATATACGTAATAAATATGAATTATTATTTAATTATACTCAACCGTAATTACAGTAAATTTAATCGGGTACTTTAAGGATTTTTTATTGCACTGGATTAAATTATTAAATGGAATAAAATAATACGAACTCATTTGTTGTATTGATTTTGATTTATATGACATACCATGATTTACACTAAAGGAATTATATTCAAGCTGGTCAATTTTATAGGTAGGTATTTCAATTGGAAAAAATATATGTTTGCTTGCAATCGACTGCAGGTCTAGAAATTTTCCAAAAAAAGCTCAATTTTTTATTAAATCCATAGTGCTGAAAACTTAATTTCCAACAATAAACTAAAACCCATTTTATTTTGGCTGCCTTTGTGTTAAATACACATTAGTATTTTAGTCCCATCCACTGGTTAAGATGAAAATGGATTATACTTTAACTCTCTGTATGCTTTCCATCACACAATGAATATGCTGTAAACCATTATATAATCTATATGTCTGTATGTCGCTTGTTTTTATGTTGTGTATAGTAGAAGAAGCCCCAAAAAAAAAAGGAAAACCTGTAATTGATGGTATCTTTCTTATATTATGAATATTAGCATTTTCTTTTCTGTTTTTTTTTTGTTTTTTTGCTTTCCACATCTTTTGTATTTTTGTGAATACACGACGAAAACGAATGTGGTGAACTCATTTCGTATGCAAAATGTGTGTGAAATTATGCGTCCTTTTTTGCTTGCTTGCCATTTTTTTTTTGCCTTGACTTTCATTTGATTTTCCTTGATGTACGCTTATAACATAGCATAAATACGAAATGACGCTAATGGATTAAGGTATTCATCTGAAAATACGTATGTACAATACAAATTTATTTCGCACTTAGAATAATTTTTTTTTTCTCTCTTAGACCTTAAAAACTATTTAATAGTTGTATTATTCATATAAAGACTCTTATGGATATGTAGTAAAGGATATGTGTGTGTGTGTGTAGTAAAAATGAAACCTTAACAATTTATTACGTAATTAAATTTGCATCCTTTTTTTAAAAAGCTCCTTCGTTTACCAACCCACACACAAAATGGTCAGGAAGCATACATTTATATTTTTTTTTATATACCAACTATATAAATTATTTTTTAATTTATGTTAACACATTTTAAGTGTTTTGGGTTATGAATTTTTAGCCAGCTTTAAAGTTTTGAGAGTTAAATTAAAATTCATTCTAAAAAAAATTTTAAACCAAAACCTTCGTGTTTACCAAAATGATTTATGTAAATTTCTCAAAAATTCGTATTTTGTGGAAATAATTTTGACCAGCTCTTTAAGCACCAGAACTGTTATTTAATGTTAAACATTTTTACCAAAGTTTCGTTCAAAGAATTTGCTTTTGTCAGTTATTAAACTCTAACAAATGAAAAATGAAGAATTTATCAACCTTACGATTGCAAAAAATTATTTATATTGAAAAAGCTCATTTCTAAATCTTAAAAAGGTAAAAGCTCAATGAAAAGCTTGAAGTCAACTAGCTTTCCTTAAGTACAAAAGGGCAAATATCTATATAAATAATTTCTGTTATGCTTACGTTTGAAATCACCGTATTTTGATTTGAAAAATTATTAAATTGTTGTAAAAGCTCAACAAAGAATGTATTTATTTATTGGTTTTAAAATATGGATTTCCAACATACAAAATTTGGTTTGCATCTAACGGTTAAAAAAAGAAAGATTAAACTTAAATATATTAGAGAATAAAAATTCAAACCATCTTATAGACGCTTGTAACAATTTGCAAACAAAAGCTCGTGGATTTTAAGAAATATACCAATAAAAAAGAGTAGTAATTTTAAAAGTTCCCAATTTAAAATTAAGCTCTCAAATTACAATTTGTTGTTTTTCTATTTAAATCATGAAAATATAAAAAGCTTTAATGGAAATACCTAAAATTTTTAAATTCAAACCCTTAGATCAATTCTATTATTACCTAAATTATCAAAAGCAAGTTAAAACTTTTAATTAAGCATCACATGCAAGCATCACAGCTCTTAGCTAACTATAGGATAAAGCTTTTTTCAAGCATATTATTGCAATCATCAAGCAAATATCTAAGCTTTTGTGTACTCTGAGTGAGATGGCAAGGTGTGGAAATGTGTTAAAGGGCGTTTAGTACTACTTGCTCTGCAAAACATTCTAACCCCATTGCTGTGAAGTTTTTTTACATAAAAAGTTTAACCAAAAGTGAAAATGTACAGGAAAAGTGTATAATTATGATTAATAGCAGAATTCAGGCGATAAATCAATCTTTCCAGGTGTGGGCTACATTTCCTAAAAGTGGACAAGTCATGTATTATGAAAATTTTTAAAAATATATTTGTTTAACCCTTTTTATTGTACTAACAACAAAAGTTTCGAAAAACTCGACCTGTCCAATTCATAAAAAAATGGCACTCACTTGGTAACGTGGTACTATAAGTTAGTTAAATACACCTTTTTATATAATGCCATACACTGAACCTTTCTGTTAATCGGTGTAACCATGCGTTGTGTAAATAATTAAAGAGCGAAAATAGGCAAGCCAGTAATTTGCATTAAGCTAGACTTTCATTTGTTTTAATCCAATTTGAGAATCATTTTATATGATAAAACAAAATAAACAAAGTAAAAATTCTCTTCAAAGCTTACCAGAATTTCAGAAACATTATCGGAAACATGTCTAAATATCCAAAGCTTTTAGTTCAATGTTTTATCAAAATGTGTTTGATAAAGCTTCCATTGATATATATGATTTAATTTAGAGGTAAAGCACATTAGTTAGTAGAATTGAATTTTCGAAAGCTTAAGTGAAACCTTATTACAATTTTCAAAAGCTAAGGTGAACCATAAAAACAATGTTTGTTTCTAAAAAGCTGAGTATATTGATCTAAGCGCATTCTTAATAAATAAGAGTTTCTAAAATGTATACCAAAAGCTCAATAAAACCAAAATTAAACCTCTCTTAAAACGGCTTGATGAAGGAAATGGTGACAGTTGAAATATATATCAAATATGGATGCCGCTTTACTTCAAAATATACTGCTTTTCCCGAAGGTAACAACCCTAAATTTACTTTCGTTAGTTAATCAACAATAAACCAAATGAAAAAGTTTTGTTGGTTCCCTAGAAATTGGATTTTATGGCTTGCAAGGCTGCTAAGCCCTTTAAATTATTTCTTCTACTCTCGTTTAAAAACCAAATAGGTGTAGAATAATTTCAAGAAGTTAAAACAAAAGCTCTCTAGTATCTAAAACTATAGATTTAACTAAATGTGTTTTTTAAGTTTATTAATTTTAGAAATTATATTATTTAAATTAAATGTTGCATTAAAATTTTTTATGTAATTATTTTGTTAAAAGCTGTTACTTCGGAAGCTCACACAAAACATATTTTTTTTGTAAACTAAATGATAAAATTTTAAACAAAATTCAAATTAAGTAATAAAATCTCTTCAACTTTGAGAATTTAAAAATAAATAAGTTTTAAATAGCTGCAAAAGCTCGACTAAGATATGTCTTATAATTTTGCGCATTCACAATTGTCAATCTGTTATATATTACACTCCTTCTTTACCTCAGAATCTACAGTACCACCACAATTCTCGTTTGCACCAAAATAACTTTGATTTCCCGATCCATTTATGCCGATAAATGAAATTCTATTAATTTAATTAAAATTTACAAAATATCTATTTTCTAAATAAAAGTAAAAACTAATTAAATTTATTTTATCATCGCGCTTTTCCCAATAAATTAACTTGCACTTACATAGCTTGTATAGCATTTCAAAGAGCAACCCTTCAATACAACACCGCAACAACAAAATACAAAATTTCTTCGGAAAAGATTCTTCAATAAAAATTTTGTACTTTACCTTTTTTCTGTGCAAAACAAGTTGAATGAAATGAAGAAGGGGAAAAAAAGTTTCGCGAGGTTTGGGGTTCAAATAAAACAGGATAAATTTTCCTATTTTTTCCGATATTTTTTTCTATAAATTTTCATTTATCGTTTTTATTTTATTTATATAATATAATACAATTTTCCAATTTTCCTTTCATTTTTCCCATTCCATATACAAATACATAATACACCGGCGGCTCTGTATATACATTCCTGCCTTTGTTAATGTTATTATTTGTGCGATGATGTTCTAGTGCGCCGCTACGTTCTATTACATCTAGCTATTTTACAAACTTTTCTTTTAGCACCTTTTTACTTCCTTTATTTTGTTCATGGAAAATAATTTATAGAATTTCTATTTTTTTGTTTTCCTTCTAATAACTTTTCGTCATTATTTTACTTTGAACCTATTTATAATATAGACGATGAAAGGAAAATTGAAATAACCTTGAATAAAAAATAGAAGTGCGTTCAAAAGGAGCCCTCCTCCCGTTGAAAGAACGAAAGAAAATTGGAATTTTTATTTTATTTTATGGGTTTCCGAAATAATTTCAATATACTCGTACATATAGCTGCTTGTTTATAGCAGTTCATGCCTTTGTACTAAAATAATAGAAATAAAGAATTCTATTACTTCAGGATACAAGGATACAATGAGTGTAGTAAATATATTACGGAATTGACAGTGAGGATGAGAAATCTTGTTTAACATAAATTAGACATAACGCGTATTAACACTAAAAAAAAGTAACGTCCTAAAGTGACCATAAAATACAAATTTAAATAAATGCTCCTAAATCTACAGATCTTAAGAGGCAAAGTCGTTAATTTAAATATGAAGGGAATAGGTCTAAGGAAGATTTGCAACGACATTTTTTTAAAGCTTTCAAACTTTTTAAATAAAAACTTTATGACTTTTTATTTTTAATATATATAAGGATAAATGACAAAGCCAATTTAAAAGAGCTTTAAAGAGATTTTTAAGTGTTTTTGTATTATTTGCTTAATAAATTTAGATCTAAGATTGCTAAAATATTTCCTAATGTAGCTTTGTACAAATCGACGATGCACCAACATTAAATTTGAATCAATGGAAATAAAATGGTTTACTAATTTCCTATCTAAAAGATCCCCAATAAAAACTCTTTGTTTTAACCGTCTATGAACCGTCGAGTTATGTGAACCTAACAACGTTGGATGAAAACAAATGCATTATTTTAGACAAAATAAAACCTTTACACCGAAAAACTTCAAAGCACAAGTTTTGCAAATTTATATAACTCTTAAAAACTTTTTGTATAAAAGTTTGTAAATTACGTAAGCATCATGCACTGAAAAATTATTTAAATGTTTTGCTTTTTTCGAAAACTAAAGGAATCGTTCAACTTTACACAAAAACGAACTAATTATCTCAAAATCTTTTCTAAAATTTTGGTTACTGTAGATTTAAAAAAAAAGCAAATTTACCTCTTTTCAAGTTATTGAAAAGAGCTTTTTTAATTTATGTAAGATGTAAATTAAAGCTGTTGTTTTTTACATATAATCGTATGGATTTAATAAATTCTACAAAATGATCGAATAGTCAAAAGCATTTATATAGTCAAAAGCATTTATAAAAGTCGCAAATGTTTCTCAAAAATATCAAAGCTTTTTGTTTGAATATAAAAGATCGGGTATAATCAGAATTCTACACTTTTATGCCTGTACTAAAATGACAAACACTAAAAGGCTTTGCACTGAGCTTTTTACCAGTCAGTATACCTGTCAAAATGTGTTATTTTTAAGTTTTAAAATTTTTCGAATAATAGAGCTTTCATTTTTAACACGTGGTCTTGAGTTTTAAATGAAGATTTGACAATAAATATAAAATTATGATCACTTAAAAGACTGCGGCTTATTAGAAGTTTTGTAAAAGTGTTACGTGTTTCAATTTAAACGGGCTTTTGTACAAAATAAAGCTAACGTTTTTTTACACATATGAATTTATCAGTTTTTCAGATTGGTTGAACTGTTACTCTAAAAGATGAGAGATTTTTATTTGATTTAAAAATTTGGGTCGATAAACTTTTACCGGATAAACATAAAATTCGGAAAGTTTACGAATTTCGACCAAACCTAAAGCTCTAGCATCAATCAGTACTGCAACTTTTTTAATTTAAAGAAAACATTTCTATAATGAAGCTTTCAAATCTTGTTTTATAAACTTATATTTATTTAATATTATCAAGTCTTAAAAGATTTTCGAAAATAAAGAGCTTTCGTTTTAAATTATAGAGAGCTTTCAAATATTAAGTAATATTCAGGATATATCTTGATTATTTTTGAGCTTTTGGCCATCATTACAACTATGATAACCCATCAAAACAGGAAAACTGCATAGTTCGTTTGTTTGAAAATTAGAAACAAGATGCTTAAATAAAAGCTAGGTAAGCATCTTGTTAAACTATTTTAAGAAGTATAAGCATTTTCGATTTAAGCGGGCTTTTGTTTTCTACACATATTCAAATGGATGTATCAATTTTCCCAGAATGATCGAGAGCTTATAAAATCGATTAAAATAAAATTCTGAGCGTTTATAAATTTCAAAGTTTATTTCTATACCTGAACTAAAGCGACAAAACTGAAATCGTTTTACAATAATGAGCACTGCAGCTTTTTAAGTTAAAGTAAACCTATCTGCAATGAACCTTTCAAATATTGTTCCATCAGATTCATATTTCCATTTAATATTTTTAAGTGTAACAGTTTTCGTAAAGCAAGAGCTTACATATTAGATTGTATAAAGCTTTGATTTATTTTTAACTAATAGCAAGAATCTATTATGATTTTAAATTGTGCTTTTGAAATCATTATAATTAAGGTAACTCAACACAGCAGGAAAGACTTATAGTTCGTTTGACTGATAGATAAAACCGAAAAGCTTTTCTAAAATCGTACGGGTACTGTAGATTTTTTAGAAAAGCAAATACATATACATACATATTTTCAAACTTTCTTATCTCAAATTGTAAGCCCATCTCATTCTTTAAAAAAACTAATCCTTTTAAAACGCTAATTTAGAAATGTGGGTTTTTCAATTTAAGTAAACTTTTCACAAATTAAAGCTTTCTTTATTTACACATAATCATATGGATTTATCAGTTCTCCAGAAAAATCTTGTAAAGAGAGCTTTTATTTGAGTCAAAAAAAAGTGGGTCGATTAATTTTTACCGAATTAAAATAAAATTCGGAAAGTTTGTAGATGTCAAAGTTATAATCACAATTCTATATTTGTATATCTGAACTAAAGCGACAAAACCAAAAGTTTAGGTAATTATAAGCACTACAACTTTTTACGTTAAAGTATAGATTTCTGTAAAAAAAGCTTTCACGTTTTGTTTCATAAAACACATAATTTTATTTACCAAAGGTGAAAGAAATGTGCTTATTGACAGTTGAAATATTTTGCATATCTCGAACAAGAGGAAATTAAAATTGATTAATCAAGCTGGTTGCAAGAGAATTGCGACCTGTTTTTATGGGGATAGCTCTGAAATCTTGAAAATATCTTGATGGACACCAAAAATGCAACGGGATCATTGATCGAAATGTTATTGTGTGGAATATTACTGTGTCTTGAAATAGTTGTAGGTCACGTGTCAACTGTGAGTTAAGATATGGTAAATAGTTTAGCCAACACAAACAATTTTTGATGGAATCGGGGAATCGTTAAGATTCTCTAATTTGAGCAATAATTTAAGCTTTGCATTTTGAACTTAGCCTTTCAAAATATTGTGCAAAATCTAGTTTTGATAACTATATTACTGTTCAAACTGTACTAATTGTCCGTAGAACACGGTTCATATCGTAAACTAATTTTCATCTAGCTTCAATATGTTAACTGGTACTACAAGCCGCAACTCGCAAACAAATATTTGATTAAATTCACACGTTCCAAATTAATTTGGTGCCAAATTAATTTTGAATTGAACAGTTTCTTGAACTGTTCGCTAATTAAAAATTAGATTGAGCAACTTTTATTTTTCTCGATAACTGCTAGCTCCTCATCCACCCTAACTTATGGTTTTATATATTAATGTATGAGTTTAAATTATTTAAGTAAATAGTCTGTTTTCTATCAATTCACAAAATAAAAATATTGAGTTAAATCTAGTTTTGATAAAAATATTAGTGATCTAACTGTACAAGTCACACTGGAGACCTTTTAACCGGTTAACTAATTTTTATCTAATCTTTGCATTCACCTCTAATATCAGCCGCAAACGAAATTCAATCTTATCTTCTACACCTTCCAACTTCTTTTATATTTAATATCGAGGTTTTACAATGTGAGATTACGAATCCAAAATATGTTTACAATTGTGAAAATTTTTAAAATATTTGTTGAGGTTGTAAAAAATTCTAAAATTTTGGAAATTAAATTTTTTTAAAGTTGATTGTATTGGAGGGGAGTGAGAAGAAGAATTTTGAGCTTTTAGCTATAAGCTCTAATTATCGTATTTTCTTTTGTGCTGTTGGTTAACAAAATTGTGTTCGCTTACTGAGCTTTATGACAGCTTTTTAAATTATTTTGTTCTCATCCAGTTTTGTTTTCCAATTGAATTTTAAACTTAATTAATTGTCGGGAGCAATGGCAATCAATGCTACAATACTATTTAAAAACTGTCCGAGTACCTGGGTCATGTTAAAAAGAGCTTTACTAATTTTATTTCTAGTGTTTATTGGAATTCTTCATTAAATCAAAAACTGGATACAAAGTATTTTCGTGGTTTTATTTGATTCCAATTTATTTTATTTTCAAATAACTCTCGGACCTTAATAAGCTCACAAAATGTTAATCTTAACTAATGGAGATAAGGAACATAGCTTTTCAGGTTAGGATTTGTTATTCTAATTTTATATTTCCGCGAAATTGTTATTATGATTTAGGATTAAGCTAGCAATAGATAACTATTTGTAGTTTAATTTATAAGAGCTTTTAATGTTAACTTTTAAAAATGCCCGGCGGGTTTTCATTTGTAATTTGATTTTCCATACCCATTTCAAACCATTTATAATTTTAAATATTTTATTGACAGCCAAAAAAGCTCTAGTTACTTTACAGATAATCAATATAGCTTGATGAATTTTCGAGCTTTTTTAAATTTAATTTTAGGCATTTAAATTGAACTTGACAATATTTGCAACTGTTTAAGGCTATCTAGTTTAAGGCAATAATTTTACAAAATTAGGTCAACTTTCAGAAAAAAATTTGTTTTCTCTTTGAGAAAAATATTATAACAGAAAAATATTATAACAGAAAAAAATTGGGCAAAATATTTTTCAAAACTGAGCTCAGATATGCTTAGCTTTAAGTTTTATTTGAGCGATTATATTACAATATAAGAAGCTCTCATTCTATCTATCATATGTTAATTAATATGAGCAACAATTAAAGCTTGATTTAACAGATTGGTCCATTTTAAATTAAAAAATTCAACAAAATCTAGCAAATTGGGCAACTTCAGTTTTCTTAGTAAAGCGCCATATTAATCAAAATGTTCAATATTTGCAACTATTCAAGCCTACACTAACTTTATCACTTTTCATATACATACTTAGTAATTATTTTCTATTTGAGCAAAATTATTGTTAGTAAAATTAAGCTAAATATTTTTCAAAATCAATTGGAAAGCATTTTTTACTTTAAGTTTTATTTGAGCAACTATAGTTTGCTCGAAATTTCAGCAATTTTAAAATGTCATCGACAACATTTCTAAAAGCTACAAATTTGAGCCAAAATTTTAACAAATGATTAAATTATCAAAATCAATTTTTGGAGTATTTATGGAAATTAAATAAGGAAAAAACATTTTTATCAGTAAATGATGCCAACATTAATAATTATGCGGCAAAAAAAATTGTTCTTTATTTATGATGTAATATAATGACAAAATCATCCAAACATAACCACAACTACACCATATACTATATGGGTTAGTTGTAATTTTTCATTAAAAATGACAACAGCAGCATAACAACATTACATTACGGTTTGTAATTTTTATAATGAACAAAATTTAATTTATGTTCTAAAAAATATTGTGTATTATATACACACAAGTTGGTGCACGAAAGTTCATAAAAATGAAAAATTAATGCTGCATAGAGTATAAGAAGATGCGATACTTCTTTAGCAATGGAATTATATTACAATATACTTTATAAATGTGGTCAACAAAAACTCGTAATTATTATAATAAAAAGCTTAGCCAATTAGTCGATACATTATTAAAAGTTGAAAGAAACTTGATAACAGTTCGCAATAAGCGACAAATTAAAGCATTTTTTTTTTTCATTTTCAAATCCAAACCAAAAAAAAAATCAAATTAAATAAATTACCATAATTTCAATGGTCTTCGGCACACACATAGCAGCTAGAACCCATCTTTTTTACCATCTTATTTAAACTAATTAAATTCAAAACCATAATAGAAACATTTTAAAAGATGTACAGAGAGAAAAGCCAACAACAAAAAACTTATTGAGGTTGACAAAAGTTTTGCTGAGTTTAACGTATTTTTTTGTATTATTGTACAGGAAGTTCTAAATTTTTTTTTCTTGCGTGCGGTTAATTTTTTATTTCTTTTTGTTGTGCTTTCTGGTTCAAACGCAATTATAATTTTATCTGCTGTATGTCATTTGGCTTTGAAAAAATAAAAAAAATGTAAAAAGCTTACAAAAAAATTAAACTTTGGTAATGAAATGTTAATTATTAAGCAAGTAAAAGAGAATATGTATATATTGTGAGGTTAAATAAAAAATATTTGCGTTAAGCTCTTAAAAGCTCTTTTTGTGTATTATATAGGATTTTTTGTGTGTCAAATAATTCTACGCTTTATGATGTTTTTAGTCGGCGCACAACAGTACGTGCGACAAGAAAGTAAAAAATCAAAAAAATGTAATAAATCGTGTTGTGTATACTTTTTGTACCATGTACAACAATTGAGATTTTAATTCAATATATGTCACGATGTCAGATGTGACATTTTATATCTTATCTCTTTGTAATACGTATACTCGTATGTGTGATGTTAGATGTACATTAAAATTAAGATTATTGCTTTTTGTCGTTGCTATTCATTATATTTGATACGTTGATAGTTGTTACGAACGGTCATCTTAGGAGTTTATTGTACAGTTTCATTTTTATATATTTAATCGACAGAATTATATAATTTGATAATTAGTAGGGGGAAGAGCAAAAAAAAATTACTGTGTAGACGTCAACAGTATTAAATATTATACAGTCTAGACAAACCGATTATTACGGGTCGTTTACTCATGTTTAAATTGCTTTCACAATAAGTCATTATTATATAATATACGACTAATAAATATGACAGTTACTAGAGTAAAGAAAAGCAGTACGGAGAACAAAAACTTTCCAAGAAATGAAGATTTCGCAATTTATTTATTTTTATAGTTCAATACGATTAAGGTTACATATTTATGACCAATATGATCTTGTCATACCGCTAATCCACTTACGTACCAAATGAAATATTGCAAAAAAGCTTAATATAAAATACGAATTTTCATTCTCGTTAACTTTTTCTTTTTATTAAAACTTTCTAACCAAAATGCAATAACATAATTATTTCAGCGATCAAATTCGTTAAAGTTAAGCTCAATGAAGAAATACAAAAGAATCACTGACTTTGCAGATAGTAGTGGATTACTTTGCAATATTCACAAAAGAACAATGCTAATAGGTAAATAAGGACTAAAAAACAAAATTTAAAAGCTATTTTTTAACCTTTTTTTAAACATTAAACTGTGAAATAATTTTAAATTTTAAGTTACAAAAGCTCTTGAAGGTAGTCCTTTTAATAAGATATACTAAAAATTTTCAAGGGAAAGCAAGCTTTAAATATTTGAAACTTATAATTAATTCACTCAATAAAAAGAGTTTTTTTTATTAATTGGCATAAACGAGCTTTTTATTAATTTTTTTATTAATTGGCGTAATAAACTAGGTTCAGGATTAAACGTGTAAAAGATAATTTTTTAAATAACAATCTAATATATTGAGCTTTTTTAGTAAAAATACGGGTTTTAACTTTTTTTACTTAAAAACACATTTTTTGAGATAACAAGCTATTAAAAGCATTTGATATTTAGGTATAACTCCATAACACTATTTTCACTAAAATATCAATCAAACAATCTCATGCTCATTTTTAAATATTTTGCTGCACAATAAATTTTAGAGCTTTCTCGTAATTACAACATAAAATACCAAATTTATTATTAAATACTTAAATTCTCCAACTATCTAGCATCGCAGAATATTCAACACTTTTTTTTATAAAAGCTTTCAAGCTGGTTCAGCTTTTAATTTAACTTAAACCACCAAGTAAATTAGTTGAAATACTTAAGCTTTCAGGTCACTAAAATATTAACTTAATGCATAACTTATTCCAAATGTTAATGCGCTATGACACAGGTTTCCCATGAGCTTTTAAATCAAATTATTAGATCCTGTCAGAACTAAAATTAATTTGACATCTAAAATAATTTGGCATATAGATTAGATAGATTCTATTTTGAAAATTCCAGAACGGCATTTTTTTTATTTATAAAGCTCTAACCTTACGGATTTATTTTTATTTTTAAGCTTTAACGAAAAAAGAGAAATTTAACAAATTCAACTTAAATTACACTGATAATAACTCAGTGTAATTTAATTTTTAAATTATGGTTAAAGTTTATTTATTCAACTAGTTGAGCTTTTAAACCGAAATATAATTAAAACAGATTTAGAATCCTCACAATCACAATCAAATGTAAAAATTGTTGGCGTTGTTAATTCTGTACTTTTTATTTTATTTACTGAGCAAACAGGTTATGTCTTAATAAATTTATAGGTAATCCTGATAATTTTTTTTTTATATATTTCCAGGTAATAAGCGTAACAAAGCACGCACAATTTCAATAATTTTTTAACCAAATAGACAAAAAATTGTAAGTGTACAAAATAATATAAATTTTTGGATTTTAAATTTTTCAATTTGATTTTTTTTTTTTGTATTTGTATAGAGGTGGTATACATTCACACATAGATTGGTATATAACCAAATCGAATACCTCCTCGGCTGAGATTCAATCAAATTGTTATCATTTCTGATTTATAAAAATAAAATTTCATATCTACCTAATTCAAATATCATCGATTTGAATTTATACAATTTTTTTTGTTTATTCAAAAAACGTTTCCTAAATTCTTGAACCCCTCTCTACACAAACCTACATACATACTATACATATAGAACTGAAATGAAAATCTTAAAATTTATTTTGAAGATAAACACAAATCATAATTTTTATTTTTTTATTTTTTTTGTTTGTCTTCAGCTTTCAAAATGGATTTTGTGTGTGTGTGTGTGTGTGTGTGTGTGTGTATTTGTCTGTTATATATACAAGTTTACGTTCAAATCATAATCATCTGAATGAAGCAAACGCAACGAATGCCACACAAAAAAATAAAATACAAACGTAATTTGAATTTGATGATTTTATCGATAATAAATTTTTTTTTTTTTCGTTTTTGCTTTTTTTTGCTTTGGCCCAGATCCCTCGCTATACACATTATATAAAAATATGACGTACAGAAGGGTGGAATTTTTTTTAAAAAATGTAATTTTACTCGTCGCTGGTTGTCTTAATACACAAAATTTTTTGGTTTGAGTTTCACGAAAAACTCGGGCGATACAAAAATTCCAGCTTGTGCGTGTGTGTGTGTGTGTGTGTGTGTGCCGTGCTTAAAGGATTTATTGACTATAATTCTGGCAGCAGATGGTTCCTGGTATTAAATTATTTCTTATACATGAATTTATTGTACTGGAAGATAAAAGTATTGTAGTGAAATAATTTTAAGCGTTTTAGTTAAAACTTTGGTTTGTTCTGTAAATATTTGAGCATTACATTAAAATTCAAATATTATAGTCACTATTAAGCTTCAATTACCGAAAAGCTCTTTCCGAAAAACTTCCGTTAGGTTCTCTTAGATAACGACTTTTACGTTACCGTAAATTAAAATTTTTGATTTATTAGGATTAAAATATGTTGTAAGTTTTAAAGCTCAAAGCTCGAAACTTTAAAATGTACCTCAAAAATACCCGAAAATTATTGGATAAGCTTGTTTGTTGTTACGAATTTTATTAAAAGCAAATTAATTATTGTAAAAGCTTTCAAATTTACAGTTCGAACTTTTGCCTTGACAATATAATATAAAAGCTTTTTAATGAAGAAATCTGGTGATTTAGTAATCTCTGATTTAAGTAAAAGTTATTTTGAATTAAAAGCTCATTTTTTTAACGACACTAATAGATGGCTATGTCGAAACATTTTTTTTTTATGAGGTCTTAAGCTTACATAGAAACTTTTCCGTAATTAATACGGAGATGTCGTCTCAGTTCAGAAGATAAAACCAGTCTAGAAGTCAAGGTCAGTCAAACAATAGGAACAGAAGTTTAAGTCCAAATTCAAGTCGCAGTTGGAGTAATATTTATAGAGTAAAATCGTATAGTAAGCATCTTTGTTCAAGATGTGGATTAAGGAATCATAATCCAAGTCAATGTCAAGGTATGGTGCAGAGTGGACGGTCCTGGTTGAATATTTTAAAGCCGTAATGGAAACAATGAGGAGTCAAACTTTAGGACACTAATGGTAAATACAATTATGAACCATTTAACTAAAAATATTTTTTTTGCAATATTCTAATATTATACCAAATCCCGAGTATGACTATCCGATTGTTATAAATCCGAAAATTATAGCGTAGAGATTTTATTGGAAGATGAAGAAGTAAAGCCTATATTTCATTGTGCTTATTCAGTATCTTTTAAAATTAGAGTAGAAGTCGAAAAAGAACTAGAACGGTTATTAAAAAAGAACATCATTGAACCTGTTAAATATGATAACCTCAAAAAGCTGTCCGCATTTGTATCGATTTTAAAGTGATCAGTAATAAGTTTCTAAAGTCTGAGCATTAGCCAATTCCAAAGATTGAGGACATATTTACTAGTTTAGCTAAATGTACTTATATTTCTGTGTGATTGATCTAACTGGGGCCTACCAACAACTTATAGTGTCAGAATCTTCTCGGGAATTACTAACAATAAACACACATAAGGGGTTGTTCCGTTATACTCGTGTACCTTTTGGTCTCAAAACTGCTCCAACTATCTTCCAGCCGATTATGGATCAAATTTTATCAAGTCTTAATAATGTGTCTTGCTATCTTGATAATATTTTAATTGGTGATAAAACCAAGTGTGATTGCGAAACTAATCTTCAAAAAGTCTTAAGTTGTTTCAACAAATACAAAGTGAAAATAAATTTAGAGAAATCTAAATTATTAGAGCAAAAGGTTAGTTATCTAGGTCACGTAATTTCAAAGTAAGGCATTAGTCCAAACCCCGAAAAACTTTAATCTTTTAGCTTTTTACATCAAAAAGCTCTTTCACCCCAAATTTACGGAAATTAGGTAACAAATATTTAAAATATTTTGGAAGATGTTAAATTCTTTGATGAAATTAATGTTTGTGGTTTATTATTTTGGGAAATTATTATTTTAAAAGTTTTGGGATAATTAGCTGTTACATTTGTAGGTTGAGCTTTTTAGATGTAAAATAATTATTAGGAAAATAAAATAATTAATATTTATCTACAATGCAAAAATTAGTTGCATAGAAAGTGTAGTAAATCAGTTTCTAACTTAAAAGCACATTTAAGTTTTTGATTATTTATTTATCTAAATGAATTTATTTGAAAAAACGTACGCTGAATTAAATTATTAATTATTATTCTGATTAGAGCTTGTTACTGAAAACAATTTTGGATGTCGGACAATCAGTTTTTTAATACTGTGTGATTTAGTTTGAAATTTTAGTTTACCAAAAGCGAACTTTTTAATTTAAAAAAATGAATCAAAACATTTTTTTAATTAAAACTTTTGATACACTTGTTTTGCGTTCTAGGGTGGTTACAATAAAGTATGAAATCTGACAATTCTACTTCTAAATATTTTAAAATTGAAAAACTATCAAGGATTGATAAAATCATTAGAAATTTATAAACATATTTTACAAAAAATTTGAAGATTTGGAAAAGCTCCGAAAATTATTTTGGTCTGCTCTTAAAAGTAGTTAGCATTTTAGTGCTTAGGGACTATAAAGCAAATCCTCTCGAGAGATTTACAAATCTTATTTCGAAAAGTTCTAACGATTGAGTAAAAATTTCGTTTCGTAAAATTTCTGGAGATGATAAAAGTGTCTTATTATTGGAAAACGTAGAATTTTAAAAATCAACAACAAAATTAAAATTTTTGAAACGCTCATTAAATAATTCAAATTTCCCAACTTTTGTAAATTCTCTCGATAATAACGTTAGTATCACTCAGTAATTTTTAAACACTTACATATCCAACATCAATAATATTTCTCAATATTTACAGATATCTTGTTAACCAAAATTTGTTTAGAAACTTATAAATCTGATCTTAGTTCACATTTAAACCAGTGTACAGTGATTGCTTCAAAAAAGTCTTAAACACAGAAGGAATTTTAAATGCGGTTAACAACACCTGCATGTGGCATGTAAGAGAAGAGCCCTTAAACTGTTAGAATACCTTAAAATGGAGATCTTAGTTTCTTCGGCAATGTCATAAATGTTTTCCTGTAAATGTCGATATGCTTTAAGAAAACGAAAAACTTTTACTTAGTAAAATAAAAGGAAACGAAAGCACTTTCCAAGCAAGTGATTGGTGGCTACTATGTTTTAAAATTCGTTTTGGTGTAAGGTTACTTAAAATTACTGGAGAGTAGCTTTCCTCTAAATTTAAGCTTGTGGAGCCATAAAATATGATACAATAATTGCAACCCAAAATAATTGAAGTTGATCTGTATGTAAACCAAATTTATAATGCAAATGAAACAGGCTTATACCTATATAGGCCTATATAGTTATAATTTTGTCACATAAATGATTAAAATATTGCATGAAATTTAGCCAAAGCCTTCCGAGAGTGCGTAAAGAGTTTTTAGATTTAATACTTTTATATAATTCGACATCTTCCGATTCGATAAACACGCTTTATCACAAACTTTGAAATTTAATTTAATTTAAATAACTTTAAGTTTAAAAACACACTTTCTTTACTTGTGAAAAAAAATTATTTTTACAAACAAACGACTAGTTTCGAACATACATATTCTGTTTATCATCAGGTAATTTAAAACTTAGAGGAGTTTTAAATTACCTGATGATGAACAGAGTATGTATGTATGTTCGAAACTAGTCGTTTGTTTGTAAAAATAAATTTTTTTTCATAAGTAAAGAAAGTGTGCTTTTAAACTAAAAGTTGTTCAAAAATAATATTTTTCTTGAAATTTATAAAAATTAAATATTTTAATGAGTAAGCTATCTCAAAAATTAGCTTTTTGTGGATTTCTTGAAAATAAATGTTCACTAATTTATTTTCTAAGAGCACGATTCTTAATCGAGTAACGATATATGAAAAAAATTCTAAGGAAAAACCTTCCAAAATATTATAAATTTGACCAAATCAATCGGTTTTATTTTTGGTTCTAAAATTTTGCGTTACTACTAGTTTTGAAACTAAAATTTTAGAATTTACTAAACTTTTACTAATTTTCTTCGAACTTCTCAACAACCAAGTCTCTTTCTCAAATACAAAAGTATTACTTACAATATTTGTTTAAAAACAATGATCTAATATTTATTCATTCATTAAGTTTAAACAATCAAAGCTCGCTATAATTTATTGCAAAATTGGCAAAATCCTAATTGAACAAAATTCAAGTACAAAATTCTATTGTAATTTACAAAAGCATTTCTTAAAATTTTTAAATTTTGTTGAAAGTTAAATTGATTTTTAAATGTTAAGCTTTTCTAGGCTTTTTGTTAAATTTTCATATGTATAAATTGTTATGATTTTGATATTATTTTATAGAAATGTTCGGGTATTTTGTAAAGCTTCTTTAAAACATTTTTAAATTTTATCTTAAGCTAAATTATCAAAAAAAACAAAAATGTGTCGCTTATATAAAACAATATATTCGGTTTAAGTAAGCGCTAATTAGTAATATTAAAATTGTATTTCAAATACCTATATTAAACAAAAAATAAAGAAAAAAGCTTTGGATTGTAAGAAGTTTAAATTCGAAAACCTTCAAGCTTAATTTATATTAGGTAGATTTCTAAGTCTGAAAAGCAACAAATATTTAAAAAGACGAACCTGTTTGTAAAATTTGAGCACAAGTATTTGTTCATAGACATTTTTCGACTAAATGTTACCAGTAAATAAATGGACAATAAAATATATTGAATATACTGAATTACCGTCGAAAGCTTTCCAATTTTAAAAGTTTTAAAGTCGAAAGCTTTTCATCTTATACTACTACTCATTTGCATATTTATCTGAACATTAAATCATCTACTTATTCCAAAGAACAATTTAATTACCCGTTATCGTACCTCTTAAAAATGTTTGTGTTATATTTAACCAGTTAATAGTTAATGAATATTTATAAGCCTTAAGTAATAGTTTGATTAATAATTTTTTAATAAAAGTATGACTGTGAAAAAACAATATCGTTCTACCACAACACCAAAAGGTGTAATATCTCGGCCTACATTTAGATAAAATGCTTACTTGGAAAAAGCACATCGAAGCTAAACGTCAACAAATCAAGTTAAGTGTTGAAATGAACCGGACAATAGAGAAACATCCCCACTTAAACCTAGAGTTTAATATGTTGCTATAGTATTCACTTATGGGGTCCGTATCTGCTTCTAACCTAATAAAATTGTAACGAATGCAGTTAAGAATACTAAAAATAATGGTAAATACACCCTGGTATATACGTAACACAAACATACATCGGCATCTTAAAACAAGATTGAGGAAGTTTATAAGATTTGGTTACATCTTATGAGGTTTCTATATAATAAAGACTGAAGAATAAAGCCTTAGGCAGTTAAAAAGTTTGCTGTATGTATGAAATTCTCCGTTACGTTTTACTATTGAATTTTGTTTAACAATATTTAGATTCCTTATAATCAAAAAAATATTTGATCATGGAACAAATTTTAATAAAAAATTTAATTATCCGATCCTGATTTACCAACAACACCAGACGGGTTATATACATCAAAATTCACAATATTTAATACTAATAATATTTCTCAATACTTAAGGTTATCTTACTGACCAAAATTTGTTAAGAAGCTTAAATAAAATCATTGTAGCTGTTGCTTTAAAAAAGCTTTAAACGCAGTATATAACACATTATGTAAAACACTAATAGTTTTTCAATAATTATTATTGAATCTTCACTACACTATTTACTTTAGTTCTAAAAAATCACAAACACAACACGTATTTGGCCAAACTTTATTAAAAACTTACTATCTGTGTTTTTGATTTGCATATCATGATCAGTTTAGTTGGTGTTTAATAAAGTTTTGCCTTTTTCCCAAAAATTTAACGTTTTTCACTAAATATTAAATAAAATATTTCACAACACATTCGAACTCTACTTTGGTCAACTTTGATCTAATTGTTAAACGCAAAAAGTTTTACCGCTGTATTGATCGCAATATGTATCCGTATTTTTCTATTTGTATTGACTATATGGTCTTCTCTATATTGTGCAATATACGGTTATGTTTTCGTTTCTCATTCCAATTTTATGATTTTTGTATGAACATATATAAAGCAAAAAGTCAGATCGGCGTTTACGGTTAATAATAATTAATAATTTAAGTATGTATGTATTACTCGGACGATTTAATTTGAAATGAATCACACACCCACGTTAAAATACAAAGCCATAAATACATTTTTTGTAAAGTATGGCCATCAAAGTATTGTAATTGTAGGGTGAATAAAACTTTTTTTAAGGGCTGACAATAATAAATCAGCACCAAAACAATTTTTATTTTGTGAACGAATCGAAAAACTTAATTCGTACATGAGCTCAACTGTTAAGTTCAAACTTAACACTGAACACAACACCAAATATGTATATTCCCCAGTTAATAGATGATTCTTACTCAACTAATTTACAAGACTCTTTTTTTTAATCAGACGTAATAACAGCGTTATGCTTGGAACAATTTCTGAAAAGTTGATTTACTAACAAAAAAATGGCCATTTAACCAGTTTAAATGATTTCAGTGAGTAGAAGTGAAATGTAAAATCATTTATTTTTATTTTTTTAATAAATGTATTTCAATGAAATACACGTAACAAAAGGTATCAATGGAAAGCTTACGACTTTCAAGTGTTTATAATTCAAAAGCTTTTGGTGCTAATTCATTCATTATTTGTGAATTAAAATAATTTGCATGAATTTATTGAAAGCTTTCGATTTAACACAAAAGCTTTCTGAAAGCTCAGAAATAAAAAACTATAGTCAGCTGTAAATGCCGAAATGTGTAAAATTCGGGGGCTTGATGCAGACTCCCACAAATCGGCTTGGAAAAATCATATCAGCGCAACTGGATCTTCGATCAGCCATAACATTGTTTTCGTTCACATAATTTAATAATCGGAACCAAGGTACAAAGCAATAATTATTATTGACGACCAATCGTCTTTAAACTGCTCTGCTCCATCGAATTATAATTATGTACAGTAAAAATAATCCGACTAGTGATTTAGGCGCTTCTCTAGGCCAAAGCCATTTTAAGTTAGAATTAATTGCGCTCGTGACGGTCTAGGTGAAGTTGATTTACGAATGAGATCGGCAAGAGAACCCTCTGTGCTAGCATAATCGGGAACAAAGCTTAAAAATTTAAGAATAAGCTTAGAGTTAGATAAAACATTCATGCAGAACTAAAATTTTTTGAAAATGAAGCTAAAAATTTAAAAAAAAATCCAAATTTGTCGTCAAACTATTGTTTATTAACATTAATAAAATCACTTGGATAAGTAACATGTCGAGATTTGGTTGTTATTGTAAGTAGTAAAAAAAATGGCGAAAAATATCAAAAGCTCTTATTGTAAAATAAAGCGTAAGTTCATTTATTACTAAAGCAAAATGATTCACCTCGTACGGATTACTAATTGGTAATGGATTTATATAATAGAGCAAAGCCAATTTCTAACCAATTGTTGGCTTACAAATTTGAGGCCAGAGTTCCCTTTAACGGTAAGAGTTAGGCTAAATTGTATAGCAGTTTTATTTTTCGAAATCCTAGATGAGATAAGTTCACAAATTGTACCTCAAATTGAAATAAAAACTGTAAAACCTTGGGTGTTTGAATTTTATATTCCACCTTGGATTAATTAATTTAAACCAAACTGTAAACAAATGTAATAAAAGCAATACGAGACAGATGTTTTTTTAAATGAAATGTTGCTCATATCTACTACAAAAATTTGTTAATATTGTAGCTCATTGCATCATCCTGGTAACAAGTTTCCAGCTTTAACATAAGTCATAAACACAAAATTTTCTTTCGAAATCTCATAAAATTTTAAATGAGCTTTTTATATTCATGATTTATACTTTTCAGATATTCTAAGAATAATCGCTTTTTAATTATGGAACTAATTTTCTTGCGATGCGGTTAATTAGTTAGGACAAATGTCAAAAACCTCTTCTCTTGTAATGGCAGTCCTAAATTTACCATATTTTCTTCCAAATTTAAACTTGCGTTTTAATAGCTTTTGGATCCAACATTTTTGAGTTTGTATTGACAGATAATCCACGTCATAAACCATAGGATTATTAGGCCTTGAGTCTTTATTTTCAATTTTGATAATTTGTACGAGATTAATGGCTTGAACAGCACTCACTAAATCTAGAGCTTTTAAGGCATACATATATGTGTAATGCATTTTAGGCTTATTTACTTTTATCTCATATTAATTCCACAGACTATAAAATTTTTGAAAAGCTTCCACTATACTCAATACAAATATCCAGTTATTTATTGGGAGCTTTGTGTTTAGCCTTGGATGCCGAGCTTTTAACTGAAAACTAACAATTAGTGTTTTTTGTTGAAGCGGGACTGAGAAATTTTATCACAATGTTCTATTTCGAAATTACCCTTTAGCACAAGCGGCATCCTAATTAAATGCAAAAGCTTTTCTTAAAATGTTATTTGAATCCAAGTTTAATTAAATTATCCGCCACAATCTCACGAAACTCTGATGAGCTTTTTGATACAATTTGTTATCGACAGTTTTTTAGAATTATTTTTGTATGACAAAAGCTCATTTTATTACTGTTCTAGGAATCTTTTATTGAGTTTCAGATATTTATCACCCGATATTTTTTAAAAGTGTCAAAAATTAGATTTTTGCAATATCCGCCTATTTATTAGTCACTTTAAATTAGTAAGCAAATAGTCACTTATCGAACTTTTAATTTGTACCTTAAAATTATAAGTCCAAAGGAACCTAGTCAAAAATGCTCTAATTTATCAAAATACAGTTAAACAATTCTGGAACTTAAACATTCGGGTTACAAAAAAATCAAGCTTTTGGCTCGTATTACCTTGCTAAAATAAAAATATTAAAATCATTCGAAATAAAGCTTTTGATACGCAATTTTTTTTATATTTTAAAATTCAAAAGTCACTTATGCTTTTTGACCAACCTATATTGCTTGATCACTATACCACAAAATTTAAATTGAGCCTTTGAAACTTTTCATTTAAACTTAGACCTCACCAGCTAAATATTCATATTATGTATCCAGCGGTGAAAAGTTTACTGACCATCCGAAAATATTGACAATAGTTATGAGAATCAGGGTTTGAAAAGTTGTCTTTTAAAAAAAAATTAAGAAAATCTTTGAGTAATATTAATAGCTTTCTAGCAAATCGGCCTATTGGTTACCAAAAATTAGTCATCATTCAGGCTTTCGAAAGATAATCACATTCAAAAAGCTCATAATTACTAAAATTTAGCTACATATTTCTTAATAGTTGCTTTTATGGATTATTACTTCTTATATTTCACTCAATTCTAAATAAGCTTTTAAGTTTGATGGTTTATGCTTTTTACCTAGTGATACAAATCAGCGAAATATATTTTTTAATCAAAATTCTTCAGTTTAAAGGAGTTTACCTTTACAAAATTCTAATTTTCTGAATGAAGCTTAGAAGTTTTGGCCAGAATAGCCAGCTTTCATTTTAGCTTTTATTGATTAACCCAATTGTTGTTGTGGCACCATTTAATTACTGGACAACGCCAAGAATTTAATCAAAAAAGCTTCAGTTTTCCAGTATATGTTGTAAATGCGTTCTTAAAGTTTCACTTAAATCAAAAACTTAATTAAATCGCTGCCTGAATTCTGATGAGCTTTTATAGTTTGTTATTGATAATTTTTTTGAGTTGCACGGCCAACTACCAATGATTCGATTGAGCTTTATAGGTTTCCCAAATAGGAAATGTTTATGATAAAAGCTAATTTTGGTAATGCATGAAGTTTTGTTGAATTCCGGATATGTACCTCCATATATTTTACAAAATCTTCAAAAATTTATTTTCTGGCAATATCTGCCTACCGTCGCTAGTACTAAACATCCAGTAAACATGTCAGAAACAGATTTTCAAAATTATCTTACACAATAAATGATGTGATAAGCTCTGTAATGATTAATAACCAAGTTAACAGATGGCAGAAGCTGTATTTTGATTTGACATTTTTTTTGTGTTTTCATGTAACACAAGAATAGTGGATAACAAAAAATACGCGGGGAAAATTTTGTTTTGTTTTACACTGTCTTGAGTGGATGTATTGCACAATTTGTGTAGTCAATTAAAAAATGTTCTCACTGTTCAGTTAAGGCATTTAGGTAAATGTTTAATGTAGACTAAATTGCTAAGTTATAAGTGCTGTAATCAAGGTTCAACGAAGGTTTTTTTTTTGTAACCCAGGTAATATGAATAATTCAAAGAATTAGGTAGAATATTATTTCTCAATTCCAATTAGTATACAAATTCCAAAGTTACAAACAATACAATTTCATTATTCACCAAACCAAACCCATCATGTGTAAACGTATTTTAATAATCTTAGCACAATTTAGTGTTGGACTGGGAGCATATTGTGGCAATTTAAATAAATCTTTACATTCTCGACAATTCGATCCAGATCGTGAATTAGCAACCGGCATATACGATCGGTATTCTCTACAAAATACGTATTTTGACCAAAACATCAACATCAAATTTTATATTTTGGATCATACTAACAAAGCGAGAGCGGTATGCGGCGTAACGTTCTTGGAAAAGTGTGGCACATCCAATTTAAATCCTTTAATACGGTTGCAACAAAATTCATCAAAAGGGGGATATACATTGGAAATTAATTACGTAAAACTTAAGCCAGCTCCAAAAATAATTAAATATTGTAAAGTGATAATAAAAAACCTAAAAGTGATTGAAATAAATGAAACAAGTGTAACATTTGGTGGAATTGCCCTTTTTGAATCAATGATATTCGAAAATATACCCATTGCAAAATTAAGGTTTCACGAAGGCTTTGTCTCGGATCGGAGCGACGCTGGATTTATAATGAATATCACATTTTACGGCAGCAGAGACAAAGTGGCATACGGCATGTTTGACTTGTCGACCATACTCATTATCTGTATGGGAGGATTGGCGGTAATTTGTATGGGATTCGGTTTAACCATATTAATAGCCAAATATAAAAAATAAATTAAAATTATTATAGTTTATTGTAATCAATTTATAGCCAATCAATAAAGCTAATCTAAATTATATAAACTCGTTATCAGTTATTAAAAAGTTCGGCAGCACGATTTTAGTGACCTGAGCCAGAATCTAAAAGCAAAATGAACCGTTCAATCAAGGCGTTCAAATCCAACGACATGGATGATAAACATATCATACTTAGATGTATGTGTCGGAATTCGTTCTTAGATGGATGTGTAAATTAAATTTTATTTCACAAATTAAAATATTAGGTAATAAAATTAAGTTTGTTTGTAAATAATTTGGTCGAAAAGCTCCCACAAACAATTTGTTGAACATTAAAAACGTTTGGCGAGGGACGAAGGGACTCACCCCCAAATTATAAACTTTGTCCAAAAATTAATGTTCTATTCGTCAAATCGGCCTCATTATGTGTAGAGCTCTTGAATTAAAATCGTTTTTTGGTTATCTACATATTTCCAAAGCTTTTTTTGGCAAATATTTAAAACAAGAGAATTACCCACGAACAACCTTAAATGCCTCAGTACCTAAATAAATCGGTAATTTAATCATTTATTATGACAAAAAGTGGCGTCAAATAATTGTTGTTGTTGTTGTCAAGTGGCGTTGGTTGTTGTTGTCAATTTTCGATTTAATTTAAATTCTAGAGAAGCTGTGCGATTTGGGCTTCATATTTTAACTTTAAACATTTGTAAAAAAAAAACCTGGAAAATGGGTTAACATAAAAACTTTTTAAGCTTTTGTTGAAAAGCTCATACCGTTAAATAATTGTTTTAAAAAATCATTGCCTAATGAAAATTTTATTGGGTCACCGAGCTGTTGGAATTAATAGACATGTTTATTAAATAGTTGAGCTTTTGACAATTTAGACAGTAATGAAATATTTGAATATAAAATCAAACATATTTTGTATCCCCTTCGTTTTGCGGTTTTTACCATCGAAAAACATCTATCTAATCCAAGATCTATTTTGTGCATTGATCGGATCTTCTCACTCCAATTAACAGTACGCTTTCATAGAGAAAAGATCCAGCAATCCGAGTGATATGAACAAAATCTCGAATTTTCTGCTCAAAAAAACACTTAAATTTATATACATAATAGGCATGTACCTATACAGCCCTTTGAGACAATTATTTATTTATTTATTTATTGTGAACATTAATCAAAAAAAAAAAGTTAACAACCAGATTATCCAGTGGATTTAATGTCCCTTTAAGGACAATCTGAGTTGATAACCAAAAACAGAAAGAAACAAATACATTTAATTAAATTAATAACACAATAATATGTAAATATAAAAAACAATAAGTATAAAAATAATTAGAAAATATAATGATGTCAATGTCTAAAAACTAAAAATAAAATTCAAGATTTTTCTTAAAATAATTTTTGACATTTTTTTTAAATTTAAGAAATGTTTCAGATCTTTTTATATCTCCCGGTATCTGATTATAAGTAAATGGTCCCAAAAATGTAATTGACTTTCTTCCAAATTCAGTTTTAATGTGGTGGTAAACAATTCTATTACAATTCCTAGTTGCGTGGACATGATGAAAATATTCAAAATGAAGGTTAGACATAACTGAAGGTATATTTATTGTTTTGTACATATATAGGGATAATTGAAATTTATATAGAACATTAATAGGTAATACCAAACTATTCACATTACAATATAATTCTTTGGACGGAAATAGAATAGGCAGTCTATAAATCGCCTTTATGCTTTTATTTTGCATTACTTGAAGTTTTTTCAGCCTAGTTGAACTCGCTGTTCCATATATAAGAAGACCATAGCTGACTCGTGAATGAATGAAGGAGAAATAAATCATTAGTAAAACCCAAGTTGGAACAAAATAAGATAACTTCCTCAGTAGTCCGACAAGCGGAGCAATTTTACTGCTAACTACATTAATATGATCCTCCCATGACATATGAATATCGAATGTCACTCCTAGATATTTAAATGAATTAACTCTTGCGATATTATTGTTATTCACCGTAAGTGGAGATAACGTAAACATTGGTTTATAAGGAGAGTGAAAAATCATATATTTAGTTTTCGAAATGTTAAGTGAAATCAGATTAGATTTGAAATAGTCTAATAAAATAACGAGATCATGTTCCATGTTGCTCAAGATAGTGCCAGGATCAAGCGTTTCATAAAATAAAGCAGTATCATCTGCAAATATTCTAATATGACCTATTAATGGTAAATTAGACATATCATTAATAAAAATGAGAAACAAAAGTGGTCCAAGGACACTGCCTTGTGGAACACCACACTTCACATTTAATTATATATTTTTGATTCTATTTATCGCCGTCTTTTTATCGAAATGCCATTTTATCGCAATTTAGTGCCAAGAACGTAAGATAACGAAATTTAATAATTTTTAGTACACAACAGTAGTAAAAATATTTAATAATGACTTTTTCCAAACCTAGTCGCCATTTGTCCGAACTACCATTTTATCGCCTACATACATCTACTATGAAATACTATATCCTAAACCAAAACAATCAAATTTTACATTTCACTGCACATATTTTACCGCACCTATATACATACCAGGCAGTCCCAACAATAACAAAAAATCGTTTACACAGGTTGCAAAATATAAAAATGGTAAAATTTCTAAACGACACCCCAAGGTAGAAAAATAATAATCATAAAATCTAATTTTATTGTCATTGATTAAACGAACAAAAATATTAAGTTTTTATATATTTTGTAATGGAGAGAAAAGACAGAATTTTTTAGTTTTTTTTTTTTTTTTTTTGTTGGATTTTATTACCGATACTATAATAAAAAAAATTTCACAAAACACTAATAAATTACTTTATTTTTATTACTTTACAAAAATATTATTTTATTATTTTGATTATTTATTAGAGAGGCGCAGGTCGATATTATTTATAGAAAGACGCAGCAAATTAAAATTTATTGTCTGTTGAAAACTGTGTGTGTGTGTGTGTGTGCGTATGTAGCGTATTGCAAAAAAAAAATGTTTTTGTGATAATTTGGTTAATTATAATTTAATATAATAAAAACCAGTATTTCTTAATAAATTAGGCATAAATTTTAATGTAATTACTGGGAACATCCTGTGAGCATAAATATAGTGATAAAAATTTTCTTGTCAGTTAAATGGTTTACGGCGTCTTTAAATCTGTAAAAAATCGTATTTTGTTTTATTTATGGCCCATATTTGAGTTAGTTGGGCTTGAAATGTTCGATTCTCGAGGCATCTTAAAATGTAAGCAAAAGCCTTAATTGCTTATTTAACAAACAAAGTTAACAATGGAAATATTATGTTTGACCCATGTATTTGGCATTTTTAATTATATTAAATTGGTATGATACATCTTTTGCTCAATGTTTTACAAAAGATTTAAGCTAATAGAATTTTAGATTTCATTCAGAAGATTTAATTTTACTAAATGTAAAGTTTAACGAAAGCTTGTTTAGGTAGGTATTATGAACAAATGAAATTTCGCAATATAAAAAGCTTTAAAATGTGTACATTGAATTGGAATTGGATTTTGTGAAACATATGCAATCCGATAAGTTTTAAACGGACTAAATCATTCAATATTTTCTAGTTGAACATTAATTTATAAAAGCTTCCTTGTTATAATAAAGCATTACGGTTTGAAAATTAATCGAACGCTAAAATATAGAAAAGGGATTAGAAGAGATTCAAAGCAAAGTACTTGGAAAAACAAAAAACGCTTTAAGCGTTAAAGCTTCGAATAATCTTTATTTCTGAGGTACTCCCTGATTTGGTAAGGCGACGTATTTTTTAATTGAATGTTACCAAGATTACCATTTTAAATTATATTACAAATTAGAGCTTTTAAGTTAAAATATTTATTTTCTAAACTTTATAATCAATTGTAATAGCTTACCTGATATTTGAGCTGAGATCGATTGGGCTACCGAAATATGGAAATTTTAGAATTAAATTAAAGGCACCAGATTAAAAGTGCAGCTTTCAGTGAAAAGTTTAAGCTTAAAAAAAATATCAACATTAAAATATATTTTGAAGATTTGAAGTACCGCTTAAAATCTACTAGTACCTTTAAAAATATTTTTTTTACCCATACGTAGGCGAAATTTTTACTATTTGAATCAGAACCAAGCATGATGGTTTTATATTTCACCCAAAGCTATCCGGTTACCATGTGAAATGATTATCATTGAATTTTTACGGAAAGCAAATTTCGCCCCAAAAAATTTAATCTTATTTTCCATCTCATTACGTATCCCCACAACTCCGCTTTATTTTACCATGGTTCTCAACACCAAATAAAAAAAACGAAATCAACGAATATATCTGTACGCAAGATCTTCTTCCAAGAATAAAAAAGCCTAATAAATCAACTTCTTTTGTTTCATAATTCTTGTGTTAAGTTTTATTCCATTTTACTTTTTGCCTTTTCGAATTTTTTGTTTTCTTTGTTTTGTTTTATTATGGTTTTTTTGCCTCATTTTAATTTTCTTGTGGACGCACATTGCCCCCCTTTCTTCCACAGCGCATCAGAAAGCGAACGAACGCAAAATCATCATGTAATTAAATACCAATTGCTAAATACAAAATAAATTTTCTTTCAAAAACAACAAAACCTTAAATCCCTTTAAAAGCTTTCAATAATAATTAACGCAAAAAAAAATAGCGAACCGCGAAAAAAATGAGCGCAACACAAACAATGGGAAATTAATTAAAATTAAAAATATATAAAACAAAAGAAAAACAATCTTGTACTCTTAAGTGTGAAAATTTATTGATCCAATGAATTTATTAGTTAAGCGCTAATGGTATCCGTTAATTTTAATTAAATTAATGCTAATTATAATTTTGGGCAACAGGAAAATGGTTGTCTAAATGATTGTGTTAGTATGAGCAACAAATGCACTATTCGGAAATTACAAGTAGATTTTGAAAACGATAATTGTTGGTGAAAATTGGAATTTGATACTTAACCGAATTTTATGAGTAGCTCAATATTTTAAACAAAATTCGTCACTTAGCAAAAACGGTGGCTATCCTAAACTTTGTTCTGAGGATCAAATATGTATTATTAAAAATAAGTTAAAGAAGAATTATCCAATTAAATTTTTTAAAGATTTTTAACGGGTTGCTCAAATTGAGGATTTCGTCAAAAACTCTCGATTTGTGAAAAAAAATCTAGATTAATTAATTTTTCGTCAAACAATTAATGATTCTATTTGGAGTAGCTCAATCTTTGCAACAAATATTTTTTCACATATTTTTACTATATCCGATAAATATTTGAGCATAAAATGGAATATCTGAAATTGTACCGGACTATGGTGGTATATACCTCCAATAGTAGGTTTTGAGAGCAGTAATTTCGGTACCAATTTACAATTATTGTTCGATTATTTCTACGCGTTTCGCAGACAAATGGGTTTTATTGAAAATTTCTAACAATAACCCAAGAACTATTGAGCAAAAAATCTAAAATCCGCAATTGTGCTCCGATTTTGATGGATGATACCTTCAACCACAAGTTTTGAAACCAGTAATTGTTGTGCCAGCTTATATTTGAATTGGAATTTTGCCCGACTTACTGGTTGCACCAGTACCCCCAAAAAATTTAGACGCGATACTTAAACTTTTAGTGAGAATATTACTGACCTAAGATACATAACCATAGGGAAAAAGGAACAGAATGGCGATTCACATCCCAGAGTGAAGAGCAGCGTTGGAATCTAACAATAAGCGTAAATGTGCTCTTTGGAATAAAAGTGTTATAATCAATAGTAACTTCAGAAGAACGCTCCTACTACGAAATATACTTCCTAAAATGAAGTTAAAGCTTTGAACTTTATCATGTCAAAACCTCAAAAAGGAAATTTTTAAAAAATTGCATTCGAATAAAATTATTGCTGCAATTGAAAAACATTTGAGACCAAAGTGTGTAGCGTTGTTTGAACCTTTCCGATTTTAGAAGCTTATTTTTTAAATGCTCAGTTTTTGTTTTCTTTAACTCGATTTTAGAGAAACCGTCTTACCTTAGATCAACAGGATTTTTTGAACTTGTTGTTTGCTCATAATTTGTCTTCAACCAAATTATTTAGATTTCGATAACTCAAAGACAAGTTTCAATAAAATTGAATTATTCTAGATCAAATAGATAACATTTATGCCTAATTACTTACAATTGTGTACAACGAATTCTTACCTCAAAAACAAACAAAACACCAAAATTGTATTTCCAGACATCTAGATACACAATTGAGTACATAAAAGGTTTTCTTTAACACGGTTCACGTATTACTAAGACTAACAATTAATTATTTTAACAAATAAAGCTTTTATTGTCATTTTATTCGATTTTTTGCGAAAACACAAAAAAAAACATTTAACAAATATAGAAACCTTTTAATGAAAATTCTTTCTATAATATTTTCGTCGTTATCGTTTCGGTTCAACGAATGTTATGGTAAAGTAAAATGTGCTTTACCATATTTTCTTAAACCTGTTCTTACTAATTCTTCATATTTTCTGCAGCCATTTGATTTGTTTGTACACTTTTCGAGAAAATCTTCATTAGGAACCCGAATAGATTTTCTAAAAGCATAAATGTAAGCTCCTTAAATTGTATGTGATGAAATTGGAGAAATTCTGTGCCACAAAAGCTTTCAAAATATAACTTCCTAAAAATATTTTTTTCTTAAAAACTTAACTCATTTACTACTATAAAAAAACGGTAACTACTAAGCTATAAGTTCACAGTTCTTAAGTCATTTATAAGGTAAATTAGTTATGAAAGGCTTTTGTGCGAATTTAAAAACTTGCACGATTTCTTGTGGGAATTACCAGAGCAAACATTATAAAGAGAAGAATTCACAACCCATTGTGTTGAAAAAAGGCCAGTTTAAGTTCCAACCCATAGGAAATGGCATTTCCTATGGAAACCAGGCTTCTTTTAACCTAAAGTATCTTTTAATAGTTCTAAATTAGTTTTACCCAAAATAATTAAAAATAAAAATATCAGTGGTTCTAAAAGTTGCAATGGTAATGAAGTTTTTTTTGACTAATTCAACAAATTGTTTATTGAGCCTACAAACTATTTGATCGAAGAGACTCAAATAAAATGTAGAAATTTCATTAAATCTACACTAAATTGCACACGAAGCTTTAAACTGCAAATTGAAGCCATAAACAAAAAAATGTTTAAATAATTCTGAAATTGTTATCCGATTTCATATCAAATTTATGTTTAAGCTTTGAAGCTTTAAATTCCTTAAGATGATCCTTTTATTTTATATTCGTTAAAAACTTATTTTAACCAAAAAAGCCAGTATCTCGTTAAAGTTACCTTTAAAATTCTAGAAGCTTTTGTTTCTGCCAAAAGCTTTTGACAAATTCACGTCAATTATTATTAATCATTGATAGTATATGCAATAAAACTAAAAGCTTTTAAACTACAAATATTTCAAAGGTGAAAGCTTTCAAACTCAATATGCTTATTTTTTTAAAAACTTATTAAGCTTTTTGCTATTTATAAATTAGTGTTAACCGCTTAATTTCTTTGTTACACTTAACACGTTTTTAAATTTTTTCAAAAATTGATTGCCTAAACAAAATTTTCATGTTAAACGGAAGCTTTCGTCATTTTAACGTAAATTATTACACCTCACCAATAATTAATGCATTTGAACCAAAAGCTTTTGCAGCAAAAACAATTTAAATTTAAAAACTGTCGTCTTTAATGTTCTTTCACCGTATGTCTCTTTAAATTTAATTCAAACGTGACTAGACTACAGCAAAAACTTAACGCAATGCTGTTGCACCCCATTACTTTAGAAATTTGTCTCAACAAAAATCTTTTAACCATAATCCAAAAGATTTTAAAAATGAAAGAAAAAAAAATCCAAGCAAAAACCATCTTAATATTTTTAATTATAATTTCTATTATATTTTTTGTAATTTAATTATAACTATTATACCCTTTACAAAAACTATAATATAACGCTATAATAAAACAAAAAATTAATATTATATTATTTGTCTCGTTTTATATAAAGCAAAAAAAAAAATTATATTCTGTACGATACAGAACAAAAAGCTTTTCGTTTTTGTTTTTTCAACCATGAAGACTCAACGTTATATATTTTAATGATGAGATTATTTTATATTTCTTTTGATCATCGTTAATTTTAGATGATCCGCGAGTTTATTAAATATTCAATGTAGCAGTTTTGCTTAAATATGCATACACATATCAGAAGATTACTGTGTTTCAAAATTTGAACATTCAATTAAACAACGCGACCCCTTTAATTACAATTAAAATTTAATTACTTAGTAAAATTACGTTTATTTCCCAATCAGCTTAACAATATTGCAATAATATTACAATTAAAATTTATTTATTGTTATTTTTATTTTTCAGTTCAACTGGCCCGCACATGACACTTGAATTGGTATAACAGATTTAAAATTAATGGAATGTAGACGGCGTAGAAAATACCAAAATAAAATGTATAATTAAATAATGGACATAAAAAAAAATTTGAATCCAAAAATATTGTAACAATTGAATTGGGAATTGTTAAATGTGATATAAAAAGCTTTTAAAAATAAAATTTGTAATAAAAAAGCTTTCATGTAATAATCGATTTTATGCTAATTATCCTAATTTTATTTTATTACCGAAAAGCTCCTATAGATATATATTTTATTTATTTTGTTCTGTGTTTTACTATAATTTGCATTTAGATGAGAGCTTTTTTTTTGTAAATATAAATTTTTTTGGGGGGTACTTGGTTTTTTACAATTTATCCCTTGGCCTGGTGTGAATAAATAAAATTAAAATAAAAAAGCTTTGATTTATATTTTTGGCTCAGAGATATATAAATTTATTTTTTGCTATAAGATGGTGAAAATTGAATTATACAGTTTTGTTGTTGTTGTTGTTGTCGTTTGGGTAAAAGAAATGTTTAAACTTCCTGTTGTGCTTCGTGCAGTAAAAAACATTTTTTTTTTTTTTTTTTGGAACGCTGATAAATGGTTTAGGCGACACTCTACTTATTTCAACAATGTACGTTGTATAGCTATTTACCAATAAAAAAACAAGATGTTGGTGTATTGATTTTTAAATTATTTTGTTATTGTGTGTATGTTAGCGAAGGGTGGAAAAGGCGTTTCATATTTTATTTTTTTTTTGCAAATTCAATATATCAAAATATTATTATTTTTTGTTTGTGTTCGAATTATGAATAAAATTCTGATATTTTAACACACAAATTTTGACACAATAATTTACAGATGAATTGTTTGAAAATCAAATTTATCGGATTTACATATTGTGATTGGAAAAATTGAGAATTATTCAGAATATATATAGGCAATTATATGAAATCCTCCAACCATCGGCCAAAATAAATTCCACCCAATGTCATTACAAAACATAAATAAATTAAAAATATACTATGTCAACAAGCCTGTTCTAAAACTTTTAGAATATTACAAATTATTTTTTTTACGCAAAACTATCAACAATAATCTAGAGAATATCATGTTTTGTATTTTATAATTTTGGGTAGCTAGAAGATAAATAAAATTGTTAAAATCAACAAAACATTTTTTTTTTTGTAATTTTTTGTTTATTTTTTGACGTTAAACAAAATGATAAAATAAATTACAATTACCGCACTGCTGTATTATAACGTATTTACCTTGCTGCTGGTACTCAAAAAAAAAGCTCTATCATCAAAATTAAATTTTCAAAAATAGAACTACACAAAATCGATATTAGTTTCATAAAGATTCAATCGAGCTATTTGCCAAGCCAACAAACGTAGAAAAAAAAACAAAATAAAATTATTTTTAATTAAAATTGTATAAAACAAAAATCCACAACAACAAAATACGTATGAAAATGAGCTTTCAATATTACTAGTTTTATTTTTGTTTGGTTTGGTTTGGTTTCTTTCGAAACACGAATTATCGTTGCACATAAAAAACTACTGTAAAACCAACAACAAAAAAAAGCTCATTCAAACGAAAAATAGAAAATTAATTTAAACTTTTTTATTATGTTTTGTGCATAACGCTTTGAAGGATTTTTTTTTTTTTGTAATTGGTTTAAATTTAAACAAATAAATTTATCAGCCAAATTCGCCTGAATTCTCTTTTTATCTAATAAAAAATGAATATTTTGGGTTATGTTGATGAGTTACATTTCTGGATTGCAATTTGAGCCTAAATATTGTGGATTTGAATTTAATTTGTTCAGATCCAAATTACCTACAAGTATAGAATGTGTACTTTAACAAAAATAAAAAAAACTGATTTAAAAACTGTATGTTCTCACTTTAAGCTTTCAAGGTATCTAATTGCGAAGTTAGAAATGTATAGGCGCTTTTCTAATTAACCTGATGAACGAACTACTGAATGTAAACGTGAAAAGCTTTCACAATATAATTTTTTGTTGTAAAAATATTTTAAAATTTAATCAAAATTAAAAGAAGAGCTTCAGTAAAAAATCATTTAGTAAAAGCTTTTCAATGTTTTAAAGAAATTGTTCTTTCTAAGCTGTCTTGGAATGGAATTAAACTTGCAAAAAAAAAGATTATTTTTTATATTAGTTACCTAAATAAATAAATAAAAGCTTCATAATTCAAACTTTGAAAAATTGAAATCGCTTAAGTAATTTTCATCAATAAATCAGTCTATTAGTAATCTTCATTGCATACATTTTTAATATCAAATCTTCGGAAACTGTTTTCTCTTGACCCAATAAGCTTAACAGGTAAAGCTCTGTAGTTTAAACTGGTTTTTGAATGATTTTATAAAGCGAATGCTTCAATATTTATGACAAAAACGAACAAACTATTTATAAAACTTATAAAAATTAGAAAGTTCTAATTGAATATAAAGCTTTATAGATTTTAATCTAAAAGCTCCCGATTTTGTAACCATTGAGATAACATAATCAGAAAGTTTGAAGTTCAGTATTATTTTGAATATGAAACTTATCCTCAACATAAAAAAGTTGCCACTAGCTTTAAGCTCTAAGTATCTGTTAGGATAGTTGATTGGTTAAGCTCTCATTTTCTAATATACTTTCTAGAAGAACAAAAAATATATTTTTTTAAGCTTTTTATAATACATAAATTTAACTGGTACGTTCCTGTTTCATGAATCACTTGCTCTGAAAATCTTAAAATAGTTGATAAATTTGTAAGATTTTAAACGTATCTATATCACGAATTCCACAAAAAGGTAACCCTCAAACTTGAAAAATGGAATCGATAGATGATAATAACAGCTATATTGTTTAGAAAAGAAATATTTCGACATTAAAATATGACATAATTTTTCATGTTTTTGCACTTGCACAACGAATTGCACTTGAATAAAGAATTAAAAAATTTTCGCCATAGAAAAGTTTGTATGGTGTCACACGTACGTTATCCATGTGACATGTACGTTATTTAGTGAAAAATTGAAAAGTCAGTTAGTATTAATTTATTCTAAATGAAAACAGCACTAAAATGTTTTAGCATAATCTCCCTCTATTTAGATAAAAAAATTGATTTTCAGGTCCAAACCAATTCGCAAGTAATTTTATATAACGTACACAACTCAAAATCAGAGGAAAAAATTTGTCACATGTACGTTATACGTATTTTGTTAAATATTTTGGTAATTAGTAATGCGATTTTTAAATATTTAATATATTCTAAATGAAGAGATAAATTGGTCATTATAAATCATAAAGAATTGTTTTAGAAAAAGTAATTTGTTATTAAATTTTGGTAAAAACATTCGCACACTGTCACAGTACGTTCCATGGAATTCGTGATATATAAATATTTTAAAAGTAGAAAGCTCTCGAATATTATTAAAAAATAAATGTAGAATTGGAAGTTAAGCTTGAAATGTTCTAGTTGACTGAACAAACTAGTGTGGAAGTTTTTATTTAGCGAAATTACTTGACTAATGATTAAAAGCTTCAAGTGACTTGATCGTGGATTATTCGCTCAATAAGCCCTTTATGTTTCAAGAGTTCCTCGTTTTTGTAAGCTCTATTTAACTTAAATATTTTGCTAGAAGCTTTAAATTATTTAACATTGGCTTAATAATTATTTACTTAACGAGAATAACCATTTATCATCATTCTGGAACCGAATTCTATTTAAGTAAATTATGTAAAAAAGCTGAATTTAGAAACTTATTTTGGGCTCTTCGCGATCTTAAATAGAATTTAAAGAAGTAAGCTTTTCTTAAGCAGGTAAATATATCCATATTTTTTGGACTTATTTCATACTAACCTTCCAATACTAAAAATTTAAAAAAAGTTTTTGTTTGATTTTTAATTAACCAATTAAAAAAGCGTAATGGATTAAAGAGCAACAAATCGAGCTTTGGGTGTGGTGCAGTTGAATGATTTCATAAAATATGCAGAACTACAAATTAATCGTCAAGCTAAGAAACATTAATACCTCAAAGCTAATTTCTGTGTATTTGACAGTAATTTTTCTATATATTATATAAAAGCTTTAAAAATCTGAAAGCTTGTAAATATTTAAAAAATTCAAATTATTTAATATTTAAACCTGTTATTGCAAAAAAATATCCAGGGCTTTTCTAAAAATACAGTATATTTATGACATTTTTATGGAAAATTAAAGCTCTAATTTTCTATATATTCAATCATTAAGCTCTTATAGTATGAACGAGTTGATTTGAAAATTGGCATATATCTAGTAAACCATCAAGTTTCATTAGGACCACTTTAGAAGTGAAAAGCTAATAGTAAAGTAAGCTTTTAAAATCAAGCTTTATATAAGTACATTTTTGTAAAGAATATTCAAGCACAAGCTTCAATTAAATAAATTTTTGTAAAGATTGATTCAGAAACACTTAAAATAGCCGTATTTTTAGCAAACAAGATTTATACCTAAAAGCTCCCCTTTTCATTTTTTTTTAGGTGCTTACTGTTGTTCTGGTTCCAGATTCTTTCAAGAATTAATTTTTCGGGCAAACTCTAGACAAGAGTTTACAGAATTTGAAGCAACATATTGGAAAGTGACTTAAACCCGTTTAAGCTCCCAGATTGTAATACATTTAAAAGCATCAGAATGAAAGCATAGTTTTCCTAAGCACATTTTAAAAAAGTAAGAATTGCCATTTTCAAAGAACTTTAATTTTTATTAAATATTTTAAAGCTTAAGAGCTTAAAAGTGTTGGACTTTGTAATTTAATAGAAACTTAGAGTAAACTATAAGCTTATATTAAATAATTGTTTGTATTGGTTTATGGTTTAAAGTCATCTTTTCAGATTTAAACCATTGCTATCTGTGTTGAGCTTTTAATTCTACCTCTACTCTAGATTTAGCACTACTACTTAGTTTTGTTATATATTTTATTGAAGCTTTTAATAATAAATCCAGCGAGAATTAAGCTGTTTTGTTATTAATTACATGAGACTGCGGCAATTTCTCTTTTTCTCAAATCAAACTCTCATACAATTAATGATGGCTATATACCCATTAATTTGCCCACAACAATATCGGATAATATGAATTGTATGTCGCCCAAAACGGAATGTAGTTAATTAATTATATAAATTACCAAACCTTGATTGTCCAAAATACAAAAAAAAAACATCCTACCTAGATAAATGAACAAAAATTTTAATTAGTCTTTTATCGTTTTGCCTCCATCCCGACGAGCCCAAATAACTTGTCCCTTATATACAAATTAAAAACAAACCACATCAGTACAAGTTTCCTTTTTTTGTTGTATTTTATATTGATAACGTGAGGTCATCTAAATTTATGAACTTTCAACCGTACAAACACATCTATCTGGTTTAATCTAATATTTACATATCCCATGTATCCCTATATCGTACATATACTACATGTAGGCTGACCTTCTAAATCATTAAGAAAGCACATCGTATCCATCTAGTATAAACTAAATAAATTTGTATCCAAGTTTAAAATATTTTGCTGTTGGTGTTGTTGTTATTTGTGAGCGTGTGTATATTATTCTTTGTGTGTATGTGTGTGTGTTGTATAAAGGTAAAAGATAGGGATATCTTCGTATTCTCTGAAATCATCTCTGGTATACAACCAATTTAAATTTTTTATTTTATTCTAATTTAATTTATTTGATCCTTTTCTTGTGATTGTGTGCGTGTGATGTTGTTGTTGTTCCTTTTTTTTTGTTGTGTTTCGAAATATGATCCTTGTGCTTTATTGCTTATGGTATTTCGTATATATAAATACGTACATACGCTAAGATCCTTTTAATATATATGTATGTATTTTATACAGGAGACAATTTACGTACACAGATGATGCGATTTGTACCTTTTTTTTGTATATACATGGAAGAAAATGATTTTTCCTATTTTTCTTTTGTTTTTATCGCCCCAAATATTATCCTTCTTATGTTCATCGTTTATTAGTATTTTTTTTTTTTTTAAATAGCTGTGCGAGTACTACTGTGCACATCATGTTTGCTGTATGTATATTTGTCGTATGCATCTGATGTGTTCATAATGTTTTTATGCTCCCTAAATTTATCTGTTTTTGTTTATATTTTATATTATTGTACTTGTTTTACGGGAGGAAGGAAGATAAGTAGATGCGTATATAGAGTTTATATTAAGTCGTGCGTGAATTTGGAAGTAAATATAAATAATTTTGGGTGGAAATATGTGTGCGCTCGCAAGGTTGTTTATCAAATATATGTGATTATTGCGATGCCATTTTCACAATTAATTGGTACATAAATATTAAGCTCCGAAAATTTAACTTCTAAAGCTTTCAGTTCAAAGCTATTTAATTTTGCAATGAAGTAGCTCGCATTATTCAAAATGATTTTTTTTACATCAACCATAACTTACGGCGATTTTGCAGCATTGAAACGAATATACTTTATATAGGACAAACCGGAAACAATTTGAAAATTCGATTTAGGAACATATAAAATCGGTAAAAATAACATAAAATCGAATTTATTCTAATTTAATTGCGAAAAGCGGAAAAGCTTGTAAAGTTGTTGTTCTATATTTGCAGTTACTTCAGCAAAGGAACAAGGAAGATTTAGTACACCCAACTATAAAGATGCAGCAGATTACATCGTCAATCGCTGATGGGGAATGGTTGCTTTCTTTTTTAAATAATCTATATCCAATAATCCTAGATACACATTTTATGATAAATCGTACAGCGCAGGCTAATCACAACAGATTTTCTTTTCTTTTGAATTATAAATACTACAGATTCCATAGAAAAATTTGATTTTTATTGAAAACCACTAAAAAATATTCTGGGTCAAAAATGTTTACTCTGCTACCATAGTAAAATATTTTAAATCTCCCTTACAAATTACATATTTTACAACTAAAGCTTTTTATTTTATTTTATGGCTTGAATTTTTAAAATTACAAAAAGTTAATTTTGGGGTCACTATTATCTATACTGGCGGCTTTCTTCACTTTTCCCTGCAATTTTGACATCAAAATAATTCCAATAAAAAAACTAATTTTCTTAAATGTACAAGCTTTCTTCGTATCATACCATTTAAAATTACCTTTGCATCTTTAAATTGATGAATTCTAATATATTGCGGAATAGTATTGTCCATAACGATAAAAACAATTGTTTGGACAAAACACAAATTTTGTTAATTGAATGAAAGCTTTCTGAACGCAATTTTTTTTTAGATAAAACTAAAAGCAGAGCAGAAGGAAGACCAAATCTATTGGAGACCCAAAATTGAACATGTTTAACCTTAATTAGCGAGATTCAAAATATAATATTGTCCAAAAGCTTCCGTTTGATACCAAAAAGCCAATCTACGGATTTTTAAATTGAAACTAGTATTTATCAAAACCTAAAGATACACTGAATGAAGGGGTAATACTACTCATTGGTGATACACTAAAATTAAATATTTAAAATCATAAAGATTCAAGCTTTAAAATTGGAATGAAAAGCTGGAGTTCTAAAATTTACAGTTCAAAACGTAATAATTTGGAAAAGCTAAAAAAGTTATTTTTATGAAATATGTATTTATTCAAATTTTAGTATGATACCCAGAAGCTTCACCAAAGTATTTAACAGAAATTATTATTTAGAAAGGAGATCTGTTGAAAGACCAAATCTAGCTACTGACCCCGAACTTAGCTTTTCTAAATTTTAAATATGTAAGCTCGTGTTTATTAAGAAAATTAAAGATACAACATTTTACTGGTTTACATTCTCTAATGTTTAATTTTTTAAATTTTAGTCTAATACCATAAAGCTTATAAAGCTATCTAAAAACATATTTGTCAAAAATTAAAGATAAACGCAATACATACTGCTGACCCCGAAATTATCTTTTGAAAAAATTTATTAGTAAAGTAAAAAGCTTGCTAAATTTTATAATTTGTCAAGAAGATTCAACTCATAATATTTTCGAAAAGCTTAAGCAAGTTATTTTTATGAAATATTTCATTTATTCAAATTTTAATCTAATGTCAAAAAGTTTCACGAAGCTATTAACAAGATTTTTTATGTAGACAATTTGCTACACATGTTTACAGGATAACTGAAGAAACACACCGAGTATAGCTAGCAATTCCGAATTTAGTATTTAAAAGTTTTAAAAATTTAAGCTCTAAAATTAAATTAAAATACTTGGGTTCTGCATTTTGTAATTAGTAAAAAAGTTGACTTTCAGTATCCTACCCTAATTATTTATGTAAACTTTATTTTACCTGTTAAGTATATTGGAGGGAGGTGCAATTTTAGATACCGGTAACCCTAAAATTAACGTTTTTGAATCATTAAGCGTTAGGTTCTAAAATTAAATTAAATATCTTCAGTTCTAAAATTTGCAATTTGTTAGGAAAAGTAGAAATATTAATTTTATTTATTCAAATTTCAGTTTAATAGAAAGAAGCTTGAAAAAAGCACTCACCCGATGTGTTTATTTAAACGCGTTTTTATCAAAACTGAAGAAATACACAATACAATAAGCATACTGGTGTCCCCGAAATTATCTTTTGAAATTATTTAAGACTAAAGCTGTAAAATTAAATTAAAAAGCTTGCTAAATTTTATAATTTGTTAAGGAGATTCAACTCATAATAATTTCGAAAAGCTTAAGCAAGTTATTTTTATAAAATTTTTCATTTATTCAAATTTTAAGCTATTTAACAGAAAAAATCTTGTTAGACGCTTTGCTACACAAACTTAAAGGAGAATTGAAGAGAGGACAAGTCTAGTTAGTGACTCCCAATTAAGTTATTCAAAATTTTCATTTAAGCTTTAAAATTAAATTTAAAATCTTGTTCAACATTTTGTAATTTGTTAAGAAAATTAAAGATATAATATTGTCCAAAAAATATATTTTAATTTAATACCAAAAAGCTTAAAAAAACTATCCAGGCGAATTGTTTATGTAAAGTTAATTTTATCGCAGCAGTAAGGTTAACTGAAGGAAGACGCAATTCTACACCTTTTCCAATTGCAATTCAGAAAGTATCGATTGTAATTCAGAAAATTTTAACATTCATCTCATTGGGACAATTATTTGCAAATGCATGAATCACAAGATTGATGCAACACTGGCAAAATATTGGAAGTGAACTGAAAGATTTGGTAATTGATTCAGACAACGCACCTTGCCATTCAAATCCAGAACCAGTTTTAAATGAGATTGCTAATGGGATGCTGCCGATGCTTAATCCTATTAAGACTAATTGGCCAAAGATAAAGGCTTACGCTAAAAATAATATTAGAATACCCATAGTTACAGGTCATGGGTTATTGGAAAAAATACTGGTTTACAATTAATACTTTCTGAATTACAATTGATTGTTTCTGAATTGAGATTGATAGTTTCAGAATTAACAATTGGTCTAAATTACAATTGGAAAAGGTGTAGATATTGGTAACCCTAAAATTAAAATTTTAGAATCATGCAAAGTTGTAAAATTAAATTAAAAGCTTCAGTTAGTAAAACTTTAATTTGAGAAATATTTAATTTTTCAAATTTCATTCTAATATCAAAAAGCATTAAAATATTTCAAAAGCGTGAGTTCTAAATTTTGTTATAAAATATGAATTTGACCGAAAGCATTAAAAATGTATTCTCTAAAATGTTTAATTAATTCAAATTTCAGTCTAATACAAAAAAGCTTCAAAAAGCACTAAGTCGATGTTTTTTATTTGAGCAAGTTTTATCAAAACTGAAAGGTAAACAGAAGGAAGGCTCAATACTACCTATATGTATGGATTTCTGATGGAATGGTTATGCTATTTAAAAGAAATTGTGTTTAGATGCTTTGCTTAAAAGAACTATTCTAGTTGGTGACTCAAGTTTAGTTTTTAAAAATGTTAAAGATTTAAGCTTTAAAATTAAATTAAAAGGCTTGAGTTCTACTTTTTGTAATTTGTTAACAAAATTAAAGATATAATATTGCCAAAAAGCTTCAAAAAGTGGTATACCTGTAACGTTTACTTCATTCAAATTGTATTTTATTCTAATACCAGAAAGCCTAAAAGAGTTATTTACCCAAACTTTTCATGTAAACTTCATTTTATCGGACTGAAAGGTAAGCTGGTGACCCTAAAATTTACAATTCGTTTAAAAATCATTAGGAGTCATGTTATAAAATTGAGTTAAAAGGCATCAGTTCCAAAATTTGTTATGTGTTAGGGAAGATTTATCAAAGGTTTTATCAAAAAGTTTTTAAAAATTTCAAAAGCTTGAGTTCTTTATTTTACTTTTTTTTATAATTTTATATAGGTATTAGGCTAAAACATGACTAAATAACACATTTTTCCCGAAATAACTTAAGAACTCAAAATTTTTATTTAATTTCAGAGATAAAATTTTAAAGATTTAAAAAAGTTTATTTCGGGGTCACTAATTTTTAGCCTTTGAATTTTTCTTTCAATCTGAGGAACAATCTATTTGATAGCTTTTAAAGATTTAACAGAAAACTATCCAATAAATTTTTTGACAGGTTTTATGTAAACAGAAAGGACCAAAACAAAACCAAACCAAAAAGGATAGATTGGTGATCCCGAACTTAACTTTTTTAAATCTTTAAGATTTAATCTCCGAAACTATGATACATAAAAATCTTGAGTTCTAAATTTTGTAAGTTATTACGGAAATATGATTAATTTGTTCAAGTTTATCCTAATACCTAAAACGTTCCCAAAAGCTATTTAACGGATTATTTTATTTACACACTTTTTATCAAATCTGAAAGGATGAACTAAAGAAAAGCGCACATCTATGTTATTTCCTCATTACCACAAATTAAAATCTTAAAAATTCGAACACTAAAATTAAATTGAGAAGCTTTAGTGCTAAAACATGTAATTGTTTAATGAAATTCAAAAAATTGTCCAAAAGCTTAAAAATATGATTTTCTGAATTCAGTTATTGGTCTTAGCTATCTTGCACGAGTTTTTTTCATATTATTGTCGATCTGCCACTATCTTCAAAAGGTTGATTTATCTATTATCAAAATTGCGAGCCCATCTGTTATTTTAGTAGGAGAAAATTCTCAGGCAGTACAAAACAGGGCAAAAGGTACATTTTCATTTTAAACAGCTAAAGTCTCTATTGACTGTATAACAGTTTAATTAATTTAGTGAAGACAAATAATTTACTAAATCTTTTAATAAAAGCTAAACAAATGTATTAAACTTATATTCATTTAGTTTAGAGTAAACCAAAAAACCGAATAAAAAAAGCTCACAAAATTAATTACCGATTGATTGTTTGAGGGCAATAGGGAAATGGGTTAAACATAGATAACGTTTCAATTAGTTTTTGAGTAAATGAAAAGTTGGAATAAACGTTGCAATGTAAATGGTGAAAGCTTTAAGTAAAACAGGAATTTGTGAATATTTTATTTACACAAAGCTTCATAATTGCAGTTAAAATTATTACTAGATAAAACTTTTAACGTAATGATGAGGGGTTTAAGCTGAAATCCTTCATTTCAATTCAATTAAAATTGTATAATTAGTTGTAAGACATTTTGCTAAAGACTTATAATTAGAAAACAAAAGATTGGTTAATAATTGGTTAGTTTATTTTCGGTAAGCGAGACTAAATATACAATATTTGTAAAGCTCACTAAAACCACATAAGTTACAACGATTTATTAAAGCTTTTAATAAATGTTGGGCTTTCTGAAAATAGAACAGCAATAATAAAATTTGTACATCGTTGCTGCTATGGTTAAAAAATGTATATTACAATGGAATATAAATAAAGGAGCAAATGTTTTTTTTTTAAGTTAACCATCGTACTCTGTATACAATCGTACCAACCAAAAGCAGCAACCTAGATATTATGTACAATAATGATTATAAATTTATGTGTACAGTATATACCCGTATTACATAGACTTTTAGGCAACACAAAAAAAAAAATTGTTCACAAAGCTTTCATAAGAATAAAATCTCTTTACGTTCAATTTTTTTTTTTTTTTTGTAATTTTTTATGTTTTGTTCGTTTTATGCTTTAAAAACCAACCTAATTTTTTAGACTCTATAATATAATAATGTATATATGTATAGTGTATTATAAGAAGAAATTAAATTTTTGGTATTGTTGTATTTTATTCTTTAGACGAATTTTTCGTCTCAGTTGTTGGATATTTAAGAAATAAACGAATTGCTTTAAAGACAGCTGGTTCGCTCTTTAGTTAGAGAATCCGCTCCCAAATGAGATAAATATGAAAAATTTTAAAAGGATAAATATAATATGTTTTGTAGTTTTAGACTGGGTGTATAACTCTATATAGTAGTATGTATGTACGAGAAGTGGAATCAAATAATTGTAGATATGTCAAAAGCATTAACACTTTGTACGAGTTCAAGATTTTTTTATTCGTTTTATATGTATGTATGTACATTTTTTTTGTGTTCGTGGCACTATAAGATGTTATATGTCATGTACCGGTATATAAAAATTCTCTCAAGTGGTTAGTTTTTGTTGTAGGTATAAAATATATAAATTTCATACAGGAAGATAATAGTAAATAGTTGTCTCTTAATTTACATATAACTCATGTAGATTTATAGAGTTCATATTTGTGTGTGCCAAATTCTATTTAAACTTCTTTACCATTTATAAAACTAGAAAGAAATATTATTAACAATAATAAATCAAAGTTAAAACAAAAACAAACTATTTGTAATAGTTGTGTCTAAAAGAAGGAAATGAGAGGCGACAAGAGAAATTCAACAATAAGCTAGCATTCATAAGTCACTTGGAATACCATATAAATTTAATGAGAATTTATTAAAACTGTAGATCTACTCTAGATGTATATAGAAATGAATAAATTGAAAAAACAAAAAATTAAATTTTATTCTAGGATAGTATGGAATGATGTCAGAAATAAAATAAATGCCAGAAAATTGTGTAGTGAACCAACTCAGAACAGATCTCTTCAAGTTAATAATGATTCCATAATTTATAGTGTTTTGTTTTCGAATTGGTATCTGTATCTCGAAAAATATACTGATATGAACATGAATTCAACCATCCACAGCACATGTTTACCCTTTTCCGATTTTTTTACCAAAAATTATTATTTAACTCCTAAAACCTGGAAGCAAAAAACATAGAAAAATAATTCTTAATTGAGATCAATTAGGAAATTGAAATATAAAGGCTATTAATAAATTCAAAAGTTCATCATGTATATAAAACGAATTTACATAAAAGTAAAATATTTTATTGGTAAAATTCCATGAAATTAAATGTAAGCCAATCATATTTTGCTAAAAGATTTAAGAGTAATATGGGTTTAGGCGAATCAAAAGGATTTCCGGGTGAATGCTTTGGTATTTTACAAAATCAAAACAATTTATGATTTCGAGCTTCATAGCCTAATTAAATTCTGAAGTTAAGTTTTCCAAACAATAGTGGCACAAATTTGAAAAAAATGAGAAAATGAGCTTTATGCTATTAACAGAGGAAAAACTTTATTTTTGGAGCTTTCCACAAAGATCCTTTACATAAATTATTTCCACTTAAAGTTTAAAGATCGAGAACTTTCAACAATATTCAAAGTGTTAGAGCTTTCAAGCTCGTTAAAATTAATAATATTAGCTGCTTTCACTATTAAGAAATTTCTTAAAACGATTTATTATTGTTCACAGCCACTAAAAGCGTTTAAGCCATTAAAAGCAAAAGCTATTAAATTCAACCAATATTTCAAACTTTTTCGGCTGGACCCTTAGAAGGCAATGATACCTGCTACTAAATACTAAAGCGCAAAATAACTAGTAAAACCAATCATTTTTCAGAGTTGCTATGTATAGTGTCCTACCAATCAACATTTCTAGCTTATTAAATTTTATTTTGATAACCACCTTAATGGTCTCAATTAAAGCTTTTTAAAATAATATTTTGGAAAAATGTAAGTCTAACAATTTTTCGAACACGATGAAAGCTTTTAAATAAATCGAAAAAGTATACTATCGATAGAAGATTTTTTGCCAAGACTAGAATCATTTATTATTTGGTGTAAGCTTTTAAAGCTTTCAAAAGCATAGTATAAAACATCATTCAATTATAGTATTTGATACTATATTTGGAACTGGAGTAGCAAAGTCAATAACAAAACTATTGGTTACATCGAAAAATTCGAACATATTCTGAAAGTTTTCAGTTTAACTTTTTAAAATTTTCAGGAAACCACATAGAGATGAAAATTATCACTATCACAACAAAATTTAAAATAACAAATTTCTCTCAAATTAAGCAATATAATAAACATGGTAAGCTTTCTATTTTCAAATTAGAAAAATTTTAAGATTACTTCAAACTATTCAAATCTTCTGAAAAAGTTTGGAAGTTACCGATTATCTTAAAAAGCTTCTTCTAACATTAAATAATGTTGACCTTTATTATCTTTTTATGTAAATATTATTTTTTTAGTTGAAAATAAGGATACAATTTTAATAAGAAGTTTATTTGAAATTAAACATGATATAGTCTCGAAAGCATTGCATTTTTAAAATATAACCATTTTTAATAAATCAAATAAAAATGTAATAGTTAAGGTAAGTTCAAACTGTTCAAATCATTTAAAAAAAATTATCACATACTGACCATATTTAAAACCTCCATCTTATTTCAAAATATGCTGAGCTTTTATTTTATTTATATAATTATGAAGCCAGCTAAATAACAAATATAGACGTTAAGTATTAAGATAAGCTCTTTATTATTTTTATTGTATTTCAAGCTGGGACATAAAATAAATTCGGAAGGGAATCACTAAAATTAAAATACTTGGTTGTCATTATAATGTTTTTAAAGTTCAAACTCTTTTATGTAATTTAAAATATCAAAAAATGCAATAGCTCTCATTGAATTACCTTGCCAATAAACAAACAAACGTTTTAATCAATATTTTACAAACAAAAAAAACGTGAAAGCTTTGATGTTAAATTTCAATTTGAAAATCTAGTAAATACTTAAACCATTTAAATAGTTTCGTGATAATTGAAAAGCTTAAAAATTCAAAATTAAATCCGATATTATTGGCACAATCCCAAAGTGAAAGCTTCAAACTAAATAAAATATTATTTTAAATCGTCATTGTTTCAGTTTTGATTTGCATCATTCGACAAGGATAGCTTTTGCAATGAGCTAGTATTGAAAAGCAATTCACATAAATAAAATTTTGTTGATGTTTAGCTTTAAAAACTTAATTCAGAAACTAACATTGAAAAAATAATTTGAGGTTTACCAAAATTTATGGTAAAAGCTTTGTAAAAGCCTTCAAGCTTTGTGTAAATAGTGCACAAATAAATAACATTTTTAAGTCCATCGAACTTCAATCAGTTTTTGAGCTAATTTAACCAGTTCGAGTATTTAGATTCTCAAACTGGATAAATCTACACAAAAACTGATGATTGATCGATTAACTTTAAAAACTTTAATTGTAAACTATTTTGAATAATCTTTGTTTGATTATTGTAAAGCTTTCAATATTATTTATAAAATAAAATAAAAAATGGTTGTTTAAAGTAATTAAGCTTTCTAAATTTTCAGGAAAAATATAAGTCTAAAAGCTTTAGTATTATAACAGAGCCTTCTAGAGTATAGAGCCATAATCATTATGACGTATTTTTTAGAAGCTTTTTTAGTGGTATAACTTTTCACTGATTTCCATAGGAATCCATAGTAAAAATGGTGTTGTTTAGCTTCAAGTTTTGCAATAAAAAAAACAAAAATGTTACAAAACTTTTATACAAAAGTGTTCTACATATCTTTAGCAGCAATATACAGGAAGGGTATATGGGTATTAAGTAAATATTAATTGCAGAAATATTAAAATTAAATTATTTCTAAAATATATTTTTCGAATTTTCATTTTGAAAAATACATCAAAGTTGGCTCTGACGAATTAAAATAATACTTGCTAAATTTATCTTTAGTTTTACTAGTGTACGTTAGATGTCTCAGATTTATACAGAAAAATACGAAAAAAATTGTTTAATCACAAAATTATGACACGTTCTTAATATTTTGAGAATTTGTTTTGCTTTTCCTACAATTTTTGAACTTAAATTTCTCCAGGTGACGAATTTTGGTACGGCTTTTCAAAATGTTTACTGCCCACTGCCATCTATGTATATTGGCTTAATGCACACGATTTGTAGTAAGCTTTTCTTTTTAATTTGACCAGAAAGCTGTTGTTATGAACTTTTTTTTATATTTTGGTTTAAATAAAACAATTATTACAAGAAAATGAAAACGATTTACTTAAACGAGATTTATATACATATGTTGAAATTCAAACATTTATGAAAATATTTCAGAAATCATAATTAAGAATTTGCAACGTTTTCATTTACAAATTTGTCTTCGGAAAAGAAGTGAATTCCCATATGTTTTATGTGTTTTACTATGAAAATTTTGGTTTTTTCCTCGTTTCTAATTCCCTTAAAAAAGCTTCGTTTTTTAGATTATGGCTTGTATAATCAAGGTTACTTTGATTATAATCGTTAAATACTCAAATTCTTATTAAACTATTTAAATTTGTAAGATGGTGCTGGTTAGTTTTGGTTATTAACAATTAGTTTTGGCTTCAGCGAGTACAGTTGTAAAATGAAAAAGCTCAATTGAATTTAAAACGAGAGACCAAAGCTAAAATAATTTTTGCAATTTGGAAACTTTGTAAATTAATATTATAAAGTTTTAACTAAATACGATGTACACAGAGATTTCATTGGCCATTAAGGAAGTATACAACTAATCCCTGTTTGATTCCGTATAAGTATTAATAAAGTTTGCTTCTTGCAAGAGATTCCTGTGATCGATACCTTTGAGTCCATTTATAACCGCAACGAAACATTCTATTCACTTTTGTACTGAGTGCAGCCAGATCCTTTATTTTGAGACATTCTGATTAGCAGAGTTAAATATTTCAAGCTTTTATTTAAATTTTAAACTACACCGCTAAGGCTAAATTTTAAAAAGTTTTTAAAATGGATTATATAAATGAAAAAGCTTAATTTATCTTAATTTACCATGAAGTCATAAAAGCTTTAAAAACGTAGATCAAAAATATAAAGATTTGTATGTGAAAATTATAAATTTTAAATGTTTAGTAAAAACTTTTAAATTCTTTTTGGCATATCGCGTTTCCAATTTTATTCGTAAAGCAAGAAATGCTTAATTCGTTACCACATCTCTGCTATTTATTTTGTGCCAACAAGCAAAAACCAAGTAAAACTAAAATAATTTATATTTTTTTTTTTTGGATTAAACTTACAAAAAAAACGAAAAAAAAAAATTGTAAAACTATAAAACCCTATAATCCATCCATTAGTTATACTATAAAAATATTATTATTACAGACGACAAAAAAAAAAAACATTTACGAACATAAAAAAATTTTATCAAATTGTTGGGTTTTAACTAATCAAGTTTTAATTTCGTTTATAATTAAAATATCAAAAAATTAATAAAATAAAAAAAAATTAAAACCATAATGATAAACCGCACATAATTTAACATAAATATAAAACACATAAATTAGGGATTCAATTATGCCAATATGTATATGTACATGGTGGATTGATGGCAGAATGAGATGTAATTAATTTTTTAATAATGATATTTCGATTAATTTTCAGATTTAATTAAAAATTGATTAAATTCAATTTTTTTTTTTTTTTGGGTAAGTACAATTATGTTATGAATGAATACGTTTTAAATTGTTTAACAAAAAAATCATTGGCCTGAATATTTTGCATTACAATATATTGGTCTAGACGCGCGCACCCTATAAAATCTGAAGAATAAATTGGCAAAACGAGTAAAAATTTATCAGAGCGCGTGCACGTACCATATATACTCTCTGAATATAATATATGTATTACAATAAATGATTTATCATTAAATGAGCTTTTCATTAAGCTTTTTTTTTTGTAGCATATATATGCAAATAGATGTACATTTATTCAAAATAATAAAAAATCATTTTTCATTTCTTTTTTATGTGTACCATAATCATATTCAAAAAGCTAACTTACATAATCATAACGGATTATCATCTTTTCGTTATGTATTTTGTTCAGTTAAATGATGTACAGTCATGTAAATGAATATAAATATTTAAATGAAACAAGTGGTGGAAACAAAATTACGGTACATCTAATAATGTATGTACAACCTGTTTCCGGGCTTTTTTCGGGTTTGCAACCCTGAAATTTTCATATATTTTAGTAAGACAACGACAAAAAGTTTGTGAGGGGGCATCAAAGTTTTCTTTTTAAAAACTTAAACTGCTTGTTCGGAGGGTGTTCTGCTATCTCTACAGTCATTTGGCAGTTTTAGAGCTGCAGGGCTTCATGAGTCAAATTTCTAACGTTGAATTCAAAATATTATAAAAGTGTAGTAAAGCTTCAACACGAAACTCTCGGTTTAATTAAAAACAACCAAATTCGAAATTAGGAAAGCAGAAGTGAGAGCTTTTTATGTCTAAATGTGGCTGGCTAATATTAGACAACTGTACAATGTAAAACTTACAAAAATCTGCTCAACGAATTAAACTCCGGACGAATATCCTCGTTCATGTTCTAAAACAGACATTTTGAGAAAGTATGTAGTAGGTTTGATAGACAGCGGTGCAAGCATAGTATCTTCGGAAAAGGAAGTGAAAAATTTTTAAGAAAGCTGAAATTAAAAATTAAAGCCTTTAACACCTGTATTCAAACATTGGGTGGGTCAGTTACTGTTATTTAGGATTAACGGATCTGATTAAATTTTGTGTAGTTCCTTTGCTGCAATCTGAAGTTTACTTCAGATTGGATTTTTGCAAAAAATTTAACATTTAAAATGTCTATTCAAGTACATAACCATGATCCAATTGTCAAATCTGTGTAAACAGAGTAAATCGACGAATTAATGTTTAATACACCGTTAGAGAATTCAACAATATCAGATAGGACTTGGTAAAAGATATTCGTAGATTTGCTAGGTCCTTATCTGAGGTGGACTTCAAGCAAAACTGTCATATTAATTGTCCTAGATAATTTCGGGCGTACTACGAAATCCCGGTATTCAAAATCCTGGATTCAAAATCCCGGATTTAAAATCCCGGTTTTCAACATTCTGGTTTCTTGGTTTTGAAAGAAATATTTTTTTTAATTCGGGGAACTCCTACTAGTAAAGAAAAACTTTAATTTAAAGTAAAATAAAAATCAAAACCGGGATTTTCTGAAAACCGGAATTTTTTTTTGCAGAACCGGGATTTTAAAAATCAGAATTAACAAAAAAAAAACAGAATTTTGACAACCGGCATTATGAAGACTTGCCTTTCGTTACACACACTCGTTTGAATCAGCTAAAATATGGGTATGTAACGAAATTCCGGTTTTTTAAATATTTTTTGAAAATGGTGGCGCTCAGAATGCGTTTCAAAATTAAAATTCTCCTGCACAAGAATGTACCGCAATCTATTTAAGCTTTCTATAAAGTAATTTGGATCAAACTAAGAACAAAATTTGAGGAGTTTTGGCTGATACCATTTTATTTTTAAACAAGATGTTAATTTCAAAATCATTTTGCATCATATTCTATCCGAAAGCTTTATATACTATTTATAAATAAATATAGGAAAATAAAGCAAAATGAAGCTTTTAATAATTATAATTTTGAATCCAAAATTTATTCAGATGGTCACACATTTTTTAAATTTATGGTAAATTTAATTTTCTCAGATTCGGTAATTTTAATTTATTTCGAATTTAAATCGATTTTGAGATAAAAAAAGCTTTACACTGTTACGGTTTAATTAGCTCCGCCAAAAAAGCGAAAGCTTTAAGTAGCTAATCGCGCTTTATAATAATGATTTGAGACCTTTACACAAAAGTTTAATAAAAATTTGGTGAATATAAAGAAAATTTATTATCGCACGTATGACCGTTAAATGCCCTCTCATATTTCCTTATGACGAGCTTTTGAATTTAAAATATTTAGATTTCCTTTAATTTTTGTAAAGCTTATTAAATTAGTTACACGAAAACTTTCGATTCATATTTTATGTCAAATTTCTTGTTCTTTTTAACCTCTAAGCTACATAACCTCATTATAAAATGTATTTCAAATTCTAAAAGCTTTTAAACTTTTAAAAGTTGATTACGTGGTATTACATTAAAAATTATAATTAAAAGGGAAACACTAGTGAGTTTTAAAGAAGCTTTACCTACAAAAGAAAATTTAATTTTGAAATATTTTGAAAAATTTCGACTTTCCATAATACATCACATAATTATCGTGTTTCTGCCTCTTGCGACAAACTCGGTAATTAAAATATTTAAGCTTTTAAAGTTCGAAATTTTAAATAATAATTTTTTATTTTTTTATTTCTAAAATCAACTTTGAATAAATATTCATTCAACTTCCCCAAAACCACTTCCCAACTTTCTTAATAGGCCATCAGCACTCAGCCAGACCCATCTGTTCATCATTTGTGTTTTAACCGTCTGTCTTATTGCCACAAGTTTTACAATAGATGCCTCAAAACTTTTGAGAAGGTCTCGAGAAAATCTAAGTGAACTATAACACCGATGTAAGTGGAATCAATGTAAGCTAGAGCCAAAGCCCAGCAGCCCGGATCAACATTGAGGCGGTGGCGAACTATGGTAATAATTTGAATGGGGGACAAGAAAATCTAGGTAAATTAGTCATGACGAGAGTTTTTCCAAAAAGTAACAGAAATATCGTCATTATTCCAAAAATTGTATTTCCAAATTTTAGACCCCAAAACTAAGGCAAATTAATGAAGCCGTCATGTTTACCTACATTTAAATTAAATACAGCGTTACCTCGCTTAACGAGCATAATACGTTCCAGGATTTTACTCGTTCCGTTTTTTTTAAATAACGAAATACATTATGTTTGTATATGAAGCGCACAATTAGGGTCTCGCCCCTCTTCTTGTCACTCGTTGTTGCAAAACGTCGCTCGGTTAATGAGTCAGTTTTTAAATTTGTTTTGCTCGTTAAGCGAGGTATCACGGTATACAAATAAAATCATATAAATTCAAAATCAACCACATTAACAGTATCAAAACTCAGATTCTGGTACCAAATAGGCAGCAGCCCCTATATATATTCTCGTATATAAATTAACCCTGATTTTAGTCTTCATTACCGAACACAACTTTTTGTACATGGTTAAATAATCCCTCCGTAAATACTAATTGGGTTTGCAGGCAATAAAACATTTGTCATCAAATGTGTCTAGTGCTAATGTAGGCGTTGTTTAAAAAATTGAAATTGAAAAAGCAATGAAGCTGGATTTCATGAGGACGGTTTTACCTTTTTGTGTTATTTTCGAGCTGCTAACCAATCAAATCACAAGTTTTTAGTTTTTTTTACTAATTTGACTGGTTTCGTCATCTTTTTTACTCCCTCCAATTTTTTTTTACTTTTTTTTATGGCTGCTCTTTTAAATATCTAAAAAAAAATTGGAGGGAGTCAAAAAGATGACGAAATTCGCTAAATCCAACATAAGGAGATCGTAAATAAATACCTCAGGTAAAACCGGATCATGATAAAAATTTCTATATAAAAGGAGTGTAGAAACTCGTTGGAACCCAATCGTTTAAATTCATTTAAGTGTCATAATTCAAAGTAGTGTGATCGTGATATTATCTAAAAATAAAAAAAATGGAATTCAAATTAAATTCTTCACCAATTCATAAAATGTCTGACATAACAAAACAACTTTTTAATCGCAACTTTCATTCGGATATCCAATTCAGTGTACAGGGCAAAATCATCTACGCTCATTCTCTTGAACTAATCAAACGGAGTGTCATTTTCGAGCAACAATTGGAAGGCACAATGGGCGTTAAACAGTTGATTACTATTAACGATTGCCCATATGAGAGTTTCGTCGAATTTATTCGTTTCATCTATACAGATGAATGCCAACTTCATGATGATAATTTCATCGAGATTTTGAAGCTGGCTGTTAAATATCAAGTTATTAAATTGGAAAATTTAATAATCAATTCTATGGGAATCGTGGATGAATGGATTTTGAAGTTTTTCGAGCATTGTATTTGTGATAAATATGAACTAACACGAAACTTTGTATCAATATAGTTAGCCGGACAGTTGGCCTCATTTTTCAGGGACAAACATTTTTTGTTACTTCATCAAGACGCTGTAGATGAGCTTATGAAATTTGATTTTGTAAAAGATGTAACGGAATTGCAAATATTCAATGCCGTAGCCAAATGGATTTTATTTCAATGCAAAATACACCAAATAACATTACCAGAAGGACGCCGACGTTGGGATAAATTAATTAAAAATATCCGATATCCAACAATGACGAATGAAGAACTCCGTACATGTTATCAAGAATATCCAGGTCTATTTAGTCAAATTGATTGTCTGTCAATTGGAAGACAAACTGTATTCGGTATCAGTGACATTAATGCATGGATCTCCAAGACCAGAGGAAAATTTACATCGCCTATTAATTACCAGCATTTTCCACAGGCTGAAGATTACACAACAACAATTTCTGTTTCCAAGGACACAATTTTACATGGAATACGATACGGCTGTGAAAAAGAAAAAAAACCAATAGAAATTGAAATTATGGAAATCGATGATAAAGCTAATGTCAGCCAAAAATTAACATTTTTACATACTCTCAATAGTTTGTATTTTTATTTTTTAATCTGAGAGTGACACAATCTGACGCCATGTTTACGGTGTTAAAAGGTTTTTTAAAGGCTTGGAAAGAGTAGCAAAAATTGAATTCTACAAATTTTTGAAAAACGAAGTAAAATTAAAGCTTTCACATATTTAGTTCATTATGCTTTTTGAGTAATTTCTTATTTATTTAGTATTGTCGACGGTTCAAACTAATTTAAATTATTCACAATTTTGCTAAAAAAATATTTTTTCCCCTAAAAATTTGGCATAGTACTACAACATAATAGCGTGGAAAAAACAAAAGATTCAAGGGTGTATCCTGAAAATTTGGGCCATTATAACTTATCGACTTTTCTTCAGAAGCAAGTCTTAAATATTAACAAGTAAAATATTATTCGATTAACCAAAAAGAAATCATTCATGATGTAAACTGTCTAAATAATAAAAAGAAAAATTTAAAGCTTCTGTAATTTGTTCAAATCTTGCCATCATTTTATATAAATAGTTTTCACAATGTTTAACTTTCGGCAAACTACACCACTGCACAACATATCATATCATGTTTATCTAACTTTTTCCCCAAAAATAAATTAAATTACCAAAATAATATTTGTTTAATTAATTAATTAAGAAATACATTTCTTTTCATTTTGCTATGTCATGTCTCACAAAACATTATGTATTACTAATATCATATTCCTGAAATAATATAAAGACTAAGATACTCGAACGAAGAAGTAAAGTAGATAAATATACAAAAGCATGAACAAGTATCTACGTATGTATATACCTAAATATGTATAGTTATAAATTTTAATTGGTATATATTTACAATTTTATTGGTAATTACAAAAAGATTTCAGAATATTAATTGAAATTTTATTTGATTTTATATCTATGTACATACCTTATATATGGATAATATGTAGATCGATCAAACGTAATTACTTTACTTCATAGAGACTATATTCCTATATAAAAATCATTATGCAGTTTCGTTGTAATTGAATACAAAGATAATTTACATCTCGTAGATCTGAAAATAAACACAGAGAAGGCAAAAAATATAAATAAATAAATAAACAATCAGTGTTATATAATTGTACCAATTAAATTTTCTTAAACGTGAACGAAAGCCCCATCATATTTATTCATCCGTGTCTCTCGCTACCATAAAACGGATCGTGTAATTATTATTCATTTGTTACGTGTAAACAATATACAAGAAAATTAATTCAATTAATAATTGTGTTTCCTACTCTGTAAGTTTTTATATTTTCATTATATTTAACCGTGCGCGCTCATTCACGCGTTTTTGTCTCGACCCAAAAAAAAAAAAATACAACAGCAACAATAAAATTGATTCTGATTTTAGTGACGGTGAAGTATGGGAGTGGATAATTAATTCAGATTTACAAAAGATTTTTTTTTTTTGCTATTCCGCATCGTCTTGGCATATAATAAATTTTGCGTTATCATGAATTTTTCTTTATGGATGTTTGAAGAGCGCAATTTTTTTTTTGTTTTTAATTAGGGTTGATGTTATTGATATTTTTAGGCATAAAACATAACATTTAACAAGACTAATTACCAAACCATTCAATCTAAATGTATACGCAACACAACAAAATACTTGCAAATTTTTTTTAACAGTTGGAAAACTAATTAATCGATTACCAATTCGATATATTGTATACAGAAAAAGGTGTACCGTGTGGAAAATCAAATATTCATTTTTAATTTACCAGGATACCGAAACCAATAAAGATAAAATAAAATGTTTAGCTTTTGTACCGTCCGTATACCATCATAAAATGCCACAACGACGGTGAAATATTTTGTTGTTTTGTTTTTGCATTATACGTTGTCATTTCGATATACCTACGTATTTATCTAATTTGTTAATTTAACATGTACACATATATGTAGATAGGTATATTGTTGTGTGGCCGAACTCAACCTACATCCAGGCATATAATATTTTGGTATGTGCATGAATTGATTTGCATAAATACAAATATTCGATTGGGATTGGTTTTACCAGATTAATTCTAAAAATTTGATACAAATAAAATATTTAGCATATATAGGCGTAATATAATGAACTTGTAATTCAATAATATTGTGTATTTGTGTTTGTATGTGTGTTCTTCCCAACCATTCTAATTTATTACGAGTGTTATCTAATTTTGGTACAGACATGTGTATGTGGTTTGATTTCCCGTTGTTGGTTTAAAAAATTTCGTATATGTATATGAATACGAGAAATTGATTATCACACTTGTAGCAATAAATTTCGATTTCTTAATTACAATGTACATTGTGTGAATATAATGGTCTTCATTCAACTGAAGAATAACTTAATTTTAAAAGTTAATTGATGCATAGTAATTGAGTTTGGATAAGTGTATCTACACAGTTTATTATCGAAGAGAATGAACAAAACCAAAAGATAACAAAAAAAAAAATTATTTGTACGTGAAAGCTTTCAGCTTTAAAATAAATAGATTCGGAAAAAATTTAGTTTAATTTGTTTTATGGTAGTAGATGTGTGGTATTTTGATTGAAAATAATAAAAGCATTCATGTTGTTTAAAAGCTTACGTCACCGTTTCAATTCAAAGCTATTACTAACTATAACCGATAAAACAGGTAATCTTGCTATTGAGAATATTTTTAAAACTTAAAGATTTTATAAATATATTAAAGCTCTCTGCTGAACTTCCATTACACTTAACCAAACTTAAATTTAAAATGCTATTGACGCGTTGTCGCTAAAAAGCTTAAGAAAATTTAAGAACTGTAAATGTTAAAAAGAAATAATGTCAAACTAATCAAAAATTGTAAATGCTTAAAGCTTTATAAGATCAAAAAGCTCCAACCTTCAATAATCCAATAAATTTAAATAATCATTAGTTGTAAATTGTATTTTGTAAAAGCGTTTGTCTTTTACGCTACAATCGCAAATGATATGTACCATTTTGAGTTAAAATCGAAAAAGCTCACTTATTGCTCCAAAAAGAGTTTTTGGTTTTAATTTTTTATATTGATAGATGTAATACAGAAACCACATTTTGGTCACAAGGTCTTAGAAAGACAATCGAAACACCTTTGAGTTTTTCAAAATTTAAGTAAAAAGCTTAACCAAATCGAAATATTTGAAGGAATAAAATTTTACTAAAATTCGTTAAATTTTTGCAAGTAAGTTACGGTATTGAATCAAATTTCAACCTAAAACCTATTCAAAATATAAATTCCATTAATAAACGATGCAATTTCTGAAAGCTCTGGCGAACTTAATTTTTTTTATATAAACAATATCGTTGTAGAATCGGATTTGAATCGGTTTAAAAATTACTGAATTATGGCAAATTATATGATATATATTTGACAACAACAACAACCTCGAGTTGACAAAAACAACATTTGGTATTTGTGTGGTTTAACATTCAAATTTTGTTAAATTCAACGAAATTTATCTGGCAAAATTGAATGGATTTGAAATTTTATTTCTCGGGCGGATATTTTTTTGATTTTGTGGTTTAAGCTTTTAAGCTTTAAATTATGAAAAGCACGAAGATTTTCCGGTTTTATTAATTGATTTTAATTCAAAATGTCACAAGTTGGTGATTGTAGCCTTAAAGCTTTCACGGAGTAAAAAGTGAATCTAATTATTAGCTGTTAAAAAAATCTGTGCCCCCAAAAAAATTGAACAGAGCTTTTAAATATAACTAACACTTTAAAAGCTTTCTCGAATTCATATAAACAAGTCATTTTGAAAGATTTTCTACACAGTTTTATTGCTTTGACCCAAATATATTTCGTAATTTAGTTGATGCAATTTTTTGAACTTTGCTTTGGTTGAAGCTTAAAAATTAAATTATCAACTTGCAGCTTTTAATCATTCATATAAGCGGTACGATCTGCTTTGATACCTTGAGATTGTTCGGGGTTGTTGTGGTTGTCAATTATAAAAATTGCCAACACTTTGTCGTTTCTAAACTGATTCTAATAAAATTTGGCTTACAAATCAAAGTAAGAATTTTACAACGATATTACTAATAAAAATATTAATTTTAGGTTTGTAGGAGCTTTAATCGCATATTTCAAAAAATTTATCGTTTACTAATGGATTAAGTCACACAAATCAAAAACCTTGATTTACTGGCATAAAATACTTCATTTGATTCAAGCCAGAGCATTACATGCATTTATGAGTGTACAAGAAAAAAAAAAAAAGAGTTATTATTAATGATTGACAACTCAAACATTATTGCATGTACGATGAAATGTGTAATCACCTACTGTTTGTTTGTCAGGATCAAATGTGGACGCATAGCAAGGACTTGTTCAAAGCATACATATGCTATTATTACTGTAGGGCCATGTCGGCAGATTAAACCGCTTTCATGAATTATTAAAAGCTGCAAGTTCAAAGTTAGGTTTTTAAGTTTTAACCACAGCGAAGTTGAAAAAATTGCATCAATTAAATTATGAAATAAATTTGGCTCAAAACAATAAAACTGTATAGGAAATCTTTTAAAATAACTTATTTATATAAATTCAAGAGAGCTTTTAAAGTGTTAGTTATATTTAAAAGCTTTGCTCAAGTTTTTTTGGTAAAAGTGTTCTTAATAAATATAAATTATTAAAAAACAGGGCACATATGGTAATGGAATTTTATTAAAAGCTTACGCTTTACAAAACATCAAAAGCTCCCAGATAATTGATGCAAAATATTTCAATTTCAATAATTAGTTCGACATTTTACTTCATGCAACCTATAAGGCTACAATCACAAATTTGTGACATTATGAATTAAAATCGATTAATAATCGTGCTTTACAACATTTAAAGCTCAAAAGCTTAAACCGAAAAATCAAAAAATATCCGCCTGACAAAAATAATTTCAAATCCATTCAATTTTGTCAGATAAATTTCGTTGAATTTAACAAAATTTGAATGTAAAACCACACAAATATTAAATGTTGTTTTTGTCAACTCGAGGTTGTTGTTGTTGTCAAATATATATAATTTGCCATAATTCTGTAATTTTTAAACCGATTCAGATGAAATTTGATATACATATTAAACTGAGGATTCTACAATGATATTGTTGATATAAAAAAAATTAAGTTCGTCAGAGCTTTCAGAAATTGTAATATTTACCGATAACCTACAAAATCTTACTGAAACAGGGTTAGACTGATTGTGATTTACAACATACAGCAATACTTGTGATGAACCAACCCGTTTTGCTCATCCCCCACAATTAATTTTGTACTTTAATCGAAAAACTCCATTCAACTAAGATTATCAATTTTTTTGGCCAGTGCAAAGGAAACCGATGTAAATTACCTTGAGTTGATTGTATAATAGAGGACAACAACACAAATACCAGAGCGAAGGATATATTTAAACTTTTAAATATAATTTTGAAAACAAAAGCTTTTTCCTTAAATATATATCATATTACAGATGATACCAATAAAATTTTACTTTGAATAATGCTTACGTAAAGCAATGAGGGGAGTGTATGGTTAAAAGATAATTTGAATTTCTAATTTAAATCCCATTTTAAGTGTTAAACCCTTATATAATATTTAAATATTCTAAATGTATACACAAGAAGAAATGTATGAATATTTATTAAATAAAATCGATTTTGTGCCATGTTTACAGCGGTACTCTTAACTGTACGGCATAAGAATGATGATGAATCGTCGGTATATTCGCACAAAAGGCGAACATTTCCGTTCACACTTTATGCTCTACTAGTCTAATCAACACTGTATTGTAGACAAAAGGATCAAAACCACATTATCATGATTACACAAAAAAAAAAACACAAACTATAAAAAATTCAAAAAAGGATTAATAATATTTCTTACATATACACACACATACCCATACATAATATACACATATAAAATTCCCGGAATAAAAATAGAACCACAAAAGTCTTTAAGAATGTATAAAAGGATTAGTAATACAAAAATTTATTTTTATGATCCAATAAATTTTCAAAATTTTATTGTAAAATTAAAATAAAAGTGATGGAGAACCACGACTTCATACTATATATAAATACGTACATACAATATATACATATTTACGAACAAGAGCTTTCGGATTAGACGATGCTTTAGGGTTTATATCTTCTTTGTGTCGGTGGTAGCATATATCTTACGTTTATACAACGAATTATTATTATTTTTATTACAATTTTCAAGAATATTAAAAGAAAAAAAAAATTGTAATCGAATTTCTATCATAAATACTTTTTGTTGTTGATGTTACTTAGGTATACTAGAATAGTATAGTGCCGGGTGACGATTAGAATATTGATAATAGAATATATGTGCGTGTACGTATTCATCAAATTTACACAATTTAATTTAAATATTTTATGCGAATATACGTATTTTGAGTAATATGTACATTGTGGCACGAGTGTGGAAGGGGGGTTTCAATATAAAACGAGTAGATTTTATTTCGAAAAGCTACTATACAAAAAAAACAAATAATTTATATTGAAATAATTTTACGATTGGTACAGCAATGTCGAAGAAGTCATACGGCAATATATGTAATTGCAATAATAGTGTGGTAAAGTGTCACAATCTAAAGACTATTTGACTTTTAATCTGACGTACCAAAATTATTGGACAGTTATTGCTGTTAAGAAAATGATGTTAGTTGCTTACAGAAGAGTATCCAGGACTCATTGCAAATAACATAAAAGGGATCATGAAAAAACTTTGGCTCATGTCCAGTCCACCTTAATTTCAACGAATATGGAGAAAGCGAACGATGCTATCATTGTAGTATTTAGGCATGAATTATTATAATCTGCAGAGAGCATTAGCCGAGGGTAAAAAAATGAGTCATACATCCAAAAACAAAATTCAAGCTACGCCAATTTTTCACCAAATCGTAGAAATTTGAATCGTAAGGTAAGAAATTAAAAGAATGAGAAATATTAGAAGCCTATTGTTAGAATTTGTAGTCAATAAGTGTAAATGAAATGAATTTTATACAGTCAAGCAACTACGATTTTGCTATTGCGGTGTACTAAGTTGGTCATGATCGCTGCTGAAATTTTTAACACTGCTATTCTTACTCTCGGTTTTCTCTGACTCAATCCATCAGCTACAAAATTCTAATCAGACTTAGTACTAAATCCTTTATTATGCCAGACATTATGTCAGATTGATGTGAGTGCATCTGCTTCTTTCGGTATTTCGGTGTTTCCAAGAAACATTTGCTTCTTTCGGTATTTCTTGGAAATCAACAGCAATCTGAGATTCACGTCTCAACTTAATAAACAATCTGCACAAAAAAAACATAAAAGCCTCGCGTTAAATAAAATAAAATGCTTTCCACATTTTTTAAGCAGCCCCAAAGGTTTAAAGTAAAAACAGTACCCGAGAATTCAAATAATTTATGCCAAGTATGGCAAAAAGCTTACATAAAGAACTATTTTAATCTTTAATATAAATATGTACTAAATTAGTCCAAATTGTAAATATTTTAAAACGTTTGTGGAATTTGAGACGTAATATAAGCAATTAAAATTTTCTTATTAAAATCGAAACTTACGAAGTTTACCAAGACTTGAAACATACTGTTTCTTTCACAATGTTGTAAAACTTTCTGTTTGGAATCAAAATTAAGCTTCATTTTTTTATTAAAACTCGAATAGTTTCTTAAAAATAACTCAGAAAAGCTTTAAAAATTAGATTAAGCTTAATTTAGGTCAGCTTAAATTTTAGGGATTTCTTAAAATAAAGAACAATTACAATTATTATATTGAATTTAATAGTTTCTTATGAAGTTTGACAAAGCATAGAGCTTTCTATACATGGTTAATTAGAATAAGTATTTTTGGGAAATACTCCAAAAGCTCACAATTTTTTATGACTTGCCGTCTATTAAACTTCTATTTCGTATAAAAACTCAAATACTTTCTTGAAAGCAGCTTAATAAAATTCATTAAGCTTAATTTAGGTCAGCTTATAGATTTTTAAGGATATTTGAAAATGGTTAAAACACACAATTTGCAGATTTGTTTTGTAAAGCCAGGAAGAAACCATAGCTCTCCGAAAAAAAAACAAGAAGACTCGGTATATTGTAAATGGGCCCTTCACCGAAGAAGATTGGTCAAATATCGTGTGGTCAGACGAATCAAACTTTGAAGTAAGTTCACAATTGTGTGCCCTAATAATATTAAATAATATGATTTTAAAATAAAATTCATTGAAAAAATATTTTAATTTTCCGAAGTCCCTTAGGCGAAGCATTTAGTGCAGAGTGTGTGGTACCAATCGTAAAACAGGACGGAGGCAGCTCAATGGTCTAGGGCTGCATGAATATTTCTGAAATTGGCGAAATGTTCGTGTGTGAGGGCCACATGAACTCATCATAATACATAAACGTCCTAGAATCTGCGTTGCTGCCCTCATTTTTTACATTTTTTAGTGATACAAACATGGATGGCGTTAAATTTCCGCAAGATAACGCGCCATGTCATAAATCTGCCCGCACGATGGAATGGTTGCGAGAAAACGGCATTGAGGTTCTGGAGTTGCCTGCCCAGTTCACGGACCTGAACCCCATAGAACATTTATGGAGTTTATTAAAACGCAGGGTCAGGCGACACACAATAAAAATCAAAGAAGAACTAGAAAACTTGTAAGCTCTCTACCCAAAAGAATTTCTGCCGTAATTAAGGCAAAGGATGGACCCACAAAATATTAATTTTATATATTGTAAATAAATAGTAATGTTAACCTATATAAATTGTATCAATTTATTTCAAATTGATACTCCCAAAAAAACTGTAAGATAGCATGGGTGCTCAATATTTACGCAGATGAAACAACAACATTCTCCGGGCCTTTAACGATAAAAGCTTACGTAAAGAAATATTGTAAAGTTGAATACAAATTCTAAATTAAATTAAATTTTCCGACAAATAAATTAAACTATTTTTATAAATTGAAATAACCCATTGCTAATTTAAATTAAACTATAAAATTAAACTTTGTCCAATTGATTTGAACTATTTTCCAAAAAAAAATCAGGTTAATTTTCGTTAATGCTGATTGCAAAAGTTTAATTTACGCAATCGGCAATAGTTTAATTTAAATTGGCAAATTTCTGCAAAAGCTAAAAATTCGATCGAACATGGTCTTCCTCAATTACATGGAAGGGCATGCAAAGAATTTATTAAGAAAACCGAATTTAGAAGGCATGATCAAATATAGAATTGAAACAGTCTCCACTACAGATTAGTCAAATTTCATCTTAGGCACGATGACACTCCCCGTTGGTGTTATAGGAGAATCAGAACGTGTTTTATTTCACAATGCATTTAATGGTTTTAAATTTATTTATGTAATTTGGTTTTACATATTACTGAAAAGGTTTAATTTAATTTGAGAAAAACTTCATTCCACTCGAAATTGGTTTCATTTATTCCTTAAAAGGTTTCATTCAATGCAGAATACTTTTCGTTCATTTTGGAAATAGTGTCACTTAAATCGGATGATTCGTTTACAGCAGAAAGGGTTTCATTTAATTCGAAAAACTGCACGTAAAACCAAATTAATTAGCACCCAGTAAAGTTATTTCGAAAGAGCGTTTTGCCATATACCGATAATGTCGTCGCTTTTCCATTGGAATGTCTTCACCGATATCGATGGCGATAAAAAAACTACAAACTACTGCCATCTGTCAGTCGCTATTGCTACCTGTTGTAAATTATACATCTTGCACTTATTGTACTTAAGATAAAATATGATTTATTATGAAACGGTTCTGGCTACATCCCGTAATTAAAGAAAAATATCTGTCAGGATATCAACCAATTATCGGACCCACAAAACAGGGGAATGATGTTCCCGATTTATTGTCCGGTACCAACAAATCAGTAGTGTATAGGCGACGATAGAGCGTTATTGTGTCATCTAATGGAAAAGCGCTCTAAGGATGAAACATTTCTAAGGATGAAAGAGGATTTTTAAGGATGAAAGTTCTTACACGAAAATTCGAACAGTAGGCCTGGATATTTCCTTCAAAGAATAATAACTTATGGTTGACGTTCCAAAGTAGCTATTTAGAATAATGAAAAGCCAGGCACATCTTGCCTTATTGACCCTTATGCCATCTATGAATAACTGGCATAAACTAGTTAACAATTTAGAAAAGGCAACGATTTAGTAGAAAAAATCGACATGAGGCACACAGCATAAATCTTGTCTTGAAAATAACTCAGAAAAGCTTAATTTATTTTATTAAGCATAATCTAGGTCAAAAACTTAAAATATTGAAATGTAGCAGTTTCTTACGAGGCTCGACAAGAAATAGAGCTTTTCAAACATATTTGATTAAAATAAGTATTTTTGGGAAATACTCTGACAAAAAGCTCACAATTTTTTACGACTTTTTAATTATTAAATTTTAATTTTGTATTAAAGCTCTTAAAACTCAAAAAGCCTAATAAATTTTATTAAGCTTAATCTAGGTCATCTTATATTTTAAAGAGATTCCGATAATTAATTTGAATGTAGTAGTTTGTTTCGGTATTTGACAAGCAGTAAAGCGTTTTAAACATATTTAATTAGAATAAAAAGCTCAAAATTTGAGTTTCTTAAGTTTAAGTTTCTGTTTTGTGTTATAGATTGAATGTTGCATAGGAAACAACTCAAAAAAGCTTGATAAATTTGATAAGGCTTAATCTAGGTTAGCCTATATTTTTAGGGATTTCTTAAAATAATTTAAATTAGAATTTGCAAATATTGAATGTAGTAATTTCTAACCGGGTTTAACAAGAAATAAAAATAATACTGAGATTTATCTTTTAAATTAAAAGCTTCGCTCTAAATCTTTTTCTTTTAAACAAAGCGTGAATTGAATAAACCATTCAGGGTGTTTGGTGCATCGTTTGCCAAATTAAATTGGCCCAAAGGAGGGGTCATTTGCTATCTCTTAAGCCGCAATAATTCATTTTTGGCACTACGGATTTGTTTTCAAACTCAACTTAACATTGCAATAAAAAAAAACTAAGAGTGATCGTGATCCTCGCACTTTTTTATTAAGTTCTCTAGTCTATCCCCTTTCCAACACTAGGCAATATGCCATAAAAACCATTTCAAATACTTTACTAAATCACAAAATTTGTGACACAGCGGCCTGATATTCGACATTCGCGATAAAAACTGGTTTTGGCTTAAATTACATACATACATTAAGGGAGGATTATTTGCTATCTCCAAAGCCTCAATAACTTATTTCTGGCCCTACGGATTTTTTTTACTAACTCGTAAAATGTTTGAAGAAGGTAAAAAAAACTTAAAACTCAACTTTTCATTGCAATAAAAAAAACCTAAAAGTGATCGGTATTGGGGCCAGAAATGAGTTATTGAGGCTTAAGAGATAGCAAATGACCCCTCCTTTGGGCCAATTCAATTTGGCAAACAATGCACCGAACACCCTGTATATTACGTTACGAAACAAACTACAAAACGAATTTATATTCTAATTTGTTATTTTTGATAATTTTACTAGTAATTCAATTACGACCGTCTATCGCTTCGGTTTATCGTTATTGTCAAGTTGAGGTTTGTTGTTGTTGTTAATTAATGCTTTGGTTTCATTATGAGATTAATTGTCGGTTGAATTTATATGAAATATTGGTGGAATTTCAAGGCATTTGGTTAGATTTAAAAAAAATGCGGTTTGACTTAAAAATAGGTATTTTAGCTTGTATCAATATAGAATGGGTAGATAAGGTTACTGAAAAGATTATCTGTCGTGGACCAATTGATAACCGCCCCCAATATGGTACTAAATCTCTGTATTTCAATAAACAGAGGAGTGGCGGTGGTTTCGGGCCAAAAGTATAAAATCATCAATTGTATTCAGCCTGTATAAGAAAAACACAAACAATCTATATCGATATGGAATATGAAAGGCTCGCGGACTACTGATTAAGAACCACTTCTTTAATGACTTCCACTCAGATAACATTTAATGTTCAACTTCCTTAAACAAGCAAAAATTTTAAGCTTTTTATGAAGGAAATATAATTTTGCATGGAATCATATAATTTTAGGAAAATAAAAACGATTTTTTGTGAAATATTGCACCACACCATCCTCCATCATAGAAAATACCTAAAAAGTTTAATTTTCAGAATGTTAACTGTAAATAATTAAATTTTAATTAAATCACACTTACAGAATTTTAATACGACAATTTATTGATGTTAGTTTTAATTTAATTAATTATTAAATATTGAATTTACTAGTTAGTTTGTACTAAAAATTTGTTGCTTTATACTATACATAGAAATATTCTAGATTTACATAATCAATATACGGTATATGAGTAGCAGGGTGTAGGTGTGTATATCTATGTCATATGGGTATAGGTTTTTGCGAGGAAGGAATTAAAATTTTTTTTTTTTGTTTCTAAAACGACATGACTATAATTATACAGCTTAATAGAAACATGTAACACTTACATTTTCATTAAATTTTTTGTGTAATAATCTAGAGCTTTATTTCACATAACATTTTCATTTTCCATTTTTTTTCCTACTTTACTTTTCAGTGTTGGTATTTATTGCATGACTTTCATTTATACTGTTGTTCGTTCGTTTAGACGTATATCTAAAATGAAAAGCTGTTTCGTTTTTCTTTACAAAATTTTATGTCTTCATGGGATAGAAGTTTATTGTGCTTTTTTTTTCTCTTGTGTGAGATGAAGGAAGAATTTCCCTCTTTTGAATTATTTTGATACATTTTTTTTTTGTTAAACAATAAAGAACAGTTCTTGTGTAATATACACAGCACATAAAGATGTTAAAAAAGTGTAACACTATGATTTTTCAGAAGAAGCTTTTTTTTATGCTCTTTACTTAATGTTTCTTAAAAAATATTTGCACCGTTTCTAGTATTTTATATTTTTTTTTTGTTATGTTGCTTATCTCTTTGGAAAAAAAAAATTGTGTATAACATTTATTTATCTTTTTATTTTACATCTTGTGTCTACAAAAAATAAAAAATAGAAACGAACTGTAAAGTTTGAAATTAAGAAGACTACAACATAAGTACAATACGTGTGTAGAACAAAATGTTTTTTGCGAAACTTTACAAAAATTTAAATTAACTTTGCTCTTTAGTTAAGCTTGAAAGTTGTTCTAGTGTATAGTCGTAGACTAGAGTGAGTTGAGTTTTAATTATTTGAGTGTTTCGCTTGTTGTATATAAACAAAACAGAATAAAAAAGCACAACATGCCTTGTGTTTTTATCAATTTTTTTGATTAAATTTTTTAACACCTGCTTGCTCATTGATATATTGTTATGATTGTCTAAAATATTTGCATTTAAAAGTTTTGAAAGCTTTTAAACATAAAACGTTATCATGTGATGTTAGAATGAATATTGTGATGACAGTAAATCATATTGCATAAATCCCCTGTAGAATTAATATTAGTCGAATTAAAATCAATTATGTCATCCTGGGTGCAATTTTAAATTATTTATAGTTCATAATTAAGCCGCCAAAATTATATGGCGTCACGCATTCCGGGTTATGTCATAATACAAAATTTGGATAGAAAATGATAAAGTAATCTGTTTTGTTGTTGTTAACTAGACGAGTTTGTTGTTGTTGTCAATTAGAGATTTCGTTATTATTCGTTGATATCTTGGCCGATTTTGATACGAAATTGTTGGATTATTTAAAGAACACTTTCAAATAAATTTTTTTCAAATATTCCCAAATGCACTAAGAAGGCTGGTAACTAAGCAAAATGCAGTTTTGCTTAGTTACCAGCTTTCTTAGTGCATTATATTTTATCTTCACTTCGTTGATTAAAAGACCAATTTGCCGAAGTGCTAACGTAGAATGCTTTGTTACTAGGAAAAATATTTAGCATCCATGGTGTTGGTAATAAAATTTACAAAGGTTGACAAAATCTGTTCAACAAAAATCAAAAGTTTGACATTCGACAATGCTTGCTGGGATCTCTAACGCATAGGCCTTGTATGTAGAATATCAGATGATCAATCCTAGGGGTCAGCGATATAATTAGTAGGTAATATGAGGGGTCTAAATGCAAAAACCGGTACAATCCCACTGTTCAGTTGGCTTATATCGGTTTTTGCATTTAGACCCCTCATATACAGGGTGAGGAAAAAGTATGGAAACCCCTGCAAATCTCGCGGAATTCAGTCAAAAAAACAATGAGCAAGGTTTATTATTAGGTAATTTTCAACAAGGAATTTAACGGTGAACTTGGTTGTGCCTTTGGCCTTCATCCTCAAGGTCATATTGGGTCAAGGTCATTTTTTTATAGGGAAACCCCAGTTTTTGACATCGGTTTCGAAAAAAGCGATCAATTGTACGTCCGAATATGTATTTCCCATGACCTCCCAAGGTCACCTGAAGGAATATAATGCTTATTATTTGCTACAAACATAAAAAAAAAAAATTTTAAAAATTAATTCTTTATTTTTAAAATTTTTATTTTTTTTATAATTTTCATAGCAATACAAGCATTATTACAATGTTTTGTTATTTATGTTTTGTTTTAATTTTGTTTGTAATTTTCATAGCAAATCATAAGCTATACAATTAACCCTTAGCGGCCACAAGGGGTGAATATTTACCCCAGGCCAAACCACCTTAATTTAAGTTATGAAAAACTACGAAAATCATACTTGTCGCGCCTTATATAGGTTGTCGAGGAATTTAGGTTACTTGCATGGCACATAGAAGGAAGAAAAAAGTATTAGTAGCGCGTATAAACGATGTATTTTGGAAGGAGTAATGATTTTTCAATAGTAATGATTTGTTTTCTGAAAAACGTCATTTTTCCTGACTTTGCGCATATATAATTTTTTTTTTGTCAAATTATCTTGTTATTGGCTCTTGTAAACCATATTAGAAATATAAAAACATGTTTCAGAATGTCCATGAATTATTTGGAGTCTCAATATTTAAAATTTGTCTTTCTAGACCGATTTTTTGACTGGGGTAAAAAATCACCCCAGTGTGGCCGCTATGTTACAGGATCGAAGTGTGGCCGCTAAGGGTTAAAATATATTCCTTCAGGTGACCTTGGGAGGTCATAGAAAATACATATTCTAACGTACAATTGAGCGCTCTTTTCGAATCCCATGTTAAAAACTGGGATTTCCATTGATTGATTGATTTAGTGTGTACGACCAAGCCTAAGGCAAGTTTCCCGGATACGCCGGGTCCACCGTACACCCTCTTACGAATAACAAAATCGAGGGAAAGGAAAGGTATGTTAGTAACATAGACTCAACCCGGTTCCAGACACCATGGCGGTTGATAGTTAGTAAATAAGACAACACAAGACAACACAATTTCTAAACTACATGATTGTTAACTGCTTGTTGTTCCTGGAGCGTTGAGTCCGGCTGTACCTTTGTTACTGAAAATTAGGATTAAATTTAATCCCTTTAAGAATGATTAATTCTGGAGCAATCTTAAATTCTGAAACAAATTAAATTATTCATCAGTATACTTAAATTAAACCCCTCTAAACACCTAAGATTTTATTAATTTAAGTATACTTAAAATTACATCCGCATCAATCCTAGCCTAGGCCACTTAAATAATTCAATAAATAATTTAAAAAATCCTCTAGTTGGCACCCCTACAAATTTTAACAATTAATTAATTTCATCAGCTTACAAAATTAACACAATTTTTAATTTCAGCTTCTTCACTCCTTGTTGATCCTGGAAGGTTGATTTAAGCTGGAATTTAATTCTGAAACACGGGATTAATTTAATCCCTAATAATTACTAATTCTGAAACTATAATCTATACTTGAAATTAGCTTCTTTATTAGAAAGGATTAATTTTAATCCCTCTAATAATGATTAATTCTGGAACTGAGTTATATTCTGAAAATTAACTTATTAATCAGTGAACTAAAAAAAGGAACTCCTTTAGATACTATTCACATATTAACAAAAATAACTGATAAACAAAATCAATAGGGTGCCAGTCCTTCCCGGAATCCCAATTTCACCAATCCGATCCAAAAAAACTACAGTTTAACTCAAAACTACTATTATAAATGAACCATTTTCGTGAACCTGCCACTTAAAGTATAGAAGTTTCATCTGTGATGACTTTTCTGGAATGAATTACAATTAATATCACCAGTACCCAAAATTAAAGTTATAAGAACTAATTAGTTTCTAAAGTATGAATTCAGTTTAGGAATTCCGTGCAGTTCAGCAAAATTAACTACCCCGTATTCAAAATAATCATGCTTAAATAAACAAAAAATTTTTATATGAACAGTGAAATCTCGAAACAGCGCAGCCAAAGGAACCGGAGAAATGTATTTAATTATTTAATAATTTAATTTAGTTGTGTATTTACATAAGCAAAGTTTTATTATTTTATTTCCTTATTAACCATATATTTTCACATAAACACTTATCACTTTGGCGAATAAAATTTCCTTGCGAAATTACAATTTCCTTAAATCAGTATTCACCTTTGACTATATATTTTTAAATGGACTGCTAGTTGCTTACTTCATATGCGATCCAACATACAGTGGCGGTCAAGAGGCAAATCGCGGCGAATTCGCTAACTAAAAAGTTCGTTACCATTTAATTTATTAGGAATAATCGAAAAATCAACATTAAGATTAAATTTTATAAAAGAAAACATCATTAATATTTGAAATTATAAGCAGTTGCAAGCACTGAATATTAAAATAAACATTTATTTTTGTACTCACAGATGCAAAGAAACAGTCTTATCTGTCAATGGCAAACTGGTATCACAACCAACTGCGACACACTTTCTCTCCATTTTCAGTAAAAATAAAAGAAACCGAGGAAACATTTTGTGCAAAAATCACAATTAAAATATCTCAAATCAAATTAAATTGAATTTAAAACTATTAAACGGTGACAAAATAGAAAACACACGAAAAGGAGCCAAAAATTAAATAAAAATTTATTGATGTTGACAACTTTGACAAATCCTTAGTTTTCGTTTATGCCGCAACTTGCCTCTTGACCGCTAGTTGCATGTTGGCATCATCATTTATTTGAAAATTATATTGAACTGTCATTGTATTAGCGGTCCATTAATTCTATTGTCTAAGGTATTCACTATAACGAGACCTCACTGTATTACATACGATAGTTTCTGGTTCAACTCAAATTTACTCGATAATACAAAGTAAACAAATCCCATTAGAATCGAACACAAGAAACTTTTAATTCTAATTAAATTTCCAATTCAACTCAAAATTTCTCGATTATACGTAGTATAAGAATCTTATTTGAATTGAATACATGAAAATTTTGCGTTGTGTAGTTCATTGTATATAAAGAGCACTATAAACACAAAGAATACAACAACGCCAAGTAAAAATAATAAAATCGTATTACAGTACAAAACTAAAACCACCAACGCACATAGAGAAAACAAACGTTTTCATATAATCCTTCACGTGCGCAGCAGGGAAAGTATCGATGTGTACATATTGTGTTTTGGTACATGCCTTCTCTATATTATATACATATATATAATAGGCTTCACTATATTATATATTACTGTATATATTTCCGAAAATAACCTCGTACACTACACATACACGACTGTGAATACAATTCAGAAGCAAATATCAACAATCGAACACTATAGAACCAATGTTGTCTTGATAGAAATTATATAATAGAAATTATATTCTTTTTATGTATATAAATAAAGAATATATGTGTTTGTGTCGTTTCCACATAAAACAAAAAATACAACACATACATAATCTCGTAAGAGGAAAGAGAGAAACCGAAAACTTGTATATTCATGTACAGAAACAGAAATTTAATGCGTAAATTTATTTATTCGATTTTAATTAAATTTAAATACGAGATAATGTATTTGACCATTCGAATTTTATGCACCAACTACACAAATTTAAGACATGCATTATTAAGCGAGAAAGCCAAAATTTGACTTGTTTCGCTATAAATATGAAAATAAAAATAAAAATATAAAACAATGCCTGTTGAATGCATCCCGATGGATTGCATTCTATCCATATTTAAATTTTCACTATTCTTATTCACACACTTTTATTTAAATAACTTAAATTAAAATAAATTATATATAAATTATATATTTAAACACTTTACACTACATTAGAAAATAAAATAAACTAAAAATTAAAAATTAATTAAATTAAAATTTTCTCGAAGAAGACGACAAAAACACGTCCTTCTTCTTCGAGCGTCAACGACCGACCCACATATAAAAACCGACTTCTCACATGAAAAAAAAAATTATGGTTTTTTTTGACGTTTGTTATGGGTTTTCATTTGCCACTCATAGAACCGGAATCGCAATTTCTCAGTTTTTATACCAATTATACCACTGACAGACTAGGGATTAGCTAAGCGCGACCAGTGAAACGAGATTAGCTAATCCACCACAAATCCATATGCGTTGACAGACTAGGGATTAGTTTCTTGCAGAGAAATAAAATATTATTATGGTGATTCGGTAAAATATAGCTAGTAAATCAGCTGGACTCATTTTTTAATTCAATATTTCTAAGATTTATACATTAAAACACACTAGATTTTCTTTTTCCTCGAAATGTATTCAGCACAAATTTTTTAAGATGTCATTGATTTTATAACTTCTATCGTAAATTCACGCCACTTACATTTTCAGCAATGTTTGAATAATTATTTCACATTGTAGTGCCACTTGTACCATCGCTAAACCCAATACAACGAGATAAGCTCGAAAATTTTCAAGGATTAGTGCACTAATCTCGATTAGTGACTAATCCTCAAATAAAACGAGATTAGCTAATCTTCAACTTGACACACTACAGCTAATCTCGAAAAAATCACCAATCGCGCTTAGCCAATCCCCAGTCTGTCAAGGGTATTCATGTTAAAAACTGGGATTTCCATATTTAAAAAATGACCTTGACCTCCAAATGACCTTGAACATGACGGTCAAGGTCACAACCAAGTTCATCATCAAATTCCTTGTTGAAAATTACCTAAGAATAAACCTCGCTCGTTTTTTTTTGACCGAACTCAAAAAATCAAAAGTTTGACATTCGTCTATTGTTCGTGGTTTTTTTTTTATAGGCCTTAAATTTAAAATGAAGCATGTGGATTGTTGGGACCGCGTGGTCCATGCATCATACAATGGAAGGCGATCTCATGCATTCTTGACTCGTTGTAAATATTTGGAACTTCGATACGTACGATACGATCTATTTCTTCAGAAGTTTTAAATTTATCTTTTGCAATAATTGATAGGTGGGCATAAGGAAATTTTCGCTATTAGAACTCATTCGAATATATGTACATATGCCATGCACTTCCTAAATCTGGGCAATCTGATATGGTTTCTCCTTTGGAGGTTCTTAATAGTTTCAGGTCATTTCGGCTTTGCCATGACGGTAACGAAAAGAACAATCAAGCCGAATTTTCCAAAGGTTGACATTGTATTATTGTACCTCTGTCATGTTCTTGGGGAACCTTCTCATGACGATGGGAGAATCACTGGAATGCCGGTCTGAAATTACAAATTTGCACTTTGGTTAGCCACATGATCTGTAAGTCCTTGGTAAAACTCTGTTTGCAACGTTTTCTGACGGAAACGAATGAAATTCAAATTTTTGCCTCAAGTTGCAAATGTAAATCTGCTATTCATTGTTGAGTAAGACGACCGGCATTAATGATTGGATTAAAGGAATTTCTAAAGGCCAGTTGAAACGGCATATAGCCCCCCTCCCCCCTGTCGTTGAAATTTGGTGCAATGTGCCGTACCAATGATGTCAAGCTTTTGATTCTTGTTGAACAGATTTCGTCACGGAAATTTGGTGCAATATGCTGTATATATGTATATTGCCTGTTATTTATATTGCATGTGGTGACCGACCTTGTGACATTTAGCGTACTATTTGCTTGTACATAGCTTGTAGCGTAATATTCAATATTTGATACTTCTGACTTCAAGTTAAACTTTTTTGGGATTTATATGCAACATTTATATCGCCTGAATGAATGCAATTTGTATAAACACATACATATATATTTTTTGCTATTTGGGAAGAATTTCACTTCGGTCTAGACCCATAAACCTGTTTCGGTTCTATTTTAATTTTCGGAATACTGCCTACGAATAGTATGTCAGTGAAAACTCCCTCAACTGAAGCTTTAAATTGAGTTTTTCGTATTATTCAATGGAACCCCCCACTCACCTTAATTGACCTTATTTGTTTTGTATTCAAGTTATGCACAGCAACAGCATTACAACTTACAAGTTATCGAAATTTTCTAAAGTGACTTATTGGAAAATGAATTCATCGAACTTCTGGAATCATGCACAAAAGCCAAATAGCTCTTTAAAACATTAAGCATTAATTATTAATAAATTTTTAATTCTCCAAAGCATATTATAAAATATTTGTTGGAAAGAAGCGTTGAAGCGTTGTGGTTACTTAACAAAATCCAAATTTTATTAAAATAACTTTATTTGAGTTATAGTTGAATTACACACAATATTTGTGCAAAAAATTCAAAGGAGCTTTTTCCAAAATTAAATGATTTGCTATTTTTATGATACATCAATGAAATCTTGTACCTTATAACAAGGTAAGACTTAAAATTTTATGATTTAATATACTTGTAACATATATAAAGCTTTCAGTTATACATACCAATTTTTTATTATATTTTCACTTAGTTACCAAAATTTGAAGGTATTCTGTATCGAAATAATATAACATAAAAATCTTTTAATCTGTTTAAATCTATTTTAAGCTGTGTTCTTACCTGAAGTTTATTGAATTTTTAGAATGAAATCTGCAAAATTTAAAAGCTTTTTAAATAACTGAATGCTTTTATACTTCTGCTGAAACTCTAGCATGACCGTTTTGATAACCAAATGCAGTGTGTAATGTTTTATTCTATTGATGTACCGAAATGAGGCTGAGTAACCTGAAGTAGGCACGAGGGCATTTATGCAACAAAAGCTGTTTATTATCATATATTTTAATTAGTTTTGTTTATCTTACAAATAATTATGAAATTTATCAAAAATGACATATTGTAGTATTATTGTATAGTTTAGGAAAACTTCAGCCCTTTAAAACGTAAAGTTTTAATTAATAAAAAAAATTTTAATTCTTTCAAAGTATATTACAAAGTTTGTTTAGGAGAGAAGCTTTGCATCATAGTTTTAAAAATATTATTTTCTCTAAAATAAAATAAAAATTCATCGCATAAATCATTCACGATAGAACAGGTTATACTAAAAGTTTTATGAATTAAAATGTTTTGTGGCTGAAAGCTTTCAATCGCAAACTAATGTTTTCTTATGTTTCCACGCAGCTAAAAATTAAACTTTAGTTGAACTAATCTAATATTACTTGTGCAAAGAACTCTAAAGAGCTTTATGAGCAACTTGAGTTCTTTTACGATTTTGAGCCTAAATCATATAAATCATTTATGGTACAACTGGTTAGACTGGTTGGGGCTCCAATAGAAAATGACTCTTAAATAAAGTTTGGTGCTAAATTTAGGCTAGGATCTCATCAATCTCTCATAATGTGTGAAATCAGTAACATTTTACTGTAACCCCTCAACCCTTCCAACTATATACTACATTAGAAATGAAAGCTTTTAGCCTGCTTAATTTTTGGCTAAAAATTTTAGTTGAGTTATTTTCCAGCTTGTAAATTTTTATCTGCTTTCATATTTCTAATCTAATTTTAAAAGCTCTACACAATACTAACAGCTGTTAATATTACGAGTAGATGCTTATATTAATGGATAGCACCAGTTCTTTATATAAAACAGATTTTTATTTTACACCAAAGTATGAACAATTCTAGCAACTTCAAAACACTCAACTTAAATAATTATTTTCAGTTTTAATTTCATAATCATGCTATTTATTTATGTATGTACTACTTGATGATAAAATGGGATAATGTAGTAGAAATTTGTTTTATCGTAGCTTAACAAGTGTTTTGTGGAAATCGCACAAAACACAAATAATAAAAGCTCAACAATTTCAAAACATAAAAATTGCAACCATATTATGTATATTGTTTATCCATTATAAATAAACAACAATGAATTATAAATCTCTCGAGATAATTACAATAAATAAATAACACACAAACAAACAACCAAAACAAAACAAAAAATTTTCCACTCTAAATAATAACAGTGGCGCAAGTAACGAAAAAGCATTGAAAACATTAAACCAACAAAAAAATGAAAACTTCACCAACACGTACAACAACACACAAAAAAAGATGAGCAAAGCTAACGGTTCGCCTATTGTATTCTTCCCTTTTTCTTTCGCGAACACAATGGAGCTTTTATTTATTTGTTTTCAAGAAGCCAAGGCTGTTTAAAAACACATACACACATACACCCATATACATATACATAAAGATATGATCGTTGGATTTTTAGATACAAAAATAAATGACAAAAAAAAAATGATTCTGCTTTTGAAATGCGATAAATTTAACACCGTCACATGAATGGAGGAGAAAATTTTACACGTTTTATTTATATATAGTATACAGATGATGGTGGTCTCTTTAAAATGGGTGGGATTATTTAAGGGTTCTTTCGCTGGATTTATATTACTAATCGTTCGACGAATAATTTGGTAGACTATGTATTTAGATAAATTGTTAAAGTTGTGTTAAAGAGTTAGCTTCTTAGTTCCCTGTATAAAGCTTTAAAAAATACACGTGCTTATTTGTTTAAGCTTTTAAGTGTATATTTATTTTTAAAGAGCTTTAACCAAATTTTGGATTTCAACACATTATTAACAAAGACAGTATTTAAGTAAAAATATTGGTAGTGGCCTATAAACCTGAGTATTAAATCAAATTCGGCCACAAAGACGCGAATTTCGTTTGTTCCATTTACAGGGGTTTGTAAATACGCAAACTTATGAATATGGTACACACATTTCACGGCAGTTTTCATGAACTTCAGAAAATTAAGTTCAAAAGCATTATAGGAATTTTTCGAATCATTAAAGTTAACATCTGTAATCTCTAAATCCAGATCAACGATCCTTTTAACATTGCTATCGAGCAAAGTTCAGTTAACAAAAATAGATCAAGGTACAATTGGCATATTAATTGAACAGCACCAATCAACTGGCTTAACGGTTTTCATAGTAGGTTTACCTGATCCTTTATGTAACTCGCTAAGTGCTTCGCAACCACCCGATTTACAAGAAGCTTTTAGTTTCGTTCAACAGGAACAAAGCATCTTAAGATTAAAAAATATTCAATTACAAAAACCACAAATTAAAAATTATAACTCACGTAATTTTCAACCTTCGACTAACCATGCTAAACAAAATTCCGATACAAACAATATAAATCCGGAAGCAAAGCCTGATAATAAAAAATTTTATAAATCACCTGGGTAAACATAAAACATTCTTTCCGAAAACAGATATCAAACAAGAACCAAACATAAATAATTTAGAATACGTAGATAACGAGAATTTTCTACAAGATGCCTCGGAACAGACATCAACTTCCTAACCAAATTAAATCAACAAACCAAACTTTCATTTTTGTTATTTACGATAAAAAATCAAACTGTAAAAATTTTGCTAGATACGGGAGCGGACAAATTTTATATAAACCTAAGGTATTCGAAATTATTCGATAATCCTTAGGACGTGCAATTTAAAATACGATCCGTATTTTCTTCAACGGAAATAAATAAAATCGTAACAGTGAGATTCAAAGAAATTCCAGTGGAACTAAATTTTTTTCTATTCAAGTTTCACGATTTTTTCTATGGACTCATTGGTTACGAAAATTTGCAAATTATGACAATAATTCAAAACGAGTTGAAAACGCCAAAATATTACCTTCAAATTCATAAAGAATTTATATCCATAATACCAGCAACCAAGATTAAATCAAACTTTAAACAATTGGTAACTATACCAGTACAAACAAGAAAGGAAACTTTTACATTGAAAGCAGTAAGCTCTCACATACTCTAAATATACACGTACCCCATACAAAACTATAGTAGAAATCGTTAGTCTAGGACAGGAGGAAGAAACAATCGAGCTTATGACACCAATAAACAACACACTAAATTCGAAAATGTCCACAAAATTAATTTTCACATTGCAAACAAAAAAGTTATGCAAGTTTACTGAAGAAGAACAATCAATATTAAAATTATGTAAACAATTTCAGCACCATTTTTACGATGAAAATCAAGAACTAACGTTCACAAATAACATCAAATACGGGATACATTTATCGAAATAGAAAAGTTGTGTACAAAATAAAATCCTTCAACCTTCATTTAGCTCATGGTCTTCGCCTATTTGGATGGTGATAAAAATGGCAGTCGTCGAGTTTAGACAACTAAACGCTCAAACCGCCGATGATAAATATTCTCTACCTAATATGGAGGATATTCTTTGAAACCTCGGGAAACCCAACTACTTTTCAACGATAGATTTGGGTGCTGGTTTTCATCAAATTGAAATTAAGAACTCAGATATTCCCAAAACTGGCTTCTCAATATACCTAATGGATATTTCGAGCTTACTCGTATGCCAACGTGTAATGGATAAGGTCATAGGCTAATTGCCAAGTAAGAACGTTTTGTGCTATATGAATGACATTATTATCTTCAGCACAAGCTTGTAAGAACATTTTCTTAACTTGAAACATGTGTTTCAACAGTTATCTGCAGCTAACAAAAGTTTCAATTTGAAGTGCAAAATCTGTATTCAACACCAATGAATAAATAGAAAGTACGTAAGTAAGTCTTTTCTAGACAGTGCAAATTTCGAGATGAATATCTGAGTAACGATAATTTTAAGAAGAGGATAATAAAAGTTCCTTCAGACATTATAAGGCATTTCAAATTTAAATAAGCCTCCAACTAACCAATCAAATTCCTCCTATTCTGCCATGCTAAGAAAAATAACCACAAACGCCAAACGTCGAAAAATGCTTTAGGGTTAGGGGAATATTTGGATTCTGAAAACAATTACCCATTTTCCTGCTTCTTTAAAAAGCCAAATATCCTTAACCAAATGTCGTAAAATCACATTATTTAATAGCCAAGTTTCATATTAAGAAATGGCAAGCAAAAATTGAAATTACTCAAAACTACAAAAAGGCAAATGTGAATTTTTTTTCTTAGCATGGCAATATTACACTAAGCCAAACAGTGATCAGAAATTTGCAGTTTTGGCAATAGAGGTTGGCTTTACCTACCATGAGGTTAAAGATCATCACAGTTTCTTGTCACAAGAATGTGGAATTAAATTAGTATGTAAGTCATTTTCTGATTTATGTAACTTGAAGTCCGAAACTTCATTGAGGCAGAACTAAAATAACGGCAATAATAGGAAACACTTTTTCACCATTTTCTGTTGGTATGTAATTTAATAAACCAGCCAACTCATGATGAGCCGTATTCATTGGCAACGAATGCTTCCAAAAAAGGTAACATTAAATACTGTCCGCTAGTCATCACGTATTTTAGTATAACTGAGGAAGCTAGAGAATTTTTGCGATGATACGAATGAAATCTAGGCGGCTGTCACTAAAACGTATTGAGAATAAATTAGCGTCTAATTATTTGATGATTGAGAATATGGTATCATAAAGTGCGGTCAATGCAGTCAATTTGTCTGCAGCAAGAAGGAAATTTCTAGTAATATTTAGTAATTTTAAAAAGCTTTGATTGAACTTTTAATGGCGATGAGCTATAAAAAGAAAGCAATATTTTAAAAACTTCCCACTTTTGAATCGATATTGATTTGAAATGGATAGATTTTTTCAAGAAAACCGAGATCGAATGTATTTAGTATACCGATAAGCTACGCTTATGTCAAAAGGATTTTCCCAATAATGAAAAATGGCAAAGAGGGAACGGAATGCAACCGAAACTGGTGAAGGTTGAGCATTATATTCGAGCAAATATTGCCATCAACTCCTTACAGTTCATTCAGTGATTTTATAAAAAATGAACGGAGTTTAATTGAAGCTAGAAAAGTAACAAAAAATACAAATTTTAGAATTATGTATAATTATTAGAATTAATTTTTTTATATATTTGTATATTTGGTAATAAATAACTATTTTAACACTGTATGAAAAATACAAAAACTGAAAATTTCGTGACAAAAATTTGATCATTTTTTTATAACTTCCAAATAAATTAAAACGTAGTATTTACGTTCGTACCACACATGAGAATCATAGTACCAACTCAAAAATCGTTATTGAGAAATCGCACTAAAAAACAAATGTTTGCCTACATACACTCAAAATAGAGCTTTTTAATTCGTAAACTAAATTAATGTGGTGAACCAAAATAATCCGCATGTAAATGTATTCCAAATTTTCAGTGCTAACAAAAAATATAAATTTAAGTATGTAAACTGAAAAGCTTAATTAAAATTCGAGCAACGAATCAAAATCTCCTAAAACCACTTAAAATTCTATTTAAAAATTGTATAATCCAAAAAAAAAAAAAAAACCAACCAAAAACAATCTCATTTTAATTAAGTTGAACACTTTGAATTTGTACATAAAACAAAACACGATTTTCTTAATATTTTATGGTTAAAAGTTTTTGGCAAAAACTTCTTGTATAGCATACCGGTAGAAACTATACTAATTAACAATTTTTTTATTTTACTGCTTCGTTTCATATACAAAAAAATAACAACACAACAATTCTACCAAAACTATGTAGCAGCATAAAAATTACATAAACATTGATAAAACTTTATATTTCTTCGTTGTATCACTTAATGGGAGCTTTTACAAGGAAATTAATTTTTTGTTCTGAAATTTAAGAATATTGTTAATTACACAGTGCTTTAAAAGTTTTTCTCGACTAAAAGCTTTTTTAAACATATCAATAAATTTAGTAAAATTTCTTGTATTTTCTAAATATCAAAATCGGGATTTACCAGAGCCGTTTTTAATGCTACACTGCCACAAATGAATCGAAAGTTTTTCCAATAAAAACTGCTGTTAAAAATAGTAAAATCGAGTTTAAAAATTTTTAATCGTTTTACATCCAAAAGCATTAATCCCCACCCACATACAAACAAATCCATGTTACCCAGATATGTAGATCGATAAAATCCATTTTATTCGTGTTCATTAAAAGTAAGATATTTACCCTTCCACAGTAATTATTTTTAATAACAAATTTGTTTTGACAAAAATGTAAAAAGCTCTGCGTATCCAATATTGTTCCAAAAATGTTGTAAATTTAAATTAAATATTTACTTGAGATTAGATTGTTTGCTTAATACCTTTATTGTACAAGAGCCTTTTTATTATTTATATTATACAAGTACCACATAACTACTTATGAATTATATTTTGCCGAACGCATACAGTATAGTAAGCTGTGTCACACTGTGAACAGCATATAATCACCGTTACAAAAAAAAAATTGCGGCATATAAATATCATTGCTCATGTGAAACTTCGAGTTAAGCTTTGAAGTCGTTGTATAATAGAAATATAATAAAAGGGGAAAATAAAGTTTATTGCGTTGTTGTGTTTAAATAAAAGAAAATCCAAAAAAAGCTCTACAAATATTTTTTGTTTTATATTCTTGTGATTGTAAGTTGTGTGTAACGACTCTTACGAGTATTCAAGACAATATGAAGACGTATGTATATACCAGTGTATACTGAAGAAAGTTTTAACTTTTGCTTTAGTGATTTTTATGGTTAAATTTACGATTTTTTTTTTTTTCTTTTTTGTAAGACAATAATATTTAAGTGAAAATAAAACCGTAAATGGAAAAGTTTTTCTAGAATATTTATGTGTTTATATATGTATAGAGAGACAAAGGAAAATTGAAAATTATACAAACAAAAAAGCTTTAAGTTTATTCGATGCTGGATGAGGGGTGTACTCGTTATATAAATTCAACTTAGGCAAAAAACTTTAATAATCATTTCCATTATATACATATATACATACATACAAATTATATTGTGAGCACTTCACAGCAACTTAAAAGCTTTAATATTTTATGATAAGCATAATGAAAATATTTATTAAAGACTTTAAAAAATTAAAAGCATTTTATTGAACTTTTAATTATATTCTTTTAAAAGGATGTGGCTTCTACAATATTGATCGGTATGGTTGGTATGCCTTACAATTTTCAATATTAATTTTTAATTTTATTTATCCGCCCTAGAGAAAATTAGATTGTTTTGCATCTACTAAAAACTATTTTACAGATAACATAAATTGATAATAAATAATTAAGAACGGAAATTGGGGGATGGCAACACAAAAAAGGGTTCGATTTAGACAAATATAAAACTTTTAAATGATGATAATTATTTTATTGGGGACAATTTTATATATGAAGAAACGTATATAGATCACCTTAGTATGTGTAAACAAATCTTTTATTGAAATGATTGTGTGGGTAGATACGTATTTGGGATAATGTTTATAAAAAGCCCCGAGGAGATACAATATTTCATTAAGAATTGATGACAAGGATTTTAGGATAAATAATCACTTGAAAATAACCGCCCGACATCAAAGCTTTTTCATAAATATTTCTTCATTATTGATTGCTTTTATTGCCTTAGACAGAGCCCTCTAAAGCTCAACCAGTTATAGCTATTTGATAATTTTTAAAAGCTTCTACATAAATTCAAAAGGTAAAACAATTAAATAAAATTTAAATAAATTAGGAGCTGTTTGCAGCTTTAAGCTAATAATTTGAAGATTAAAAGTTGGAAAAGGGAATAGAAATGCGAACACGGAGGAGATTAGCGCAGCAATATATACATACGTATATACCAAGTGGGGTAAAATATCTTGTGGGATTTAGCGAAATGAGAAGTTTACGTAAAGCTTTGTGGATTATGGTATTATATTTAAAATTTAATTATATTACATGTGTATCTTAAAAAGCTTTGAAAATATTTATAAAAACTTTCACATAAGAACTGATTGCTTAAAGGTGGCAATTAGGATGCATACGGCTACTGAATAACTAGATCATAGTATGAGCTTTCTCACTATGCATTAAAAATATTGTGAGAGCTTTTCAAAACTAATAAAATTTGATTTTGGCAAGCGATTGACTTTAAAAATACAAAAAGCTACCTGCAATACCGGCTAAGGCGCTAAAATCATGATGATTGTGGTGGCAACTATAAATTATTTTCTAAAGTATTTAAACACAAGTAAGCTTTTATAGACAACTAAGCAAATAAGCTTTTATAGCCAGAATAATAACAAACTTTCAAATAATTTCCATCAATGTTTATATAGCGTAATGCGATAATTGAAAACAATGAAGCTTTTACTAGAAACTTTAAAAGTTGCAAACATTAAAAAGCTTTCCTAATTTATTAAATTTATTTGGAAAATTTTAAATGAAGCTATATAAAATGTTAGAACTTGTACTATAGTTTATGAGTCACAAAATGCCAAAAAGCTTTTAAAACACTTTTGAGCTTAGTTCCCTAAACATAACAAAAATAGTAGCTGCTCGCTTAGTATTAATGCTCAAAGGGTACAGCTCTAAAAAGCTTACGTAGTTGGCACATTTGTACAAATTTTCCAACCTCGAGGATAGCAGTTCTAAGATCAATTTCAAAACTTGCTGGCATCATCGAAAATCAAGTTGAAAATATTTTACTTAGCGGAACTGAATAAATACAAATATAATCCAATCAACAATTTTTGATTCCGCGCATCAAATTTATGTAGCTAAGAATCATCATACATCAAAAGGCAAAATCCAATCATCCCTAGAAGAAAAAAGATTTATTTACCAGAGATCTTTTCGATTTAAATCTTAACAGTACAAAGCTCTATATAACTTATTGAGAATTAAATCGAATATTTATTACTTGCATATTTATTTCCGAATATACAAAATCCATAAAATATATTCATCGTAAAATGGATGTAATAAATTTACATCAATATAATATATGATACATAGATATGTATGGAAATAACAGAGATTGCAACACAATCTGATTGATTGAGCTGAGATGCTAAATATAATATTTGTACCTTAAGTAATTACCCAAATATGATTTTTGATATCTTCCACAATTTTAAAATTCAGTTGCACCCATCATTTCCACACCCACTTTCATCAATATAATATCCAATGATTTACTGTTGTGACTTTAATCCAAGTAATATAAATCGTACATCAAGCATAATTTTTTTTTTTTGCGTTCACACACAATTTGTCATGTGTGTGAATCAAATTTCGTTATGAAATATGACACCGCATCGAAAGTTTAAGCTTTGGAACATACAACAAAAAAAATAAATTTTTTAACCGATTTTTCATTCCGATTTTTGAACCAAAAAAAATTTTTTTTTTTTGTTTAAATCAATAATAAATTGTGGGATTTGCGCTCTATGCTATATACACTTGTGTGTATATGAGAATTTTTCATGTGATAAATAATTTTCCTCGCTATATTGAACAACCTTGAAATTACATCTCAATATTACACCAAGTCTATACAGATAAAAAAAAAATAAAAAATAAAAGTAGGGAACGGATAGGGAAACCAAAAAGAACCAAAAAAAAAAAATATTGATTTAAAACCAAATTCGTAAAAATCTATAAAACAATGTGAAGTAATCAAACCGAAACAGATCAACAAAAAAAAAACGTAGATTCGCACAATGTTGCCTCCTCTTGCGGAAATTAATGAGTGCGGTGGAAATACGATGTGAATGTGGAGGCATGAGTAAAAAATGTACGACACTCTTCGAACAGAATAAAAAAAATCTCGTGTATATTTCATGTAAATTGGGTGGATTATGTTTGATTTGTAGCACAAGTTGTATCATTTATTTATTTTTTTTTGTGCCTCACACGGTTTAATTTTAATTAATTATTGTGAGCTTTTAAAAAATAATTTCCATTCTATGATTATTTATTTTATAAGTATATGTGTGTGCCCGTAATTTGATACATTTATCATTTCGGTTAAACCAAATTAAAAAACAAATAAAAATCTCAAAACAGGCTTGTAAAATTGTTTAATCATTTTTAAAGCTTGGGTATTTTAAAAAATTTACAAAAGTTATCTAAATTTATAAAAAAAAAAGTTTGTACTATTTTTAGGTTAAACTTGGATGGAATAATACGGAGCACTTCTTATGAGAAAGCTTTATTAAATTTCCAATTTAACAGTAAAAGCTCTTAAAGCTTTTGACTTAAATAATAAAATGTTAAAATCCTTAAATGGTTTCAAATTCTTCTATACAATAAAATTCAATATAAATAAAACTTGAAACAAATAGAAATTTAATAAGTTATGTTGATCAAGCTTTTTAAAAAAACACAAAAGGTTTTAAAATTAAACCTCATAATTTTATTGAGCTTGATGTTTTCCTAGTATTCGAGTTATGTTGTTGCATTTGTTACATCCAAAGAAAAATGTGTCAATAAAATATTAAAAATTTCATTAAATTAATTCGAACTTATATTTATAAAAGCTTACTTTTTGAAGATATAAAACATCAAAACTTACATTTTACTCTGTAGTTTTCTCAATCTAACAAAATATCATGCACAGAAAAGCTCAACTTAAGCATAACACGTGTTTGCATAGAATTTAAATGCGTAATTTTAAAAGTAGGGTCTTTATCGACCTTCATGTAACTAAGGTACTATTGTTGGCTTTAAGTTAATTTGAAAAGCTCTAAACTCTCTTTATAACATAACCGAACAAAACATTCAGTCAAAATCTGTTAATTTTTTAATACTATTAAATAAAAATAAAATCTTACATTAAAAAACTCATCTGAGCTTTTAATCATAAATTTTTCTTTGTACTTATCTCCAAAATTGCTCAGCAAATAAAATGATTTAAAAAAAATAAAATGTAACTAAAAGTTTAATTTTCAAGTATTAAGCTTCAAAGAACATGATAAGTCATTCAGAATCTAGGTAATAAGTCATAAAGTTAAAAGCTTTATAATTAAAACAAAATTTATTTTTATTTTTAAGTTAAACGCTTTAAATTTAAAATGTTGTTTTAATTAAAGCTTTCAATTTTTAGGACTTATAACCGAGATTCTTAATGACTTATCATTATTTTTAGAATGTTTGGAATTTGTGCCAACGAACCTGAAGCTGAAAACGGCCTAGGATAAAAATCTTAAAAATAAAAGCTTTAACGTTACGTTTTAATAAAGCTCTGTCGAATTAAATATGCTATTTTATATGAAGCTTCTAAAATGTAATTGAAGCGTCTGGAATGGTGAAGGGTGTTTAGTTCAGAGTTTCCCAAATTGAAAGCTCTAATCTAAACACTATTCAAAATACTTTATAAAATCTGTTATCTTAAATAAAGCTTATAGAAAACAGTTAGGTTACGATACTTAAAAATTGTAAGGTTTAATTTAAACTGCAAAATATTATTAAAGCTTTCCACCATTAAAATATTTAAAGCTTTCATATGAGTCGCATATGAAATTCTAAAACGCTAGGTTATAAGTCTTACAAATTGAACGATTTATTTTTTTGATTTTGATTTCAAAATTCTCCAGAAAATATTCTCATTTGTTACAAAAGGCATTATACAATTTCACTATAAATGGCACAACGCTTTTTTTAACAAATGTGGAAAATTTATAGGTTTGTATGACGGAGTTTTACTTAATTCCACATTTACTATTAAAAGAAGGTAAAGTTGGTTCAAATATAAAAATGGTAAAATACTGAAATGTTTCAAATACAAATTTACATTTTATTTAACCCTAAATATGTACTTGAAATAATTAAAATTTAGTAATTTACCAACTACAATCATAAAGCTTTTGTTAGATTTAAGTACATTCCAAAAGCTTTAAGAGTTAAAAATGATAAACTATAATTTGAACTTAATGACTTAAAAAATAATTATAAAGCTTTTCGGTTTAAACAATTTGTTTCAATTTAAAAATTTTAAAAATATTAATAAATCTCTCAACCATTAAGAAATTAAACGCTATCAAAAGGCATACTTTGAATCAGAAATCCCAAAGCGGTAAGTTATAAGCCTTACAAAGGGAAAATTTCTTTGATTTTGCTTTAAAAACTCTCCAGAAATTATCCTCAATTGTTAAAATAAAAGCATTGTACCATTACACTATACACTATACTTTGATTAATCCTCGGATAAAGAACAGTTCATATGACTGAGTCTCACTTAATTAAGAATGAACGGCTCATAAAGCTTTTGACTCAAATATGGAAGTGGTAAAATATTAGAAGGATTTTAAATACAAATGTACATCCCAATTAAATCTAATATCTAACCTTATCTCTATCTTAAAAGCTCTAAATGTATCTAAACTTTATGCGTATTTACGAGCAATATAAATAAAAACGTTACCATTAGATATTTGTTTATATGAACACAAATGGTTTAACAGCTTGTATTAAACCAACAAAGTTTTAATACGTAAATATATAATTTCTAAAAGCTTGAAACATTTTGAAATATGTGTAGCATATAACTTAGATGTTGCATGTGTCCTATCCAATTAAATTGACTAAGAAATAAAATGTCACTGTTGAGTGAAAATCTGAGCTTTCGTTTAAATCTTGATATTCGTGGTATTTAAAAATTCCACAAAGCTAAAAACGACTTAATAAAATAAAAATTACTGCTGTTTAGTTAAATTTGTTATTCGAGCTTTTTCTGTTATTTCCGCTAGAATTATAGTCAAAAACAATCGTAAGTTATTTTGAGTTCTTTTTCCCATAAATTAGAAGATTTAATTTCAACTGAAAATTTTTAAAAAATAGCTCATCACTTAGAATCTTTCAAGTCGAAGCTTAAATTTCAACTAAAATATTTTTAAAATATTAATAATTCTTTTGACTGTTATGACATCCTTAATAAAAACTGCCGTTTTATGAAAAGCTTACAACATTAATGCAATAACTGAAATTTGAAAATTTATGTTATCAATCTTACAAATTAAAAGCTCCCATTTCAGATACAAAAATTTAAAAATTATTAAAAAAGCTTTTCACTAAAACCTGTTATACCCTTTCAACAAAATTCTACAACAAAATCTAAAATATAAGCAACGAAACTGAAATTCAAAAGTCTTTCGGTTAAGGATCTCACGACGAGACAGCTTTAATTCCACTGAAAATATATCATAACCATTGTAATAAAGCACTTCACTAATATTGAAATTTAAAACAGTTTAGGTTAGGAGTCTGACAAATCGAAAGCTTTATTTCTAACCGAAAAATTGTAAAAATTTTGATAAACCTGTCCACTTATACGAAATGTTTTATACAACGTAGTTAAAGAAAAAAAATAAACAAAAGCTTAAAGTATAGTAAATCAAGAAACCTCTAATTATTTTTTATATTTATAATTATACCATTTAGGGATTCCAAATTCAAGTTCAAATTGAATTGATATAATTAACCTTTTTAAAAGTTGTTAAAAGCAACTTCAATCAAATGCATTTAAAAGAAAAGAAGCGACAGCTAAAAAGTGTTTAACAAGAAAAAATTTTAAATATAAACTTTAGCTTTCATTTAACTTTATGTTTCAATTGGTTCTTTTTTATAAAGCTTTCATTGTATAACATACAAATATTTAAAAAATTTGTTTTGCAAAGTAGGTACTGTACTGTTTTAACATTAAAAACGGAATAACGATTATTATGAGCTTTTAAAAAAAATTCTACAACTTTCTGTAAATGGTACAAAAAAATTAATGGATTTTGAAAATTTCTATTTTCAAATAAATTATTATGGATAAATTACAATAGAAGCTTTCACGAGCAAAAATTCTAACGCGTTTTCCCTATCAAAGCTTTTATTAAATTTACACTAGTATCACTAGTACTAAAGACGATAGTGGCTATGTGGACGTATTGAATTTTATTTATTTAGAAGATTTCGTTGAGCTTTCCAGAAAATTTACAAATTACGTCAAGTTTAAACTCCGCTGTCCAACAACACCGACGTAATATGTATTAGACCCAAATTGCGTTAAGAAACTTTCAGTTTCAGCGAAACACAAATTTTATATTCAAAAAAATTAAGTAAATTTGTTAAAGAAAATTAAATTTCGTGGTCGTCGTATAAAAGTACACCATCCGTAACTGCGCTTCACATGGTGTTCACGAAATAATTTGTTACCACTCGTTGGGTAGGATTTTATTTTTTGTGTTTAATACCAAACCGTCAGTTTATTGTCATTTTCGTCGGTTAGCAAAAGCATAAAAAAATAAAATGAAATGGTAAACAATTGCAAAACACGAGCATAATAAGAAAATTCAAAGATAATAATTTTCCACCACACCAAATTTTTCATTTATCGTGTACACAACGATTTGTGATGTTCTTATTCTGCTTTGCTTGTTTCAATTTTGCTGTAAGATTATTATTTTATTTTTTTAAATATTTGTGTACGAGTATGTATGTACATGTTAGTGTTGCTGTTGCCAGTTTTTTTTTTTGCCTTCGCATAATATAACAAAAGAAAAACAAATAAAATGACAAATTATTATTAAGAAAAATATTGTCTTCACATAATCACGATATTTCAAAGTTTATTATTGTCAGCAGAGAACACAACTCTAATCAAAAAAAAAAAACAAGGAAAAGCTCGTTATAAAGAGCGGAAAATTTTAGTGTAAGTGTGAGAGAGATGAAAATTATTTATCCTGGAAACATAATAATAAAAGTATTATTTGGGTTTTTTTTTTACTACTGTAATATTTTTATTGACATGAGCTTTTTTTGTTTAGGAGATATCGTAAAAAAAACAACCGAGGAATTCTATTCCACACTGACAAATTGAAGCTTTTGAATATACAAAATTTAAGTTTTTGTTCAAATTTTTTCTGTTTTTTTTTTTTTTGTTATCCCCACACCATTTTTTGGCTCCCCTGAGTACTTTTTGGATAAAAAAATATTCTGGTTGAATGAAGGATGTATAACATCCATCCCGGAGATAAGAAGAGTTTGATGGCTAAAAATATCTTGGCTCGGTTATTATTGTTATTTCGATAAAATGAAAATAATAACAAACAAACCAAGAAAAAAATCCTCTTTTGTTTTCGTTTAATGATGTTTGTAAATTAAATATTAAATAAAAGGAGGCAAAAAAAAAACGAATAACAAACCAACCTCCCCAAAAACAAAACCAAAAAACAAAATCGTTGAATTTAAAGGTTGTGTGAGAGATAAATGAAAATTTTAATTTTTTATATGATTTTCCTTCTATAGATATTTTATTGTATCATTGGGTTTTTATGTTTTTGGCTGTGTCGTCAAAAGCTGCGGGTTTGGGTAATCTTGGTGTGATTCGCATTTATTTTTTTTTTTTTTGTGTGAACGTGATAAAATTTTCTTGTTAAGGATATAAATTTTAATTATTCTGATTTTAATAATACGCGCGCGTTTATCTGAGGTGTGAGTCATTGTGTTGTCTTTTAGAAATCCATTGTTTAGCCGACATAATAAAGATATTATTTTAGAACACGGTTGTCACAAACAAAATAAAAAAAAATCTTCAAAATGATGTTTTTTGTGATTTTTTTACGGTTGGTTTTTCCATTTTTGAAGACATTGAAAGTTTTGTAATTTTTACAAATTTTCATTTTCTTTAACTAATTTTACAAACAATGAATAAAAATTTTAATAAGGGATTTGTCCGAAATTAGGTTTTTCCAAAAAGCTAAATAATCCAACTGTGTGAATCATTTTTATTTAACTAGAAGCTTTTTATTTATAAAGAAATTTAAGCTTTAGTATCCAGTGTCGATTTAATTTGGCTAGTGCTTTCATTTTTAAACAAGCTTTCAAAGAAACCTGGCTTTCGAATTTCAAAAGCATTTAGTTCAAACTATTAATACATACTTTTCTCAAACTATTAATTCAATCGAGAACAAGCAAAAAGTATTTCAACCTTAAACTAGCCACAAAATTACTAGAAAGGATAAAATGAAGCTTTTTTTAAAATGTGTTTTATTGTGCTTTTAACATTTAACTAATCATTAAGAGAAAAGGACGACACATTTACAAATGGTATTTGGCAAAGTCAATGGCGAAGCTGGTGAAGCTTTCTAACTATAACTGGATAATTTTATGTTTAACAAAGTTTTAGAAGTTGTTTATTATTTCTGCGTCACGTTTACACCTTCTGCGAACTTCAAAATAACGGATTTTAAATACTGTAAATAGTTTAAAAGCTGTACATTCTAAAAATAATTTAATAATTAATTTTTACGTTAAATCATTTAATTTTCAACGCTCAAGGGAAAGCTTTCAAAAATAATAATAATTATTATTATTATTAGCTTGAATTAATTTTAGCTCAAGAAATTAATTTGCGCAAAAACTAACGTTAGTAATTTAAATTGTTAAAATTAATCAAGCTTTCAGCGCACCAATTTCATGGGCCAGAATCTAGGTGACGTTGCAGAAACACAAATTTCAGTTTAATTTAATTAGCCAAAAATAAAGTTGAAAAGCTTTCATCAAATTTTTTTTATGTTGGGGTAGGCCATGACCTTCGCGTCAATAAAGACATTTTTTTTTTGAAAAAATTAAATTTCCTGAAACAAAATTATTAAAATATATTTTATTTCTATAAACATTATTAAGAACAAGCTGTTATCTTTTAACCAGCCAGGGCCGATAATACCATCCTTTTTGGAAACTGAAATCCAGTTCAAGATGTAGAACTGCCGGGTGGAGCTAAAGAAAAGACCTGTGCCGTCATGTCGAAATTTGCAGTCATTTTTATTATCATGTTAAACAATTTCTTTGGTACACTGTTGTGAATGAGCATTTATGCTCAAAACAATGTACTGTTATGTATTAAAATTTATAAAGAATAAATGAAATGAAATTATAAATACAAATCGTAACATTGTTTTAAAGTTATTTTATGAGCTTCTTAAACCTCCCATGGCCATACCGAAAAATACCATTGCCAGCTGGTGTACTAAGGCTCAAATCCCGAAATCCACATAAGTCAGCCACACACAATATTGCTTTTAGGCAATTTCACTCGTGGTTTCCCAAAATATTACTCCATACTTGGTTCCTTCGTCAGTCAATTCCATGTATTTCTGGTAGATTCTTTAACTACCAAAAATGTTGAAGCAGTTCATGCGAGCTTGCGGTTGATTGATCTTAAACTTTACAAACATATGGTTGAGTTTCACTCTCTCGTAATTGGTTATTCTAAGGTCACTAATTTTAATCTAAAAAATGGGTCAATGAAAGCTTCTTCATTTTAAAAGGCTCTTAAAGTTTATCAAGTCAATATTTAGGCTAAAGTCTTAAAACTGTTTTTCGGTTAGGAGAAGCTTTAAAAGAGTTAAACGTCGAAAGTGATCCACCAATTTTAAATTTAGCTTTTTAACCATTTTGTCTTAATCGAACTTAAAACTGTTTCGAAAATCATAAGCAATGTTGCAAAAAGCTTTAGAAAATAATTTTTAAATTAATAGAACCACTTTGAAAGCTAGCTAAAACATTAAAATAATTCGCAAAGTTCGTTCTTTATTTTCTTTCTTTCATGTTTTTTGTCGCCACAAATTGTGCCTTAGTATAAGAGCTTTCAAATATGATAATAAAAACGTTGTCAGTAAGAAATATTCAAACGAATTAATATGCAATACCTCATGAATTTTTGAAATATTTTTTGGAATAATAGACTTCAAAGAAGTATTCTAAATTTTACTCATTTTCAGGATGATTGAGAAAGCTTTTGGAATAAAAATGTATTAACAATTTGCAATTTAAAACGTGCTATTTTCTTTTACTTTAGAGAAGAAATCTAAGAAATAACTTTGCATGCTTAAGCTAAACTAATCAAAAGCTTTCAAAAATAATGCTCTAATTTTTTTCGAGCTTTTGATTACTTAATAAGAACAAATATTGTTGTCAAACCAAATAATACAATTTCAAAAGCAATGAATTTGGACATTTCAGAAGCTTTCAATTCTTAACTGGATAAGTTTAAAAAGTTTAAACCGATTAGCTTTTTAGGAGCTTTCATTTACATAATCTGACAAGTCGAAGATTTTAAAAAGCTTAAAAGTGGGATTTCAAAAATCGTCCAGGAAATATGTATGGTGTGTTCTGCGCTTTAAAAGCTCTCCTCTCTTTAAACGCTTTAAAATATGTACTTGATTTAATTTATGAAAGGGTTGGATATCCAGTATTCTAGTAAATTAACGGTTGTGAAATGTACTCGACTAGCATAAAATGAAAGCTTTCAAATCGTGATTCATTTTAGAAACGTCTACAGCTTAATTGTTTTATTAAATCGATAAGTTTGTATAATATTATTGAAATACAATTTCTCCTGTTCGTAAATTATCATAAAAGTTTCTGTCGGGGTTTTAAGCTTTCTAAAAAAATTAAAAATATTTTTTAATAACCCTGTCCAAAGAAATAAATTAAATCTTACCCACTAAATGAAGAAGACCGGCCCTAAATTCAATAAAACTTATTAGTAGATACATACATAAGCACGTTAATAAAATTGTTATTGGCAAAAACTGGATGGTAAATAAAGACAATTGACTCTATTCTATTACTGAAGATTTTTCGTCTCTGACGAGCTTTCAAAACTCGTTTAGGTTGAATTCATAAAATATAAAATGTTTAATAATAATTTTTACCCATCAATATCATGTAATAGACGAGCAGCCGTACAAAGAGACGAAGGAGTTTCAAACAGCGATATAAGTATATCTTGCTGTGAAACGATCCTGGTTAAAAACAAAGATGAATGCCTCGAAACAAAAGCCCCCCCAAGGCAGTTTGCTTTGGTAATTTCAAAAGCCGTGTTCTGCTGAAGAATACTTTTTAAATGCATAACGCTTTTGAGATGTAGCAGATTCGTCGAACAAGGGATGACCGCCAACTAACAATAGCCAGTGGGGAAGTTTTAATAAACTCATCGTGTTCGAGTCACCTGATGACCAAATAATTCATCTCGCACGATTTAAGTGAAGATCAGCAGTGATCATAAGCCAATTCAAGATGAATGGAGAGAACAGAGCTACAGGGTGAGATTTTTTACATTTCAAATTTTTCAGACTTTAAACAAATTCCGGATTTTTATATTGACAAGCGTTACTGTACATGTCATACGATAGTAGCATGACAGTAAAAAATTTATTTTTGTACAGATTTAATTTCAGTCTGAAATGACCAAAGTTATTGAAATCCTGTCAAAAATACCCAAAACTTTTTTTGTGTAAACCCTCTTCACGAGATGTGGATGCCTTCTCATGGTATCTCGAGATAGCCTTGCCCGATTTGGATTTCTTCTTTCTTTGCCAATTTCTTTACAAGGTCAAGGCAAAGAAAATAAAGCTTTTGGAACCTGCACGTCAAAAGGATCAGGTACCGGCCACACGAATTGAACCCGAACGATCACTAATTGGTTATACTGTATATTCTGGTTTGAGGATTCAGTTAGGCGTTGAGTTGGAAGTAATTTGGGGTTGGATTAGGGCTGAATGAGTAGCTACCTGGGGATTTATTTAGAGATTAAATTGAGGATAGAGTTATAGTTAAGAATTTATTTGGGCATTAAATTGAAGGTTGAGTTTGAGAATGAGTTGGGGTTAAAAAAAGAATTAAGGGCTCCAGTTAGGGAATGATTAAGGATTAAGTAGGATTGAGGAGAGTTCACGTATTCGTGTAATTATCCGGGCCAAGGATATGACCACCTCAAATTGGCGCCTTAAAATTGGTTTGTTAAAAAAAAAAAAAGCAAAATCGTTTCAAAATTTTAATGCATACAAAATTTGGTTATTTTGTCCCTTTAGTACCCTCCAGAAATAAAGATTACCGTTTTGTACATCCTTTTGGTGAGCAAATCGTTTTTTGTACATTTAGGAAATGACTTCAAATCTTCAAATCCAAAACTAATACATTTATTTTTATTGCGAGATAAACGTCTTGGAAAAGAATACCAGAATATATTGAATTCCGTTTTTAAAAAGTTAAGTCCATCGTAAGCATTTTAGCTCAACAGTGTCATCAAGCTTTTATTCGATTTCCTTCTATTGGATAATTTAATTTACCTTCAATGTTTTCTCGTCCCATTCTCTAAACCAATATGATTTTATTTTATGTTCGCGAGCATAAAAGCTTTCAGATTGCTATATCATCTATTTGTTTTATATCTAATCTAATATATACAGAAAACACTATTTTCTTATATAAAGTTTACCGGTAATCCATAAATATAAAAAAAACACTATTTTAAACGGTTTCCATTTACATTTTCATTTTATAGTTTTTTCCACGTAAAAAAAGCTTTTAAGCTTTCATGTATGTATTTAATATGAGGAACTTTAACAAACATATAAATCCTAACAAATCCGTTCCTCTTACAACCACCTACACGAGTTTGTTAAGATAATTTTTTGCTATCATAAAAAAATACTTTACTTGCAGAAGATATCTAGTCCATGCCAGAATTAAGTTTAAATATTTGCATATCCTTTTAAATTAAACCTAATTTTTATTTTTATTTTTATTTTTTTGTTGGTTTTGGGTCAGGCATTTTGATTTTTTTTTCGTTTTTGCGTTTTATGAACTTCAGATATATTTTATGATCTTCTTAAATAGAAAACTCATAAAATATGGTAAAATAATAAAAAATTTGTGGTCTAACACTCAACACACCAATATGATGTTGATGATGATTTATCGTTTTGTTGCACACAAGACGAAATTTTGTATCTCCCCCAAGTATGGGTTAACCAAAATTAAACACTTTAGTTTAGTTTAGATGATGATGATGGTATATACCTATATAGTGTGCGGCTAGTCATAATACATAATATGACAGCAAACAAACGAAAATTAATTAAATTTCTTAACCGACTATCATCCACCTCATACACCAATAGTTTTTTTTTGGGTCTCATGAATTTTTATTTGATTTTTTTTTTTTGGTGTTTGTGCGGCATAAATCGTTTTAATTTACATGAGATTTATGCGGTTGGTTCATAAAAAACAGAAGCTCTACACATTGCTTTTTGTGCTTTATACGAAAAATGTTTTCATAAAATTGATTTACTTTGCACTTTGTCACCTATGTACAGGTGTGTCACTATGAAAAACAGACATACGAGCTGTATCATACTGTTACCATATTATTATGTTGTTTTTTTTGTTGGTTTTTATATAAATTTATATATAAGTCATCTTAAATAATAAGATGCTCATGTACCAGGTATTTTTTGCCATATATACATACGCTTTCTATATTGTGTCAATTTAGCAGAAAACGAAAATGTTTCGACGAAAAAACATATTTCTTCGTAAGAGCGATAATAATAAGAAGAATGGATGAAATGAGATGACATAAATTTTTTTGTCAACAGTCTTATTTTGTGAAGAGGCTGGATTTTTATTTTTTTTCGTGTAGGTATATATAGGTATCATTTAGCAATAAATTTGGTTACAATGTAAGTTTTATGTGTATCTGTGTGGAATGAATTAGATTACTCGTGTTTTGTGCAGCTTTTTAATAACATTTTTTTCATACAAACAAGGTCTTCATTTTAAATTTCTTTGCGGCATACGAAAATTTCTTGATTTATGGAAAGCCAGAAACCATAAAGACTTTTAAACATTAGCATTATAAAAAATATTAAGCTTTTATAATACTTAAAAGTTTCAAACTCGCATCAAACTTTTAATTTGAATTACTTTCATTAATTTTGCTAAACAAATATTTGACGGAGCTAGTTGCTATTAATAACCGCAAACCTTGAAATTTGATTAATTTGAAACAAAATATTATAAGATTAAGGCGATTTTTGGCCGATAAATGTGCCAACATCGGATAATTGAGCTGTCTCAGATACCCAAAGCAGATTTTCCCAACAAAATTAATAATTTCTGCGCTCAGCAAATTAATTTTCTCAGGACGACAAATTGTCACGTGTTGTTATTAAACAATTTTCAGGAATTTATAGTCAATCGCCGTCCTTCAAGAAATGTTACACAAATCATTGACTTATCGAACATATTCTGTCTTATCGAATTCAGATACGATATATCGAATTTTGACATCAATAACTCAAATTCTGATGTCACAAAATTAATTTCTGCCACGACTTATCGAACTCTAGTATGTCTTATACAATATTAGTATGAATATCGAATACCGGCATGATATTTCGAATTTTGACCTCTATACTCAAGCTCTTACATGAAATATTGAATTCTGACTTCATAAAGTCAAACGTTGAAGAAATTTATTGAATTTTGATATGAGATATGGAATTCTTTGATATATAATCTCAAGACTTCAGAATTTGATATATCAGCCCAAAATTCGAGATATTATGTCAGAATATTATGTGACATCTCGACCGAATTTTGACCGAATATGTCCAATACGGAAAAAGTTAAAATATCGACGTGACTTATAAAATTTGACTTATGATATTGAATTTTAAAACCAAAAATTGAAATTCCGATATAACCTGTCGAATTTTGAGATGATTTACGGAATTCTGAAGGCTTCATGACAGATTTTGACAACATTTCAAATTCTGGCTTGACATATCGAATTCTATCTATCTAATTTTGACATAATATCTTAGCCAGACACAAAATTGATCGATTTTCATTTATCCCGATTGTTAAAATTCGCGTTCTGAAAACGAAATAATCCTGTTGTGAAAATCGTATAATGCCAGACAGGCAAGTCCTTTAATAATCTAGAATTCGCGATTACTCGGTTTGTGTCTGCCTACGGTATAAGATATACAATTCTGACTTATAAATTCATATTCTGACATTGTATATCGAATTTTAACGTCGTATGTAGAATTCTGATATATCGAATTTAGACAGTATTAACTCTAATTTTGATAGGACAAATCGAATTCTAGCTTGATATGTCGAATTCTGGAATAACATACATAAATGCGAATTCTGATATGACATATCGAATTCTAAAATTATTTATTGAGTTTTCCATTGGTATGTCAAATTCTGACATGATATACCGAACTACATACTACATCAGAACATTCCATATCGAATTCTGATTTATCATGTTTTGGCATAATATATCGAACTCTGACATCATAAATTCAAATCACGAGTCGATATATTGAACTATGCCATAATTGACACATTTAATACATAAATTCCGACAGCAAAAATGTAAATTCTGACATGATGTATCAAATTCAAACGTGCTACCTATATCAATTCCGACATCATATATACAAATTCTAACACGACATATCGAATTCTGGCTTGATGTCATGATATATCGAATTTTGACATCTGATATTTAATTTATGACATGACGTATCGAATTCTGACATGAAGTAACGAATGGTACAATTTATCAGATTCTGGCATAATATCTCGAATATGTGACATGACGATTTCTGGCATGATATATCGATTTCTAGCATAATATATAGAATTCTGGCATCATATATACAAATTTTGATATTGCATATCAAATTCTGACATAAAGTATAAAATTCTTCATGATAACTCGAATTCTGGCACCAAACATTCAAACTTGGATATGAGATATCGAATTTTGACATCAAAGGTTTAAATTTTGATAAGACATATCGAATTCGCTAATGATTTTTCGAATCCTAATATGAAGTATCTATGATAGTTTTGGCATCAAAAATTCAAATTTTGACGTGACATATTGAATTTTGACCTGATATTTCGATTTCTAACATAATTTATTTTATTCTGGTGTGATGTATTGAATTCTGACATGTGTAACTCCCCAGCTTCGGGTCGGTCAGACATTATATGGCGCACTGAATATGGAGTAGCCATCAGTGGTTGGGGTGGTTCATTATGAATATAATGCCTACAGCCAGGTTACAAAAATTTAAATTATAAAACAAATAGTGTGCTTTAAACAATCAATTTGAAATCAAATTGGATTGGGCGATATTTCCATTGATTCCACAACCGCACAACTACAATCATCCCACATTATCCTTCTTTAGCAACTATTCATAATGAGTTAACTAAACAAGCAAGCAAAAAAAATGGACTTTCCCACGAAAAGCACTTTAAGGCATTCATTTTACTTTACCGATCCACTATATGTAAGTAATCATAAGAAACTTAATAAGAATACTTTTTGGCAAATTCCGCTTTCTAAATAGTCCAAAGAGATTACTGCTTTCACAGTTCCAGGCCGTCTTCTCTATCAGTTCTGCGTCATGCCGTTTGGATTGTACAATGCACCACAAACCATGAGCAGACTGATGGATCGAGTTATACCTCATCAGCTTCGAGAAAATATCTTTGTTTATCTGGATGATTTACTTATAGTCTCAGCTGGATTCGACGAGCACCTGGAACTACTCAAGACTGTAGCGGAATTACTGTCAAGGGCCGGATTAACCATTAATATTGAAAAGAGTCACATTTTGTTAAAAGAAACTAAATATTTAGGGTACATCATTTGAGAGCGTGGATTAAGAACGGATCCTGCTAAAGTCGAAGCTATTAAGAATTTTCCAGTACCAACCACTGTGAAGCAAACGCGACGATTGTTAGGGATGGCAGGTTGGTATCGTCGCTTTATACCGAACTACGCTGACGTTACCGCCCCCAACACTAATTTATTACGTAAAGGCGTTATGTTCCAGTGGAATGATGAAGCGAATTTAGCATTTGACCATCTGAAGGACCTCCTTAGTAGCGCATCTCTTCTTGGTAATCCCTATTTCAATTAACCCTTTTTCATATGTTGCGATGCTAGTACCCAAGGAATTGGCAGTGTACTCTTTCAATTGGACGTCGATGGTAGTGAGAGGCCTATAGCCTTTATATCACAGAAACAAAACCCGGCACAACGAAACACAAACAATAACTGAGCTAGAGTGTCTAGCAGCGGTTATTAGTGTCAAGCAATTTCGGCCGTATATTGAAGGTTATAGGTTTACCATTATCACTGATCATACCAGCCTAACGTAGTTAATGACACAGAAGGACTTAAGTGGTTGACTCTCGAGGTGGAGCCTAAAGCTTCAAGCTTTCGATTTTACAATCACTTACCAGAAAGGCAAGGAGAATGTGGTGGCAGATGCATTGTCTCGCGTATGTTGCGACAGTATTGCTGAAATATCATCCGATCTCAAACTACTCGACATTAACCTTTTTGATGATACCAGTGTGTTTGCGTTTCCAAATCGAGAAATGCCCTCAACAGTATCCAAATTTCCGCATACAAAACAATAAGATACTAATCCGGATTGAGCCAAAGAGAGATGGTTCTGTAACTGATATACCTGTATGGAAATTGTGGATTCCTACAACTCATACATTAGGTTTAATAAAAAAGGAGCATAACAATTCTGAACCAGCCTATGGAGGGATTAAACAAACGCTCGAACGCCTACGCCGGCTTTATTATTGGCCTAAAATGGCCATTGAGGTTCACAAATATATCACAAATTGTGAAATATGTAAACAGTCTAAGGCTACTAACCAACCCTCTAGACCGCCATTGGGCAAATTATTTATTCCTGAAAGACCGTGGCAGAAAATGTATATAGATTTTCTAGGATCCTTTCCTCGTTCGGCTACGGGGAAAACTACAATCTTCATTGTGTTAGACAATCTAACTAAATTCATTTATATTAAAACTTTAGCAAAAGCAACTGCCGCGAGTAAAGTTAATTGTTTAAAAAACGAAGTATTTTGCCTATTTAGCGTTCCACAGTTTATACACAGTGACACTGGTGTGCAATTTGTTGGAAAAGAATTCCAAGGCTTAATGGCTGAATATGACATGACCCACATAAAGACTGCGTATTACTCACCACAGAGTAATGCGTCTGAACGGGTGAATAGGTCAATCGTGGCTGCAATCTGAGCATATATACATACCTCACAAACAGACAACAAGACAAACATACCTCTTGGGACAAATACCTTTCGCAAATTATAAGCGCTCTACGCAATTCTACCCATGAGTCAACGGGATATTCACCTCATTTCATTCTGTATGGTTATCACAAAATAATACTCGGCAATGATTACAAGGTCCTAAAGGAATTAAACCTTATGGATGAAAATTGGCTAGATTGGGTAGAGACATCGGATAGACTTAGTGTAGTACATGGTGAAGTGCGGAAACAGTTAAAGTCGGTTTTCAACCGATATGCTAATAGGTATAATTTGCGAACCAGCGAACGAACTTTAACCATAGGACAGACGGTTTATGTAAAACAACATCCCCTAAGTGAGTCAACAAAAAAATTCGTAGGCAAATTTGCCTTTCCTTTTGTTAAAGCCATCGTGAAAGAGAAGAGAGGCAAGCTTAATTATATTTTAACCGACGAACATGGTAAAATGTTACACAGCTAAAAGCTGTTACTGTTTTCAATAATGTGAATTCTTCAGTTTCAAAAATTCCACTTGAAGTGCCATTTTTTTGAATCTGTCCTGGCGCCGGAACAGGGACCACATGGAATTCGTTACACACATGATACATCGAATTCCCACATGATGTACCGAATTCTAAGATCAAATATTCAAATTCGGACATAACATCAAATTCAATATTTTATCTAATATATCGAGTTCTGATATCATAAATACAAATTCTGATATTGCAAATTTAACTCTTATATCATTTATCGGATTCTGACATGATAATTCGAATTCTGACATCATAAATGCAAATACTGAATGCCCCGTATTCCGGCATCATAAAATCCATGTTATGTTATTTTATTTCCCCGCTTCCTATTTGAATTTGTATTGAAAAAACAAAAATACCATAACATAACATAAAATTTTAAATCCCAGAATACGGCCTAATCTAATTGTGACATGAAGTATGGAACTCTGACATGAGATATCGAATTTTGACACCAAAGATGCTAATTCTGGTACGGCATAATACTTCGAATTTTATGTCGATTTCTGAAATAATTTATTGAATGGTAGTAGCTTAGATACATAATAGGCCGTATTCCGGTATTTGAAATTTTATGTTATGTTATGGTATTTTTGTTTTTTCAATACAAATTCAAATAGAAAGCGGGGAAATAAAAAACATAACATAGATTTTAAGTTGCCAGAATACAGGGCAATATCTCATTGAGTTCACCAGCTTAATTACCAAAAAATGTACCCAATCCCTAAATCTGCCTCGTAACCGTGCCTATACAATTATTAAGGTCTTAGATTCTATAAGTGCCGGTAGAACAAAAGGATCTGGCATTTAAATATTTATTATCCAAATGCCTGTGTAAATATCAAGATCTTAGGTTCTTTAATCGCCGGTAAGACAAACCGATCTATACTCTCTTTATCTTTGAGAGATTTTACAATAATAAAAATAACTTCCGATTTTTGTTCGATCACAACTCACTAACCTAAATTTAAAAGAGACATTTTCCAGAGAAACATCAATTGGATGACGATAAACAAAAAGCACAAATGCTGATTACGACATCTCTAGGAGAGCACCTCTCAAATACGATCATGATTCCGTTCTATTCGGTAAAATCCAGCAATTTTTCGATTACTGGCCAAAATTATCTGACATCCTGCTTCCAAATGTTATCTTCGACGATTTCAAAATCAAAAAGTCGTGTCACTATACCGCAGTGACTCATTTACCAACAATCGATTTCACTGCCATTGTAAATTTATTAGAGAAGAAGGCATTGTTTTATTCCATCATTCGAATAGTTACTCAATGTCACCGCTTTTATAATAAATATAAAATTTAAATGGGCTACAATATTTACTGTGCGTTGGTTTCAAAATAAAAATTGTCAAGAAGACATCATTTGAAACACTAATAATTCTGACGTAAAACACGCAAACAAGATTCGTTCGTTGTTTCCATTTATTGGTGATCAGGGGACACTGAGAGTTGATGGGCCGTTTGACCACCCGTTTAACAAAATGCTGCCATACGTTCACTGAAACTCTTGTCAATGTTTTACACGTGTAACATTTCCAACAAAAGCAACAGCAATTACTCACCAAAACCCCTTACAACCAAATAACTCGTTCCAGTATCATCTGCAGCCGGTATCATTTTACGTGTTTTTTTTTAATCTCGACTATTTGCGCTTATCAATCGATCCACGTTTTCTGAGAATTGTGATATGAATAACCCACCAGCTGATATGGACCTGAGAGTCAACGCAGAACTACAGAAAATCAATTGGAATAATCTAAATATTCCATGAAAGATTGGCTCATTAATTCAAATAGTTCATTTGTGTACAATCAGCACTCTTCTAAGGCCACAATCGGCGTTTAGGTTCTTTCTTTCTTATTCTACGGACAAGACTACGATGGGGAAAATTTCATGTAATTAGGTGATCGGAATTCCAGACTTGAACCGACAAATATGGTATATTTTTCAGGATGACTGTTAAGGTTCGAAAAATTGAAAAAAGTTGAAATCGTCGTTCGTACTTCGGCCTAAATAACTGGGGCTAGAAAACCATAGAATTAGCCAATGGATTAATTAATAACCCTAATATGTACATCGTTGAATCAAAAAATACCGATGTGTACACAATAGCGCACCCAGATCGTAGTATCAAAATATATTCCAACCGAATGCACTAATAACAAAACACACCGATGCATATCCTAACAACAACTGTTAATTTATTCTAGTCATGTAAAGTGAGAATGAACCACAAAGCAAAACAAAAATGTGATAATAACGGTTGTAAATTAATAAAAATGCAAACAAATATGTATGCGAATGTAGTAATAGAAAAAAGAAAGAGAATTACCTGTGTGCGTGCGCGTACGTTTCCCGTTATTGTTATTTTTAAATTGCGACACTATTTTAAAAACACCGAAACTAATAAATTGTAAAAACAGTTAATATCACAGCACTAATAAGTTTCTTTAAATTCACACAACACGAAATAGTTTTATTAATAGAAAATAAACCGAATGGTCCAACACATTAAATTAAAAACAGTAAATCACAAAAACACACCACAAACAAGAATAAATTAAATTTAAAAGTATAAAATTGTTGCACTACGATGTGCAGCACTCGTCGGATAAACGAAGACTGAATGTAAATGAAGATAAAATGGTACATTGTTTAATTTTTGTTTTGCTATCAAAGGCCATTTATATTAGCGCGTTTAGGGCATTTTATATTATTAGGGTAAAGTACGTAAATCAATTTGTAAATATGTAAGTTAAATATGCTAAACAAAAAATCGATGATGAAGAAATTATTACGAGTTCTGCAAATTCGGCTTCGATCTGACGAGGGCTATGAAAAATTAATAATTTTTCAATCATCTCATCAGGTTTAAGGGAAATAGAACAGAAGTGCGTAAATGCACTACACATTCACGTTTTAATTTTTTAATTTTTTTTTTCGGTTTACCTACATAAAATAGAAGGAATTTAAAGTTTATCGAGTTCTAGTGTAGTTCTCATGGAAAACACGACACGAAGTAAACAATATTTAACATGAGTTTCGGACACAGTCTAAGTAAAATGTGTATGCTGTGAAAAATTAAAGATGATGTAAAAATGCAATTTTTTAGTTAAGTTGCTAAATTGCCGATATTGAGAATCACAAATAAAAAACTCGAATAAAGTTATCACAAATATCGAGAAAAAAAATAATTTTTGGAAATTATAATTCAAAAATAATGTTAAATATTTATTTTAAAAAAATACGGGCTAGTTTTTAAAATCGAACTTCAAATATTTTGCGAAAACTACAACCCAACTCCCTCTTTTAAGCGAAACAAAAAATTTTAACACTTTTAGCAGAAACACTCTGTACCAAATTTAGTTCGTATACCCCAACATAGATGTCACCATATTCATATTAGAGACACATTTTAGCAGAGACACTGTACTAAATTATTTTTAGCAGAAACACAGTACATACTCAATTTAGTACGTATACCCTAACATAGATGTCACCATATTCATATTAGAGACACATTTTTTCTTGCTCTGCACGATTGCATAAAACCAACAAATTAATATTAATTACTAAATGATGTGTCAGCTGTGGTATTAAGGTGATGGAGCGGAGTGAAGAAGGTTTGGCGATCGATTACAAGTCAATTCAACGCGAATTTTATTTTTAGATGCAACTAGATGAATTACGGATAATCCAGGATCGGGGCATTGCCACAAAAAATTAAATAAGTGGCGAAATTCGAATAGATTTTTAAAAATGCAAAAATTATTAAATTTTTGCTTAAAAACTAAGATCGCAAGTTTGTAGAATCGAACTCTGGACCTTTTACACGAAACTCCGTCATCTTACAAACCGACCATTTGTTTTTTGTTTTTTTTTTTAGGCCATTGTCGCCTTTAGTTTGTTACATTTGTTTTTAATTTTTAATTACAATTATTACAATGATCTTATTTATTTATTAATATAATTCAAATTTTCTTATTGTTATTAAATTTAAAAGGTAAAGATTAACTGAAAATTAAAAAAGTTATATCAGGGGAAGCTAAATTTGATTGTATTACCGTATATCCCTAAGGTATTTCAACATTCTTTCTAAAATATTCGTGTCATCAGCTAGTGCTTGTTTTAGCGAGTGTGAAATTCTGAATTTATTTCTTTGAAGGGTAAGGCGCGGGCAGCTAATTAGAATATGTCTGACGGTTATGGGTTCGTTACATAATTCACACCTAGGCTCTACGGTTCTCAAAATACGGTACACGTGCGTAATATTAGTGTTTCCTATTCTCAAACGGCAGATTATGGTACTGTCACGCCTAGCCGAGAGATTTGAAGAATCCCATTTTATCGGTTTATCTTTAATTTCAGCCAGGTGGTTGAATCGTCCATCGATTAATTTTGACTCTCCAAATTGCATTTAAAGCTAATTTTGCTGAATCATCCCCGGTTATGGAGTTGAATTGAATTTCGCTTCCTTCAGCAGCATTTCTTGCCTCGGAATCAGCCGCTTCGTTACCAGGTATTCCTACGTGCCCGGGTATCCATACTAGTGAAATATTCTTTGTCGAACCCAGTAGTAAATCCCTGATTTCGCGTATTATTGGATTTTTGATCCGTTTGGTTTTTAATGCTTCCAACGTAGACAGTGAGTCCGTGCATATCATTGCTGACCAGTCATTTCTCGTTCTAACCTTTATTGGGGCAGATACCATATCAGTGACGGCAAATCCGGATCCATTGTCCGATTTTGACCCGTCAGTATATTGAATGTATGAGTCAGCGGGTAAGCTTGTCAGAAATTTGAGGAACTCTCCTTTGTACGCAGAAATAGGGGTATTAGATTTGAAATATTTGTAAAAACTAGTATTAATATTAAGTTCTATGTTTCTCCAGAGGGGATATTGGGTACAAAGAATTGAGGCTAGAATATTGGTTGACAAAAAATACTGATCTGCTATAGATTCTCCTTAACTTCTTAAGTTCAAAGGGGAAAATGAAGGATGTACGTGGTACGGTGAATCCAGTCTTGCTTTTTGCCTAATAAAAAATTTGAGAAGGGCCAGATCTCGCCTTTCTGGTAAGTTTAGAAGTTCTGAATGATCCCGTAGCAATTCTAACACCTTCGTTAAGTATAGGATCTAGCAGTGCTAAGGCTGATCTAGAGGCTCCCTCGTAAAATTGGCATCCATAATCCAGTTTAGTTAATACCAAGCTTTCGAAAACCCCCAATAGAGTTGCTCTATTGCTTCCAAAATTAATTCCTTTCAAGCATTTTAGCGCGTTCAGGGACTTTTTGCAAATATTCTTGATATTGTTAAAATGAGCTTTCCAAATCAACCAATTATCCATCGTTATTCCCAAAAATTTATGTGTTTGGACATTTTCTAACTGATTTCCGTTCAGTGTGTAGACCGCGGGTGTACACCTTCGCTTTCTACAGAAATGCATTGATTTAGTCTTGTTGGGCGAAAATGAAAACCCAGTTCCTTTACACCAAAGTTCTAATTTACCTATAATTCGGGAAATCTCTTGTTTTTGAAGCGACTGATCTTGATTACCGTAAAATATAGTTAAATCATCGGCATATAATACGAACTTGACTTTGGACCGAAAAAATACATGTCTAATAGAGTCAATTGCGGTGAGAAAAAGTGTTACGGCTAAACTAGAACCGGTTACCACACCGTTTTCCTGTGGGAATACACTGGACCTGACATTTCCTATCATTACTTGGAAAGTACGATCATTTAAATAATTCCAGATAAAATGTAAGATATTTTCGTCTACCTTCCATTTTTCCAGTTGCTGTACTATTCTTAACCTCCACACTCTCTCATAAGCTTTCTCGAGATCGAAAAAAATACAGGTCAGATGTGAGGAGTCTTCGAATACCTCAACTACAGCCTCTTTCAATATTTGTATTGCATCCATGCAGCTTCTGTTCGCTCTAAATCCAAATTGCTCAGGTGTCAAAAGTTGATTTTTTTCTAGATACCAAATTAGTCTTTCGTTTACCATACGTTCCATCACTTTAGCATCATTGTTAATAAGCGAGATTGGGCAAAATTCTGTAGGTGTTCTTGCATTTGCCTTTTTGGGGATCGGAATTATAACAGCTCTTTTCCACTGATAAGGAAAAGTTCGTCTGGCCCATATGGAATTAAAAAATTTCAAAAGATGAATTTTATTGGTAGAAGTTAGACGAATAGTTTTCCGAAGAAGAGTTGAAAGCAAATGAAGCGGCGAGAATATTAGAAACTAATTCCGAATCTGTGTACGTAATGTTGTTGTTGCGGATATATGGGGTATAATTTACCGTTCCTTTACCGGTCAGCGCTCTAATTTTTCCCCACAGTTCTTCACTAGTTATCCTCGGGCCGATTTGAGCTCGGAATTGATTCCAAGAGGATTGTTTAGCCTGTCTTACGAGTTTTTTCGCTCGTGACCGAGCTCTTTTAAATGCTATTAGATTATCAGTGGAGGGGTTTCTTTGAAAAATTTTAAGCTTTTGTTTCCTATCAAAAATAGCTGTTCTAATTTCGGCCGACCACCATGGAACTACTTTCTTTAATGGTCGAACAGAAGATAGAGGTATACTGGATCTAGCAGCTTGTGTTAGAATGATTGAGTATTGCTCAACAATGTCGTCAGTGGGTTGGTCTAGGGAAATATTTGTAATAGTAGCCAGATTCGAATATAAATACCAGTCTGCTTCATGTTCCTTCCATCTTTGCCTTCTCGAATTTTGTGGTGAGAAAGTATTACTAATCAATATAACTGGGAAATGGTCACTACTGTACAAGTCGTCTACCACGCTGAATTTCCACTTATATGCAATCTCGGGAGAATATAAGACCAAATCTATATGTGTTTGGGAACCATACTAGAGAGGTACGACTAATGAATTCATGAACAATTTTACCTCTACTATTTTCCGAGGGAGATCCCCACATATTTACTGCTCTGTCTCTACATATTTACTACTCAATTTTTCGTTCAAATACTCGGTACAATCGGACTTGCATGTAAAATATTATCATACTAGCAAAACATTAGGATCGATTTTCAAAAATAGGTAAGTTATAATGTTGACGCAAACGACGCTTAAGATTTTTTCTAGTGAGATAATTTTTACACTCGTTGCCGAAATAGAATATTGCTTTTTGTAATTTCTCAATTAGTTGTGGTTTAAAAAATAAATGCACATGACCTAAAATTCGAACTAGCGACCTTCTGGACTCTAGTCCATAGCGCTAACCACTCAGCAATCACCTACTTAACAAATTACACTAACTTTATTTATTTTGATCTTACCACGATTGTGTAGTGTACGATACCGATATCAACATTTAGGAAATTCTAGCACTCAATCAACGTTAAATGGAATGCAGATAAATTTTTCCTTCATGGGATTTTAAAAATTTGGATGAACAAATACCACCAAACAGTTTGCACAACGATGTAGTTGCATCTAATTCATTGATCGGAACACTTGTACTAATAATAAAATCGTTATTCCAAATGGAAGTACAACAATAGTCTAATTGATTTTAATTTTATTTGACATTTCAACGCTATTATCAGTTAATATTAAAAGAAAAAAAATGTTGGTTACAAAGCACCGCTCTAGTAAATAATTGTGAATCAAAGCTTTTAAAAGCTAATTCTGAAATTTTAAAATATATAAAGTTCTGAGAAGAATAAAAATCTCTAGTTATAATTTTAGAAAGCATTCGTTTATCGAATTGGGACATCTACTTAGGCTTTGGGGGCATAGTGGACAATATAAATTTTATGTAGAGTTAATGTTGGTTGGAAAGCACCACTCTAATAAAAAAAATGAAAGCTTTTAAAAGCTAATTTTGAAACTATAAAATATTTAAAGGTCTAAGAAGAATAAAAAGTTCCAGTTATAATTTTTTAAAGCTTTCGTTTATAGATTTGGACCATTTACTTAGACTTTGGAAGCATATTGGAAAATTGAAAGTTAATGTTGACTTAATGTCGGTTGCATCGCTCCAGTCTAATAAAAAATCGTGAATGAAACTTTTTAAAGCCAATTCTGAAATTCTAAGAGAAGAATAAAAATCTCAAATTATGATTTTTGAAATCTTTCGTTTATCGATTTGGGCCATCTACTTAGGCTTTGGAAGCATAATGGAAAATTGAAAGTTTATGTAGAGTTAATGTTGGTAGCAAAACACCACTCTAGTGAAAAAATTTGAATGAAACTTTTAAAAGCTAATTCTGACATTTTAAAATATTTAAAGTTCTGAGAAGAATAAAAATTTCTAGTTACGATTTTGAAAGCTTTCGTTTATCGATTTGGATCATCTACTTAAGCTTAAGAGGCATCGTGGAAAACTGAAAGTGAATGTAGAATTCGATTAGGCAACAAACATGGATCTAAAATCATAAAATATTATAAAAATCATACTCCACGTTGATTGGGCTGAAAAACCATTTATTTTTTATTTCAATTAATTTTTGAAAATTGTAAAAAAGAAATTTCCATCGGAAATCACTCAGCTTTTACCCCAATCGAACACTGCATTAAATTAAACATTAACATCTCGAATTATTCCGAAAGTTTAATCTTTATAATTCATAAAATAGTCTAAAATATGTGTTGTCTAACTACCAAAAAGCTACTCTCAATGTATGAGTTTCATGAAATAATTTACTTGGCTATAGTTTGTGTTAGCTTTTAGTTTGTAAAGTTTAAAATAATATCTACTGCTTATAGTAATTGGTGTTAGCTTCCTTTTAAACGTTTCTATCTAATTTTACATTTTGTAATTTTTCAACGAAATATCGAATTATGTTATTTTAAAAATCTAAAAATTTTTTAAATTCCATGTTGGATTAGGTAAAAGCCAGAGTTCTTAATTTTTATAATTGTTTTACTCGTAGTATTGGAAAAGCGAACGTATTACAATTTAACCGTAAATAAAGCTTATATCAGATATTATACAATCAGAAATCTTCAAAGCTAAAATCTAAATTCATTTGTTCCATTCATATGTATAGCGCGAAAATAAGTTAAGTAAAAGCTCCTGAAAAACTTTTGTTATAAAAGCTTTATAAAATTTCAAATATGACGATACTTTTCAAAATTAAACGAGAACAACAAAATCACATTTTTTTAATCCAATTTAAGAGCTTTAAAGCTTTAAAAAATACGACATATCAAACTAAACACTTCATGCAGCCAATTGGCTCCCAGCACAATAAATACAAACAAAAAAGGTTTAAAACATATTTGTATAGTATTCCAATTAAAAAGCTTCAGTTTTTTTTTTATCATACATTCAAATAAATAAAAATTCCTAACTAATTGTTAAGTTAAAAATAACATAGAAGCAAAAATAGTTAAACAACATAAAAACTAAAATTCGATTAAAATTATATTCTCGTTACGAGTTGCACCAATTGCATAGAGAGAAACCATACACAACAACAAAAAAAAAAAAGTTTTTAACATTTTTAATAAAAACCAAATTTTTTTTTTAAAGTGGAGTGTTTAGTTGCTGTTACCTAGTAATGTTGAACAGTTTCGTGTTTTTTTTTTTTAGTTGGGGCGTACAACAAATATACAAAAAACATACCGAAATTATTTAAATAAGCTCCACTTGTGCTGAACATACATATATGTACATACAGTGATGGAAATATAAATTGATTCTGCATAATTAAAGATAATTAAATGTTATGGAAAATGTATAAATTATGAAATCACTTGGTAAATAAACATTTTGTCATTATTCGCAAACAAAACGATTTTTTTTTACTTTTTTTTATTATTGCAACATTAAAAAGTTTCAGTTATTTACGCCAATAAAAATGAACACATATTTCAATGTTTTTTTTGCACAGAACGTATGTGGTGGTGGTGTGGCGTTTATCATGATGGTGAAAATTATTTAAATTTTCTTTAGAATTTTATTATTGTTATTATTTCAATGTTGTTTGTTGTTGTCGTTTCTTTTCGTTATATTACGAAATGACGGGTGGTTGTTGCTGCTAGTGATGATGTTTTTTGAGTAAATTAAATAAAATTAGATGAATTGCTACTGTTGTGGAAAACTATAAAAGATTTTTCAGATGTATGTTTGTTAGTAAGCATTTATTTGTCATTTTAGGACTTTTTGTTTGCTGAACAGTTTGTTTGGCGTATGGTATATACATATACATATATATTAACTCTTATTTAATGTTTCCGGTTTTACGAGATTTTTCGTGTTGCTAATTTTGAATTACATACATTGTACTGCAAAATGTTTCATCACGACGTTGAAAAGACGCTACTCACCTGGAAATACACAGATAAAAATAAGAATTTGATTAGAATCTTGAAAATGTTAACTCTAAATTTATGTATTATGCTAATTTTTTTGTTATTCCTTTAGTTCAAGATTCTTGAATCGACGAGAAAAGCAAAGGTTTTTATTATCGATTTCCAAACAATGTACTTAAGGTATTTAATGGCTTGGGAGAAATATATCGGGCAACACTAATTTGATTCTAACTACAGGATCCAGTTCTATTTGAAAAAATGTTGTCCTTTATTATAAATTCAATAATTCTAAATAGATTAAAACAAACCCTTTCAAGACTTTAAAATTTCACATTAAAAATGTTGAAACTTCCATTTTGAATTCAACTATTTTGGTGTCACACCTCCAAACTAAAATATTTCCAAACTAAAATGATGATAATTGTCTTCCTTAACAAAAAAATAAAGAAACAAGTCGATTTAACTAAAGTCAAACAGCTTTTTGAAACTTTCAATGCTTTTTTTAATTTAACATTTTCAAGTTGAAGATTGGTAAATTAAGAAATTTTGATACAAATAACTTTGACACTTCATCAATGAAATTATTGTGAAATGTTTGTCACACTCAATGGAGTTTTACAGAATTTAAAGTTAAATTAAAAACAAAACAAAAAAAGCCTTTGAAGAGTTTTATAAATTGCTTTGAGTTTTCAAAAATATATAAATTAAAAATAAACTTTTAATGAGTATCGTTTATCAGATTTATGATGAGAAGGTGTTTTTTGGCAATTAGCGTATTCCTGGTATTTTAAATATAGAATAATTCGAATAACTTCATATTTTGTTATTTGGTTTTATCGAATTAATTGAGTTTTAGCACATTGTATCATGTTTAATGACAATATGCTGTGAAAGCTAAAAGCCTTCTAGAAAGGTATGACACAATTATTTTATCTCATTTCTTCTATCTTAACGTTCAAATCGCCTGGTTATTACTATAGCTTCCACAGACAAATTTGATTTTTATTGAAAAACACTAAAAAAAAATCTGGCCAAATATGTATACTCTGCTACCAGGTTTCGATTGCCATGGCCCATACGACTAACAATAAATTTTGACATTTGAGAATATTGTGCCAATTTACGTTTAACGCCTGGTTGTTATACTACAGCTTCCATAGAAAAATTTGATTTTTATTGAAAAACACTAAAAAAAATTCTGGACCAAAAATGTATACTCTGCTACAAAATTTCGATTGCCATGGTCTACACGACTAAAAATAAATTTTGAAATCTGCAAATATTGCGCCAATTTACGTTTAAATCGCCTGATTGTTAATATAGCTTCCATAGACAAATTTGATTTTTATTGAAAAACACTAAAAAAAATTCTGGCCAAATATGTATACTCTGCTACCAGGTTTCGATTGCCATGGCCCATACGACTAACAATAAATTTTGACATTTGAGAATATTGTGCCAATTTACGTTTAACGCCTGGTTGTTATACTACAGCTTCCATAGAAAAATTTGATTTTTATTGAAAAACACTAAAAAAAATTCTGGACCAAAAATGTATACTCTGCTACCACAATTCGATTGACATGGCCCATACGACTAACAATAAATTTTGACATTTGCAAATATTGTGCCAATTTACGTTTAAATCGCTTGGGTGTTACTATAGCTTCAATAGAAAAATTTGATTTTTATTGGAAAACACTAAAAAAAATTCTGGGCCAAAAATGTATACTCTGCTACCACATTTCGATTACCATGGCCCATACGACTAACAATAAATTTTGACATTTGCAAATATTGTGCCAATTTACGTTTAAATCGCTGGGGTATTACTATAGCTCCCATAGAAAAATTTGATTTTTATTGAAAAACACTAAAAAAAATTCTGGGCCAAAAATGTATACTCTGCTACCTCATTTCGATTGACATGGCCCATACGACTAACAATAAATTTTGACATTTGCAAATATTGTGCCAATTTACGTTTAAATCGCTTGGGTGTTACTATAGCTCCCATAGAAAAATTTGATTTTTATTGAAAAACACTAAAAAAAATTCTGGTCCAAAAATGTATACTCTGCTACCACATTTCGATTGCCATGGCCCATACGACTAACAATAAATTTTGACATTTGCAAATATTGTGCCAATTTACGTTTAAATCGCCTGGTTGTTACTATAGCTTTCATAAAAAAATTTGATTTTTATTGAAAAACACTAAAAAAAATTCTGGGCCAAAAATGTATACTCTGCTACCACATTTCGATTGCCATGGCCCATACGACTAACAATAAATTTTGACATTTGTAAATATTGTGCCAATTTACGTTTAAATCGCTTGGGTGTTACTATAGCTTCAATAGAAAAATTTGATTTTTATTGGAAAACACTAAAAAAAATTGTGGGCCAAAAATGTATACTCTGCTACCACATTTCGATTACCATGGCCCATACGACTAACAATAAATTTTGACATTTGCAAATATTGTGCCAATTTACGTTTAAATCGCTTGGGTGTTACTATAGCTCCCATAGAAAAATTTGATTTTTATTAAAAAACACTAAAAAAAATTCTGGGCCAAAAATGTATACTCTGTTACCAGGTTCCGATTGCCATGGCCCATACGACTAACAATAAATTTTGATATTTGCAAATATTGTGCCAATTTACGTTTAAATCGCCTGGTTGTTACTATAGCTTTCATAAAAAAATTTGATTTTTATTGAAAAACACTAAAAAAAATTGTGGGCCAAAAATGTATACTCTGCTACCAGGTTTCGATTGACATGGCCAATACGACTAACAATACATTTTGACATTTGCAAATATTGTGCGAATTTACGTTTAAATCGCTTGGGTGTTACTATAGCTTCCATAGAAAAATTTGATTTTTATTGAAAAACACTAAAAAAAATTCTGGGCCAAAAATGTATACTCTGCTACCAGGTTCCGATTGCTATGGCCAATACGACTAACAATAAATTTTGACATTTGCAAATATTGTGCCAATTTACGTTTAAATCGCTTGAGTGTTACTATAGCTTCCATGGAAAAATTTGATTTTTATTGAAAACCACTAAAAAAAATTCTGGCCCAAAAATACATACTCTGCTACCACATTTCGATTGCCATGGCCCATACGACTAACAATAAATTTTGACATTTGCAAATATTGTGCCAATTTACGTTTAAATCGCTTGGGTGTTACTATAGCTTCCATAGAAAAATTTGATTTTTATTGAAAAACACTAAAAAAAATTCTGGACCAAAAATGTCTACTCTGCTACAAAATTTCGATTGCCATGGCCCATACGACTAACAATAAATTTTGAAATTTGCAAATATTGTGCCAATTTACGTTTAAATCGCTTGGGTGTTACTATAGCTTCCATAGAAAAATTTGATTTTTATTGAAAAACACTAAAAAAAATTCTGGGCCAAAAATGTATACTCTGCTACCACATTTCGATTGCCATGGCCCATACGACTAACAATAAATTTTGACATTTGCAAATATTGTGCCAATTTACGTTTAAATCGCCTGGTTGTTACTATAGCTCCCATAGAAAAATTTGATTTTTATTGAAAAACACTAAAAAAAATTCTGGGCCAAAAATGTATACTCTGCTACCACATTTCGATTGCCATGGCCCATACGACTAACAATAAATTTTGACATTTGCAAATATTGTGCCAATTTACGTTTAAATCGCTTGGGTGTTACTATAGCTCCCATAGAAAAATTTGATTTTTATTGAAAAACACTAAAAAAAATTCTGGGCCAAAAATGTATACTCTGCTACCTCATTTCGATTGACATGGCCCATACGACTAACAATAAATTTTGACATTTGCAAATATTGTGCCAATTTACGTTTAAATCGCTTGGGTGTTACTATAGCTCCCATAGAAAAATTTGATTTTTATTGAAAAACACTAAAAAAAATTCTGGGCCAAAAATGTATACTCTGCTACCACATTTCGATTGCCATGGCCCATACGACTAACAATAAATTTTGAAATTTGCAAATATTGTGCCAATTTACGTTTAAATCGCTTGGGTGTTACTATAGCTTCCATAGAAAAATTTGATTTTTATTGAAAAACACTAAAAAAAATTCTGGGCCAAAAATGTATACTCTGCTACCACATTTCGATTGCCATGGCCCATACGACTAACAATAAATTTTGACATTTGCAAATATTGTGCCAATTTACGTTTAAATCGCCTGGTTGTTACTATAGCTCCCATAGAAAAATTTGATTTTTATTGAAAAACACTAAAAAAAATTCTGGGCCAAAAATGTATACTCTGCTACCACATTTCGATTGCCATGGCCCATACGACTAACAATAAATTTTGACATTTGCAAATATTGTGCCAATTTACGTTTAAATCGCTTGGGTGTTACTATAGCTCCCATAGAAAAATTTGATTTTTATTGAAAAACACTAAAAAAAATTCTGGGCCAAAAATGTATACTCTGCTACCACATTTCGATTGACATGGCCCATACGACTAACAATAAATTTTGACATTTGCAAATATTGTGCCAATTTACGTTTAAATCGCCTGGTTGTTACTATAGCTTTCATAAAAAAATTTGATTTTTATTGAAAAACACTAAAAAAAATTGTGGGCCAAAAATGTATACTCTGCTACCAGGTTTCGATTGACATGGCCAATACGACTAACAATACATTTTGACATTTGCAAATATTGTGCGAATTTACGTTTAAATCGCTTGGGTGTTACTATAGCTTCCATAGAAAAATTTGATTTTTATTGACAAACACTAAAAAAAATTCTGGGCCAAAAATGTATACTCTGCTACCAGGTTCCGATTGCCATGGCCAATACGACTAACAATAAATTTTGACATTTGCAAATATTGTGCTAATTTACGTTTAAATCGCCTGGTTGTTACTATAGCTTCCATGGAAAAATTTGATTTTTATTGAAAACCACTAAAAAAAATTCTGGGCCAAAAATGTATATTCTGTTGTCACGTTTCAATTGCCATGGCCCCTACGACTAACAATAAATTTTGACATTTGCAAATATTGTGCCAATTTACGTTTAAATCGCTTGAGTGTTACTATAGCTTCCATGGAAAAATTTGATTTTTATTGAAAACCACTAAAAAAAATTCTGGCCCAAAAATACATACTCTGCTACCACATTTCGATTGCCATGGCCCATACGACTAACAATAAATTTTGACATTTGCAAATATTGTGCCAATTTACGTTTAAATCGCTTGGGTATTACTATAGCTCCCATAGAAAAATTTGATTTTTATTGAAAAACACTAAAAAAAATTCTGGGCCAAAAATGTATACTCTGCTACCACATTTCGATTGCCATGGCCCATACGACTAACAATAAATTTTGACATTTGCAAATATTGTGCCAATTTACGTTTAAATCGCTTGGGTGTTACTATAGCTTCCATAGAAAAATTTGATTTTTATTGAAAAACACTAAAAAAAATTCTGGACCAAAAATGTCTACTCTGCTACCACATTTCGATTGCCATGGCCCATACGACTAAAAATAAATTTTGACATTTGCAAATATTGTGCCAATTTACGTTTAAATCGCTTGAGTGTTACTATAGCTTCCATGGAAAAATTTGATTTTTATTGAAAACCACTAAAAAAAATTCTGGCCCAAAAATACATACTCTGCTACCACATTTCGATTGCCATGGCCCATACGACTAACAATAAATTTTGACATTTGCAAATATTGTGCCAATTTACGTTTAAATCGCTTGGGTGTTACTATAGCTTCCATAGAAAAATTTGATTTTTATTGAAAAACACTAAAAAAAATTCTGGACCAAAAATGTCTACTCTGCTACCACATTTCGATTGCCATGGCCCATACGACTAAAAATAAATTTTGACATTTGCAAATATTGTGCCAATTTACGTTTAAATCGCTTGGGTGTTACTATAGCTTCCATAGAAAAATTTGATTTTTATTGAAAAACACTAAAAAAAATTCTGGGCCAAAAATGTATACTCTGCTACCACATTTCGATTGCCATGGCCCATACGACTAACAATAAATTTTGACATTTGCAAATATTGTGCCAATTTACGTTTAAATCGCTTGGGTGTTACTATAGCTTCCATAGAAAAATTTGATTTTTATTGAAAAACACTAAAAAAAATTCTGGACCAAAAATGTCTACTCTGCTACCACATTTCGATTGCCATGGCCCATACGACTAACAATAAATTTTGACATTTGCAAATATTGTGCCAATTTACCTTTAAATCGCTTGGGTGTTACTATAGCTTCCATAGAAAAATTTGATTTTTATTGAAAAACACTAAAAAAAATTCTGGACCAAAAATGTCTACTCTGCTACCACATTTCGATTGCCATGGCCCATACGACTAAAAATAAATTTTGACATTTGCAAATATTGTGCCAATTTACGTTTAAATCGCTTGGGTGTTACTATAGCTCCCATAGAAAAATTTGATTTTTATTGAAAAACACTAAAAAAAATTCTGGGCCAAAAATGTATACTCTGCTACCACATTTCGATTGCCATGGCCCATACGACTAACAATAAATTTTGACATTTGCAAATATTGTGCCAATTTACGTTTAAATCGCTTGGGTGTTACTATAGCTTCCATAGAAAAATTTGATTTTTATTGAAAACCACTAAAAAAAATTCTGGCCCAAAAATACATACTCTGCTACCACATTTCGATTGCCATGGCCCATACGACTAACAATAAATTTTGACATTTGCAAATATTGTGCCAATTTACGTTTAAATCGCTTGAGTGTTACTATAGCTTCCATGGAAAAATTTGATTTTTATTGAAAACCACTAAAAAAAATTCTGGCCCAAAAATACATACTCTGCTACCACATTTCGATTGCCATGGCCCATACGACTAACAATAAATTTTGACATTTGCAAATATTGTGCCAATTTACGTTTAAATCGCTTGGGTGTTACTATAGCTTCCATAGAAAAATTTGATTTTTATTGAAAAACACTAAAAAAAATTCTGGACCAAAAATGTCTACTCTGCTACCACATTTCGATTGCCATGGCCCATACGACTAAAAATAAATTTTGACATTTGCAAATATTGTGCCAATTTACGTTTAAATCGCTTGGGTGTTACTATAGCTTCCATAGAAAAATTTGATTTTTATTGAAAAACACTAAAAAAAATTCTGGGCCAAAAATGTATACTCTGCTACCACATTTCGATTGCCATGGCCCATACGACTAACAATAAATTTTGACATTTGCAAATATTGTGCCAATTTACGTTTAAATCGCTTGGGTGTTACTATAGCTTCCATAGAAAAATTTGATTTTTATTGAAAAACACTAAAAAAAATTCTGGACCAAAAATGTCTACTCTGCTACCACATTTCGATTGCCATGGCCCATACGACTAACAATAAATTTTGACATTTGCAAATATTGTGCCAATTTACCTTTAAATCGCTTGGGTGTTACTATAGCTTCCATAGAAAAATTTGATTTTTATTGAAAAACACTAAAAAAAATTCTGGACCAAAAATGTCTACTCTGCTACCACATTTCGATTGCCATGGCCCATACGACTAAAAATAAATTTTGACATTTGCAAATATTGTGCCAATTTACGTTTAAATCGCTTGGGTGTTACTATAGCTCCCATAGAAAAATTTGATTTTTATTGAAAAACACTAAAAAAAATTCTGGGCCAAAAATGTATACTCTGCTACCACATTTCGATTGCCATGGCCCATACGACTAACAATAAATTTTGACATTTGCAAATATTGTGCCAATTTACGTTTAAATCGCTTGGGTGTTACTATAGCTTCCATAGAAAAATTTGATTTTTATTGAAAAACACTAAAAAAAATTCTGGACCAAAAATGTCTACTCTGCTACCACATTTCGATTGCCATGGCCCATACGACTAAAAATAAATTTTGACATTTGCAAATATTGTGCCAATTTACGTTTAATTCGCTTGGGTGTTACTATAGCTTCCATAGAAAAATTTGATTTTTATTGAAAAACACTAAAAAAAATTCTGGGCCAAAAATGTATACTCTGCTACCACATTTCGATTGACATGGCCAATACGACTAACAATAAATTTTGACATTTGCAAATATTGTGCCAATTCACGTTTAAATCGCTTGGGTGTTACTATAGCTCCCATAGAAAAATTTGATTTTTATTGAAAAAGACTAAAAAAAATTCTGGGCCAAAAATGTATACTCTGCTACCACATTTCGATTGCCATGGCCCATACGACTAACAATAAATTTTGACATTTGCAAATATTGTGCCAATTTACGTTTAAATCGCTTGAGTGTTACTATAGCTTCCATAGAAAAATTTGATTTTTATTGAAAAACATTAAAAAAAATTCTGGACCAAAAATGTCTACTCTGCTACCACATTTCGATTGCCATGGCCCATACGACTAAAAATAAATTTTGACATTTGCAAATATTGTGCCAATTTACGTTTAAATCGCTTGGGTGTTACTATAGCTTCCATAGAAAAATTTGATTTTTATTGAAAAAGACTAAAAAAAATTCTGGGCCAAAAATGTATACTCTGCTACCACATTTCGATTGCCATGGCCAATACGACTAACAATAAATTTTGACATTTGCAAATATTGTGCCAATTTACGTTTAAATCGCCTGGTTGTTACTATAGCTTTCATAAAGAAATTTGATTTTTATTGAAAAACACTAAAAAAAATTCTGGGCCAAAAATGTATACTCTGCTACCACATTTCGATTGCCATGGCCCATACGACTAACAATAAATTTTGACATTTGCAAATATTGTGCCAATTTACGTTTAAATCGCTTGGGTGTTACTATAGCTTCAATAGAAAAATTTGTTTTTTATTGGAAAACACTAAAAAAAATTCTGGGCCAAAAATGTATACTCTGCTACCACATTTCGATTGCCATGGCCCATACGACTAACAATAAATTTTGACATTTGCAAATATTGTGCCAATTTACGTTTAAATCGCTTGGGTGTTACTATAGCTCCCATAGAAAAATTTGATTTTTATTGAAAAACACTAAAAAAAATTCTGGGCCAAAAATGTATACTCTGTTACGTTCCGATTGCCATGGCCCATACGACTAACAATAAATTTTGATATTTGCAAATATTGTGCCAATTTACGTTTAAGCCGCCTGATTGTTACTATAGCTTCCATAGAAAAATTTGATTTTTATTGAAAAACACTAAAAAAAATTCTGGGCCAAAAATGTATACTCTGCTACCAGGTTCCGATTGCCATGGCCAATACGACTAACAATAAATTTTGACATTTGAAAATATTGTGCCAATTTACGTTTAAGCCGCCTGATTGTTACTATAGCTTCCATAGAAAAATTTGATTTTTATTGAAAAACACTAAAAAAAAATCTGGGCCAAAAATGTATACTCTGCTACCACATTTCGATTGCCATGGCCTATACGACTAACAATAAATTTTGACATTTGCAAATATTGTGCCAATTTACGTTTAAATCGCTTGGGTGTTACTATAGCTTCAATAGAAAAATTTGATTTTTATTGAAAAACACTAAAAAAAATCTGGGCCAAAAATGTATACTCTGCTACCACATTTCGATTGCCATGGCCCATACGACTAACAATAAATTTTGACATTTGCAAATATTGTGCCAATTTACGTTTAAATCGTTTGGGTGTTACTATAGCTTCCATAGAAAAATTTGATTTTTATTGAAAAATGCTAAAAAAAATTCTGGGCCAAAAATGTATATTCTGCTACCACATTTCGATTGCCATGGCCCATACGACTAAAAATAAATTTTGACATTTGCAAATATTGTGCCAATTTACGTTTAAATCGCTTGGGTGTTACTATAGCTTCCATAGAAAAATTTGATTTTTATTGAAAAACACTAAAAAAAATTCTGGACCAAAAATGTATACTCTGCTACCACATTTCGATTGCCATGGCCCATACGACTAACAATAAATTTTGACATTTGCAAATATTGTGCCAATTTACGTTTAAATCGCTTGGGTGTTACTATAGCTTCCATAGAAAAATTTGATTTTTATTGAAAAATGCTAAAAAAAATTCTGGGCCAAAAATGTATACTCTGCTACCACATTTCGATTGCCATGGCCCATACGACTAAAAATAAATTTTGACATTTGCAAATATTGTGCCAATTTACGTTTAAATCGCTTGGGTGTTACTATAGCTTCCATAGAAAAATTTGATTTTTATTGAAAAACACTAAAAAAAATTCTGGGCCCAAAAATGTATACTCTGCTACCACATTTCGATTGCCATGGCCTATACGACCAACAATAAATTTTGACATTTGCAAATATTGTGCCAATTTACGTTTAAATCGCCTGGTTATTTTTATAGCTTCCATAGAAAAATTTGATTTTTATTGAAAAACACTAAAAAAAATTCTGGGCCCAAAAATGTATACTCTGCTACCACATTTCGATTGCCATGGCCTATACGACTAACAATAAATTTTGACATTTGCAAATATTGTGCCAATTTACGTTTAAATCGCCTGGTTATTTTTATAGCTTCCATAGAAAATTTGATTTTTATTGAAAAACAACATCTATCAAGTTTGTAAGCATAAGACAAAAAAAAATTAATAATTTTTAGGAAGGTTTCTTATATCTATAGTCATATATATTAATATGTAGATTATGGCTTGTATAATCAAGGTTGCTTTGGTTTTACTCGAACGAAACTTTCAACGAAATACTGACCAAAAAGTGAATAGCTAAGAAATAAGGGAAAAAATATTCCTAGGAATATTTCTTGTGTCAGGTCATCCCTACAAGTTGAATGTGTAACTATAATAAATATAATGCTTCATTATTTATATGACTTAGTTCATATTTTTTGTAAAAGCTCTCAAGTTTATTATTTACATAACGACAAAAAATAATAAAAAATTAAAAGTTTCTAGGAAGCAGTCACTTCCAGAAATTAAATATGTATCTAAATATAAAGCCTTATTATCAACATTTTTTGCAAAAGCTAACATTAAATACGAAAATATTAAAAGCTTCTAATCTATTTCACTGTAAACTCGAACAAAATTTTCAATCAACAGCAATCAAGATTATAATATACATTACGACAAAATAGTTAACAGCGACAAAATAAACTAAAATTACCACTTTCTAAGAAAGTTCCTTGTGTCTAGTATACTTAAGTATAAATATGAGCTTTTACCCTTTGACTGTTACCGATAAAGAATATTAAAAGAACCCGATAAATTAAGCTAAAATATTTTAAAGGTTTTTAGATTTTCATAATAGTTTTAGTCAATTGTATTAAACTCAAAGAAAATAGTGAACCAAAAGCTCCCAATTTGACCACATAAAAATCAAAAAATTAATAGCGACCGAATAAGGAAAAAAGAAAATTTTCTAGGAAATCGAATGTGTAAATAAATATAAAGCTTTATAATCTTTACCAGTATCTTTATATTGCTTACAAAAGCTTACATTAAATAGGAAAATGTTAAAAACCTTAAATCAATTAAAAACTTTGGACCATGTACTGGCCAAAAAAATTAAAAGCTACCAAACAATGAACAATCTTCCTACGAATGTTTCTTCTGTCAGGTCATTCCTAAAAATTGAATGTGTAACTAAATATTAAGCTCCATTATCTATGCGGGTTAGTTCATATTTTTTTTACACAAGCTTACATTAAACACGAAAATGGAAAAGGCTTCAAAACCAATAAATATTAAACTCGTACAAAACGTTCAACCAAAAGCTCTCCTCCAATGTTAAAAAAATGTTAAAATTAAATTTCAAATTTAATAATCTCCAACTAAAAGCTTGCATTTTTACGATATAATGACTAAAAACATTCTCAGCGACTAAATAATCAAAACTTAAATCTTTCTAGAAGAGTTGTTTACGACTATTCACACATACAAATTAAAAGTTTAACTAAATATAAAACTTCTTGTTTCCAGTTATAATTTAATAAAAGTATGAGGTTTTACTCAAACAACGTTTCCAATAAAAAAATATTAAATAATTCTTAACAATTTACAATCGATTTAGCCAAATACATTCAACTCAAACAAAGCTTTCAACTAAAAGCTCTAACAACAAAAATATAACAGCGACCGAATAAAATAAAAATGTTTAAGATACTCAAAGTGCTAATTAAGGATTTCACTCAAACTTTTATTTAGGCAAAATTTTGTAACGACCTTATTTATTTCGGATTAATTTTTTATAAAAGCTCAGATTCTGCCATATTTTTTTTTTTGGATAGAATTTATAATAAATTAACGCCTTATTTGCACAATGAAATCGTAAATATTATTTTCGCGATACAATTTATTTAGCCCTGTTTAATTAAATCCAAAAATAAATTAAGCAAATAAATAATTACAATAAGACAAAAAAAAACCGGTTATTTATATAAATTTAGTGATTAAATTGGAATTAAAACTAAATAAAATAATAATTATCTGAAAATTTATTATTTTCATTTCCATTATTTGTTCGCCTCGTTATTTATATAGAACAGAGAGAGAGTGATAAAGTGATAAGACTTTTCATTTAATTTTCTTTTAATTAAGTTAAATAAAATAATTGACTATTTGGTACTTGATGATAACACACACACATTTTGTTTTTGTCTTTTCAAAGAATTTTATTGATAGCAGTATAAAAGCTAAATTATAACAACAAATCGAGTTTCGTGAAACATAATATGAATACATAAATATATTCGAATGCATAAAAGCTTTTTGAACTTTTATTGTGTAAACAATTTTTTAATTTTATTTATTTTTCGTATTCCCATTGTATTATAATATACGCGAGTATATTCGGTTGGCTGGTAACAAAACCGTGTTCGAATATTAAATACTCATTCGTTTATCTTGTGTCATCGTTTGTTGTATATTTGATATACATATATAAGCGCAAGCAAAGAGTCAAAGTTTCTTTCATTACTTTTGGCATGTTGTTGTTGTTGTTGTTGATGATATGTTTTATTTCTTCTGTAGATTTTAAAATCTTTTACAGTAAAAAACTTTTTATTTTTGAACAAACTTTGTAAATGTAAAATCGTGTGCGGAGTAGAGAAATTGCTAAATTCAATCGAAATGACAACAAAAATAACAACAAAAAACTTAAAAAGTTTAGTCGATGGATTTTTATTATTTTTGGGTAATATATTATTGGTATTGAACGCACGAATTGCTACATTTTCAATATAATATTCGATTAATTTCTTTTGTTTGTATTTAATGATTACGAATTTAATTTGGTTTATTGTTTTTGTTGAGACGTGGCTACCTACCAAGGTTTTAAAAGGAATTGTTTTATGGATGTGGATTTCTTATAGGTAAATTTCAATTAATACGGAAGAATATTGTTGGAGAGGTTTAAATTCAGAAATACTTTTTTTTTGTGTTGTGAGCTTTTTGCTGAAAAATCCGGAAACTGTTTTCTTACTTCTGAATATTTTAAGCTTTTATTTAAGTATCAGGAAACATTGAGTTTTAATGAGTAAAACGAGTTTTAAATGCACCTCTACATTCTCACTACGAAATTGGTTTGGCTGATTGATATTTCTCGCTCAGAGAGCAATTGGGTCGCTTTTCGAATCGATCTCTGAATTTCTAACCTCTCCTATCCCGCTACTCTTTTCCTCCATCAAATTGTATAACCAATCAACAGTAAATAATTGTAAAATATTTGTGTGAACTTTTATACAGAAAGCAGCAACACATCAGATGATTACTTGAGAGGGCGTTCATTCAATTCGGAATATTTTTTTTTTGCATATTGTGATTGCAAAATATATTTTCATTTCAAAAGTAGATTTGTTTACGCGTATCAAAAAAAATATGCTGAAGCTTTTAACCAGAATTTTTTTTTTGCGCTCTTGACATAAATCAATGTGTGATTGATGATGGTAAAATTATTATTTTTTTGTTATCTTGGATATAATATTATATAAAAAGCACATGCATGTTGTAAAAAAAATCCCGAGGATTGCTTTTGTGTAACTATACCGAATTTTCCGTTTATTTACCATCCAGTGTTACGTATTTTTTGTGCCGGCCACCGCTCAACCCTTATTCAATATTCGGACACATAAGTTCACATATGTTATGTTTAGATAGATGCAAAGTTTTTTTTGTGGATTAAATTGGAAAATTCAGGTAGATTAAGTTAAAAACAAAAAAAAAAGGTTCAATTCAATTTGTTGTTGGTGACTGATTGCCAAAAAATTTGATGAATATTTCAAATATACGCATATATTAAGCATGCAAACAACATCCACGGAAACAGGAAACTTATCGTGTGCATCAAACTATAAAATAAATCGGCAAAGTATAATAAACGCAAAAGTCGTAAATTTTATTATATCAATTAGTCTAATCTATATGAGTCTAAACAATAAATTTTTCAAAAACATCATAAATGCCCATAAAATTGTTTCATTTTACATAGATCCCCACCGCGTATATCAACATACATAATATATCAGGATATTGGATATTTTCCGCCTAGTTAACCACCATCCCCTAACTCTTAATTCGTATTTTTAGGTTAGATGAATATTATACGGAAAAATGTCTTTCGATTCGGTATTTTGTTATTGTTATCTTGTTTTTCTCGTTCGGCATGTATTTTCAACACACAAAGTATAATATTTAAGACCAAAGTTAGTAATCATATTATCTTAAACTTTGATTTAAGTTCATGTTTTTATCTATATATTATGGAAGGATGTGTATATTTGGTAATGGTAGATTGTTTACATACATGTTGAGAAAATCAATAATTAAGAAGCTTTTATTACACTTTTGGTAAAAACGTTAATTTAATTTATTTGATTCTTATTGAATTTGTTTGGTTAGGTCTATCTCTAGACACAGCACCTGCTCTAAAAGTTTATGTTTTGTTGTAGAAGAAGAGTAGGCGTACGAAGCTGTTTCAATTAGGTTAAAAGCTTTGAAATTTTTTTTATATTTTCCGACTATCCTTAAAATAAAATTCTAGCCGTAATTTAATCAAAATTCTGTTAAAGCTAAAAGCTTTGTATAAACACGTTTCTTATTCGGATTATGAACAAGAATTTGGCTTGATTTAAAACACAAAGATGCGGACGTGACGTATGCTTTGAAAGCTATACCAATAACTTTTTGGCACGTCTTTTTACTTACTCGTAAAATTTTGATTTAACTTAAAATTGTAATAAAAATAATTTAAGATAATTTTTTGTCAAATTTGTTATTTAAACTCTTAATAACCATTTTGTGTAAACCAAAAAAGTTTGTGTTTTGGAAGCTTTCTAGTTAATTTGTAAAATTGGTAAAAGATAATAGAAATTGTGTTCTAACTGCAGATCAAAGAAAAGCTTTGTGCTTTAAAAGACATTAAGGGCCCTGTTCTCACTTCTATTTTGAGAGCTTATTCGAAGTTAATCCACTAATTTTGTTTTAGAGCTTTCGCCAACATAACATTATGAAAGCTTTTACATAAAAAAACTATTCAGAAATGATGGCCGTCTTACTTAACTGGAAAACCTTTCAAAAAACAAAACATTTTACTCAAGTAAGTTATTAAACTTACAGAGCTTTAAAGCTGTGCAATCAATAATATTTTGCTTCAGCACAAGACCTGATTTGATATATAGGTTTACAATCCCTAAAACCTTTCAAAACACTTAAAATTACTGCAATTGTCAACAGATAGTGATTTAGTCAACTCCAAATGTTGAAAACATTAAACTTCTCTATCACACCATTGTTTTAGGAGTTCATATTTGCAAACTGACTAATGAATTGTTCTTACTCGTTGATAGTTATTTAAAGCTTCCACTAAAAAAGACTTAAGTGCTTTCAATACTCAAATCGTTGGGTATAAATTAACATTGCAGTCGTCTGCAATTTGGGTAAACGATTTGAAATGTATTTTATATTTTCCGACAGTTAGTAGAAAGCTTTGTACTTTACAAGCTATTTAGAATTTTATATAAACGTTTCTTGTTCAGATTAAGCGCAAGTATTTGGCTAGAGTAAAGTAAAGCAAGGTAAGTTAAAGTATTGACAAAATTTATTGTAAATCGGAAGCTTTGTTCTTTGAAAGCTACGTAACCTGTTGGGACCAAAAATTCTAAATATTCTTCCTTAAAAAATATCAGGCCGTAGAAAATTGTGATAAATTTAATTTAAAATACATTTCATTTTTTAAAAGCTTTTAAAATACAAAATGTGTAGCTTAATGTTGTGACAAAATTGTTATTTAAACTTTTTATAACCCTTTTGTGTAAGCCAGAAAACCTGTATTTTGAAAGCTTTTATGTTAATTTGTACAAAATTTGGTAAAAGTCAATAAAAATATTATTAGTACAGATCAAAAACAGGTTTGTGCTTTGAAAACTATTTAGAGCTCTGTAATCGCTTTTTTTATGAAAGCTTATTCGAAGTTACTCCATTAATTTTACTTTCATTGACAGCTAATTAGTACTGGATAACTTAAAACCACAAAACTTGTTACTCAAGTTTGTTGTTTAAATTATAGAGCTTTAAAGCATAATAATCAATAATATGTTGCATCAGTACAAAACCAAATTTGATATACAGTATTCGAATCCTTGAAAAGCTCTCAAAACACATTGTCAACAGATAGATCTTTAGTCGACTGCAAATGTTTAAAATATTTAAAGTTCTCTATTGCACCACTTCTAAAATTAACAAATTATTTAAGTTGATTTACGAGTTCCTATTTGGAAACTAGTGCTTTTTGCTTACTCGTTAATAAAAACTTCTTTCTGGCCACAGTTTCAAAATTTCCTTTCAAATTTTATTTTTCACATTATTTAATCTTTTGAAGTCCAAACGAATTTGAAAAAAACTTAGAGGTTTTACCTGTTAAAACATATTCAAAATTTTAGAATTTTCTGTAAAAGCGTGAACTTCTCAACAAATCTAAATTAAAATTATTATTTTCCGTAAGCTTAGTGGTTTAAAATGTATTTAAAACTCTGTATATAAACCGGTTTTTAGTTGCTATCGAGCTTTCAATACAAAAAGCTTTTAGTATACAATTGTCTCTCAGCTTTGCAGTCGTCAAAAATTAATTAAGCTTCATATTTTGAAATTGTTTTACAAATTTTTCAAAAGAAGGAGTTTGAGGACCCTAAGAAAGCTGATCTTTTGGGGATAACTGCGTAACCAGACGTCATCAGTCATGTATCCCTAAGCAGAATTTTTATCCAAATGTACTATCTACATGTAATCTAAACTGTTGTTAAAAGTTGATACTGTCAAAGTCTATGAAAAATTTGTTTTAGTCTCTGATCAAATCAAATCTATTAATTTTATCGTCAACTTTTAATTTTAAAAACAATTTTTCAAATCGCTTTATGCTTTAAAAGCTGTCTAAAAATTTAATTTATAAATGCATTTGACATGAAATTGTCGCAGAATTGTCGTTAAAATGTTGTTTAAAAAAACTGATAAAAGCTAGATTATAGTCATGCTCGCAAAGGTAATATATGCGTTTTACCTTTAAAGCTCCCGTCAATTGAAACTGGTTAAAAATAATGTTATCTTTAGAGCTTTCGTTAATTTCTTACAATTTTTTTAAGATATAAACTGTTTATACCTTTCAAGATACGCCTCTTTTAGATCTTTGACAGAGCTTACGATTTAAAATTAATGAAAAGATTGCAATTATCGAAAGCTTCTCAACAAGTTTATTATAAAATTATTTTTGTCCATTACTTTTAAAAAATGTAACTTAGGAGCTTTAAGACTTGAAAATTATTTAGAGGTTGGGACCGCATTAGTATGCTGTCAATATTTTTAAAATATAGTGCTTTTGACTTAATAAATTAAAACAAAAATACGTTATTAAATCGCAGACTAAAGTTAGTTTGATTTTAGAGCTTTTAATAATAAGTTTAGTATTAGTTTTGCTAACTTACGTACGCCCTGCTATTTAAAAGCTACTGTACCTACGCTATTCTATCAAATACACCTGTTTTGACTTAATCAAATGTTTTTTGTTGGTTCAGAGCTTTCTGGCCCAATAAAATATAGGTTAGTAACCTCATAAAATATTATTTTAATCGTAAATCCAAAGTTGATCACTTTGCTCACTTTCACAGTTGTAAAATCTTCCGTTAAATAAATATTTTAATAACAATTTTGTACGATTAGAAAAATTTTGCTTTTTTATCTACTTAAGAACATCTAATCACAACTAACTTCACATCTGTGCTGCTTGAATTACATCTTTCGACTTGCTGAAATTTTTCAGGAACATGGTAACGTTTAACTTTATTTACAATTGTCTACTCGCTAAAGTAACAGTTTTCAAACCCCAAAGCTGTTTCCTTTAATAATAATGAACCTTGTAGTTCAAAGTTAATAAACAATTCATTCTATTGGTAGATTTAACACAAACCCAGTTTTATTTTTAAAGCTTTCGTCAGTTGCAAATTTCATAACAGTGTTATGTCAATCGAAAATTTAGGGCTTTAAAAATTTGCTAAAGCTCCGTCTCAATTTTTTTTAATCTAAAGTTTTTTTAACAAATCTCAATTGTTTAAAAGCTATATGCTTTGAAAGCTATTTACAGCCCCTAAACTTTTTGGTAAAATTTCCAATTCGCAAAGCTCTGATTGTGCTTAAACATTAATCGTCATAAACTAACAAAAATATAACTCTATTTCGTGATTTTAAAGCTTTTTATATTGATCTATTTTTACTTTATGGCTTTCAATAATTTCACATATTTTAACAATTTTATTTAAATAAAGATTTATTTATAGCTCATCTTTCGAGATTTGTTTAAAAAGCTTAATAAAAATTAATTAATGTATATCAAATTATTGTTAAATTTTGCAATTGTTAAAAGCTTTCGAACAAATTGAGAAGAAATATTTTTGGGAAAATGTCAACTGAATTTAAGTTAAAAATTTTGTGTTTTAGAAAATGATTTAAAATTCTTAAAGCATGCCTCGAATTCTTAAAGCAAGGTTTTAACCGCCAAAGTTTAATGATATTTTCCAATTGAGAAAGTTGTGCCAAAATTATTTTTTAGTTATAAAAACTTGTTAAAAATTTGCATTCTAACCGTAGTTTCCGAATTACCATTTAATTGAATAATTAGAGCTTTAGTCGACTGCACTTTTAAATACCAATTTGCTTAAATCGAAATATTTCGAAAACGTTTGACTCAAATTAGAGTTTTCTACTTGCTAGAAAGTTCTCTATTATGTCACTAAATGCAAAGCTAGTCGGAAGTTTAGAACTTTAAAAAAATTCAAAGTTATCTTTCTAATTTTTTTGTAAGTTAAGTATGCGAAGAAATTTTACAAATGTTATATTATAGCTTAAATACTTTGAGGCCTGAAAGTTATTTAAATAAGGAGCTTTAACATGTTTTAACACATCTATTCGGTAATGTTTATCTGCTATAAAGCTTGCAATACACAAATTATTTTGTTAAAATTTAGTAATACGCGTGCTTTTATTTAGTTCTTGAAACTTATTAAAAGTTGTTTGTCGACGAAATCGAAATTTAACCAATTCAGAGCTTTCATTAATTTAAAATTTTAATACTGCTTTTCTTTATGCCGATAACGTTTAAAACTTATAAAAGCTTATTAAATATTTTAATTAATTGTTTTGATTTAAGCGTAGAGTTTTTACTTTCTTTATATCAAGTATTAATTTGCTGAAGCTTTCCGTTTTTAAATGAGCTTTTAAACGTTCTATGTAGCTTTAAGAGCTTTTTATCAAAGTTTAAAATTTTGTGTATGTTGAGACACCACTTAACTTTGTATATTATCCTTTTTTAAGGTTAACTTAAATATTGGCGAAGCTTTGGAGCTTTTACATTTATTTAAGGTTTTCCAAAAATTTTGAGTGTATGAATTTAAGAGCCTTCTAAACGAAATTGGGATAAATTATGTTTTTTACGCATTCCCAGAACAAGCTTGAAAGACAGTTGAATGAAATGCCTTTTCGCAAAATGGTCTGTCCAGGTTACCTTACAACGGTCCCTGTTCAAAATATATTTTATTTTGAATGTACCCTAATAACCTTAATTTACTTTTTTAGTTCATTTTTGAAACTCTTATTTAACTTTTTTGAAATTTTTAATGGATTTTGTAATGAGAATCCAAATTAAACTAATTTCAAATAAATCGAAACAAAATTCAAAGTGAATATCTCCTATATACTCATGTGATTTTGATCGATAAGCTCCCAAACGATTAATTTGAAATAACTTTAACACAAAACTAAATATATCTATCTGTATAGTAGTACCTGGGTAGTGCTGATACAAATGCAAACATATATGATAGTAAATTACCTTAATTTCGGAAAAATAACAAAATAATCAAATATTCAATCTTGGGAAAATTGAATACGATACACGAGCTAAATTGAAAATCATTAATTTAATCGGATTTATTACATAAACTTTCTGGGTATGTAAGTATGTATTACAGCAGCGCTTTACACCACTAGTCACACCCCCTTCTGTACATAATTACATATATGTGTTTGTATACATATAGAAACATTCATTTTTCAACATGAATGTTTATCTCCAATAAAAGTTAAATTATGATACATGATTTTTCATCGTGAATGAAAATATGAAAATCAAAAACGCAAAAATTTTCATAAATTATAAAATAAAAAAATAAAATTTCATCAAATCATAATCATGAACTTTCTTCTTTTTTATTAAAGCGTGCGTGCTTCTGTAACCGCACATAATCATCGCAATACATATAATCCAAAGTTGTGAATTTCTTGTGTACCACACAAAATCTTTTCACGATGATTTTGATGTTGATGGAGAAAAATATTTTAGCATAATATATATAGTATGTATGTATGTATATTATGTCGCTGTTTCTCGGGAACAATCAAAATAAAATTTTGTGAGTTTGGTGTCAAAAAAATTAGAAATTCAAATTAAAATCGTTGGTATTTAACAATTAATACAAAACAACATAAGTTATTCGTTGTCATACAAATTGTATTTTTTTATAACTATACCCACATAATAAATTTGATTGCTTGTAAGGAAAAGCTTCATTAACATTTTTTTGTCGCACATCGAAAAGTTTATGTTTTGTGTTTTTTTTTTATTTCCTTAATGTGTAATGTGTATAGAGAGGTATAACTTTGTCAAAATGTATCTTAGCATTTTATAAATTTAGTAAAACAGACGCCATTTTGAATATAAAACAAATTTAGTGTTCTTTTACTGTAGTGAAACAATAGAGTTCAGTGAACAACGACCTAATTAACGTCAAACAGCGAATATTCGCATGATTCGCACATAATAAAGGGACAAAGAGAGAATTTGCAATATCTGTCATATTCGCTGATCGGTTATATCATCACATTTTGTAGTTCAAATCAACAGGTGAAAACTTTAAATATAAACCGCTTCTTAACTCTAAAAAGCAAAATATCAATCGTTGTATTGTTTTTGAATTTTATGCCGTCCATAGTGGCTCAGAACGCTAAATTCCAGTGATGTTCCGCTCTTAAAATGAATGCGAATCGAACGAATTCAAAACTAAAGAAGTGAAATGGGGGTTGACCTGTATCAGCGATTTTAGAAAACCTATTCTTAAGAGTGTAGAATATAGAGGATGAAAGTTTGTATGGGATAATTCACGTTTTTAAACCGCGGAACCGATTTTGATAAAATTTGATATAAATTAATAAAGCTTCAACCCTGGGAAAGTGTCCGCCAAAGTTTAGATGCCGAACTACACGAGTCTGTAAGAGATGTCGGATCAGTCTCAGACTCGCCGGACGTTAAATGCTAAGCGTCACACATCTGTCAGAGATGCCGAGACATCGGTGCAGTGTAAAACTCGCCGGACAATAGATGCCGAACATTACGCGCCTGTAACAGCCAAGACTTCGGAACAGTCTCAGACTCGCTGGACAACAGAAGCAGAACGTCACAACAGCCTCAGACCTACTGGACATTAGATACTGGGGACCACGTGTCTGTTAGAGCTAACGAAACATTGGTACATTTGATGCTTTTAATGACACTGCATTTGATTATGATCCATCCATTGACCATATTTAGTACGGAAACATAGTTTGTATCAGCGTCAAATTACCCAAGCTCAGTTTAAAATGTTTCCGTTAAGTGGAATTCGTGATGCTCCAATCGTCTTTACATTTTTTTCGAGTTTAAATTGTTTTCGTTACATGCAAATCCTGATGAACCAATAAAATATACACAATCAGGCGTGTACCATAAATTTTAATTTAAATAAATAATTTTAATTGTTTATCTTTATTTTATTTAAATATATAATTTTAATAACCAAACTAAAATATACAAATTATTATTATTATTATCTGTAATTTTCTAAAATAAAACTAAATTTTTGTATCGTAATTTGTTCAACAATCGAAAAAAATGTTTTTAAATTAATATTATGCAAATTAAAATGGGAAAAATCTTTTATGAAAAATTATTTTTTTTTGTTTATTGTAATTAATATGTTTTTCGTGGTATTAGATAATTATTTTTTTTTTTTAATTCAGTTTTAAATAAATAATGGATTTAACAATATTATTAGTGATAATATTATGTTTAGAATGGAACAGGATTTGGGCAGCGCGATAAAGTGTTTTGTGGTATTAAGGTTTAGCGAAGGAAGGTGGAATATGCAAATTTAGAAATGGATTGTTTATGATGTTGAACCAATTTTAACAAAATCCTCAAATTATGAAATGGCTCTAAAATGTTAAGTTCAAACCCAAAGGGTATAAATTAATTATCAATCTTAAAGCTCATTGAAAACAAACATCCTACATATGTATATCCCAAAATTCCGTTATAAAGGGTAATTTTATACGTTTCGTTCAATGAGAGCTCTTAAAACTAAAAGCTCTTGTAACTTTTTGCAAATAGATATTTTTTGCACATTAAACAGTGTAACAAAAACCTGAAATTATTAAAAGTCTGCGAAATGTTAAGTTTAAACCCAAATATGTATATAGTATTAATTTATAGTTTATACCTAACAAACCAAAAACTCATTGTAACAAATATTCTAAATTTATAGTAAATGATTTTATTTATGGTAAAATGATTTGATTCAAAAAGCTTCGATAAGCGAAAGATTATAATAATACCAAGTTGGTTTGATTAAAAGCTCTTCAAAATTTACATTGAGAATAAATTAATATACTAAATTATCCCTAAATTCCGTTGCCCTATTTAAAATCAAATTTCTGAGTAAAATGGTTTGGTTTAAACAGATTTTCTAATTGAAAGCTCTGAAAACTAATAGTGCTTAACATTTTTTACAAAACATAATTTTTCTCATAAAACATTTTAAGGAACACCTTAAATAATGAAAATTCTCCAAAATGTTAAGTTCAAGCCCAAATCATATAAATAAATTATCAAGCTTAAAGCTCATTAAAAATAAATATATTTATCTGAAAATACTACTTTCCTTTATAATATCAAGTTTCGTAGTAGAATGGTTTGGTTTGGAAACAAAATTAAAAGCTTTTGATGATTGTTGATTAACTTTAAGATCAAATATTCTAAACTTCAGTCAAAATTCTGCTACTAAAATCATACTTCTGAGTAAAATAAGTCTTAGTAAAAAGCTTTGATAATTGAAAGCTTATAAAATTAAAAGTTCTTGATTTGTTGCATATGCATAAAACATTTTAGCAAAAACCTAAAAGTATGAAAAAGGCTCAACATTAAAAGTTAAATTAAAACCTAAACTTATTTAAATAAATTATCAAACTTAAAACTAATTGACAATTTTTGCAGATACAATTTTATGCTTATACAATTTTTTAACAAAACTTACGAATAATTTGATGTTTGAGAACTTTCAAGAATATACAAGAGACTTTGAAAATTCTACATTTTTGAGATCATATTCGAAATTTGTGTCAGAGCATTGAGTTGCAAGATGTTTCGTGTCGTCTACTCTCGAAATCAGAATGCGAGACTAGACAATAGGAAGATATAAGTTTTTCACTTAAAGCTTTACTTGTTCATAGGTACAATAAGCATTTTTAGGGGCACAAAAAAAATATGCGGCGAGGGGGGGGGGCGAAATGTGTAGTTACGCCACTGGTTAAAACGTTTACGCTATAGTCACATTTATAAGTCGATAGATAATTTTACTTAAAAGTCTTAAATAAATAAAATTTTAACGTATAGAAATTGATTCGTTTAGGCAAAAAACTATTTTATTTAAAATAGAATTACTCCGATCTCCCTTTATGTACAGTGCTATCAAGCTTTATAAATCGCCATTTTGTAGATTTTAATTTTAATTAAAATTTATGTGGAGATTAAATATTTTAATTTACAACAGGTAATCCGACACCAGAATTGTTCCGATCAGATGACACATTCTCTCTCTACAGTGCTCTCTTTTAAATTTAATTAAAATCATTTTGGAGATTAATTATTTTAATTTAAAATAAATTATCTGCCACAGTTTTATTATGCACAAATTAATACCAGAATTGGCCTTATCCGATGGATGAGCCATTCTCTCGCTACAGTGGTTCAAGCATTTAAATCGCTCAAAATCAGAGATTCGTGGCGGGCTGTCCTCTCAGCCAGATGACGTCATTGTGATAAAATTATGCGTGAGGCAAATCAAATTAAAAGTAATTCGTATTACAAAATTTCGTGTCATTCATTTTCTGAACATGCGGTGTAAGGCAATATCACGTCAAAATTGAGCATATTGTGCAATGTACTAACGCCACACAAGTATATTGCGCAATTTAATTGTACGTAAATACTAGGGCATCCAATTTTTGGCCAAAAAGTAATTATGGAATTTTCGAATTCAAATGTTCTCGATTGCAGAATTCCGGAATTAATAAAAATATAGAATTTGTAAATTCTGAAAATTTTAAAATCTTTAAACGCATTAAATTATATCAATAAATTCAGTAAATTCTATTAGGTTGTTCAGAAATTAATGCAGGTTTTCAACCATTTTATTTAAAACGATATATCTCAGTTTAGAATAAATTTAATTAATCGAAATAAGAACCATTAGAATCTACACATTGTTGCCAACAAGATACAAGTTTATTAATTCCAGTTGCATAGAATTCTGAAGTTCTGGAAGCGACGAATTCTTCGAAGGCATTTTTTGCGGCTGTTTGGTCGTTAAATACTTTTCCTTGTAAGAAGTGGTCGAGATGCTTGAAAAAGTGGTAGTCGGTTGGCGAGAGGTCTGGTGAGTATGGTGGATGAGGCAGAGCTTCGTAGCCAAGTTGGTTCAACTCCTGCAGCGTCGGTTGTGCAACATTTGGTCGAGCATTATCGTGCAGAAGAATTGGGCCCTTCCTATTGACTAATGCTGGACGCAGACGTTTTAGTTCTTTGTGCATTTTGTCAATTTGTTGACAATATTTCTCTACTGTGATATTTTCGCCAGGATTCAAGAAGCTGTAGTGGATAATTTCGGCTGACGACCACCAAACAGTCACCATAGTCTTTTTTTAATGCAGCTCAGGTTTGGAGACGTGTTTAGGGGCTTTGCCACGGTCCAACCACTGCACTGAACGTCGTCGGTTGTCGTATAGAATCCATTTTTCATCGCACGTCACAATGCGATCGAGAAATGGTTCGTTTTTGTTGCGCAAAAGAAGTGAAGAGCAAACTTCATAACGGCGATTTTTTTGGTTTTCGTTCAATTCGTGTGGTACCGATTTGTCGAGCTTCTTCGACTTTCCAATTCGGCTCAAATGTTCCGAAATTAATCCAATACTTACGCCTAGGTCCCCTGCAAGCTGTCGAACAGTCGTGCGTGGGTTTGCTTCCACCAAACCATTTAATTCATCGTCGTCAATGGCAGAGGGACGTCCGCGACCTTTCTCATCTTCAAGACTGAGTTCACCACGACGAAATTTTTCAAACCAACGTTGTATTGTGCATTCGTTAACACTTCCTTGGCCTCAAACTTCATTGATGTTTCGAGCCGTTTGTGCTGCACTGCGGCCGAATTTAAATTCATACAAGTAAATTTGGCGAAATTCTTGTTTTGATATCTTAACTTCAAAGGTCTAAAATAGACAAAACTACAATTTAGATTACAAATAGATTATGTGATAAGAAAGAGCAAAAAATAAGCTTTAAAATGACTTATAATGTTAAACTCTTTGCGTAATTCTTTATTATTGAAAAATTGTTGAAACAAATAAAATCATAAAACCTCCATTAATTTCTGAACAACCTAATATAAGGTCTAAAAATCCAACAAGTTTCTTAAATTCCTATAATTTCTTCTCTTTCTTCAAACGTCTTAATAAGTCTATAAACTCTTTAAATTTTATGAATTTTATAAATTCCATAAAATCTACAAATTCTATGAAGTTCTACAAACTCGAATTTATTTGTACTATAAATAAAAAATTTCGAAAAATCCTATAAACTTTAAAAATTCTGTAAATTCAATAATTTCTATAAATTTTATAAGTTCTATAAATTCTATGAAGAATTCTATAAATCGTATGCATAAAGTTTCAAAATTCAGTAAGTTCTCTACATTCTGCAAATCGCATAAATTCGTTTATTCTTATGAATTCTGTAAATTTGATAAATTCTATAAATCTTAAAAGTCCAATAAACTCTATAAATTTTAAGTCTGCAAATATTATAAATTTTTGGCATTTTCAACCCTTGATTTTTTTTTAAGTTGCGAATTTTTTTTTGCAAAAAATGTTCTTGAAGCATTTTGAAATGTTAATACCTTTTAATTTAGTTATTAATAAAATATAAAATAAAATAAAATGTTGCCAGGCGGCTTCAAAGTTGAATTTCGTAGATTTCTAAAAAATATATCTTGGAAGAGCCAATCACACCGCAATACGCTTCATACTCAGGCGATCTACGCTCTCTCTCACACCTTAACCTACCCATAGTGTCACTCACTTGCACTCATGTACAACATTCCCGACCACCTGGCAGTTAGAGAGTTCCACTAAAATAACCTGCCTTTTTGAAAATATGATATATTATTCTGTCTAAGTCTTAGCTTGCCTCAAATATATTTTTTAGAAATCTACGAAATTCAATTTTGAAGCCGCCTGGCAACATTTTAGACCCGACTTATATTTTATTAAATACTAAATTAAAAGGTATTAAAATTTCAAAATGCCTCAAGAACACTTTTTGCAAAAATATTTTGCAACTTAAAATAATCAAGGGTTGACAATGCCCCGCTACCCTTCAACCAGGTCTTTGATTTTGAGTTTAGACATTGCTATAGAAGTGTCACACTAATTTTCATGCTACCTTAAGTACCTACTCAAAATTGTTTACTAGCTCTCCTACTATAAATTCTATAAAGTCTAAAATTCAAATAAATATCTTAAATTCTATAAATTCTATAAAATCTGTAAATTTGATAAATCCATAAAATTCTATAAATTTTATAAGTTTTAGTATGTTTAAATACTCTATAAATTTTTAAATTTTATGAATTCTATAAATTTTATCAATAAAATAAATTCTTTAAATTTTTTAGATCCCTTGTGTTCTATTAATTGTTTCAAGTGTGTCTGTTTTATAAATTCGATAAACTCGAATTTTATTTGTTTCATAAATACAAAAATTTTGAAAAATCCTATACACTTTAACAATTCTGTAAATTCAATAATTTCGTTAAAAATGTATAAGTTCTATAAATTCTATGAATAAAGTTTAAAAATTCAGTAAATGCTTTAAATTCTACAAATCTTTTTCTTATAAATTCTGTAAATTCTACAAAGTCTATAAATGTTATAAATTCTAATATATTTATAAACTATATAAATTTTAAGAATCCTATAAATTACATAAACTCCACAAATATTATAAATTTTTTAAATTTTATAGATTCAATGGGATCTAGGAATTGCTTCAAGTTTGTCAGTTCTAAAAATTCGATACACCCAAATTTTACTTATTCTAAAAATTCCATAATTTTCATAAATTCAAAAATTTCGATAAATCCTATGAATTTTAATAATTCTATAAATTCAATAATTTCTATAAATTTTATAAATTTAGTAAATCCTATGCATAATTTTCTAAAAAAATTTTTAATTTTTATAAGTTTTATAAATTCAATAAATTCTATAAATCTTATAAATTCTATAAAGCCTAAAAATTTAGTGAGTTCGATTAGATTAGTTGGAGTGCCACAGAATGTATTCCCTTTACGCTTACTGGGATCATTTATCTCGCAGTTTAAGCGCTGCGATGGGACTCCCCAAACTGACTAACGGTACTACATCGCAGTTACAATTAAATGGTTGTGTATACATTTGTTTTCCTACTCACTCCTTATAAAATGAATTTGAAAAAAAAAAATCGGAAACAGTTTTAAACATAGATTGAATTGCTAGTGCGAGGCTTGTGTTCGTTATGCTAGATATTTGAGGGCGATATTTCCCGCTGCTAAATACGCTCTTTGTTTCTTTGTCGGACTCGTTTCTTTGTCGCTTTATACGGGGCTGTATAGTTATTATGTACTAAATACCTTTTTTCAGTTTATAGCAAAACAGAATATAATATCAGTGTTTAGCAAAAAAGAACGTAATATGATAAAAAAAAAATGTTGCTCCAGGCAATGTCTCTTGTTGTTGCCTTTCTTTTACGGTATCAATATCATATATGAAGAGTGGCTTATCTTATTATGTCTTTGATTAGTGAATTGATAATTTTAACATAGAGAATTTTTTTTTGCCCATTTTGAAAACTTAACCAAAAAGTTATTTTGGACAATTCACTTATTCCACTTTAGAAACCTCATTATATTTGATTGTTTGCCACCACATAATTATTCGGATTAATGTTTTGAAGACACCTCTATAAAAAATAACCAATCTTTCATTTTATTACAATCAATTCAATTTCGAAGCTGTAAAAATATATACATATAGCACCCAGTAGTAAATCAACCTCCGACTAGCAGATAAATAATAAATTTTGCAATTTTCATGCATACATAAATTTATGGCACATACTATAACATACATTTTTATTTTGTATGAACACAACACTCGGTAAAATTATTAAAATAATTTCGTTCACTGTATAACTTTTGTAGATTTTTTCCGAAAAGGTGAATTTTTTTTTTGCTACTTTTTATAAACAATAAAAATTTATTATTATATATGTTATGTATAAGAATACATTATGTTGGTTCGTATAAAGACAGAAGCGGGTATATATACGATCAAAATTCCCATAAAAATCCATCAAGGTATAGTAACAGCATACGAGAAGAGAAATGCTGCTGCCAGCTAAAATGCTGCTATTTGTTCACCCTCATGGTTTTATCGAGAGTTTTGATTTTTTTTTAGTGTTATCGCACTTATATAAAAATTGCCCCGATAATAGTTTTTATTTATTTTATAGTATCATATATTGACACACCGTAAACTATCATGATCTAGCTTTTTTCGAATATTAAACTGAAGAGGCCGTTACATTTTATAGAATGGATTTGTTGTTTGGTTTATTGTAGTAAACATCATAATTATTAGAGGTGTGGGTTAGGAATATTTCAGCAAGGCTACCAAGAGTTGAGAAAGAAATAAAATGCGAGTTGACTTTCTGAATAACGTGCGGGCATCCGCACTCGAGTTAGCAGGATAATAATGGCAAGGCTCCAACCATTATTATGATTCAGTGATATGCTTCTATGAAAGAAGCAGACGATGAAATGAATGGCATTTTGACGATGAACTACAAGCCACAATAACTGCTTAATACGCACATAATCACATAAAAGTACTTCAAAGAGATTTCTTAACTTAGGCAACAACAATAGATTATGAATCGATTAATGTATGACACGAAACAGATATTCATAACTTGGAGTAATTCCTACGGAAAATTCTTTACCAAATGTCAAACCCAAAAATCAAATCGATCATGTTCTGTTTAGCAGGGAGTTCCTATCATCATCCATAGATGTTAGAGTAAGCAGGAGCGCCCGTCAAATCAGCCACTATGAAACGTAAAAAGACTAATAAGAGGAAATACGAATAAAATCTCCCTCGAAACAGTTTCCACAAACGATAATCTCTTAGTCGAATTTAACTGCATAATTTCGTCGAGTAACCGAGTACATATAGTTACTTTTTACATAGTTTCAATTTTCCTTTCACGAATTTGTGTTTACAACTAGCTGCTACCCGCGATTTCGTCTGGCCGGAATTTTAAATTCAACCATGTCAAATGTTTTATTCAGGTAACCTAAAAGTTTTCGGAATTAAAAGTAGCTTAGATCGCTCCCTGCAAAGTTTGCTATATGCCTGTAAAAGGCCTGTCAGAATCAGTTTAGGAATTTAGTTTAGAAACTTTAGAAATATTGTTTAGCAGTAAAATGTTTGGCTTTACCTTCTCTTGCAAGGACGTAAAGATTTCGTGGGTTACCCGTTAGCAAGTCATGTCAAGTTGACCACTGGGTCTACATTTATTGTCGATCCGAAAGCCACTTTTAGTGGGAATTATAATCTTTTAAAATGGAAAGAAATCCGTTAGTCGGTATTCGTTCGATTAAAACATTTTTTTTTTGCTGTACCACTAATTCTAACAGCCCTAACAATATTTCGGCCTAGATGCGAAACTTGAGAGCAATGGAACACCCACGTTTAGCCTTAATTTGTGAGAAGGCACTGCTGACAGCTCCAAAGAGTTAAGAAACTCTTTTGGGTATGAAGTGACATGCTCAATGTCTATTACATTATCCTCAGATAAATATTCTATAATTTGACCTTCTTCCATTAGATTAGTCGATGCTGAAATTGCCCTTTCACACAACCATTCTTTATTTCCCAACTCCTCCATACTGTGAACAATATTACAGAATTCACGATTTAATGTAATCATTACGTTAGCATATACAGTAATACGATCTTGACCGATTTTAAAAAGAGCATCTGCATATTGCCCTGATTCTGTATCCCTCCTACGATTCTTTGGTTGTTTTTGATATCTTAATTGGTTTGGTAACCGCCATTTCAAAGCTTTATCAATCCCGTCATACCTGCACCTTCTTGCGCTCTTCATCATTATAGGGGGTATTCAATGTATATGACATCTTGGTGAAGTCTGCGTAGGAACTTCTCAAAGCATTTCCCGTCTTTCATGCAAGGAGATAGTGGATTTTTAGCGCCACATGGACCGTGGATCATATTTTTCACAAAAATCGATCAGGTATTTTTGCGCTGATGATGTTATCAATTTCATTGGATCTCAACTTATCTTTTAACTAAAGTGAAATGTGGACATGTGGTAAACCTCGCTACTGTCATTCTATAGTATACATGAAACATGAAACATAAAACTTCTACATATATTTTTCCTTGAGTTGTATAGCCGACATAAGTTTTTTTTTTTCTTTTAACCTAAAAACTCGTGCAACTATAGCATGTCTATCAATAGCGATTTGTCCTGATAATAATTCATCGACTAATTGAAATGAATGCGTCTTGAGTATAATCGTGCAAATATCTCAGACTGACTTGTTACTTGGGGTCCCGGTCGATATGGACGACTTCATTACGGAATATTTTAAAACGGAATATGGTACATTACGGCTTGAGATACAATGCGACTTGTATCAAAACGGCACATTTTAAAACTTTGTAACGATTTCGGTTATACGGCGAGGTGATTTTCATACGATAGTATATTAAATATAATTTTTTCCCCCCTTCAATACCTTCAATGAATTTTCTGTAACCAGATTTGTACTAACGCTTAACGAAGTATTGTTGTGAATTCAATAAGAAAGCAAAAATATCAAGATTATAAAAATATTTTATGTAAACAATGTTTATGTACCTTAAGCTAAGGGTGAATGTAATCATACCTTCTGGAAAAATAAATATAAAGGATTAAAAGAACGGAGGATTTTCTTTGATTCGTGTAACTGCCATTATTTCAGAGATGACAATGAGATAGTGTTCAACGTTCAACAATTAATCTGGTAATTGGTTTATTTTTTTATTGTTAGTAATATGCTCAAGGGTAGGTTAGAGTTTGAGAGGAAATTTCCTATGACTATAATGAATAAGTAAATTTGAATATGTTCTAATTCACGGGAATTATAATGGGATGAACGGGTACGTGATGTTGAACTAATTCGGTGAATGCCACCTTCCCCACCACACAGGATTTTTTTTATGTTTGTTCGGATGGTAGATGCTTCTTTGTCTATAGTATGTACATCTAGGTTGTGGTTCTTTTTCCTTATTTCAATTTCGGTTTGTTTTTGGCACACATAACCCCTTTAATTAAAAGTAATGATGTCTATTTTCCAGTTGGTTGCTACCTTTTATGAAGTAACATTTTTAAGTAGATTCTCGGTAATTTAGGAGCTAAATTTAAACTCTAAAAATTGTAGGAACTTAGACCTATGAATATACTGGAAATGTATTGAACGTACTGGAAATCTAAAGAGAATTCCATTAATCCTATTAATTTATCATGAAAGTTGACAAAAAGTAGGCACCAGGTTTGGGGAATAAAACCCTTTACTATTCAACGTAACAGAGTTGACTAGAATTATAATATGAGTAGCAGTTTCGTTTAAAGTATAAACAATTACGAGGGATTTTTTGTAGTTAGCCTTTCAGCACTTTTTAACTATAAAACTAACGTCCGTGGAATCGAAAGTACTTTTTCGACCATAGGGCAGTCGTGCACAAATTATAAATCTTGGGTTAGTGACATATGTAATCATAACTATTGTTAAGCTTTATTTAAGACTCAAAACGACCATATGTATAAAATTAAATTAAACGTTTATTTTTATTTCTAGCCTTTGCAGACCTTAATAAAATAATGAGGTCAATCAGTTTTCTAAAAATTAAGCACAAAAATTTGTGCGTTAAATTACTAATACAAACAATGAAAAATTGAGCTTTCATTCTGACAAATTATGTACTCACTTAGAATTTATAAGAGAAGTAGGGATATTCTTTAATTTTTTTCTAGAAAAATCAATTTTTCGGTAAATTACGAATATTTCAATTAAAAAATTACCGACAACCTAAAACAAAACTGATATTGTAGTAGCTACTCTCAGTTACTGAGCAACCATTTTCTATATTACCGCGCGTTCTTTTTTTTTTTTTTTTTTGAAGAACTCGTCATAAATAAAATTTCAAATTTTCGATATAAAATTGCTAAGAGGGCCAAAGCTTTCAAATTGGTTAATTACATTAAAAATTAATGGTTGAAAAAATCTACAAAAAAAGGTTCAAGTACTTCTTCCAGAATTTTCAAAGTTCGATAATTCAGAAGAATATATTAAATCCAAATTTGATTTTAAATATCTAAGTAAAAATAATTTGACACAAAAATTAAAAACGAACCAATTTCAGGTCGGGTTGCGGTCAAATTAGAGAAACGTTTTCTTTAATCAAATTTAGAATAGCTGTAAGCTCAAAAATGTTTAGCTTTAATTTTAGTTTAGTCATTTCGGTATCTGTTCTGCTCCACTCATATATCCAGTTAAAATATTTAGTTCCGGAGATTACACAGCTACATCTAATTTTTAGTAGTTCCTTATATAGAATCCTCTCGTGTTTTTTAAAACCAAGCCTAACAATATTCTGGAATTCTACAATTTTTGTGTATAGGATTTTTTTTACCTGTAAATCGGACGAAAGTGAAAGAATATTTTGGCTTGGTAGAGCATTTTTTTAAATTGGCAGGACTAGGATATGAGACATCTGAAATATTTGCACAATTATGTCCAAAATGCTTCACTAAATTCATTATTATTTAATTTAATAAAATTTTTAGGAGCCCTGGATTTTATTTTTTCGAATAAAATTCGAAACGAATCCAATGTCATGGAAATTATTCGTCTTAAAGTTAAAAGCCATTCCCACACATATGAAAAGATTTATATCAAATATATTTGCTTTAAAGAAACGTGTACTATTTATCGCTGTACAAATTGAGCAGAGATGCAATTAAGCGATTAGATACAAAAACATACAGTTGCGTCCAGCAATGAGGAAATTTTGCATCGCTGTTCTGTACTAAACGCGACCAATAATTTAAATCATTTGATTTAAAGCAAGCACATACAAAATATTCACATATTTCGACCAATGATGTGGCTGGAGTGCTAACACCTCTCAAGGCTTCCATTATTTTTAATGAACCAATTATATTATTTAGAAATAATTTCTTCCATCATACTTGTCGAATTTCAACATAACTGTTGAAAAAAAGTTCATCGAAATTGACCATATTCCAGAACTACAACTAAAACTCATTTTAGAATCTCTTTTCCATCACACTTATCGAATTTCACCATAATCAGTTAAAAAATAGCCAAGTTTCATTATAATTGGCCATATTCCAGAATTACAACTAATATCAGTTTTAAAATACAATTTCCATCGTATATGGTATCATATTCGATTAATAAATAGCCAAGTTCTACCCTAATTGGCCATATTTCAGAACTTCATCTAACATCCATTTTAGTATTTCATTTTCATGTTTAGTATTCCAGTTCCATATGCCGTTTTGAAATATGCCATATAGTGTACCTTATGTCATATTTTCATATTCCATTTTGAAATATTTGCGTCATTTGCGACAGCATCTTGGAAGTTAGTATAATTCTCCATTCAACTTAGCTTGATTTAATTATATATTTCGCAGTCAAAATCATTTTCTCGTATGGTATCCATAAAAGTCTATACAAAGCACTTTTTGGTTTGGCAAGGAGAGGCCTATTATAGGGTTGATTGGCAGCATTTGAAAGTGGACACCTTCCTGCTCCTCGATGAAAATTAGCGAAAATTGCAATGCATCATAATATTTATAATATACTTATATACACATACATATTATGTATCAGGCACCCTGGTTAATCTGTCATCATGGACATGTAAAACGATGTCGCGAGTTGCGAACTATTTGCCTGTAACCATGTTCATGCAATATTCTCTAAATTTTAAGAAAAATCTCTTTTTCAACGCCTTAGACATTTTGACCTTCATTGATTTCATCCACCATGAAGTAAATCTGTAAAAATGTTTGCTGATTATTACCTGGTGGAAACAAACAACCAATTGTATGGTAAATTTGACTTTAGACAGTAAAAGTAGGTGAAGACCCTAGCCATTATGACTTCTCTATCTACACCAAATGAAATCATCTGGAAAATATAAAATAGTTTTTCAAAATAAACCGGTTTTAAAGGGTTTAGCGGAAACGGCGTTTGACGCTCGAAGAGGATAGACGTATGTTTGTTGTCCTCTTCGAAAATTTAATTTATTTTTAAAAATGTGTAAAGTGCTTATATATACATACATATGTATATCATTTAATTGAAAAGTGTATTATCTTAGTTTCGTTGAACCGCATAATGTAGTTTTCGCTTATATTTGATTAATGTCGGGTGTGTTTTTGTATGTTTAATATGTGTAGTGATCAAAAGTGTAGTGAAGTGCAGAAAATAAACAGTTGAAAGCAAAAAAAAAGAAGAATTGACCAAGGAGAAATGTGTTCAAAAAAATATTAACGGTACTATCCAGATATCGTTAGAAGGTATTTTCATATCACATGTATTGGTATATATGTATATGTATGTGTGATATGAATTGTGTAAAATTTTGTTTGTTGTCGTTGTTTTTATTTTATTTTATTATATGATGTTGTTTTGAAACAGGTATTCTTCACATGCATTGGTTTGTATGTGTTGGTATAAAAATGAACTGATTTTGTTTTCATTTTTTATATAAATATTTTATTGTTTTAACGTTTTGCTTCGTGTATGTAAATTTTATTACTTTACATTCTAATTAGGGTTTCTGAAAACCTGGGTTTTAAAACCCGACGATCTCAGGTCCAATATTATGGAAACCCGACAGATCCGGGTCGGATTTCGGGCTTCGGTTACCTCCTCTAAAAAATCTGGGTAATAGTGGGCACTAAAGGCCGAAATGACAAATTTTGTTTGCAGTTGGAAGGAAAATAAAAAACGTTTTCTTGTGCATCGTTCGAAACGCCGGTTTGTGATAATCATCGAACGCACTTTTGTCACAATTGCGCACTGTAAATTCCTTTTTTGTCGCTAATTATTGTTAGTATTTTATAGTTTTTGTATTTGCAACAATAAAGACTCATTTTGTGCCAAATAATTACCGCTCCGTTTATTATGATATGCCTGAATCCGTAAACTATTCTTCACTTTCAGGTGCTTAAATAATTCATCTTTTTGGAGCCCACGCCAAAGACACTATATTTTCTTGAAAGCTCATAGCATAAGCTACAAAATCCTATAACCGATTTTTTTTTAAATATTTGTTTAGTGTAGTTACGAATTTTGTAACAAAATTCGATTATTTCCGCTTTTTCGACTATTCTTCAATTTTTATTACCAACGGTTTTAAACTTTGGATTTTGGCAACTTCTGGGCCATATAGTAGACACTTCAAGAAGTAACCCAGAATTTTTTCAGATTTTTTGAAAGCTTAGAAAACTTAGAAAACCCAACTGTTCTCTAAATGACCCAGTGTACACACTGTGTCTCAAAAAATATAGTGTACACACGCAGGGTTAAGGAAAGCCAAAGCTTTAAGAGACTCATCCTCCAATGCCGATCTAAGTTTGGTGTAAAAATTTGCAGACACCGAGAATGTTCTTTCATTATCCGTTGAACTAGGTTTCATTGTGCATAGCGCGACATAGAGCAATTTTATTTTTGCAATCCACAATCCTTTCCTTCATGTATTTTAGTGTAATATCGGCTGAATAGAGAGCTGTATCGCTACGGCTTAGGACTTCAACTACCAATTTGGCAGGTTCGAGTACATTCACTAGGTTTTTAAGCACTTCAAAATCTATTAAATAAAACATTTGTGGACAGTTTAACTCTTAAAGTCTGTTCGATGAATTGCTGATGTTTCACGAAAACACTAATCACATTCACCAAAGAACTTGTAAAAGTTTTGCAGTTCAAAATGAGCTCTTTGGTGTAACCGAGCACTGCCTCGATTTTATCTTGTATAGGATTTAATTTCTATAATAGAAAAAGTTTTAAAATACTTTGCCACCTTTCGAACATCGGCGATAATCTGATCAATGCTGACTGCTTTCACAAAGTTTTCTTCTTCAGTTCCGAATCAGGTCGAATCTTCAGTTTGTGAATAGCATGAGACAAATTTGGTAAAATGTCGCAAATTCTGTACCAAAGATGAACATAACAGAAGCACCGCCTATGGATCCGATGACGTGTTGCTGGTAATTTATTTCAAACGATTTTAAGTGATTAGTAATTGCTTCATGTAATATTAGCCGCATTTCTTGACGCATAGTGATCCAGATCGGAGATATTTACGAAATTATCCGATTTATTTGAGTGTTTCATTATTATTGCATATCGTTTTGGGGAACTTAGCATTAACTTGATTAATAGGATTTTGCTTAGTAGTAGTAGTAGTAACATTAAATTAATTGACAAAAAATTCCATATTTATACAAATTTTTGGAATTTTTCGAAATTTTCGAAGGTTTTCTAGATGTTTACAGGCTCTTATTCATTAATATCTAAATTTTTCGGTATTATTGAAATTGTTGAAGATCAATCGAGATTCACATAATATCGAGATTATTCGATTTTTCTAGGATCATTCGGGGATTTTTAAAGATTTTCAAATTTATTTGAATTTTGTATGGCAATGTTCTGATCATAGGTTTGAGTTGTGGGAACTCGCAGAGTTACCCCGCATCCCCAATGAAATAGTTTTTACTTTGCCTCACAGGATTGTATGAATTTCCAACATAACGAGCAAAAATTTGTGTTCGGTATGTTTGAAATGCATACAATCCTTTAAGGCAAAAGTTATGTTATTGGGGATGCCGTGTTACACATTTAAATCTGACTCGTGATATTTAGATGACTTTTCGAGATTTCGATATTTTTACAATAAATGTATTTACATTTTCCATGGCGGTGATTAACGCGTATAGAATTTCCTTTGGTTTGACATACTTACGATTTACAGATGACTCGATAGTTGAGAACTTTCCAGAATATTCAAGATACTTTGAAAATTCGACATTTTTCAGATTATTTCGAAATTCTTGATATTTTTCAAATTATACTCGAAATTTGTGATGCTTGAGTTGATTGCAAGAAATTTTGTTTTGTTTGAGACCATTGAACTGTGAATGGGAAAAAATAAGTGTTTTAACTAAAAGCTTGTTCATAGGTACAAGAAGCATTTTAGGGGCCCAGGTTAAATTTTGCAGGTGGCCCAAAAGCTGTAGTTACGCCGTGCCGCTGCTCACAGGTATCTTTTTTGATAATGGGTTGAGCATACTCCAGGAATGTGCTATACATACATAAAATCACCATATAGATAACTGGTTTAGCTGAACTCTCTGTTAATTAAAATTGCTTTTAATCACGATTCGGTATTTTTCTAGGAACAGAGTTTCAACAATTTCTCCTCGAATATTATGAACATCCCAATGATACTTTGCAAGGTGTTTAGCAACAAATTATAGTCACTTAAAACTTATTAGTTTTTGTAGTTGATCAAATTATTGTACAAATCAAACTCTCCCTTTCCCAAATTTAACCTTTTTCAAATTAAATTCAACAACTTTTTTGAACAATATTGAATTTGTTTATAAAAAAAAAGGTTGAATTTGAGTTAAAAGGTTGATTTGAAGTATAAAAGCACAAATTTGGAGTGCAACTCTATATTACAAATAAATCAACCCTACAAACACTACAATCGTTATTGTTTGATAACTGAATCTCGGATATTCACAATCAGCAACCGAGAAGAAATTGATGGACCTGTCTTAAGAAAACCCTTGAATAACCCTCAATAAGCCCTAAAAGCCGAACCGGAGACTAGAAATACCGACAAAAAGGATACACCAAGTATTAAAAGTTTCGAGAAAACTGTTAACCTCCCTTCCCTTAATGGAATTTAACTAAAGATATCAAAGCCATGAGAGTAAAATTGAGAGAAAAAGAAAATCAATGATTCAGCGTTACCTGCAGGTAATTAATTACGGAAGGCAACCAGAATAGTAAAAAAGGAATGTATTATCGAGGCCACCAATCAGGCAACCAGATGGACACTGGTCTAAATGTGCACCAAATGAACAAACGAATAGCAACGTATTATCAGAATAAATCGAGGGCAAGATTTAAGTTTTTAATAAGCATTTATTTAAGAAGTTTGTGCGCACTTTTGAACAAATGTCATTTAAATCGAAATAGAATTTTTTTTTTTCATCACCGTTTGATATCATTAGTTTCCATTCTAATCAATTTGTCCGTCAAAATTTGATGTTAAACAATTTGTGAACCACCTCCAAGTACAACGCTTAAGTTTGTTCTAACTTGCTAAAACCAAACTAAAGGCTTGCTCCAAAATTCATCAATTAATCAAACTTTCCGGGGATTTATGAAATCCCTTAAAATAATCCTACATTATATAGTTTTGTTGTAAATCCAGATTCAAAATCGATTTAATGTGCAGTATAAATGGAAATGCAACAGGTACATATAAAAATTTCCTAAGGTATTTTCATATTTTTCAACTTATGTACAAAAATAAAATAAAATTGTTAGCTACTAACCTGTTCAAAACAAATATTACATTATTATATTTTGACCCACTGTATAATATCCTCCAAGAGTACAAAAAAAAAATGTTTCACTCAATGGGTGATAGAAACCCCAATCACATATTTAGCACAAAACACTAAATTAAATTTTAACACTTTAAGCTTTAAAATATATTTTGATCAATAATGTTTAATCATTTTTTTTTGCACAATACACAAAAATACATTACACAAATAAACTTACTCACACACATGCACACATACATACAAAATTTTCTAATACTTTAATAATTTTCACTTGAAACTTAAACCGATAAAAGTTCACTCAAAACACGCCACTAACACCAAAAAAAAATTTTCACTCACGTTATACGTTATTGGTATATACATAGAAAAGCACAAAAATCATAATTTGTATTCAATAAATTCCACTTTACATAAAAAAAAAAAAACAACAAAACACTTTACTAAAATAACGATAAAACAAATTGAAAATAGCGAAAAACGTTTTTCTTTTTTATTTTCTCGAATTTTGTTTTTTTTTTTTTTGTTTGCTTTTTTTCACAATTTAAATTATATCCCTGAGGTATGATCCGAGTTTATTGAAAGATGCTGCCAAACTGAAAATAAAATTGTAATTTAAAACAACAACAATAACAATGAGGAAAAACTAAAACAGAAAAATGAGGAAAATTCAACAACCGATGAGAGAGATTTTGGATGTTGCGAGAAATTTTTGTGTTCATTTTTATTTCCATCACTGTAGGTAAGCAAAAGAGAACCGGATTGTTGTAAACTCGTATTTCACTAATTTTGCCAACAACTGTAATGAATGGAGAGCTTTTTTGCGTTCCCCTCTTTTGATGGGAATTTATTTGATTATTTGGTGTGTAATTCGCAAACTCAAAGTTTTTCGGGGTATTTTTGTTGTTGCTGTTGTTTTTGCGATATGAACAGAAAATAATAACAAACCGCATATTATAAGAAATCGTGACGCGGCTCCTTCGCGACGACGGAAAACCAAAGATAAACGAATTTGATTTTTTTTTTTGCTTTAGTTTTAAAGCGTTTAACAGTGAGATTGTATTGTTTGATGTTTATGCTGAACTATATTTAGATAAGCTTCAAACGTGAATGGTCACGTGTTTTATAAAATTTAATTTCTCGGAATAACCTATAAAATCTATGATTAAAAATTAAAAATCAAAATTTTACAAAAAAAAACATCAAATTTCTTTTATTTCGTTTAAAATATTAGATATTTCTATAATTAATGCCCATGTACGATACTAAATCGCAGTTACAATTAGGATAAACACATTTTGTAGAATTATACAAATTTATAGAATTTATAAAGTTTATGGAATTTGTAGTAATTATATAAATTCTATAAATTTAAAAATATCTTAAAACGCTAAAAATTCTAACAATCCGATAAATTTAAATTCTACAAATTCTGCAAGGTCTAAAAATCCAATAAATACCATAAATTTTATAAGTTTTAATACGTCATAAACTCTATAAATTTTTAAATTTTTGGAATTTTATAAATTATATCATACAAATTCTACAAATTTTATAAATTCTCTAAATTTTTGTAGGTTCTTTGAGTTCTTAACATTTCTATAAATTCAATAATTTCTAAATTTTTTAAGTCCTTTAAATTTTATAAGATTTATAAATTCTATGAATAAAGTTTAAAAATTCAGTAAGTTCTCTACATTCTGCAAATCTCTAAATTCTTTAGTTCTTATAAATAAATTAAGGTCAATAAATTCTATAAATTTTATAAATCTTTTAAATTCTGCAAAGTCTATAAATATTAAAAATTCTAATATGTATGTACCGTTTATTTTGAAAGTGGTTTAAGTTCATATTTTGTTGAAATGAGATGGGATTTTGAATTTTCTTATTTTTTGCATAAGTTTTAGGGATTTTTATTTTTGGTTTTAATTTAACTTGTTATCATCAACTTAATTTTTGGAAAAATGAACTTACACCACTTTCAAAATAAACGGCCCATATGTTTATAGGTTCTATCAATTCTATAAGAATAATTGTGGAGTTTATACAAAATCTATAAATTCCTTGAATTTTATAGATCTATGGGTTCTATAAATTGTGACAAACCCAAATTTTCGTTATTCTAAAAATTCCATAATTTGTATAAATTTTATCAATTTAATAAATTCTATGAATAATTCTATAAATTCTATGGATAAAGTTTTAAAATTCAGTAAGTTCTTTAAATTTAAATCAAATCTAATAAATTCTTTAGTTCTTATACTGTAAATTCTATAAATCTTAAAAGTCCATTAAATTCTATAAATTTTATAAGTTCTACAAAGATTGTATTTATTATAAATTTTAATTAATTTTATTTCATAAACTCCAAAAATTCTATAAATTGTATAATTTCTTGAAATTTTAAAGATTCAATGGGTTCTACGAATAGTTCAAATCTGTCAGTTCTATAAATTCTACAAATTCAAATTGGACTTACTTTAAAAATTCCATAAATTCTATAAATTCAATAAATTCGACAAATTCTACAAATTTTAGGATTTCTAAAATTATTTTAATTTTTATAAATTTTATAAATTCACATTCTTTGAATTCAATAAATAGAATAAATTCTGTAAAGCCTAAAACTTCAGTAGGTTAGGTCAGTTGAAGTGGCACAGAATTTATCCCCTTCGCTCCTTCTGGAACCTTTTAAAGATACTTTTCGAGATCCGGTAGGCTGCCATCCTGAACTTAACTAAATATTTATGTCTTCTGTGTGCTAATGCCGGACATGAGCCAAGGGAACGAACCAAAGTCTCTTCTTCCTCTCGTTCTTAATTCACGAGAGCTTAATGTTTCGGGGTGCCGCAAATCTAGTTTTAAATCAGACTTGAATTAGAGGGTTAGGTGGATTTTAGGACAGTAAAAGTTAAAAAATTATAAAGAAATTTTGTAAAAGTCAAAAATGTTTGTAATATTTACAAAATGTTGTATAAATTTATAAAGTATTCTATCAATTTATTAAAATTGAGTCATAAATACAAAATGTTTGTTATTCTTTCGCTACATTTTGTAAATTTTACAGAGAATCGTACCTTTCACAAGTTTTTTTGTAAACTTGTAGAACATAATTTATTTTTTGCTACAAATAAAAATAAATCAGTTTATGTTTAGTAGTCACAGATTAAAGCCGGTTACAGCGATAGGCACTCGTCCTGCTCACCTATGAGAAATTAAAATCTATGCGAACCAGATGAAAAAGCGATTCACTTTCCTCGTTGATAGCAACAACATTTTGCTGGATGATTTTGATTTACTAGCGCTAGCACAACGAGTAATAGAGCCAGAGGTCTTACCAGAGCTTGAAACAAAATCCAAGAACGAGCTTTTCGAAGAGGCCAGAGATGTTTCCGATGAAGAGACACGGAAAAGTGATACAACGATATGATTATTACGACATGACCAAACTGGTTCGATGATTTGCGCGATAAGCTATCTAGCGTTAATCTTTTAATTTTGGTACATTGAATTTTATTGTTGTTCCGGCAACACACAATTGGTAAATGGTTGAATGGTGATAAATGGTGAATATGAAAAAGAGGTCTAGATGAGCATAGAGGAAAAACAGTAGACGACGGCCTCACGGAATGACAGTTAAATAAAGATATGTATTACCCTAATAATAAAACCGAAGATTTAATTGAATAATCCAATTGATCACGGAATACCACAAAAAGTATTTCCGAATTTAAAAAAATCCAAATAGGCTTGCCTATCGCTAAATTAGGATTGTGCGACTTGGCAAGGAGCTGCGTGAAGTGTCAAACAGCAAAAAAAAAAAAATATTGAGACATACCAAAAGTTCTCTGAAAAGTAATGAGGAAGTTATATAACTTAAATTGGAATCCTCAGTTTTCAAAGAAATAGGAAATTTTTTTGTTTTGAAACAAATAAAAACTACAGCACACCATCCTGTGGCAAACGAGTTGCTCGAAACATGCGGTATTGCGATTCAAAATTAAGGGAGTAGACGTTCTTACTATACCATTCTTTTAGATATGAGAGTAAATTTTAAACCAGTTTATTTAAATTACAACTGGTACAAAGAAACAACTTTTATCCATCCTAAACTCAAAACTTGTTCATTCATATGGTTTGTTAAAATCGATGCGGCGTTCACACTCCGTTACAGTAATCTTATGACGGTCATTTGCTGTGTTCCAACGACAGGCAAATAAAATCTACATCAACGCAAATATTATTATAATCTTCAAAACTTAGGTACTTACAGAAATAATTTCGCCATAAGTTCCATAAATATTTTTATTCGCAACAAAAACATGGCGTCACTATGAAATTTGTAATGCCAATGTTTTTTGTTTGTTTAAATGTACACTGCACTGTAGGATATTGCATATTAATTTCCAATTTTTTGCAATAAAAAAAACTCAAATTATTTTCATAATAAATATTACAGTTTTAAATAATAATAAACTAATTATTATAAGGCTGCCAGATATCAAAATGGTCAAAGCAGACATTTTATGGATTTCTGATATCTAGCAGGGACAGGGAGGGACATGTTTTAAATTTTGTTTTGCGACACATATTAACATAAAACAGTACTTTTCAGTGTTTTTTTAAATTCATTTATTGTATAACAAAATTATTAATTAAATAACATAAAATAATTTATGAATCCATTTATAAAATTTCTAATAAATAAATTATGGAAACATAAAAGGATTTATTGTTTCTTAAAAAAATAGTTAATTATGAGTAGTTAAATATATTTAATTATATTTATTGCTGTTTAATTACAGCCTGTGCAAACAAAGTACCAAGTACCAAAGTTAATTTATCACCTCCCCATATATTATTATTGAAAATCGAAAAACTCCGTTCTACTGCCGCATTTGTTGCAGGTAAACAAACACAAGCATATTTCTAGCAACTTCAATAAATTTTCATGGAGAATTTCGTTTTCTTTTTAAATGTGTAAGTATATCGACCCATTTTTTATCAGATTGCTCTTTATTACTATTCCAGTTTAAAGAGTTTCAGGAGACAAAAAAATATTAACACGGCTTATTTCGTCTGATAGTTTTAGATCATCGATATTCATATTGGTTTTGAATATCTCCATTAATTTTTCAAGGCAATGAATTACTTCATTTTTCTACAATTTTTTTTAATAATGTCCATTCAAAAATGTTTATTTCTTCCAATGGGTTTGTCCATTCATTTAAATAGCATAAGCGTAGGAACTTAGGAAGACCAAAATATTTTCCGATAGTAGATTTAGTGTTGGTTGATGAAATCACATTTCTCTTTGTTTTTTTTTTAAATTATGAAAAAGAGTTTGTATTTCGAAACAAAAGCATAAAGAAGGACAAACTGTACAAAAAGCATGAAAGCAGGACAAAGAGGGACATAATTTCTCGGAATGACAAACGCTGCCAAAACGGGGCTGTCCCTCCCAAAACGGGACGTATGGCAGCCTTAATTATTAAGATATACGCGTCGCGTAGTCAAATGAATTCTTACTACAGCGATGCACACACATACTCACTACTAAAATGACATTTCAAACGAAATGAAACAAAAACGATTAAGCATATTTAAAAAGGCCGGTTTTACGAAACACCACATAATTTATTTGAAAGGCATTTTCTTGTAAAAGATGTATGTATGTAATAATTTAGTGGTTTGTGTATCGGGTGATTATACAAATTACATATTTTACAAGAAATACCCTTCAATTTGTGTACGAATTTTTTTATAAGAACAAAAGCGTGCTAAATTTAATTTTGCCTCACATATAAAATTTACTTTTTTCACATTTAATTAAAGCTTAAGGCATTTAATAATTTCATTACTTCTTTAATAATCAACGTCATCAACTCATAATAGTATCTGTTTCTTTAACTAAAAAGAGACACAGGTGGCCTATCTTTAACCTCGAAGGGCACTTCCATCTTTTCAAAATTAACGTCCTTTGGCGACGCAAAAACGTGTAAAAACGAGCAAATTTACCGTTCCGTTAATTTTGAACGTTTTGATGTCATAAAATTAATTAAAAGGACTACATAGCGTTAATTTTCTAAGCGTTAAATCAAAAAAATTAGTTTGAGGAATTTTGACCATTTTGTTTGTAACGTCACCAGCGATTTGTTTATTCTTTCCGTTTTTGAAGAACTGATGATGACTAGGAATTTTTTGTGCATTTTCTGGGAATTTTTGGAAATTCTTGGGCATTTTCAGGGAATTTTGGAATTTTTAGGGAATTTTTGGAATTTTTTGGGGAATTTTTCGGGAATTTTTGGGAATTTTGGAATTTTTTGGAATTTTTGGGGAATTTTGGGGAATTTTGAGAATTGTTTGGTCATTTTTTGGGAGTTTTTTGAATTTTTTGGGAATTTTTGGAATTTCTTGGACATTTTCTGGGAATTTTTGGAATTTGTTGGGCATTTTCTGGGAATTTTTGGAAATTCTTGGGCATTTTCTGGAAATGTTTCAAATTTCAATCAAATCAATAAAATGAGTTTTGAGGAATTTTGATCATTTTGTTTCTAACGTCACCAGCGATATGTTTATTCTTTCCGTTTTTGAAGAACTGATGATGACTGGGAATTTTTAAAATTTCTTGGGCATTTTCTGGGAATTTTCGGAATTTTTTGTGCATTTTCTGGGAATTTTTGGAAATTTGGGCATTTTCAGAGAATTTTGGAATTTATTGGGAATTTTTAGGGAATTTTTGGAATTTTTTGGGGAATTTTTCAGGAATTTATGGGAATTTTCTAATTTTTTGGAATTTTTTTTTTATTTTTCGGGAATTTTTGGGAATTTTTAGGGAATTTTTGGAATTGTTTGATCATTTTTTGGGAGTTTTTTGAATTTTTTAGGAATTTTTGGAATTTCTTGGACATTTTCTGGGAATTTTTGGAATTTGTTGGGCATTTTCTGGGAATTTTTGGAAATTCTTGGGCATTTTCTGGAAACTTTTGAAATTTTTTGGGAATTTTTGGGAATTTTCTGGGAACTTTTGGGAATTTTGGAATTTTTTGGGAATTTTTGAAATTTTTTGGGAATTTTTAGTTAATTTTTGGGAATTTTTGGAATTTTTTTGGAATTTTTTGGAAATTTTTGGTATTTTTGGGAATTTTTGGGAATTTTTTGGGAATTTTTGGGAATTTTTGGAATTTTTTGGGAATTTTTCATATTTTTGGAATTTTTTGGGAATTTTTTGGGAAGTTTTGGTATTTTTGTGGTGTTTTTTGGTAATTTTTTGGTTATTTCTTTTTCCTTTCACTCAACTTTCATACAGCGATCTACTTTCAAACCGTTATACCTCTCATTTTGATAAATTCATACATACTCTTGTATTAATTTTTCCCCATTCGTAATAACTCATTCAAGTTTCTTGCATTCATCAGGACATCGAACATTTCTCTATTTTGGCTAAATTTTGATTATTTAAGAATTAGATGTTCGATGTCCTCCACAACCACACATCTTTCATATAAATCAGCCTCACTCAAATGACGTTTCTTTAAGCATTCTTTCGAATTACCATAATTCAATCTCACCCGTTCTGTCGTTCGTATCATATTAGTATCTCTTTTGATTTCCTTAAAAAAGGTTTCCTCAAAGGAGCACTACACCATTCAAAGTACTTCTTTCCTTTTACCCTACTCTTTTCAATAAATTCATTCTAACATTATGTTTACATTATTGTAAACTTGGCAACATAGTAAATAGGTATTGAAAATAGTTAAATTACCGAGTTGCGAAGATACCTTAGTATAGATCAGCCATTTCACAGCTATAAAAATTCAAAACCTGCAATTGTGCTTCTATTGCGGTTCTTGATGCCTCTAATGAAAGGTCTCGGAACCTGTAATTTTCGTGCAAACGCGCATTTAGATTGCTTCATTATTTCCAGAGATTTCAAAGAAAATTTAATTTTTTGGAAATCACCTTACTATAGATCAGCCGATTTGGGGCCAGAAAAATCCAAAATCTGCAATTGTGCTCCGATTGCGGTTCGAAACCTGTAATTTTCGTGCCAACGCGCATTTAGATTGCTTGATTATTTCCAGAGATTTCAAAGAAAATTCGATTTTTTGAAAATCATCTTACTATACATCCGCGGATTCAGGGCCATAAAAATCCAAAATCTGCAATTGTGCTCCGATTGCGGTTCTTGATGCTTCTAATGACTGTTTCCACACATTTCATAGAAAATTGTTTGTTCTCAACTAGTTTTTTGTGAAAAGTGCATATGGCAAGTTTTGATAATATGGTACTCAATTATGGAACTCTAATTGTAAGTTAAATCTACTTTAATCACATCGTCCTGCACCGTCCCGAGTCAAAGTGTTTAAAAATGTTACCAACAAATTTTCTAGGCCAACCTTTATATAAAATCATAAATATTACAGATACAACATAAACTCAATTTTGTATTACTACAAAGAACGTGCGGTCAGCAAAATTCCCATAAATTTTGGTGTCCAAATTTGTTTTTTATTTTTTTGTACAACAATGGTTAAAATAAAATTTTTCTGTATTTCATGTAAATTTCAGATAAAATACACTTTCCAACTATTATTATCAGATGAAATTTTATTTTTCCCATTTTTATATTTTTCGTTTTACATAATTTTTCATAAAATTTATTAATGAGGGATAAACGCAAAAAAAATATAAAAAATTTAAAAATCAACATAAACATTTTTTTTTTGTACCCCTAAAATGTCGTTTCGTGTATTTAATGGGGATTTCCCCTATATGCAAACTCTGTTGTATAAAATCACAGCACATTTACATACATAAAACTTATGCAAATATTTTTCGGTAAATACCATAATATGTAAATTGAAGATATATCCCTAAATTTATGTAATAATGAAATTAAAAACTTTTCTTCACATTTAAATAGATTTTCTTCTTACATACATATTATATACAAAAAGCTAACCTAAAAAACAAACTTAATTAAATTTATCCCAAAAATTATTAAGAAAACAATAAAATATTTCTTTGGTACGAGTATTTCTCAAAAGTTTTCGTAAAAACAAAAAAAAAAAGTTGGTACTAAAAAGCTCTAAAAATTCGCTTCAAGCTTTTATAAATTTGGAAATATTGTATTTTCTTTCTCACTCCCACTCTCGCATTCTTGGTAATTTTTATTAACACTATGATTATAACGATAATAGAGTATTATGAAAGTTTTTCGAAATTAGATTTAATTTGTTTTGGGTATTAGTAACACTTCTTCTTAGGAATACGTTTGTTAGTTTGAATAAATTTTTCGGGTATTATTATTGTAAATAAAAGATGTGAAACGTCTCGAATGATTTAGGCGTACGCTTAGAATTCCGCAGTTTAAATTATTACAAACATTTTAATACCAAGCATTGTCCGAATGCAACTCCTCTTTCAGCGGGGATTAAATTGTATGCGCCAACAAGCACTACTATTAGAATTGGAATTTTTTAAAGGAATTTGATAGCATCCCATCAGATACAGCATCACTAAAAAGTATTACACTAGTGGAGAGCTTTTTCAACATAAAGCATAAACAAAACAAAATCTCAATTTTCATTAATCCAAAAAGCTTTCATATTTTGTACTCATGCTGCTCGTCATTTATTTACAGCACCAAAACTTTTCTCATCATTTTGAAGAGCAATTTTCAAAATACACAAAGAAAGCAGCACATTGACTAATAATGACAATTTTTATTGAAAAACTTAAAAAAAGAAATATTTCTATAAATATGCTACGGCACACAGAGTATCAGAACAAAAAACACTGCATCCCAATGGACCAATAAATTAAAATAAACGAAACAAAACAAAATGAAAACAAGTAAAATTGTATAAATCTCAAGAAACAAAAATTTATGAAGAACCAAAATACGATGAACACAAAAAAAAAATCCAGATTCGTCCCTTTCTTTCAAAAAAAAAAAAAAAAACCCTAGCAACAACAACAAAAAATAAGAAATAAATGGTAATTTATTATATTGGTACTGTCATAAAGGGACTTTATATTACTGTGTTGCTTGCGTATTTTAGATATTATTGTTGTCTTCATTTTCGCCAGTATTTGTTAGCTTCTCCAGTTTTTCATTTTTCATTTTTTTTTTGTTTTATGAAAAATTATTTATTGTTATGCGGTATTTATTTGAATATCCGGTAAACATTTTTTTTCTTGCTATTGGTCTCCTCACAGTGTGCGTGCTCAAAAATTAAATCATAAAAAAATGTAAAACAAAATTCAAATCGACCAGAAAAATGAAAATTAATAAATTAACATAAAATTAGGTAATTTGTGGAATGTTGGAATATTCAATTTAATTGGGAGATAAAAATTTTTCTCGTTCTTCTTTTGTTAGGTTATCACAAGAAGACTTTTGGTAATAAGAAAATTATTCCTAATGAGAGATTTTTTGAATTCATCATATGATCAGAGAAATACATTTTGGCACAATAACGACAAAGGAATTATGTGAATGTTATCTCGTATTAAACTGAAATTTTAATGTTCAATTCGATGAAAATTTCAGATTAACACGAAGTAAAATTGTAAAATTTTATTATACCATCATTTAATTATAACAGTAACTATGTTTTATGGTTTTAAAATTAAATTTTTGAAAAATAGCTCAATTTGAGCTACTTACAAAATAGACTAAAATTCGCCAATTAATTTACGCAAACATTAATTGCACAAGATAATTCGACTCTTAAAATTCTCCTTGCGTAAATTAAGTTAATCTTCACGTTTAAAGTTTAGAAACTTGGCCAAACAGGATAAGTAGCACTAAGTATCAAAAACAGGAATCAAAAAAATTTACTTTAAATTTTGAGCTACTTTTGTTCAAACTTTAATTTAAAACCAAAACTAATATTTTAACAAAAAATAATTCGGCGAAATGGTCTTGGCTATTCGAGCTACTTGAAAAAACTTAAGAATTTTAATTTAAAATTCTCTTGAGGAGTCAAAGTAAAAAAAAGTAGCTCTATTCAGTTAAAGTGGTGTGATGTCAATTTTCTGGCCAGAAAGTTGAAAGAAAATGGTTGTACTTGGTTATTATTTGTTCTGTTACAATGTAATATTATTTTAATTCCCCCACCCTCCACGCTTGTTTACATTTTAATTATTGAGCAACTGTCGGTAAATTGTTTTGTAATTTATTAACAAAGTTTGTTACATAAATTTTAATTTTGGAAATTTAGTTGGGAATTATAGGCCAACTCTTACGTTTATCGTGACTTTCACGGTCAATACTTGAAGGTAAATTTTATTGTCTTAATCATGTTGTTTATGGTATTTTTGCAAACTCAAAAATGTTAAAGCCATCTTCCTGAATTCTGTAATGAATAAAAAATTAGACATTAGAGATGGTGATCTTTACTGGTTAGGACAGCATTTTGATTTAAGCCGTCAAATAGGAGATTAAATGACGAATTGCATTTTAATTTGTCAGATAGTTTTGTACATAATTTGCTCAAAGAACGGTTTGGCTTCCCAAAATGTAGGGCTAGAATGATGATAATTTATAAGAAATAATCCCTTAGAAAGATTTGATTAATCCCGGGATTTTAGAGAAGATAGATTTTTGGTGTAATTTGACTAACTAAACATACCCATCTACCCTTCCAGATTAGATCAATTATTACCTATTCGTGGTTAATAAGAAAAGATGGTGATGAAAATGGTTAAAAGAATAAATTCAAAGTTACCTCATATTTCCATAAATTTTCTATCTTATAAAATTATGCGTTCCTAAATCAGATGAAATATGATAAGTTCAAATTTTTGTGATATATACAACTATGTCGTACATGGAGAATGGTTGGAGATATGTTCTTTTACAAGGACCGATTATTTGGAATTATTTCACCATTTGGAAATGTATTTGATGTTGTACTCGGTAGGGCTAAATTTGTCTAAATTTATAACGGATTATCTACACATGGCTGATGACTTTTAAAACAAAAATAAAATAAAAATTCGTATGATGTTATTCAATTGACCGAAAGCACTTTATGCTTTTACGATTTCCAAAGGGTTGTAATTTTAAAAGTTTTGTTGTCATATAATTTCATTCGTTCCCAAACAAAATGCCTGATGTAATTGGTGCACGTACAATTTTGTTTAATTTGTTGAACTCGATGCTTTGTATTCTATTCGGCTAAATGAGATAGCAACAAAACAAAAACAAAATCAAACTTTTATGGTGGCTTTGTTGCTGTTCATCATTACAAATTCCATTTGAATCTCGTGAATAATTGAATTCCTTCGCGATTCAAATTAGAAATTTAGAATTTATTTGATTGCGTCTATGAAACATATATTAGAGCAATACCCTAATGATGATATAAAATAAAATAATCAATATGTTGATTTTTATTGAAAAACACTAAAAAAAATTCTGGCCCAAAAATGTTTACTCTGGTGCCACATTTCGATTGCCATGGCCAATACGACTAATAATAAATTTTGACATTTGCAAATATTTTGCCAATTAACGTTTAAACCGATTGGTTATTACTACAGATTCCATAGAAAAATTTGATTTTCATTGGAAAATATTAAAAAAAATTCTGGCCCTAAAATGTTTACTCTGGTGTCACATTTCGATTGCCATGACCGATACGACTAATAATAAATTTTGACATTTGCAAATATTGTGCCAATTTACGTTTAAATCGCCTGGTTATTAATATAGATTCCATAGTAAAATTTTATTTGCATTGAAAAACACTAAAAAAAATTCTGGGTTAAAAATGTTTACTCTGGTGCCACATGTCGATTGCCGTGACCGATACGACTGATAATAAATTTTGACATTTGCAAATATTTTGCCAATTAATGTTTAAACCGCCTGGTTATTACTACAGATTCCATAGAGAAATTTTATTTAATTGAAAAACACTAAAAAAAATTCTGGGCCAAAAATGTTTACTCTGGTGCAACATGTCGATTGCCGTGACCGATAAGACTAATAATAAATTTTGACATTTGCAAATATTTTGCCAATTAACGTTTAAACCGCCTGGTTATTACTACAGATTCCATAGAAAAATTTGATTTTCATTGAAAAACACTAAAAAAAATTCTGGCCCAAAAATGTATACTCTGCTGCCACATTTCGATTGCCATGGCCAATACGACTAACAATAAATTTTGACATTTGCAAATATTGTGCCAATTTACGTTTAAATCGCCTGGTTATTACTACAGATTCCATAGAAAAATTTGATTTCCATTGGAAAACAATAAAAAAAATTCTGAGCCAAAAATGTTTACTCTGGTGCCACATTTCGATTGCCATGACCCACACGACTAACAATAAATTTTGACATTTGCAAATATTTTGCCAATTAATGTTCAAACCGTCTGGTTATTACTACAGATTCCATAGAAAAATTTGATTTCCATTGGAAAACAATAAAAAAAATTCTGGCCCAAAAATGTTTACTCTGGTGCCACATTTCGATTGCCATGACCGATACGACTAATAATAAATTTTGACATTTGCAAATATTGTACCAATTTCCGATTAAATCGCCTGGTAATTACTATAGATTCCATAGAGAAATTTTATTTAATTGAATAACACTAAAAAAAATTCTGGGCCAAAAATGTTTACTCTGGTGCAACATGTCGATTGCCGTGACCGATACGACTAATAATAAATTTTGACATTTGCAAATATTTTGCCAATTAACGTTTAAACCGATTGGTTATTACTACAGATTCCATAGAAAAATTTGATTTTCATTGGAAAATATTAAAAAAAATTCTGGCCCTAAAATGTTTACTCTGGTGTCACATTTCGATTGCCATGACCGATACGACTAATAATAAATTTTGACATTTGCAAATATTGTGCCAATTTACGTTTAAATCGCCTGGTTATTAATATAGATTCCATAGTAAAATTTTATTTGCATTGAAAAACACTAAAAAAAATTCTGGGTTAAAAATGTTTACTCTGGTGCCACATGTCGATTGCCGTGACCGATACGACTGATAATAAATTTTGACATTTGCAAATATTTTGCCAATTAACGTTTAAAGCGCCTAGGTATTACTACAGATTCCATAGAAAAATTTGATTTTCATTGAAAAACACTAAAAAAAATTCTGGCCCAAAAATGTTTACTCTGGTGCCATATTTCGATTGCCATGACCCACACGACCAACAATAAATTTTGACATTTGCAAATATTGTGCCAATTTACGTTTAAATCGCCTGGTTATTACTACAGATTCCATAGAAAATTTGATTTTCATTGAAAAACACTAAAAAAAATTCTGGCCCAAAAATGTTTACTCTGGTGCCACATTTCGATTGCAATGACCCACACGACTAACAATAAATTTTGACATTTGCAAATATTTTGCCAATTAATGTTTAAACCGCCTGGTTATTACTACAGATTCCATAGAAAAATTTGATTTTCATTGAAAAACACTAAAAAAAATTCTGACCCAAAACTGTTTACTCTGGTGCCACATTTCGATTGCCATGACCGATACGACTAACAATAAATTTTGACATTTGCAAATATTGTGCCAATTTACGTTTAAATCGCCTGGTTATTACTACAGATTCCATAGAAAATTTGATTTTCATTGAAAAACACTAAAAAAAATTCTGACCCAAAACTGTTTACTCTGGTGCCACATTTCGATTGCCATGACCGATACGACTAACAATAAATTTTGACATTTGCAAATATTGTGCCAATTTACGTTTAAATCGCCTGGTTATTACTACAGATTCCATAGAAAAATTTGATTTTCATTGAAAAACACTAAAAAAAATTCTGACCCAAAACTGTTTACTCTGGTGCCACATTTCGATTGCCATGACCGATACGACTAACAATAAATTTTGACATTTGCAAATATTGTGCCAATTTACGTTTAAATCGCCTGGTTATTACTACAGATTCCATAGAGAAATTTTATTTTCATTGAAAAACACTAAAAAAAATTCTGGGACAAAAATGTTTACTCTGGTGCCACATTTCGATTGCCATGACCCACACGACTAACAATAAATTTTGACATTTGAAAATATTTTGCCAATTAATGTTTAAACCGCCTGGTTATTACTACAGATTCCATAGAAAAATTTGATTTTCATTGAAAAACACTAAAAAAAATTCTGACCCAAAACTGTTTACTCTGGTGCCACATTTCGATTGCCATGACACACGACTAGCAATAAATTTTGACATTTGCCAATATTGTGCCAATTAACGTTTAAACCGATTGGTTATTACTAAAGATTCCATAGAAAAATTTGATTTTCATTGAAAAACAGTAAAAAAAATTCTGGCCCAAAAATGTTTACTCTGGTGTCACATTTCGATTGCCATGACCGATACGACTAATAATAAATTTTGACATTTGCAAATATTGTGCCAATTTACGTTTAAATCGCCTGGTTATTAATATAGATTCCATAGAAAAAATTTATTTGCATTGAAAAACACTAAAAAAAATTCTGGGCCAAAAATGTTTACTCTGGTGCCACATTTCGATTGCCATGACCGATACGACTAATAATAAATTTTGACATTTGCAAATATTTTGCCAATTAACGTTTAAACCGCCTGGTTATTACTATAGATTCCATAGAAAAATTTGATTTTCATTGAAAAACACTAAAAAAAATTCTGGCCCAAAAATGTTTACTCTGGTGCCACATTTCGATTGCCATGACCGATACGACTAATAATAAATTTTGACATTTGCAAATATTTTGCCAATTAACGTTTAAACCGCCTAGGTATTACTACAGATTCCATAGAAAAATTTGATTTTCATTGAAAAACAGTAAAACAAATTCTGGCTCAAAAATGTTTACTCTGGTGCCACATTTCGATTGCCATGACCCACACGACTAATAATAAATTTTGACATTTGCAAATATTTTGCCAATTAATGTTTAAACCGCCTGGTTATTACTACAGATTCCATAGAAAAATTTGATTTTCATTGAAAAACACTAAAAAAAATTCTGACCCAAAACTGTTTACTCTGGTGCCACATTTCGATTGCCATGACCAACACGACTAACAATAAATTTTGACATTTGCAAATATTTTGCCAATTAATGTTTAAACCGCCTGGTTATTACTACAGATTCCATAGAAAAATTTGATTTTCCTTGAAAAACACTAAAAAAAATTCTGGCCCAAAACTGTTTACTCTGGTGCCACATTTCGATTGCCATGACCCACACGACTAACAATAAATTTTGACATTTGCAAATATTTTGCCAATTAATGTTTAAACCGCCTGGTTATTACTACAGATTCCATAGAAAAATTTTATTTGAATTGGAAAACACTAAAAAAAATTCTGGCCCAAACTGTTTACTCTGGTGCCACATGTCGATTGTCATGACCGATACGACCAATAATAAATTTTGGCATTTGCAAATATTTTGCCAATTAACGTTTAAACCGCCTGGTTATTACTATAGATTCCATAGAAAAATTTGATTTCATAGAAAAACACTAAAAAAAATTCTGGCCCAAAAATGTTTACTCTGGTGCCACATTTCGATTGCCATGACCGATATGACTAATAATAAATTTTGACATTTGCAAATATTTTGCCAATTAACGTTTAAACCGCCTAGGTATTACTACAGATTAAATAGAAAAATTTGATTTTCATTGGAAAATATTAAAAAAAATTCTGGCCCTAAAATGTTTACTCTGGTGTCACATTTCGATTGCCATGACCGATACGACTAATAATAAATTTTGACATTTGCAAATATTGTGCCTATTTACGTTTAAATCGCCTGGTTATTAATATAGATTCCATAGAAAAATTTTATTTGCATTGAAAAACAGTAAAAAAAATTCTGGCCCAAAATCGTTTACTCTGGTGCCACATTTCGATTGCCATGACCGATACGACTAACAATAAATTTTGACATTTGCAAATATTTTGCCAATTTACGTTTAAACCGCCTAGGTATTACTACAGATTCCATAGAAAAATTTGATTTTCATTGAAAAACAGTAAAAAAAATTCTGGGCCAAAATCGTTTACTCTGGTGCCACATTTCGATTGCCATGACCGATACGACTAACAATAAATTTTGACATTTGCAAATATTTTGCCAATTTACGTTTAACTCGCCTGGTTATTACTACAGATTCCATAGAAAATTTGATTTTCATTGAAAAACACTAAAAAAAATTCTATCCCATAAATGTTTACTCTGGTGCCACATTTCGATTGCCATGACCAACACGACTAACAATAAATTTTGACATTTGCAAATATTTTGCCAATTAACGTTTAAACCGCCTAGGTACTACAGATTCCATAGAAAAATTTGATTTTCATTGAAAAACAGTAAAAAAAATTCTGGCCCAAAAATGTTTACTCTGGTGCCACATTTCGATTGCCATGACCGATACGACTAATAATAAATTTTGACATTTGCAAATATTTTGCCAATTAATGTTTAAACCGCCTGGTTATTACTACAGATTCCATAGAAAAATTTGATTTTCATTGGAAAATATTAAAAAAATTCTGGCCCTAAAATGTTTACTCTGGTGTCACATTTCGATTGCCATGACTGATACGACTAATAATAAATTTTGACATTTGCAAATATTGTGCCAATTTACGTTTAAATCGCCTGGTTATTAATATAGATTCCATAGAAAAATTTTATTTGCATTGAAAAACACTAAAAAAAATTCTGGGACAAAAATGTTTACTCTGGTGCCACATTTCGATTGCCATGCCGATACGACTAATAATAAATTTTGACATTTGCAAATATTTTGCCAATTAACGTTTAAACCGCCTAGGTATTACTACAGATTCCATAGAAAAATTTGATTTTCATTGAAAAACACTAAAAAAAATTCTGGCCCAAAAATGTTTACTCTGGTGCCACATTTCGATTGCCATGACCCACACGACTAACAATAAATTTTGACATTTGCAAATATTTTGCCAATTTACGTTTAAATCGCCTGGTTATTACTACAGATTAAATAGAAAATTTGATTTTCATTGAAAAACACTAAAAAAAATTCTGGCTCAAAAATGTTTACTCTGGTGCCACATTTCGATTGCCATGACCGATACGACTAACAATAAATTTTGACATTTGCAAATATTGTGCCAATTTACGTTTAAATCGCCTGGGTACTACTACAGATTCCATAGAAAATTTGATTTTTATTGAAAAACACTAAAAATAATTCTATCCCAAAAATGTTTACTCTGGTGCCACATTTCGATTGCCATGACCAACACGACTAACAATAAATTTTGACAGTTGCAAATATTTTGCCAATTAACGTTTAAACCGCCTAGGTATTACTACAGATTCCATAGAAAAATTTGATTTTCATTGAAAAACAGTAAAAAAAATTCTGGCCCAAAAATGTTTACTCTGGTGCCACATTTCGATTGCCATGACCGATACGACTAATATTAAATTTTGACAGTTGCAAATATTTTGCCAATTAATGTTTAAACCGCCTGGTTATTACTACAGATTCCATAGAAAAATTTGATTTTCATTGGAAAATATTTAAAAAATTCTGGCCCAAAAATGTATACTCTGCTGCCACGTTTCGATTGACATGGCCAATGGCCAATTTCACATTTTGGGAGTTGCAAATTTTGAACACGAACTCCGGTAATAAAATTCTAAACGATGGGTCTTCTCCATTCAACAAAACATTATTCGATTTTTGTTAGTCCTGGTTTTATGCTACTACCGAGACTGATTTCGTGTGAGACAGGATGGTTGGGGCTTAAACAACTTTATTTCTGTTTGTTCTTTATGAGATGCCGTTAGTTATTGACCTTCATTTAGTGTGCCTTCATAACAAATTTGGCATTGATCAGCCAGAATTACCCAGATTATGTGGGGTCCCTAGACCTGGGCTCCAATTCCCCTCTGAAATTGCATAATATCTAAGATGTCACCAAAATATGATTTGCGGGGTCACCAATTAAATGGTCTTAGTTCTTTATCAAGATGCAATTGGGGAGGCTAATACAGAAATTGGAGCACTTGAAAGGGATTAACTCTTCTTATTGTTTTATGAAGATCTCCTTGCAAACCATAACAATTTGTCCAAAAATACAAAGATTTTTGGAATATGTGTAGTATTTAAACGGATGTAATTAAAATGACGATGTAAATCAACAAAATACAATTTGGCGGTCGCCACATAGCCATATACATTTCGATATGAAATATACAATTTCTAGCTTCATCTCTTTGTACCGTGGCTCAGTTCCTTTTGGCTGCAATTTATTTCGACAAAAATTCGCATCACAAAATTTTCAATTAAACGCATCAAAAGATTAAATATATTGTATCCAACAAGCACGATGGAAATGTATATTTTTGTTGTTGATGTTTGTGGTTTAATATCCGTATATATGTAGGATTCAATTGCGTATTCGTAAACAGCTATAGATTTTAATTTTGTCACAATGCAATGACCAAATTACAGTAAAACATTCAGAAGTTCTCTAAAATAATTTTTGCTTTAAACAACGAGTGGTATGGGGAACAACACAGAGCTATAATTCTTTCAGTACATAATGTTAAATTAAATTACGAATATAGCTTTCATTAATGGTGTACAACAAGAGATAAATTTCCATTTTCTTCAGTGCTCTGGTATTATAAACGAACAAGTAAATTTAGTTTTATTTGTCTCGTGTACAAAATATTTTCTACACTAACTATAAGTGATTCATTGAGTTAACCCTTACTCCCGTTGCTGATTAATGTATATACAATGAAACAGAAAAATAAAGAAAACTTATAATCCAGTCTACTCAGTTTTGTCAAGAACAACGAACCGGACTATATGAGATAAGAAAAATTAAGACAAGAACGGTTCTTGTGGTCGATTGTGGGTTGCTTTTAATTTGATGTGATGAATAACTCCACTTCCAATGTCCTTTTCGAGAATTCAAATCAAATTAGATGTGAAAACATGATTAAATGTGACACATTGAATCGAAATTATTGTTAATTCGGAATTAGATTTATGGACTCGACATTATTAGAATACAGATTCAATTTGTATTATACTGTCACTACTGTGCTGCCATCTTTTAGAAATATGTCTAATTATAACTAAATCTTGTAAATTAACTAGCTACTAAACACAGTTCCAACCAGCTGAAGTTGTTAAATTTAAAATCTACAACAATAAACTTACGCCAACCTATATTAAACATATTGAAATTCCAGTCGATTAAGTTTCAACTTTATTGGCAAAAACTAAAACGAAAATAATTTTTTTTTTGTTGCCTAAATTCCTCTGCCCTTTTTATATATACACTACCATTATCCTCCCAGTTACATAAAATAAAAATAAAAACTAAACACAAAAGTACACCAAATCGATTAAATTTCGATTATCATATAACCATTTAAAATTTAAATTCAATTCTTTCGATATACCATACACACAAATCGAAAAGAAAACTTATTTTCCTTTTTATTTTATTGGTTGGAGATAGGCGCGAAGGGGCCGGAAGAAATTCGGTTATTGCTGTGAACAATAAAAAATCAAAAAAATTGTTTAGTTTTAGTTTATATCAAATATATAGACATGAAATGTATGAATATAGATAAACTGATAAGAAAGCCCGAGGATGGGATGATCGAAGGTCAATTTTACATCGTACAGTGTCTGATCTATACACAAAATTAAAATGCCTCGAGATTATTGAAACAAATAAAAAAAATTGGTTACCTTTTTAGTATTTAATTTATTTGTTTACGCTCCAAAATTGCGCCCGCATTCTTACGACTCTCGTTTTCCTTGAAGTCAGAATTTTTTTGTCCTTTATTTAACCTAAAAATAGGTATAAAATATTATATCCGTTCGAATATTAATTTTTTTGATACATAGAGCATCCACATACATCAACATATTCGTATTATAGATTGACCTAAAGAAATGGAATTTTATGTATTTTATAATCGAATCGAGGATTAACCGACCAACACACAAATATTTCACTTATTTCATTTTATTATTTTTTATATACAAGATATTTGACCTCTTCTACATATATTCTAGTTGCTGTTGTTGGTGTTGTTGTCATAAATGGTTATATTGTTACAATATTCTTGTATTACATATTAAGATGCCATCAGCGGATGAATAATTTTTGAATTGAAAATATGTGTCCATTTTTGGTGTTTTGTTTATACCGAAACAATAATATAAATTTTGTACTATGGTAAAAATGCTGGTAGGGTATTTATTGAAAAAAAAAATGATTTAAATGTTTACCAAAAATCGATCGTTCAAATTTACAAGTTTAATGTAAAATAACTGCCAAATACATAAAGACTGCATCTCAAATAAATTAAAGTCAACAGTCAAACGCTAGACCCATTAAAATAATTTTACTTTTACAAAGTATTGTAATAAAACCTAAAAGGTTTTTGTTGTATAAATCTATTTTATGTGCCCTGTTCCCATTATTATTATTTTTACTAAATCCCGATAATCCTCTTTAATGCAAGACCTAATACCTAATTAAAATTTATAATTGATTTTATAATTCTCTCTAAATTCGTGTAAATCCATTTTGTGTCGGAAATCAAAATTACGATTGTAGAGGAAGAGCACCACAAGCAGTGTAATAAAAAGAAGGAAAAATTCTGGAAAGTAAAATACTTGTTGAGTACAAAATAGGGAAACACAATTTTTTATTTTAGATTATAGATAGTGAATGTTAATGGTGGTGGCTGGTCCAGTTGGGTTAGTCGAATGGAAAATTAAAATTGTTATGTGTGATATTGTTGTGACAAATAAGCAATGAACAAATATGTGGAAACGAGCTTTTATATCCGGTAAATCCGAAGCAAATCACTACAATCTGATATATCGTCGTAAAAACAATAACACGATCAATAAATGTATATACTTATATTACCCCCTTTCTAATCGGAAAGACTCTAGCTTTCGTAATTCAAGTACTAAATTCTATACTTTTATTTCTCTTACACATATCATGGAAAGAAGACAATTTTTAGAAGAAGCAAATAATGCGCCGGCATCAAGAAAATCTTTCGATTATAAATTTTTCTTTATCCCATTCGCACACACCCACACAAATAAACTGATAGAAAATTGATTTTGGTTGATTTGATTTTTGTGAACTAAAATATTTGTGTCTCTCTGTTCAATTTCGATTTTGTTTTTTTTTTCATACTCTGGGTTACTTACTTACATACACACAGATCTATCTTTATCTCTATTTCATTTATCGTCTTATATTTGAATCAAAATTGACAAAAATAAAATAATAAAATTCTTACCTGATTTTCTTTCTATATTATTAATAATAGCAGGTACGTATACATAACAGAATGATCGAAATACCGCACAGTTTATTTGAATTGATGGAAAATTGGGATAATTTTTCTTTTTTTGTATACGGAATACATTTTAATAAGGGCACGTGCAAGATCGTCGTGTTTATATATACGGTACAGGTTTCGAGAATTCAATTATTGTGTTTGGTCCAGAAAAAAATATGAAAATGTTTTAATGAAACTAAAAACAGTTAATTATTTACTTTTGAGTAATATGTCACCATTTGATATAGTCATTCTGCGTGTCACCATAGTGACAAACATTTTTAACAAAATGTCACCCAAGCAATTTGTTTTCAATCTAAAATAAAATTTGAAAAACTTGTAAAAGCTCACATTTTAACAGTTCTCACATAATTACAGTGGCGTAATTTCATATGTCGGGCCCCCCTCCCCGCAAATTTTTTTTGGCCCCTAAACATGCTTATTGTACCTATGAACAAGAAAAGACTTAAAGCATTAATTAAAAGTATCGATTTTCACAAATTTCGAATATAATTTGAAAAATATCAAGAATTTCGAAATAATCTCAAAATTGTCAAATATTCAAACTATCTTGCATATTCTTGAAAGTTCTCAAATATCGAACTAAGTTTTATTAAAAATATGGTATAAGCATAAAATATGTATCTATGATACATACAATACAAAAATTGTCAATTAGTTTTAAGTTTGATAATTAATTTAAATAAGTTTGGGTTTTAACTTAACTTTTAATGTTGCGCCTTTTTCATACTTTTAGGTTTTTGTTAAAATGTTTTATGTAAATTCAAAAAATCAAGAACTTTTAATTTTATAAGCTTTCAATTATCAAAGCTTTTTTAACCAAACCGTTTTACTCAGAAGTATGATTTTAGTAGCTGAATTTTGGCAAAAATTTAGAATAGTTAATCAACAATCGTCAGAAGCTTTTAGTTTTAAAAGATTTTCAAACCAAACCATTTTACGAAACTTGATATTATAACGGAAAGTGGTATTTTCAGATAAATTTAGAATATTTGTTTTCAGTTAGGTTTAAGCTTGATAATTAATTTATACCTTTTGGATTTGAACTTAACATTTTGGATAATTTTCATAATTTAGTGGTTTTCCTTAAAATGTTTTATGAGAAAAAATTATGTTTTGTAAAAAATGTTAAGCACTATTAGTTTTCAGAGCTTTCAATTAGAAAAGGTGTTTAAACCAAACCATTTTACTCAAAAATTTGATTTTAAATAGGGCAACGGAATGTAGGGATAATTTAGTATATTTATTCTCAATGTAAATTCTCAAGAGCTTTTAATCAAACCAAACCATTTCACTAGGAAACTTATCGAAGCTTTTTGAATCAAATCATTTTACACCGAAATTTGGTATTAAAAAGAAGTACGGAATTTTGGGATAAATTTAGAATATTTGTTACAATGAGCTTTGGACTTGATAAGTATAAATTAATACTAAGTATGTATTTGGGTTTAAACTTAACATTTCTCAGACTTTTAATAATTTCAGGTTTTTGTTACACTGTTTTATGTAAGAGCTCTCACTGATCGAAACTTTTTAAACAATTTATCTCAAAATTACAAATTGGTTTCCAATGAGCTTTACGATTTATAATTCATTTATTTTTTTTTTGGGTTTGAATTTAACATTTTTGAGCTTTTTAATAATTTGAGGATTTTGTTAAAATGTTTTATTTTGTATTTGCAAAAAATGTCGAACTTTTAGTTTTCGGAGCTTTCACGTATTAAAGCTTTTCAACCCAAATCATTTACTTTTTATTCTGAAATTCGATAGTTTGAAAAAAGGTGGAATTTTGGAATAAATTTAGAATATTTGTTTGCAATAAGCTTTAAGCTTGACAATTAATTCATTCTTTTTGGGTTTAAATTTAAAATTTTTGAGCTTTTTAATAATTTCTGGGTTTTAATAAAATGTTTTATGAGCATAAATTATGTCTGTATTTGAAAAACTTGTCGAGACCATTAGTTTTACGAGCTTTTCAAACCAAACCATTTGACTTTTAAATTTGATATTCTCAAAGAAGGTTATACTTTGGGATTAATTTAGAGTTTTTGTTTTCAATGATCTTTAAGCTTGATAATTTATTTACACTTTCTCTCTATTAAGACCTTTCACTTATCGAAGCTTTCCAACTCAAATCGTTTTACTCAGAAATGTAAAATTCAGAATATTTCTTCTCAATGTAAAATATCCTTCATCCAAAATGTGTTTTCATTTTCGAGCGTTCCATGTGTAAGAAAACCAATTGGTTTATTCAGATTTAATTTTGTGGACATATACGGGCCATCGTTCAAAAGTAGATGAAACAAAAGATGATTCATTTGAATGACCTGAAATAAAACGAAACATCTTGCAACTCTATGCTATGATGAGTTTTAAATATATCGATAAAGCATCACAAATTTCTAATATAATTTGAAAAATATCAAGAATTCCGAAATAATATCAAAAATGTCGAATATTCTTGAAAGTTCTCAAATATCGAATTATCCGTTGTTATGTAAAACCAAAGGAAATCCTATACGCCTGTTTCCATGAGTGATTACAGCCATTTGTAAAATCGATTTGTTAAATCGACGCGGCTAAAACTCATACCGGCTAGGATTACACTAGAGGGTGGGACAGAATCCGAATATGGATATCTGATGAGAGTGGTGTATTTATGGCGGTTGATCTCGAAGCCAGCACTATGTCCAGGGCTTCAATTAATTTCCTAAGGACGGGCTCAATATAGTGGTGAGGTTGTGGGTGATGAGAATGATAACATCGGTATAAGCAAGAATAAGCGATATCTGCAGATTCCTGCGCTGTTTCAGTTTTAGTTCAGGAAACTGATCGGCAACTGTTATGAAAACGTCATTAAATATGAAGTTAAAAATTCTGGACGACAGTGGGCACCCCTGTATAACCCCCTTGTTTTTTATTACCTTTTCCGTTGAGATATTGAACCATTTGACGGACGTGTGCTTCTAGAAGCATGTCTAAATAGTGCGGTCGATCAAGTGATATGGTATGAACTATTGAAGGTTTTCAGCAACTGCATTCAGATTCACAGAAGAGAACATACAATTGATGTACGGCCAGCCATTCCTCATCGAGAGCGGAACGAATGGTAAACATATGGTATTCATATGGTGGAACGATTAGCCAGAAAGGCAGCTTGATCAGATAAGGTAATGCTAAATGATCAAGCTTGTCGGGTAATAACTTGGCGTATATTTGCATTGAAACATCAAAAATAATTCAACATAAAATTTAAAAATCCGGAATACGATCTATTAGGTAAAATGTGGACATTTCTTGAGACTGCAATGGAAGAATAGGTGCAGCCACAACGCATTTGAACTAAAATACCAATTTAGCCAAAATACAACCGAAAAATTCGTCGTGTAATACATTTTTGTGATGAAATTATCTTGATTTATACATTATACCAAACTTTTGAATTTAGTTGTTCACCATTAAAATTTTTGACATGCCCACAATTTTATTTATTTTTCTACGTTTATAAAGCTCGCGCACCTTTGAAAAAGGCAGTTTTATGTTTGCGTATAAAATAATAATACCTACCGATTTTTTTTTTTTTTAACTTAAAGCTTTGTCTTATGTGTGGTTTGGTTTGTATGCTTTGTGCCGCGTATATGTTAGATTGTTTTTTTTTTGCGAGCTGTGAGATAATATGTTTGCGTTAAGACAACACACATAAGGTTTGAGTTTATTAAAAAAAGGAGTTACAAATTTGTGCTGATGAAAGTTCGTAAAAAATACAATTCTCATATACACACACAGAGATACAAACACTCATTTTATGTGTGCACTAATGTAGTTAATTTTATTGTTATCAGATAATATCTTTATGTGTGTAATTCAAAGGATATTGCCGTTTTTTGTTATCATTCTCAGGTGATGTATTTTTTGTTGTTATTACAGATTTTTACGACCTCTCATATGATATATAGACGGTGTAAGTGTTATCACTGCTTTCCGGCGCGCGATTTATGTAAAGTGCGCAAAAAATATGTGTAATAAAGTGTTTTTAGTTGAAAACAGCTTAATTCGTATACGTATAATCATTATTCCACAACCGCACAAAATATTCTGGTTGCAAACGAGATAATTTTTATGGATTAAGGAGATTTTATGCGTGCTCACGCCTAATAAAAATACCATTTGGGGAGCGCCTACTTTTTATTAGTACACATTATGATGATAATTATGTGTCGCAGTCATAATAAAGGGAATGAATAAATTTAGTGCCATCGGTGTCGATGTCCAAGAAAAATGTTACTCCTATAGATATCGTAAATCGTGTATTTTTACGTACGTGAAATTTGTCCTAAATTACCTTAAGTTGTCCTAAATTACCTTAAGTTGTCCTAAATTGTCCTAAGTTTACTTTAAATTAATTCACTTACAGCGCAGTTTTTGATCGCCTTCTTAACATAACTAAATGGTAAGGAAGCAACTAGTTCGGGACCGATGAATTTAAACTCAGCCCCAGCTATCGCTAGAGAATCAGCGACATCAGTACCCTTAATGCCACAATGGGCAGGAACCCCCATAATCGTCACTCTATTGCTAGAACAGAGAATATATAAAAAGTGTTTACAGTCCTTAACAAATTTTGACACAGTCAAGGGATTATCCAAAGAATTCAGCACAAATAAGCTGTCTGTACAGAAAACAAAATTTTTATTTGTAACAGCGAGATTCAATGCCTCAATTACGCAGAGCGTAAGAGCAATTAGTTCCGCTTGAAAAACTGTGCACGAATCTTAGGCTCCCGCAATGTCCAAGAAAGTAACTACAAGAAATTCTTTATTATTGAGGGATCTTTTGACCCTAGTGACAAGTTCATGTAGAGCCGTTTCACAGGACTTACCAACCCTATAAGCATGTTGCATGTTACTGAGTGGGGAATTAGATAAATATTTATCTCCAATAAATCTATCGACAATCCCCTCTAACGTTTTAAGAAATGTTGAGGACAGACTGATAGGCCGAAATGCTTTGGGATCAGTGTAATCTGATTTGCCAGCCTTCGACAATAAAACAACGTTGCACCAAATCAGAGGAACAATGCTAAAAGCAACATACGCTTTAAAAAGGTGGAGCATACCCCAACGCAGAACTTCGGACGTAACTATCCGATCCGCTAAATCTCAGTCAGGAGCTTCATTGCAATTCCTATTAGTTAGAGATTGAACAAAATCAGAGTTAACGATGGCACACTCCGGAATGAGACTATTCATTTCCTAACAGAAATTTGTACATGCGGTTCTGTGAGCGGATCTTAAGCTTTTTTTATACTCCTTTTAAGCTATTAGGAAACTATCCCAATCGCATTTAAGATTAGTATTTTTTGCTTCATTCTTCAGGTCCCTAATAAGTTTTCTTTGTTTTTTAAGAGCAGATCACCAGAAGGGTCTATTCCCAATCTTTTGTTTGGTAATAAGTGGACACGAATTTTTAAAAGCTGTCGAACATGATTTTGTCAGCTTGTAAGCTTGTAACTCAATGTCCTCAACCGAGCGAGTATCCATAGCAGGATGAATTAGGGAAATAAGTTCGAGAGAGAATAGATCCCAATTAGTTAATTTACGATTACGATATGGTTTAAGAGGTGGTCTTTCAATGTTGATGTTAAAAGAGATACACATGTGGTCAGAAGTGAGAATATCAATAGTTATCCTCCAATTTAAAACTAAATCAACAATATCGCTTAAAATTGACAAAAGTTGGCTCACAGCCTTTATTGAGTATTTCTAGCTCAGATGAGCTTAAATAATTTATCAGAGCAGGACCCCTCTTATTAATATTAGTGCTACCCAAAGATATTTTTATCCGTACTCCACTTTAAGAGTACTGTAAGTTCCTCCGACGGGGGAGAATGAGAAGAATCAAATGTACGATAAACTGAGGCAACAATCAGTTCAGTGCAAGCCTTACCACATTCGAACGGCTGAGAAATCAGCCGAACTGCATTCGTGAATAAGAGATGCATTGATATTACTAGGAATATAAATCTAATTTTATTGGCAAAATAAGGTTCCTGAATAAAACATAAATCTGTATGCGATCCAGTAAGCAACTTCCTTAATTCAAATGAAGCTGACTTACTGTGGTAACCTTAAACAAGATCTTCTCAAGAACATATTGTAAACAAAGGCTGGAACCATTACTATACTCATAGCATAGGTCTTAGAGTCAAGTTTTAAAAGTTCCATAAATCTGTTCTGTGCATTCCAAAATTTTTTGTTTTTAAATTTGGACAGGACCAGTCTGTGATGAAAATGTTTGGAGTATTTAACCTCGGTTTCTGTTGGCCTATATTACTTTGTTAAAATCCTTAAAAAATGTTCTCAGGAAATTAACATCGTGCTCGCTTGTAACATGTTCTCCTATTGATATAATAATTCCATTTATTTTAATAACACAGAGGCATAGTTATAAATCCTGGAAAAATTATGTGTTTTGCAACATTTAGGTTTCCGGACTAAACTACCCGTTGCATCGGCTCGACACGTATTAACAAATTTTTTTCAGTCAACAATTTTATAGCTGATTCTCTAATGAGTGTAACTGCTAATGGGTTTCTTATCGAGTAAATATATCTTCTGGTGACTGGTGGTCAATTAGATCAATTAGTTGACACCCCTTTACTAAGTCAGATAATAAAAAAATTTCAAATCTGGCATTCCTTATATTGATAGGTCTAACTAATTTAAGAAGTTCTACGTCAACACCTTTAAATTGATTCAAACTTAATGCGTAAGCATGCTAGCTGCTGTAAGTGCATTTCGAAAAGAACATCTGATGTCCTCGTTTGATCATGGCTTTGTCAAATCAGGACTGGGTTCATTAATTTCAATTGGCATTTCTGCTATATTTAATGAACTGTGATTTTCGCTATTTGATGTGTTTGTACAATCGGAATTGGGCTGTTTATTTAGGAATTCCATACCTTCGGTTCCTTTCAAAATACCTGATATTTCTACATTTAAAATATTGAAAGGTTTAGGATCGCATTCCTTCGTAAAGTAATCAATTTCGTAATTATTGCATTACCTAATTGATTTCTGTGTTTCTTCCACAAGTTGTAAATGCGCTTCCGATTAGTTGATGAATTTTTAATGTTAAGTTTAGAGACAATTTTTGAAAAATTAATAGATTTATGTCTCGGCACTCGGATATTTGGAAGGTCATTATCAAATATTTCCAATAGAAAGGGAATGAGTCTATTTTCATTTTTTTTAATATTAGTTAGGTTCCGTTTATGATATGATGGCAAAGTTAATTTTGACATTTTTTCACAATTAAATTCATTATGAGAAAAGAAAAATTCCGTAAGCCCTTTGGAATGCAATTCGCATGGCAGGTAACCCATCCTCTTGATGTACAGGTTTCATAGACACATATTGGCGAACAAAAAATCCAAATCAGACAAGCCATTCTCGAGATATGAAATGGGTACAGACATCCAGACGTCCAGATAGAGGGATGGACATTTTTTTTTTTTGTTTTTCCAAACTCAGGGGGTTTCTAAACTTCGAGAAAAGTGGTTTTGAACCAACCAATTTTTTGCTATTTTTTGACAGGATTTCAATACTTTGATCTTTTTAGACCGAAGTAATTCACAAAATCCTGTAATTCTACACGCTTCGAAAATATCCAATACCTGAAATTTTCTCAACGAGTAAATAAAGAATTCGTTTAAATGTGGATACGCAACTTTAAGGTACCCCATCCAAACTGGCTGATATAATTGTGAGGGTAAGAAATAAAGACCAGTGGCACTATTCTGGCTATTCCCTGGGAATTAGGAATAGAGAAAAATATTGCTATATTTCCAAACTTTAATGACTCCCAATTTTTATTTTCCAAGTCCCGAAGTGTATTCTGGTGTAATTGCGAATAATTTTCAAGGGGAAAAACACTATTTCAAATTTTGCAGCCGCCATAAAAAATGAAAACTCTACCGATACTTCGCTATAAATAAAATAATGAAAATACACAAAACAGCCAGCTTCTTCTAACGTCAAAACTTACATAAAATAGAATTATTTTTATTTAATCTCCGGAATACACTTTTGCAAAAAATAATTCCCAACTTCTAGAATACTGTCAAAATAGTTCAATTCCCAATTCCCAGGAAATAGCCAGAATAGGGCCACAGGAAATAATTTATATTAAATGGATTGATCACCTAGTCTCAAAACTAATTTATCAATTTCAAACTGTATGATACAATTGTGACAATGATCTATTACAATCGTGAGAGTTGGATTCATGTTCTGTTGTAAATTGTGACAAAAAAAAATTTTTTTATGGGGTCACCGTAATGGGGTCACCATAACAATAATACTCACTATTACTTCATCGACATTTAGGCGAAAAGTAAACGAATGCAGTTATTGAAAGAATTGCGGTAATTCGCTTGTTTTAATTTGTATTTCGTTGTACAACGCTAACACATTATAATTTGAATTGGTTATTTTATTCACAATCCAATAATTTGAACACTGTCATAATAAATTTATCTTCAGTTAAAAAATGTCTACACTTTTGACACTTTTTTTAACTATTTTGTAATGAATAATTTGATTTGAGTTTTTTGTAGGTTGAGATAAGATGAGCTTTATAACAAAATCTTTCAAATATCCTGCTATTATTTTATGCTTCAATAATAAAAAGTAGAAAAAAACTTTTACGAAAAGTATTTGTTATTTTTTTATTACACAAATTAACATGAAAATGATAAGATGGATACCTTCAAGGAAAACTGAAATTCTGTATTATTATTTAAGAATAAGAACAAAACAAAAAAAAAAATTCTTTTGTGTGGATTGGATGTATAATATACATAATTGAATTTAAATTTTGTGATGAGAATTTATTTGATAAATTTATCATTAGCTGTAGATAAAATGGATGACGACGATGGTGAACCAAATTGAAAAAGTTTTTAATTATATATAAATTTAATTATAACGGTTGTATAGCTATCTATAATATTCTATACTTATATATTGTATATAGAGGAGCTAGAAATTTAGGTATGTTAAATAAAATGAATAAATGCACAGTAAATGATTGGTGCATTCGTTAAAATTGATTTAAACAAAAAATTGCGGGGAACAAAATATAATTCAATTATTATTAATTAATAAAGTTAAAATACCAAATTAATTAAATTATGTATGCATTTAATTTATTTGCATCAGGCTGAGTGAACCGGTAACAAATAATTGGAAAATTCAATTATTGCCAAAATAAATAAATATTTTATAAATAAAAATAAAAAATTTGAAATTTTGATGAAAATCAAATATGTGTGCACACACAAAAAATTAACCTATGATGACAAATATATTTGTTTTGAGTAAACAAGTAAATAAATTTATTATTTGTTTGTTGATTTGGTCTGTTTGAGAAGTAACACTACTCTATGTACATATATATCCAAATAAAATAATTATTTTGTAATTAATTTAATATAGAATTACGTAATACCAATTGACCACAAAATAATTTTACGTGGGTAAAATTTAAATTCCATGTGGGATAAACAAATTGAATCAACTGTATCAATAATATCAGAAACATGTTAACCTATAATTATTTGGTATGAACATTGGTGACCCCTCCATATTCAAAATGGAGGAACAAAAATTATTTCTAAATTATTTTAAAGCTACATATTTACTGGACAATGTCATCATCAGCATTGAAGAGTCAATTAACGATAATCTAATTTTTTTTTTCGTCTGTTTCTCAATGTACACATTTTACTATGTGTACATCTCATAACCCTTGTAGCCAATACATATAACAGTAATCCTGGTTTTGTTTTTTAACGACAAACAGTACCATTTGGTGCCCTAAGAAATACGTTATCGTTGGTACGGAACATAGACAACATAGAATAAAGTGTGTGGTACAACCAAATTAATGACTTTATACCAAACAAACAAAAACCTCATCTCATTCTATTCGATTTTATCGTCCTGCATTTTTGTGTATTTTTTACTGTTTCTAATTTTGAAGAGTTATATAAATTGAGTTAAAATCAGTTTTGTATTTTGTGTGGCTATAACAAAATTGGGTTATTCTAGATTTCGCTACCCTGTATTTATATATAGCCAAAGCACTTGAAATGCATACAGATATACAAAAAAAAATTATAAATAAAATGCAAAATAAATGATTTTAAATTTGATATTAATTTGTAAAATAATGAAATTTCCGAAATAAAAAAAACCAACAAAATTATTTTATCAAAATCGTAAATTATTATTGAAAAAACAAATGGAAATAAATAATTTTGTTGTTTTTGCTGTTTCGACGTTGTTTAAATATTTAAATAAATGCAACAAATATATAAATCAATAAATTAATTGATGTTGATAGGGATATTATATTGTTTGTATATTTGGACAAATAATTAATGGATTTGCCTGTTAGCCAGTGCGTTAAATTTATTCAGAGAAGAAACACTATATACCGAACACATCTATAAACGGGTCTCTAGTATACACCCCATTCCAATTCATGACATAAAAATTTATTGATTAAATTGGAGGTGATATGCTTTACACCAAAAAAAAAGAAAAAAAGTAGGTAAAGTGATTTTCTACCCTCATTCAATGTTCTAATCTTAAAAATTATTATCAGATTTGATAAGAACGAAAGAAAAAATGTCACATATCGGTGTATATAGTATATATAATACGTTCAAGTTTCAATAGAATACGTAAAGAAATAGGATATAAATTGTTACGAGATAAGAATATTGGAATATCCGCATAATGTAAATTTTAATGATAATTTAAAGCACAAGAAGAAAGCTTAGCAATCACAAAAAAATGATATGTGTAAGGTGTACCGACATATATGGGGAGATAAACTAAATTTGTTTTCTTTTATTGTTAAATACTTAAGCCGAAAGATTTATGCTCTTTTACTTATACATTTCCGTAATCAATTTTGTGTGTAAGCTTAATACTGCTTAAGCAGGGCCAAATTTCTAGAATAATTTTCCAGATGGATAATACGAAAGTATAACATTTATATGACTTTGGAATTCGTAATTCTATTGTAAGGTGTTTCCTGTTTTTCCTAACTCCCAAATTAACTTTAAAATTCTCGATTACAAACTCTTCATTATCATTACTCTATTCTCTTGTCACTAAAAGTAAAAGAAATTTAATTTTTCTCAACAAAAACACTCCGAAATTTCAAAAAATTAATTATTTTTAATTTTCGAATTTTTTACGAGTTAGACATTTAAATTTCGAAGTTACGATGGTTTACATTTTATATCTAATTACCAATAAAACCTAAACATTTAAATACAAATAAACTAAGTACGTGACTTCGTTTGTTCAAATCCGTTTAACTCCGAAGTTACACAGTAACTACTGAGTATATACCGAACAAATGTACAAATTTAGTTAATATACATTAAATATTTTCTTCAGATTTAATTACTTAGAATGGAAATTGTTCTGGCATCAGGAACACAAATTTGAACTCCGAAAATAAATTAATCCAAAGTAAAAACATCGAATTGAAGTCATTTGGCTCACTGATAATTCGAATTTAGAATTTTTGAGATTCTTTGTGACTAATATTTTTGACATTACATATTTCGAAATTATTGAAAATTTTCAAATTATTGTTTGTACCGGTAGGCGGTGGAGGAACTAACTTGACTATACTTTATTAAATTCTAATATCTCCACAATTAAAACTTCTAAATTTCCTAATTTTTTTTCTTTCCAACTATATACATTTCAAAATTCGTTAATTTCTAAAATCAATAATTTCAAATTCCAAATAAATGATGAGTTTGAATTTAACGATTTTATAAAATTTGTAAAATCGTAAATTAATTTTTCTCTATTTAAAATTTCCAAACTCTAGAATTCTTAAATTTGATAAAATTCTTATTTAAGCTTCTAATTGTTTTCGCTTTCTAAATTCCTGACACTTAGGGGTAATTTTAGATTGAAGTTCAGTGTTAGTTATTGCGAGGGTTTTCCAGTGAATTTTAGGGTTAATTCTAGGGTAGGTTGAATTAAAAGGTATATTTTAGAGTGAATTTTAAGTAAAATTTTAGGATTAATTTTAGAGTGACTTATAGGTTGAATTTAAGAGTGAATTTTAGAATTAATTTGTCGTAATTTTAGAAAGAATTTTAAAGTAAATTTGGGGTAAATTTATGATGAATTTGACGAAGAATTTGGATTGATTTTGGGGTGAATTTTAGGACGAACTTTAAAGCTGGGTTGTACGGTCAAGTTTAAGGTGCGTTTTAATGTGAATTTTTAGTTAAGAAGGCATTACATATATTGTAAATTTAGGAATAAATTTTATATTAAATTTAGATCAATTTCGGATGAATTCTACAGTGAATTTTAGAAATAAAAAAAAAATCAAATTAAGAATTCAAAGAATTTATGAAATTAAAAGAAATCATGGCATTTTAAGAATAAGCCAAATTTGAGTTTATAGAATTTTTAGATCAGACAGAGTTGAAACAATTTATAGAACTCATAGAATCTACAAAAATTAAAGTACAATTTACAAAATTCATAAAATTTATTTAGAATTTGTAGAATTTAAAGGATTTATAGCATTTATATAGGATTGATAGAATTGAAATTCATTACGTTTATAGAAATTATAGAGTTTAGAGCTTATTAGAATTTAAAAAATTTAAAAGATTTGTAGAATTTAAATAATTTATAGAATTTGTAAAATTTATAAAATTTTATAGAGTTTATAAAATTTAAAGGAATCGTGGAATTTGAACTTGTATAATTTATAGGAACTCGAGTGATTCTATAGAAAGAATCTACTTATAAAATTCATAAAATTAATAAATTTACACGATTCATAGACTCAGTAGAAATTATAAAACTTAAATAATTAGTAAAATTTTATAATTTGTAGAATTTATTGACTTTTTAAAATTTAGAGAATATATCGAATTGACATAACAGGATTTGTAAGATTTATAGAATTAACAGGATTTGCAGAATTTAAAGAACTTACTAAATTTTTAAATTTAATATTATAATTTATAAAAAATTTGTGGGACTTATAGGATTTAGATAATTTATAGAATTAATGCAATTTATAAAATTTATCAAATCATAGAGTTTGTAGACTTAGTAGAATTTATAAAATTTGTAGAATTTGTAAAATTGATCGAATTTACCGATTTTTTTAATTTATTTGATAAGATTTATAGAATTTACAGAATTTAAAAAACCTACAAAATATTTTGACTTTATAGAATTTATACACAATTTGTGCGATTTATACAACTTAGATAATAGGTATATAAAATTAATAGAAATTATGATGCTTATAGAATTTTAAAAAAAAACATGCAATGTTTAAAATATTAGTCAAATATGAGTATTTGTAGAATTTATAAAATCTATAAAAATTCTAAAATTTATTTCGTACCTATACAGTGTCATACAGTTTTATAAATGCGCTTTTAGCCAAGATTCCATAAATAAGGTGTTATCTTAGCAACACAATATTGCATTATGCAATTTGCATAAATTTGCACAATTTATTTGATAGTAAATCATATTGACGGCAATTTATCATTCCAGTTTTGATGTTCAATTTTGGCCAAAATTGGCAGTTAGGTTTTTAAATCCTTGCGTCGCCTTACTACTGGGTAAGCTTATGGATGCGGCAGTCATCTGATATTAACTTTCTGGTTTGGCAATATTTAAAAATACTTCACCAATTAATATTCTTGCACATACATTGCTCTTCTTCTACAATTAAAATTCACTTATTCCCTTCTTGGCTTTCAGATATAGTGGCCCAAATAAATCTACGGCAATCATTTCAAATCGTTGTTGCACATAGTGGGTATTTTCAAAAGTCCCCTGGATTTTTGGTTAAATAAATTTATATTTTTGACAATTTGATCTAATATTTTTTGATCGTTTAGTCAATTCCATAGTGGCCAGCAGTTGGGTCACTGTGAAATTTTGAAAGAATGTATTCCATACATTCAATGGAGTATTAATAAAGCCCACCTTGCAAGACGACCGGTAAAGGAAATCATGAATTATTTTAAAGGTTGGTGATCTGTCCCAACCATCACTTTGGCACCATCCAGGACATCCAAGACAGGGAGACTCACATTCTTCAATTATATCATATCTCTGATCGTCATCTCTATTTCTTTTCTATTTCAAAGTAGATTTACTTAATCGACCCCCCCCCCCCCCCCCCAACTCGCAACAATCCACATGATCAGAATTGTTGAGAATACAGATCTCGTTTTGAAATTCCATTTTCTGGATATTACGAAGAATTACGCGTTCAGCTGCCTGTATCTCGAATGGAGTAATTGATGAATTATTTACCCCTTGCTTCAAATTTAAACCAAGAAGAATATTTTGCTAGGAGTTTGGTTACAACATCACCGTTATTGTTTATTTCCATCAAGACGTTGATATATTTTGGCTTTTCCTCTAATTCCATGTCTTTATTGATGTAATTGTTGGCCAGCTATCTTAACCAAAGTTGCGAATTTACTATATCTTGTGGCTTTACGCCTCAGCTGTATTTTCTGCAATAGTATTTTAAATAATATGAATGTTGGTACAAGCCAACCGGATGGGTCATATACTTTTGAAGCCGTGGAAATTTAACGTTTGGTTCTACTCTGTTTCTGAGTTCCAAACAATTCCTATAACGTTTTAATTGTTGCGCATTTTTCAATTAATTTTGGTATATTCTCTGCTACTTAAATTCTCACATATTTGGTCTACGAGTTGAATTGCTTGCTGAACAGTTTCACAACCTGTGAGCAAATCGTCAATATAAAAATTATTTCGAATAACGTATATATATCTCCTGGGATATAAATATTCATATAAAGTTCGTAGGGTGGTAGGTAGGTAGGTAGGTAGGTAGATGACAGTGTTTAATTTGTGCAAATCAGTTGATAATTTGTGTCATCATATAGGATGCAAGTAGAATTGTCGTTACATTTTTTTCACGTCGGCGACTACGAAATTTTAAAGCATTATTGTTAAATAAATCTGAAGATTTGGGCCTATTTTTGGGCCTATTCAGTGGCACTTGTGAGCTTGTTTTGCACGAAGCATCAAACACGATTCGCAGTTTAGTGGTGGTACTACTTGCTTTGACGACAGCATGAATGGCAAATAATATTTATTGTCGGTCATGAATTATTTGTATCATTCAAAAGAATTCCGGCATTCACGAAAACTAACTCTCCAACGATAACAATCTACGATTTGCTGCCTCAAACGAACTGCCAAGTGATGACCTTGGCTCCTTAAACGGTAATCTGACAACAAACCGACCGTCAGAGTTTTTATTCGTTGACAGGGGATTGTTGGATACAGGATGTTTAATTGGCTCTGCGGCTTCTCCAACTTCCCAAAATTTGTGCAGCAACTAATTAATATCTTCGCTAGAGGGTTCATCAATGGTAGAGCTTTTTACATACAAAATTTTAAAGAATACACCTACTCCTAGAAATACATCTATTTTACTTGGAATAGCAAACTGTGGATCTGCCAGCTCAAATCCCGTAATCTGTTGTTTGTTATACAAAATTATTTTGTGGGTAGCATAGTTGTGATTTAGTTGATGAAATGACACGATATTTTGAAACTGTAGCGCTTGTCTCGACATGAATGAATTATTATTTCAATCTTCTCCTTGGTTGTTTCAGCTGAAGTGGATGCTAGACCGTATATTGTCGTGAAAGCTTGACTTCACTTTAAATGACGTTTGTAAGCGAGAATCCAATAATTGATTGTACGTAACCAATGGCTGTCGGTAGCACTCGTTGGCAATGTGAAAATGAATATAGTCATCTGGCTGTTGGTGATAGTCTGGGATAGTTCACTGTTCAATCCTGTCGGTGCTACTGTCAAGGGTTCATTAAGTGAAAGATATGTTAATAATTTACTGGAACCTGGTTTTGTTTCAACATGACCTATATGTAGCAATATATGATGCCTTCCGTTACATAAGCGAGATGATGATTTGGAAAAGCATTTCGCAAAAATCCTGCACATTTACAAATTTCGTTTTGACCGCTACAGTTTTGTTGTTAAATACTGGACATCTAAAGAGCAGGTGTTGTTGTCTGCGGGCTATACGAGTAAGATTTTGTGAAACCTCTTTTAATGGCTGTGTCGCAAATCTCTAAAGCATCACATCTTTTATTTAGAAGTTTTAATAAATTCCCGAATGTTGGGAAATCCTTCTCGATGATTATTTCCACTTTAATAGATCGGCACTTAAACTCATGATATAATTCATACATGATATGATTCATACATGGAGGTTGGATCTTTGCTGCCAATCGAAGGCATGATGAACAGCCAAAAATACAATGTTGGAACACCGTTTGTACAAAGAACTTGAAAAGAGCCAACCGAAAGGAGGAGCAATTCTTCAACAGGACTCTGCTCTTCATTGACCCTACTGTAATGATGACCCAATGTGCATCCCAGAAATTTGTCGGGCTTACTCCTATCGGCTTGGGAGGGTCTTGTTTGCAGCACATCATAAAGTTGGTCATATTACCACACGAAGTTCTGGGTTAACAAAAAAAAATACACAAAATTGCCAACTTCTCCATTACTTCCACACCAGTAACAACAAAAAAATTTAGTTAGCCATATTAATTATTTTTATTATTAAGCTCACTTTTCAATAATAAAAAAAAATCATAATAATAATAAAAAAATAAGTAATATGTAAATAATATAATTTAGTAAATAACGGTAAAATTAGATAATATCTACTGTATGAATAAATTTGAAAATTTTAGTTTTAAAATTCAAAAGTTGATCAATTCCATCAACTATTACCAACTTAGAAATTTTCTTTATTTTTTTTTTTTTATTTTTTTTTTGTATCTTACGAAATTAAATGATAAATCCGTATTTCGCACCGTCCCACAGATTAATTTTTGTTTATATTTTTCAATAAAAATTTTCCCACTTAGTTAAAATCAGTTGTAAATTACTCACCCAGAAATTACAGTTGATGAGCGCTCAGCATTTGCAAATCTGTAGTTAATCTAAAATAAAATTTATGGATTACACCAAATACGGTTATCACGAATACCTCCAAATTGAAAACTGGTTCGAACTGGGGTTTTACTTTTAAATTTTAAAACTTTACACTTAATTTTCTTCGTAATTTTTTTTTTTTTTTTTTGAACTTAAACAAAATTAGCCAAATTAATTATAATAAAAACTTTAAATTTACTTTAACTCAGAAATGATTAATTATCACTACAAATGCTATGGCTATAGTTACACAAATTAGGTATACAAAAAAAAATAATAATTAACAATATGCCCAACAAAATGTAAGCACAAACGTTGGTTTGGTGACTTATACGTAGTGATGACGAAGCGTTGGTATATTTAATTCCTGTTAAATAGCCCGTTGTTATACAGACCACTGAGGATAATCATCTGTCTTCTGCTCACGACGTAATTAGCTAGCGGGTTTCCTTTTTCCCAATACGGCTTACTTTAAACCACCTTGTACACGCAGGTTACAGATGTATGGTATGAATTAAAGCGTCCTTTTTAAAATTTGGCCGCGTTTATGATAATTTACACGAAAAAACTTTAGGTTGCTATCGTATATAGATTTTTATATTATCCAAAACCAGATGGTGTACGCGTACGGTATTATGAGTTTTTCGAGGCAAGTTTTCCTTGATTATCCGTAAAAGTTTCCTCCGAATTATTCGGTTGTTTTGTTGATTTTTTTATTTATTTTTTTTGTTGTTTATCGTTTAATTGTTATTTAATTCAATTTTGTATGTGGTTTTATACTTTTTATGAATTTTATTTTTAGATAATTTATGTCATTAGTGAATGATCCGTAATGATCGAATGATATCTACTTTCTGCCCCGTCTTGTGTTTTTTTTTTTTTCCAGCAAAAAACAAAAACAAAAAATGTTCAAAAAAAAAATATCAATTAGCACAACCGGTCTATTTCCCCTTTTTGGTGCAAAATAAAAATAAACACGAACACTAGCAAAATGAACTGCAATCCAATTGATGAGATGATGGTAAGCACCAAAACAATATAACAGGCTGGCCCAACAGTTCTGAGTTAATTGACCATTACACTACTGTGAATTTATGGGCCATTTGCAAAGTTAGACTGTGCAAAATCGACTGCACTACAAAAACAAAGATGATAGAAGCTGTCATTCAGGTTTGGTATCGGGATGAGAGGATTTCTGAAAACTGTCAAAAACTAGTGGAGTTCATGTCAAAACGAGTAAAACCAGATATTGAAGCTAAAGGGGGACATATTTCCTTATTTCCTATTAATTAGCGTAATATAGTTGTATAATTTTGTAAAAATATTATTTTACAAGGAATAAACGGTGTTATCATAACAATTGCCTATGATTCAATTAATTTGCACAATACTGTAGTACATTTACTGCTTGCAAACAATTTTAATACCGAAAACCAAGTAAAATACTATAATGTATAATAAAATGCACACACACTGCGCCTTGAGTTTGTATCGTAATTCGCTTACTGTTTGAAAGTTTTAGTTACACTTAAGGGGAAATAAGAGACACAAACCTTACGTGAGAGAAATGAATGGGCAACGTATCGGGCAAAACTTTATTTCTCTGTATCTTAACCGATTTTGATAAAATTCAGTATGCACAATGAAAATGGAATTCTAAAATGGTTTTTAGATAAAGTTTTGGAATATAGCCAATTAGGAACGAACTTGGTAATTGTTTTTTAACATAAAAAAATTAAATAAACAAATAACATCTGCGACTAAAGAAGTTTCATCTCCTCCGTGAGCTTGTGGGGGTGAGGCTCACGAAATTTTTTTTTGTGTTGTGGAAGACTCTAAAAAGATTACTTTGCTTCATTCTACTAGTCCCCAATTAATTTTAAAAGTTTAAATATAATTTTTCATATATATGGAGAAATCCATTTGTCGGATGTAGATCGGTAACAAACAGACAAACCATCAACCACCAAGTTCGGAAATTAAATATTTTCTTGAAATTTGCCCCCTCCAATAAATCATTCCTTCTATTTATTAAATTTACAATTAAATGGGCGCAAAACCATTTAGAAATTATCTATTTTCACAATCAAAAATAATTTATATTATTTTCGTAAATAAAATACAACAGACCAAAGTTTTTTTTTACTTTACTCGTTTTTCAATCTAATAAATAAAAAGAGTCACGTCGACACGAAGTATCCCATAAAAATGTATTTATTTAATTTTTTTTTGTGTACGTTGCGCTTATCCTTAAAAGTACAACGACCATGTACTTACCTTTTAACTCCTCTTTTCTTCAACAATTTTTTTTTTTTTGTTTTTGTCTCCACATCTCTACATCTACTGATGATGATCATCCCGACACAATGATACCGATGCTGATAAATAAAAATGCAATAATTTTAAATTGTGTGCTTTATTCCAGAAGAAAGCGCAGCGCACAACAATACGAGACAACGAAATAGTAAATCTGTTTGTGTCTTCACAAAAAAACAAATGAAAACAGGAAAAACCAAAAAATTGTGGTAATGATGGAAATAAAAACCGGAAAAGTATATAGCAAAAACAACAAGGATATAATAAAACATTTATTTTTAAAGACATTTTTCTTATGTGTGTTTTCCTTTTATTTGCTGATTAAGTGAATTTTTTTGTTTTTTGTTTTGTTTTCTTGGTGTGATGATATTTTCTTATTTTATTTTAAGAAAAACCACAAAAAATAAATTTTTTAGAATTTCTTCTTATCTTAGCATTATAAATCTTAATATCATTTTTAATGTCCTTCTGATATGGATTTCTTAACGATTTTTTTTTTGTTATCTGTGTGGTTGGTATGATCACCGAATGATTTTTTTTTTTTTTATTTATAAGCTGATTTATGTCTCAGGATAACGACAATAGGAATTCCCTTCAACCGCATTTAATGGTATCCAATCTTCGTACAGTGGAAGACGATCACGCGAATTTTCTACCTCGCGTAGCACACGAACAATATTGCCGCCAACAAGTTTTTTGATTGCAGCATTTCCTGAGGGAGGAAAAAATAAAATTAATAAATACACAAAACACATCCTTATTTGTCCCCATTCCACCCTCTTGTTTACATTACTCAATATTTTTTTATAGTGTAAGCACAACTTATTAATGAATTCGATGTAAGCTTCAGCCAAGGAGAGTTACTAAAGGGCTTTAAAACTCACAAAAAAGATGGAAGCTATACAACTCGTCTGTGGAGGACCATACAAATTCATAACCAGGTTAAATGAACCGATGAATTAAATTCAAAATGGTTCGCGCTATAAACTGTAAGAGCTTTAGTTGGAGCATTTGACACTTTAGACCAAGGTTAAAAAATAAAAAATTGGAACTTCTAAAGTACTTTCCGTACTACTCAATTTTATAATGTGGCTCATCTCAAACGACTCGTTGAAAGGTCGTCTACTTTAGTTGAAACTTGAATTCAAGCAAAATAACACGTTCACATTGGTCAAGTGGGTTCAAGTTACTTGAATTTAAGTAACAAAAAAGCAAGTCGTCGCAATGAGTTCATTTCTTTTTAGATCGTGCTGAGATTCGAGACAAAAAAGAGAACCTTGTGGCGAGCCTGTATCTATTGAATGGTATGAAACAATGTAGCTATATCGCAGTTGTAGCAACTGAGAATTCCGAAACGTGGCATCGACATTTATAGGCCACTTAAACTATCACAATTTGAATAAAATGAAATCAGGCGTAATTGACGGCATTTCATTTGTTGATGAAAGTGGGGAACATATATGTATCGTTTGATGTTGAAAGACCGAATGTCGAAAGGCCGAATGTCGAAGGGTAGAATGGGTCGAAAGACCGAATATCTAATGGCCGAATGGGTCGAAAGCCCGAATGTCTATCGAATTTTATTTTTTCCGTAAAGTTCTTAATATTTACGATAATGGAAATTGCTTCGTCAACCTTTCAGACACAGATCAAAGGATCGCTCATATCGCTTCTACTGATAGTTCTACCGTAAATGTTTCAAGTTATTTTGTGGTTAGCTTAATCCGTTGGGTTAGTATGGCATCGGCGAATGTATTGGAGCGAAGTGCGGATTTAATGCTTCGTCAACCTGACAGACACAGATCAAAGGAATCGTATCGCTCGTATCGCTTGATAGATGTACCACAAATGTTTCAAGTGGAACTCTATTTTCCTGGATTTTTTACTTTTCAACTATTCTGGATTTTAAAATTTTTATTTTTTTTTTCTTCGTGCCTGAAGTGATCCCCGAAAAAAATTCAATTTTATAGGCATTTTTAAACTTTTGTCATCACATGAAACATTTGTGGTATAGCTATCAGTAGAAGAGATACGAGCGATGGGTTGGTGACAAAATTCAGAATTGGTTTTAAATGCCTGTAAAAACAATTTGAGCTAAAATTAAAAACGAAGCAAATTCGGGTCGGGTATCCGGAATAGTCAGCACAAAAATGTTTAGCTTTAACCTTAATTAGTAATCTATTTATCTCTTCTGCTCCACTCATATATCTGGTTAAAATATTTAGTACCGGAGTTTGTACAGAAGCACCCCAATTTTTAATAGTTCCTTGTGCCGAATCTTTTCAAGTTTTTCAAAATGTTTAATAGTTTTTTATAGAATTCTACATTTTTTTGCGTAAAAAAATTTTTTAATCCTACAAATCGGGTGACGCTGAAGGAATATTTTAAGTTGGAGGAACATTTTTTAAATTGCGGAATACGGATATGAATTACAATTGATTAGCTGCGCGGGACATCTGAGATCCTTGAACAAGAATGCCCAAAATGATTAGCTGTAAATTCACTATTATTGAATAAAACTTTTGGGGGTCCTGGATTTTATTTTTCCGATTTCGGGAGCCGCAGTATAAAACACTGCCTTAGAGGATGGTGGCTTCCGCCCCGAAATCCCCGCAGTGTCGATTTTTTTGAAATTTTAACGTTCATAAAGATTGGAGCATTTTTGAAAAATTTACGTTTTTTAATAATTATGCACTTACTAGAATAGGAAACTCCCCAAAGCCGCTTCCCTTTGCGCAAGGATGACATGAAATTATGTAGATTCCTCTGGTTTTCATATTGTAGTTAGCAAAAATTTAATGAGGTCTTCCTTTTTAATGGGACCCGATATTTTGCATTTTTCGGGATTTCCTGGGGATTTTTTCGTTCGGGAATATGATGGCATCCCAATTCCCTTCACTTTTATTCGGTCTTTCAACACATTCGGCATTTCAACACAATAGGTCTTTCGATATTCGGCCTTTGGGCTGTGTTCCGTATGTACTATTTCGGTTGGTATCGTTATCCAAAATAAAAAAATCCCAAAAAAGACAAAAATCCCAAAAAACCAAGTTTTTTAAAAATAACAAATTTTTGAAATATTATTTTAATTCGTTTTATACCTTGGAGGATGGGGGCTGCCGCTCCAAAACCCCGCCCTGACGATTTTTTGAAATTCTAATATTCATAGTGATTGAACAATTTTTGAAAAATTTGTATTTTTTAATAATAATTCACATACTAAAATAAAAAACTCCTCAAAGCCGCTTAGCATTGGTCCTTTCCGCGCAAGGATGACATGAAATTATGTAGATTCCTTTTTTTTCATATTTTAGTTATTAAAAATTTATTGGGATCTTCCCTTTTGATGGGGCATTTTACTTTGTATTTTTCGGTATTTTTTGGGGAATTTTTCCGTTCGGGAATATGATGGTATTCCGCACTATTTGCTACAACCTACAAGGAGAAGCACTCACGTCAACCACTCAGCAAAAATAGTTCAAGAGCAGAACAACATTTGGAGGTGATTCATGCTATTGTAGCGGGACCAACTGAAAACGCTTCACTTGACGGTATGCATTGGTTTTGGTTTACCTTTAATTTTAACTGGAAAGCGAGTCATGAAGTTCAGGTCAGATAACGAAACTGCAGAGAGATCGACTCGTAATTCGGCTGAACGTGCAAGGTGCATGTTACTAGATGCAGATCTTCCGAAGAAGTTTTGCGCTGAAGCACGTGGAACAGCAACTTATTTGGAAAATCATTCTGCCTCTCGTGTTCTTGGGGGGTAAAACACCGATGAAAATTCAGGCTGAACCAATCAAGGCAGAAATTAAGCCACTTGAGAATTTTTGGATCGCGCGCAATGGTGCACATTCTGCGTGAGCTAATTTTCATCGGATACAGTAAAGGCACCAAAGGTTATCGAATGTATGATTTGCTCTGGTGGCACTGATACAGATTTTACAATTCAAATTGAACCTTTTACATTTCAAACTGAACCTTTAGCAAATTATATGTAAGGCCAATTAGGATGGAACTTACCTATTTCTTAACGGATTTTAGTGAAAGTTAGTTCAGGATGGAACTTTGGATTTAGTTCAGGATGGATTGGCGAGAAAAAATTTTAACAGCTGCATGATTCATAAAAACCTCAACAGACAACATTATAGAAGCCATATTGACATATTTCTCACAACCTCATCCAAAAATGATTTTTGGATCACATTTCCTTGTTTTCGCCGGAAACGTCAAAATTTATCATAATCGGTTAAAAATAGCTAAGTTATAACCTAATTGACCATATTCCAAAATTTCATCTAAAAATAATTTTAGAATCCCACTTCCCAGTAAACCTGTCGAATTTCATCATAATCGGTTAAGAAATAGGCAAGTTCCATCATACTTGGCCATATTCCAGGACATTTCCAGGACCAAATTTCACCATAATCGAATAAGGAATATCCAAGTTCCGTCCTAATTGGCCATACAAATAATTTGCTAAACGTTCAATTTGGTGGGTTTTTTTTTTTTTTTGGTGGTTTGACGTCTATCGGAGGGGGGACCAAAGTTGAGTAGATTAATCGACCAGCTCCGAAACTTTCCAGTACGGTACGCATCACGTGAGCTGTTCTGGTCATGTATTAGGCAGCTTCATGATGGGTACAATTATGTAAGGGGTTACCTGGTCACAATTCGCAAGTGTAAGTGCTGCCTCCTCGTGGCAGCCACTGGAAACTAAGGCCATTTGGCACATTGTGGCCATTTGGCACAGGCTAAAGTACGGCGCAACAGGAGAAATCCTTGATAAAAATATTAATCTAAGGTGGAACAGCATATGCCGATGGACGAATGGCTGATAGGTTAATCAGTCCAAAGAATGCGGACTCTAGATACCAGGCACCCTCCAGTTTTATTTAGCCTTCGTGTAGTAAAGCTGGGTGACGTCCAGGCAATTTCCCATTCCCAGCAACTCGTAAGAGTGAAATCAAAACGGTGGGGGGGGGGGGGGTAGAAGTAGGAAGATACGGGAGTGGGACTGCCCTCTCGAAGTCCTAGATTCCCAATGCTATTGTCTTTCTAGCAGAAGTAACCGCTGTAGTAAACATCTAGGAGGGAGAGCAATGGGCCCAGATAGTACGTATCGCGTACCAAGCACGAAAGATCTTTTAGGTCGCAGTGCTAGGTGGCTGAACTTTAACAATAATAATAATAATAATAAAGGTTCAATTTGAAATGTAAAAGGTTCAATGTGAAATGTAAAAGATTTCAGTTTGGAGTGTAAAAGATTTACCTCACAAATCCTTCGATTCAGCCAGCGGAAAACGTCGAATCTGTTCTGCAATGCACAGAGAGAGCAAATAAGCCGACACATTTTCTGGTTTATGTTACATATCTGGCATGTAGCAACAACTCGATGAACCGTTTACGGTTGATGAAGCATAGGCGGGTGAAAATCATCAACACTGAAAATTCAAATTTCTAAAATTCATTTATGATTCATATTTTGTAAATTTTTGGAAGTTTCGAATTTGTTTGATATTTTATAAATTATTCGATACTAATCTTCAATATCCAGTGATTAGCGCAAAGGATTCAATTGCTTTGGTTTGAGAATTTTCGAGATAATTTGAAACTCTTGGCATGTTTTGTCTTCTTTCGATTGGTTAATGACATTAACTTGCAAATAGAGTACCATATGTCACAACTATCGGGATTTTTATGTTTTCTCTCGAAAATTTTAAATTTTTGAAAAAATTCTAAATCAATCTACATTTTAGAAATTTTTCGAGTTTTGCATGTCATTGCATTACGTTTCCGTTTATCGAGATTCTATTGAAGTTCATTCGAGTTCCCTTTAGTTATTTCGAGTTTTCCGAGATTAATTGAAATTATTTGAGTTTATTTAAAACCTTTTAGGCTTTTCGACATTTTTGAGATTTGCCACTGTCATCTTTCGATATTTTTGAATTTTCCATGGGAATATTTTCGAGTTTCGGTGCCTAAAATAAAATAACGGACATCCAAGGCACTGTTTGATTTATTACACATTACAACGCACTTTGAAATTACAGACTAAATTTAAATTAAATTAATGTTTGCAACCTGTACACCTAAAGCTTTCTCGCTTTTAAAATTCATTTTAAATCAATTAAGCTTAAATTAAGTATTGTAACATTTATTTATAAACTTACCCCACAGTCGATCACGTGCCAATTCGGCCAACAGCAACGGATAAATTTTAGGTGACCCACTCAAGCCGACATGATCAACACCGGCAATGGCGCGTACATAATTAATACTTGAAATTGCCTCCCGAACAGTTAACACCTTCTCACCGCATCGTTCAACATTTATCATAACAACCCCACCATTTTGTGGTAAAGTTCTGTAAACAAACAAAACAACGAGAATGTGAAACAAAAAAAATTAAATTTAAATTAGATAAAAATCTCTGTTTGTTATTATTTTGTAGTCCCCCTGATTCCGTTGCCTGTATACCCCTATCCACCCACCATCATCATCATCATCATCATCGTATTTATATACAATTTTCCCATGTTTACACTTTATAGAGGATTTCCATCCTTTAATATTTTTATATTGCTGGAATCTCTCGGTCTCCTCAAACCTCCACCTCCCACACCGACCGAAAATCTACATAATTGTTAATATACATAATTATCCAAACGAAATAATTTTTCATTTTGGTGTTAACTTTAAACAACAGACGAAAGCACAAAAAAAAATGTTTTTAAATAATTTTTAATTTGGGAAAAAAGCTTTGTTTTTTTATTTTGAAATGTGAAATCACACAAGATGAAAAAAAAAACATTTTTTTTTGGTATATAAGCTCAACAAAAAGCTTTTTTATATTTTATTTGTATTAAAATGATTTTAGCTTTAAATTAATTAATTTTTTTGTATGAGAGTGTGTCGGTACCTATATGAAACTTGTGTTTATTCCAAAATAAATCATTTGATAATTATATGTATAGGGGTTTTGTCGTCGGAATATCTAAATGAGATTCAAACCAACCAAAAAAAAAAAAAAATGTCAACCATGTTAATCATAAAAGTGCTTAATGTGATAATGAGATGGCAAATTTGGCAAACAAGCCAAAAACTTTTTTTTTTGTTTAGGTTTTTATAAAAGTCAATGGACGGACTTTCCGAAGGAAAGTGATGTTAATTATTTGTGGATACTCTCTAAATACGCAGGATTTGTCAATTCAAAGAGAAAAAAATGATATTGTCGGTAAGCAGCTCGCACTAGCGCCAAACAATCCCAGGACAAGTCATGCCGTCTAGCAATAACTGAACGCCCATCTAGCCTCGGCTTAAAAAACGTTTTAGACGAATGCGAGTAAAAAAAATGAAACTCTGTAATTGTGACCCGAATTCGATGGTTGATAACACTAACACAATAGATTTAGAAACCTGTAATTGTTGTGCCAACTTGATTGAAATTATACCTTAATTGGTTTATTGTTCAGTCTCTAATTGGAGAGATTATCCTGAACTAGCACGAGTCGAGTTTTTTTGCCAAACCTCCTGGACCTTTAATACAAAAGAGCTTGTGATTATTTTTGGTAAAGTCGATTCGTTTTATTATTTTTTCAAATACGTCATATCAACTGATGGTTTAATGTTCCTATGAGTCTCTCAGCCTTTAACTCTTCATCCGTCAATTTAAATTCAAGTGATTCTTATATAACTACTCTGGGTTGAGGCAAACCAAATGTTAAGCAGGAAATAATTGACCTCGTGTAGTGCAAAATTGTTTGTTGTGACTTCATCGTGATATCTTAAGAAATCAAGAATCTTATGCTCATGAAATTGTGCTCATGGATCTTATGCTCATGAATCTTAGCTTATGAATGCTTGACGCATTTCTGAAGGAATTTGGAAAAGCAATGCTTCGTCACTTTTCCCACTCGTCATCGGAAGAATACAAATTGCGGTTGAATTCGACCTCTTTCTTTGTTACTTACTCTTGTTGTGCCCGGTACATGAAGTAGAAGAATTCGAATGTCGCTGTCGCTTCGCCCTTATTCCACGATTAAATACGAAGTTATACGGGATTTCTTTATAGAGATACTGATTAGATATTGCATCTTCTCAATTAAGTTGAAACCATATACAGCAAGTTTCGTGTTTCCATTTCCAGCTTGATCAAGTATCGCTTGCTGATTTCTGTCTTCCAATACGATTCTTTGTCGTTGATACAAATGAACTGGCAAACGAGTAACAGCATGAGAACGATCGTGCAAGCGCATTTCCACTAAGTACCACATTGCTTCAGGAGCGCTGATGTAAAAGTTCATCAATCAAAGCTGCAATTTCATCACGAACCATCCGCTCCTCATCGCCAGTTCCAATAATGACAGTAACACAATCATAACCTTTGTAAATATTATATTTGTAGATGTATTGGAATGCCTGCTTTCAATGATGTGTAAAATATCCATATTAATGTGAGCATCATATCTTAACTGGAAATATCTAATGTACGGAACTATGTGTCGATTATCCATCGTTTCGCTTCGAATTTCAGCTAAAGAACGTTCACTTCGCCGATATAATGGATATACTTTTACAGTCTTGGATTTTGTGTCACGTCAAGAATTTCAGCACTCTCGCAAATTGAACAATTCGTTCGGAAGTCTTAAATTTGCTATCCTCGTGAAGCGTAGTCAAAATAGGGGAAGGCCTCCATTTTCAAATTTGATGGTATAAACAAATGAAGTGATCGACCCAAGACATGAGTGATTTGTTTGAAGGTCAAGGTCTTCTTTTTAAATGGAAACCTCTATTTGTGACACCGGAAGAGTTGGAAATTTTACGTTTGAAATGATATTTCAAAGTTTGTTATTGTGACGAAGGCCAAATCAAGGTTAAATGTTTAAAAAGCACTCGGAAGCTGTTGATTCGAATTTGAAGGGTTTCCTGGGCATTATAAACGTTTGAAGTGTCTTTAACCGGTAGGTCACTTTAAAGTCAATTTTCAAGGTCATTTCAAAGGCAAGGTGGTTTTTTATACAGAAAGTCCTATTTTGATACGGGATTTGAAAAGAGCGGGAATTTTTACGTTTGAAATATCATTTCGAACGTAAAATTTCCCAATATTTTCGAATCCGGTGCCAAAAATAGGGATTTCCGTTTAAAAGATGTCCTTGACCTTCTAATGGCCTTGAAAATTGACCTGAAAGCCAAGCACATTTTCTTTGATAATTTTTGCTCATCTATTGGGATCCGTAGATTAAAATGGGCACAGTGTATGGCAGGCAGGTATTTCTGATTTTCTGGTAGTTACCGCTATCAGTTCATATAGTTATATCTAAAGTCTAAGGTATGTAAGCCTAAGCATTCACAAATATGGGGGGGGGGGGGGCTAAAACTGGCTTGAGTTAATTTGTTTAAAATAAAATTAAAATTAAAACTATGGTACTCACCCTAAAATATGATCTGGAATCGATGCTGTCGTTGTACTATTACACAAGTACAATGGTGCGGCATTCGAAAATAGTACTGGTGCCTTAGCCGTATGCAATGCCATCATCATGGCCGGCTCAGATAAACGTGATATCTCAACAAGCATACCAAGACGATTCATTTCGTGTAACACCGTCTGTGGAAGAAGAGATTACAAATTATGAAAGAAATTGTGGAGTCATTACATCAAATCACATCAACATGTAATACAGTGACAACCTTGTATGTACATATGTCTTGTTTCTTGTTTGACCGCAAAGTAGTAAAAAAGTATGTTTGCGTAATGTAGTCGTTAGTGGAAATTGAGTAGTCTCGAAATTAAAGCGTGTGATAAACGTGTTGTTAAATATTGGACAGTTTTATTTAAACTGTCATGCGAACTACTATTATAGTAACAGTTTTCGTATGTTTAAACCTCACTTTAAAATTTGTTTGTAATGTAACAACGCTTTTAGTGATCAAAATCCATATTTATGGCCACTTCACTTCAAAAAAATTCCGCTATACCATACTTTAGTCGTTCTGCAAGCGCTGATGCTAGTTTTTTATGGTCACTTCAGTTTTATTTTATTCCGATAGGTAGTGCTTTCTCTATATTTACAATCGTCAATAAATTCGGGCCTCAGGGCGGAGTATTATGGAGTCATCACATCAAATTACATCAACCTGTAATATTAACGATTGTAAAAGTAGAGAAAGCGCCTCTCGAGGAAAAAAGTTAAAATGATGCTACTGACAAAATGACACTTGTCACAAATGCGACGAAATAAAATTTAGCAATTGACGATTGGAATAGTAGCAAATGCGATACCTATCGGAAATAAAATAAAGTTTCTCACCCAGTACCTTGTCCATAAGAAATACATAGAAAATGTATTTATCGGAAATAAAACCAACTGTCATATCCACCAAAAAATTGTGCCAGTCCAATCGTCAATTCGGTAGTTAAAAATTGTTTTTATAATCCAAAATTGGAATTATTTACAATTATTAGCAATCTGATAAGTAAAAATTGTGTTTACGTCAAATTATAAGCTAGCTCAGTTTAAAAATTGTCCACCAGGTGGATTACGTAACGCTTCAATCGTCAATTGACGATTAGAAGATCATGGATTCCACCTAGTGGAAAATGTTTAAACTGAGCTAACTGATAAGTTGACGTTCGAAATTGTTGTAAACCATTCCAATTTTGAACAGTAAGCACAATTTCTACTTACCAGATTGCTAATATTTGTAAATAATTCCAATTTTGGATTAAAAAAACAATTTTTAATTACTGAATTGCTAAATTTTATTTCGTCGAATTTGTGACAAGTATCATTTTGTCAGTAGCATCATTTCAACTTTTTTCCTGAGAGGCGCTTTCTCTCCTTTTACAATCGTTAGCATCAGCTTTATGTTAACTAAATGTGTGATAGAAATGTCTTTAAATAAAATATTAGATAGTTTTATTTAAACCACCTAACAAAAATAAATCCCTTATAAAATTATCATCAAGCCTCATGTTACAAAAAAGGTTTGTGCGTAATTTGTGTATTCATCTACGGATTTTTTTTTATGTGGCTGTTTTAGCCACTTATTACATTCCTTTTACATGTTTGTCTTGTTAGTTCTTTAAATTTTATTTTACCGTTTTAGAGACAAAAAAAGGAAACAACATAAAACCAACTGATTACTGAATTAGTTAAAACAAAAAAAAATACGGACAAATTTAATTTTTCGTCAACTCCAGGATACACGGTAGCCAGCAACAAAAACAATAAATAAATAACACGAATATTAATTATATGTTGTTCTGAGGAAAACATAAACATCCGAAAAAAAAAATCCACAGGACATATAACATCTACAACGGCAACAACAAAACACAAAATGAACCAACTTTGCCAACCACAAAAATGATACTTGACTTGTTTATATTGTACTGTGCCTTTGCTGGAGTTTTTTTGTTCGTACATACATAGTCATATATCCCAAGTAGCAGCAGTAGTACAGCATTTGTGGTACGAGGCGAAGGCAAAGAAAATGCTGTGTGAAAATTTATTCATTTGGAAATGAAAAAAAAATATTTTTTTTTCTTTGCGGCCCACCCTCAACAAAAAATAATAATAAAAAAAAAAAGGAAATGGAATTTAAAATTAATCTTGTCGATTTATATGTATATTTTTACACCACCAGCAACAACAATCGTGAAATGACAACAAAAGACGACTGAAAAAAAAAAATTGGGACGTGCAGGAATGTTTTTCTTTATGATGAATATGGATTTAATTGCTGCAAATTTGAAAGAAAAGTAATTTTAATACTCATTAAATATTTCGCTGTATATCTCTGGCGTGTTTGTATATTATATATTCTTGTCTATATCCTATTCGAATATACCTTTCGGCGTTGAGTATAACGGCGAATGGTTTATTAATTACTTTATACTACAGTGCGGATATCCATCATATTCTAAACAAATGCTAAATATGTCGAAATGTTTTTGCTTTTCAAATAGAATAAACTACATATGTGAAAATGAAGTCGATATGGAAGAGATCAGAGAATAGAAGCTAAAGCTTAAAAGCTAAGTTAATCTGGAATCCGAAAATTTCCTTGAAACTTAATTTAAAAATATTATTCTCTCAAAAATTGCTGATCTCTTCATATTAGAAACTGATCTCAGTTCAGTTTTTTTATCGAGATCCGTTTTTTTGCATCAATAGACAGCATATGATACTAAATTGGTTTGCTACCTAATTAGTAGAATCCAACTACTATTTGAATTGGAAAAACGTTTTTCACACTTCTTCAATTCAGTTAAAATATTTTAATGATTCAGTAATTAGCTGAATAGGCTAATTTGCTTACATCGATCGAACAATTCATTACAATATTTTTTATCACGCAGAAATTTGCTTTCCTACCAAAAATCAGTCGAAAAGAGATGATGTTAAAGTGATCAATAGTTTCAGAGTTCAGCCATTTAGAATGATGACCCCGAGGTGATGGGATGGTTTTCAAAACCAAAACAAACATCTTAACTATTTATATGGGATGGATAACTTTAATAATTTATTACCAACATAACAACAATTATAAGTTAGCCTGATGTTATTCAAGATCTATTACCAAAAAAGCCTACTGTTTATAATCGAAACTGAATTGACCGATTGTAAAAGTAGAGAAAGCGCCTCTCGAGGAAAAAAGTTAAAATAATGCTACTGATAAAATGACACTTGTCACAAATGCTACGAAAAAAATTTAGCAATCTGTTAAGTAAAAATTGTGTTTACAGTTCAAAATTGGAATTGTTTACAATAATATTCGAACGTCAAATTTTCAGCTAGCTAAGTTTAAAAATTTTCCACTAGGTGGAATCCGTGATGCTCCAATCGTCAATAGATCATGTTTAAATGTCAAATTTTCTACAACCGCAAGAGCTACCATCTTTCGGAAAACTCCGAAAAGATAAGCAACTTTCGCATAATGTCGCTAGGTGTCACCAAATATTTGCTATCAAAAATTGTATGATATTTTTATGTGTGAATTTTGTAAACACAAACAAAAATATTTTCGTGTAATTAAAGTAATTATTACGTGATAATTAATTGATTTTGACTATCCCCATTTGAAAACTTCAGAAATATTTGTTTTTAATGTTTAGTGACATTTAGTGGCAAACGCTCTGTACTTATTTTTTGACCGTGCTGCCTCTTTCAGAAAACGCTCTGTACTTTTTCAACAATCGTGCTGCCTCTTTCGGAAAACATGATCTATTTGTTTTATTTCTTTTATTTGTTTATTGGAATTCGAATTTATTTGTTTGCTGGGTGTTTTCTCGGTGGAAAGGGTGATTTGATAGAGAGTGAGAGGCGGTGAACCTAGTGTTCACTGATGAAAAAGGTCAGGATACTTTTATACTAAAAAGTTGAGATAGGCGATTTTGATAGCAAAACAACACCTACTGCATTATGTTATTTTTGACGTGCGGTGACATTATTGACGATTGGAGCATCACGGATTCCACCTAGTGGAACAATTTTAAACTGGGCTAACTGATAATTTGACGTTCGAAATTGTTGTAAATAATTCAAATTTTGACCTGTAAACACAATTTTTACTTATCAGATTGCTAATACATAATTGTAAATAATTCCAATTTTCGCATTTGTGATAAATGTAATTTCATCAGTACCAAAATTTTAACTTTTTTCCTGGAGAGGCGCTTTCTCTACTTTTACAATTGGCGATTGGAAAAGTAGCAAATGCGATACCTATCGGAAATAAAATAAAGTTTCTCACTCAGTACCTTACTACCTTGTCCATAAGGAATATATGTATAGTGAAAATAATATCTCAGCGAAACTCATTTTTACATCGTTGTGCGCAGCCATCAGTGAAGTAGTTAAAATAAATTAAAAATTCAAAGAAGGGTCGGCTGAGTAATAGTTTTAAAAACAAAAAAAATTATAAATAATGATATGTGAAATTTGATTCCATTACATAATGTAATTTGTATTGGAAAATATTAAAAATTCTCATTATTTTATAGGTAAATTCTAAAATAATATGCGAAATTAAAAAAATATAAAAAATATTAACAACACCACTGAATATATAACGTTATACCCATTTAAGGTACGAACTACCGTCTTCCCCCGAACATAAGAACCGGTTCTTCTAATCGGGAAAGACAAAATTTTGCTTAATTTTGATGTTGATCAATTTAACTCAATTAAAAGAACCTTCGTTTAGAAGAACCTTCGATTAGAAGAACCTTTGATTAAAAGAACCTTCGAATAGAAGAATTTCTTCTAAAATTATATCAAATTGAAAAACAGGGTTGTTATTGAATTTTTTTAAACATTTTTCTTATTTTATTATATAGATATAATTTAACAGCGTGTTTTACCAGCCCCAAATGTCAATTGTCGAAAAACCAGTTAAAAAAATTCAAAATGATAGCATTTTTTTCAAAATAAATAGCACTTTTTCTTATATAAATAGCACTTTTTTCATTTACCGGCAGATCTTTTTTCATTTATTAATAGCACTTTTTTCCATTAATGACAGCACATTAATCGATTTTTATTTAAATATTTTTTTTTAATGTTGGTACAATTACCTCGAATATAAGAACCGGTTCTTTTAAATGAATAAAAGAACTACCCGTTCCTATATTCATTTAAAAGAACTAGTTCTTATGTTCGGGGGAAGACGGTAGGCATATTTAGAAAGAAATGTAATTTTTCGTGTTAAAGCAAAACAACAAAAAAACTCGATTTTAAATTTCAATTTGTTCGAGGCAAGGTAAAGACATGAAAATTATCTTAAATGTTATCAAAAGTTCTAGTGCTAGTGTGTTATCTAAATTAAAATTACATTAATTATTATGAATTAATTTGAGGAAAAACATAATTCAAAATAGACAAATTCTAACCTCAAAATGTAAACAAATTAGCCTAAATACATCGCTGAGTTTATGCCATTTGTTTTGATGCGCGAGAGCTGTCAGAATTTCGCTGAGATATTATTTTCACTATACATAGATATAAAATGTATCTATCGGAAATAAAACAAACTGTCGTAGCCACCAACAAAATTGTGCCATTCCAATCCGTAAAAATACTCTCCCATATGTTGTTGTTGTTTTTATGATAAAATAATTTAAGACGAAGGCTGCTTCTACCAATATGTGCAATATAAATAATTAGATAAAATCTTATACACTTTTGGGCGATAGATTGATCTAATTAGATTATGCTAATTTTCAAATTGTATTTATCACCCAAAAGGTGGTACACATTTGGTATATTACATAGACACAAATGGAAAGATAAATCCTTAAAGCACAGGAAGGAAAATCTATGTTAAGCCATTAAAATAATGAATAATTTATGGTGGAAATTATGTACATATACATACACATAGTTTAGTTTCTAATGCTACACAGCAAAAAAATAACTGAACATAGAAAAAGTATGTACGAATAAGAATATGTACAACATTAATGTCTCATTTATTAAATAATAGTATTTTTTCATGTCATATTCCGTTATGTATAATTTACAATCCATTTTTCATATTTTTTGCATTTATAAATCAAAATAAATCTTATGTACATATAACATAATTTAGTATATATCTTATGTATGATACTCATATCTTAAAGATTTAGCAAAAAAAATTGTAAGTATGAAGTCATGTTTTACTTTATGTCGTAATTTAAGTGTAATCATTTCATATTATTCTCTGCTAATCTGAATGTCCGTATGTAAGATAAGATGTTGTGTTCAACTAAAATGACTGCTCAATTCCTTTTCTCTGACATACAGCTTTAAAATTGGGCCGTTTACATGGTGTATTGTGTCGGATATCTAGACTAATACTACTGACACACTATCGGTTTCATAACTAAAGTTTCGAGGAAACTTTAGTTGAGACTAAAACTTCTAGCCTGCGTTTATTAGATATTTAAGTGTCATTACACTTTATCCACTTTAAAACGACCCAAAAGCAAAAATACTACCCGATCAGTACATAACTTTTACACAGAAAGCTCATCATTTTCAAAACTTTTCTTTTTTTTCCTCGAAACCTTCATCCATCGGATATACAAACGAATATGTATGTATATAGATAACTTTATCTTAACTTTTGCTCCAAAAAAAAAAACGCAAGAATAAGAAATAAAAATTTAAGAAAAGACAACGAAATATATAGAAAGCTTGAATTGAATACCACCTTAATTTATGTTCTATAAAGAGCAAAAAAAAAATTCCTTTAAAAAATGTTTGAAATTTCTAAAAATATAAATTGTTAATTTTTATTTTCATTTTTTTATTTCTAACTTTAAGCTTTTGTAATATTGAAGCAAAAACTTCTTAATTTCGACACGAAATACTAAATTTGTTGTTAGTAGAAAGACAAAGACATAGAAAACAATTCAAGAAAATCTCAACTCTTTAATTAAAATTCCAGATTCTACGTCAGTAAATCACGAACCCAAAATAATATTTGTATAGTAAAGAACATCTAAAATGTTAGTATACTTACCTCCCCAAATGTCGTTAAACTGTGCGGTAAACTTTCATCGAGTATTATATCCGCTTGTTTGGCCGCCGCTGCCCATGGCGTGGTACAACCAAATCCGGTGATCGATACAAAGCGGGCACCTAACGAAAACATTGAACGTAGCACCGCCAAACTTGCCCCAATCGTATGCCCACCCTCCAAACCAAGCAATATACCAACCATCGAATCTAAATGTGCCTGTTCCATTTCTTCGGCACTATTAACAATCCGGAGCGTTGGATTACCCGCCGTTATTCGATTAGCTTCATCGATACCCTCTAGCGCTAATTGAACAGCGTCTAAATATTGGGCACCACACGGAACTGCAATCTGAAATAATGAATTGTTATTATAATTTGGTTGAACGGTATGTAATATGGAAATATATTATCTTACCGGCCATAATAGTGCCCCCACCATACTCTCTTTAACTTCACTAACACTATAGCTAAAATTACTGTCCAAATGTGGACTCCAATAGCCCTCGACAAGTGGCGATTCCGATAATAAACGTCGTATAAATGCTAGACGCGCTTCTAACAGTGACGACGAACGTAATTGTAATGCAAGAGGTATACCAATGGCGAGCGCTAAACAAAATAATAGGCCACCAATTAGAGCGATAATTTTTTTACCTCGTGTCTTATTTGGCGGTGGTGATATTGATTCTTTCTTATTATTATTATACGAATGTATACTGCCATTGGTTAGCTTTTCGGGAAATTTTGTTATTTCGGGTGCTGCCAAATCTATATCACCAATATCCGTGAATACAAAACACTGTTGTTTACAATGGGGCTGATGTTGATGATGGATTTGATGGAGTTCCATAAATTCATGATTTGGCACTGTATTCATGTTTAGTATTAGCAGATAAACACTTTAAATTACTATACAATTGAATGAAATGAATTTTTATTAACAATCAAATCCAAAAAAGAAAAATCTCAAAATATTTTGAGAGGAAAAACCATTGACGTGTTTTTAGACAATCAATGATTTTCCATTATCCAAGCATGCGTAGTATTTATGTTATGATTTTTCTTAGTTGGCGGGAAAAGGTTTTGTACATATACATATTTTATTGTACACAGTTAATATTGAACAAGCAACTGTCAAATTTTAATTTAAATAGGGGACCACATTTCCTTGCTTAACAGTGTATAATAGAAGCTTATTTATGTTTCTATGGTTGAATAAATACAGGATAGCATCAAATCAGTGCACTACATCTGTGTAAACCTATAATTTTAACAATATATTTACTTTTATTAACTATAATATAATCAGATTTAACAATAAGAATTACTCAGATAGATTCTGTTTGAATGTCTATTTCGTACTATTGCAACTCATGTTCACTAAATGTTCTTCTTCAGTAAATCTTAACCTGTTGTAACTCATTGTTATTCTCCGTATGGACAGAGTGCCATATTTTAGCGGAATTCTCGATAGACAATGGCTTATCGGCTAATCTAATTGAATCGGTAAAAGTAAGAGATAAATTGCCGAAAATATAGTTTCATTTGCAGTAGTTGGAAGCTTCTTAACAAGATGGATATTTCTTCTAATTTTCCTGCCGTTCTCAAATATACCAATCTCATTTCCAGTCCTTTCAATCACGAAAATCACGATGATGATCAAGTTTATCCATTTGTTTATGGCCTGTAAGGGGTGATTATGGACTGAATGTTTGGGATTTTGACAGAAATCTTTAAACTCTCTAGGTAACGATTTTCAAGTATTTCAGTTCGACATATCTCGAATAGTCAATAATAACAAATACATATATTTTATCTGATAGCGGACCTAAAAGATACATAACGACACATGGCCATGGTTCAGTTGGCATTTCATGTCGATTCATTGGAAAGGTTTTGACGGATTTGAAACTATTAAGCAATCTCAACATTTTTTTAAAAATTGTTCCACTTGTCAACCCGTTTCTGGTCACCAAACTTTTAAACGAAGCCGGCGCCTGGAGTATTGCATCAGAAGTATTTTTTTACCAATTGTAACAAATAGGCTGACACTAAAAGTTATCATCAAAATGCGAGTGTTCAGTTGTCGAGAGTAAAAGCATTTTGCAGATTGAATCGAATTATTCTAATGGGGTAATGTTCGGAACACACTTTGGGTTATAAAAGTTATTCCCGTTAAGTCAATTGTTCAGTTCTAGTTTTGAAAGGACTATGTAAAGACCAAATGTAGTGTTTTGAATATTGTATTTGTGATAAATGGAAACGTCTATTCGAACACGAGTATGGAAAAATTTCCATTTAACGAAAGTTAACAGTCAAATATTTAGTTCTATAGTGTAAATACTTAAATTCGTTACGAGCTGTAAATCTGCCTGGTACAAACGTTTAAGCCGGTATTCCATTATGAAAAAATCAGCAAAAATATATTGAGATAATCGTCAATTAACGATTGGAGCATCACGGATTCTACCTAGTGGAAAATTTTTAAACTGAGCTACTGAGTGAGAAACTTTATTTTATTTCCGATAGGTATCGCCATTTGCTACAGTTCAAATCACCAATTACCGGATTGCTAAATTTTTCGTCGCATTTGTGACAAATGTTTTTTTGTCAGTAGCATCATGCAAACTTTTTCCTCGAGGGGCGCTTTCTCTACTTTTACAATACAATAAAATATTACTTTCGCGAACGGTGCCATCTATTAGAAAACATGACCTTCCAGATGATGCCACTAGTTGTCACTAGGAAGAAAGGTATGATACGTAGTGATAAATAAAGATTTTACCTGTGGTGTCGTTTAGTGTTGCCCTCTTTTGGAAAACGTGAAGTATACTTTCGTTCTATTTTAGCAGTGACAACTAGCGGCAATTGTACTTACTATTAAACTACTTTCGCTCGGGCTGCCCTCTTTCGGAAAACATGACCTATCGTTAATAAACTAAAAAATAAAAAAATTGTTTTTTCTTTGTCACTCTAATATTTTTTTTCGTCTTCTTTCATTTTTTCCAGCAGTCAGTAAATTTTTCGTAATGGAATATTGACGATTGTAAAAGTAGAGAAAGCGCCTCTCGAGGAAAAAAGTTAAAACGATGCTACTGACAAAATGACACTTGTCACAAATGCGACGAAAGAAAATTTAGCAATACGGTAATTAAAAATTGTTTTTTAATCCCAAATTGGAATTATTTATAATTATTAGCAATCTGGTAAGTAAAATAAAAATTGTGTTTACAGTTCAAAATTGGAATTGTTAACACAAAATTCGAACGTCAAATTATCAGCTATCTCAGTTTAAAAATTGTCCACCAGGTAGAACCCGTGACGCTCCGTGAGTAGTTGTTTGTAAACTTTATACTTTTTAAGATATTTACAAAATAAAATTTCTGGACCAAGAGAGTGACCATCCGGTTAGCCGATTTGGAGTAAAATTCACTGGGACCTCCCAATTTATCAAAAAAGCTTAAATCTGAAGTTTCAGTTCGGTTGGTTAAACCAGCTGGGCTGTAGAGAGGACAGACTGATATACTGACAGACAGACACCATTTCGAAACTCACTTTTTCCGACTCAGGGGACCTCAATACAGATAAATCTCTAAACATCTCAAGGTTCAAAACTTTCATGATGAAAGTAACATAATCAGTTTGCGCATTTGTATTATTTAACTGAAGATTGTCTCTGATTGTGAACTGCACCACATACTTACCATATATTGTGTGTTAAGTATAATACTTTTTTAGTGGCAAGAGTATCAACTAAAATTAGATTTCTTATTCCCAACTTCTCAGGTATCGATTCCGTTACGGAAATAATAAATTTCATTTAAACAGTTTTCATTGTACATATATTTTAAACATTTTACAATACATAATTTAAAATTAACTAATGTTTAATCTCATTTACCGACTGTTTTCCAAAGCCATTCCATTCCTTCAGTTAGTCCGTAACCTTCTTTAACGCTGGCAGGTTGGATGTGCCACTAAAATTAATTAATCAATGAAAACAAAATTTAAATATATATTTATTTGCAATCGTTAGTTTACCGTTAACTGAAGAGTTGTCTCTAGAGTACGTAAACGAAAAATCTCAATAATTTGTTCTTCAGTCAAACAATCTCCCAATTCTTGCTTATTTGCCACAATTAATAAGTTACGATTCGTATTTGCAGTTGATGTTAACTATGAAAGCAAATTCATTCATATAAATACAACTAAATCAGACTAATAAGTACCTACCAAAAAGTGTAGTTTATCGGCTGCCTCGGACGCCCTCTCTTTATCTGAGGCGTCCAATACATAAACCATGGCGCTTACATTACCATAGTAATGCAGCCATATAGGGCGCATCTTATCTCCGCCCCCAATATCCCAAAACTCAAAATCGAAAAATTTAAAATGAATCACTTCTCTATTATAGCAAATAGTTGTGGTCGTTTCTACTAAAGTATTGGTTTTCAAACGGTATAAAAAGGTTGTTTTACCAGCACCATCTAAGCCGACTAAAAATTTAACACACAAAAAATTATTAGGCTGCAAAATTTAATGTTATAAAAATACCTTACAAATTACTATTCGATACGGGTTTCGCCAAACTAGCCGGTCAATCAAATTTGAAACTGAACCACCCATCCTGAAGAATTAACAAGAACTGTTTTATGATGATGATTACCATTTGTTTTTAAAGGTTTGGGATTACCCGTATTTGTGTAATTCAATAAGTTACAACAAAACAACTTATGTATTTGCATGTTAAATACGTGTTTACGTATGTACATACTTTATTTGACAAGATATTTTTTTGTCAGTAATTTCACAATCAATATATTTATCATGATAAATTGACGATCATAAATGTGGAATAAGCGCCTCTCGCGGCAAAACAAATTGTGTTGACTAAAGTATTTTCCTACGGTGTCTGAAGAAATAATCGAAAGATGTTGCTTTTTAGATTTCTATATATAAGCCTTATCAGCTGCACAGAGTTGCGACAAAAATTGGGAAAAAATCCCCGGAATGTTGCAAATTACCAACTAGAGTTCAATGTAACCGAAGCTCAAGAATCTCAGATTATGAGTGTATCTTTAGAAATAAACGACTCAAATTTCAATCTCAAATCAATGTAACAACTTTATTTATTCTGAGATTGCTAAAATGAAAACAGCAAATCGGTCAATATTTATTTTGAATTGAAATTACATATTTATTTTATCAATTTTTTTAGATGAATTTATTATCACTAAAAATAGGGGTACGTAAATTCGACAAATCATAAATTACCGTGAGTATTTCGTCATATATAATCATTGACGTCAATTTAATCATCTCATCTTCTGGAACATAAAGGCTGGCCTGATCATTTCTATCCCCGCTTGTGATAACTCAGCCGCGATCAAGAAGCCTTCATCAAACATCACTGCATTTCCTTTTACTAGTTTATCCAACCAATATTTTGAATATTCCTTTGTCTAAGGCTCTACGGGGTGGCCATATTAATAAAATTGATCATCCCAGAAGGTGAAACTACAACCAATAATTTTACCGTGTGGCAACCTTTGTAGTGTGAATATAAGCAAGTTCGTCAAGTCAAGCAACTAAAAGTGGCCGTTTTACTTCCGTACAATCCAAAATTGGCATTGTATTGTAAACTTCATGAGTAAGTTTTTCCATTGCCTTGGCTAACACTTGAATTGTTTCTATAAAATATCGTTTAGATGTTTCTCGGCTATTTGAAGCAAAATCGAAATCTTTACAAAGCTTAAATTCGATTTTAACAGAAACATTGTGAGAAGAATTCGGTTATTTAGGCGCATTAGAGATTTATCGACATGTTTTACGATTTCTGCACATTGTAACATTTTATTAAGAAGTGTAAATGATGGTATGCCTGTCATAGAATTAAGCTTGGCGTCATTGCAGTTCAATAATAATCCAAAATTATTGTAATTAAATGGTTATCCTTACAATTATGCATTTCCTCATTTTGTTGCTCCAATACAACCACTTCTTCCTCCATGGTTTAAGAGAGTACCTCATTGTTGTTCTTAAAACTAAAACAAAATATAATTAGTCAGGTAAACATATTTTACACACTTATTAATAAGAATCGGCTGCGTTTCGAAGTTGTATTAATGCTAGATACAAGCAAATTTAATCTTGGAAATGTTGAATTTAAAATTTTAATTTTTTTATCATTTCCGGCTGCTCTCCAGGAACTAACAACTTTTTTTTTTTTTTTTTTTTTTTTTTATTTCATTTGCTTAGGCCTGAATACTATTTTATCCACACGACCTATTGGTATACATAACAATATTAAAATTTTATACAAGTGTCAAAGTTATTTTTTTTTTTTTTTTGTTCTATAAATTATAACAGTTTTATCTTTTTATCTTTCATGAATGGTTGAACAAAATATAGTTCTTAAAATTCTTATGGTTAGTAGGGTTTCTTATTTTAACATAAATATTTTTATAAACCGTAGTCTATTTCTTTTAGGTAATCACAAATTATTTTATAGTTTTTAATATTTTCTGATTTTAGGATATCTATTAGTTTATTATGTTGTATTAGTGTGTATTTTTGGCGTATTTGATTGAATTTTTTACACTTCTCCACTATGTGTTCGTTGTCTTCTATAGTGTTGCATATGTCACATAGGTTGTTTTCCTCAATTCCCACTGTGTTTTTAAATTTTTTATTTTTTGCGTGTCCTGTCCTCAATCTGTTTATTTGTCTGATGTTGTATGGGCTCATCTGGGCTTTGTGGTACCATGGTTTTGCTGGTGGTATGTTATTTATTTGCTTATTGTATTTCCCTATTTCTGTTGTCCAATTATTGTATTTTATCTTCCATTTCTGTCTTATTTCTTCTTCTATTATTTGATGGGCATCTTCTATAGTTATTAAATTTTCTATTGTTTCATTTGATTCTTCTATTGCTTCTTTTGCTAATTTATCTGCTTTCTCATTCCCCACTATCCCCATGTGGCTTGGTATCCATTGTATTTTGATCTGTGTGTTCTCATTTTCTGCTGCTTTATCTAGTATTTCCTTTTCATAGTATTTGTACTTTCCCTCTTTTATTACTTTATTTAGAGACGAGCAACTGCTTTTTGAATCTGTAAATATGACAATTTTTGTGAATTCACGCTGTATTGCTTTCTCTATTGCTATTTTTATTGCCAGTGTTTCTATGGTTTTTATAGTTGCTTTATTCTTTACGTTTATTTTAAGTTGCTCGTCTAGGTTTTTAATGTATATTCCAATTCCTCCCTTTCCATCTTTTAGTGCTCCATCCGTGTAAATTTGTTGATATCCTTTATATTTGTTTAGTAACTCTATGTAGAGTGACATTATTTCTATTTGGTTCATGTTTGATTTCTCACTTTTTTTTTTGATTTCTTCCTGTATTTCTATATTTTTTGTCTTTCTTATTATTCTGTTTTCTGGGTGCGCTATTTTTTCTAGAAAGTTAGTTTCGACATACAGCTTCCTTAGTTTTTCCATTATTTGATTATTTTTGATTTTCTCGGCTGTAACGCTGTTTTTGTTTATGTTGTTTGCTATGTACTTCAATGATGTTAGTTTATTATCTAGCTCCGCTGGTAGTGTGGCTGTTTCTGCTAGTAGTGTTGGTATTGGCGTCGTTTTTAGCATTCCTGTGCAAATTCTTAAGTTCTTATTGATTATTTGCTGTTTTATTTTGGTACAGTTTTTTATTTTTGTTGTAGTTATTGTGTCTGCAAATTTGGTCCTTGTTTGTATGATTGCTTTGTAAACGTTCGTTATCATTTGTGGATGGGCTCCTCCATTTTTATGAGTTATGGCTTTCAGCAGATTTGTTGCACTTCCTATTTCCTTTTCTAAATATTTGTAGTGTGGTAGTAGTGATATTTTATTCGTGAATGTTACTCCCAATAGTTTTATTTCTTTTTCTTCCGATAATCTGATATGGTTTATTTTTACATCTTGTCCTGTGGGTTTATTCTTGTATAGCCTCATGAATGTACTTTTCTCCGGATTTATTTTTAGTTCTATCTTCCTTAGTTCTTCGTTTAGCTTACTTAAGATTTTGTTGCTTGTTGCTATTGCTGCTCGTTCATTCTTTTCTTTCACTAAAATGGCTACATCGTCTGCAAATTGATATATTGATATCTCTGCTTTTTGAAGTTTATGTATTTCTTTGGTGTATATATTGAAGAGACATGGGCTCAGACAACTTCCTTGCGGGATTCCCTTATTCGTGATTTGTTTTATTGTATTTGTTCCATTATCTAATATTATTGTTCTGTTTGTTAAAAACTGATATATCCAATTAATTATATGTTTTGGTGTATCTATTTCCTTTAGTTTCTGTATTAGTATATCTTTTCGAACATTATCGAAAGCTTTTGATATATCGGTGGTTATTAATATTTGTACTTTTTTCTTGGCTTTTTCTGCTTCTATTTCACTGAATAAATTCACGAAATAATCCATTATATTATATCCTTTTCTAAATCCATATGAATTTGCTGGTAGTACTTTTTTATCTAATATGTGTTTGTTTAACTCCTCCAATATGGATTTATTAAATATTTTTGATATTGTGTTATGTAGGCAAATTGGTCTGTAGCTTCCTGTTTCGAATTCATCTTTGTTGGGTTTTTTGATTGGAATCACTTTTGTTTTTTTCCATTTTTCTGGATATATTTGGCTTATATATATTTCGTTTAGGTATTTCACTATATTCTTTATTATATTCGGGTTGATTTCTATTATATTTTTTAGCGTTTTATAAGAAATTTTGTTTTCTCCTGGTGCTGTATTTTGTTTTTGTTTTAATGTTTCTATTATTATTTTATCATTAAATTTATACTGCTTCACGCTTGTTGTTTCCATTGGTAGTCTTGTTTCTTCAATAGATTCTGGGAAGTTTTCGTTTAGAAATTTTTTTGCCATATCATAATCCTCCAACAGGTTGAAGCCGTTTCCTCTTTTATTTTTTAATTTATTTATTTTATTCCATAATTGTTTTGTATTTATGTTTGGATTTATGCTTGTTACAAAATTCTCCCATGATTTCCTTTTGGCTGATTTAATTTCCCTTTTCAAAATTGCAATTGATCTTAATAGTTCCGTGGCCGTGTATAGGTCCTTTTGTCTATTGTATATTTTTTGCTTTTGTTTTTTTATGTTCCATAGCCTTTGTAGTTGTTCATTCCACCATGTTTTTGGGTTATTTCTATGATTACACGTTACTATTCTTGTGTTTTGCATTATTATTTCTTCTAATATCGTTTCTATGTTTTTTTGTTCGTTGTTCTCTATTTCCTCTATGTTTGTTGTTTCCTGAATTACCTTTTTCCAGTCTATGATCTCTTTCCTTGTAAATCTATTTATGTTGATGTTTATTATTATTGGTAAATGATCCGATCCGACGTTTTCCTCTATGCAGTCCCATGACACTTTGTTGAATATATCCTGGGTACATAGGGTTATATCCAGTGTTGACGTTGTGTGGTTCCTTAGGTTTAGCCTTGTTGGTTTTCCATTATTTAGCAATTGTAGACTGCTATTTGATATTATTTCGGCTATTTTTTTCCCTGTGCTGCTTTCTCTTATTGCTTGTCCCCACATGTTGCTGTGCTCGTTTATGTCTCCTGCTATTATTGTGTTCTCGCTGTTTTCCATTTTATCTATGATTTTTTGAAATTCTTCTATTTCCGTGTTTCTATTACCGTTTGGTGGGTTATAGAATGTTATTATGTTTAAATTGTTATTTAGAACTTTTATTTTAATTTGTATTATTTCAATGTGTGTTAGGTTTAAATTTGTATCTACTTGTTTTACTCCTACTTTTTTATGAACTAGAAAGCCTACTCCTCCGTATCCATCCTCTCTATTTCTTGTGATTAATTTGTAGTTTTGTATCTGTGGTTTGTTATCTAGGTGTGTCCATGTTTCATTTAATATGGCTATGTCCACTTTTTGTTTGTTCATAAATACTTCAAGAAGATTTATGTTGCTTCTAAGGCTTCTTATGTTTAGCTGCATGATTTTGAAGTTGTTTTCCATTTTATTTTATTTTGAGATTATTGATCGCCTCCTTCACTTCCATTGTGAACACATCTGGAGACTCAATTGTCGTATTGCACATCTTTGTGATTTTACTTAACGCTTCTTGTAGTTGGTCAATTTTCATTCTTTGTTCCTTTATAATTCCTTCGTTTCTATTTGCCCTTTCGATCCATGCGTTAGGTGTTGTGTTGTTGTTCTTTGATATATTTGGATAGATCTGTAGGTCCAATTCTTTACTTATATTTTTTTGTTTAGGGTACAATGCGTTCATTGCTTCTCTATATGTTGTTTTATGTTTTATTATATGCATTTTAATTTGGTTTTGTTTTTTCTTTTCTGGGCAGTTTTTTGAATTTGTGAAGTGCTCTTCTCCTTCGCAGAATCTACATTCTGGTTTTTCTTGACAGTTGTGTGGATTTTCTTGTGTCATTGGCTTTGCACATTTACTACATCTTTTAATTTGTGATCTGCAAATTTTTTTAAAGTGTCCGTAGCCAAGGCACGCTGAGCAAAATTTGATTTTTGGTATGTACATCCCTGTTTTTATTTTAACTCCGTAGAACGATACTTGTTTCGGTAGTTCGCTTGCTCTTATTTCAATTCTTGTAATGTTTGTGTTTTTTAATTCTTTTTTTTCTCTATCCCATGTTTGCAGGGTCTCTATATGGGTTATTGGATAATCACAGGTCAGGTTTGCTTTTATTTCTTCCATCGTGAACTCCCCCGCCAATCCTCTGATGACTCCTTCCACGTGTGTATAATTTTTCGGTATGAAGCAAGTGTACCCTTTTTCCATTAGTGTTATGTGTACTGGATTGTCTTTTCTCACGCATTTGTTCGCTTTATCATACGAATCGAATTCCACTCTCGCTAGTTTATTGCTAACTTCGGTTATGTTTATTATTTTCACTTGGTTTTGTATAAACACTCTTGACAGAATCACACACAGCATATTTTTTGGTGTTCTAGCCTTTACTAACACGTAGAATGGTCCTTTATCGTTATTTAGGTACTTATTTTCTGGTCTAGTTGGCTGATCTTTTGTTTCGTTGTTAATATTTTTACCCTCATCCATTTTCTCGATCTTATTATTTTCGCTTTTTCCTGTTTTAATATTGTTATGTCTAGCCATTTTACTTTCCGTTTCACCGTCACTGTTATTATTAATTAATTTTCTTTTTTGTTTTATTTCCTTTTCTTCATATCCCATGAAATCTGCATCTGATGTTCTTCTTTCATTTATTAAATTGTTTGGTCGGCTTGGGCCGCCATTTTGATTTTCTGTTTTATTTTCTATTTTTGGTTTTTTGATTTTCTTCACAAACTTTTTTATTTTATTGTCTCTTTTTATTTTTGGAATTTTATTTCCTTTTTTTTTTTTGAATTTTCTGATTTTTCACCACTTTTCACTTTCCCACTCACTGCTTAAAAAACTCCTTTTTTCACAATATACGTGTTTCCACTTATACGGTCACAAGGCGAATGAACTAACAACTTAGAATTTTTAAAGTGATTATTGTAGAGTTAAATATTTTACTTGGGCATCCTTCGTTTCGTTCCTTGGGCATTAACCATTTTTAAAGCATCTGATCATTTGTCTTGTTCTTTTATAGAATTCTGCATGTGTTTGAAAATAACACACATCCATTACCCCATACCCATTGTAGGAGTTGCATTATGGAACACAATGATTCCGACCTTTCGATTTCTATTAGTTCCTTCCATAATACGAAATATTTAGTGCTTTTATGTTTTGAAATAACCTTTACACCATATATAAAAAAACCCACTTTATTTAACTCAATTTGTATTTTAAACACACAATAAATACAATTATTTGTACACACTCAAATAAATTCAAATGATTTCCAATAGAAAAGTGCTAGCTGTCAAAAAGTGCAGACTGTTTTCCCGCTAGAGCAAAACTGTTTACTTCAAATTTGGTTTGACCCTTTGCTGTGACGATTGGAGCCGTGATTTTAGACAACATATTTATGGCCACTTCACTTCAAAAAATTTCCGCTATACCATATTTTAGTCGTTCTACGAGCGCTGATTTTTATTGGCGATTGGAGCATCACGGGTTCCACCTAGTGGAAAATTTTTAAACTGAGCTACCTGATAATTTGACGTTCGAAATTATTTGTAGTGTTCCATTGGAAACAATTTGCTACTTGCAAGTACTTGTGAGTAGATGTCCAATGGAACGCAAATTTTCGTGATAGTAGTAAAACATAACCTCAATTTAAATAAAATTGGTAGATTTTGATAAAAAACACGTTGTTCCATTAATAATAAATAATAATAATAAGTAATAAAACATTAAACAACAAAATAATTAAAATATTTTCGCTATTTAAAAATTGCCGTGACGTATCACAAACATAAACAAAAATTTTTTTTTAACCCTAATCCAACCAGCATATTTTTGTTTTCAGTAAATTCAAATTTTAATCAAATAACTTAATAAATTTTTGCAAAGAATGCCAAGTACGTTGTATGCAAATGATTCAAAATAAAATACATACAAGTTTATAACTAAATTAACATTATTTAGAAAATCAATGCATTTATCAAATGAGCCAATAGGCACACCTTGGTTGATTAGGGTTAAAAGAAATGACATTCCCCGCAAGCAAAATGGGTATAGAGTCATCTATTAGAATTTTGTAAACTAAAATCCATCTGCCGTAAATTTTGTGCGTAACTACTTCTCAACTACACCATCGTTTGAGCATGAGTAGTTGCGAGTAGATACAAGTACTTGTGAGTAGTTTACTCAGGCCAATGGAACACAGCAATTGTAAACAATTCCAATTTTGAACTGTAAACACAATTTTTACTTAGCCGATTGCTAATATTTGTAAATAATTCCAATTTTGGACTATAAAACAATTTTTAATTACCTCATTGCTTCATTTTTTTTTCGTCGCATTTGTGACAAATGTCATTTTATCAGGTGCATCATTTTAACTTTTTTCCACGAGAGGCGTTTTCTCTACTTTTACAATCGTCAATTGACGATTGTAAATGTAGAGAAAGCACTACCTGTCGGAATAAAATAAAACTGAAGCGACCATACAAAAACTAGCATCAGCGCTCGCAGAACGACTAAAATATGGTATAGCGGAAATTTTTTAAAGTGAAGCGGCTATGTATATTGTTGTCTAAAACCACGGCTCCAATCGTCAATAGTCGCTTCAGTTTTATTTTTTTCCGATAGGTAGTGCTTTCTCTATATTTACATTCGTCAAAGGGCTCACTCATTTGTTTTGGTATTGACGATTGTAAAAGTAAAGAAAGCAGCTCTCAAGGGAAAAAATTAAACTAACGCTACTGACAAAATGGTACTTGTCACAAATGCTACGAAAGAAAATTTAGCAATCCGGTAATTAAACATTGTTTTTATAATCCAAAATTGACGATTGGAGCCGTGGTTTTAGACAACATAATGTATAGCCACTTCACTTCAAAAAAATTCCGCTTTACCATATTTTAGTCGTTCTGCGAGCTCTGATGCTAGTTTTTGTATGGTCGCTTCAGTTTTATTTTATTCCGACAGGTAGTGCTTTCTCTACATTTATAATCGTCTGCTCGTTTGGTTGTTATCCGTCTGCGCTGACGTGTTTAATCATCACTTTCTGAATTTTGAAAAGCATAACGGTATTTTTTAATTGCTTCAAATTGCTAATATATTCTTATAATTTATTTGAAATTATGTTAACGAATGTACAATAAAACACTGCATTATTTATTTATTTATTTATTATTACCTACAGTAAATATATTACAATCGGTATACAAAATTTAATAATTATCTAGACAGTAATTTAAACGGTGGGAGAATATATTGATGAACTCACTCAGTGGGTAATCCACGAAGGGCATACAAAACAAATTGCTTCTGAACACTCTCAATCCTATTTCAATGGCACTTATAAAACGAGGACCAGATCTGAGAACCGTATTCTAGAACTGAACAAACAAATCAGAAATCTCATGTTCTTCATAGACAGACTTGAAAAAATTGGCAAACAAATTGGTTATATCAAAGTTCTGAAAAGTCATTGGGGTAGGAAACGCAACCTTCTTTTTACCATTTATGAAATTTCAAAATTTCTTAGGATAGGAAGTTAATTCATCTTCGATTTGCAAAATGTAGTTGTTGTAAAGGAACCAATTTAAAGTTTTAAACTCCCTACTAGCAGTGCTGAAGCTAGGATAGAAACTTAACACCGTGTACTTGTATAAAGTATGTAATTTATTACGGCGTTTTTCATTACGAATTAGCTATTTATTATTCCATTTTCCATGGCTCCCGATACCGAGGTTCGTTTCTCACTGATGGAACATAGCTTTCAATACCAGACTTGAGAAGCTTGTTGAACAAAAAAACACCATCGTTCAAGTCTCCTCCTCGTTCTAGAATTACCAAGTCCGAATCGACAAGAAATTTGTTTAAAAACCCAAATCGAGGAATAACCGAATAACGGATAAGAGTGGATTACGCCACGATATCAGGGGATGCTATTTTCCAATGTGATACGAATACGTATGAGATTCTTATTTTATTTAAATCGGATTCGCCCGATTCTTGTTCAAATCATATACGTTCGAATTCATAGCATTCAGAAGTACCTAATCTTGAAGGATTCTATTTTTGATATTGAGTTTGAACTTCTGTAAGTTATATAAGAAACCGGGAAAGCCTCGTCATCCGAAGAATCGAGAAAAAAAAATTATCGAACTTACTGATTTTAGCAAATCCGTCTGTTCGTCTTGATTTCAGCGATGGCCTGGACAGGCCATAAAGCTTCGCCGAACGCTTGCCATGAAAAGATTTGTAGAACACACATAAAGCTCTCACATTCCGTCTGTGAGAAAGAGAATCAAGGGAAGAGATATTAAGCATCGGTGGGTCAGCTCAGTTATGTGAAATATATTCCAGTTTGGATCTATGTTTTATAAATTTGTAAATAACATAGTTCCGTTGAATTAAAATAAAATAGCCATCAGCGTAAATAACCAAGACACCTGACTGAGATCTTATAATTATTTATTGTAAAACCATTTCAACAGATTCAGATGTGCCCACAATGGAGCCATCAACCTACACTTTTCCCAAATAAAACAAAAAATACTTATTTGGATCTTTATAAATACATTTAATCGATTCTTATTCATAAACCGGTTTTATTCGATTTGATCACCAATTGCAACAGCATATTATACGGCAGCGTTTCCAATCGGCTCAGCAATTGTGGAATATTCCGATAAATGCATCGTGATGCAAACGCAACTTGAATCGCTTGTGCAAAACGTTCCAGACTCTGTTGCATCTGTATATCATCCGTTTCCCCCTGTATTCCCGTTTTGTTCACAGTATCGCCTCGGAATGCCAACAAATTAACGATCGAATATAAACTTTGAGCGTTCAATGCTGTCGATGGACCAATCGTGGTGGTCGGAATTTTTTGTAAACTTTGTAAAATAGCCAAATGCAATTTACTGTACGAAGGATTTGTACGATTTTCGGAGAATGGGGCAAGAACACACCATCGTATTAGGCCGGCCAATGGCGTATCGACGGGCATAACAATTGCACCGGCTGGTAAAGCGAGCGGTTCCTGAGACGCAAGGCACAGTGATGGATTATCTGAGACCCAATCGGTGAATATGTCCAGTAGCATATCGGGTGGCGTTCGGAAGTTATTCGATTTATTCTCATTCAGATAGAGTTCGGCTACAGCTGTCATAAAATTGGCACTAAATCGGGGCGCTACCATTGGCAGCTGCTTCAAATGATCCGATGATTTTCGTGAAAATATAATAAAATCTGTGACCAAATGTTCGGCCAAATTTAAACTTGATGCTGACGTGCATCCAATCTGTTGCATCCAAGCACCGGCAGCACATAAAAGATGTGATATTGAACATGAAACCGATGTGCTGATTAATTTTACGAGAACATTTATTCGTCCCATTGATATGGTCCCACCAAAAAGTGATAAAAATATGGCATTACGGGTTACATCTGGGCCTGGGATCGAAAAAAATTCGCTTAGTACAACAATCAATTGAAATTCTTGAATTAAATTCAACGACGGTGTGTCCATTGGATGCAATCCTTTTTCCGACTTTTCACAAAATATAAATTCAGATATTAAATCCATGGCCAAATCCAATTTATTTCGATTTACAATGAAATTTTCTGAAATCGAGAACCCAGTGAAATTTTTGGTTTTATCGCCCCAATCATATCTATATTTTACCTATTTTAAGTAAGCACTCCTTAGCACAGGCAGGGTACTCTAATTTTCGTAATAATTTACGTTCCATTCTTATTATTTTCTCGAATTATTTAACTTTAACAGAATCGTTTTGGTAAACATTTGTTTGTTGACAAATTTCTGTCTGAGCTGTCAAAATTTTACACTGCACGGAATAGTAAATAAATATGTAGGCTAAATCTTGTAAAAGACGTTCACACAGAGGTACATGTCATGACGGGCATCTAGAAAATCTCAACTCCAGTTATGACTGACGTCAAGTATCCGATTATGATGCACAAAAAACAACGGGAGCCTTTCTTATTGTCCATGTGACCCACTTCGCTAAATCACCTCCGCAGACTCTTCTCTATTATCCAGTTTGCTAAATCAGAAATTTTAGATCATCAATGGCGGGCGTAGTAGGATTCTGCGACCCCATATGTCATCCTACAAGAGACAACATTATGTTCTTTAATTTACGTTCTATTTTCCAACACTCCCACTAGAACTGTTAATTACTGTTTCACCAAACCCATTTCATGTTAACATAATAAATGTTTATTGCTGAAGAGAGAATCCGCAATCATCTGATCAGTGCTAGATCTGAATCTCCTTTTCTTCAATTTTTGACGTGTGAAGTGATGTCGCCGAATATCGATGTGCTTTGTCCTGGCGTGATAAGCATCAGCTTGATGCTAAACTTATAGCACTCATGTTGTTGCAACAAATAGTAGTTGCAACTAGAGTTAATCTCAATTTTAAATCGATTTCAAAATTTCGCAACCATAAAGCTTCTTGAGTTGCACATTTCTGTATAATCGTGCCAGACTTCTGCTATTAATGATCCAGAATTTACTGCGAACGTTTGCCAATGTTATTTGTACCTCCATGAAGTTTCGTTGTCTTATGCGCATCTTCAATTATTCGTTTGCTGATTGATCTTTCCTTCGGTAGGATTATGGGCAGCTTTTGACTCATTGGTAGTTGTGATTTTTATAAACGTCCATGTAATCGTAATATCCCATCCTTGCTGATGACTGAATTTAAAGCCGATAGCTTGAATTCATTATCCAATATTGTCCCTTTCATCAATGCCTGAAATTCTTTACGGTAGTACCGATGTTGTTCAATCCTAATTATCTGAGCTTCTGCGATTTTCATTTCTGGTATTGTCACTTCCTTAGACTGTTGCCGTTGTTTATCAACATGAAGGTTTATGAACCTTTCAGTATACACAAATATACATTCAACTTATGAATGCTTGGCATTTTATCAATAATTAATTCATGTAGTGTGTTTGCTTTGTCTCCAACGGTTATTAGGAGGCACATGATATCTTCCGCGCTGTCCTTGTCGTTGAATAAGGGTGTTGATGGCCAATCGTCTGAATTCTCCTGCGAAAAAGTTGGTCCCGTCCACCACATTGAGTCTTGCGGCGTGCTGGTAGAAGCTGCTGATCCTCTTATTGCTAAATCAGCTGGATTTTGATCTGTTGGTACGTAACTCCATTGTAGCTGAGGTAAATTATCTCTAATCTGAGATACTCGATTGGATGCATCGAATACTACTCTCAGTTTCGTGGTAGTAGGTACTTTCGTGCTTGATCACTCCATGATGTGGTATGTAGTATGCCGGATTAACACCTGACTCATCTCTCACTAAAGCTGCATATGGCCTTGCCTTAGATAATCTTCCATAGCTTGCGATCTCTCGCTGGAGTTTAATTTGAACTGGACTTGTTGTTGATGCAAAAACCCATTTAACTGTTTGACCTCTGTTTTCTCTTTTGTTGTGGAGGTTGTTGGTATCATTATTGGCTTTTGGTTGCCATTGGCCTCATGGTTTAAATCTTCCTTCCAAGAATTTTAAAAATTCCGTTGTTGACTGGAATTCCCTTGGATTTGCCAAGGAAATCTCAGAGTCGTCGTGACTCGTTTTCCATTTTTTTAGGCAAGATCAAAAACAATAAAACGAAACGACCACATTTAAATTTGTAAAAATTTATTTTTCATATAGCCACAATTCAATTTACGATATTCCCACGAATCAACGCTATTGATTGGATACAGTTTGCCGGGAAAATTTAGTAAATCCACGAGATGCGTAGATTCAAGATAGGCACGTGGTAATAATGTGACACCAATATATTTTCGTGGCATATACAAAGAAATTTCATTCCACGCCGTAATATTATCAATGCCTAAGTGTAATGTGCACGGGATCCCAACTTGATCTGCGAGTACTTTAAAAAGTAATGCCCTTTCGAATAACTCGCCCGTATTTAATTGGCCCAACGGTATAATGTTACAATGTAACGCCACTTTTAAATCACGCAAATGTAAATCGAAGACGTGATCAAAACAATCGTCAACCGTTAGTGTGGGCGGAGTTAATTCGGTAACCACTAATTTGGCAATAACTTCAATCCGTTTCTTAATGTCCGCCGTGTCTGAATAATCAGGCAATTGTTTAAGTTGGGCCAAACCGTAAAACTGTAAAAAAAATGGAAAATTATCGGATTAGTGAAACATTACATATATTGGATCGCACACGTCAAACTCTTCACGTATTTTTTCCAAATAACGCGGTAGAAAAACATCGATGGGGCATCGATCATACGATAATTCTTCATCAATTGAACCTTCGAGCAGTTTTATACATTTATCCTTGTCAACTTGGTCGTGATGAAAATTAACAAGATAGACCGGATGCAAGGGTGATACTTCGCTCTCCATAATTTTGATGAGCGTTTTAAAATTGTCGAAATGTTTTTTCGAACAATAAAATCCATCCGATGTTATATCATTAAAATCGAGACAACCTTTGACCGCGAATTTAACCATTAAATTGTTAGCGAGTATTGCATCAATGGCGGCTGACCAATTTGGGCAATCGCATATCGCTTCTTTGTTAGCCAGAAGACTACAAGTAAATGAATAAAAATAAAAATTAGGCAGCGACCTTTTTAGAAAGGATCAAGTAGATCCATATTTTATAATGCTTACACCCTTAGTACGTCCCCGTAAACGTATTCCTTACAAAACGGGATCAGTTTAGCTGTCAGTATAATAAAATCGTTGACCGTCGATTGAACTTTAATTTGAGAATGTTTCAGCCCGCTTATTATCCAATGGGAGAGATTTTCACGCAACAAAACATCCTGCACAATTGGTTCGGTTATGTACAGTGAAATACAATTAATTAATTCACAGAGCATCATCACTCCAGTCGTCCCTGTTAGTTTTTCTATTGAATGCTCAACATGTGTAGCAAGTTTTTCATTCATGAAAAGTGGCCGCAAATCTTCAAATTTTGACAGAATATTCAGTATGGCTATCAAGTTGAAAAGTAATTCGGATTGTCGCTGCAGCATTGATGGTTCAAAGAATACTGCGACGCAAGCTGATCCGTCACTATCCACTAAATCCGTACACATTTTTTTATCTAACCGCAACAGGATGAACAAAGTTTGTGTGGCACTAGTTCGTGTGTCCCAATCTTTTGTCGGATCCTGTAAGATATTCAGTAAATCTAGTATGACAGTTGATTTTAGAACTTCAACCAATGAATCATAGTGTTCCGCCATGAGACCTAAACATTGTATAACATTTATGGACGGATGTTCTCGTATATATTCCAGCAATTGTGGAATCAATCCCTGTCGATACATTATCTCCCGTGCATCACCATATTCCGCCAGCTTACTAAATATTCCGATTACTTCGTTTTGACCCTCTTTGGTTTTATTAAAGAAGACAAAAAGGCGGATTATGTAGGGCTGAAATTATATCAAGCAAAGACGCGATTATTTTAAGTTCCGCACGAATCTCATGTGTAACTCACATTTTGATAAACATTTTTGGCCACATCTTCATGAATCATCGCATTACGAATTACGTGAATTGTGTCTACATGCAAATCGATCAAAACGAAATTCTCCAAAATTTTAAAAATCCCATTCAAAAATTGGCTGTTCAAGTAATTGTCGAAACCGTTCGATTGCACAACATTCGACAAAAGCTTCAGCGATGCACTCTGGATACTTGGATATTTTGATTTGAGCGCTCCCATTATTACTTCAAAACGGATATATGTAGGCGTCGAAATTTTTAACAACCCATAAGGATTTACGGTTAATTTGTAAAGTACTTTAGTTAAATTCACAAATATGTCACCATCACGTGTTGTTACGATCCAATGATTCAGTTTCAATAGAAACTCATCGTTCTGAATTAATTGGTCACAGTAACGCGGCTCTTCACAAAATTTATCGAGCAAAATCGAAAAGTATTCGACCAGAAAATGGTCGGTACGTATCAAAAATTTGTCCTTAACCAATTCGAAAAGTTTTTCGTTTTTCATCAATTTATGCTTGATAGACATTCCATCCTCCTTAATGTTTATTAGTTGGGCAATAATTAAGAATGAAAATCGTTGAACGTATAAAAAAGCACTGTCGTATAATTCATAGTCTATAATTACGTCAACGAGATGCATATTAAATAATTGGATAAAATTGTCGACCCCTTTCAAACCGAAATTATTCAAATGGTTGAGTGCCTGCACCTGAATATTTTCTTCGGTACATTGCAGTAGCAAGAGGAGAGTTTCAATTTTAGATGTTTCGATTTGAAATGTTTCGAAATTGCTTGTCGATTCAACAACACGATCTAAACGATCTTTTGATGGAGTATAAGGAACGATTGGTTTGGGTTGAACCATTTTTGATGTTGACGTGAAAATAAAATATTGAACAGGAAAACAAATGAGCTTTTGGAATAGATCCTGAAGCAGTTAACTAGATCAAATTCTCAATAAAAGATCTCATTTGCTACTACATACATAATTAATAAAATGGCGTTCAAATTTAACGGTTTTTTAACCAGCACGGTTTATCTAGCGGTGACCACATGTATCATAGAATGAAGGAAGGCTGTTTCAATTAGAATAAAACACATTTTCAGATTTAAATATCTACATATACATAATTTATTCGTTAAATCAACTAAATTTCTATAAAATACAAAAATATTTTTACATTACACTTAACATTAGATAAAATACGTCAGTGAGAGAGAGACAGAGAGCGACAATGATAAAAACCCTCGTAAAATGAGCCCACTTTACGTTCCATCCCGTGTATAAGTAAACACAATCGCTCGTATTAAACCATCGCGTACTGATTCATTGGGTGCACCCACCCCAAATGAAAAGCATGCATTATCCATGGTAACCGTGGGCACACAGGTACACATTGGATACCAGCCGACTTTATTAAAGACGACACAAATTTTGTATACACGATGACTCCGTATAAACACGGGCCGATCAAAAGAAATTTCCATGAGCGAATCGAAACGAACCCGGGGTGAACAATGCGTGTACGTTAAACGAGAACCATGCGAATCAAGTAAATGTGCATAAACAATTTCGGAATATCGATCGTTTGGAGCAGTACCGTGATTTGTCATGTTAGTATCGCCAAACACTTGAGTCGGTACTTGAACACCCGTTATGCAGATACTCCGGTCTACGTTAAATGTGACCGAACAATCAAGTGCCGATGTATTTAAACACTCAGTTTGTTGCCGAATTGAACGAACACAATAGTATTTACGGGTTTCAACTAAATCCCGTCCTTCATCCATAGGAATCGGATTCGATCGAAATTCATTATTTGATTCAATCACTTCGACTATGACGGGACTCAATGATTCGTCCACTAAGCGATGACAAAATTTTTCAAATCGTAAACTGGTGTTCGAAGTGAATCCATCAGGCATCGGATATCCGTTCCCTGGCGATGAGACATTCATCAAGATAGAAAATGCTTCCGTTTGAGTTAGTAAATTTGATCTGCCCGGACCTTCTGCAAACTGTTGCGGCGTCAATGTAAGGAAACGAATTTTCTTAATCGCATTCCGATAGCTCGGTTGTTGGTTCGCATGGTTCTGAAATGGTGTATTCCGGCCGCATAACTTACTACTACTGGCCCCATCATGTGAAGTATCGCTACTACTACTGGGTGGCGGACTATTATCGTTCTCCTCGTTTGGCGCCTCCACCGTGCCAATCGATTGTTGGGACAATGACTGGGCCAGGAATCGTGGACAATCTAAAACCACAATATAAACGATTATTGGATTAACCCAGACATTTTACGGATTTAAAATAAAATTTGCACGATCTTTACTACTCACTGTCGGGATTCTCGCCATGTTTCTCTACGTATCGGGTCACACCATAGAATAAATCCAACTCAGAGTCGATATTCAGATAACCCTGATCCAAAATTTCGAGCAGAGTGTTCAGCTCAATGTCTTTGAAGCTTGGATCGCGAAGCACTTCAAGCGTTTTAGTACAAATTATTTGTAGACTTTTCTCCATAAGAAGCGGCTCCTCGAACAATTTGGCAAATTCGTAGGCGCGACAAGCATTTTTCGGTGATAAATCGGACCATAAAAATTTTGTACACTGTTCAACAACAAATGGGAGCATATACTTTTTGGCCCCATAGCATATTTCGCACGCCTTGTCCACGGAATTTATGGTGATGCTGTCGGTATAGATGTATCTAGGAAAGTGAAAACACAGGCAATTATATATTATACATGGTCAACACTTCAAACGAAAAATTAAAACTTACTCTAGTATTGCTTTGAATGCATCAGGTTGTACATCTAATATCGGAATCGGATCATTTTTCTCGGGCAAACCACCAAAAAACATCGCCTCGAATACAGGCGAGGCCATGGCCAACACCAATTTGTGACTCGGCAGTATCTGTTGATTTTGCTCACTGCCTATCAAAAAATTACAATCCGACCATTTACCACTTTCGAACAAATATTTTCCCCGTTCTTTAATCATATGTCTGGTTAGTTGCCAGTCTGTATTCTCGTTGTCCATGTTCCAGCGGACAACTTAGCGGACTTATGAAGTTTCCCTTGAAAATACACAACAAAAAAAAATCAAAACAATTCGTCGTACACAAATATTTTTATAGTTTACACTACTTTATGATACTTTCTATTATTTTCAAGCAATTTTTAGTGCATTTAGAATAATATTTGGGGGAAATTTTCCAAATTTTCTTACAGCTTTTCTTTATTTTGATTTTTATTTGACAAAAGAAAACAAATTTACGAACAATGGCCGAGTTTGTTGCCCAATAAACCAAAGTTATAAATTTAAAGATTTTACCCCAAACGCAGCAAACGAAAAAAAGAAGGAACTACTACATACATATTCGGTACTACATATTCGCTCTAGCGGGAAAAAATTTAACCTTAAATGTGATTTGTAGTTTTTTGTTTTTAAGACAAACAAAAGTTAAAATGATGCTACTGACAAAATGACGCTTTTGTCTCAAATGTGACGAAAGAAAATTTATCAATCCGGTAATTAAAAATTGTTTTTATAATCCAGAATTTTAATTATTTACAATTAGTGATCTGGTAAGTAAAAATTGTATTTACAGTTCAAAATTAGAATTTCCACTAGGTGGAATCAGCGAAGTCGACTGGACCAGCGATCAGCCACGATTACAGTGTAGCTTTGATCGGTGTACGTGCATTCGTTTTACAACTCACAAAGTTTCAACTGTCTTCTCGATGTCGTTGTCGAGCGATGGCCAGAAGACTTTCTGTTCAGCTAATAGCTTCATGCGCTCAGTGCTAGAATGACCTTCTGATGCAGTTCTCTGAGGATTTCTCTGCGGTAGCGCTTCGAAATGATGATGCGATCACCTAAAAAAATGCAACCGTTGACGACTTTGAGCGAATGTCGTCTTGGGAAGTAGTCTGCAGCCTCAGAGTCAGGAATTTGGTCTCGTTTGTATGGCCAACCCTTCTCAATGAACCTTGTGATTACCTTCAACATCTCGTATCGACTTGTTTCGTACTGAATAGCTTCGAAGGTTACTGGCAGATTGTTGGCGGTGTCGATGGTGAAGCAGCAATCCAATGACGACGTCTTCGTCTGGCTTCTCGTGTTGACTAATGAGTCGAGAGATGGAATACACGTATGCAAAGCTTTTCGAGTCGACGTATTTGATCTCGAAGTTGTATGCGAGCAATATCAATGCGTAGCGTTGGAGCCGGCTTGCCGTGTGTACCCCGGAATACCTTTTTTGTTTATGGTCCATATGGAGCTCGAATTTGCGATCATAAATGTACCGGTGAAACTTCTGAAGGGCGAATGTGAGCACCAGAACTTCCCGTTGGATTTGCGGGTAGTTTTTTCTGCTGCTGTTAATGAGCGTGCGGCATGCATTACTGGACCCAAAGGCTTGCCGGGCAACTCAGGCATGAGAATTGCTTCCATTCCATAGCTGGAAGCGTCATCGACAACGATCTACTTCTTAATTGGTTCGTAGAGAGCAAGTCCGAGGTCAGATGCCAGAATTGTCTTGAGCTCGTCGAAAAATTCCTCATGTTTTGCTTCTCCTGCAAACGTGACATCATCTTGAAGCAGCTCTTCTAATGAATTTCCCGTACCAGATGATTGCTCCCAGAAATACCTGAAGCTGCTTAACGTCTATCGGAGGCGGAATGTTCTGGAGCGTTTTGATCTTATCTGGGCATGGTTTAATGCCGTTCGTGTCGATTATGTGACCAAGAAATTCAATTTCATTCTGACGGAAAGCACACTTGTTGATCTTGAGGTGGAAGCCGTTCTCCTGGATAAGGCTTAAAACTTCGCACAGAAGGTTGCTGATCGTGGTTGTTTTGATCGGTTCCTGCCACAATGAACGGAAAAGCGCCTTTTGCTCCGCTCATCATGCTGCTCACAAGTCTTTAGAAGATTCCCGGTGCTGGCTTAACTCTTGACAGCGACGATTGGTGCAGCGTATGCTGAATATCGCACGGGGCTAATCACGTTCAAGTGCTGCAACCGTTTGATTTCGTTCTTAATAGGCTCCATAGCAGCAAACGGTACTGGACGGCTGTTGCGGAAAATTAGTTTTGTGCCCGGTTTGAGAGTCAGCGATGCCTTTTGGGTGCAAAGGCTGAGCGCATCGCTGAAAATAACTAGAAATTTGGTCCTCAATTCACTTGGAATTTGCTGTGAAGCGTCGAGTCGGATGTTGTTGCAGACGCTGGTGATGGGAACATTCCATAGGTCGAGAGCTTCCATACAGTCGCTACCGAGGACGTTCAAGCTTGAATTTGCGACGTAGCATGAGCCGATTTCTTCTCAGTCGTGCAGCTTCAAAATTGCAGTGAATTTTCCGAGTATCGACACCTGATCGTCTGAAGCGCTGTTTGCTTGATCTTTGCATAGCGTCAACGGTGGTTCATTAATCTTTCGCCAATTTGTTTCGGATATGATTGTTCAGTTGGAGCCAGAATCCAGTTGCAGACGAAACTTGTGATCCTCGATGGCTGCTTCAACAAAATTGCAGGCGGAGATCGATGCTGTTGTGACTACCAGACTTTGATGGCATTCTGATCTGCGGCTGAGTCTGCTTAGTTTTCGCCGAGGTACAATTGCCGGCTTTGCGACCTTTTACCTTGCAAGTATCGCAGATTTTGTCCTTATACGGGCAGTACTTATGCCAGTGGCAGTCACCGCAGAATTAAGTAACAGTTGTTAGAAGGCGTGTCCCATTTTTCCGTTAATTTGTCTGTGAATTTCTGCCGATCTTGCTGTCCCTCTTTCTTTTTGAACATCTGCATCACTTCATTTTTCAGTGCTGAATTGGAGTGTTGGACTATCAATTTTTTGTCATTGAGACATGACAACCGCTTTGTTAGCTCGCGTAGACATCGTTCAGTTTCAACCTGGGTACTGTGTCTGGATTGGCTGCTGCTGCACGGGTTATTTCGACGTCCTCGAGCTCGTGGCAATCTCGGATTTTTCGCACTTCATGTTGACTTGGTTTGCGAAATCGTCCCAACTTTCTCCTGAACCTTTCATGCGAACCAGATGAAAAAGCGGTTTACAACATTTTGCTGGATGATTTTGTTTTACCGGCGCTAGCACAGCGACTAATAAAGCCACAGGTCTTGTCAGAGCTTACGCACGACTCGAGCTAATGCCGGAAGAGTCCCACAATGCTATGATGATTACGAAATGGCCAGACTAGTTCGACGATTATTACAATTAATTTTTGAATACATTTCAATTAATTTTTCATTAAAAAATATTTAATATATGTATGTAATTGACGATCGGACTGTCATGATTTGGCATGTAGAGCTTAGGGTTTAATTTAATTCCGATAGTTTCACTCTCCATATGTTTTTTATGGAGAGAAATGTCATTTCATGCAGAGCGTAGGGTTTAGATTATTTCCGATAGGTATCGCATTTTGCAGATTTCCAATCGCCAATAATAGAAATAAAATTTTATAAATTAACAAACTTCCCCTTCAGAATAAAAATATTTTCGCAGTCAACATTTTTTAGTAGAATATTTACGTAAACTCACACAAGGGAATGAATACGTTGTCCGAATCGCAGTTGACTGAATTTTTGAATGCACCCATATGAATGCCATAAACGGTCTACAGGGCAAGTAAATAAATTTGTTGTTTTCCATGACAACTGAAAACATGTGAATGTGAATTGTGAGTGCGCTTCAAACAAGACGATTCTCGATAGTTTTGCAAAAAACAAAAAAAAAAAACAAAATTGTATTTAAAATATTTTAATTATATCAATAATTATACATACAAATTAATAAACCCATATAATACCCATACAATACATATAAACCCATATAATATGAAAATCGAGGAAGTAAAGAGTACGGTGCGAACACAGCGGATTGCAGCTCATAGTCACGTAAAAGGTTTGGGGCTCGATGAAAATGGTGTACCATTGCCGGTTGGTTCCGGGCTTGTGGGCCAAAAAGCGGCTCGTGAGGTATACCACGTTTTGTATATTGTATTTTTGTGCTTTTTTTATCGTCCTCCGGTATGTACAATTTTGAGGTTATGATTTATTTGTGTTTTTCAATTTCTTAGGCTGCCGGCATTGTGGTCGACATGATTAAATCGAAGAAAATGGCTGGACGAGCTGTCTTATTGGCGGGACCACCCGGTACTGGTAAAACAGCTATCGCTTTAGCTATTGCACAAGACTTGGGTAATAAAGTTCCATTTTGTCCGATGGTCGGATCTGAATGTCTCAGCAGCGAAATCAAAAAGACAGAAGTGCTTATGGAGAATTTTCGACGTTCCATTGGGCTAAGAATACGTGAAACCAAAGAAGTGTATGAAGGTGAGGTAACAGAATTAACACCTGTGGAAACTGAAAATCCCATGGGTGGCTATGGCAAAACTATAAGCAACGTAATAATCGGTTTAAAAACTGCAAAGGGCACAAAACAACTGAAATTGGATCCAAGTATTTATGAATCGTTGCAAAAAGAGAAGGTCGAAGTAGGCGATGTGATTTATATTGAGGCAAATTCAGGTGCTGTGAAACGCCAGGGTCGGAGTGATACTTTCGCAACTGAATTCGATTTGGAGACAGAAGAGTATGTGCCCCTTCCCAAGGGTGATGTACACAAGAAAAAAGAAGTGATTCAGGATGTAACGCTACACGATTTGGATGTGGCCAATGCTAAACCTCAGGGTGGCCAAGACGTATTGTCCATGATGGGGCAACTCATGAAACCCAAAAAAACGGAAATTACAGATAAATTGCGGCAGGAGATAAACAAGGTGGTGAATCGATATATCGATCAGGGTATCGCAGAATTGGTACCGGGCGTCCTATTCATCGACGAGGTACACATGCTCGATTTAGAAGTATTCACATATTTACACAAATCTCTGGAGTCGACAATCGCCCCTATCGTAATATTCGCAACCAATCGTGGCCGCTGTGTAATCCGCGGTACCGATGATATTGTATCACCGCACGGTATTCCACTCGACCTTCTCGATCGACTACTAATCATACGTACTATCACGTACAACGTATCAGAAATCGAGCAGATCATTAAATTACGGGCCCAAACTGAAGGGTTACAAATCGAAGATAGTGCAATTACGGCGCTAGGTGAAATCGGAAGTACTTCAACATTGCGGTATGCTGTACAATTGCTAACGCCTGCTTATCAATCATGCAAGGTCAATGGCCGAACACTAATCACAAAGGAGGATGTAATGGAAATTAATTCATTGTTCCTGGATGCGAAGCGTTCGGCAAAATTCTTATCCGAAAAGAATAACAAATATTTGAAATAATTTTCCCACTTCGCGCGCATCACAAAATTACCATCTTCAAATAATGCCGTGTGTTGAACACCAGATGTCTCAATTTTTCTTTATTTTTTATTTTTTTTATTGAATTCTATTTATAAACTGTCATTGTCACTACTTCACCAGCCAAAAACTCAACATGGCTGATTTAGTTGGGTTCATGTAATTTTGGTGCATGTGTGCTGCTGTGTGTGCACAAGAAATGATCAGAATAAAATTAAAAAAAAAAGAGTTATATTGTGTCACAGCCAGAAAAATAGTTGTTAAATAAAAATTTTGTATAATTTAATAGTTTACTGAACTCAAATGTATTAAATTATAATGTGACAATGTATATTGCGTGAATAAAACGGTAGATTAAAGAACATCTGTGGTTTTTTTTTTGTCGTCTTATATTTAATGTTCGTCGCCGTAGTCTCGTACACGGTTTTTTTTTAAATTAAGAAAAGAATTTTAAAGAAAACGAAAATTTATTCAAAAACTATTAAAACTTATTTATTTATTTATTTCGCGTGTGTTTATATTATATATGTGTGTTTGTGCTTATGTGTGGGTGTGTGCACCAAACTACTACTAAAACAGGAAAAGGGTGGATTAATAAGCGAGAGCTAAGAAGAGGTAAGATTTTTTTTTTTTTACAATATACCTACTCCTTTACAAAGTGCTGCAATAGTTTTTATGTAGTGCTTCTGTGGTGGGTAAAATTTAAGAGTTGGTCGCCTACGCGAAAATAAAAACAAAAATAATTTCACTTTTAAACGAACGAACGGCAAAAAACAAAATATTCCAGAGGTTTAAAATCTGTCATAAGCGGTCATATCCGGGACACACATTTTTTTTTGTCGAGCTGGTATTCTCATACTCTGTCGCCTTTTCACTTTCGATTTCGCTGTTTTTTAACTTTTTAAGTGTTTATTTCACGCGAAATGTAAATGACCTATCCCCGCGTGTACCATTTTTGTGTGTTTTAAAATGTAAATAAATAATGTTGTGGGTGGCTGTGTATGTGATTTTTTTTTGGATGAGATTGAGATCTGATATGGAGTAGAATTCTGGTACATACAGCCGAGTTGTATCAACTCGTTTTCGTAATCTTTGTAACGTGAGTGAAGCCCTTGATGCAATAAAATGATCACTAATTTACGCACAAATTTGTGAACAGATTACAGAGTTTTTTAGTAGCTCAGTTTTGGAGTGACCGTTGACATTTTGTATTTTTCCCGAAGGAAGAGTGGAGACGGTTGTAGTTTTGCCACTTTGTTAAAAATATCTGCTTAAAAGTGGGGTAATCGACAAGTAGAGCAAGAAAATGTGTAAAACTATATAAAAAAAATGAAATAATCTTTAACTAATCCGCCTCGTGCCGTTGAATTATATCAAAACACAATGAATCATCGAGTATGTGGTAAAATTGCCACAAAAACTTACAACTATGTTTTGACTCTGCGATTAATTGCAAACGGAAATAAGTAGTTTTTTCTGTTTTGTTTTATCATAGTATTATATGACCAATGTATTAGTAGTGCATGCATGAATAATAAAAATTAGTTTCTCTTGAGGTTTTATCAATAGAATGCCAAATATATAATTACACATGATTATGTATTAACCACCTCAATAAGCGCGCCACCCATTTTTTGCAATATCGCGACAAAAACAAAAGTGTATTCACGTAAGGTAAGTAATTGGTATCGAGCTTTATTTGGATTTTGAATAAGTAGATACCAAAATTCCAGTATCGATTTGTACTTGAATTATTTCACAATCAAAAAATAACGAGTTTTCGATATCAAATTACAAATTTTATACAATTTCGAATTTTCGAATATTGAATGTCGAATTTAAAAGGTTTACTCCGTCACCGATTGAGTACAAAATCGATCCGATAATCTCTGGCATAGTATCCATTATTTCCTTACATAAGTGGTATTACTCCTCTTCCATTTTCTGAAAATCTTCATCTTCCGTAAATTCTGCTTCGGCTAAAAGCGTCACTAAAACTTCTTCCTTCAGATTTCTTTGGTTTAAAGCAGCTCCTAGGCCGTTCTTTACAGCTCGTACCATTTTTTCCCAACAGCCCCCAAAGTGTGGCGCTGAGGGTGGGATGAACTTCCACTAGAATCTATTGTTGGCAAGAATTTCTCCAATTTGGTCATGCTTAATTTCTTCAATCGCCTTTCTTATCTCATTGTTAGCACCATGGAAGTTGGTCCTCCTTATGGCCATTATTGCAATATCTGTATTGAGTGAGCCTGCAATCTCCAAATGGATGGCTCTGGTGATTAGACACGTAAAGGCAGCTCCGTATCTCTTACTAGTACTTCGTTCGACAGTCACAGTTAAGAGCCCGAAGTAGTCAACTCCAGTAAACACAAACGGTCTGCTTTGCCTAGTTACTCTCTATGCTGATAGTCGGACCTGCTCTGGCTAATTGACACACTCCACATTTTGACCAAGCTCTTTCCACTGCTGTGCATATGTTCAGGATCCGGGATACGGTCCTGCCTGCATGCTGAAAATTCCTTTCTCGTCTAGGCAGGGTGACAAGGTCAGCAGACGACTCTTTTCACTGACTCGTTTTCCAATCTTCAAGTCCTTGAACTCTTCCGCAAATACATCGCTTTGACTTCTTCTCAGAATTAATATCTCGGCCGCATCCAATGCACCTATTTTTAATAATCCACATCTATTCTATCCACTTTCATCCAATATTCGTATTCTCCATAATTTCGTCGACACGATACACAACGAATGCTTGATATTTTCTTGCATCTGAATGTAACCATTGAATCACCTTTCGTGAATCACTCTAAAAAATTACGCGATCAATTTTTAGTTAGCAGATTCTTGTTGCAGGGTTGTTGCGAATCTACTTTCCATGACAGTAGCTTGCAATTCAGCTTTCGATATTGAAATTGGCTTTAGAAGGGTGACTTGTGTCTTAGCCATGACCAGCGATGTCACTATGCATGAAATGAACGGAAATACGACACTGATGAATATGCTTGCTCATTGGCGTCGATAAACACGTCTAGCTGATAGGTGCACTGGATCTGTAGTTGCACATTCAGAGAAATACCACCCATTTTCACATCAGCTGGGATAGTCTTCAGAATTTCTACAGATTCAATTTCATCGTCCCATTCAACACCATCTTGAAAGCCCGCACGATGAAATTAGCTAAAAATCCTGGTGGGTCATACACTGACATAACGACTTGTAGAACTTGTCTTTTAGTGCAAACACTTAAATCGAAACCAGTCTGAATTCAGGTCCCAAAACAATTCGAGTACTCTTTCCTTTTGATCCAAACTTTTTATTTTATTTGATCTGTGTTCTTGGGGAATGGCTTTTAATACTTCCCGATTATTACAGGTCGAACACAGGACCAGTACAGGTAACTCAAATCCTCCTTGTTGGTTGACATGAATAGTATGTTTTATCAATTTTATAGATTTCTCCTCATCAGCTGTGCCTCCCAAGTAATTATCAACATACAATTGATTGGTTACTGCACTTATTGCTTCAGGAAAATCCTTTTCAAACTCTAGAGCGTTTCTGTTCTTGACATCCTGGGCAAGACATGGTGAGCACTGTCATTTCTATGACATCTGGTTCTCGATTTCGATTGAAACCTCTACACAAAAATCTCTGGAACTGTCTATCTTCTTTGATCTTCACCTGGTGGACCATCTCCAGTCCCTCTTTGATTTAGGCAGATTTTTCAACGGCTGAACTTCAAACCCTTCAATACTGAAGTTTTCTCTCATCAGCTGGTCTATCTCTTTCAACATGATTTCAGCTCGTGAAGTGAAATAACAAAACTCTGTAATATTTCCTTTTGTAGTTCCTGGTGGTCCTTGTAATGTCCATCCCAATTTGCACTTTGAAAGTATTGGGTGTGATAATTAGATGTGCATTGTTCTGGTCGATTAATATTATCGGTTTAGCATTTCTTAAACTTGATAATTTGACCTTTCGTAGGTATTTGAATTTTTCATACAGATCATCCATATTCACTGTTTTCGTTGAAATGTCATATTTATTCCACTGTACGCTCATTATTCATTCTATAATTCGTACTGTCTTCTCCAACGATGAATAATGACACCTTTTCAGACCTCCATACTTGGTTGTCGACGTGAACGATCCAATTTATTTTTAAGGGATAGTTTGTAACTTTGAGTCCTAGCTTCTTTGCTACAGCTGAGCTCCTTAGAGTTCTCTCGGCGCAGTTTTACTGGAGTCACTTTCAATCGATTGTAGTATTTCACCATGTACTATTGACTCGGTGTCGCTCCCTTCGTGTTTGAACCTCGTCTGTGAAGCAATGGATGATGTAAGGCTTTACATCCTTCTGTTTGGTATTCTGTTTTCCAATGGCACTAGTTACGAAATGATGTTTCCAGTCTTGTCATATTTTTAAAATCCAAAAACCCGCAGGCAGCATTCGTTCCACGGAATTAGCTTATGAACATTGGCCAGTCGTTTAGCTCTTCGGTGATTCCTTGGCTATTGATTGTCTTGCAATAAACTTCCTAATGTCAATACTCCGTCGGTTTTCTGCTGTGGTGCGTGTATTATTGGTTGTGGCACGATTATTGATTTCGTAGGTACTTTACAATCTTCAATAGCAGTTGGTGGTCTTACTTCACCAACGGGTACTGTATCAAGCCACTTATCTATTCCAGCTTTTTTTGTGTACAACGTTGACTTACGGAACGATTTTCAGGTTCTAATTCATCTTTAATTCTTAGGAATACGGTCTCTTCTTCCAATTTAGCTATCTCCATTTCATATGTCAACTTTTAATTCAGCTAGTCGTAATTGTAACCTTTGCTCTTCAAGGTCCTCCTCGACCTTAGATTCCTCCTCCTCCTCCATCCCTTTCAGCTCCAGTTTTTCCTGGCGCCTCCTGCTGCTGCTGGTTGCACCGATTCTACTTCCGGTCTTGGAAGCAATACTTCCCTCTGGGAGGCATTATTTTGGCTTACTGGTAGCAACTCTTGTAGGCGGCGGCTCCTTGGCTCAAATGTCAACAAACAACACTTGAACCGACTGTTCACTATTTTTCCAACAAACTGTATGTCCACAGACTGACTGATTTGGCGCGAAGGACTATGTTTGGGTCTGCCCGATCTCTCTTTCTATGAAGTGGACCAATAAAAGCCGCCTTCCACTCTTCTGGGATGTCTTCTCAAGACCAAATTATTCATATGAGCTGATGCCATCTTCACCGAGTGTGCTGTAATTTTTCATCTGTAATACTTGAAGCAAGAGAGGTTGTGCTCGGAAGGTGGTGCCTTTCTATTTAGAAGCGAGGAGAAATAATGCCGCCATACTTCGAGGACGGTTTTAGTGTCCATTTTTAATTCACCGAATTGTATAACAGTTGTACAACGTGTATAAAAGTACGTAGCTATTTCTCTTTTGCTGCGATCTCTATCTCTCAGGCTATGTAGAATTTTGGATGATGAGTGCCTATTGCTCATGAAATTTTCTTTGCAGTCATGTAGGCACCATGAGATTGTCTTGTTCTTTGTAATAGATTTCATTGGCGTGCGCGATCTTATTCCCGAATAGCACCAATACGAGGATGTGGACGATTTGAATTACCTTTGTCCAGTCGTTTGATTTCTATGCATCTTTGTAAATACGTTTATGTGGGAAGTATGTGCTGGTAACCACCAAGCTAGTTCGGTGGTGCGTGTTCCGTTGTTTTTTGATTGATTTTTTATTGGAATATTCCTTGAATTATTTTAAGTCAATTCCTGTTATTCTGACATTCTGTTGTTGTTGGGATTTCGGTGGAAACGAAGACAAAAGGGCGAAGTGATGACCCACGGTGCAAACCTGTGTAATGCATCCTTAGCAACCTGAATGAATCTAAACCAAGGTTGCACTAGGGACGATACCTCATCGAAGGTCGCGCAACTGGCACATAATGAATTCATTGTCTGCGAAACGTTTAGGAATGATCGAACGACGATCGAAATGCAAGTTTTCACAATTCCTGTTCTCGAAACCTATTGTTAGAGGTATCATCATCGAAAACGAAGCACAATAGATTTTTTTGTTCAATAATTTGGAGACGAGATCTTCAAGGAAACTGAATTTTCTATGAAATGTGTAGAAATAATTGCATATCGGATAAAATACAGTCGTCAAAAACAACTGTTATATTCCGCTCCTAACCTCCCGCTCCTATTGATGTCTAAACTCAAGTATCAACTCACGGTTATTTTTCTAGCGAATGAGTGCAGCGCTCTGACTCGCAGTAGGGTTAAAGAAACCGATCGCGTTTTACGATTTGAATGATGATTTGATGATAATTTGATTTGGCATTCCCAAATCCCTTCTGGCATCGAATTTATATTTTATTCAGCTACTCAGGAAAATGAACTTTGATGCACAGTAATTTGGCAAAGTAATTTGGTTACCTCCATTTAAAAATAAAAAAAAACCGAAGTAAAAAAGTAACAAATCCAGTATGCATTATGGCTATGCAAAAACCAAAGATCGTGCCACCGTACAAAATACATACTATACAGAGCAAAAACAACATTTTAAACAAAATGAAAAACCAACTGAACAACAACAACAAAATACTCAATAATACATATTATAATATGCAATAAAAAGAAATTTTTTATTTTTAGAAAAATAAATTTTAAGAGATTTTCATTTTCTTAATGCGGCTCTGTGTGAATAATAATAATAATATCGCGCGCGTACAAAAAGCAGTCGAACTGAAAAAAAAAAAAAAAATTAACGTTTTATTGTTTTTGTATTTTTGTGGCACCAAAATGATGATGTCTGGTGTAAATATTTTGTGTTTTGTTTAAAATAAATAAAAAAATAAAAATTGTATTGGGAAATTCCCCAAAAATTTAATTTTTTCCTCTATTGATACAAATACACAGACAAAAAAATTTATAAACACCAAGTGTACGGGATATATTAAAACTGCCCTTTTGTAATGACCATTACATTTCGAATTTCTTATCTTTCAACTTTCTGGGCGATTAAATATCAAAAGGCATTCAGTTTTATCGCACAAATACAAATTAGTCACGGTACTGTAACAGCTGATCGTACAATTACGATTAACCTCTTGGGCAATTAAAATTTAATTAAATAATTATGATAAGAATGATGATGAGGGAATGGGAAGCATAGGGAAGACATGTTTGAGTTAATTGCGGTGATAACAAATCGATTGATAAATTTTGTTTGGTTTATTTGGGTGTTTCCTTCCCATAATGCCGCCGGTGTAGATAAGGTAATACAGAAAACAATCAACAATGGAACGTGGTAATAAACGTGATGAGATGCTGCGTGTCGTAAACTCGTAACTAAAGATATACTCATCTTTTGTTTACCTTCTTGGAATTTATATCTGCAAGTTGTCTAACATGAATTTGATATTCTATTTGAGATTATATGCTCTAAACTAGCCCACGAAATTACCGAAAATGCGGCCAATAATTCTGAAAAACTAAATTAATCATTTTGCCATTCAATCGGCTTTTGCCTCTACCTTCTGAAACTTTCATTCGAGCTGAATACTCTTACTAAACAAATAGTTGGTTGGCAATGGGCAAATTCAAAACGCTTCACAACATTATTAATAAATAATGAGAACAGAAGTGGTCCAATGTGACTACCTTGTAGTACTCCAGAAGTTACACGAAATAAATGAGAAGCAGAAACATAAATCTTAACGTATTGTGACCGGCCAGAAACTTAAGATTGCAACCGTTTGATAAGGATGCAGTGCTTATAGAAAAGAATTGAATGATCAATTTTATCAAAAGTTGTTTAAAAATGTGGTCTATCTGAAATAAGGTCGAAAGGCCGAAAGGCCGAATTTCGAAAAGCCGAATGTCTAAAGACTGAATGCCGAAAGACCGGAAGGGTCTAAGGCTGAAAGGGTCTAAGTAAATGTCGATGGGCCGAAAGGAACGAATGTGCCGAAAAGCCGAATGTCCAAAGGGCGAATGTGTCGATGGGTCGATTGTGTCAAAAGGCCGAATGTGTCGAAAGACCGAATCAAAGTGAAGTGAATTAAATGAAGGAAAATTTTCTTAAGTAAAGGATGATTCTATTAAATGAAAGAGAATTCTGGTAAGTAAAGGAAAATTTGATTTAGTAAAGACAATGAAAATTATATTAAATCAAGGAAAATTGCAAAAGGTTATGCAAAATTCTATTATTTATTTATCTGATTATGTAATTACAAAGTATGATAATAATTCGATACATGCTGAAATTAAAACTGCCGCAGTTATCGTTTGAAAGCATTAAAAACATTTATTAGCGGTCCTGTACTATTAAAATGGTTCGAACTAAACGAAATACGCCACAAGTCCGACCACGATCTAAGTGCTCGCTGAGGGGCATAAACGCAAAACTTCTCAAGGAGCTCAAGACAATCGATTTTAGAACATAAAACATCACGAGCGAACACGGCACAAGCGATATCACGTCTAATTGCCAAAAGTTTGTAACTTTAATAACAATAACGGTTTACGTAAGTTTTACGAACAAAACCATGATTCGAGTTATAGGCAAACGCCGCGGTGCATAAATCAGAAACTGTTTCTGAATATTTATTCGTATTCATTTACATCGTATTTCGTTTACATTTATTCGTATTCAAGGGCAACTTAATCCTTACGAACCATTCACAAAAAACATCAAGTTCCTTTTGCATACACTCAGAATCAATAGATTTTTAGATCGTCGGCATACATAAGACACTTACAAAACTTGAAACACTGGACAATATCATCAATACATAAATATTGTAAATAGAAGAGGTTCAAGGTGGTTGCTCAATGGAACACCGGAAGGTATCTGAAATAATAAAGATCTAGCTGTTGAGATTCTTACGCAATGCCGTCACTTAGTTAGGTAGGATGTCATCCACATATAATTTCTTAATTAGAAGTTTGTAAATTTGTGATCCAACATATCGAAAGCTTTCGAAAAGTCTGTAGAAATAACAAAACCATGAAGTTAGTAATCGTAGATCTGCCCTGTATAAAGCCATGTTGGCGCGAACTTATTCTATGTCTTATATGAAATTCTATTGACGATTGGAGACGTGATTTTAGACAAAATATATATTGTAGTTTCGCTGCAAAAAATGTCCGCTATGCCATATTTTAGTCGTTCTGCGAGCGCTGATGCTAATTTTGTATTGTAGTTACTGTTTTATTTTCTTCCGATAGGTAGTGCTTTATCTGTATTTCCAATCGTCAATTCTAGACTTAACCAAAGATTCGAAAAGTTTAGGAATAGCCGAGAGGATTGAAATGCCTGCTTCTTCCTAATTTAAAAATGGGAATAATAAATGAATTTTTCCAAATATGTATGTATCAGGAAATATTCCACTAGAAAAACTAACATTAACTACAGAAAATAACAAAGCGTTTCCCACAAAGAAAGGTCACACTTATTCAGAGCCAAAGATGCCATCCCGTCTGAACCCGTATTTCCTGTAACAAATAACCGTTTAATCCATTTATAATTTCCGAGGCAGAAAGTTGGATTACAACATTTGATTTATAGGTGTAGTCATCACCAGGGTTAAACAGATCGAAACTGTCAAAGGAGGCCCAGGCCTGAAAAAAATTAGCAAAGCGCGTTACAAAATTCAGATGAACCTGAAACTGATCAAATGACAAATTCCAATCAACATTATCAAAAAATTTGTTTAATGAACATCTGTATCCCCTAAAATCATATATTCAAAATCGTTGTTAATAAAATTTTCTAAATCACAATCAATAAAATAAAATTTAATTAGAAGCTGTGTGTGGTATATGAGTAATTCCACCAAACTTTTAACCTTCGTGTTACTCATCAATATATACAATTTCCATAACTATACTTAATTTTTATGAGTATAGGTATATTTAGTAGGATAAAACAGATGATTAACACTTATTTGTAGGCAAAAATTATCTAGACAATACGAGTATGGCGATCGAAAGAGTACCGAATTAGCGACTTTTTAAGTGTTACTCGGTACTGTTATTATTGTTTTGGCTTTAATAAAAAAAAAAGCTATCTCTGAAATTTTTCAAGAATTACAGGGACTTGTTCATTTTAGATCGTAGAATAAAAAAAATTCATACACATGAGCGTGCCTGTCACGCAAGCGAAGTTATAACTCAATTTATAAGTGTTACCAATAATTGTAAAAAATCACTTGTTAACGGTATTTCCAGTGTAGAAAAAAAAGCTATCAAATTTGTTGAACCTTTCATACTGGAAAATGTTCGTTTTAAGTTGACGAATAAGATGTGTATTCGTTTTTAAGCGTGCCACGTAATATTTCGTATTTATATCACTTTGAAAATCAATCTCGAGTGCGTAACTCATGGTAAAAATCGTCTAATTTGAGAGGCACTCTTATGATTCACATGCAAATTAACTGTTTTCTTTGCGTAAACAACTCCTTACACCTTTACGAAAAACATATCAAAAGTCTTCATCGAGAAATTGTGTTGAACCGGAAAAAATTTACTTTCAAAATCATTAAACATTTTAGAAAATGTTATTTTAGTAGTAGTCAAATCGAAAAATTGCAAACTGATAAAAGTAAGCTTTGCTTTTTACAAGTTTTCACGTTTACACATTACCTCATTTTTTGGAGAACAAGGGTGACAGAAAGTGAATATGCTACTAGGGCCACAACAAAACGGTTCTGCAATCAAGCCGTTTTAAACGGGAAAGACGTTATGTCTGTCGATGATGTTGTTCAAATTGTAAATAATTTTAACAATAACAAAATTCACGTGTTCCCAGTGACATTAGAAGAAATAAAAAAATTCGATGAATTAGTTAATGCTACTGTAAAATCAGCGCCTCATTCAAATAAAATTTTTCAACTAATTTGGTCTGAAGAAAAAACAACGGTTATTTCTAAATTACCTTTCTTGTTTTGAGTGTTTAAATTGTTTACCATGCAAGCACTATTCTTTAAACAATGAAGGATGGAATCCTCACGACAACAAAAAAAGTACATCAAATAAAAATACGAATAGTAAGGAGCAATTGAGTGATGTAGTAGTTCTAAGGAAGAGCAATAGAAAATCAAATAAAATTAAAATACAGAAGTAATTAACAAAAGTCGAAATTTTTAAAAATGTGCGTTCAATACTCAATTTTTTGAATAAATTTTTTATTGAATATTATTTATAAATTTACAAAATAATAAAAAGGAATAGAAATGTTCATTATATCGTCTTATTAATATTTATCTGGTTATGGAAAATAGTATGTACATATTTTCATTTGAAAATTAATAATAAATTTAATGTGATCGTCCAATCCAATAATTGGATTTTCAAATTCTATTAATATTACTATCTATTTGTTATTTAAAATTAAGCAATAAAGTGTCTCTGATGATCATGTTCTTACCAAAATTATAAAGATTGATTTCTGGTACCTGGATTTTCAGGAACGGGATCCACGGGAGTGTCGAGGGACGACTCTTATTTATTACATGTCTATTAAAAAAGCTAATCTTAAAAATGAGTAATGGAATTTTGTTTACACTTTTAGGGGTATATAGAAATGACTAAAATTATTTTTATTGGCGTGCCTTAATTTTTTTTTTTTTTTTTTTGAAGATCTAAAAGTTAAAAGTTTTGTGGAAATACTCATATACTAGAATGCCCCGGTAAATCCTGACATGGTTCTACGTCAATAAATTTTACCGATGAAAAAGCAAGGTAGAAAATACGATCATAACTATTGTATACTGCATTGAATTGACCAGTTTCAATATTCGCAAGGCTATCTAACACATAGCTAGAAGTGATATCAAAGTAGAACCCATTAAACATTCGTCTATCCAACACCAAGAAATTTTTGGTAGGTATGTAAACCGCCTCAACAAATAAGCAAAATAAGTCACATTTGACCTTGACGACAACCGACTCTCCAGAGATACAAATTAAGTTAATTGATCAAACTCCATAATATTCTGTACTGCAGTAATAACGCCACTCCCCACGCTCTTTACATTGTTGGGCTCGCGATCACGACGAAACGTTGAGTAGCAGGCTGGAAAATATTCCTCAGATTTGAAGTCAGCATTCAACCAGGTTTCGGTAAGAATCACAATATCGTAATCATTGCATAACAATGATGCATGTTGATTGACACTTGGTGCGCATCCCACTGTTGTTGTGATAATAAATATGCAAGCTATCATTATTGAATTTATTGTTGTTTTGATTTATTATCAGTGTGTTGTTGAACTGGTTGACTGGTATGGCGGCAGAAGCACACGGCGAGGACGTAGCTGGAGGTAATATACGTATGTAAACTATTGTCGATTTTTTTTTTTTGGTTGTATTGAACGTTGATGATGAATGCGAATTTTACGACTTTGTTATATGAGGGGTAGAACCATCGGAGTTAGCTTTTTGGTCGGCTAGTGCACTCTCTCACCAAAATACATATTGACCACAGGCCGGGTTGAAGTAACTGATGAAACAATGCAGGAACCACATCAATTCTGAAGGAAACGAAATTGAGACTGGTGACGTCCTTATTAGCAGAAACCAGTAATCGACAATTCGGCTATTCGACCTTTCAACATTTGGCCCTTCGACCCATTCGGCCTTTCGACACACTTGGTATTTCGACCCATTCGACCATTATAAACATTCGGCCTTCCAACCCAATCAGCTTTTTGACATTCAGCCTTTTAACATTCAGCCTTCCTACATTTGGCCTTTCAACATAAAACGGTCTATCTTACCTGCCACAATCGGTCATTTGACCTATCACGATAGAAAAAGGTGCGATAATTATATATGCAGTTGATATACAAGACAAGTCCGATAAAGTTCTTTTAATCACATTGTACTTACTACCGATTTATTTTTATAGGCCTTGAATTAAAGATTTAAACTGTACCTCCATAATAAATTATAATCAGAATTACCTCATTAAGAAACTTTTATTAAATCGATATGAAAAAAAAAAAAATTGTCAATTCAAAACCGCCCAAACTCACATTTTTTATAAATTTTCCCGCAACCAAAATAAAAAACAATTTTTTTTTACACATAAAGGATTTAAATCAATTTTTCCTTTTATCTCATTCGCGTTATATAATAAATTATATAACAAGACGTTTTGTTATTACACTTTCTTACCAAATTTAATTTGCATTATTGTCTATTGTCGTTTGGTATGATTTGTTCTCTTTCCATAAAAATGTACAGCATATTCACAAATTGTTACGTTTTTGTTACGTAGTCATTCAAAAATATTTTACACCTTCTTATATATGTCTAGCCGTCAAACTAAATAAATCTGTCGTCCACAAAACAATAAAAATGCATTTGATAACCTTAACCGACCACGTCGATTACACGTGCTGGTCGCCCAACATGGGGTTATCTAACAGCACGTGTTAAATTCGGCGCCCAACATGGGTATCAAATATAAATATCGTTATATACGTCAGTAAAATTTTGATTAATTTTCAAAAAAATTCAAAATGGTTCCCAAGTTTGCCACCAGTACACTATTTTAAAATATGTAAATATATTTACCAACAAAAACGAAAAATTATTTTCTTTGACAATCATAAAAAAAAAATAAGAAAAATGAAGCAAATTGCACACGCAAATTAATGTGAACAAAAATTTTATATTTCAAATTTATTTATAACAACTGGGAAATCTTTAATCCAATATTTAATTTTTCTTAGACGTATGTATTTTAATATGCGCGCGCGCGTGATTTATAAGAATTTCGTAGATATTTTTTTATTATTATGTCGTGCAGTATACATAACCACAAACTCTTTCTCTTCCCTCTCTCTCTCGTTCGGATGCGATGATGATCGTCATAATGATAATGAGGTTGAATTTGTTATGTGTTGGCGTATATGTGTATTAAACCAAAAAATATTCATCAAATTTAACTCGAAATTTATAAATGGAATTACTCATAAAAAACGTGGTTGAAATTGATCGTCAGCCATTTTTTTTTAGGTTTTAAATTTTGTTAATGGGGTGCATGAAACGAGAATTATTTATGAAAATCATTTCATTTAAAAGAAAAACATTTTTTTTATGTTGATTATGTGCACGTGAGTTTTTTTTTTTTCATTTTGTTTTTACATTTTCAGTTTCTTTTGATATTTATTTCTTATAGAGCGAGTTTCTTATATTTTGTGTGTTTTGAGAAATGTCTCTAATTTTAGATAGGTCAGATATTTTCGGATTGTATGTATGTATGTAAATAACACGTTGGCTGCACGTGGAAGATTTGCTATTTTGTTTTTTATGTAATCTTTATGTTACATGAGGGAAGCGGCTCAAGGTCATATCGTTTGAACGATCCTTGAATTCGGCTTGAAATTACAATTTGTAGTGGGTCACAGTAGTAATTTTTAACTTTATTGGAAGGGAAATACACTGCACCCAATTCGTCCCGCTTTCTATTTAAAAATATACTCCACAGTTTTAGGAGTTTACAACTCTATAGGAGCGGATTAGCTGGCATCCAAGGTCGTTCCGTTTGGGGTAAATAAAATGTTTGTTTTGTTTTAGAGACGAAATCGAGGTATTTTAGCCATAAAACCAAATCCCTTACTAATGTTACAATGGTGCCGAGCACTCTCAACATCTATCTTTCCGTTTCTTCCGTTAAACAAAATCACCTCGTTGGCAACTGACGGAGGACAGTACAAAGAAGATGAATACAAACATATTAAACTTGAAGGGATAATCTGTCTCTATAGCTTCGGGCTATTTATATAGGATTCGTAGTCTTATTTGACTTTGACGTAGGTTGGACGTGTTTTTCTGTAAAATTAATTTCTTTAACCTTCTGCCGGTGAACAAGGGTCAGACTGACCTCAGGCATATTTCAGATTGAATTAAAAACTTTTGGGCCAACGGATTAGGCTGATATGCCAGGAATGCTTGTGTTTTTTAAAGTTTAAAATAAAAACCAGATCAAAAACGGTTGTGTTTAGGTTTTTTATTATGGATTGAAAGTTTTTAGTCCTGAAACGGTTAACTGTATTTTGTATGAAAAAACAGTAAAAGTTCTGTAATTTCTAGATATTTAAGGAAAGCTATATGAACTTGTGGTGGCAGTTCTCTTTCTAGAACGACATGGGACTTGCTAAGTCAGCTGAGAGAGCCGACGATTTGATCGATACCTTATCACGGGCCCAAATACATGCGATATCGACACCATTAGATGTTCCATCAGGATCGCTATTACAGGAACACACCAATTCAAACAGTACACCTAATTTTAGTGAGCTGTTGAGCCGCTTCAAAGCAGATTTATTAGCTGAAGTTTCGACGCTAATTGTATCACAAAAAAGATCAAATAGCTCAGACCGTTCAAATTATAATCGTAGTAATCGTAGATGAAATCGGTCCCATTCCAGAGAAAACAACCAAGAAACCGATGAATGTTATTATCATATAGGGATTTGGTGATCGAGCTAGTAAATATGTGTATCAAACTAAATGTAACTAACAAAACAACACAAAAAACTAGACATCCATCAAGTTTCGACGACGTGTCAAGATGGTGTGGGTTCAAGTCGTCTAATCATTATAGAAAAAAAAAAAAAAAGTTTTTAATTGACCTAAGTGCGGATGTATCCGTTGTACCTCCAAATGTTTGTAAAATGCCAGGCGGAGCATCGATATTCAATTTTTACGCAACTAATCGTACGCGTATCAAGGCTTCTGGTATACATACGCCCCAGTTGAATATCGATCTTCGGAGAAATTTCTTATGGAATTTTATAGTGGCCGTCTATGCTCATTATAGGCGTAAATTTCTTAAAAGATACAGGATTATTAATAGTAGACATACAAAAAGTAGATCCAGTAACTATTAAACATATTGTTACACATTTTCTCGAAACTAGAGGTCCTGCAATGATGTGTGAGTCGCGTCGATTAGCTCCAGATAAATTAAACATCGCTAATGATTATTTTGAACATATGATATGACTGGAGATATGTAGAGCTACGGTAGAGGATAGCATATGTAGAGCCCGTGGGCCAGTCCATTACACCTGGTGCACAAAAAAAATGTTGAATGGAGACTTTGTGGTGATTACCACGCATTAAATCATATCACAGTTCCTGACTGGTATATAGTACCACATCTGCAAGATTTCTCGTTTCAGCTGGCCGGATGTAATGCGTTTACAACAGTGGATTTGGTTAGATCATACCATCACATACCAAAAACAGCTATTGCGACACCTTTTGGGTTACTCGAGTTCTGTAGAATGACGTTTGGCCTTCAAAATACGGTACAGTCATTTCAGAGGCTAATGCATACGGTGTTACGAGGGCTACCTTTTTGCTTTGTTTACCTAGATGACATATTAATTGCGTCCAATTCATGGGACGAAAATATGTTACATCTAGAAAGAGGTTACCAGAGTTTGGCCACATAAGTCAAAATCTGCGTTCGATGAATGTAAAAAGAAGTTTTGTAAAGCAACACTCACATTTTAATTATGGTCGACGCTTTAGACTTAGCCGTAGGAGCAATAATCCCGTTATATGTGGACAATTCTTGGCAAACACTAGGATTTTATTTGGTGAAACTTACGGAGGGAGGTACAATGAAAATATAGCGCATATGATAGAGAATTGCTATCTGCTTATCTAGGCATTAAATATTTTCGAGTTTTTTAGACAGTAGAAATTTTACATTGTTTACTGACCACAATCCGTTAGTTTTCGCATTCAAACAGAATTTAGACAATGCCTCACCGAGACGAAGGGACAATTGGATTTAATAGAACAATTTACAACGGTTCTGCATCACGTGTCTGCAATATCCACGAAAGCATCGATTATGTCAATATAGCGAATGCTCAAGTAGAGGATGAGGAGTTATTAAGATTAGTACAACAGCAAGAGACTAAATTAAATTTAGAGCAATTGTTCCAGTAATGTTCTACTCACAAAAATTGTTATATTGTGATAATTCAACCAGTAAACCTAAACCATTTATTCCCATTGGTCAAAGCGTAATGAAGTTTTCAACGCATTCTACGGACGCTCACATCCTGGAGTTAAGGCAACACTGTGAGATTGTTGACAGAGCATAGGCATGCACAAGACAAAATCTTCGCCCAGCATTGAACAATTTATTGTTTCCACGTATTAGAAACAAAAAATAAACGATTTAGCATTTTGGTAGACAGGCAGGCTCAAACCTTGTTTTATAGGATATGCATACATTACCTCGGACTACAGTAAATGAGACGTCACGGAGGATGAATGAAACCGAGAACGTTACAGCCTACATTGTGCCAAATAAAAAAGTCACATTCGACACAAACTCAACCGAAATCTATTGTAACATTGGTTTTTGATGTACGACGGTTTTCATAAGAATTAGGATGAAATTTGTAGGAGATACAACCGTCCGTTTTACCGGGCTGCAATGTCTAACATTTTTGCGATTCGAGAGCCACCAAATGAGACAAGAACGTTCATCTCGCCAATGTATTTCATGGAAACCCCAAAAATGTGGTAATCGAATATTTTGGGTATATGGCGAATAATTTCTTCAGACAATTCATGGAGTAATTGCTACAAAGAAAGAAAACCACTCTAATTAGTATCATTACTCATTAGATTGGGTACAAGTAAGGCAAGCATCAAGTAATGAGGAAACGCTTGAGCAAAAACTATGCGCACGTTTCAATTCTCATTGCTGCCTGAATCTGAGCCTCGGAAATGCTGATGATAAAACCAATAATGGCAAAAATTATTGTAAGAACTCAACATGTTCCAACCATACAAAACTCTTTCATAAAACATGCAATATCACATAGCTGCTTGGTCGAGATGAATGATAGACAGATAATGCGTTAGCAAAATTTATTTTTTGTGATACATTGAAATGAGTTATGCATCTGCAAATAAAATTGTTGCTTTTATAAAATGTAACGAGAAAATTATAAACAAAAATCTAAAGAGGATTTGAACTATTTTCCATATAAGGAAAAATATTGGGTCAGCATGTCACCCAATTTAAGTCAAGACATAAAAGCAGAATCAGCAGAATCGAAACGGGATCACAAAAGAAGGATGATGCAGGAACTTTGCAGAGAAGCAATGTACACTAAATTTATATTATGACGTGAATGCTTCTAATCCAAATGCTGTCATCTTAATTATTAGTTTCATAAATTCTCTAATTATTTCAGAGTTCACAAACAGGATCGGTGAAATTCTATAAGGACCTTAACTTAAACAGGTGACTTGATCAAATCGAAGACGCGAAAAGCTTAAGAAGACTGCGAGGATGGAATTCAATAGAACAAAAAAAAAAAATCCGGCGAAAAGGACAACTACAATTCTGGAAATTATTCTAACGGCTTATTTCCCTGGGTGTACACCTACGATAGGTACACAGGCCGAATAACGACCCAAACTAAGAAGAGCGGAACTCAAAGGGACTTTTGACCTATGCCAAAGGAAATGCTCTTGTACTCAGAAAACTTAACACTCCTTAGCTGAGGATAGATTCTAAATAATAAACCTGAGTAACGAAACTCAGGTATCTTAAGATCAAAAGCTGAACTGGAGCTCAAGTCTAACGAAATTGTGAACAAAGCAACAAGTAGGCAAGTGACCGGTTTGATCAGACAAATAGTGAGACAAAGAATGACATAAGCTGTGGTTAGAACTAAACCATCAGCAGGTGTTATGTCAATACTCAACCTTAAGATGATTTACGAGAGTATTTTTCCCTAATCGAACGCTTAATAGGAATAAAGTTGTTCTTATCTAAGTGAAGAAATTCTGGGAAAATCTCCAGTATTACGTCAGTCAAAAAAATTTCTAAACCTTGGCAAGATGAAGGCCAAAGAAATTCTAGAGCTAAATAAGAGGGATCTAAGAATATTTTGTTTGTCGACATATTTTGGTATACTGGTAACCTAAGGAATCTTCAAATTCTTCAAACGTATGGGGATCTTATCAGTTTAAAGAAGAGGACATAAAAGATGTACGAAATTATGGTACACAATTTCTTACAGTGTGTTTACAACTTTCTTATGATAAAAATTGACATCTGTATCAATTCTCAAACCTATTTTCTTCAGTTTGCTTCTTTAATAATTCGACAATTCTGACGTAAAATATGGGACACATATTTTAATACACATTTACTGTCAACACAAAATGTAACAATATTTTTGCTCAACCAAAAATTTTGTGGTGTACAGCATGAAAAAATAAACACAAACACATACGACGGTCTTTTAGAAAATTAAAACTTTGATATTAAGAAGCAAAAAAAAAAAAAACACAAAACCGAAATTCTTTTTAAACACAAAAATTTTATTTTTAAACTCAAATAACACACAACTGTAACGACATCATGATGATTAATTTTAGGTTTTCTATTTCTAATATTTTTTTTTACTTCTCACAAAAAATTCACTTTAACTGACGTCACTAACATTACATTTGGGAATTTGTCGTTGTTTTTTTTGTTGTTTTTTATTCTTGATTTGCTTCTTAATTGTAAATAAAAAATGTACACGAATATCGTCGCTTAAACAGAGATTTGTTGCTACATATACATAACAAACAACAAAAGGTATAAAAATACATTTTTGTTTTTTTTTTTTGCTTCCAAGTTGCAATCAAATGAAAATCGGTTTTTTTATTTAAGATACGCGCGCAGAACATAAAAGAAATTCTAGGTTTGATGAACGACTAAAATACAATTTTTTGTTATGTAATACAGTTTCTATTTGCATCTAAACATTTTTGGTTTAAAACAAGTTCCAATTAGTCTCGTAATAAGCGATAACAAGTGAAATATAAAACATCGCTGTCAACTTGAGCTTCCAGATTTCCAGCACTTCTAATATTTAAGAATCTGCTTCATATTGTCTTACAATACCAAACCTGAATTTGTTTGCAAAGTATTCCAATCGAAATATTATGTACATATATCCAATTTCATGTTAGTACGACTAAATTCAAAACGTTATCTTTCAAATCAAATAAAAAAAAATGTCAAACATAATAGCAGCCGTTGCCCTAATTGTTGGTTTTTTAAATACATATCTGTAAATATTAAATAATAATAAGACTAACATAACATACATATTATAAATTACAGGCGTCAGTTACGCCTTAGTGAACTTTCCGTTTTTAAAGTGTATTGTGTTTCACCTTCAAAATAAATTTAAGTCTTTAAGAAGAAGAAACTAGACACTACTCATAAAATTTAATTCTCAAATTATTTAGTTACAATTATAAAAATGATCTGTTAGTTCGAAATTGATCTGCGTATTATGTTTACGATCGATAGAGCGATTGTAATTTATTGGTGTCGCCTATGTTCAGTGCTGTACTGAAACTGATGAACGTTTCATATCACTGTGATTCTATTTAATTATGTTTACAGTTGTTCATTTGAAAACTTACCCCAAGGATAATTTGTTAAAAGAATGTCTTGTAAACAAAAGTTGTATGATTTTAATGGAGAAAGAAAATCCAAGGTTTTCAAGGCCAGTTGAAGGTTAATGTTATTTTTTAAATTGTAATAAGTATTCGTTGTAGCAGATTTAGAACGGTACTCCAAACAAAATGGCATTTTATTAAACGAAACCGAGGTATTTTTAGTTGTCAATTAACGGTTGTTCAAATTATAAGTTTTTGTTGCTCTAAATAAATAAAATACAATTGTTGCTCAAAATGAAATTTGATGTTTCAGAAATAATTTATACTCCGGTCGAGAAAGTAGCTCAATTTCGTCAAATTCTTTAATGGTAATAGAATGGTTCTGCATTTTGAGCAACTATTAATCCTTTTAAAAATTGAGCAAATCTTTAAGAAAAACAAAAACGAGCAATTTTTGATATTTTTATTAATATGTTGCTCAAGTAATCAGAATTAGAAATCCTAGAATTGTTTCGCATTTTGAGCAACATATCAATCCTTTTAAAAAATTGAGCAACTTTTTAAGAAAATCGGAACGTGCAGCTTAATTAATCGATTTTAATTTTATATACATCCATGGCAAACGATCGTTATTAATAACACTTGATTTATTTATAAATACCCCTAGACGTATTGGGAATTAATATTGGTCCTAATCATTATTACATGATTTTCTTTTATTTATTATAGTACATAAAATTAGTTAAAGTAAACATATGGCAGACGCCAATTTTTAATTTATTTTTGATTTTATACCCATAAAACATTTGTGTATGTGGCTGGTTCTCTGTATATTATGTCGACGGCGACGACTTTTTCCGAATTAATAAAATTATGTTAAATAGATTTAAACAGCTGGTTTTAAATATGTGCGTGCGGTTTTTTAGAGTGTTACAATGAAATACAAACAGACACATACACACAATAAATATAGGTTGCCTGTATAGCTGGATTATATCCGCAAAATTTATGAACTCGCGAAAAATTTCGCAAAAATATGTCATCATGCACACACCATATGATGAAAATTAAAATTGTATGTTTCCAACTCGAGTAACCATCAAAAACCATTTTTTAATTGATAATTAATTAGAAATATAAAAAGCAAACCAACAACAAAATCTATTTTATTGCGCGATTCGCGAAAATATAATTTAAGGAAAATAGAAAATTGTGTGCATAGTGTTTTTTCAACTGCTACCGTATATTTTAATGTTTTTCTTTTTTTTTCATGTATAATGTTGTGTCTTGTATATGGTTGTGTATGACTAGTTTTCTCTAATATCGCACACAGACAAAAAACTATTATTAAATTTATTCATTTGGGATGGGCAACTATACAGTTTTTTTTTTAAATGAATGTGCAAAATGGGAGTTATGTATTCAAGTTGAACTCTATTTCCACAAACTTAAGTTTTTAATTTATTTAGTTTCTATTTCCAAGTAGTTTTATTATTCTTTGGTCTCTTTGATTTTCTTTTAAGTTTGTTTAATTTGAATTTTGTTTCTCTTTCAGATTTGGATTTGAACCGGAAGAAGCTGGAATAAATGTAAGTTAAATAAAATGTATAGTGTGAAGGTAGAGGAGACAGTCAGATGAGGCAAAAAATTTGAAATAACGTTCTAAAATGTGTATATGTCAAAGCTTAAAACTTTTAATTATTATTTTTGGGTATTTACAGTTTCACTATGCTATAATAAAACTTCTAGAATATAACTTTAAATGGAAAACTCTTGAAAATAAAATGTAGTAATTTATTTTTCGAAAGCTCAACACCAGCAAGTAAATTTTCAAGTTTTAAATTTTCAGAATCTCGTAATTAAAAAGCTTTTGAATCAATTAAAAAAAACGATTAATAAGCTTTGACCACCGATTCTGACTTTTATATTTTAAAGCCAAAAATTACTAAAGCTTTTAGCTTAAGACAATTAAGCTAACGAAAGACTAATAAATAAGTATAGAACGAGATCAAATTAGAATTGAATCAAAAGCTTTCTTCGATTTTGATTTTCATTGTTTTTCTTTACACTTGTAAACTATTTCTTTAAACTTGTAAAGCGCATGATTAACGTTAAGTTGTTTAATTTTTAGAATTGAAACATAAGGTGCGTCCAGATTTCCAGACTTCAGCTTAAAAAAGCTTTCAAAATTTAAAATTTAAAACCGTCCCTGAAAAATTCTTTAAGATTGTTAATTTAAAAAAGCTTTGCGGAAGAACTTTAAGGCTGCGTACCAATAGTCGGGTAAATTGCTCTTTTACCTACTTTTTTACAGTGTACAGGGTAAATTGAAATACTGTACTAAAAAGTTGGGTAAAATATGAGAAAAAAAAACTAATGACGTTGCTGTTAACTTTTTGACGTTTCAGTGATTATTTTTTTTTTTCATAATCTAGGTGAGTGTAAACGACAAACTTTTTATATTTTTTTTTAAATAACCCTTATTTAATAAAATTTTATTTTTAATAAATAATTATAAAATTGTGCTAGTGTTTTATTATAGGGAAACCGCTATTTAAGTATCTGTGGCAATGGAAAATTCAAAAAAGAAGTATTCGGAACGATGTACGTAGTAATAAAATGATTGTATTATTCTAAACAAAGATAAATTAAATTTATTTTCTTATTTCAGGGACATCAGAAGAAGAAAAAAATTTGCTGCAGACTCGAATACGACTCGATTGTGAATTTCAATCGAAAAATGCAAATTCACGACACTGTTGGGAGTAAGTGCATCCATTGAAAAATAGATTATGCTTTTTTACATGGATTCAAATAATAAACGTTTAATTTTGCTAGGAAAGTAATGAAGGAAGCCGGAATAAAGAAAACTTACCAAAGTGGCACTCAAAAATGGCAAAATATGCTAAAGAAATATAAAGTAATAATGGTTTGTTTATTTTTGTTAAAACATCATATTATACAATTTTCTTATTTTAGAAAATGATACAACCGCCGTCGGGAATTTCAACGGAGAGCGGGCATCTATTACCAACTCAATGGGAGCTGTTTGATGAGCTCCATGATTTTTTAAGGACAAAGCATGGCGTTATTCCCGCTTATTTAATAGATGAGAATACCACTCAAAATCGGTATACCGAAGAAACTACTTCACCGGGCTCATCAAACAGTTCCTTTCCCCGAAATAGTTCTCCGATGCCCGATTGGATGGAAATCTCATCAGAGTCTGATGATGTACAAGTAGCGGGCAATTCGGGAAATACCACCAAAATACAATCAAAAAATAGTGAATTGCTAGAGGTTTTGCGGGAGACTTCCGAAGAAGTAAAAAAAAGTGCCAGAAACCTAGAGAAATTGGTTTCTTTTGCAACCAAACAAATGTTTCCCGATGTTGAATTCCCAGAGTTGGAATAGGTGATGATGTCTAGTTGGAAAAGATGGAGTTTTGAGTTGCAAAACATTATGATAAATTATTGGAATAGACTGTGATGAATTGTTGTGCCTTATTATTTATTTTATTTAAAGACTGAAATATTTTTAATTTTATTTTATTTTTTATGAATTTTTTAATATAATTTTTTGATTAAAAATCATAAAGATGTAGTTTTATATTTGTGTACATAAATTTTCGCGAAATGCAATCGCGTTTGTGTAATCCCGAGAATTGGACTCACTCTCAGTAGCTTCTACTGCCCCAAAATCGGTAAAATCATCCGATGACAAACAAATGTTATGCATCACGCAACACGCACAGACAACTTGTACACACCTTTTAATTTCGAGCTCCAATGTTTTAAAAAAAATTGCCCGCCACCTGGTCTTCATCATCCCGAACGTTTGCTCGATGGTAATACGTGCTCTCGAATGAGCATGATTAAAGCGCGACTGCAAATCCGTTAGATTATGCCCCTTGTAAGGAGTCAAAATTGCGATAGGGCTTATCATACATTTATATCCCGCATCACCTAACAAAAAATAGCCTGGAGGAGGAAATTTTGCCGATTTGTACAGGTTACTATTTATTAACACTCGTTGATCATGGACTGATCCTGGATAACCCACACACATATTTATAATTTTATGGTCGGGATCGCAAACTGCTTGTAATTGGATTGAGTAATCAAGTTTTCTGTTGATATATTGATCGCGTTGATTTGCCGGACATTTTACTTTAATATGACAACCGTCAATAGCACCTACAGCTTTGTTGAACGCCTGCGTACGAGCCTTTCTAGCAAATTTAGCGCCAATTTCATCCAACTCTGAACTTGATGGTGGTTTCTGCACAATGTCGAGCGACAGTTTCTCAAACAAAATTAAATATTTGTGGATAATATTTTTTACGGTGTTTTTTGGCATGTCCATTGTTTTGGATACTACACGGTAACTGGTACCAGAGGCCAGCCAAAACAGGAATACAATAATTTCTACTTCTCTATCCCAACCGTGTGTTTTATGAGGAATTAGCTCGGCTAATTTATGAAACGATTGCGGCGTAATTCTTATATTTGCCTTCGTTTCATTAAAATCACCATTTAAAATTTTTGTAATAATGGGTGGCTGATTATTCATGCAGTAGCGCATCCCGACGGTTCTCACCTGCAAATCCAAAAAATAATAAACATCAAATTTTAACTAATTTTTGTATTATACACAGAACTTACCTTGCGTGAATTGCAAAACTCATTTAAAGTTGTTTGTTGCAGTTTGGCAAACATGAATAATAGTTTAGCAGCCTCACCGCACAAAAACATAATTAACGAAAATTTTTGAGCTTCCATTATTAAATTCATAGCAAACAAAATTATTTTTATTATTTTACGAAAGCAAAATATTAAAAAAAAATTTGACGTTTCCTTATGCACCTAGCAGCCAGCGATTTTAACCCTCCGAACCATAATTTGGTTCCATCAAACCATTTTTACTTCTAGAGAATTGGTACGCCAATTGAGGTAAATATGTACTAAAATTGAAATTTACTGTACTAAATGATTTACCTGACTATTGGTACGCAGCCTAAGAAAGGTTTTGTTGAAAACAAAAAAGCAAATATTTATAATTTCAATATTCGTGAAAATAAAATAATTGGTTTAAACAACTTGAAAGCTTTACTTAAAAGTTTAAAATTAATAAGCTTTTTCCCCTTACAACTTATGTATAAAGATAACTCAATGTTTTGGAATCTTTTCAAGTTAAGTTTAAACTTATTAAGTTGTTTCCAAAATAGCTACTAAGGCTTTTTACTGTTTCTTTCTTAAAAGCTCGGCGTTATATTTAATCAAACAATTGGCTGACTTGTCTTATTTCACTGAGCTAAGACGTGGTTACTAATTCTATATCAATAGCTTTTGGATCGATTTAACCCTTAACGGGCGGAAGGCCTCACTGAGAGGAGAAAACAATTATACCATAGAAAACGAAAGGCCTCTATAAGAGGACATGTGAGGTAAGGCTTGCAGAATAACCGATTTCCGAACAAACCGGACATGCAATTTGACATGTGCGTTGGAAAAGGGATCCTGAAATGATTTTTCGGTGAATTTTTGAAATATGGTTAATTAGGATGGAACTTGGCTATTCCTTAACACCGATTTTAGTGAAATTTGGTATGCGCGATGGAAATGGGATACTAAAATGATTTTTGGATAAAGTTCTGGAATATGGCCGAATAGGATAAAACTGGGCTTCTCCTTAACTGATTATGACGAAATTCGACATGCACTTCTTATTTCAGAACTTTATGCAAAAATCATTTTAGAATCCTATTTCCATTGCTTATGTCAAGTTTCACTCGAATCGGTTAAGGAATAGCCAAGTTCCATGCTAGTTGGCCAAATTCCAAAACTTCATCTAATTTATGTCCTATAGGCGAGCGCGAGTATTACAAAAAAAGCTCTCGTTCGTTAAGGTTTAAAAATGGAAAGCTCATTATGCAACTTTAATTTACTAGCTTTTCGATTTTTTTTAAAGCTCTTAAGCTAATAAAACAAACGAGTAAATAATTTGTAGAATTTCTTTAATAAATATTGTTTTCAAGCTTTCTTGTAAACAAAGCGTTGAATGAATAATTTTCTAAAAGCTCGAGCTGTAATAATCGAGTTTAGAGATCAAACTGGAATTGAGAGAAACTCAATTATTTTGAAAGTTTTCCAATAAATTGTATGCTTCTAATTGAATAAAGCATTGATTAGAAAGCTTTTTTGTTAAATTTTTACATTTAATTTTTTGACAAAATCATCAAATATATTTTATAGAAGGTTAAGCTATTTTTATAAATTTAAAGCTTTCATACAAGTTTTAAAATTTTACTAATAAATTTGGGCTTAAATCCTTTAGCTTTAAATCCTTGATATTTGGAACCGAAACATTACTAGTCTCCCCACATTAGAGTAATTATCAAAAATCTTTCGAAGCTTAAAATCGCTTTCTAAGTAATCCCTTAAAATTTTTGTATCTCAAAGCTCTACATAACCAACTTTCATTCACAATTGTAAAAGCTTTACGGGAGATTTAAAAATTGTATAGAAAGCTCATTATATATTATTACCTTTATTGGATTGATTCGATTTTCATATTTATTTTTATAGAAATGTTAAGCTAATTTTTTGAACTTTTAAAGCTTTCATACGTTTTAAATCCTTAAATTTAGAGGCAGATAGATTAATTTTGAAACTCTTAATTTTACGGAACTGGACCATTAGATTTTTCTAGAATACATATAGAATCTTTTCCAGAATAAGCTTTCGAAATATTTTTTTTCTATTTCAAAGCTCTGCTTAATTAAGTTTCATCCACATTTATAAAAGCTTTGTGTACGAAATTTGTTTAAAATTAAAGTCCAATTATTTTTAATTTCATTAAATTTAAACAGGCTCTTCTAATTGAGTAAATGTAATAAAAGCCCGCTCAACTTTTGTTCTATTGAACAACATGTCGTGATTTTTCGCTGACGCTGCAACCGACCCTGCATAGAGGGATTTGACCGCTTCATGATGTAGTTTCATAATCATTTTTTTTAACGGATAATGAGTGATTAATTCATTGATCCTACATTAACCAGCCGCGATATTTCATCACCCACCGGGAATCGAATCCGGAACCTCCGGAGCTTAAAGCAAGAATGCTAACCATTGTGCCACCTTGGCAATACCTTTAAATAATTAAATCCTGTTGGAATTTGGAAAAGCTTTTTTCAAGTTTTAAAATGTTACCAATACTTTTGTAAGGCAGTAGGATTAGGGTTAAAGTCCTTGATATTATGAAACTGAAACAAAGGCTTTTTTAGTATTTTAGTAAAATTTTTGTCTTTAGCTTAATTTAGATTTTAATAAAAACTTAGTTCAAGTCCTTTTCTGAATTTTTTAAATTATGTTGTAAATAATTAAACAATCTGGAATTATGTTTTCCTATTTCAAAGCTCTAGATGTTTGTATTTATAAACTAATAGTTAAACTATTTATTTGAATTTTTTGAGCTTTTGGGAGCGTATACTGCCTTATTGGTAAAATAAAGAAGGTGAAATGTATGTCAGCTTTAAGTCGCTTACAGTTTAAAACTTAAACATTACCCATTTCTAAATTTTTATCGAATTTGACGAGCTTTTAAATTACCAGAATATATTTTGAATAGGTTTAAATTTCAAAGCTTCACTTATTACATTTATAAACCTATGAGTTTCGTTTCTCATTTTTTTATATTAGGCTAAGGAGCTTTCTCTTAAATAATCTATACAACTTTTATCATAAATGTAAGGCTTAATTTTTTTCTACAGGTAGAAAGAAGCTTGCTTTTAGAATTTCGGCAATCCGGCTATTTCTTATAACCCGATGTCAATGAAATGTTTGATAAATTCGTAATCGTAAGCTGTTTGGTTGGTTCAAATTACTAAGATTTAAATCAAATTTCTAATTCAATGATAAGAAGATATGATAATAAAATTTAAATTTATTCCAAGATTAAGATTTTCAATTTTTTGCAACCCAAAAAAAAAAAATAATTTCTCAATATATGTATTATCAAATCTCGTATCCATCCATCCATTATCACATCATCATCGTCTACTTAGAACTCATCAACCTTCTTCATACATACAAACACACATATACATAAATTTGAAATGTAATGTACGTATCGAATTTTCTAAGAACGAAGAAATTTAGTTTTTTTGTATTTTTTTATCTCTATATCTAATTTTCTAATATATGTATGTACGGATAAAAAAAAAATTATTCTAATAATAAACAAAATCAGAAATTATATGGATGGGAAAAATGTTCAATCTTGATTTTGATTTTATACATTTTATTTATTTCTTATGAAAATTTAACAACAACAAATCGATAAATTCAAATTCCAACACTGTGTTTTTATACTGTGGATTGTGACGTAAATTGATGTCACGTCTTTTGATTGTATTATTGTACGAATACGACGTATAGAGCAAGAGACATTGTCTGGAAATTTAATAGCTTTATATCGATATGTCTGTTGAAAGTTTTTGCTCGATTTATATATTTGGGTCACAAGAATTGGAATTTACATTTTTTTTAGATATGTACATATATATGTATGTACTGATGTATTTTGATAGCTAACCTCTGGATGAGAAAACTAATTTACTTTAAAGCCCTAATGAAGAATTTAAAGCTTAAAGATGACAGCTATTTTGTTAAAGTGACCCAAGGTATAAAGGAATTAAACATAATTAACAGGAGAAGGAGTAAAAGAGCCTCAGGTTTCTGTTTTACAATTTCGTAGACCATCATAAAGCTTTCACAAAACCAAAACTTTTTGACTGTCGCAGACCAGCTAAAAAACTGAATTTCTCACCATAAAATTTGCGGCCAAATCTAATGCTTATATCACGTTTTTTCACCTTTGCTCGATATTACAATCAGGCATACTCTAGGCCAGGGGTGTCCAAGCCAAATGAGTATTTTTGACAAATTTTCAAAATAAATAGAGCAATAAAACTCCGATTAGAAAAGAAAAGTCAATTGGACAACGGGATAATTATTTATGTAACCAGAGCCACGTAATTTATCACTCTGCGGTCAGTGTGGAAACTACCGCAATTTTTATTCCATTTTGAGACGTGCTCAATATTGGCTCTGAGCTCCTCTAACGACGCCGGCTTGTTGGCATAGACATGATTTTACGTAGCCCCATAAAAAAGTCTAGAGGTGTTAAATCACACGATCTAGGTGGCCAATCGACATGATCATTTCTGGATATAACACGTTCATCGAATTTAGATTTCAATAAGTCGATTGTCAGATCCGCTGTGTGGCATGTCGCACCGTCTGGTTGAAACCACATATCATTAATGTCTAGCTCATGCAATTGACCAAAGAAATAACGTTGCAACATGACTCTGTAGCGATCTCCATTGACTGTAACGTGACTGTCATTTTCATTAACGAAAAAAACGGTCCAATGGCACCACCAGCATGAAAATCACACCATACAGTTATTTTTTAAATTGATCATCTTCTTCCAACATTTCCAGAGCCCAATCGGAGAACGTCGTTCGTTCGTGTACTTCACCATGATGAAAATGTTAGCTTTACTGAATGTTTTAACACTGACAGTTTGGTTATTCGTTTAAGGATGCGTTCACCGTGAAAGTTCAAAGTTATCAAGTCCCAAATGGAAAACCCGTTATTTAGAAGAGCACAAGTTTTATGATTTCAGCTGAATGAAGCTTACTATTGTTTAAGTAAGATACGGTCAAATTTCAGTCAGCTTAAAATAAGCTTCGTTGAATGTTTGAGTTTTGGCATAATTGGGTCCTACATTGTATTGGTCGCCTAAAGTAGTATTAAATTTGGGTAGCTGTAAACTGACATTGGGTCGAAATTCAGCACAGCGTTTTTGCACAACAAATTTCTTGGAATAATATTTTAAGTAACAAAATTTGTGGCTGGAATTAAAATGATTTTTGATCCTAATTTTTCAAGAATTTGAGAACAAAAAAAGAAATTACTTTAAAATATTTCAGAATTTATTCAGTTGAAATAAAATTTTCATTTCAATTAACTCGAAAGCTTTTTTATATTGTTATACAATTTCTAGAAATTATTTTAACTTTCAAAAAACCAATCGGTTGATTGAAACTAACACATTCTTGGGGTGGTCAGAGACTTCAATGTATAAGAACACTATACTTTACAGACAATCATACTAAAATGATTAATTAATTATTGTAAAATCAAGCCAGAAAATATTAAATTAATTGAAAAGTTAATAATTTGGCTCCAGGTTTGAAACCGAAAAATTAAAAATTCGAAACATTTTATAAATTCATTATCGAATTATTCGATATTTTTGTCAAGTCGATGGTAAAATTCAATATTCAAAGTCTCGTATTCGTTAAATAATAGCTCGCTAAAAACCAATATTTGAAGTCACATTCGAAATTGTTTCCGAAAATGTCAAAATTTTTGTTTTTTTTTTTATTTTGTCAAAGCCTTATCAAAAAAAGTTCAAAAACTCTAAATTCGCAACGAAACTATTTAATGAAAATCTTCAAAAAAACTCGAAAAATTTTGTACGAATTTGATATCGAAAAATCCAAAGAGAAAGCTCAATATCGAAACTAACTTGAGAATAATTTTTCAAAATACTAATAACGATTTCGATTCACCAAGAAAAAGCAATCTGGCTCGATGAAAGATGATTTATGATTTTCTGCTATCAAGTAAATCTGCCAAAAAATCGAGATTCGTAAACCAGCAACAATTTTGCTCGACGGATTGACTTTTCTTGACAAATTGAACAGTTTGACACCAGAAAGATCATCTTTCATCGAGCCGGATTGCTTTTTATTGGTGAATCGAAATCTTAATTTTTGCTTATTTGCTGTCCAAAAATTACGTTTGATGAAAAATTTAAAAAAAATGTTTATGCAAGTTCGATTTCGAAAAATTCAAAAACGTTAGTCAATATAAAAATGAAATTTTGCTCAACATTCACAAAATCAGAGGGCGGACAAAATTCACACATAAAATTGTATCGATAATTATTCGACATCGAATTATTCGTGAATTAATTTAAAAAAAATTCAAAGTGAGAGGAATCGTGTAACCCTTTTGTAGAGAGTTTTGAAGATGGATGAGGGAGGGAAAAATCATCAATTGCGATAAACCTTATCACATTTATAGAAGCTGGCATAATAATAGTAGGAATGATTTTAGCAGATCAAGCCATTGCGGCATTAAAGTTTTCAGGCCACCTTTTCTAGGTAATACTGAATAAATTGCCCTCCATGACTCCAGCAATGGCAGCATGCATGCGTAAGAAAACTATTGACAAATACAATTTTATATCAATTTTTCGTAAGAAAAACGTATACATATTGGAATCATAAATTCACAATGACTGAGTGACACACATATTTACAATTCGATAAATCATCTTTCCATTATAAACAAAATTCTTCTTAATTACATTAAAAAAAAAATCATTCAAATATAAATTGGGCAGCTGAATGCTGAATATAAAATGCGTATAAGGACTGAAAGGTGTTAATTTGATGATTGATTGATGTTTAATTGTATTGTTTCATCGACTTAATAATAATGATGCCTGTATTAGCGTGGCTGGATATTATGTACTCGTACAATATGGTTAGTTAAGTCGAGTAAGATTTAAACCAGAAATATTTTCATAAAAACAAAAAATTCAAATTTTGTTATAAATACAACACAACGAGTGTGTACACGTCATACACAAACGTCTTATTTTACGCGATCGCGATTTTACACCCACCCCCGCAACTACGCAAACACACATACATACATCCACACCATACAAATTCAATAAAAACAATTTTCGGTTAAAAGGAAAAAAAATAAAAAAAACTTGCACACTGCTGTTGTTGTTGTTGTTGCTTCGTTTCTTGTTAAATTTAGTTCATTCACAAAATGGGGAAATTACAAATCAACAAAACAATAAAAATGATTTTTCAGTTGAAAATGTAATTTTCATAATCGTCATCGTTCTTAATTTAATTATACATATAATGGCTGAAAAATGAATTTTTTTTGCCGAAATAAAAATAAATTGTCATCTGCGTAAGAGACGATTAATTAATTATGTCGTCACACTATGCAAAGATGTGTGTGTGTGTGTGTACAATTAAACTCCGTGTACCAGTTGGCAATTTTGTTTGCTCATTTGCCATTTCGGTATCACACAAAAATGCATGTGCGGCCAGCAAATTATGAGAGAATTATTGTACAGAAAATTTCTATGGCACTTTGAATCATCAGAATGGAATTTTGATTGAAAAGATTTATTGTTATTGTAAATATTTCTTGTTAACATTACGGAGGATGGAAGTGACGCAAAAAATATGTCTACGCGTTATGATATGCACGATAATGTTGTTGATGACTAAGTGCACATTATTTACCGTGATATGCAAATATGTGTATAAAAGCGTTCGTACACAAACAGAAAGACATTTCTAGAGTTCAGTCATATAAAACGATTTAGGTAACCTAAGTCTTCTACAGCATGTGCATAATTTTGATAACTAATAATAGATGTCAGCAGCAAATGGAATAGGGAATAATTTTATCTTTTTTTACTCCCTTTTTGTTTATAAAACACGAACACGTTTTTAGTCATTCATGTTCTAACGTGATTGAGTATAAAATCATAATTTTGTTTTCTCTTGTTTGATTCTGTGTTTGGTTTAATTTTGTGATTAAAGTGTTTACAATTTAAAAGTTCAAAAAGAGGTGAGATAGGAGAGGACAGAACAGAACCGAAATATGTAGGTAATTATTTTGTAATTTGATGTTAATAATTCAGAACAATTCATTATATAAAATACGTTACTGTGTGTTGCAAAAGCAATGCGCAATCGAGAGGTATAAATTGAACAAAGTAGGGCATTTATTCAGGAAATTAGCAGGAAATGAGACAATAATCAAGTTAACATTAGTATTCCAAACAATCACGTTTAAATAAAGAACAAATTGGAAAAGTTCGATGAAGTTTAAAACATCTCTTAACGTGTCAATCCATTATTCAGATTTACATGCAAAATTCATCAAATGTGGTGTCCATCAAGTCTGCCAACAGCTGTTCATCAAATTTTAATGTAACAGCCCCTATCTAGAGTATTCCCGATACTGACCAACCAGTCGATTTGATTATTGAAATCGTGATTCAGGAAAAGAAGTACATATTTGTCCGTGAGTAGAATCATCCTTCGGTCAAACAGGATGTTTTAGTAAGTTAAGTTTGCTCGAAACTATAGAAAACTGTACTCCCTCGCCCAGTTGGATTGTTAGTTATTGCTGGTTAATGAACGAGCCTTCGAAAACAGCTCGTACGTACTTTTGTTGAGCTGTTTCGATTCGATCTTTTTATGTTTTGTGGCTATGTTTTAAATTCAGCAATGTCGATTTCACCTTTTTGAAAGAATTTCTGATCAACTCCGATTGGTACTTTCTTCAATGTTGGGGGATTTGAATGACGTTGTTTTTTCATTCTACTTGCCGCTAAATACTTAAATGGAAATTTATGTTCTTTTGGTGAAAAATACACCTTGTTTTCCCGAGCCATGATTTTTTGTGTTATGGTTTTCCAGTTGCAAGAAAGAAAAACCGAGTGAAAAACAAGCGAAACTATGACGGACACACACAGCATTCACAATGCAAAAACTTTTTACTTTTGACTTACAGGTTTGTATGAATTTCCAACATAACGAGCAAAAATTTTTATTCGTCAAGTTGGAAATTCATACAAACCTGTAAATAAAAAGTAAAAAGAAAAACTTTTTACTTTTGCCTTCCAGGTTTGTATGATTTTCCAATTTGACGAATAAAAATGTTTGCTCGTTATGTTGGAAATTCATACAAACCTGTAAATCAAAAGTAAAAAGTTTTTGCATTGTGAATGCTGTGTATGACGGAATCACTTGTGTTTTTTATGTTATGGTTTTCCAGTTGCAAGAAAGAAAAACCGAGTGAAAAACAAGCGAAACCATGACGGACACACACAGCATTCACAATGCAAAAACTTTTTACTTTTGACTTACAGGTTTGTATGAATTTCCAACATAACGAGCAAAAATTTTTATTCGTCAAGTTGGAAATTCATACAAACCTGTAAATAAAAAGTAAAAAGAAAAACTTTTTACTTTTGCCTTCCAGGTTTGTATGATTTTCCAATTTGACGAATAAAAATGTTTGCTCGTTGTGTTGGAAATTCATACAAACCTGTAAATCAAAAGTAAAAAGTTTTTGCATTGTGAATGCTGTGTATGACGGAATCACTTGTGTTTTTTGTGTTATGGTTTTCCAGTTGCAAGAAAGAAAAACCGAGTGAAAAACAAGCGAAACTATGACGGACACACACAGCATTCACAATGCAAAAACTTTTTACTTTTGACTTACAGGTTTGTATGAATTTCCAACATAACGAGCAAAAATTTTTATTCGTCAAGTTGGAAATTCATACAAACCTGTAAATAAAAAGTAAAAAGAAAAACTTTTTACTTTTGCCTTCCAGGTTTGTATGATTTTCCAATTTGACGAATAAAAATGTTTGCTCGTTATGTTGGAAATTCATACAAACCTGTAAATCAAAAGTAAAAAGTTTTTGCATTGTGAATGCTGTGTATGACGGAATCACTTGTGTTTTTTATGTTATGGTTTTCCAGTTGCAAGAAAGAAAAACCGAGTGAAAAACAAGCGAAACCATGACGGACACACACAGCATTCACAATGCAAAAACTTTTTACTTTTGACTTACAGGTTTGTATGAATTTCCAACATAACGAGCAAAAATTTTTATTCGTCAAGTTGGAAATTCATACAAACCTGTAAATAAAAAGTAAAAAGAAAAACTTTTTACTTTTGCCTTCCAGGTTTGTATGATTTTCCAATTTGACGAATAAAAATGTTTGCTCGTTGTGTTGGAAATTCATACAAACCTGTAAATCAAAAGTAAAAAGTTTTTGCATTGTGAATGCTGTGTATGACGGAATCACTTGTGTTTTTTGTGTTATGGTTTTCCAGTTGCAAGAAAGAAAAACCGAGTGAAAAACAAGCGAAACTATGACGGACACACACAGCATTCACAATGCAAAAACTTTTTACTTTTGACTTACAGGTTTGTATGAATTTCCAACATAACGAGCAAACATTTTTATTCGTCAAGTTGGAAATTCATACAAACCTGTAAATAAAAAGTAAAAAGAAAAACTTTTTACTTTTGCCTTCCAGGTTTGTATGATTTTCCAATTTGACGAATAAAAATGTTTGCTCGTTATGTTGGAAATTCATACAAACCTGTAAATCAAAAGTAAAAAGTTTTTGCATTGTGAATGCTGTGTATGACGGAATCACTTGTGTTTTTTGTATTATGATTTTCCAGTTGCAAGAAAGAAAAACCGAGTGAAAAACAAGCGAAACTATGACGGACACACACAGCATTCACAATGCAAAACCTTTTTACTTTTGACTTACAGGTTTGTATGAATTTCCAACATAACGAGCAAAAATTTTTATTCGTCAAGTTGGAAATTCATACAAACCTGTAAATAAAAAGTAAAAAGAAAAACTTTTTACTTTTGCCTTCCAGGTTTGTATGATTTTCCAATTTGACGAATAAAAATGTTTGCTCGTTGTGTTGGAAATTCATACAAACCTGTAAATCAAAAGTAAAAAGTTTTTGCATTGTGAATGCTGTGTATGACGGAATCACTTGTGTTTTTTGTGTTATGGTTTTCCAGTTGCAAGAAAGAAAAACCGAGTGAAAAACAAGCGAAACCATGACGGACACACACAGCATTCACAATGCAGAAACTTTTTACTTTTGACTTACAGGTTTGTATGAATTTCCAACATAACGAGCAAAAATTTTTATTCGTCAAGTTGGAAATTCATACAAACCTGTAAATAAAAAGTAAAAAGAAAAACTTTTTACTTTTGCCTTCCAGGTTTGTATGATTTTCCAATTTGACGAATAAAAATGTTTGCTCGTTATGTTGGAAATTCATACAAACCTGTAAATCAAAAGTAAAAAGTTTTTGCATTGTGAATGCTGTGTATGACGGAATCACTTGTGTTTTTTGTGTTATGGTTTTCCAGTTGCAAGAAAGAAAAACCGAGTGAAAAACAAGCGAAACCATGACGGACACACACAGCATTCACAATGCAAAAACTTTTTACTTTTGACTTACAGGTTTGTATGAATTTCCAACATAACGAGCAAAAATTTTTATTCGTCAAGTTGGAAATTCATACAAACCTGTAAATAAAAAGTAAAAAGAAAAACTTTTTACTTTTGCCTTCCAGGTTTGTATGATTTTCCAATTTGACGAATAAAAATGTTTGCTCGTTATGTTGGAAATTCATACAAACCTGTAAATCAAAAGTAAAAAGTTTTTGCATTGTGAATGCTGTGTATGACGGAATCACTTGTGTTTTTTGTGTTATGGTTTTCCAGTTGCAAGAAAGAAAAACCGAGTGAAAAACAAGCGAAACCATGACGGACACACACAGCATTCACAATGCAAAAACTTTTTACTTTTGACTTACAGGTTTGTATGAATTTCCAACATAACGAGCAAAAATTTTTATTCGTCAAGTTGGAAATTCATACAAACCTGTAAATAAAAAGTAAAAAGAAAAACTTTTTACTTTTGCCTTCCAGGTTTGTATGATTTTCCAATTTGACGAATAAAAATGTTTGCTCGTTATGTTGGAAATTCATACAAACCTGTAAATCAAAAGTAAAAAGTTTTTGCATTGTGAATGCTGTGTATGACGGAATCACTTGTGTTTTTTATGTTATGGTTTTCCAGTTGCAAGAAAGAAAAACCGAGTGAAAAACAAGCGAAACCATGACGGACACACACAGCATTCACAATGCAAAAACTTTTTACTTTTGACTTACAGGTTTGTATGAATTTCCAACATAACGAGCAAAAATTTTTATTCGTCAAGTTGGAAATTCATACAAACCTGTAAATAAAAAGTAAAAAGAAAAACTTTTTACTTTTGCCTTCCAGGTTTGTATGATTTTCCAATTTGACGAATAAAAATGTTTGCTCGTTGTGTTGGAAATTCATACAAACCTGTAAATCAAAAGTAAAAAGTTTTTGCATTGTGAATGCTGTGTATGACGGAATCACTTGTGTTTTTGTGTTATGGTTTTCCAGTTGCAAGAAAGAAAAACCGAGTGAAAAACAAGCGAAACTATGACGGACACACACAGCATTCACAATGCAAAAACTTTTTACTTTTGACTTACAGGTTTGTATGAATTTCCAACATAACGAGCAAAAATTTTTATTCGTCAAGTTGGAAATTCATACAAACCTGTAAATAAAAAGTAAAAAGAAAAACTTTTTACTTTTGCCTTCCAGGTTTGTATGATTTTCCAATTTGACGAATAAAAATGTTTGCTCGTTATGTTGGAAATTCATACAAACCTGTAAATCAAAAGTAAAAAGTTTTTGCATTGTGAATGCTGTGTATGACGGAATCACTTGTGTTTTTTGTATTATGATTTTCCAGTTGCAAGAAAGAAAAACCGAGTGAAAAACAAGCGAAACTATGACGGACACACACAGCATTCACAATGCAAAACCTTTTTACTTTTGACTTACAGGTTTGTATGAATTTCCAACATAACGAGCAAAAATTTTTATTCGTCAAGTTGGAAATTCATACAAACCTGTAAATAAAAAGTAAAAAGAAAAACTTTTTACTTTTGCCTTCCAGGTTTGTATGATTTTCCAATTTGACGAATAAAAATGTTTGCTCGTTATGTTGGAAATTCATACAAACCTGTAAATCAAAAGTAAAAAGTTTTTGCATTGTGAATGCTGTGTATGACGGAATCACTTGTGTTTTTTGTGTTATGGTTTTCCAGTTGCAAGAAAGAAAAACCGAGTGAAAAACAAGCGAAACCATGACGGACACACACAGCATTCACAATGCAAAAACTTTTTACTTTTGACTTACAGGTTTGTATGAATTTCCAACATAACGAGCAAAAATTTTTATTCGTCAAGTTGGAAATTCATACAAACCTGTAAATAAAAAGTAAAAAGAAAAACTTTTTACTTTTGCCTTCCAGGTTTGTATGATTTTCCAATTTGACGAATAAAAATGTTTGCTCGTTATGTTGGAAATTCATACAAACCTGTAAATCAAAAGTAAAAAGTTTTTGCATTGTGAATGCTGTGTATGACGGAATCACTTGTGTTTTTTGTGTTATGGTTTTCCAGTTGCAAGAAAGAAAAACCGAGTGAAAAACAAGCGAGACCATGACGGACACACACAGCATTCACAATGCAAAAACTTTTTACTTTTGACTTACAGGTTTGTATGAATTTCCAACATAACGAGCAAAAATTTTTATTCGTCAAGTTGGAAATTCATACAAACCTGTAAATAAAAAGTAAAAAGAAAAACTTTTTACTTTTGCCTTCCAGGTTTGTATGATTTTCCAATTTGACGAATAAAAATGTTTGCTCGTTGTGTTGGAAATTCATACAAACCTGTAAATCAAAAGTAAAAAGTTTTTGCATTGTGAATGCTGTGTATGACGGAATCACTTGTGTTTTTTGTGTTATGGTTTTCCAGTTGCAAGAAAGAAAAACCGAGTGAAAAACAAGCGAAACCATGACGGACACACACAGCATTCACAATGCAGAAACTTTTTACTTTTGACTTACAGGTTTGTATGAATTTCCAACATAACGAGCAAAAATTTTTATTCGTCAAGTTGGAAATTCATACAAACCTGTAAATAAAAAGTAAAAAGAAAAACTTTTTACTTTTGCCTTCCAGGTTTGTATGATTTTCCAATTTGACGAATAAAAATGTTTGCTCGTTATGTTGGAAATTCATACAAACCTGTAAATCAAAAGTAAAAAGTTTTTGCATTGTGAATGCTGTGTATGACGGAATCACTTGTGTTTTTTGTGTTATGGTTTTCCAGTTGCAAGAAAGAAAAACCGAGTGAAAAACAAGCGAAACCATGACGGACACACACAGCATTCACAATGCAAAAACTTTTTACTTTTGACTTACAGGTTTGTATGAATTTCCAACATAACGAGCAAAAATTTTTATTCGTCAAGTTGGAAATTCATACAAACCTGTAAATAAAAAGTAAAAAGAAAAACTTTTTACTTTTGCCTTCCAGGTTTGTATGATTTTCCAATTTGACGAATAAAAATGTTTGCTCGTTATGTTGGAAATTCATACAAACCTGTAAATCAAAAGTAAAAAGTTTTTGCATTGTGAATGCTGTGTATGACGGAATCACTTGTGTTTTTTGTGTTATGGTTTTCCAGTTGCAAGAAAGAAAAACCGAGTGAAAAACAAGCGAAACCATGACGGACACACACAGCATTCACAATGCAAAAACTTTTTACTTTTGACTTACAGGTTTGTATGAATTTCCAACATAACGAGCAAAAATTTTTATTCGTCAAGTTGGAAATTCATACAAACCTGTAAATAAAAAGTAAAAAGAAAAACTTTTTACTTTTGCCTTCCAGGTTTGTATGATTTTCCAATTTGACGAATAAAAATGTTTGCTCGTTATGTTGGAAATTCATACAAACCTGTAAATCAAAAGTAAAAAGTTTTTGCATTGTGAATGCTGTGTATGACGGAATCACTTGTGTTTTTTATGTTATGGTTTTCCAGTTGCAAGAAAGAAAAACCGAGTGAAAAACAAGCGAAACCATGACGGACACACACAGCATTCACAATGCAAAAACTTTTTACTTTTGACTTACAGGTTTGTATGAATTTCCAACATAACGAGCAAAAATTTTTATTCGTCAAGTTGGAAATTCATACAAACCTGTAAATAAAAAGTAAAAAGAAAAACTTTTTACTTTTGCCTTCCAGGTTTGTATGATTTTCCAATTTGACGAATAAAAATGTTTGCTCGTTGTGTTGGAAATTCATACAAACCTGTAAATCAAAAGTAAAAAGTTTTTGCATTGTGAATGCTGTGTATGACGGAATCACTTGTGTTTTTTGTGTTATGGTTTTCCAGTTGCAAGAAAGAAAAACCGAGTGAAAAACAAGCGAAACTATGACGGACACACACAGCATTCACAATGCAAAAACTTTTTACTTTTGACTTACAGGTTTGTATGAATTTCCAACATAACGAGCAAAAATTTTTATTCGTCAAGTTGGAAATTCATACAAACCTGTAAATAAAAAGTAAAAAGAAAAACTTTTTACTTTTGCCTTCCAGGTTTGTATGATTTTCCAATTTGACGAATAAAAATGTTTGCTCGTTATGTTGGAAATTCATACAAACCTGTAAATCAAAAGTAAAAAGTTTTTGCATTGTGAATGCTGTGTATGACGGAATCACTTGTGTTTTTTGTATTATGATTTTCCAGTTGCAAGAAAGAAAAACCGAGTGAAAAACAAGCGAAACTATGACGGACACACACAGCATTCACAATGCAAAACCTTTTTACTTTTGACTTACAGGTTTGTATGAATTTCCAACATAACGAGCAAAAATTTTTATTCGTCAAGGTGGAAATTCATACAAACCTGTAAATAAAAAGTAAAAAGAAAAACTTTTTACTTTTGCCTTCCAGGTTTGTATGATTTTCCAATTTGACGAATAAAAATGTTTGCTCGTTGTGTTGGAAATTCATACAAACCTGTAAATCAAAAGTAAAAAGTTTTTGCATTGTGAATGCTGTGTATGACGGAATCACTTGTGTTTTTTGTGTTATGGTTTTCCAGTTGCAAGAAAGAAAAACCGAGTGAAAAACAAGCGAAACCATGACGGACACACACAGCATTCACAATGCAGAAACTTTTTACTTTTGACTTACAGGTTTGTATGAATTTCCAACATAACGAGCAAAAATTTTTATTCGTCAAGTTGGAAATTCATACAAACCTGTAAATAAAAAGTAAAAAGAAAAACTTTTTACTTTTGCCTTCCAGGTTTGTATGATTTTCCAATTTGACGAATAAAAATGTTTGCTCGTTATGTTGGAAATTCATACAAACCTGTAAATCAAAAGTAAAAAGTTTTTGCATTGTGAATGCTGTGTATGACGGAATCACTTGTGTTTTTTGTGTTATGGTTTTCCAGTTGCAAGAAAGAAAAACCGAGTGAAAAACAAGCGAAACCATGACGGACACACACAGCATTCACAATGCAAAAACTTTTTACTTTTGACTTACAGGTTTGTATGAATTTCCAACATAACGAGCAAAAATTTTTATTCGTCAAGTTGGAAATTCATACAAACCTGTAAATAAAAAGTAAAAAGAAAACTTTTTACTTTTGCCTTCCAGGTTTGTATGATTTTCCAATTTGACGAATAAAAATGTTTGCTCGTTATGTTGGAAATTCATACAAACCTGTAAATCAAAAGTAAAAAGTTTTTGCATTGTGAATGCTGTGTATGACGGAATCACTTGTGTTTTTTGTGTTATGGTTTTCCAGTTGCAAGAAAGAAAAACCGAGTGAAAAACAAGCGAAACCATGACGGACACACACAGCATTCACAATGCAAAAACTTTTTACTTTTGACTTACAGGTTTGTATGAATTTCCAACATAACGAGCAAAAATTTTTATTCGTCAAGTTGGAAATTCATACAAACCTGTAAATAAAAAGTAAAAAGAAAAACTTTTTACTTTTGCCTTCCAGGTTTGTATGATTTTCCAATTTGACGAATAAAAATGTTTGCTCGTTATGTTGGAAATTCATACAAACCTGTAAATCAAAAGTAAAAAGTTTTTGCATTGTGAATGCTGTGTATGACGGAATCACTTGTGTTTTTTATGTTATGGTTTTCCAGTTGCAAGAAAGAAAAACCGAGTGAAAAACAAGCGAAACCATGACGGACACACACAGCATTCACAATGCAAAAACTTTTTACTTTTGACTTACAGGTTTGTATGAATTTCCAACATAACGAGCAAAAATTTTTATTCGTCAAGTTGGAAATTCATACAAACCTGTAAATAAAAAGTAAAAAGAAAAACTTTTTACTTTTGCCTTCCAGGTTTGTATGATTTTCCAATTTGACGAATAAAAATGTTTGCTCGTTGTGTTGGAAATTCATACAAACCTGTAAATCAAAAGTAAAAAGTTTTTGCATTGTGAATGCTGTGTATGACGGAATCACTTGTGTTTTTTGTGTTATGGTTTTCCAGTTGCAAGAAAGAAAAACCGAGTGAAAAACAAGCGAAACTATGACGGACACACACAGCATTCACAATGCAAAAACTTTTTACTTTTGACTTACAGGTTTGTATGAATTTCCAACATAACGAGCAAAAATTTTTATTCGTCAAGTTGGAAATTCATACAAACCTGTAAATAAAAAGTAAAAAGAAAAACTTTTTACTTTTGCCTTCCAGGTTTGTATGATTTTCCAATTTGACGAATAAAAATGTTTGCTCGTTATGTTGGAAATTCATACAAACCTGTAAATCAAAAGTAAAAAGTTTTTGCATTGTGAATGCTGTGTATGACGGAATCACTTGTGTTTTTTGTATTATGATTTTCCAGTTGCAAGAAAGAAAAACCGAGTGAAAAACAAGCGAAACTATGACGGACACACACAGCATTCACAATGCAAAACCTTTTTACTTTTGACTTACAGGTTTGTATGAATTTCCAACATAACGAGCAAAAATTTTTATTCGTCAAGTTGGAAATTCATACAAACCTGTAAATAAAAAGTAAAAAGAAAAACTTTTTACTTTTGCCTTCCAGGTTTGTATGATTTTCCAATTTGACGAATAAAAATGTTTGCTCGTTATGTTGGAAATTCATACAAACCTGTAAATCAAAAGTAAAAAGTTTTTGCATTGTGAATGCTGTGTATGACGGAATCACTTGTGTTTTTTGTGTTATGGTTTTCCAGTTGCAAGAAAGAAAAACCGAGTGAAAAACAAGCGAAACCATGACGGACACACACAGCATTCACAATGCAAAAACTTTTTACTTTTGACTTACAGGTTTGTATGAATTTCCAACATAACGAGCAAAAATTTTTATTCGTCAAGTTGGAAATTCATACAAACCTGTAAATAAAAAGTAAAAAGAAAAACTTTTTACTTTTGCCTTCCAGGTTTGTATGATTTTCCAATTTGACGAATAAAAATGTTTGCTCGTTATGTTGGAAATTCATACAAACCTGTAAATCAAAAGTAAAAAGTTTTTGCATTGTGAATGCTGTGTATGACGGAATCACTTGTGTTTTTTGTGTTATGGTTTTCCAGTTGCAAGAAAGAAAAACCGAGTGAAAAACAAGCGAGACCATGACGGACACACACAGCATTCACAATGCAAAAACTTTTTACTTTTGACTTACAGGTTTGTATGAATTTCCAACATAACGAGCAAAAATTTTTATTCGTCAAGTTGGAAATTCATACAAACCTGTAAATAAAAAGTAAAAAGAAAAACTTTTTACTTTTGCCTTCCAGGTTTGTATGATTTTCCAATTTGACGAATAAAAATGTTTGCTCGTTGTGTTGGAAATTCATACAAACCTGTAAATCAAAAGTAAAAAGTTTTTGCATTGTGAATGCTGTGTATGACGGAATCACTTGTGTTTTTTGTGTTATGGTTTTCCAGTTGCAAGAAAGAAAAACCGAGTGAAAAACAAGCAAAACTATGACGGACACACACAGCATTCACAATGCAAAAACTTTTTACTTTTGACTTACAGGTTTGTATGAATTTCCAACATAACGAGCAAAAATTTTTATTCGTCAAGTTGGAAATTCATACAAACCTGTAAATAAAAAGTAAAAAGAAAAACTTTTTACTTTTGCCTTCCAGGTTTGTATGATTTTCCAATTTGACGAATAAAAATGTTTGCTCGTTATGTTGGAAATTCATACAAACCTGTAAATCAAAAGTAAAAAGTTTTTGCATTGTGAATGCTGTGTATGACGGAATCACTTGTGTTTTTTGCAGGGTTGCAAAAAAAACCGTTTTTTATTATTTTAAACAAAAAACGTGTTTTTTTTGTTTAAAACGTGTTTTATTTGTTTTAAACATGTTTAGACCAAAAAAAATAAAAACATGTTTAAAACTAGTTTAAAACACGTTTAAAACATGATTAAAACATATTTAAAATGTTAATTATTGTTTCAAGCGTTATTGTTAAACAATATACCTACACAAATCCAGTTTATTCGGAACTATTCTTGAAATTGTGAAGGTTACTGGCCTTTTACGAATTTCGAGGAAGCCCAAATCTGTATATTTGTATTTTATTCTTAATGTTTTATAGTATTTTTACCATAAACGAAATAAGATAGCCAAAGGCAAAACCAACATTACAAAAGCCGCGCAGTTCCAATCGATTATAGGATTTAATGAAAAACACTTATATTAGTATTAGTGATACGTCGCCTTGTACATTGTACATACATGATATAAATTAAATATTCGTATTTCATATATGAATTATATTTATCAAAACCTGCCCTAAAATTTTCTCTTTCTGAATTAACTCGTTTAGTTAGAATATGTTCCTCATCAGTATCGGATGGGCTTGTATTTTCAGCCATTTTTAAAAATAAACACATCCACTTCAGGTTCAGATAAAATAAAAATCACTACTATCAGTTGTGAAATGATTTTAACGGTAATTAAGAAAGGAGAAAACGTTAATACAATAAAATTGCATCATAGTCTATTCGAAATAGACATTCCGAGTAAAAATTTAAGAAGTCAGGAGTTCCTTCATCTGTATATACGCAGAACAAACTATGGTGACAATTAATGAACCAGTAAACATGATGTCCAAGAGTTTTAATAAAATTGACCATCTCTCCGACTTTTACTTAAGCAAAGATAGCTTTAAACGTAGGTTGAAGCAACATTTTGTTCCGACTTGAAAGTATTTTCAATTTCAATTTTAATTCTTTAAAACAAATAAAATGTTTTATTTGTTTTTTTGATATTGACAAATATACATTTGCCTTAGAATCCACTATTGACAAATATACATACTGATGCAGCTTCATCTGCTTGTATCGATCGTTTATTTTCTGCTTATGAGCTAATACATAGGAAATGAGAAGGCCGCTTAATTAATGACAATTTTTAAATTACTAAACCAGAAAAAAAAACCGATACCGTAAACTCCCGATTTTAATACCCGGGCATATTAAATACCAAACTGGAGCAGTAAAAACTATTTAAAACAAATAAAACAATAAGACTACTTATTGTTTTATTTGTTTTAAATAGTTTTTACTGCTCCAGTTTGGTATTTAATATGCCCGGGTATTATAGTGGCTATTGCCTAATTATATACCGGGTATATTGTTATTATTTCCAAAATTAAAATCAATTTTAGTAATATGTACCTGAATTAAAGTTTATTTCACTAAAAAAAAACACGTTTTTTTTCCTAAAATAAAACATGTTTTAAACATTTGTTTAAAACAAACAGGTTTGTTTAAAACATGTTTAAAACATTCGTTTTAAACGTTTTGTTTAAAACATTGCAACCCTGGCCATGACACTATCAAGACATCGACAATCTAGCGAAATAGTATGAGTCTAATCTTTTCAGTTTCAATATTAACAAGTGTAAGAATTTATCGTTCCATCGAAAAGCTAACCCTATTAGACAACAATATCAAATAAATGGCATACTTTTACAAAAAGTATTCATTCATTAAAGACCTAGGGGTTACTAGAGGACAATTAAAATCCTGTATTAATCCTACGTCAGATCTCAACTTGAATATGCTGTTAATGTCAAGTCCGATGGGATTACGACTAATATTTACCATACAACGTTAACTCGAAGCGATTAGCATCCTAACTTACTGGATATAAAACCTCAAATCGATGCACCATCTTTACTAGAGTATATTAAAGTAAAGGCATCAAGTAGGAATTTGAGAAATCATGAGTTCCTTCATTTGAATAAACACGTACCAAACTATGGTGGCAATGAAAAGGTAAACATAATAAAATCGACCATCTGTTCGACTTTTACTTAAGCAAAAGCAGCTTGAAACGTAGGTTGAAGCAACATTATGCTCCGACTTGAAAATATTTGTATGTCAATTTCTTATTTTATTTTTATTATTATTTCGTTTGTATTTTATTTTATTTTTTTTATCAAGTCAAATTTGTAAACTTTCTCTTATAAACAATACAAATAAAAATAGGAATCAGGGGGCAATTTGTGAATTCCATTCGACTCTTCGAAGTATGAGTTTCGTGTTTGATTTAAATAATAAACGAACGAATCTGATTCAAATAAGAATTCAATACTTCGATGTCTAATACGTTCGAATCGAATTTACATATAGCCCCCTGGGTAACCTCGAGAAACGCCGTCTTCATTCCTTGCATAGGATATATGTTGCCAGTTATATGTTCATTGCTAATTCATCCTCTAATAAAAGTGATCTGTTTGCTAACTTCGATGTATTTGATCCCCCTCCTCCCCCCATTGTAATACTATTCCTTACATTTATTTGTTCCGTTCAGTCACCATAGGCAGAATTTACAAAACTTAACTACATAATATTCACTAAAAAATAAAACCCTTCTCAAACTTATGTATACGTTTACTCGTGAGACATCACTATTGCAACGTATGCCAGTAAAGTTATTTGGGTTACGGGTATTATAAGCGTGCCTAGTGCTTATATGGAAACTTTGGCTAGGATGAATTCGAAATTTAAGTTGATGACAGGTTTTTGTTGAGCTTGGGTGCAAAGAAGAAGAATTTTAGCTCTTAAAACCATAATTATAATGCAAAATCAAACAAGAATATGTCCGATTTCTCTCGAACGGTAGATACACTTTCTTGTAAAGTAGATACACTTTCTCGCGATAAATATAAAAAGTGTTTTGCAAATTGAATCCATCCTTTGTAGTGACTGATACTTCGCAACCTGTGTTTTGCAAATATTGTAGATTAAATCACAATATTTTCAGGTTTAGTGCATTGAATGACCTACCATATGGTCAAAAAAGAATGACTGGGTTTTAATACATTAAGCTTATGTCGGAACTGTTTTGGAAATCTCAAATCGTGCCTATCCTGCGGGTGTAGAAATTGTGGTCGTCGTCGTATACTTGGTTAGGCTACATATGGACTAGCAGAGTGCCTGGCACTACCACAAACGACAAATACGATCGATCGCCGCAAAGTTCAGAAATTTTATTGATATAATCCAACACATCAACACTAATCGCTCGATTCAGGGTGATGAAGTTCGGTAGCTTCATCAAGTTCTACGAATTGCGTCACATCTGCAGCAGTGCATACAAATAGTCAAAGAAGGTGAGGCTTTAGTATAAGTACTAAAGAAAGCTACTTTTTCATTGGTTTTCGGTTTCAAAATTCAATCTCGAACATAGTTTGAAGCTAGTCTCAATTTTTTGGTAATGTCAAAAATAACAGGAGAATTACACCTGGTACCGATTACATTCAATAATCGGGAGATGCTCGATTCCATTAAACTTGGTGATCCGTTTTTTATAAATCATAAAGAATCGATGATATGTTATTGGGATCCGAAATTTATGAAGAAATCATGCTTGATAAAAGTTAATTATTTTTGACGACTTTCTACCATTCCGCGAAACCCAGTTTGGCCACGTTATATGCGGTAATATTATGTTGCGACATTTCAATTCTCCAAGATCAATTTTACAATGCATAGCAACATTACACTAATATCGTAAATCACGCTTCTGATGGCAGGAATACGGTTGCATTACCACTCAAACCAGGCATTGAAAACCTTGCTGGAACGTTGCTCTCAGACAATTCCAATATATGGAACAAAAGCTTTCAAATAATCCAGAATTCCATCAACCATATTGTGAGGTTATGATGAATATTTGTCACTCGTCTCCAAGTTATTTTAGTACGATCATGAAAGTACGGGTGGTTTTCAATGCCTCGCACAAGTCGACGTCAGGATCAATGTCAGAGTTGGCGTTCAAAATTTACAAAAAATATATTGACATCGGATACGGTCCCATTGGGTTGGTGGCACCTGTTATATACATGGTCAAGTTTTTTATGCAGAAGCTTTGGTGCTGCCCATAAATAAATTGGGATGACAATGTCCCATCAGATTTAATTACAGAATGGATCGAGATTAGTCAAGAATTGAACGATTTTTCTCAATTATTAGCGTTCTCCATAGTGCTCGAACACTTTGCTCAATTAAAGAAATTGAGCTTCATGGAATATGGATGTTTGCTTTATGTTCGAGTGGTTAATGAAAATTACACAGTAACAAGCAATGTTCTGTGTACAAAATCTAAGGTGGCATTGATTAAGGAGCAAACCATTCCAAGACTGGAGCTCTGCACATCGCTTCTTCTTGCTGAAACATACCTCAAAATGTATCAATCAGTTAGCCTAAAATTCACTCGGATAAACCTGTGGATGGATTGATCATCTCCTTTAAAATATTGAATTTTTATAGCGAATCGGCTATTCAAAATTCAAGATTCGCGCAAATAGATTCTTGCAGATATGTTTCAAACAAAATGTCTGAAATGTGGCGGCATGACCCACCATTTTTAGTAGATTCGAGTGTTGTTTGGCCAGAAAATAAAATAACGAATGAGGTGTTGAAATGGAACCCGACGAAACTGAAAAGAGACAATCTGCACTGACCTATAATACACTGACTGAAATATTCAGAATTAAGCAAATTGGTTCATATATCGGCATTTTGTTCTGGTTATGCACCAACAATTTGTTTTCGTATTACAGGGCGAAGGGATCCAAACCAGCTTGACTTGAAACTAGTTCAAGATGGGCCACTTAAGGCATACGAACTTGAGCTTGCAATATCATGTTTATGCTTTTATCAGAATCAGCATTTCAAAAGGGACATTGGCCACATGAATAAAAACAAGTGTTTTCCAAAGCAAAATCCACTAAAAAATTTCAAATCCGTTCTTTGGGGCTTTGATCAAAAATATTCCATCATTGTTCCAAAATGTAAATTTACGGAATAAAATCTTCACGCTGGTCTGCAGTGCAGGCCTTGTTAAGCTTTGTACGACAAAAATATTGGGTAAAATTTCACAAATGTTTGCAATGTTTCAGAATGAAACCTACCTCAATCGTGGCTTTTGGTCATTGACAAGGTACTTTTTAAACTACAGCATTCTGACTTCATTGTCCAAAGTTATGCTGATGATATTGTTGTTACAGTTTGGCCTACTTATAGTGGAGGCATAGTGTATTGAGAAGAGCTTACACGTCAATTCGTCTAAGACCGATTTGATTATCTGCTAGGCGTAGAAATATTGAAGTTTTCTCTGTTCCCTCTCTTTTCGGAAGAGCGATTGCTAGATCCGACCACCGTAAAACATCTTGGTGTCTTCTTGGATAGTAAACTCTCGTGGAATTACCACCTTGATTACAAAATTGAAAAATCTATTGCCATTTTTTGGCAGTGTAGAAGAGCTTTTCGGAAATCAATTCGGTGGGGTCGAGTCCCAAAATGTTAATATTTGTTTACAAATCGTTGATTTTACCAATCCTCTCATACGCCTCCTTTGGTGGCCAGTGGTTAAATTGAAGACTTATGGAGTCTATTTTGTGTTTGCCCCAGTTGATCACCTTCATATTAGGCACCGCTTGCTCTGCGGCATATCTCTGGGGATGCAATGGTGCATGGAGTGTTTTAGGTGCAATGGTGGAACATAGGCTAATCATTAATAAATACCTTTCATTGATACCAGAAATTGGTATGGTTAATGATATGGCTTATGTCTGAGTTCAACTTCGAAAATTTATTCTCGCTGGTTTATCCATCGAGAGATTTGTGATCCTCGGAGCAATTTGTTGAAACTTTATCGAAATCTCTTCTTGCTTTCTTTTCTGATGACTCTTGCTCTGAACTTGGTGCTGGATTTGGAGCTTACTGCCTTCTGAATGATTTCAGATCGTTTGGTAGTCTAAGTTTGCACTGCACGGTCTTTCAGGCAGAATTAATTTCTTTGACTCATAGTGTTATTGACGATTGGAGCCGTGGTTTTAGACATCATTATACATAGCCGCTTCACTTTTAAAAAATTCCGCTATACCATATTTTAGTTGTTCTGCGAGCGCTGATGCTAGTTTTTGTATGGTCGCTTCAGTTTTATTTTATTCCGACAGGTAGTGCTTTCTCTACATTTACAATCGTCAATTGAGGCTATGAGTCTTGCTTGCTGTTAACAACAAAAAAAAATGTTTGTAGAGTAAAGCTATGCTGAATTCATTGAAAAATCACTTGACTATTTCCAAACTTTTTAAGGACTGTAAACATTTCTCGTTTGTGTAATGAGATCGCTGATTTCCTAGCCAAGGCTGACTGACGATTAACATTAATCGGTCCCGAACCAGCGGCTCCCTTATCTTTTATTAGCGGTAAGAAGGCTATAGAAAACTTCTTTCTTAAAGAGCTAAAGCTGAAGTGGCATGCTACTTCTGATTGCCATAAGGCGAAGTATTTTATTAGTGAGCCAGATCGGAGGTTTGCTAAGTTTGTTTTATCTTTAAAAAGAGGCCAGCTCAGAATACTGGTCGCAATCCTCACTAGCCCTGGCCGTTTTAAGGAACTCATCATCTACATCACTTGCCTCGAAGAGATAGACAGCTGTTTACACTTGTATGCAGTTGTCCAGCTATCAATTGATAATGTTCGTTTTCAATTGTTTAATTGTAGAGCTATCGATATACAAAGGTATATCCCTTGGTCTAAACTGAACCAGGTTGCAGTGCGTATCCGTGAGTTGGGATAGAATCCTATAGGTTTGTACCATGGGCCCTTGTGGCATTGAGTGCGGAACCTTTATGGAGTTCAACCAATTTCAAATAATATCTCAGTCGATCAGCTAATGAGACAGCTGCCCACTAATCGAGTGCAGACAGATAAGCTTTCGAGGTGTCGATTACTGCGGTCATTTACAATAAAAACAAAAAATAGTACGTTCTAAAGTCACTCTAAAAGCTTATGAGATGTTGCATGATCTGTCAACCCCTCCTTCTATATATGCATTCCGACGGTTTGTCGCTCATAGAAGTCGATGTATTAGTATGTTATATATAGCGATATTGCGACGAACTTTATAGGAGCGAGATCTGAGCTCAGAGAACTTCGATTGTTTAACTCAGACATTCATCGCTCCAAGCTTGCTATGTACTTTGCTGAAGAAAGCATCAATTGGATGACTATCCCTCTACGGTCTCCTCATTTCGGTGGATTGTAGGAGGCTGAATGTGGAGGACCAATTCGAAAAATTTGTTCACATTTCAACTTACTCATCAAATTATGGCAAATAGAAACTAAACACTTTTCATCGCATACTAAATTTAAAGCCTGACCTTTTAAATTAACGACAATTCGAAGTAAATAAATTAATAAGAAGAAGATACAGCAACAACAACAACCAAATTAAAAATATTTTTAGTTTTTCCGAATCTCATGTGAAATTCATGAGTACGAGAGTATGTATCTGTACAGTATATTCGTAGTCAAACTTAAAGTAAAATATCAAAATTAAATTTATTTTCTTTGGGTTTTCTTTCTTTATAACAAAAAAAAAACGATATTAAACAAATAAAGATCGGGGAAAATGAGAGAAAAAACTTAAAAATATTTGTTTATTTATTTAATTAGGTTCGATTATTTATGATCATTTGAGTATAACGTTGAGTGCGTTTTCTTGCTGTAGAGTAGTGTGCCCTACAGTTTTTTTAGTTTAATTGCTCAACCTTGAACCATTGGATCGTGCTTTGTTGAGTGGATGCGATTTCTACATCTTAGCACTCATATATAATATTTATATACTGACTAATTAAAATCGATCCAAAAAAAAAAAACAAAAAAATAAATAAATAAAAGTAAAAAAAGAAAAATCATTTTCTTATTTTTCTACTTAAGATTTTTATTTTTTATTTTAGAAAATGGTTTATCTAAGCCTGGTTTTATTTTTGTATTAAACGTCTTTAACGCGGTGTCTTTGTATATGTGTGTATAATGTATTCAGTAAATGTTTCCAAAAAATAAGAAAAAAAAAATTCAAATTTTATAATTTAGTGAGTGAGAGTGATTTGAACGTGGAAAACATGTGGAAATTGTAGTCTCGCGTATTTCGTTTTTATATTTTTTTTTGTTTTCCGTTTGTTGTATATAAATTAGAGGTGTGTGCACATGTGGGATTAAAATATTAAATGGGCAAATTGTGATTATAATTTTAAGTACACTCGGTATCGAAATAGAGTGAGTACAATAAAGTGTAGCAGCCCTTCAAAATATTTCCTTATAAAATAAAATTTTCTTTTTTTATAAAAATTTGTGTATTTGTATGTGTGTGTGAAAAATTATGAAGCCGGCATTTAAAAATAGATTTGTAAACATTCGTGTTCATGTTTGATCATATGTTTCGCTATGGTATTTTAACGACAGGCAGTGGCGGCGTATCTGTGCTTTAGTGCGGCAATATAGTGGATAAAACGTGGTGGTGTGATAGGTGAAAAATGTATTTGTTGTGTATGTACTTAAATATTTTTTTTTTATGTCAAGGTTATATGATTGTGTTTCACCAAACATTTCTGCATAATTGAGCAATATTTCCCATAAACAGTACAATATACTTAATTTCCTTACCACCTGTTATCTGAATATCTCAAAACAACGTCACATTTTAGGGAACTAGCTGAAATAAGGCTGAATATTAGTTTGTGCAACAATTACTTGTTCATTTTGAGAAGCTAAGGTTTTGTGAGCCTGAAACCTGGCTCTATATTCAGTGGCCCAGTTTATATAGTGTTTGATTTTTTTTGCGCTAATTTGAGCTACATCTGTATGATTTTTAATATTATTTTAAACATGATTATTCATGATGACCCACGCAATTTTGTTAATCATGTTTTAATATATTTTTTGCCGTTAACTTAAACACGATTTGTAATTTAATTGAACAATTCTTAATTATTGAAACAATTGAGTTGCTCAGTTTTAAATTACTCAACTTGTGCTGATTTTTTGCTCGCTAAATAAATTTGGGCTTCACAAAATGTTGCTCTATTTTGAGCAACACTTACTAAGTAATATTTTGAATACGAAACACGATTTATAACTATGTACTTACTAAAACTTTGGACTGACATGGGAACAACAAAATTGTATTGCCTTATTTTGTGCAATAAACTGAGCAACTCTTAAAATTAAACATATGTACATATTATATATTTGATAATAATTTGTAAACACGTTTCTAACATAGCAGATGACAAGCCAATTAAATACCGTCTCTGTATTTATTTTCTAACTGTATGTCAGATGTACGTACACCAACCAACTATTTATTTGGTTTAAATGGTTTTGGTTCCTCTCACCATTACACCCAATTTTTTGTTGTTTGTTTTGCATTGAAAATCCTAATTGAATATTTCTATGTATAGTGGTATCAAGAAAACCGATCTAATTTCATTTTTCTCTTTTGTTTTATGTGATGCCCTAGTTTTTATCAAAACATTTCATTTGCACATTTTTTGTTATCCGTTGTCAATCTATCCGGTTAATAATCATGATAAATCGATTTGAAATGTGCGTGCCTCACAGCTATACTAAAATATAACATCTCAACTGTCAATAATTTTAAATTTAATATCGATTTTTTTTTTCTGTTTTGTTCAATTTCCAGATTAATGCAAAATGGTGATAGGAGAAGAAGCAGCGGTTATTCAACAACCGCCAACCACAATGCCACCGGCCAATATAGACAATATAATGAGTGGTATCGGCAATACTGGGACAGTTAAAATGAATAATCATAGGAAAAAATTACGTCAGCGTTTCGATATAATAAAAAAATTAGGTCAGGGTACTTATGGCAAAGTACAATTAGGTATAAATAAAGAGACGGGCCAAGAGGTTGCTATAAAAACAATAAAAAAATGTAAAATCGAAACAGAAGCTGATTTAATACGTATCCGGCGTGAGGTGCAAATTATGAGCTCGGTCCAGCATCCCAATATTATTCATATATACGAGGTATTTGAGAATAAAGAGAAAATGGTTCTAGTCATGGAATTTGCGGCCGGTGGCGAGCTATATGATTATTTGTCGGAGCGAAAAGTTTTAACGGAGGAAGAAGCGAGGCGGGTATTTAGACAAATTTCGACAGCTATTTATTATTGTCACAAACATAAAATATGTCATCGTGATTTGAAATTAGAAAATATTTTATTGGACGAACATGGGAATGCTAAAATTGCGGATTTTGGCCTATCGAATGTGTTCGACGAACAAAGATTACTCGCAACATTTTGCGGTTCACCGCTATACGCATCACCCGAAATTGTTAAGGGAACACCGTATCAAGGGCCGGAAGTTGATTGCTGGTCTCTTGGTGTACTACTTTATACTCTAGTCTATGGCGCTATGCCATTCGATGGATCGAATTTTAATCGGTTAGTGAAACAAATTAGCCAAGGTGAATACTATGAACCGAAGAAGGCGTCGGCTGCATCACCTCTTATTAGGGAAATGTTAACGGTGTGTCCGAAGCGTAGGGCCACAATAGAGAATATATGTAATCATTGGTGGGTGAATGAGGGATATGATGAGTCGTGTTTAGATTTAGCCGAAGAATTAGCAAACCAAACGCCGGTGCGGTTAGATGTTCTACTATCACTGTCACCGCCCTCGGTGACCGCCGAACAATTGGTTGTGCCGGCCCCCGTACAAGAATCTAAATCATCGGATCGTGTGTCACGAAGTCATTCGGTCGGTTCGGTTATTGATTTGGCCAACACTGAAGCCGAGCGCCGAATCATCGATATGGTAACACAAGGTGGAGAGGCTGCTTTAATGCCATCGCCAACACGAACTATTACACCGGCTGAGAGTCCTGCACAATCAAAACGTAAACTAGAGACAACCGTATCGACCGAAAATGCTACAGGTGCCGTCAAGAAAAGAGAAAAATCATTTAATCCGGCGACCGCTTCAAAACTCTCGATAGCCGAAACAATGGAAATTGATCAAGATAAAACGCCGACAAATCGTACACCCGCCGAAGATGTAATCAAACCCACAGATTTGGATAAAATCGAAAATATTTGTGATGAACTAATGGCGACGAGTCCGAACGTTAAACCTAGTCCAAGCAAAAAAGTTGTTAAGAAAAAAGAAGTTACACCGGCACCACCGATCGACGCCGTACCACAGGTAAAACCTGTCGATGTTCCAATCGTTGATAAGAGTGAAACAAGTCCCGAGGCGAAAGAAAGTCCACCCCCAGTCGATCAATCTCAGCAAAGTGCAGCTAAAGCGCTCGAGGCCCGACGTAAATCTAAAGTATTTGAGACGGCTGAAAAATTCCAGAACATGAACGCACAAAATACTGAAAAAGCTAAGAAATTTGGTGCCTCGATTGGTAACGTTGGCAACTTTAAAAAGGAATTCGAAAAGAAGGCAACCATGACTGGTACAAATTTGGCAGCAACTGCGGAACAAGCGGTATCCAAATCGCCTGAAAAGAAAATTGGGATTTATCCAAAGGTTTTGCGAAAAACTAGTCTCGATGATAGTAAAATTTCATCTACATTAGATGATGCTGTGATTGATGTGACCCAAGCATCAATGGAGGGTAAAATCCATGACTCAAAATCATCGTTAGCCAATTTCTCGTTGGAGGAGGCTCGCAAATCGATGGAAAATTCAATCGCGCTCTTGAACCAGGTAAGCTCAACAAAAATAAAGAAATCTAATTATAGAATTAACAAAATTTTAAAAATCCGCAGGCTAAGAACGAGTCCAGCAAGGAGGTGGACCAATTGTGCGCGCAAACTGAAAACGTAACGGTAAATGAAATTGATCGTGAGAAAAAATTGAGAAGTGCTAGAGACATTATTGGTAATGCTATACAACCTGGACGTTTATGCATGGGTTTGGCCAAGATAAATTATTGGATCGTAATTTAATTGAAAAAAATTATTTCTGTTCAAATATTTTAGGTGTTCGCAAACCGCCCGTGCCTTTTGGTCTCAATGGCCGTTCGATATCGGGCAGTGTGTTGCCATCTAGTACCGGATTCGAACGGAAACCGTTGCGTGTACAAGTTGGTCCCGAACCAAGTGATTTAGCAACGGCAACATATTCGGTATCAACCCCGGAACAAAGATTATACAGCCAAGATCCATTGACAGGACTTCATCGACGTAATAATAGATGATGCATTGTAATTTGGGTAAATGGATTCATTTATTTTTGTGTTGCTATTTTTTTTAGCGATTGCTGTGTCGACGGTGGACGAGAATCCCGAATTTGATGACACTCCGAAAACTAGTCGCGCCGAAATCACATTAAAATCGGCCACATTGCCGCGGCGAAAACCGGCCAAACCCGATGTTAAATTAGAAATTGAGACAAAACCAACGACAGAACGAGGAATGCGTTTCTCAACAGAAATGCAACACCAAGTTCCTGATTTGCGTAGTGCGCCAATACGCGAACATCCTTACAGTCCAATAGTTACGGGCATAAATCAACGAGCAACTAGTTTGGAGCCACAACAAAAGGAGATCATAATTCCAATACAACGGCCTCCACGTATACAGCAACCGGTAGTACCCGTATTCAGACAAGGTTCATTATCACGTCAATCGACAAATGAATCGGATACTGAGACTACAATCACAACGCCGACACTCAGTTCAACGGCAACGCTTGCATCATCGTCATCGACTACGCAACCGATTAAAAAGAGTCCTCGCGAATTTATAATTCCAATTGCGGTCGAAGGTGGTGGATATATAACACCGCGTGCTGGTAGTCTAGAACCATCTGAATCGAATACCACCACAAATACGACGGGAAGTAGTTTTAGCAAAATTGGGCGACCACGTCGAATGGGGTACGTCAAACATATTAATTAAATTGGAGATTTGATTTTGTCTAATTTTAAATTTTTATTTTCTTTTCCCTCCAGATCACTTTTGAATGAGACGAATCTAGATGAAGAATCACCATTCACGCGTTTACATCGTCACACATCAATAGGCCGCGACAGTGATAATGAAGAGCCACGGTTCCATACAATGCATCGTTTAAGGTTTGTATACACATACAGAAAAATTTATATAAAATGGCTGCTTAATCTTAAACCGTATATTGCAGGAGTACACGTCCAATAAAACGTGTCGTCCAAGATCCAAACGAGTCGGCCAGTTCGGGAGACGATGACGATGAGGATGGTTTTGAAATTTTAACCGCAGAAAATTTGTTCTCTACATTACTGTCACGCGTAAGTATTTATTTGTACATGCCTAGGTATTTAACATGTGCCATGTGTTTTTTTTTGTTGGTTACTTAACCTCACATAATTTTTATTTTTTTGTTACCGTTTAATTCCAGGTACGTGCATTAACAAATCGTATGAATGTTAATGATACGCACGGTTTTCCTACTTCGCGACTAATGAGCAATTTACGCCAACCACACAGCTCATTTTGGCATCATGATCCGTTTGCAAGGTAAAATTCATTATTTTTAAGTTATTTTGTGTTTTTGTTAACGAATATATAATATCCTCCTGCATCATAATCAAATTAAAAAAAAAAATTGTTGTGTTAGTTAGTTCCTAAATTTCTTTATTATATGAATAGCTCGCATTACAGTTACACGTTTAAAAGTGAAACTGTGGAAACTAAAATCAAGTAAGTTCGATTCTCTGTTTTTCGTTTTTGTAAAAGATTTTTGTTTCGACGTGATAAATCGTGTAATTGTTTGTGATATGATCTGGTGGTTAGTATCACCATCGCCATCTATCACAAATTCATATTTTTGATACTACTTACGTATTTTGCACATAACTTCACACATCACACCGTTTGAAAATGAAGTGCACAACTCACGTTTTTTTTGTCTGTGTATAAAAAAGAATTTATAAATTAAATAAACCACTGTTTCGACATTAGTGATCTATGGTGAGGTCCTCTCTCAGCAGATTATGGGTAGCGGGTGATTAAGAACAGACAAAATTCAAAAAATGTATACCAATTTGAGATTAAGGTGAAAAACACATGGGAAGACACCATCTTTACAAGGTAGAAGAACAGAATCGTTCACTCGCTCGGAACGACGGAACGAAGTGCCTTTAAAATGGTGAACTCTGTCCCGAGAGGTGAATTCAAAAACCTAATTAACAAAGGGCATACCAAGATTTTATTAAAGTGTTTAGTTCAACCTACCATTTAGCTCATCAACAGTAGTGGGGAGTTTGTTGGATATAAAAAAAGAACAATTTTTATTAAACTGCCAAAAGCACAATTTATTCGAAACCCTTTGCAATTTTGTACAATCAGAAATAATAGTCGCAAATAATAATTCAAAAATATAATCTACAAGATCGTCAAATTGTTTGTGTATTTTTGTGTTATGGTTTTCCAGTTGCAAGAAAGAAAAATCGAGTGAAAAACAAGCGAAACTATGACGGACACACACAGCATTCACAATGCAAAAACTTTTTACTGTTTACCGTTTTACTACAGGTTTGTATGAATTTCCAACATAACGAGCAAAAATTTTTATTCGTCAAGTTGGAAATTCATACAAACCTGTAAATAAAAAGTAAAAAGAAAAACTTTTTACTTTTGCCTTCCAGGTTTGTATGATTTTCCAATTTGACGAATAAAAATGTTTGCTCGTTATGTTGGAAATTCATACAAACCTGTAAATCAAAAGTAAAAAGTTTTTGCATTGTGAATGCTGTGTATGACGGAATCACTTGTGTTTTTTGTGTTATGGTTTTCCAGTTGCAAGAAAGAAAAACCGAGTGAAAAACAAGCGAAACTATGACGGACACACACAGCATTCACAATGCAAAAACTTTTTACTTTTGACTTACAGGTTTGTATGAATTTCCAACATAACGAGCAAAAATTTTTATTCGTCAAGTTGGAAATTCATACAAACCTGTAAATAAAAAGTAAAAAGAAAAACTTTTTACTTTTGCCTTCCAGGTTTGTATGATTTTCCAATTTGACGAATAAAAATGTTTGCTCGTTATGTTGGAAATTCATACAAACCTGTAAATCAAAAGTAAAAAGTTTTTGCATTGTGAATGCTGTGTATGACGGAATCACTTGTGTTTTTTGTGTTATGGTTTTCCAGTTGCAAGAAAGAAAAACCGAGTGAAAAACAAGCGAAACTATGACGGACACACACAGCATTCACAATGCAAAAACTTTTTACTTTTGACTTACAGGTTTGTATGAATTTCCAACATAACGAGCAAAAATTTTTATTCGTCAAGTTGGAAATTCATACAAACCTGTAAATAAAAAGTAAAAAGAAAAACTTTTTACTTTTGCCTTCCTTCCAGGTTTGTATGATTTTCCAATTTGACGAATAAAAATGTTTGCTCGTTATGTTGGAAATTCATACAAACCTGTAAATCAAAAGTAAAAAGTTTTTGCATTGTGAATGCTGTGTATGACGGAATCACTTGTGTTTTTTGTGTTATGGTTTTCCAGTTGCAAGAAAGAAAAACCGAGTGAAAAACAAGCGAAACTATGACGGACACACACAGCATTCACAATGCAAAAACTTTTTACTTTTGACTTACAGGTTTGTATGAATTTCCAACATAACGAGCAAAAATTTTTATTCGTCAAGTTGGAAATTCATACAAACCTGTAAATAAAAAGTAAAAAGAAAAACTTTTTACTTTTGCCTTCCAGGTTTGTATGATTTTCCAATTTGACGAATAAAAATGTTTGCTCGTTATGTTGGAAATTCATACAAACCTGTAAATCAAAAGTAAAAAGTTTTTGCATTGTGAATGCTGTGTATGACGGAATCACTTGTGTTTTTTTTTTGTGTTATGGTTTTCCAGTTGCAAGAAAGAAAAACCGAGTGAAAAACAAGCGAAACTATGACGGACACACACAGCATTCACAATGCAAAAACTTTTTACTGTTTACCGTTTTACTACAGGTTTGTATGAATTTCCAACATAACGAGCAAAAATTTTTATTCGTCAAGTTGGAAATTCATACAAACCTGTAAATAAAAAGTAAAAAGAAAAACTTTTTACTTTTGCCTTCCAGGTTTGTATGATTTTCCAATTTGACGAATAAAAATGTTTGCTCGTTATGTTGGAAATTCATACAAACCTGTAAATCAAAAGTAAAAAGTTTTTGCATTGTGAATGCTGTGTATGACGGAATCACTTGTGTTTTTTGTGTTATGGTTTTCCAGTTGCAAGAAAGAAAAACCGAGTGAAAAACAAGCGAAACTATGACGGACACACACAGCATTCACAATGCAAAAACTTTTTACTTTTGACTTACAGGTTTGTATGAATTTCCAACATAACGAGCAAAAATTTTTATTCGTCAAGTTGGAAATTCATACAAACCTGTAAATAAAAAGTAAAAAAAAAAACTTTTTACTTTTGCCTTCCAGGTTTGTATGATTTTCCAATTTGACGAATAAAAATGTTTGCTCGTTATGTTGGAAATTCATACAAACCTGTAAATCAAAAGTAAAAAGTTTTTGCATTGTGAATGCTGTGTATGACGGAATCACTTGTGTTTTTTGTGTTATGGTTTTCCACTTGCAAGAAAGAAAAACCGAGTGAAAAACAAGCGAAACTATGACGGACACACACAGCATTCACAATGCAAAAACTTTTTACTTTTGACTTACAGGTTTGTATGAATTTCCAACATAACGAGCAAAAATTTTTATTCGTCAAGTTGGAAATTCATACAAACCTGTAAATAAAAAGTAAAAAGAAAAACTTTTTACTTTTGCCTTCCAGGTTTGTATGATTTTCCAATTTGACGAATAAAAATGTTTGCTCGTTATGTTGGAAATTCATACAAACCTGTAAATCAAAAGTAAAAAGTTTTTGCATTGTGAATGCTGTGTATGACGGAATCACTTGTGTTTTTTGTGTTATGGTTTTCCAGTTGCAAGAAAGAAAAACCGAGTGAAAAACAAGCGAAACCATGACGGACACACACAGCATTCACAATGCAAAAACTTTTTACTTTTGACTTGCAGGTTTGTATGAATTTCCAACATAACGAGCAAAAATTTTTATTCGTCAAGTTGGAAATTCATACAAACCTGTAAATCAAAAGTAAAAAGAAAAACTTTTTACTTTTGCCTTCCAGGTTTGTATGATTTTCCAATTTGACGAATAAAAATGTTTGCTCGTTATGTTGGAAATTCATACAAACCTGTAAATCAAAAGTAAAAAGTTTTTGCATTGTGAATGCTGTGTATGACGGAATCACTTGTGTTTTTTGTGTTATGGTTTTCCAGTTGCAAGAAAGAAAAACCGAGTGAAAAACAAACGAAACTATGACGGACACACACAGCATTCACAATGCAAAAACTTTTTACTTTTGACTTACAGGTTTGTATGAATTTCCAACATAACGAGCAAAAATTTTTATTCGTCAAGTTGGAAATTCATACAAACCTGTAAATAAAAAGTAAAAAGAAAAACTTTTTACTTTTGCCTTCCTTCCAGGTTTGTATGATTTTCCAATTTGACGAATAAAAATGTTTGCTCGTTATGTTGGAAATTCATACAAACCTGTAAATCAAAAGTAAAAAGTTTTTGCATTGTGAATGCTGTGTATGACGGAATCACTTGTGTTTTTTGTGTTATGGTTTTCCAGTTGCAAGAAAGAAAAACCGAGTGAAAAACAAGCGAAACTATGACGGACACACACAGCATTCACAATGCAAAAACTTTTTACTTTTGACTTACAGGTTTGTATGAATTTCCAACATAACGAGCAAAAATTTTTATTCGTCAAGTTGGAAATTCATACAAACCTGTAAATAAAAAGTAAAAAGAAAAACTTTTTACTTTTGCCTTCCAGGTTTGTATGATTTTCCAATTTGACGAATAAAAATGTTTGCTCGTTATGTTGGAAATTCATACAAACCTGTAAATCAAAAGTAAAAAGTTTTTGCATTGTGAATGCTGTGTATGACGGAATCACTTGTGTTTTTTGTGTTATGGTTTTCCAGTTGCAAGAAAGAAAAACCGAGTGAAAAACAAGCGAAACTATGACGGACACACACAGCATTCACAATGCAAAAACTTTTTACTTTTGACTTACAGGTTTGTATGAATTTCCAACATAACGAGCAAAAATTTTTATTCGTCAAGTTGGAAATTCATACAAACCTGTAAATAAAAAGTAAAAAGAAAAACTTTTTACTTTTGCCTTCCAGGTTTGTATGATTTTCCAATTTGACGAATAAAAATGTTTGCTCGTTATGTTGGAAATTCATACAAACCTGTAAATCAAAAGTAAAAAGTTTTTGCATTGTGAATGCTGTGTATGACGGAATCGCTTGTGTTTTTTGCAGGGTTGCAAAAAAAACCGTTTTTTATTATTTTAAACAAAAAACGTGTTGTTTTTGTTTAAAACGTGTTTTATTTGTTTTAAACATGTTTAGACCAAAAAAAATAAAAACATGTTTAAAACTAGTTTAAAACACGTTTAAAACATGATTAAAACATATTTAAAATTTTAATTATTGTTTCAAGCGTTATTGTTAAACAATATACCTACACAAATCCAGTTTATTCGGAACTATTCTTGAAATTGTGAAGGTTACTGGCCTTTTACGAATTTCGAGGAAAACCAAATCTGTATATTTGTATTTTATTCTTAATGTTTTATAGTATTTTTACCATAAACGAAATAAGATAGCCAAAGGCAAAACCAACATTACAAAAGCCGCGCAGTTCCAATCGATTATAGGATTTAATGAAAAACACTTATATTAGTATTAGTGATACGTCGCCTTGTACATTGTACATACATGATATAAATTAAATATTCGTATTTCATATATGAATTATATTTATCAAAACCTGCCCTAAAATTTTCTCTTTCTGAATTAACTCGTTTAGTTAGAATATGTTCCTCATCAGTATCGGATGGGCTTGTATTTTCAGCCATTTTTAAAAATAAACACATCCACTTCAGGTTCAGATAAAATAAAAATCACTACTATCAGTTGTGAAATGATTTTAACGGTAATTAAGAAAGGAGAAAACGTTAATACAATAAAATTGCATAGTCTATTCGAAATAGACATTCCGAGTAAAAATTTAAGAAGTCAGGAGTTCCTTCATCTGTATATACGCAGAACAAACTATGGTGACAATTAATGAACCAGTAAACATGATGTCCAAGAGTTTTAATAAAATTGACCATCTCTCCGACTTTTACTTAAGCAAAGATAGCTTTAAACGTAGGTTGAAGCAACATTTTGTTCCGACTTGAAAGTATTTTCAATTTCAATTTTAATTCTTTAAAACAAATAAAATGTTTTATTTGTTTTTTTGATATTGACAAATATACATTTGCCTTAGAATCCACTATTGACAAATATACATACTGATGCAGCTTCATCTGCTTGTATCGATCGTTTATTTTCTGCTTATGAGCTAATACATAGGAAATGAGAAGGCCGCTTAATTAATGACAATTTTGAAATTACTAAACCAGAAGAAAAAACCGATACCGTAAACTCCCGATTTTAATACCCGGGCATATTAAATACCAAACTGGAGCAGTAAAAACTATTTAAAACAAATAAAACAATAAGACTACTTATTGTTTTATTTGTTTTAAATAGTTTTTACTGCTCCAGTTTGGTATTTAATATGCCCGGGTATTATAGTTATTTCCAAAATTAAAATCAATTTTAGTAATATGTACCTGAATTAAAGTTTATTTCACTAAAAAAAAACACGTTTTTTTTCCTAAAATAAAACATGTTTTAAACATTTGTTTAAAACAAAAAGTTTAAAACAAACAGGTTTGTTTAAAACATTCGTTTTAAACGTTTTGTTTAAAACATTGCAACCCTTTTGTGTAAACAACAGAATCTCAAGAGTTTTAATAAAATTGACCATCTCTCCGACTTTTACTTAAGCAAAGATAGCTTTAAACGTAGGTTGAAGCAACATTTTGTTCCGACTTGAAAGTATTTTCAATTTCAATTTTAATTCTTTAAAACAAATAAAATGTTTTATTTGTTTTTTTGATATTGACAAATATACATTTGCCTTAGAATCCACTATTGACAAATATACATACTGATGCAGCTTCATCTGCTTGTATCGATCGTTTATTTTCTGCTTATGAGCTAATACATAGGAAATGAGAAGGCCGCTTAATTAATGACAATTTTGAAATTACTAAACCAGAAGAAAAAACCGATACCGTAAACTCCCGATTTTAATACCCGGGCATATTAAATACCAAACTGGAGCAGTAAAAACTATTTAAAACAAATAAAACAATAAGACTACTTATTGTTTTATTTGTTTTAAATAGTTTTTACTGCTCCAGTTTGGTATTTAATATGCCCGGGTATTATAGTTATTTCCAAAATTAAAATCAATTTTAGTAATATGTACCTGAATTAAAGTTTATTTCACTAAAAAAAAACACGTTTTTTTTCCTAAAATAAAACATGTTTTAAACATTTGTTTAAAACAAAAAGTTTAAAACAAACAGGTTTGTTTAAAACATTCGTTTTAAACGTTTTGTTTAAAACATTGCAACCCTTTTGTGTAAACAACAGAATCTAATAATTTTTATCAAAAGCCTTTGAAAAGTCAGTGTAAACTTCTATTCTATGCGTTCAATCCATATAAATGGCCAAAACAGGGACCAGATTGTTAACTAATATCTGATTTAAAAATTCGATGATTTTATCCAGGATAATGCCTGTTGTACATTTCTGTGTACTAAGCTGTGCGATGTACGCTATGTTTGTAGCTCTCAATTGCAAAAAAACAGTTTTAATAGCTCGTTGCATAATTGAGCTAAACTATGCGACTTATGTTTTTTGTTTTGAGTGATGTAAACTATCTTAGCTCTCTCGAGTTGTCTTCGCCTTTCTTTTAAATCATAATTAATAAATCGCTTAGCTTAGCTGAAACGTGCAACGGGCTTCAGAGTCAGGGGAAGATAGAAACTGGATATAATTAATGAAGTAACATCTTGCCCAATCTCATTATTTTCCTCAAAATAAGACAATCAATCGTAAACGGCATCATTTTGGAAGTAACTTTATTTAAATTCTAAACGTGATCCTCGTGTTGATTGGTTTGCGTAAATTTTGATTCTTAAAGGGCCTCATAAATAATCAATTTGGCTAAATTTTCGAGTTTAAATCCATATGCTAAAGTTTTTCGTTTATTCCTAACTTTAAATGATCAGCGTTGATTTTCCCTCGTTTTTGGAAATAATCCACTTTGAAGAGATTGGTTCACAAACTAGCCAAAAGTAAAACAGTAGTTTGAGACCCCATTCTAGGTATATGAAGCTTGAATTTAAATGACACGTTGGTAATATCAACAAAAGCTAGATAGTAAAACCTCCATGGCTTAGAGTGAGCGCACAACTTTGAGAAATTCCTGCAACGTTTAGGGAACGACTTATAAATGCTTCGAGGAATCGTAGGTTGTTGAGTCAGCAATAGCTCCATGAATTATTATCTTTAACACACAGCCATTTGTGGTGTTGTTGTAAGGTCAAGCAGCCGCCTCTTTAATGGCGTTGCCCTTTAAAATCCACTATTCGATTTGTGGTTTATGATATATTGGTAAGTAAAGAAGCGCCATTTGTTATTCAAATACTAGTAACTAAATAAAATGGCAAACCAGCATCATCATCAATCATTACCAAAAAAAATCATCCAAGCGAATAATATTTATTGACATTTTAAATTAACGAAAATTAACGAAAAATAAAATAATTTCTTTAAATGTTGCAATAATTAATTAATTTTAATTACACATAAATGTAGTTTTTAATATTTGTGATTCGTTTTTTTTTTAATTTTAATTTAATTTATTTAATTTTTGCAACTAATTAATATTTAATTCGAGAGAAATAATAATTCTGGACCGAGTTGGTGACATTTTTTTTCTTTTATATCGGATTCTATAAACGCATATTTCCGCTCCGGGCCAATAAGTAATGGTAAATAAAATAATAAGGATTCGGTCGATTTTTTGCGACTTGCGTTTTTTTGTTTTGTTTCTGGAGCAGTACTGGAATTATTCGCGGGAGAAAAAAAATTAATTTTCGTTTTTTCTTTTTTTCTTTTTTTTGTAAATATAAAAACATATTTGGAAAATTTTCTTAATTTTTTTTTTGGTTAATCATTTTTTAAAAGATTGTTTTTAATTTTATATTATTTTAGCAATCTAAATAATTCATCAAGTTCATGGCGTCATACAATATCGCGTGATCTTGGCTCAGATATTGATTCTATGTTTTCTCGGTCCGGAGCTACACTTCCTAGAGGTGATTATCAAAAACACTTTTAAATTTTTTTTTTTTTTTTATTGTCATTTAGTTAAGAATTTTTTTGTTGTGTTATGGTATACACAAAGGAATCTAAATAAATTAAAAAAAAAGTTAATTAAAAAAAATTATTTATTTATTAATTAAATTAAAATATGCTAGTTTTTTGTATTTTTTTTTTGTTAATTTAATTAAAAATATTTTTTTTTATATATTATAGAACAGATTTTTGTAGTAAATGACAAAAATTTAATTAAACAATAAAAAATTGAATGATATAATAAATATTGAATTGTTAATAATTTTTGTATTTTGTTTATTTTTTTAATTATTTTACTTATCTTAATTTAAATTAATATTTTCTTGTTTACAGAAATTAATTTAGTATTGCGTTTGGAATGTTTGTGATTTTAGTTTTTGTTCTTTTTTTTTTAATTTTATTTAATTTGTTTTGTAGTTTAAAATATTAATTTTCATAATTAGTGAGGGAAAAATGAAAACATTTTCCAAAAAAACATAATTTATATTTGTTTTTAAATGTCTGAAAATTATGTCTGCCATGAAAATAAAACTTATTATTTTGGTGCCCTTCATGGGGCTTTAAACTTTGTTTAATTACTGGTGCCCCACATGGGGATCTGCCGATCAATTTGGAAGGAAACACCAAAATAATTTTCAGACATTAGTTTTAAAACATTACCAAACAAAAATTAAGTAAAATAATTAAAAATAATTTTCCACACAACAATATCATTCAATTAAAGTCAAAATGTTTTTATTTTTTAATATATTGTATTTAAAAATTGTTAATTAATTTAAAACCATAAAAATAATAATAATTAATGTTTGCTTGTTTGTTTATGACTATGATTTTTTTTTGTTTTTTTCGTTTTTCGTTTTATATTTATACAAAAAAAAAATGCTTGCAGTTGGGTTCCATATACCTATATCGCATGTTCAAAAAACCCGCAGCCTTAATTCATCCAAGACCAACGCCAACATGAAATAAATTATAATTTTATAAACTCTATGTTATTAATTATAATTTTTTTTAAAGAAAATTAAATAGAAAAACTAATTTTTCGCGATGCCTTCTAACAAAAAAAAAGTACTACTCCATTGAAGCAATAAAAAAAACTATTGAAGCACGTGAGTCTATGTTTTTTATTTATTTTATAGTTTTTAAGATTTTGGTTATTAATTTTTGATTAATTTTATTTAATTGAGTTTTTTATTTGATTTATAATTCTTACCCCCAACATATTTAATACCGCCACCAAATCCGGTACTATTATTTTCTCTACAAATTTTATTTATATTTAGAGCGGTTGATAAGTTCACATGAATTTCGATCCATCCGCTTAATATAAACAATAAATAAAATACCGTTAACGCGGCTTGAACTTATAAATCGTTCTAACTCTTAAGAATTAAAAAATTACGAACACAAAAAAAAATATTTGTTTTTATTTTTAGTTAAATATTATAAAAATATATAATTTGTTGTCTAAATTAGTCTAAAAAAAAAAAAAAAAAAAAATTAAATAAAAACAAAATAATGATCATCTATAATTCACAATTTAATTTTTAAAAAATTCTAAAAAAAAAGAAATTGGTAAGTAATTTATGGATAAGATAAATGGTGGTTTTCTTGATTTTAAATTAATTAATTTTGGTTATCGTTAAAATTTTATGTATGCAGCTGAATTTATTAATCTGAATCTTTTAGGAGTCACCAATTAAAAAAATCAGGTGCCATATTGATTTATTTTGTTTATTAAAGAAAGAAGTCTAGAAAGCAACCTATGATAGTCTTCATCCTTTAGATATTAGATTAATTGATAATCATTAGATCTACCAATAAAATGGAAGACTTCGGAAGTAATATTGATATCAAAACGGTGCAAACCCTCTAAGGGTAAGTTCTTTCATTTCGTTAAAATTTTATATAGCTGAATTTGTAAGCTGATATGGTGATCAAAATCTATTACTGACAGGCCTAAATCAACCCTTACCGCTTCTCCACTGAGATCTTTCGTTATAACTTTTTGGAGACCATATTTTAGGGGTCACCAATTAAAAAGAATGCCTGCCCTATTGATTTATTTTGTTTAGAAGTCTATAAAGCAACCTGTGGTAGAAATCTCGTAGATTTTTTGTAAAAAATTCAAACATCCTTCAGAATTAATTGATAATCATGAGATTTTCCAATAATATGTAAGATGTCACAAGTTACTAATATTACTTCTTCAAACTGTAAAAACCCTTATAGGAAGTTCGCTCATTCAGAACTTTATTAGTTATGGTCTATTATGTACAAATTATTGCAAAATTGCTGCGAAATTGAATCAGTTTCTTCTACAAAACTCATCTAGTAGGTGTTCATAGATATTGCATTCCATCTCTTTTTGTACTATAAAAGTTGCCCTTCACTGGCTTCACCATAGTTCGCTCTTTACACAGACAATAAAATAAGTCACTCCATGCTGAAATCTCATACGTGCTCTTGCTGCGCAATCAATTATACTGGATTTGTTTTCTGGTACGTAATGTAGCGTTCAGCTGCGCAATAAAATTTGGAAAAATTAAAGACATATTATTTTAGCGAATTATATAACGAATATGTGAATTTTGACACCCTGGAAAATAGGATCAAGAAGGCCACCAAACGTAAAAAACTAATAAAAATTTTCAAAGCAGTGGATTTACGATAAAAATTAATTAAAGTATAAATCCATACTGTTCTCTTTTCATTTCAGGTACTAAATTTAGAACAAGCAGCACAGCAAACAATAATAATAATGGTAATTCATCCTCATCAAGTAGTAATAATAATAATAGTAATCAAAACTCAAATAGTAATAATATAAATAGTAATGACAATAATAATAATAATAATAGTGGTAGTCATAGTGGTAAACTCGATCTTCAAGATTTGGATTTGTCACGTTTACGTTTGACGAAAAAAGATTTGGAAACTCTTTCCAGTCTTACGCCTAATTTACCAAAAGAGGTGCAAGAACAACTTTTGGCCCAGTTGCCGCCAAATCAAGCGCGCAAATTATCACGCACTCTTTCGATGCAAAATAATTTGGCCGATAGTAGTGGCGCAACCTCTACCGGCGGAACAAATCATGTTAAACCGTATAAGCGTAGTTTAAGCGGTGGGCGCGATTTATGTGATTCGACTACAGCAGCGGCAGCTGCTAGTAGTCGAGTGCTTGCGAAAAGTGTTACACCATCGCGAAATGATATTTTTGATCGGAATTCAGTGTATCGGCGGAGTTTGAGTAAGTCGCGGTATGATGCCGCGGCGGCGGCAATGGCGGCAGATAGTAGTAAAATAAATTCGCGTAGCTCGAGCCGGTGTCGAGACAGTGTGGGCGATGCCACGGACGAATCATCACGGTCGTATTTAAGTGATGTATCGAAATATAAAAGCTATAGATCATCGGATTACGATAACAGTAGCAGCACATTAAGCCCGACCAATGATTGTTATACAAATTTGCCACCACTTTCGGGTTGTATATCACCACCGCCCCTTCCCAATGATGTTACAATGCGCCGGCGCTCGACCACCAAACGAATATCGCGCTTCTTGCGGCCCGATTTCTTTGATACGCCGCGCGAAGAAAGTATCTACGTGAGTAAAGATAATAAGGATCGAGATCCTGAATCGCGTCGACTACTAAAAGAAATTCGAGAGAGAAGCCGCGAACGTAGCCTGGAGCGTACTAGAGGTGCCAGCACCGATCGTCTCAGCTATTTAATGGAAAAATACAAAAAGAGTGACGATGATTTAGGGGGGGTACAGGGGAAATACACACGGCACAGTAGCGTGGATGGATTTTGTGATTCCCGCGAAAATTTAACAACGCTCGACTATGAAAAGCGTCGTCGCAGCCTTTCAAAATCTCGCGATCATCAAGAGTTTAGTGATAAAATCATAAATGAGCTGCAAACTCTTTCGCAACAAAGAACGGACGCAGAGAAAGAAGAAAAAACAAAATTGGTCCGAAATAAGTCCGCAAGTAAAGTGGAAAGCAATGCTGCACCGCCACCAGAGCCTGACAAAATTAACGATATCAAAATGGTGACGAACTTAACGAAAGAGATCGACTCGATTGGTATGCTTAATTTTAACGGGAAGCCGGCGGGCAAAGAGTCGAAATTGACACGCCCCAAATCGTATCCGAACAAGAGTAACGAGAAACTTGCGAAAAAGGCGGCCGAAGCTGGACTCTCGACCGCCGAGCCGGATGTCGCTTCGCCGATCGAGTCAAAGTCCGAAGATATTGCGCCCAATAAAATGGTTCGACCAAAAAGTTTCCCCAATTCGAAAATAACGCCACCCAAGGATGTGAAAAAGAGTGAAACAGAACAAAAACCAGTTGTGACCGCTATGAAGCCGGTTGAAAAGACGAGTAAAATAAAACAAAATGGGGTAGCGACGAGTGGCGAGGGTGGTGAAAAGAAAACGGTCAAAAAAGTGATCAGAACCGTTAAGAAAACTATCAAAGCAGTTAAAACCGAGGAGTCGAGCGAAAAGGCGGACGAAAAGGTAGAACCGTTGAAGCCGGTGGACAAAAAGGCGGAGTCACCGGAGAAAAAAGTAAACAAAGGATTTTTATACAGCATCGGGCAAAAATTCGAAAAATTCCGGGACGGCGGCAAATCAAAGGAAGCCAAAAAACAAGAAGAAGCGACTGCCGAGGCATCGAGTGCGAATAAAGCGCCCGCAGCAGAACCAGTTGAAGAGCCAACCAAAAAAAAGAAGACGAAGCCGAGTGCTACGACAGCCCCGGCGACCGAAAAGAAATCGAAAATCGATTCGATGATACGAAATTTGCGTGAAAAATCGGTACCGCGAAGTCCACAGATGACTGAATCACGACTTTTGAAACGTGCCGTCAGCGTCGAGGACATGACCAACGGTGGCTACAATAAAAGTGGTGTCAATAAAGTTTTAGGCCTCTTCAAGAAATTCGAAAAGGATAGTATAAACCAGCAGAATGCTGCGAAACTAAAAAATACAAAATCATCGAGCAATGTTGATTTTGATTTGGAGACGGCTGGCAACTCGCAAAAAAATCGCAAATCACTAGTCACGGATCCGCCAAGTGTGGCGGCAAATAATGGCAAGCCAAGCGGACGTAAACCAAATCAATATTTAGGCGCGAAAAGTGATTCGATTTTAACGTTGACCGATCAATTATTGATTCAAAAATCACAACAGGCGGTGACGGTGGCAGCGGCCAGCAATCAAACAACAGCAACAACAACAACAAAAATCCCAAAAATTGGATGTAATGAGTGCGGCCAGAGTAGTGAGGCAAGTGAACCACAGATTATCAAAAGGCATTCCAACAACATCAACAACAATATTAGTAATGGTAGTAGCACGAATGAAATTGAAACGGAAAAAGAGAAAATAAAAAATAAACGGAAAGCGCTGGTCTTGGACTTTTCGAAATTTGAGGCCAACATTAACAATAATAATAATAATAATAATAATGTGATTTGTAGTAATAACGGTAATGCTAGTGATGTAAACTCATTTGTAAAAACTAACGAAAATTCTGTCAATAACAACAATATAAGTTATCCACCCCCGTTGCCTGGTGATCGTAGTCTAAATAACAACCAGTTGAATACGCCATCCTACGACAATTTAATCAATTACACTTCAGAGCCACGTAGTCCATACGATGATTGTGCCTCAACAAGTACATTATTCTCTCCAACAGATGAACCCGAGCTCTATTTTGATAATTGGTCAGTTTGTTCGGAGGATCATCCGACTAATAGCGGTCGGCCAACACCATCCTCACCCTCCCACTCAACCAGATATTCGCGCAACTCCACATCACATTTGATAACATCGCCACAATCACACGCCGACACTAATATCAGCACTGAAAGTATTGTGGATCGGATACGCCGGAAAAGTTTCTACTCCCGTTTCAATGAGAAAAAACCAAAGCGTGTGAGTACAATTGTCGGACCAGCCGCTAAAGAATATTATCATCCGCGCGAATCATCATCAACCGCCAACATCCTACCATCAGCATCTTCATCATCTGCGGTTGGATCATCATCATCAAAATCGATCAAATCCATTAAACCATTAGAATATAAACGCACATCGTCCGCATCGGTACGAACCCCATCCGGTGGTGGTACAACACATGAATACTATCATCCAATGAAGACAAGCGCCCTAGACAATTTATACTCAAACTTGTCTGGCAGCTCAACAAAATTGAACACAAACAATTCGTATTCACATCATCATCACCACCATCATCATCATCATCATCATCTACCACCATCGAGTCTAGTGCCAACAACATCATCATCGTCAAAAATCCATTCAAGCGATTATTTATCGCCAACCACCTATAATCCATCATCGTCCCGTCATCATACATCCGCGTCCCTTTTGAAAAATTCTGATAATTTATTAAATTATTCAACATCGAAACATCGGGCAAACAGCATCTATGACGGAACATCATCATCAATTGGTGGAACACCATCTACAACATCGTCAGCCCTGTCTTATTCAAATTCATTTAATCAGCGTCATAGCGGAGGTCATCACATCAATAGCAGCACCAGTAGTAATAATAATAATCATCATCATCATAGTAGTAATCTTGCTTCTACTACCACAACATCATATTTAAATGGGAATCTAGAGGCGTATCCGTATGCGACCTTAGGCCGTAAAATTAAACCGTACGAACAACGAACTGTATCACTATTAAATACATTAACACCAAAATTAAATAGTAAAACAGCAGCAACAACAACAACGAATACAATGGGATCGACAGCCGGCGGAATTGGTAGCGGTTTGAGTGGTTTAAGCAGTAGCAGCAACAGTAGTCAAAGAGAACTTAGATTGGGGACTGATTTTGGAACAATTTCAAGGTGAGTGGCATTTTATTTTATTACAACGGGGAGTGGGGGGAGGGAGGGGTAACATGTTGTAACATTACATTCGATTCGTTTTCACTCTTTCGAGTGCTACAAATCAAAGATTGTTAAGGCACTTAGAGCCTACATTTGAGATAATCTAAAATGAAGAATATTTCACTTAAACCGAAAAACGCTTCTATGTAAATGTGAGTTTTTTGTGTTCAGTGCTTTTCGAAATGTAAATTCTACAAATTTTCGGTAAACTGTACGTGTGCTGCATGCGCCAATTATTATTCAAATATTATTGATAAATTAATTGCCCTTTTAAGTGAATTTTCTCATCGCAATAAATGGTTATTTTGAGATACATTCATTAAGAATAACGTCAATTATTTATTTGTTCATCAACTTTGGCTCTGTTTTAGAACCGTACACCAGATGTCAGATAATCTGCTAACGTTTAAAGGCCAATTGGAGAATTTGCTGTCACAGAACTCATTTTGTAAGAAAAAATTCTCCAAATGGGTATATTTATGTGATAGATTTTTTTCGTTATATTAATTCCTACATTCGACTACACCGATTCCTGCCAATTAAAATGGGACTTGGCCAAATCTAAACCAATAATGATAAAATTCGAAAGGAGTAATGGAAATGGATTTATATTGTAAACTGATGTTTTGATATAATTGTGGAATAACTATGGAACAGAACTAGGCTGTTTCTTAGAATATTGATAAATGATAATTTAAATAATATTGAAATGTTTGTAAAATTATTATTATTAATTTTCATAATTGGCTCCCAGGGTATTTTTTAGAAATTTAAATGGAACTTGGATTGTTTGATTGAGTTCTGGAATATGGCCAACAGGGATGGAACCCCAATAAATTGTTTAAATAGTTTAATATTAATATAATTTTGTTTATAAATTTTCTAAAATAATTTAAATTTTTTTGTTTTATTCAATTTCACAGAAACACATTACGAATGAGAACGCCCACAAATTCGAAAAGTCCATCGGCAACTTGACACGTTAAGTATGTTTAAGTGCATTTTATCACTACTACTTGTACCGCGCGTGCATAAGTTTATGAGTGCGGGCGGGTACAAGTACATTGTTTTTCTATTAAAATATTTTAAAAATCAAAAAAAAAATTTAGATAAATATTTTTGTGTTAAATCCATAATGATAATTTGAAAGTGAAACGAAAAATGACGGCAATATTTTTGCAAATTTTATTTAAATAAATTATGATTTCTTTTCTTCATGTGTAATAATTACATCAAAATACATACAAAAATAAAAAACAAAAAGGACTGATTTTTTTCTTTTATACAATAATATTTATCCTAACCTAATTCATAATGTAACGAAAACATTTTTCGTGTCAGTTTCAAATTATTAAATTTTTTTTTTTCTTTTTGGATTTGAAATGATCATCGTTTATAATAACTATTGTATATTGTAAAATAAATAAACAGAATTTTGTGAAAATTTTTATAATATAGGACTGAACATTTTTGTTTTTTATATAATGTGGGGGTAAACAAAATTTTAGAAAATTTTATGGTGCGCGATTTAAAAAAAAATGTTTTTTTTTCGAATATAAGTTTTTAAATTATGCCTTAATTACTATTATTATTATTATTATTGTTACTATATATTTATATATTGTTATTAAATATTTGATAGAGAATTTGAGTTATAAGTTCCTTTTGTTTAAAAATTATAAAATATTAACGAATTTTCAAAATAATAATTTTGCTATTTGATTAGTTTTTGATTAGAAATGTAAATCAAAATAAATTTATTCTGACATTAAATATTTTTAAATAAAAATATATTATACATAAATAATTATATATTAAATATATTGAAATTCTAAAAAAATAAATATAAATCAATGGGGTTGATCAGCACAATAAATATTGAGATGAGGCTGGGGAATTAATTTTTTATTTCCAAATTTAAGCAATACCGATTTATATACCCACGCCACAGACTAATTTTTTTTTATTATGTCAAAAATATTGTGTTTTATAGAGATTTTAGAAAATTAGAGAAATTTTTTTGTTTACATATTTAGTTTAGTTTTTTGAGATTGGTGATAATATGGTTTGAAATAATGAGCTTTTAACGTATTTGGTGATGTGGTAAATATTAGTCTCCACGGAATAAATACTTTTTAAATTGATAGTAGTGGTCACGCCGTTTCCAACCCTGTAAACCGAAATAATACTCACCATTTGTTCCTAAAATATATATTAGAATCTCACAACAATTTGCGTATTTTGGTGTAAAATTTACAACAATTGCACTAAGCAGAGGATTTAAATATTTCAAATTAATTTTTTCTCAACAAAATACGCTAAAGATTTACCACATTACTAAATTCCACGAAACAAAAATTTCCCCACCCTACAAACCATATTATCAATTGGTGTGTTTTTTTCCGTGCCCGCTCTTCTAGTTCGAGAATTATTCGAATTTTTGTCATTTAAAATCGTATATTGCTAAATTTTTGAATTAGTTAAGTAAGGTTTATCTTCAATATTTAACAAAAAAGTTCATTCAAAATATTTGTCAGGTCTCTCCAATTGAAGTGGTTACAGAACAAGGACTTCGCACTTAAACTAATGATTTTTTTGGATGTTTTGTTAATTATAGAAGCCTTCTATCTTTATATAACTTAGCTAATACAAAAATTTGACAATATGTGAGTATAAATTAATTTAATTCGAATAAATGCTATCCCGCACTGAGAGAGGACACGAATATAAAACATGCTAAATATTGCAAAAAAAAATCTTCCACAATGCAAAACAATAAAATTACATAAATAAATCAGAATGTGCCAATAAACCAAAAACAATAAAACCAGTATTTTGCAATACAAACCGAATTGTGAATTGATTTACACAACAATATATACAATTTTACAAGAAAGTTTAGTTTTATTTTTACAAGAGATGTGCTAAATTATTATGTTTCTTTTTTTTTGTCAGCACATTATTTAAAATATTGTGCGCTTTTATTTTTTAATAATGCTCATTAAATTATATTATTATGTTTATTTAAAAAAAAGAAAACGTTTAAAATAAATAAATAAAAATTAGCATGAAAATTAGTAAAAAAAAAAAATAATAATTAATCAAAACAAGTAAAAAAACTATTATATTTATTTATAAATTATTATTATTATTATTACTGCATGATGAATTTGAAAATAATTAATAAATTATTAATTTTTTTGCCATATCAAATTTATATAATTTACTATAAAAAAAAAATTAAAAACTTTAATATTTTATTTATTTGTTTGTATAACTATTTTTTTTTGTTTTTAATTATCTATAATAATTACAATACATTATATTATTTTTATTTTAAGTTTAAAAAATATTTTTTTTCGTACTTTAATTTAAATTTTATTATTTTATAATTTTTATCATTATTATTATTAATTTTTTTTTTTTTTGAAATGTAAATTATAATTAAATAAATAAATAAAATTGAAAAAAAAAAATGTTTTACATAACTTAATATATTAAAGAAGATAAAGCTTTAACAAAATATTAAGTATTAGTATTGTTTTTCAGTATGATAGTCGGTGAAACAGCTTTTTATTAGAAAACTCATATATAACGAAAATATGTACACTGCCTATTTAAGAATGTTGTAACAACAACAAAGCGATATTGTTTTATTTTGCCCCCCACTCTGACTGCTCTCACCGATATAATAAAAAACTAAGTAAATATATAATCCGTTATTTAAGAATTTTCCCGACGACAACGTTTTTTTTTTAAAGGAGAATTCTCGTTTCCCGATGGGAATGTGTTTAGAAATTTCAATTAAGCAGTTCATTCAAGTAGTTTTCCTTCCGAAAGAGGCGCGGATTACACTTTTACTATGGGGTATGTCGCAATTTGCGAATATCCAACTCACTTTTTCGTCCACAAGAGGCGCTTTTTCAATTTGTACAATCAAATTAATAACAATAGTTTTCGAAAACAGTACATAATTGGTGTTGGTTGGGGTAACAACATATATTTGAATCGGTAAATAATTTGTTTGGAGGAACTCAAGTTGGTAAATAAATCAAATTAGTTTTTATAATTTGTACAAAATGGAAGTGTGTAGTTTGTTAAAATTAAAATTATAAATTAAAACCGAATAACTAATTCAAAACAAAAAATTATAACATGATTAACCACGATGCAATAATTTGTTTCTTTTTTTTTTATTGTTGAGACGCAATAAAAAAAATTTACATGCGATAAAAAGAGAAAAGTGTAACACAAAGATGTCGGCATGCTATAATTTTTGGCCGCATAAAATCAACGATGTAATTTTTGACGAATACGTATGGCAGTGATGCTGCTTTATTTTTAAAAATTACATCGTTTTTTGGCCAAAATTAAAACTTTTTGAACGTTAATATTAAAAATGAAGTGCTAAAGTTAGTAAAATTGCCCGGAATTACTTTCATCGGTAAGTTTAATTCTTGTTTATATGCGCATAAAGGTTTTGAAATTGTGATGTAAAAATTTTGTAATTTGAGATAGAAAAACGAGCACTTTAATTTAAAATTATTACATTCGATTGACCAAAAAAACTAAACTCAGTGCACTAAAGTCGTACATTTGTTAGTATTTAGTTTTTTTTTGCACTGAGTTTAATTTTATCAATCAAAAAAGACAAAAAAAACAAATGTTGTTGTTGTGGTCCTTATATGATTACAATTGTTTTACCGGGTCCGCACTGGAAGTGTAAAATAATTACGCGTTTTGCTGGGTGTGTTGGGACGAATTCTTAGTGTCTCTCTAGTCGACCACCGCATTAAGCACGTATGGCTCGTGTCTTTGCTAGATTATCTATAGTAAACATAAAATAAAGAATAATACTTTGGTATTTTGTGTAGTAAATCTAGCAAAGACATGAATCATAAGAGCTTAAAAGTACTTGCGGAACTGTCCATCTTAAGAAGATAATGTTAATAACGCTTAAACTACTCAAAAGATAATCTGTTTTATTTGGCAAGTAAAGTGGTTGCTTAGGTAACTAAAATATATTTACAATTTGTTGACCTGTGCATAACTTATGTAGTCGGACATAAGAAGTATCCGGCTCATAGTAATGAAATATATATTTATTTAAATTATTGAGTAATTCATATGTTATGCTGATAGATCCACTAACGTTCTCCCTGGCCCTGACCTCCCTCTGCAGATGTGGCGGTGTGTTTTGATGGTTCGATTTCCCTTAGTCGTGGAATTGCTGCCTTTTTGTTTTTTGTGACTAGCTATTACTGGGTCTGTTTGATAATTCGCACGGTGCGGTGCAGTGTACATTTTTTTCTTTGTTTCGTCAATAGAAAATAAATCAAAGGAGACAAGGAAAACAATATGCACTGCACCGCACCGTGCGGATTATCAAACAGGCCCACTATGTACATGATTATAGTAACCACCACGTCGGGGATTCCGTATTTTTCGTAAACAATTATTTATTTTACCCAATTTTATTATTTTGCCTTAATACATCGAGATAGATCTTATTTGATTTAAATTTCTATTTTAAATTTTATATAAACTTGGAAAAATAATATGCTTATGCTATGTAATTTTACCTAAAAGAATTTCTTATTTTATTCGATTCAGAATGTTATGTGTGCAGTTTCCACGAATTTGTAAAAATGCATACGATTCAACTTATCGGGCGTGCAGGTTGAATATACGGGTATACGTCTTTTAGCAAAAAAACGTTTCGCAAATGAAAGTTTGATCAAATTACTTTTAGCAACAAACACGTTTGGCAAACATTTCTTTGGCAAAGAAGTATGAATGGCAAATTCACCTATGTCAAATATTTGTTTGACAAATTTCTTTTTGGCATATTATTCTTCAGGAATTATGAGGCATTTTGATCGCGCGATCAAAATGTCTCATAATTCCTGAAGAATAATTTGCCAAAAAGTAATTACTCTAAAATTTAAACAAAATTTCCGCGTGCCGCGCCTGAATTAATAAAAATATTTTTGCTTCAAAATGAAAATTTAAATTCTGGAAAATGAAAATTTAATCTTCCTTTTCCAGAATTTAATTTTGAAATATTCTGGAAAATGGAGATTTCCATTCTAATTTTACTAATAAATCTCCATTTTTAAAAATATTTTTATTAATTCCAGCGCGCGTCATACCTGCCAAATTTCACCACAATCAGTTCAGAAATAGCCAAGTTACAGGCTAATTGGCCATATTCCGAAAGTCTATCCAAAAATCATTTGAGCATCCCATTTCCATCATACCTGTCGAATTTCATCATAATCGGTAAAGAAATAGCCAAGTTACAAGCTAATTGGGCATATTCAAAAACTTCATCTAAAAATCATTTAACAATCCCATTTCCACTGTACGTGTCAAAATGTATCATAATCCCGAAAGAAATAGCCAAATTACAAACTAATTTGCGACATTCCATAAATGCACCCAAAAATCATTTACCATAATCCTATTTCCACCGTACCTGATAAATTTAATCACAATAGATTAAGAAACAGCTAGGTTATAGGCTCGTTATATTCCAAAATTGTATCCAAAATCATTTAAAAATTCCATTTACATCGTACCTGTTAAATATATAATAGATTTTTTGATCAAACATACATTTGCCATTCAATTTGTTTTGTCAAATGATATTTGCCAAATATGCAAATTTGCCAAAGATAGTTTGATGAAACGTAACTTTGTCAAATGTTGTTTGCCATTTAAACGGCTCCCGAATATACATTACGAATACAATGTAAATATGAGCTACTTATGATGTAGCTCATATTTACATTGTAGAATCCCCTTCCGGGGATGAAGAATGAACGTCCTCGTCCTTTGGTTTAAGTGCTGATTTCCTTTAATATTTTTGAACATTGTAAAGTTTCCGAGCATGATCTTCTTATGATTTATTTTTGAAACTGTTTATTCTTGACGCAGTAACTGTCAACTATTTCAAAATGATTTGATGAAGTTTCCAGTTAATGTACGGTTGCTGAGTCCTCAATCGGATGATATAACTTCATTTTTAGCATTATCTATTAAAAGCTTATCTTCTGTTATGAGATGCCTAGTTCTTTCTGGCTTCGGTATAACTTCACACTGCCTTTTGGTTCCCATTACTAGTGGTTGGATACAGTTATCTTTATATTCTTTGATATCGGTTTTCTCTGATTTGATTAATTTCTGCTTAGATCTGATTAGATGCTGTGGATAATCGTTATGGCTGTTGAGTCTGTTTTCTAGAGTTTTATTATTTCTAATATGTATAAAAGGGTTTCATTCGGAAGTGCGATACTAGCTCCCTGGTTGTCTAACAGCTCTTTTACTGCTATTTGAGTGATAAAATTGTATTACTAGGTAGGCAACTCAACTTTTTTTTTAATGATGGCATATTGTATGGCTTAGTACCATCTTAGGTGTTGACGGAATCAATATTGATGTCGACTTTCTACTTCTTTAATACCACGGTGGGCTCTCTCGTGTTCTTTCATTTTTCGTGTTCTTTCATTTCATCTTCGATCATTTTTTTAATAAAAACCAAATGACTGGATTGGAAGAAGTTTACACGAAATGATTGTTGGAGGGTTTGAAAATGGCATTTCAGATGCTAAAATAACGGATTGTTACGCATTATGAAAGCGTTTTAAGTATTTTGTAATTTCATCTTTTTTTGTACGAGTTTTGCGAAATTATAACTCTTCTAAAGTTGGGAAATATATCTTCCAAAATTATTATGTTTAAATTGGAAATTTTGAAAATTATTTGGTTTCTGTAGTAATTTATGGGACGATCTGAAAAATGTATATAATAATCATCCGATGTGTTAGCTGAATGTATTGTTTCTATGTCTCTAATATCAATGTTTATGTTTTCTTCAATTGGTTATTGCTTCATTAGCATTTATGTCTTTAATTACAGGAATTCTGCTAAGAGCGTCTGCTATGACATTTGTTTCCCCTTCTTTGTAAATTACATCGCATAGTTTTCTAGTTCTAAACGCCTTTGGTCCGTGACCAAAGTGAACTTACTACCGTATAGGTAAGGCTGTTATTTTTTCACAGCCCAAATGATATAATGCCGCTTTCTCGGTAACGGTTCTGTGAAATTAAGAGTTCGCTATATAGGTTTTTCGTTATTCTTTTTTTGAGATAAGACTGCGCTTGAAGCGCAGTCTGAGGTTGGTAAAATCAGGGTATGCCAGTATCTGCGATCAGTTGCTATTATTTTCTTTAGTGTTTCAAATGCTGTGATATATTCTGAATCTGTTAAATCCATCGGCATATCGTTTTTTAGATATTTCGTCATAGGTTCTGATATTGCAGAATAGTCTTTAATGGACGGACGGTAATATTCAGATAACCCAGAGAACTGTTTAATTTCCTTAGGGTTCCTTGGTAAAGGACAGTCAAGAATTTTCTTGATTTTATCGGGATTAGCCTAAACGTCATCCTGAGTAATGACGTGAAATAACGTGAATGACGTACTTGAATTTTTAAATTGAAATGCGCAAGTCTCGATGATTTTTTAGATTATACCCGACAACAATTATATCGTCCAAGGAAACGTGACAGATATTTCCTATTAAGCCTTGTAAAACATTATTCATCGCTCATTGGAACGTAGCGGGACCGTTTTATAAGCCAAAGGGCATTCGTGAAAATTCAAAGTGCTCTTTATCTGTCGAAAAAGCCGTCTTTGCTTGTATTTTTCATCCATTGGGAATTGATGGAAACTTGTTTTTAAATCCAATATTTTTATTTGCTCCCGTATATCTATTAGCCGGGTAATGTTTTGGTTTGTTTATTTATTTCGGCATTTCAGATAGTGCAGGAAATTTAATCCTCCGCATCTGATTCTGAGTTTACTTTCTGTATGCGAAATTTCGACTTGAGGACCTTTTTCTTGTAGATGTTCATGATTGTTAACTAATTTTCTAACAAACGAATTTCTCGTTCTCATGGCATTTACATCCATTGGCTCGGGAGTTGGCCCATTTGGTTTTTTATAATTCGGTGAATTAAATTGATTAGGTTTATTTTGATATTGATTGAATTTGAATTGAGCACTGTTGTTTTGATTCCAATTTTGTGGGTTTTGAATAGGTTTTTTTGAGTTGTTTGAGAGTGTTTCATTACTGCTAAATTTGCAGAGAAAAGCGTATGCTTCTTTTATATTTTCGGGTTTCAACGCCTGGGCTTATCCGAAATACGGCTTCCTTACACTTGATATAAATGCTGCAGGAGCATCTTCCTCGATAAATGAGCAGATTGCCTACCCCGAGTTATTCTACATTTATTTTTGTTTTGATAATGTCTTGATATTCTGCACAATTTCCTTCGTTTTGTTGTACAAACTGTGCACTGTCATCGAGTCATTCTGTTTGTTTGCCCAAAGTTAGGACTTATAATATATTAGCTCCTGCTTGGCGCCTAGTGCTTCAAGCAGAATTTGCTTTATTTCCTGAAATGATTTAAGGTCTCCGGCGAGGCAAATTATGTCTCTCGCTTTTCCTTTTATTTTATTTTTTACAGCCTGTATATACATATTATACAGAGCTATGGTTGGGTACTAATGATTCAAATTTCCATAGCGTTTCTTCGGCGGTTGACTTCAATACAAATTCAAGTTTCCTCCAGCATATTATGATGGATATTAGATTCTGTTGTAATGTTGGACCATTCAACATGATATCGTTCAAAGATATGCCAGAGGCAGTTTTTGTCGGGTTGTCTTGTTTCATAATTGCATGATATTCTGCTGTTTCTTCTAGTTTTCTCGTTACCTCCGTGTGCCCAAGTTGTTCGTATTCTTTCATAAATTTGATGTATCCTTCCCTGCGGGTTTGATTTGTTGATAATCTTCTTTCAACTTCCAGGAATCTTCCTATTACCATTTTTGTTTACTTTCCCAAGTGTGTCTCAGGATCCTTCTGGAAGGGTATTCTAATTTCGTACCGCCTATATTACTAAGTCTGTTTTTGTTTGATTCCGAGGAGTATGACGTTCTTCTAATTCAAAATACCTTTAGAGTTGTTCATCTATTTCCACTGATGTGACGGGTGATTTAATTTTGATCACTTTGCGATTACTAGGTATTGCTATTTTACCCAGAACTACCCATCCGAATTCTGTTAGTTGGGCAGTTGTCTCTCCTTTGGGTAACTGTGGTCTTAAAATCTGGCCATATAATAATCTGCTCCTAGTAATATATCGATGAGACCTAGAACGTTGTAGTATGGGTCAGCCAGTAGTAATTTGTGCAATTTTTAGCAATCTGAAAAGCTCTTCTCTTCCATCACATCTCTTTATTTTCACTATAGTGGTCGCTAGTAGCGTTGTCTTATTATCATTTGTTGCTCTGGTTGCTTGTATGTTTTTTGCGGCAGCAGTAACAGAGTGTTGTTTTGCATGCAGTAGGCTGCGTGATGTTGCCCATAGTGCATTGAAGTATGTATATCATGCCCAGCAACCAAGCATTTTCTAAGTTCACTAACCGCATTCGTTCTATTTGAGTCAGTCGGTTGAATTTATTGTATTTCTGTAGGCTGTGATCATCTGAATATAATATGCATACCTGCTTTTTGGTTATAATTGCGGTGAATCTCATTTGTTTTTGGTATCTGGTCCGAAATTTTTCATCTGTAGGCGTTGTTCTCGATCCTCTTATGGTGTGTGTAGTGCCTGATATCTTCTTACTAAAAATTTGAGAAGATCGTCGGTTATTTGTAGCTCCTTAGAATTTTCTAACGAAATCTCATATACTTTTAGAGTTTCGTTATCTAATTTTCTGGTCCTCTCCAGGCATTCCAGTTTGATATATCCACTCCTAAATTCTTTACCGCATGTAAGTTCTCTCTGACGGTGTCGTGTAGTGCCCTAATTGCCATCAGCTGCTGATTCTGTTGTTATATTAAATTATTAACTAAATCCTTCATTTGTGATATCTTCGTTTTTACGGACTTTATTTCAAGTACATATGAGCCGGATGGTGTCATCACTGTTGGAGTTGTTGCTGCAGTTTCTAGCTGTTTGTTGAATTCAGCAATTATATTTCCACAGTCTTGTTGTAACTGTAGACGTTCTTCCAGGAATGATGTATTTGTTTATGTCACCATAACTTATTAATTGAGCGTCGTTTGCTTTATATTTATTGTATTTACAACTCCTTTATGTCATGTTTCTTCTTTTCCAAATACATACATAGTTCTTAGTTTTTCTGGTTTGTGAGTCCTTCTTGTAGTTTGTTGAGCTTATTTAATTGTCCGCTCAATTCGATTAGTTGTTTTAATAGATCGTCCAATTTCATTATTGTTAGGGTGAAACATAAGTATGTAGGTTAGAATAAAACAAGTTAATTAATAGCCTTAATTCGTAGGTAAAAGAAGAATTTTTAGGAACAAAATACCACTGCTTTTTCCCTAATTCATATAGTACAATTGATGACAATTTTAAATATGTAGTTTCTAAATGTTCAGTCTCTACATACACTAGGCTTTCTATTCACCAACGGTTCTTCGGGTAGAAATCTTGCCTTTCAATTAATGTCCCATCATTGTTTTTGCTATAAATGATTAATTTATTATAAAATCATGATAATTGCCATATATAGAAATGTCCTACTTGTTTGTCCACGGCAATATAATTTGTAACTGTTTCAATTTGCTTGGAGTCCATTATGCATTGTAACTAAATTAAATTAGAAAATTAGGAAACGGGACGATTGAAACAAACGATAATAGAGTTCAGTTATAAAATAAGTCATAAAAAATGTTATAAAATGTATAAAAATTGTTTTTCTTTTTTATTAAAATTAATTTGAAGTTGGTTTGAAAAACATTTCCACCATAATAGCACTTGCTTCAATTAAGGTAACTGTTTTGCCCGGATCATTAGGAATCACATTTTGCTTCGGCAAACCATCTTCAAATGTCCAACCGCCTCCAAATATTTAATATCGATAGTATATTTAAAATTTGGTTTCAATTGAATAGATTCTCCTAGATTAATTATAAGATGATTCCATATACTTGGCAAATTTTGTACAAATATTAATTTTTGGCTGGCACTGGTTTGGTTGTTGGTTTCTAAAATTTCAATTTTTATCGGTTTCCGATTTTGTCCAATGCCAATTCGTAATCCATGTAAAATCGTACGCTTAGAAAAAGAAAGTATTGTTTTTTTTTGTTTGCAATTTGTTGAAGTGTACGCCATTTGGTTGGCCAGATAAATTCTTCTCTGCCCTTGACTATCGATAACTTAGTTTCACTATCACTAGTTCCGGATACAGTTTCAACTCCAATTGACCTACGATCATTTTTATTAAATAATCCTGGATATTGTGCATAACATTCACGGATATTCTTAGACGGCATTGTGGGAAATCGAATATTCATGATTAGCTTATCCCAACGTTGGCGGCCTTCCGATAACGTTATTTTATGTGTAATACAATATGACGTGATCCATTCGGCTACGGCAGTCAATATTTGATGCTCAGTCACAACTTTTGGGATACGTTCGAATTTCAAGAGTTCCCCTAATGTGTCTGGATGTAGTGACAAAAATTGTTTGTTCCTTAAAAGCAAATCAAACTTTTCAGCTAAAGTGTCTTCCATCAAGTTCCGTGCTATTTGATATTTATTACGAATACAAAACTAGAAGCATTTCATCCGCCATTCTGTGCTGCCTGAACCAGAACTTAAAACTCGGTTTTCCAATTTAATGAATTGATACTTGACAGCCTTTCAAAATGTCGATGAAATTGTCATCGTTGATTTCACACTCATCGGTATACATATATCGGACAAATTCGAAAAAACTCTTATATTTGCAATCGTCAATGGGAATTAATATTATATCGGCGTTTGTACGTTCCAATTGTTGCTAGAAAACTACGCTCCGTTTGATTAACTCAAGGAAATGCGCAAAGATAGTTTTACCCTCGACAACGAAACGGACATCCGAATGAAAGTTGCGATTAAAAAGTTCCTTTGTAATTTCTGACATTGTAAGAATTGGCGAAGAATTTATTTTGAATTCCAATTTTTGGTCATCAGCCATTTTGTCTTACACTTGTATTACTCTGTACGAACATACAATGAATATCGATCGAAGCACTAATCAGAATGTTATGGGCATTCAGATATTTATTAATATTTTACTTACCAATACTTTGACCGGCAACATAAATGTGTAGGTTTAATGTTATGAATGATCATTGATCACAGAAGCCAACGTTTTGTACTAAATATGCGTTGTGTTGTACTCGTGAGATGCCATGAAATGATAAAAAGTCTTTTAGGTTTTGAATGATCGAATATAATCTAATTAATAATTGCTGCGTCATTTATTTTTGCAAAGTGCACACCATTAATTTCAGCTAACTCTATCGACATATAGACCACAGTATTTTTAAAATTCCAAAAATGAAAATTAAGATTAGGTATTCTTTCCTTTTCAACAAAATACCTTAGCGACATTTCGACACTTCCAACGAAATTTTCCGAAATGATTTAACGGTCAAATATTTGGCTAATTCGTTCTACACAAAATTATGAAAATTACCATTCTGACAAAAAACTTCCAAATTGAGCATGGGGGGATTTAATTCCGCCCAAAAAGAAAAGTGGTATAGTTTTAAAAGAAATCCTAAAAATTTGTTTCTAAATCAAAGATCATCAACCAGCTCACTCAAGATTTGGCTCATCCTACGAGGATATATCTGAACGAATTAATGGAACTGAACTTCCTCATCTGGATAAATATAGCAACTTAAAGAGGTTAGAGTAATGAAGAAGATGATGCCATAAGTGTTAAACAAAAGCAAGCTCAAAATGTCCAAAATAATTTTATGGGTATAGCGAAAAGGCATATAAAAGATGGAAGCGGCATTCTTTCACCGCTCCAAGAAAAAGCTGACTATCTCGCTAAAACATTTGCTGCTAACCTGATTCTTCCAAGCCGCTCCCTTGAGATGTTATCAAAGATAACTTAATCTTCGCGCCGCATTAACATTAGGTCTTGTGTTCTAGCTACGGTTCTTGCAAATATCAACGCCAACAAATCAGCTGATCCAGATGGGATCCTCCCAATTGTTTTCAAAAACTGCTGCAACTTACTTTCCAGCCATTAGCTAAACTTTATAAAAGTTACATACGTAATGGCTTACCACTTTTCCTTTTCAATTATGAAAAATGGCAATATGTCCACTTAATTCATAAAAACGCAGCAAATCGGAACCATTTCTTTGTAAATTTAATTTTACTTTTTCAGAGCTTTCATTAATTTATAAAGCAAACATTAGACCCAGATTAGAATACAACTCTCACAGAAAACCCAGCTGCTGAATATACTTAACCGAGTTCAATCACGAGCATATCGATTGATTTCGGATTTTAGTCTCGCCAAATTGGCACGATGAATCCAGGTTAAACAAAATGTAGCAACAACTGGTTTAAATAACTTTGAATAACAATAGCAGACCTCCCTTACAGCAGTGTAAAGGATTCGGTTCTGTACTTAGTACGGCAGATTTACTTTCAACTGGCATTCTCATAAAAATTCTCAATTTTCTTCAAGAAAACTGGAAAATCATTAACATAAATGGTGAATTGGTTAAGTGCATTTCTGACCAAATTAAGTTATTGATTGCCAAATACACGAAGCAGACATCCAAGCCAAACAAAACTGAGTGCATCAATCGCTGAAAGGACTGTGCGGCATTCCTGAGGCCGAAAGTCATCCACGTGAACTCAAACAACTCGAAAGGTGTAGAGATTGCAGTCTTTGGAACATCACAAGGTTAAATAGGAACCTGGTGGTATGCGCGCACCAGATCAATAGTAGAAAAAAAATTCCATTCCTCCAGCTGAAAAGAAACATTTTGAAGATGGTGTACGGGGTATCGATCTGGAATTGTGACATTATTCAGAGCCCGATAGTCACCACAAGGCCTCCACTCTCCATTCTTCTTTGGGACCAAATGGAGCGGGCTTGACCAGGAACTTTAACTCGGTTGACATATACCCTAGGCCAGCATTTTTTCGAAATACGATTTGGCTATAACCTATAAGTAATTTGTCTAGCGCCAATCTGCGAGTTTTTCATGTAACCGCGGTGGCCCGTGCGTCTCCAAACAATGAGTTACGTTGTGCCTGACGGTCGTTAAACCCAAATCTTCCCTGGTAATTTCATCAAACTTGGCAATTAGTTCGATTACACTCGGGTGTATAAGTGACCTATTTATGTGGGATAAAGAAGGCTCTCGGTTTATTGATAACGATCCGACCATAAACAAGGTAGTTAACGGGTCGATTATGCGCTGTGTTTGTATGTCGGCCACTATACGCATGCGTTTTAAAAAGTCCGCGCCAATAATGGGCATAGAGACCTCTGCAACTATGAATTTCCATGTGAAATTTGTTTGCAAGCTGAGATTCAAATTAATCACCTTGGAGCCGTATGCTTTGACGTATGCGTTCCGTGAGACGCGAACAAATTAAATTCGGATCCATTCGCTCCCTTATCTATTAAAAAGTTTTGTTTTGCATTTAGTTCTGTGATTATTAAGCGACTTGAATGCCTAACCTCGTCACATGTTGCTAAATGCGAGAGGGAAATTAATTTTTTGACTGGAAAACAACGCCTTTCTGCATAAATTCCACCTGTCGTTTACAGGACGAGACATATTTTAATGCTTTCTTCCCAAATCGTCTATGGTAGTAACACTCTTGGTCCTCTGACAAAGACTGACGAGATTGGGATCACCGGCGACTGTCATTGGATGAAGATCTGGATGCACGGTGACTTTTGTGGTTATTATTGAACAATGCAGATATTTGCGACATGATTCGCGTCTCAAAACTCGTCAATCTTTACGCTAAATTAAGGCTTTGTTGATTGTTGCGTCACGGTAGAGGAAGATGATACTGAATTAATAAGCAGTTGCGACATCGTCTCAACTACATTATCTGTCCGTTCCGCAAGCACCGACAAGGACACATCATTTTCAAACGGTGTTAATACCATTTGTGCTTGATGGGGTAATCGTTTCATCCATAGCTGACGAATAGAATCGTCATTAAAATTAAAAATTGTGTATGGCGTATTTCCCTTTGGCCGTGTGATTAAACCAGCAAAGGTATCATGCAACCGTGAATCGAGAGCTCCGACGGCATGGGAGTATTTCGTGGCCTCTGAGTGGTCGTCAACACGATCGTATCCCCCATATCATTAATTTGCGCGGAAGTATTTGAATTCTCTGGGGTGAGAGATGTCGCGCCGGTATCCACCCCAGAAACAACACACTGAAAGAGGAAACAACAAATCAAAAAAATAAGAGATAGCAACCAAAAACAACATGTGATTTCGAACATGGCATATATGTATGTATATCTTGGACACGTTAAACGAAAGAAAGGTAGTACCACAGAATAACAGTTATTAATTCTGTGCCTAGACCATCACCTACATGAAATATTGCACTAATTTTATGTATGTTTTATATACAAAATACTTGCCTTTAAAATCAACATTTAGGAAATTATACAAATCAACGTCAAACAGAATTCCTAAATAAATTTATTTTTCGTTGCTTATTTGCAACGTCGCTTTTCGAAATATATTTTTTCCTCAAATCTTACCTCAAATACCTACCATTTTCTTTTCATTGTATTATGTACCTATACTCTCAACTCTAAAGCATGGTAAATTATTAAAATACAAAAAAAAATGTATCCGTGTTTTTGTAGGATTAAACTCGAGACTATTATAGTCTCCACTATTATAGTCCATTACGCTATCACTAAAGAGCCACTAATTTATATGTTGAATGACATTAAAATTTGGTTTGCTTTCCGCTCAACAAATTGATAAACAAAAATCTGTGTCATTGCAATGCGTAAGGGAATAACTCATTTTGCTAGACTTTTGGAGTTCGAGAGTAAAATCTTTTAGGATCTACTTACCTAAGTAGTGATCAAAAAGCTACAAAATATCCAAAACAAGAAAGTTACAAAAAAACAAAACAAGTAGAAAACAGAATATTTTGACATAAAGTTTATTATGTTCAATATTGAGAGAAACTCAAAATTTTCATTTTGCCTATTCTCCAAACAATTTATAAAGAGCATGCTTGTAATGGTTAGATGTTTTACCACGTATAAGATCCCGCAAAGAATCACCGAAATTTAATTCAAACATACTTTTAACATTTATTAAATCGTCACATTGCAAAAGTACCAAACCGATCAACGCACTTGTTCCAGAGTTGAGCGCTTCAAATAAACAGCGTGCAAAATAGGAATATTTATCCTCACTATATTCGACGATCCTCATATATCCCAGCACATCCTCATTTATGAATATCCTCTCAAGATGAATTTCAATTGGCTGGCCCTTTAAATTTTTATATTCCTCAACTATCGATTTTAATTGTATGAAATTGCGTTTCGCGAATATTTCAATAAAAACCGTTATTGTTTCGGTATCATATGGATTAGTTTCCAGAGATAATTGTCGGACTTCCTCTTCGATATTCACTTCAGTATTACCGATTTCATCTCGATTTGATTCGCAAATAGCTAAGAGCAACTCCTTAAGTTGCAATGAAAGTTGGTTGTTGATGTCTTCCTCTAATTCATGTCCATACCTAGTTTCATATAACGATTTTATGTCGTTGATTGTCTGATTCGATAGGGGACATAAAATACTTGCGATTGTATTGTATGTGGAGTTTGTGTTGAAAATATTTAAAATTTCAAAAGCTGTATGCAATTCATCTGTATAAAATTCGATGGGATTCATGACTAGGGCGAGCAAAATTTTTTTAAAATCACCATCATTTCCAAAATCCATTGATTTTATTTGGGCATCTAATGTTGGACCACCTGCTTCGTTAAATTTGGCCACAATTTCCTGGAAATAATTAAACGGTTTAATAACATTATCGAGATCAAAATTAACATAACAATATGTATTTAGGTACTAATATTTACCCTGCTCTGCACCAAATTTGGGACGCACAAAATATTTATCAGACTATCTTTATTAAAATTATTTAAAGCGTCTTGCAATGCAATGACATCAGTTTGTACATCAAAATGTCCATCGGTAGGTTCCATATTTTATAAACCCTAGTTTACAAAACGCGCGATTTACTGAAAATAATTACAAAAAATGTTAGATTAAATAGGAACTAGAAAATTGATCTGACTGACCCCAAGTTTTAATCAATTCTCAAGCCTCGACCTCATAAATAGAAATTTTAAGAACACATTGTGATTCAACAAAAGACTTTACAAATTTTTTAAATTTATGTACATACAAAATACCACCACCAAACATGGCGGTTAAGATGGTTTTATGTCTCATATTTGACTATGACTATGATTAAGCGATAATGATAAGAAAGGTGACACATCATTAAAAAGCAGCCGCCTTAAATCAAAACGATATCGTCTTTAAACTTTCAATATAAATTTTAAGAACACATTGTGGTTCAACAAAAGACTTTACAATTTTTTAAATTTATGTACATACAAAATACCACCACCAAACATGGCGGTTAAGATGGTTTTATGTCTCATATTTGACTATGACTATGATTAAGCGATAATGATAAGAAAGGTGACACATCATTAAAAAGCAGCCGCCTTAAATCAAAACGATATCATGTTTAAACTTTCAATAGAAATTTTAAGAACACATTGTGGTTCAACAAAAGACTTTACAAATTTTTTAAATTTATGTACATACAAAATACCACCACTAAACATGGCGGTTAAGATGGTTTTATGTCTCATATTTGACTATGACTATGATTAAGCGATAATGATAAGAAAGGTGACACATCATTAAAAAGTAGTCGCCTTAAATCAAAACGATATCGTGTTTAAACTCACCGGCTTAAATTATCACTCACTTATTATGTGTACCGAATGAAATTTGTGATTTGTACATGAAGAATTAAAACTAAACGGCAATATATAATCATTATTTTTCTGTACTTGTTCTATTGCATATATTGTACAGTTTTTAAATAATCGTATTCATTCAAACTTTTTGTTCATTTTACGGCGAACATTCACCTTTTCATAATCCCATTTATTATGTATGGATGTGATCTTAAGCCGCATTGGCAAACTGCTTGCCAAACCATATGTTTTTTTGCCAAATTTTTCAACGGCTATGGTAGTAATTGCTCCGTCCAGTTCTTTACCTTTCTTTTTGATGTAATATTGGGGACCTGGAAGTGTCGAGAAATCCATTTTGACGTAGGTCTCGTCGTACATTACGAAACAAGAATCTTTTCTTTCGTTCAACCATTTGTTGTGTTTCTTTGCTCGATCGATCCCTCTATTAAATAATTCAACACTTCTTTTGGGGATTTTTGACTTCTTGTATGTCCGTAGATTATTTCTGGTTTTAGCTCGTTCCACAATCGATTTGGTTGTTTTGGTTTTTCTGGCCAAATCTCGCACATACATCGAGGGATGTTTCGAAATGACTCTTACAATTTTCTGATCCAACATTTTATTTGGAGCACCTGATTTTTCTCCGGATCCGGGCTTGCGTGATACAGAAAGATTGATTTGACATTTTTTTTTACATTTGTTACCGTATTATTGGAAACACCGGCCAATTTACCAATTTTTTTATTGGTATACTCGGGATGATCATTACACAATCTAATTATTAAATCACATTTTTCTCCTTATGATGCGTCCATTTCGAAACAAATAAAACAAATGCCCAATTTGACGTTTATTCGTTTTTTTAAATTGTTTTTCTACAAAATAACGGTACCAGTTTTTTTTTTTGCGTAGTAACCTATGAGATAATATAAATTTGGGAATCACAAATTTCATTCGGTACACATAATACACAAAAAATTATCTTGTCTTTTACACCAAACTAAGGTAGCTGAATTCACTTGATTTTGTTTATCAAAAATTAAACACTTCCGTACGTTGTGATTACTTTAACTTACTAATAACTTCTGATCGACTTTTAAACGAATGTAATATTTTTATACTTTTTTGTGATTTTCGTTTTCTTCAAATCGCGATTATTTTAGTGTTGGTAATGTACTACTACATATTTATAAATTATATACATACAGTGAATTTCTTACGAAAACTTAATTTTGAGGGGATCCCCGAAAACTTAATTTTGAGGGGTTCGAACCTAATTTCTATCGATTCATGTTAAATGTTATCCAAGATTCAAACCAAAACAATAAAGCAATATTACTTACAGTGACGAGTCGAAAATTGACATCTTTCAATATTTTTGATGGTTTATTATGACACACCACGCTTGCTTGATCAACCACTACACAGATCTCTTCTTTCAAATATTAGATAAGTAGATCAATAGATAAATAGATAAATAAATAAAAAAATAGATCAATAGATAAATAAATAGATCTATAGATAAATAGATAGATAAATAGATAAATAAAAAAATAGAAAAATAGATCAATAGATAAATAAATAGATCAATACGTCCCTCTAGTAATGAAACAGCGTATAAGAAAAATAGTGGTTTTAAAATAATTCGCATTTAAATGTTTATTGAAAAAACTTTTTGAAATAAAATCTTTTATTTTATAGAAAACTTAATTTTCTATGAAATAAAACATTTTATTTTAAAATTATTTTTCAAAAAACATTTAAATGCGAATTATTTTAAAACCAGTATTTTTCTTATACACTGTTTCATTACTAGAGGGACGTATTGATCTATTTATTTATCTATTGATCTATTTTTCTATTTTTTTATTTATCTATTTATCTATCTATGTTGGAAATAAGTTTAGCTAAAATTTCCAACTTGACGAATAAAAATTTTTGCTCGTTATGTTGGAAATTCATACAAACCTGCAAGTCAAAAGTAGAAAGTTTTTGCATTGTGAATGCTGTGTGTGTCCGTCATGGTTTCGCTTGTTTTTCACTCGGTTTTTCTTTCTTGCAACTGGAAAACCATAACACAAAAAACACAAGTGATTCCGTCATACACAGCATTCACAATGCAAAAACTTTTTACTTTTGATTTACAGGTTTGTATGAATTTCCAACATAACGAGCAAACATTTTTATTCGTCAAATTGGAAAATCATACAAACCTGGAAGGCAAAAGTAAAAAGTTTTTCTTTTTACTTTTTATTTACAGGTTTGTATGAATTTCCAACTTGACGAATAAAAATTTTTGCTCGTTATGTTGGAAATTCATACAAACCTGTAGTAAAACGGTAAACAGTAAAAAGTTTTTGCATTGTGAATGCTGTGTGTGTCCGTCATAGTTTCGCTTGTTTTTCACTCGGTTTTTCTTTCTTGCAACTGGAAAATCATAATACAAAAAACACAAGTGATTCCGTCATACACAGCATTCACAATGCAAAAACTTTTTACTTTTGATTTACAGGTTTGTATGAATTTCCAACATAACGAGCAAACATTTTTATTCGTCAAATTGGAAAATCATACAAACCTGGAAGGCAAAAGTAAAAAGTTTTTTTTTTTACTTTTTATTTACAGGTTTGTATGAATTTCCAACTTGACGAATAAAAATTTTTGCTCGTTATGTTGGAAATTCATACAAACCTGTAAGTCAAAAGTAAAAAGTTTTTGCATTGTGAATGCTGTGTGTGTCCGTCATAGTTTCGCTTGTTTTTCACTCGGTTTTTCTTTCTTGCAACTGGAAAACCATAACACAAAAAACACAAGTGATTCCGTCATACACAGCATTCACAATGCAAAAACTTTTTACTTTTGATTTACAGGTTTGTATGAATTTCCAACATAACGAGCAAACATTTTTATTCGTCAAATTGGAAAATCATACAAACCTGGAAGGCAAAAGTAAAAAGTTTTTCTTTTTACTTTTTATTTACAGGTTTGTATGAATTTCCAACTTGACGAATAAAAATTTTTGCTCGTTATGTTGGAAATTCATACAAACCTGTAAGTCAAAAGTAAAAAGTTTTTGCATTGTGAATGCTGTGTGTGTCCGTCATAGTTTCGCTTGTTTTTCACTCGGTTTTTCTTTCTTGCAACTGGAAAACCATAACACAAAAAACACAAGTGATTCCGTCATACACAGCATTCACAATGCAAAAACTTTTTACTTTTGATTTACAGGTTTGTATGAATTTCCAACATAACGAGCAAACATTTTTATTCGTCAAATTGGAAAATCATACAAACCTGGAAGGAAGGCAAAAGTAAAAAGTTTTTCTTTTTACTTTTTATTTACAGGTTTGTATGAATTTCCAACTTGACGAATAAAAATTTTTGCTCGTTATGTTGGAAATTCATACAAACCTGTAAGTCAAAAGTAAAAAGTTTTTGCATTGTGAATGCTGTGTGTGTCCGTCATAGTTTCGCTTGTTTTTCACTCGGTTTTTCTTTCTTGCAACTGGAAAACCATAACACAAAAAACACAAGTGATTCCGTCATACACAGCATTCACAATGCAAAAACTTTTTACTTTTGATTTACAGGTTTGTATGAATTTCCAACATAACGAGCAAACATTTTTATTCGTCAAATTGGAAAATCATACAAACCTGGAAGGCAAAAGTAAAAAGTTTTTCTTTTTACTTTTTATTTACAGGTTTGTATGAATTTCCAACTTGACGAATAAAAATTTTTGCTCGTTATGTTGGAAATTCATACAAACCTGTAAGTCAAAAGTAAAAAGTTTTTGCATTGTGAATGCTGTGTGTGTCCGTCATAGTTTCGCTTGTTTTTCACTCGGTTTTTCTTTCTTGCAACTGGAAAACCATAACACAAAAAACACAAGTGATTCCGTCATACACAGCATTCACAATGCAAAAACTTTTTACTTTTGATTTACAGGTTTGTATGAATTTCCATCATAACGAGCAAACATTTTTATTCGTCAAATTGGAAAATCATACAAACCTGGAAGGCAAAAGTAAAAAGTTTTTCTTTTTACTTTTTATTTACAGGTTTGTATGAATTTCCAACTTGACGAATAAAAATTTTTGCTCGTTATGTTGGAAATTCATACAAACCTGTAGTAAAACGGTAAACAGTAAAAAGTTTTTGCATTGTGAATGCTGTGTGTGTCCGTCATAGTTTCGCTTGTTTTTCACTCGATTTTTCTTTCTTGCAACTGGAAAACCATAACACAAAAATACACAAACAATTTGACGATCTTGTAGATTATATTTTTGAATTATTATTTGCGACTATTATTTCTGATTGTACAAAATTGCAAAGGGTTTCGAATAAATTGTGCTTTTGGCAGTTTAATAAAAATTGTTCTTTTTTTATATCCAACAAACTCCCCACTACTGTTGATGAGCTAAATGGTAGGTTGAACTAAACACTTTAATAAAATCTTGGTATGCCCTTTGTTAATTAGGTTTTTGAATTCACCTCTCGGGACAGAGTTCACCATTTTAAAGGCAGTTTGTTCGGTAGGCACTTCGTTCCGTCGTTCCGAGCGAGTGAACGATTCTGTTCTTCTACCTTGTAAAGATGGTGTCTTCCCATGTGTTTTTCACCTTAATCTCAAATTGGTATACATTTTTTGAATTTTGTCTGTTCTTAATCACCCGCTACCCATAATCTGCTGAGAGAGGACCTCACCATAGATCACTAATGTCGAAACAGTGCTTTATTTAATTTATAAATTCTTTTTTATACACAGACAAAAAAAACGTGAGTTGTGCACTTCATTTTCAAACGGTGTGATGTGTGAAGTTATGTGCAAAATACGTAAGTAGTATCAAAAATATGAATTTGTGATAGATGGCGATGGTGAATTGGTGATACTAACCACCAGATCATATCACAAACAATTACACGATTTATCACGTCGAAACAAAAATCTTTTACAAAAACGAAAAACAGAGAATCGAACTTACTTGATTTTAGTTTCCACAGTTTCACTTTTAAACGTGTAACTGTAATGCGAGCTATTCATATAATAAAGAAATTTAGGAACTAACTAACACAACAATTTTTTTTTTTAATTTGATTATGATGCAGGAGGATATTATATATTCGTTAACAAAAACACAAAATAACTTAAAAATAATGAATTTTACCTTGCAAACGGATCATGATGCCAAAATGAGCTGTGTGGTTGGCGTAAATTGCTCATTAGTCGCGAAGTAGGAAAACCGTGCGTATCATTAACATTCATACGATTTGTTAATGCACGTACCTGGAATTAAACGGTAACAAAAAAATAAAAATTATGTGAGGTTAAGTAACCAACAAAAAAAAACACATGGCACATGTTAAATACCTAGGTATGTACAAATAAATACTTACGCGTGACAGTAATGTAGAGAACAAATTTTCTGCGGTTAAAATTTCAAAACCATCCTCATCGTCATCGTCTCCCGAACTGGCCGACTCGTTTGGATCTTGGACGACACGTTTTATTGGACGTGTACTCCTGCAATATACGGTTTAAGATTAAGCAGCCATTTTATATAAATTTTTCTGTATGTGTATACAAACCTTAAACGATGCATTGTATGGAACCGTGGCTCTTCATTATCACTGTCGCGGCCTATTGATGTGTGACGATGTAAACGCGTGAATGGTGATTCTTCATCTAGATTCGTCTCATTCAAAAGTGATCTGGAGGGAAAAGAAAATAAAAATTTAAAATTAGACAAAATCAAATCTCCAATTTAATTAATATGTTTGACGTACCCCATACGACGTGGTCGCCCAATTTTGCTAAAACTACTTCCCGTCGTATTTGTGGTGGTATTCGATTCAGATGGTTCTAGACTACCAGCACGCGGTGTTATATATCCACCACCTTCGACCGCAATTGGAATTATAAATTCGCGAGGACTCTTTTTAATCGGTTGCGTAGTCGATGACGATGATGCAAGCGTTGCCGTTGAACTGAGTGTCGGCGTTGTGATTGTAGTCTCAGTATCCGATTCATTTGTCGATTGACGTGATAATGAACCTTGTCTGAATACGGGTACTACCGGTTGCTGTATACGTGGAGGCCGTTGTATTGGAATTATGATCTCCTTTTGTTGTGGCTCCAAACTAGTTGCTCGTTGATTTATGCCCGTAACTATTGGACTGTAAGGATGTTCGCGTATTGGCGCACTACGCAAATCAGGAACTTGGTGTTGCATTTCTGTTGAGAAACGCATTCCTCGTTCTGTCGTTGGTTTTGTCTCAATTTCTAATTTAACATCGGGTTTGGCCGGTTTTCGCCGCGGCAATGTGGCCGATTTTAATGTGATTTCGGCGCGACTAGTTTTCGGAGTGTCATCAAATTCGGGATTCTCGTCCACCGTCGACACAGCAATCGCTAAAAAAAATAGCAACACAAAAATAAATGAATCCATTTACCCAAATTACAATGCATCATCTATTATTACGTCGATGAAGTCCTGTCAATGGATCTTGGCTGTATAATCTTTGTTCCGTCTTTAGATAAATAAATAGAAAAATAGATAGATAAATCACAATTCTGTGGTAGTACATACTTACAATTTTAAATTTCGTAATGCTATAATTGATGTATTACTGCTGCCACGAGCTGCTCTGTTGATACCCGGCTGCAAAGCTGAGATGAGTATTGGAATTCGGCAGATGACGTAGTTCGCTTGGTTATCGGGTGGTAGATTGTTTCTTAGAGGTATTGTTGCTAGCTGGCTCTTCGTTGGCCTGACAAAAATATATATTCCTACAACTTTGTCTGCCGTACTCTGCCTTTTCTTATGGCTAGCCCGAACGTCCTGGTGTCTACTAGAACTAAGCAGCGACTAATTGCAAAAGCATTTCTAATTGGTTAATGCTGCCCCGGTTCGGTTTTAGGTATTACGCACCAGCACGATCACGTCGGGGTCACCACTTTTTAGCGTGCTCGAGGATAGCACGTTGGTACTATCTCTACAATTGGGCTGGTCCCCTAGCATGGACACACAATTTATAAATTTATTTTACACACTGCTTACAATTATTCGTTTAATTTGTAACACATAGTTTCTATTGTTATATACACTAATTAAACAATCAAGCTTTAAAATTTAACAATTAACATCTAATATTTGATATTTGTACAATTATAATTTACAAAATACACTTTAATTATGATGAGATCTTTTGCTTTCCTCATTAACTTATTAGCAACGATAGAAAGTCCTTCACATAACGAACTATATTCTCTTCAACGGATTTTTTTCGCGATTGTGAAATATTTTTATTTTTTATTTTTTTTAGTCACCAGCGCCACGCACTCATTGATTTGCTTGTTGATCAACAAAAAAACAAATCAATAATTATAATGAATTTGAATAAAGAAATTTATTTTGTGGTTGGTTTGTTTCAATCAATTTATATTCATCAATAATATTTTGTAGTGGTATTGCCTGCAATCAACAGTATTATTTTAACGGAAAAAATAACGAACTAAAATTTGAATTCAGTTTTATTTGAATTTTTTTGTTTCTGCTTTTTCGATTGTTTCATTATTTTATCATAGCTCATTATTTGTTTGAGCAGTTTAGAAGTCAAAGTGCAATAAAAAACATTTTACCTACAATTTATCGTTTCTATATACGTTAAAAGTGCAAAATTAATTATATACAACGTTGTATTTATCACAAATGTGGTTACATTAGTAAGTAAATATAATATTAATGAGTAATGGGCTCGATTCAATGTAAATCTTCTATTTATCTTTTCTTCTATTCTGCTATTATTTTTATGAGAACTAGATGCAATTTTCAAACAATCCATAAGTTTGTGTGGACTGTTTTTTGAATGGTATCGAGTTTTCCTTGAAATAATAGAAGAATAGAAGAAAAGAAAAATAGAAGATTTGCATTGAATCGGGCCCAATATCTGATTTACATTTAATCTTTTGGCTTTCACAAAAGCATACACGCTAAATAAATATAATACCGATTTCGGTGGTTCATACCTATATCAATAGGCGTTGAGACCTGTAATCGTCATGCCAACAGTCATTTGGATCGCTCGTACATTTCTACACATTTCGCAGAAAATTCAATTTTATTGAAAATCAACTGTCCTATAGCCCACAAATTCAGAGCCAGAAAAATCGAAAATCTGCAATTGTGCTCCGATTTCGATGGTTGAAACCTCTATCAATAGGCGTTGAGACCTGCAATCGTCATGCCAACAGTCATTTGGATCGCTCGTACATTTCTACACATTTCGCAGAAAATTCAATTTTATTGAAAATCAACTGTCCTATAGCCCACAAATTCAGAGCCAGAAAAATCGAAAATCTGCAATTGTGCTCCGATTTCGATGGTTGATACCTCTATCAATAGGCGTTAAGACCTTTAATCGTCAAGCCAACGGTCATTTGGATCGCTCGCACATTTCTACACATTTCGCAGAAAATTCAATTTTATTGAAAATCAACTGAACTATAGCCCACAAATTCAGAGCCAGAAAAGTTGAAAATCTGCAATTGTGCTCCGATTTCGATGGTTGATACCTCTATCAATAGGCGTTGAGACCTGTAATCGTCATGCGAATGATCATTTGGATCGCTCGCACATTTCTACACATTTCGCAGAAAATTCAATTTTATTGAAAATCAACTGAACTATAGCCCACAAATTCAGAGCAAGAAAAATCGAAAATCTGCAATTGTGCTCCGATTTCGATGGTTGATACCTCTATCATTAGGCGTTGAGACCTGTAATCGTCATGCGAATGATCATTTGGATCGCTCGCACATTTCTACACATTTCGCAGAAAACTCAATTTTATTGAAAATCATCTGAACTATAGCCCACGAATTCCGAGCCAGAAAAATCGAAAATCTGCAATTGTGCTCCGATTTCGATGGTTGATACCTCTATCAATAGGCGTTGAGACCTGTAATCGTCATACAAACGTTCATTTGGATCACTCGCACATTTCTACACATTTCGCAGAAAATTCCGTATTTGCCGGCCGAATTCGCATTTTACAACATTTATTGTTAACTTGTATTGTTCCACTCGCCCAAAAACGATTCGCAAGTTCCTGGTGCTCTTCGGGCGTTGTCGAGGCGATGCACAAATCGTCGATATACGCAAACACAAACTCTAGGTCGCGGCAAACTTCGTGAATTAATCGCTGGAAAGTTTGTGCCGCGTTGTGTAGACCAAACGTCATAAATTTAAACTCACAGAGTCCAAACGGCATCGTAATAGCCGTTTTTTTAATGTCCTCTTCAGCGACTGGAACCTGATGGAAAGCCTTTTGCAAGTCGATCTTTGAAAATATGGTCTTTGATTGCAAATTGCTAACAAATGGGGTAGCGATCCGGAACTGTGATGGCGTTTAAAGCGTGATAATCACCGTATGGCCGCCATGATACATCGGGCTTCTTCACCATGTGAAGCGGGCTCGCCCAACTACTGCTTGATGGTCGACCAATTCCGAATTTTATCAATAATTCGAATTCCTTTCGTGCTTTTTCGAGTTTCTCGGGCTCTAATCTTCGAGGCCGAGCATATACAGGATGACCTGTCGTGATAATTCGATGCACAATAGCGATAGAAATTTTGCTTGCTTGAACTCTTCTAGCAGACCAGCGTAATTCGAACCCAACTATGGTACGTTTTGTATTCGGTCGTCTCGTCGACGGTGATGCGCATACAATTTGAATTCAGGCCAGTCAGCGGGTCGATTATTTTTTTCTATTTAAATCGATTAACAACCGTAGTTTGTAATGAAATCTGCACCGATGATTGGGGTTGTTACGTCTGCGATTAAAAACGTCCACATGAAGTCACGTCGTAATCTGAGGTTTACCTTCAGTGTGGTAGTTCCAAATGTTTTGATTTCGGTGCCGTTTGCTGTGAACAATTTAATTTCCGATGGTTTACAATAGCCTGCTGACTGACTGCGTGGCATGACTGATACGTCGGCACCTGTATCAATCAAAAATCATATGTTCGTAGCATTGTCATAAATTTTCAGTCGATTAATGAATTTGGATTTAGGCTGTTCGTTACCTAAATCCAATGCATGCTGTTGGCTTCATTTACTATTTGACTTTACGGCTTCCGTGACGTCATACAGGCACGGCTTGCGGCAACAGATTGCTCGAGTACCAAACTTCCAATGGTACCAACAATTTGGATGCTCCGAACGGGAATTGGAACGCGCACGTGGTCTACTAGCGTTCGCTGAATTACTGCGACCACGGAATTTGTCGAATTTTCGTTTAAGTTGAGCCATTTGAATAGACAGCTTTTGTAGCACATTGATTTCTGTCGATGCTGCCGGAGTAAATTCCGAATTACGTAGACGAATTGATTCAACCAATGCGTCGGCTGATATGAGTCGATCCCTGATTGGTGAACTTTTCATTTTAATAACTGCAGCGTGCGCCATTTCGGGAAGTCGCGCGGCCCAGAGGTCGATGAGTGCAGTTTCCGTTAACGAATCGGATGCCAAATGCTTTAATTTTTGATATAACTGCGTCGGTTTTGCATCGCCAAGTTGTACGTCGTTAATCGCTTCTCGGAATCTTTTTTGCCTTTATGTGCTCGTACTTTCTTTTTTCTGGAACTTCACTGATTTCCGTTTGGAGGGTTCTCAGATCGCTGAGCGGAATTTGTGCCATTACCGAATAATATTTTTTATTATCAGTGATAACGTTGCTGTTAAATCAGTTGCAGTTAAATCACGTCTGGGTAAACACTTTTGGGATTAAAACAATATTTAGTTTAGTTCGATGTATTTTATTTTAATCTCCAAAAAATTGTATCTAATGCGCTTTTCTTGTCCGTGTCTTTTACTAAATTTTTTAAACTTATTTTTTTTTACATGGCGTTCCTTGTTTTTTTTTTTTGTTGATATTTTTACTGCGTAGATTGCTCAATTTTTTGATAATTTTTAATTGTTCCGGCTAGCGTATACTAGCTACAAAGGTGTGCGGCTAGTTAAAGGTTCCCAAAAAGTTCTTAAACAATTTTTAGTTAAGGAAACCACGGCTTGTTATAACGGAAAGACAGGATAATCTCATGTCGTCGTCTAAGGACTAGAGTACGCTAACCACCAAATTGCCATTTTTCGAGTTTTGATGGTTTCTGAGGTTTTAAACCATCCTGGGGGTAGATCTATAAATGGTGAACTCTTCATAGTAGAAATTGATCTGCGTTCAGTTTTTTTTATCTAGATCAGTTTTTTGAATCAGATTATTGAAATTTACTGTCTAAATTTAGAAATTTTTGGAGGAAATTTATGTTATTAGTGGACACCGCAAAAAGCATGATGTAGTTCAATAAATTAAAATATAAAATTTAGAGAAATTATTTTTCCAAATATTTATTTTGAATAAGTTTCATAAATTTGTAATTACATTAATCTTTATTTAACTGGTTTGAAAATCAATTCCACCATATTGGCACTGTAATCAATTATGTTCACAGTTTTGCCCGGGTCATTGATGAGAGCTTCTGCATCTTCGGTTAGGCAATGAACTTTCAAATTTCCAGCCACTTCCAAAAATTGAATTTTAATGGTATATTTAAAATTTGGTTTCAAATATAATGAATCTCCAAGATTAATTATAAGATGGGTCCACTTAACAGGAGCTTTATGTACAAATATTATTTTTTGGCTGACATTGGTTTTATCGTCGGTTTCCGAAATTTCAAATTCTATTGGTTTGCGTTTTTCTTCAATTCCGATTCGTAATCCAATCAAAAGAGTATCCTCAGAAACCGAAAATATCGTGTTGTTGTCTAAACCCTGGTGGTATGGCTGTAGTTCGGTCGGATATGAAAATTTTTCTCTGGCATCGGAGATCCATAAATCAGTTGCACTGCCTTTACCACCAAATACAGTTTGCCTAATAATAGACGAACAATCGGCTGCACTAAGAATTTCTGGAAATGTCTTGTAACAATCTCCAAGCTCCACAGTTGACATCGTAGGAAACCGTATTTTTCTGATTAATTTATCCAAACGTTGGCGACCTTCAGGTAATGTTATTTGATGCGTATTGCAATACGATTTTAACCAATCTGCAACGCCTGAGAATATTTGATATTCAGATACGTCTTCTGAGACATATTGGAATTTCAAAAGCTCGTCTACAACGCTTGGATGAAGTGTTAAAAAAAATTTGTGCGCCAAAAGCCATTCATCAAACTGTAAGGCTATAACATCTTTCGTAAAGTTCCTTGCTATTTCATAATTATTAAGAATGCAATACTCAAAACACTTAAAAAGCCACTCTGTTGAGGCGGAACTAGAAGTAAACACTTCATTTTCTAATTTAAACAATTTATATTTCGTAGCCAGATTCAAAATGTCGATGAAATTTTCATCGTCGATTGTGCACTCATCCGTGTAGATATATCGAACAAATTCGAGAACGCTCTCGTATTTGCAATCATCGATGGGAATCAATTTTGTATTTCCCATTGGATATTCCAGTTGTTGTTCGAAAATGACGCTTCGTTTTATTAGCTCGAGGGAATGTGCATAAATAGTTTTACCCTCGACAATAAATTGGACATCTGAATGAAAGTTGCGATTAAAAAGTCGCTTTGTTATATCCGACATTGTAATATGTGGCGAAGAATTTATGGATTCCATTTTTTGAACATCGGCCATTATTTGCAACACTTGTAATACGCTGCAATTTTATTATTTTATCAAAATTGATCAAAATCAAAAAAAAAACTTCTTTTGGACGCTTGACGTTTATTTTGTTTATTGTTGTGATCTGAATCTGATCACTGATAATCTCTGCTCTGTGGTCTGTATGTAGAGAACCTTGTGGTGAATTGGTGGAATGTGATCAATTCGCAACACAAATGAGTGAGTTTAATGTTCTAATCACTCATATGTTTTTGATTATGCATGATGGCGCGAATAGCACGGAATTTGTAGCTGTATTGCTTTGATAAAACAGTTGTTTATCAAAACCAATAACCATCAACACGTCACAAATGTGACATTTGTGGAATGAGGCGTTGGTGGAATAAGTCATTTGTGTTTATAATAAATTGTTCAAAGTTGTGTTGTATAAAAATTGTTTTTGTTTTATATAATGCCATTATTGTTGTGTTGTGAAATTTGTAAATCAACCTGATGATTATGAGAGACAGGTTAAGATCTTGTAGCAGGAAGATGAAATGCTGAGGTCTTGTGCTTTTCAATTCAATGATTGCGTTGGATAGGAGGAAAGTTGTTTCACTACGCAAATTAGAGCAAATGGCGGAGGAGACTCGATGGTATTCAGTTTTAAACATATCGTGTTGCGAACAGAGTAAATAAAGTTCTGCCGAAATTACATAACGACAGAAGAATGCCATGTTAGGCATGCCTGTTGTCAGGCTATTTGTGGTTTAGAATATCAACATTTAAAAACTATTGTTGGGAGGCAATTGATTTGGACTGAAAATCAGAAACGTGAGTTTAATAAATAATACCTAATAGAAAATTTTGAGAAATATTTATTTGAATAAGTTTGTAATTTATTAATGTTGAATTGTTTTGAAAATCATTTCCACTATATTATCACTAGCTCGATGTATGTTCACTGTGTCGTCTGAATCATTCAAGATAACGTCTCCAAAGTCTGTTAGGCAATGAACTTTCAAATTTCCAACCACCTCTAAATATTTAATCCTGACCATGTATTTAAAATTTGGTTTCAAATGTAATGAATCTCCAAGATTAATTAAAAGTTGGTTCCACTTATCAGGAGCATTTTGTACAAATTTTAGTTTTTGAACTGGTCGTTCATTGGTTTCATCGGCAGTTTCTGAAATTTCAATTTCTACTGGTTTCCGTTTTTGTTCAATGCCAATTCGTAATCCAAGAAAAATTGTGTCCCTCGAAACAGAAATTACCGTATCAAATTCGGCATTCTGTGGAAAAGTGCTATAGTCGGTCGGCCACGCAAATTCTTCTCTTGCTTCGGAGATCCATAAATCATTTTCACCGTCATTGTCATCAAATACAGTATCCTTAACAATTGAAGTACAATCGCTGGCACTAAGAATTTCTGGATATCTTTTATGACATTCACCAAGTTCCACATTCGACATTGTAGGAAATCGTATTTTCCTGAATATTTTATCCCAACGTTGGCGGCCTTCAGATAATGTTATTTGATGCATATTGCAGTATGCTGTGATCCATTTGGCTACGGCAGTGAATATTTGCATTTCAGTTACATCTTTTGGAACATAGTCGAATTTCAAAAGCTCATCTAGGGCATCTGGATGAAGTGACAAAAATTGTTTGCTCGTTAAAAGCCATTCAAATCTTTCAGTTAAAGCCTCTTTCAAGAAGTTCCTTGCTAATTCATATTTAGTAAGAACACAAAGCTCAAAACACTTCAATCGCCATATTAAGGTGGGTGAACCAACACTAAACACTTGACTTTCCAATTTAAACAATTTATATTTAATAGCCAGCTTCAAAATATCGATAAAATTGTCATCGTTGATTGTGCACTCATCGGTGTAGATGTATCGAATAAATTCGAAAAAGCTCTCATATTTGTAGTTATCAATGTGAATCACTTTTTTATTGCCCATTGAATCTTCTAGTTGTTGCTCGAAAACCACGCTCCGTTTTATTAGTTCGAGCGAATGGGCGTATATGATTTTACCTTCGACAATAAACTGGATATCTGAATGAAAGTTGAAATTAAAAAGTCGCTTTGTTATTTCTGACATTGTAAGCGGCGAAGAATTTATTTTGAATTCCATTTTTTGAACTTCAACCATTTTAGCACTTATAGTTACTTGAATAATGAATAATCAATAATACACCAAACTCATCAAAACTTGATCATAAATAAAAAAAATTATCGGTGTGCTCGCTCGCTTGATCCTTGATGTTTGTTTATTTGCATCATGTGCATACACCCAATAAGCAAATTGTCGCAATGCTATTTTTCCATCTACTTTCCGTACTCCGAATTTAACAAAAACCAACACATTTTTTTTTCGATTAATTAATTTTTGGTCCCATAAATTCGGTAATCAAAATAAAAAACAAAAGCGTATTTTGTTGAGAAAAATTTAATTCGAATTATTTTGGAATTATTATTTTTTTAAGAAAATAAGCCACGATTTATTTATTCGATTTAATTTTTGTATTCTATGTTGGTACTTCTCCTGTTTTTCATTCAAATGGTTACATATTTTTTTGTTCCGAGCTCGAATTAAATAACTCAAATTTTTAATTCGAATTATTTAACTCCTGTCACGTGCAATTGTTGTTGTAAATTTCTCAACAAAATGCATTATGTACATGAAAATTTACTATCCACGTTCGGAAAAGGATTAACAAATTTCTGAATGTGCTAAATGTAGAGTTTGTGAACGTACTCCACACGTCACGTTGTTGCCGAATTACATCTTGTATGTTGGTAGGTTGGGTATACTTGTATTATTTTTCTGTCAAATATTTGCGTATTTTTTGTTCGAGCTTTAATTATATTAATTTTACAAAACTATTAAATACTAAAATAAAATTTGGAACAGCTATAGCAGAGCATACCATTTTTCGCGCATGCGCAATTTTTGCAAACGCCATTTTTTAAAATGTGGAATTAAGGTAAACTACATTTTGGATTAAGTCTTGACTAAAAAAATCACTTACTATTTGACAGCAAATACCTTATTTAGTTTGAGTCTTGGGTTTAAAACACTTATTTTGGGATGTGTATTTACTAAAATAATTTAATTTAATTATAATTATAATATATAATTTCCACTTACTGTTGTATACATTTGAAGATCACCCGCACGTTCAAATTTGTGCTATAGGTCCATATATGTATATAACCCAAAATGAATATTTCTGATAATATATGGCTCTTGAGAACATTGAGTGCCAATGAATGTCTCGTATGATTTCGACTCGACATAATTTCCACTTACTGTTGTATACATTTGAAGATCACCCGCACGTTCAAATTTGTGCTATAGGTCCATATATGTATATAACCCAAAATGAATATTTCTGATAATATATGGCTCTTGAGAACATTGAGTGCCAATGAATGTCTCGTATGATTTCGACTCGACATAATTTCCACTTACTGTTGTATACATTTGAAGATCACCCGCACGTTCAAATTTGTGCTATAGGTCCATATATGTATATAACCCAAAATGAATATTTCTGATAATATATGGCTCTTGAGAACATTGAGTGCCAATGAATGTCTCGTATGATTTCGACTCGACATAATTTCCACTTACTGTTGTATACATTTGAAGATCACCCGCACGTTCAAATTTGTGCTATAGGTCCATATATGTATATAACCCAAAATGAATATTTCTGATAATATATGGCTCTTGAGAACATTGAGTGCCAATGAATGTCTCGTATGATTTCGACTCGACATAATTTCCACTTACTGTTGTATACATTTGAAGATCACCCGCACGTTCAAATTTGTGCTATAGGTACATATATGTATATAACCCAAAATGAATATTTCTGATAATATATGGCTCTTGAGAACATTGAGTGCCAATGAATGTCTCGTATGATTTCGACTCGACATAATCTCCACTTACTGTTGTATACATTTGAAGATCACCCGCACGTTCAAATTTGTGCTATAGGTACATATATGTATATAACCCAAAATGAATATTTCTGATAATATATGGCTCTTGAGAACATTGAGTGCCAATGAATGTCTCATATGATTTCGACTCGACATAATTTCCACTTACTGTTGTATACATTTGAAGATCACCCGCACGTTCAAATTTGTGCTATAGGTCCATATATGTATATAACCCAAAATGAATATTTCTGATAATATATGGCTCTTGAGAACATTGAGTGCCAATGAATGTCTCGTATGATTTCGACTCGACATAATCTCCACTTACTGTTGTATACATTTGAAGATCACCCGCACGTTCAAATTTGTGCTATAGGTCCATATATGTATATAACCCAAAATGAATATTTCTGATAATATATGGCTCTTGAGAACATTGAGTGCCAATGAATGTCTCGTATGATTTCGACTCGACATAATCTCCACTTACTGTTGTATACATTTGAAGATCACCCGCACGTTCAAATTTGTGCTATAGGTCCATATATGTATATAACCCAAAATGAATATTTCTGATAATATATGGCTCTTGAGAACATTGAGTGCCAATGAATGTCTCGTATGATTTCGACTCGACATAATTTCCACTTACTGTTGTATACATTTGAAGATCACCCGCACGTTCAAATTTGTGCTATAGGTCCATATATGTATATAACCCAAAATGAATATTTCTGATAATATATGGCTCTTGAGAACATTGAGTGCCAATGAATGTCTCATATGATTTCGACTCGACATAATTTCCACTTACTGTTGTATACATTTGAAGATCACCCGCACGTTCAAATTTGTGCTATAGGTCCATATATGTATATAACCCAAAATGAATATTTCTGATAATATATGGCTCTTGAGAACATTGAGTGCCAATGAATGTCTCGTATGATTTCGACTCGACATAATTTCCACTTACTGTTGTATACATTTGAAGATCACCCGCACGTTCAAATTTGTGCTATAGGTCCATATATGTATATAACCCAAAATGAATATTTCTGATAATATATGGCTCTTGAGAACATTGAGTGCCAATGAATGTCTCATATGATTTCGACTCGACATAATTTCCACTTACTGTTGTATACATTTGAAGATCACCCGCACGTTCAAATTTGTGCTATAGGTCCATATATGTATATAACCCAAAATGAATATTTCTGATAATATATGGCTCTTGAGAACATTGAGTGCCAATGAATGTCTCGTATGATTTCAACTCGACATAATTTCTACTTACTGTTGTAGACATTTGAAGATCACCCGCACGTTCAAATTTGTGCTATAGGTCCATATATGTATATAACCCAAAATGAATATTTCTGATAATATATGGCTCTTGAGAAAATTGAGTGCCAATAAATGTCTCGTATGATTTCGACTCGACATAATTTCCACTTACTGTTGTATACATTTGAAGATCACCCGCACGTTCAAATTTGTGCTATAGGTCCATATATGTATATAACCCAAAATGAATATTTCTGATAATATATGGCTCTTGAGAACATTGAGTGCCAATGAATGTCTCGTATGATTTCGACTCGACATAATCTCCACTTACTGTTGTATACATTTGAAGATCACCCGCACGTTCAAATTTGTGCTATAGGTACATATATGTATATAACCCAAAATGAATATTTCTGATAATATATGGCTCTTGAGAACATTGAGTGCCAATGAATGTCTCGTATGATTTCGACTCGACATAATTTCCACTTACTGTTGTATACATTTGAAGATCACCCGCACGTTCAAATTTGTGCTATAGGTCCATATATGTATATAACCCAAAATGAATATTTCTGATAATATATGGCTCTTGAGAACATTGAGTGCCAATGAATGTCTCGTATGATTTCGACTCGACATAATCTCCACTTACTGTTGTATACATTTGAAGATCACCCGCACGTTCAAATTTGTGCTATAGGTCCATATATGTATATAACCCAAAATGAATATTTCTGATAATATATGGCTCTTGAGAAAATTGAGTGCCAATGAATGTCTCGTATGATTTCGACTCGACATAATTTCCACTTACTGTTGTATACATTTGAAGATCACCCGCACGTTCAAATTTGTGCTATAGGTCCATATATGTATATAACCCAAAATGAATATTTCTGATAATATATGGCTCTTGAGAACATTGAGTGCCAATGAATGTCTCGTATGATTTCGACTCGACATAATTTCCACTTACTGTTGTATACATTTGAAGATCACCCGCACGTTCAAATTTGTGCTATAGGTCCATATATGTATATAACCCAAAATGAATATTTCTGATAATATATGGCTCTTGAGAACATTGAGTGCCAATGAATGTCTCGTATGATTTCGACTCGACATAATTTCCACTTACTGTTGTATACATTTGAAGATCACCCGCACGTTCAAATTTGTGCTATAGGTCCATATATGTATATAACCCAAAATGAATATTTCTGATAATATATGGCTCTTGAGAACATTGAGTGCCAATGAATGTCTCGTATGATTTCGACTCGACATAATTTCCACTTACTGTTGTATACATTTGAAGATCACCCGCACGTTCAAATTTGTGCTATAGGTACATATATGTATATAACCCAAAATGAATATTTCTGATAATATATGGCTCTTGAGAACATTGAGTGCCAATGAATGTCTCGTATGATTTCGACTCGACATAATCTCCACTTACTGTTGTATACATTTGAAGATCACCCGCACGTTCAAATTTGTGCTATAGGTACATATATGTATATAACCCAAAATGAATATTTCTGATAATATATGGCTCTTGAGAACATTGAGTGCCAATGAATGTCTCATATGATTTCGACTCGACATAATTTCCACTTACTGTTGTATACATTTGAAGATCACCCGCACGTTCAAATTTGTGCTATAGGTCCATATATGTATATAACCCAAAATGAATATTTCTGATAATATATGGCTCTTGAGAACATTGAGTGCCAATGAATGTCTCATATGATTTCGACTCGACATAATTTCCACTTACTGTTGTATACATTTGAAGATCACCCGCACGTTCAAATTTGTGCTATAGGTCCATATATGTATATAACCCAAAATGAATATTTCTGATAATATATGGCTCTTGAGAACATTGAGTGCCAATGAATGTCTCGTATGATTTCAACTCGACATAATTTCTACTTACTGTTGTATACATTTGAAGATCACCCGCACGTTCAAATTTGTGCTATAGGTCCATATATGTATATAACCCAAAATGAATATTTCTGATAATATATGGCTCTTGAGAACATTGAGTGCCAATGAATGTCTCATATGATTTCGACTCGACATAATTTCCACTTACTGTTGTATACATTTGAAGATCACCCGCACGTTCAAATTTGTGCTATAGGTCCATATATGTATATAACCCAAAATGAATATTTCTGATAATATATGGCTCTTGAGAACATTGAGTGCCAATGAATGTCTCGTATGATTTCGACTCGACATAATTTCCACTTACTGTTGTATACATTTGAAGATCACCCGCACGTTCAAATTTGTGCTATAGGTCCATATATGTATATAACCCAAAATGAATATTTCTGATAATATATGGCTCTTGAGAACATTGAGTGCCAATGAATGTCTCATATGATTTCGACTCGACATAATTTCCACTTACTGTTGTATACATTTGAAGATCACCCGCACGTTCAAATTTGTGCTATAGGTCCATATATGTATATAACCCAAAATGAATATTTCTGATAATATATGGCTCTTGAGAACATTGAGTGCCAATGAATGTCTCGTATGATTTCAACTCGACATAATTTCTACTTACTGTTGTAGACATTTGAAGATCACCCGCACGTTCAAATTTGTGCTATAGGTCCATATATGTATATAACCCAAAATGAATATTTCTGATAATATATGGCTCTTGAGAAAATTGAGTGCCAATAAATGTCTCGTATGATTTCGACTCGACATAATTTCCACTTACTGTTGTATACATTTGAAGATCACCCGCACGTTCAAATTTGTGCTATAGGTCCATATATGTATATAACCCAAAATGAATATTTCTGATAATATATGGCTCTTGAGAACATTGAGTGCCAATGAATGTCTCGTATGATTTCGACTCGACATAATTTCCACTTACTGTTGTATACATTTGAAGATCACCCGCACGTTCAAATTTGTGCTATAGGTCCATATATGTATATAACCCAAAATGAATATTTCTGATAATATATGGCTCTTGAGAACATTGAGTGCCAATGAATGTCTCGTATGATTTCGACTCGACATAATTTCCACTTACTGTTGTATACATTTGAAGATCACCCGCACGTTCAAATTTGTGCTATAGGTCCATATATGTATATAACCCAAAATGAATATTTCTGATAATATATGGCTCTTGAGAACATTGAGTGCCAATGAATGTCTCGTATGATTTCAACTCGACATAATTTCTACTTACTGTTGTATACATTTGAAGATCACCCGCACGTTCAAATTTGTGCTATAGGTCCATATATGTATATAACCCAAAATGAATATTTCTGATAATATATGGCTCTTGAGAACATTGAGTGCCAATGAATGTCTCGTATGATTTCGACTCGACATAATTTCCACTTACTGTTGTATACATTTGAAGATCACCCGCACGTTCAAATTTGTGCTATAGGTCCATATATGTATATAACCCAAAATGAATATTTCTGATAATATATGGCTCTTGAGAACATTGAGTGCCAATGAATGTCTCGTATGATTTCGACTCGACATAATCTCCACTTACTGTTGTATACATTTGAAGATCACCCGCACGTTCAAATTTGTGCTATAGGTACATATATGTATATAACCCAAAATGAATATTTCTGATAATATATGGCTCTTGAGAACATTGAGTGCCAATGAATGTCTCGTATGATTTCGACTCGACATAATTTCCACTTACTGTTGTATACATTTGAAGATCACCCGCACGTTCAAATTTGTGCTATAGGTACATATATGTATATAACCCAAAATGAATATTTCTGATAATATATGGCTCTTGAGAACATTGAGTGCCAATGAATGTCTCGTATGATTTCGACTCGACATAATCTCCACTTACTGTTGTATACATTTGAAGATCACCCGCACGTTCAAATTTGTGCTATAGGTCCATATATGTATATAACCCAAAATGAATATTTCTGATAATATATGGCTCTTGAGAAAATTGAGTGCCAATGAATGTCTCGTATGATTTCGACTCGACATAATTTCCACTTACTGTTGTATACATTTGAAGATCACCCGCACGTTCAAATTTGTGCTATAGGTCCATATATGTATATAACCCAAAATGAATATTTCTGATAATATATGGCTCTTGAGAACATTGAGTGCCAATGAATGTCTCGTATGATTTCGACTCGACATAATTTCCACTTACTGTTGTATACATTTGAAGATCACCCGCACGTTCAAATTTGTGCTATAGGTCCATATATGTATATAACCCAAAATGAATATTTCTGATAATATATGGCTCTTGAGAACATTGAGTGCCAATGAATGTCTCGTATGATTTCGACTCGACATAATTTCCACTTACTGTTGTATACATTTGAAGATCACCCGCACGTTCAAATTTGTGCTATAGGTCCATATATGTATATAACCCAAAATGAATATTTCTGATAATATATGGCTCTTGAGAACATTGAGTGCCAATGAATGTCTCGTATGATTTCGACTCGACATAATTTCCACTTACTGTTGTATACATTTGAAGATCACCCGCACGTTCAAATTTGTGCTATAGGTACATATATGTATATAACCCAAAATGAATATTTCTGATAATATATGGCTCTTGAGAACATTGAGTGCCAATGAATGTCTCATATGATTTCGACTCGACATAATTTCCACTTACTGTTGTATACATTTGAAGATCACCCGCACGTTCAAATTTGTGCTATAGGTCCATATATGTATATAACCCAAAATGAATATTTCTGATAATATATGGCTCTTGAGAACATTGAGTGCCAATGAATGTCTCGTATGATTTCGACTCGACATAATCTCCACTTACTGTTGTATACATTTGAAGATCACCCGCACGTTCAAATTTGTGCTATAGGTCCATATATGTATATAACCCAAAATGAATATTTCTGATAATATATGGCTCTTGAGAACATTGAGTGCCAATGAATGTCTCGTATGATTTCGACTCGACATAATCTCCACTTACTGTTGTATACATTTGAAGATCACCCGCACGTTCAAATTTGTGCTATAGGTCCATATATGTATATAACCCAAAATGAATATTTCTGATAATATATGGCTCTTGAGAACATTGAGTGCCAATGAATGTCTCGTATGATTTCGACTCGACATAATTTCCACTTACTGTTGTATACATTTGAAGATCACCCGCACGTTCAAATTTGTGCTATAGGTCCATATATGTATATAACCCAAAATGAATATTTCTGATAATATATGGCTCTTGAGAACATTGAGTGCCAATGAATGTCTCATATGATTTCGACTCGACATAATTTCCACTTACTGTTGTATACATTTGAAGATCACCCGCACGTTCAAATTTGTGCTATAGGTCCATATATGTATATAACCCAAAATGAATATTTCTGATAATATATGGCTCTTGAGAACATTGAGTGCCAATGAATGTCTCGTATGATTTCGACTCGACATAATTTCCACTTACTGTTGTATACATTTGAAGATCACCCGCACGTTCAAATTTGTGCTATAGGTCCATATATGTATATAACCCAAAATGAATATTTCTGATAATATATGGCTCTTGAGAACATTGAGTGCCAATGAATGTCTCATATGATTTCGACTCGACATAATTTCCACTTACTGTTGTATACATTTGAAGATCACCCGCACGTTCAAATTTGTGCTATAGGTCCATATATGTATATAACCCAAAATGAATATTTCTGATAATATATGGCTCTTGAGAACATTGAGTGCCAATGAATGTCTCGTATGATTTCAACTCGACATAATTTCTACTTACTGTTGTAGACATTTGAAGATCACCCGCACGTTCAAATTTGTGCTATAGGTCCATATATGTATATAACCCAAAATGAATATTTCTGATAATATATGGCTCTTGAGAAAATTGAGTGCCAATAAATGTCTCGTATGATTTCGACTCGACATAATTTCCACTTACTGTTGTATACATTTGAAGATCACCCGCACGTTCAAATTTGTGCTATAGGTCCATATATGTATATAACCCAAAATGAATATTTCTGATAATATATGGCTCTTGAGAACATTGAGTGCCAATGAATGTCTCGTATGATTTCGACTCGACATAATTTCCACTTACTGTTGTATACATTTGAAGATCACCCGCACGTTCAAATTTGTGCTATAGGTCCATATATGTATATAACCCAAAATGAATATTTCTGATAATATATGGCTCTTGAGAACATTGAGTGCCAATGAATGTCTCGTATGATTTCAACTCGACATAATTTCTACTTACTGTTGTATACATTTGAAGATCACCCGCACGTTCAAATTTGTGCTATAGGTCCATATATGTATATAACCCAAAATGAATATTTCTGATAATATATGGCTCTTGAGAACATTGAGTGCCAATGAATGTCTCGTATGATTTCGACTCGACATAATTTCCACTTACTGTTGTATACATTTGAAGATCACCCGCACGTTCAAATTTGTGCTATAGGTCCATATATGTATATAACCCAAAATGAATATTTCTGATAATATATGGCTCTTGAGAACATTGAGTGCCAATGAATGTCTCGTATGATTTCGACTCGACATAATTTCCACTTACTGTTGTATACATTTGAAGATCACCCGCACGTTCAAATTTGTGCTATAGGTCCATATATGTATATAACCCAAAATGAATATTTCTGATAATATATGGCTCTTGAGAACATTGAGTGCCAATGAATGTCTCGTATGATTTCGACTCGACATAATTTCCACTTACTGTTGTATACATTTGAAGATCACCCGCACGTTCAAATTTGTGCTATAGGTCCATATATGTATATAACCCAAAATGAATATTTCTGATAATATATGGCTCTTGAGAACATTGAGTGCCAATGAATGTCTCGTATGATTTCAACTCGACATAATCTCCACTTACTGTTGTATACATTTGAAGATCACCCGCACGTTCAAATTTGTGCTATAGGTCCATATATGTATATAACCCAAAATGAATATTTCTGATAATATATGGCTCTTGAGAACATTGAGTGCCAATGAATGTCTCGTATGATTTCGACTCGACATAATTTCCACTTACTGTTGTATACATTTGAAGATCACCCGCACGTTCAAATTTGTGCTATAGGTCCATATATGTATATAACCCAAAATGAATATTTCTGATAATATATGGCTCTTGAGAACATTGAGTGCCAATGAATGTCTCATATGATTTCGACTCGACATAATTTCCACTTACTGTTGTATACATTTGAAGATCACCCGCACGTTCAAATTTGTGCTATAGGTCCATATATGTATATAACCCAAAATGAATATTTCTGATAATATATGGCTCTTGAGAACATTGAGTGCCAATGAATGTCTCGTATGATTTCGACTCGACATAATTTCCACTTACTGTTGTATACATTTGAAGATCACCCGCACGTTCAAATTTGTGCTATAGGTCCATATATGTATATAACCCAAAATGAATATTTCTGATAATATATGGCTCTTGAGAACATTGAGTGCCAATGAATGTCTCATATGATTTCGACTCGACATAATTTCCACTTACTGTTGTATACATTTGAAGATCACCCGCACGTTCAAATTTGTGCTATAGGTCCATATATGTATATAACCCAAAATGAATATTTCTGATAATATATGGCTCTTGAGAACATTGAGTGCCAATGAATGTCTCGTATGATTTCAACTCGACATAATTTCTACTTACTGTTGTAGACATTTGAAGATCACCCGCACGTTCAAATTTGTGCTATAGGTCCATATATGTATATAACCCAAAATGAATATTTCTGATAATATATGGCTCTTGAGAAAATTGAGTGCCAATAAATGTCTCGTATGATTTCGACTCGACATAATTTCCACTTACTGTTGTATACATTTGAAGATCACCCGCACGTTCAAATTTGTGCTATAGGTCCATATATGTATATAACCCAAAATGAATATTTCTGATAATATATGGCTCTTGAGAACATTGAGTGCCAATGAATGTCTCGTATGATTTCGACTCGACATAATTTCCACTTACTGTTGTATACATTTGAAGATCACCCGCACGTTCAAATTTGTGCTATAGGTACATATATGTATATAACCCAAAATGAATATTTCTGATAATATATGGCTCTTGAGAACATTGAGTGCCAATGAATGTCTCGTATGATTTCGACTCGACATAATCTCCACTTACTGTTGTATACATTTGAAGATCACCCGCACGTTCAAATTTGTGCTATAGGTACATATATGTATATAACCCAAAATGAATATTTCTGATAATATATGGCTCTTGAGAACATTGAGTGCCAATGAATGTCTCATATGATTTCGACTCGACATAATTTCCACTTACTGTTGTATACATTTGAAGATCACCCGCACGTTCAAATTTGTGCTATAGGTCCATATATGTATATAACCCAAAATGAATATTTCTGATAATATATGGCTCTTGAGAACATTGAGTGCCAATGAATGTCTCGTATGATTTCGACTCGACATAATCTCCACTTACTGTTGTATACATTTGAAGATCACCCGCACGTTCAAATTTGTGCTATAGGTCCATATATGTATATAACCCAAAATGAATATTTCTGATAATATATGGCTCTTGAGAACATTGAGTGCCAATGAATGTCTCGTATGATTTCGACTCGACATAATCTCCACTTACTGTTGTATACATTTGAAGATCACCCGCACGTTCAAATTTGTGCTATAGGTCCATATATGTATATAACCCAAAATGAATATTTCTGATAATATATGGCTCTTGAGAACATTGAGTGCCAATGAATGTCTCGTATGATTTCGACTCGACATAATTTCCACTTACTGTTGTATACATTTGAAGATCACCCGCACGTTCAAATTTGTGCTATAGGTCCATATATGTATATAACCCAAAATGAATATTTCTGATAATATATGGCTCTTGAGAACATTGAGTGCCAATGAATGTCTCATATGATTTCGACTCGACATAATTTCCACTTACTGTTGTATACATTTGAAGATCACCCGCACGTTCAAATTTGTGCTATAGGTCCATATATGTATATAACCCAAAATGAATATTTCTGATAATATATGGCTCTTGAGAACATTGAGTGCCAATGAATGTCTCGTATGATTTCGACTCGACATAATTTCCACTTACTGTTGTATACATTTGAAGATCACCCGCACGTTCAAATTTGTGCTATAGGTCCATATATGTATATAACCCAAAATGAATATTTCTGATAATATATGGCTCTTGAGAACATTGAGTGCCAATGAATGTCTCATATGATTTCGACTCGACATAATTTCCACTTACTGTTGTATACATTTGAAGATCACCCGCACGTTCAAATTTGTGCTATAGGTCCATATATGTATATAACCCAAAATGAATATTTCTGATAATATATGGCTCTTGAGAACATTGAGTGCCAATGAATGTCTCGTATGATTTCAACTCGACATAATTTCTACTTACTGTTGTAGACATTTGAAGATCACCCGCACGTTCAAATTTGTGCTATAGGTCCATATATGTATATAACCCAAAATGAATATTTCTGATAATATATGGCTCTTGAGAAAATTGAGTGCCAATAAATGTCTCGTATGATTTCGACTCGACATAATTTCCACTTACTGTTGTATACATTTGAAGATCACCCGCACGTTCAAATTTGTGCTATAGGTCCATATATGTATATAACCCAAAATGAATATTTCTGATAATATATGGCTCTTGAGAACATTGAGTGCCAATGAATGTCTCGTATGATTTCGACTCGACATAATCTCCACTTACTGTTGTATACATTTGAAGATCACCCGCACGTTCAAATTTGTGCTATAGGTACATATATGTATATAACCCAAAATGAATATTTCTGATAATATATGGCTCTTGAGAACATTGAGTGCCAATGAATGTCTCGTATGATTTCGACTCGACATAATTTCCACTTACTGTTGTATACATTTGAAGATCACCCGCACGTTCAAATTTGTGCTATAGGTCCATATATGTATATAACCCAAAATGAATATTTCTGATAATATATGGCTCTTGAGAACATTGAGTGCCAATGAATGTCTCGTATGATTTCGACTCGACATAATCTCCACTTACTGTTGTATACATTTGAAGATCACCCGCACGTTCAAATTTGTGCTATAGGTCCATATATGTATATAACCCAAAATGAATATTTCTGATAATATATGGCTCTTGAGAAAATTGAGTGCCAATGAATGTCTCGTATGATTTCGACTCGACATAATTTCCACTTACTGTTGTATACATTTGAAGATCACCCGCACGTTCAAATTTGTGCTATAGGTCCATATATGTATATAACCCAAAATGAATATTTCTGATAATATATGGCTCTTGAGAACATTGAGTGCCAATGAATGTCTCGTATGATTTCGACTCGACATAATTTCCACTTACTGTTGTATACATTTGAAGATCACCCGCACGTTCAAATTTGTGCTATAGGTACATATATGTATATAACCCAAAATGAATATTTCTGATAATATATGGCTCTTGAGAACATTGAGTGCCAATGAATGTCTCGTATGATTTCGACTCGACATAATTTCCACTTACTGTTGTATACATTTGAAGATCACCCGCACGTTCAAATTTGTGCTATAGGTCCATATATGTATATAACCCAAAATGAATATTTCTGATAATATATGGCTCTTGAGAACATTGAGTGCCAATGAATGTCTCGTATGATTTCGACTCGACATAATTTCCACTTACTGTTGTATACATTTGAAGATCACCCGCACGTTCAAATTTGTGCTATAGGTACATATATGTATATAACCCAAAATGAATATTTCTGATAATATATGGCTCTTGAGAACATTGAGTGCCAATGAATGTCTCGTATGATTTCGACTCGACATAATTTCTACTTACTGTTGTAGACATTTGAAGATCACCCGCACGTTCAAATTTGTGCTATAGGTCCATATATGTATATAACCCAAAATGAATATTTCTGATAATATATGGCTCTTGAGAACATTGAGTGCCAATGAATGTCTCGTATGATTTCGACTCGACATAATCTCCACTTACTGTTGTATACATTTGAAGATCACCCGCACGTTCAAATTTGTGCTATAGGTACATATATGTATATAACCCAAAATGAATATTTCTGATAATATATGGCTCTTGAGAACATTGAGTGCCAATGAATGTCTCGTATGATTTCGACTCGACATAATTTCCACTTACTGTTGTATACATTTGAAGATCACCCGCACGTTCAAATTTGTGCTATAGGTCCATATATGTATATAACCCAAAATGAATATTTCTGATAATATATGGCTCTTGAGAACATTGAGTGCCAATGAATGTCTCGTATGATTTCGACTCGACATAATCTCCACTTACTGTTGTATACATTTGAAGATCACCCGCACGTTCAAATTTGTGCTATAGGTCCATATATGTATATAACCCAAAATGAATATTTCTGATAATATATGGCTCTTGAGAACATTGAGTGCCAATGAATGTCTCATATGATTTCGACTCGACATAATTTCCACTTACTGTTGTATACATTTGAAGATCACCCGCACGTTCAAATTTGTGCTATAGGTCCATATATGTATATAACCCAAAATGAATATTTCTGATAATATATGGCTCTTGAGAACATTGAGTGCCAATGAATGTCTCGTATGATTTCGACTCGACATAATTTCCACTTACTGTTGTATACATTTGAAGATCACCCGCACGTTCAAATTTGTGCTATAGGTCCATATATGTATATAACCCAAAATGAATATTTCTGATAATATATGGCTCTTGAGAACATTGAGTGCCAATGAATGTCTCGTATGATTTCGACTCGACATAATTTCCACTTACTGTTGTATACATTTGAAGATCACCCGCACGTTCAAATTTGTGCTATAGGTCCATATATGTATATAACCCAAAATGAATATTTCTGATAATATATGGCTCTTGAGAACATTGAGTGCCAATGAATGTCTCGTATGATTTCAACTCGACATAATTTCTACTTACTGTTGTATACATTTGAAGATCACCCGCACGTTCAAATTTGTGCTATAGGTCCATATATGTATATAACCCAAAATGAATATTTCTGATAATATATGGCTCTTGAGAACATTGAGTGCCAATGAATGTCTCGTATGATTTCGACTCGACATAATTTCCACTTACTGTTGTATACATTTGAAGATCACCCGCACGTTCAAATTTGTGCTATAGGTCCATATATGTATATAACCCAAAATGAATATTTCTGATAATATATGGCTCTTGAGAACATTGAGTGCCAATGAATGTCTCGTATGATTTCGACTCGACATAATTTCCACTTACTGTTGTATACATTTGAAGATCACCCGCACGTTCAAATTTGTGCTATAGGTCCATATATGTATATAACCCAAAATGAATATTTCTGATAATATATGGCTCTTGAGAACATTGAGTGCCAATGAATGTCTCATATGATTTCGACTCGACATAATTTCCACTTACTGTTGTATACATTTGAAGATCACCCGCACGTTCAAATTTGTGCTATAGGTCCATATATGTATATAACCCAAAATGAATATTTCTGATAATATATGGCTCTTGAGAACATTGAGTGCCAATGAATGTCTCGTATGATTTCGACTCGACATAATTTCCACTTACTGTTGTATACATTTGAAGATCACCCGCACGTTCAAATTTGTGCTATAGGTCCATATATGTATATAACCCAAAATGAATATTTCTGATAATATATGGCTCTTGAGAACATTGAGTGCCAATGAATGTCTCATATGATTTCGACTCGACATAATTTCCACTTACTGTTGTATACATTTGAAGATCACCCGCACGTTCAAATTTGTGCTATAGGTCCATATATGTATATAACCCAAAATGAATATTTCTGATAATATATGGCTCTTGAGAACATTGAGTGCCAATGAATGTCTCGTATGATTTCAACTCGACATAATTTCTACTTACTGTTGTAGACATTTGAAGATCACCCGCACGTTCAAATTTGTGCTATAGGTCCATATATGTATATAACCCAAAATGAATATTTCTGATAATATATGGCTCTTGAGAAAATTGAGTGCCAATAAATGTCTCGTATGATTTCGACTCGACATAATTTCCACTTACTGTTGTATACATTTGAAGATCACCCGCACGTTCAAATTTGTGCTATAGGTCCATATATGTATATAACCCAAAATGAATATTTCTGATAATATATGGCTCTTGAGAACATTGAGTGCCAATGAATGTCTCGTATGATTTCGACTCGACATAATCTCCACTTACTGTTGTATACATTTGAAGATCACCCGCACGTTCAAATTTGTGCTATAGGTACATATATGTATATAACCCAAAATGAATATTTCTGATAATATATGGCTCTTGAGAACATTGAGTGCCAATGAATGTCTCGTATGATTTCGACTCGACATAATTTCCACTTACTGTTGTATACATTTGAAGATCACCCGCACGTTCAAATTTGTGCTATAGGTCCATATATGTATATAACCCAAAATGAATATTTCTGATAATATATGGCTCTTGAGAACATTGAGTGCCAATGAATGTCTCGTATGATTTCGACTCGACATAATCTCCACTTACTGTTGTATACATTTGAAGATCACCCGCACGTTCAAATTTGTGCTATAGGTCCATATATGTATATAACCCAAAATGAATATTTCTGATAATATATGGCTCTTGAGAACATTGAGTGCCAATGAATGTCTCGTATGATTTCGACTCGACATAATTTCCACTTACTGTTGTATACATTTGAAGATCACCCGCACGTTCAAATTTGTGCTATAGGTCCATATATGTATATAACCCAAAATGAATATTTCTGATAATATATGGCTCTTGAGAACATTGAGTGCCAATGAATGTCTCGTATGATTTCGACTCGACATAATTTCCACTTACTGTTGTATACATTTGAAGATCACCCGCACGTTCAAATTTGTGCTATAGGTCCATATATGTATATAACCCAAAATGAATATTTCTGATAATATATGGCTCTTGAGAACATTGAGTGCCAATGAATGTCTCGTATGATTTCAACTCGACATAATTTCTACTTACTGTTGTATACATTTGAAGATCACCCGCACGTTCAAATTTGTGCTATAGGTCCATATATGTATATAACCCAAAATGAATATTTCTGATAATATATGGCTCTTGAGAACATTGAGTGCCAATGAATGTCTCGTATGATTTCGACTCGACATAATTTCCACTTACTGTTGTATACATTTGAAGATCACCCGCACGTTCAAATTTGTGCTATAGGTCCATATATGTATATAACCCAAAATGAATATTTCTGATAATATATGGCTCTTGAGAACATTGAGTGCCAATGAATGTCTCGTATGATTTCAACTCGACATAATTTCTACTTACTGTTGTAGACATTTGAAGATCACCCGCACGTTCAAATTTGTGCTATAGGTACATATATGTATATAACCCAAAATGAATATTTCTGATAATATATGGCTCTTGAGAAAATTGAGTGCCAATAAATGTCTCGTATGATTTCGACTCGACATAATTTCCACTTACTGTTGTATACATTTGAAGATCACCCGCACGTTCAAATTTGTGCTATAGGTCCATATATGTATATAACCCAAAATGAATATTTCTGATAATATATGGCTCTTGAGAACATTGAGTGCCAATGAATGTCTCGTATGATTTCGACTCGACATAATCTCCACTTACTGTTGTATACATTTGAAGATCACCCGCACGTTCAAATTTGTGCTATAGGTCCATATATGTATATAACCCAAAATGAATATTTCTGATAATATATGGCTCTTGAGAACATTGAGTGCCAATGAATGTCTCGTATGATTTCGACTCGACATAATTTCCACTTACTGTTGTATACATTTGAAGATCACCCGCACGTTCAAATTTGTGCTATAGGTCCATATATGTATATAACCCAAAATGAATATTTCTGATAATATATGGCTCTTGAGAACATTGAGTGCCAATGAATGTCTCGTATGATTTCGACTCGACATAATTTCCACTTACTGTTGTATACATTTGAAGATCACCCGCACGTTCAAATTTGTGCTATAGGTACATATATGTATATAACCCAAAATGAATATTTCTGATAATATATGGCTCTTGAGAACATTGAGTGCCAATGAATGTCTCGTATGATTTCGACTCGACATAATCTCCACTTACTGTTGTATACATTTGAAGATCACCCGCACGTTCAAATTTGTGCTATAGGTACATATATGTATATAACCCAAAATGAATATTTCTGATAATATATGGCTCTTGAGAACATTGAGTGCCAATGAATGTCTCATATGATTTCGACTCGACATAATTTCCACTTACTGTTGTATACATTTGAAGATCACCCGCACGTTCAAATTTGTGCTATAGGTCCATATATGTATATAACCCAAAATGAATATTTCTGATAATATATGGCTCTTGAGAACATTGAGTGCCAATGAATGTCTCGTATGATTTCGACTCGACATAATTTCCACTTACTGTTGTATACATTTGAAGATCACCCGCACGTTCAAATTTGTGCTATAGGTCCATATATGTATATAACCCAAAATGAATATTTCTGATAATATATGGCTCTTGAGAACATTGAGTGCCAATGAATGTCTCATATGATTTCGACTCGACATAATCTCCACTTACTGTTGTATACATTTGAAGATCACCCGCACGTTCAAATTTGTGCTATAGGTCCATATATGTATATAACCCAAAATGAATATTTCTGATAATATATGGCTCTTGAGAACATTGAGTGCCAATGAATGTCTCGTATGATTTCGACTCGACATAATTTCCACTTACTGTTGTATACATTTGAAGATCACCCGCACGTTCAAATTTGTGCTATAGGTCCATATATGTATATAACCCAAAATGAATATTTCTGATAATATATGGCTCTTGAGAACATTGAGTGCCAATGAATGTCTCGTATGATTTCGACTCGACATAATTTCCACTTACTGTTGTATACATTTGAAGATCACCCGCACGTTCAAATTTGTGCTATAGGTCCATATATGTATATAACCCAAAATGAATATTTCTGATAATATATGGCTCTTGAGAACATTGAGTGCCAATGAATGTCTCATATGATTTCGACTCGACATAATTTCCACTTACTGTTGTATACATTTGAAGATCACCCGCACGTTCAAATTTGTGCTATAGGTCCATATATGTATATAACCCAAAATGAATATTTCTGATAATATATGGCTCTTGAGAACATTGAGTGCCAATGAATGTCTCGTATGATTTCAACTCGACATAATTTCTACTTACTGTTGTATACATTTGAAGATCACCCGCACGTTCAAATTTGTGCTATAGGTCCATATATGTATATAACCCAAAATGAATATTTCTGATAATATATGGCTCTTGAGAACATTGAGTGCCAATGAATGTCTCGTATGATTTCGACTCGACATAATTTCCACTTACTGTTGTATACATTTGAAGATCACCCGCACGTTCAAATTTGTGCTATAGGTCCATATATGTATATAACCCAAAATGAATATTTCTGATAATATATGGCTCTTGAGAACATTGAGTGCCAATGAATGTCTCGTATGATTTCGACTCGACATAATTTCCACTTACTGTTGTATACATTTGAAGATCACCCGCACGTTCAAATTTGTGCTATAGGTCCATATATGTATATAACCCAAAATGAATATTTCTGATAATATATGGCTCTTGAGAACATTGAGTGCCAATGAATGTCTCGTATGATTTCAACTCGACATAATTTCTACTTACTGTTGTATACATTTGAAGATCACCCGCACGTTCAAATTTGTGCTATAGGTCCATATATGTATATAACCCAAAATGAATATTTCTGATAATATATGGCTCTTGAGAACATTGAGTGCCAATGAATGTCTCGTATGATTTCGACTCGACATAATTTCCACTTACTGTTGTATACATTTGAAGATCACCCGCACGTTCAAATTTGTGCTATAGGTCCATATATGTATATAACCCAAAATGAATATTTCTGATAATATATGGCTCTTGAGAACATTGAGTGCCAATGAATGTCTCGTATGATTTCAACTCGACATAATTTCTACTTACTGTTGTAGACATTTGAAGATCACCCGCACGTTCAAATTTGTGCTATAGGTACATATATGTATATAACCCAAAATGAATATTTCTGATAATATATGGCTCTTGAGAACATTGAGTGCCAATGAATGTCTCGTATGATTTCGACTCGACATAATCTCCACTTACTGTTGTATACATTTGAAGATCACCCGCACGTTCAAATTTGTGCTATAGGTACATATATGTATATAACCCAAAATGAATATTTCTGATAATATATGGCTCTTGAGAACATTGAGTGCCAATGAATGTCTCGTATGATTTCGACTCGACATAATCTCCACTTACTGTTGTATACATTTGAAGATCACCCGCACGTTCAAATTTGTGCTATAGGTCCATATATGTATATAACCCAAAATGAATATTTCTGATAATATATGGCTCTTGAGAACATTGAGTGCCAATGAATGTCTCGTATGATTTCGACTCGACATAATCTCCACTTACTGTTGTATACATTTGAAGATCACCCGCACGTTCAAATTTGTGCTATAGGTCCATATATGTATATAACCCAAAATGAATATTTCTGATAATATATGGCTCTTGAGAACATTGAGTGCCAATGAATGTCTCGTATGATTTCGACTCGACATAATTTCCACTTACTGTTGTATACATTTGAAGATCACCCGCACGTTCAAATTTGTGCTATAGGTCCATATATGTATATAACCCAAAATGAATATTTCTGATAATATATGGCTCTTGAGAACATTGAGTGCCAATGAATGTCTCGTATGATTTCAACTCGACATAATTTCTACTTACTGTTGTAGACATTTGAAGATCACCCGCACGTTCAAATTTGTGCTATAGGTCCATATATGTATATAACCCAAAATGAATATTTCTGATAATATATGGCTCTTGAGAAAATTGAGTGCCAATAAATGTCTCGTATGATTTCGACTCGACATAATTTCCACTTACTGTTGTATACATTTGAAGATCACCCGCACGTTCAAATTTGTGCTATAGGTCCATATATGTATATAACCCAAAATGAATATTTCTGATAATATATGGCTCTTGAGAACATTGAGTGCCAATGAATGTCTCGTATGATTTCGACTCGACATAATCTCCACTTACTGTTGTATACATTTGAAGATCACCCGCACGTTCAAATTTGTGCTATAGGTACATATATGTATATAACCCAAAATGAATATTTCTGATAATATATGGCTCTTGAGAACATTGAGTGCCAATGAATGTCTCGTATGATTTCAACTCGACATAATTTCCACTTACTGTTGTATACATTTGAAGATCACCCGCACGTTCAAATTTGTGCTATAGGTCCATATATGTATATAACCCAAAATGAATATTTCTGATAATATATGGCTCTTGAGAACATTGAGTGCCAATGAATGTCTCGTATGATTTCGACTCGACATAATCTCCACTTACTGTTGTATACATTTGAAGATCACCCGCACGTTCAAATTTGTGCTATAGGTACATATATGTATATAACCCAAAATGAATATTTCTGATAATATATGGCTCTTGAGAACATTGAGTGCCAATGAATGTCTCATATGATTTCGACTCGACATAATTTCCACTTACTGTTGTATACATTTGAAGATCACCCGCACGTTCAAATTTGTGCTATAGGTCCATATATGTATATAACCCAAAATGAATATTTCTGATAATATATGGCTCTTGAGAAAATTGAGTGCCAATAAATGTCTCGTATGATTTCGACTCGACATAATTTCCACTTACTGTTGTATACATTTGAAGATCACCCGCACGTTCAAATTTGTGCTATAGGTCCATATATGTATATAACCCAAAATGAATATTTCTGATAATATATGGCTCTTGAGAACATTGAGTGCCAATGAATGTCTCGTATGATTTCGACTCGACATAATCTCCACTTACTGTTGTATACATTTGAAGATCACCCGCACGTTCAAATTTGTGCTATAGGTACATATATGTATATAACCCAAAATGAATATTTCTGATAATATATGGCTCTTGAGAACATTGAGTGCCAATGAATGTCTCGTATGATTTCGACTCGACATAATTTCCACTTACTGTTGTATACATTTGAAGATCACCCGCACGTTCAAATTTGTGCTATAGGTCCATATATGTATATAACCCAAAATGAATATTTCTGATAATATATGGCTCTTGAGAACATTGAGTGCCAATGAATGTCTCGTATGATTTCGACTCGACATAATCTCCACTTACTGTTGTATACATTTGAAGATCACCCGCACGTTCAAATTTGTGCTATAGGTCCATATATGTATATAACCCAAAATGAATATTTCTGATAATATATGGCTCTTGAGAAAATTGAGTGCCAATGAATGTCTCGTATGATTTCGACTCGACATAATTTCCACTTACTGTTGTATACATTTGAAGATCACCCGCACGTTCAAATTTGTGCTATAGGTCCATATATGTATATAACCCAAAATGAATATTTCTGATAATATATGGCTCTTGAGAACATTGAGTGCCAATGAATGTCTCGTATGATTTCGACTCGACATAATTTCCACTTACTGTTGTATACATTTGAAGATCACCCGCACGTTCAAATTTGTGCTATAGGTCCATATATGTATATAACCCAAAATGAATATTTCTGATAATATATGGCTCTTGAGAACATTGAGTGCCAATGAATGTCTCGTATGATTTCGACTCGACATAATTTCCACTTACTGTTGTATACATTTGAAGATCACCCGCACGTTCAAATTTGTGCTATAGGTCCATATATGTATATAACCCAAAATGAATATTTCTGATAATATATGGCTCTTGAGAACATTGAGTGCCAATGAATGTCTCGTATGATTTCGACTCGACATAATTTCCACTTACTGTTGTATACATTTGAAGATCACCCGCACGTTCAAATTTGTGCTATAGGTACATATATGTATATAACCCAAAATGAATATTTCTGATAATATATGGCTCTTGAGAACATTGAGTGCCAATGAATGTCTCGTATGATTTCGACTCGACATAATCTCCACTTACTGTTGTATACATTTGAAGATCACCCGCACGTTCAAATTTGTGCTATAGGTCCATATATGTATATAACCCAAAATGAATATTTCTGATAATATATGGCTCTTGAGAACATTGAGTGCCAATGAATGTCTCGTATGATTTCAACTCGACATAATTTCTACTTACTGTTGTAGACATTTGAAGATCACCCGCACGTTCAAATTTGTGCTATAGGTACATATATGTATATAACCCAAAATGAATATTTCTGATAATATATGGCTCTTGAGAACATTGAGTGCCAATGAATGTCTCGTATGATTTCAACTCGACATAATTTCTACTTACTGTTGTAGACATTTGAAGATCACCCGCACGTTCAAATTTGTGCTATAGGTCCATATATGTATATAACCCAAAATGAATATTTCTGATAATATATGGCTCTTGAGAAAATTGAGTGCCAATAAATGTCTCGTATGATTTCGACTCGACATAATTTCCACTTACTGTTGTATACATTTGAAGATCACCCGCACGTTCAAATTTGTGCTATAGGTCCATATATGTATATAACCCAAAATGAATATTTCTGATAATATATGGCTCTTGAGAACATTGAGTGCCAATGAATGTCTCGTATGATTTCGACTCGACATAATCTCCACTTACTGTTGTATACATTTGAAGATCACCCGCACGTTCAAATTTGTGCTATAGGTACATATATGTATATAACCCAAAATGAATATTTCTGATAATATATGGCTCTTGAGAACATTGAGTGCCAATGAATGTCTCGTATGATTTCGACTCGACATAATTTCCACTTACTGTTGTATACATTTGAAGATCACCCGCACGTTCAAATTTGTGCTATAGGTCCATATATGTATATAACCCAAAATGAATATTTCTGATAATATATGGCTCTTGAGAACATTGAGTGCCAATGAATGTCTCGTATGATTTCGACTCGACATAATCTCCACTTACTGTTGTATACATTTGAAGATCACCCGCACGTTCAAATTTGTGCTATAGGTCCATATATGTATATAACCCAAAATGAATATTTCTGATAATATATGGCTCTTGAGAACATTGAGTGCCAATGAATGTCTCGTATGATTTCGACTCGACATAATTTCCACTTACTGTTGTATACATTTGAAGATCACCCGCACGTTCAAATTTGTGCTATAGGTCCATATATGTATATAACCCAAAATGAATATTTCTGATAATATATGGCTCTTGAGAACATTGAGTGCCAATGAATGTCTCGTATGATTTCAACTCGACATAATTTCCACTTACTGTTGTATACATTTGAAGATCACCCGCACGTTCAAATTTGTGCTATAGGTCCATATATGTATATAACCCAAAATGAATATTTCTGATAATATATGGCTCTTGAGAACATTGAGTGCCAATGAATGTCTCGTATGATTTCGACTCGACATAATTTCCACTTACTGTTGTATACATTTGAAGATCACCCGCACGTTCAAATTTGTGCTATAGGTCCATATATGTATATAACCCAAAATGAATATTTCTGATAATATATGGCTCTTGAGAACATTGAGTGCCAATGAATGTCTCGTATGATTTCGACTCGACATAATTTCCACTTACTGTTGTATACATTTGAAGATCACCCGCACGTTCAAATTTGTGCTATAGGTACATATATGTATATAACCCAAAATGAATATTTCTGATAATATATGGCTCTTGAGAACATTGAGTGCCAATGAATGTCTCGTATGATTTCGACTCGACATAATCTCCACTTACTGTTGTATACATTTGAAGATCACCCGCACGTTCAAATTTGTGCTATAGGTCCATATATGTATATAACCCAAAATGAATATTTCTGATAATATATGGCTCTTGAGAACATTGAGTGCCAATGAATGTCTCGTATGATTTCAACTCGACATAATTTCTACTTACTGTTGTAGACATTTGAAGATCACCCGCACGTTCAAATTTGTGCTATAGGTACATATATGTATATAACCCAAAATGAATATTTCTGATAATATATGGCTCTTGAGAACATTGAGTGCCAATGAATGTCTCGTATGATTTCAACTCGACATAATTTCTACTTACTGTTGTAGACATTTGAAGATCACCCGCACGTTCAAATTTGTGCTATAGGTCCATATATGTATATAACCCAAAATGAATATTTCTGATAATATATGGCTCTTGAGAAAATTGAGTGCCAATAAATGTCTCGTATGATTTCGACTCGACATAATTTCCACTTACTGTTGTATACATTTGAAGATCACCCGCACGTTCAAATTTGTGCTATAGGTCCATATATGTATATAACCCAAAATGAATATTTCTGATAATATATGGCTCTTGAGAACATTGAGTGCCAATGAATGTCTCGTATGATTTCGACTCGACATAATCTCCACTTACTGTTGTATACATTTGAAGATCACCCGCACGTTCAAATTTGTGCTATAGGTACATATATGTATATAACCCAAAATGAATATTTCTGATAATATATGGCTCTTGAGAACATTGAGTGCCAATGAATGTCTCGTATGATTTCGACTCGACATAATTTCCACTTACTGTTGTATACATTTGAAGATCACCCGCACGTTCAAATTTGTGCTATAGGTCCATATATGTATATAACCCAAAATGAATATTTCTGATAATATATGGCTCTTGAGAACATTGAGTGCCAATGAATGTCTCGTATGATTTCGACTCGACATAATCTCCACTTACTGTTGTATACATTTGAAGATCACCCGCATGTTCAAATTTGTGCTATAGGTCCATATATGTATATAACCCAAAATGAATATTTCTGATAATATATGGCTCTTGAGAAAATTGAGTGCCAATGAATGTCTCGTATGATTTCGACTCGACATAATTTCCACTTACTGTTGTATACATTTGAAGATCACCCGCACGTTCAAATTTGTGCTATAGGTCCATATATGTATATAACCCAAAATGAATATTTCTGATAATATATGGCTCTTGAGAACATTGAGTGCCAATGAATGTCTCGTATGATTTCGACTCGACATAATTTCCACTTACTGTTGTATACATTTGAAGATCACCCGCACGTTCAAATTTGTGCTATAGGTCCATATATGTATATAACCCAAAATGAATATTTCTGATAATATATGGCTCTTGAGAACATTGAGTGCCAATGAATGTCTCGTATGATTTCGACTCGACATAATTTCCACTTACTGTTGTATACATTTGAAGATCACCCGCACGTTCAAATTTGTGCTATAGGTCCATATATGTATATAACCCAAAATGAATATTTCTGATAATATATGGCTCTTGAGAACATTGAGTGCCAATGAATGTCTCGTATGATTTCGACTCGACATAATTTCCACTTACTGTTGTATACATTTGAAGATCACCCGCACGTTCAAATTTGTGCTATAGGTACATATATGTATATAACCCAAAATGAATATTTCTGATAATATATGGCTCTTGAGAACATTGAGTGCCAATGAATGTCTCGTATGATTTCGACTCGACATAATCTCCACTTACTGTTGTATACATTTGAAGATCACCCGCACGTTCAAATTTGTGCTATAGGTCCATATATGTATATAACCCAAAATGAATATTTCTGATAATATATGGCTCTTGAGAACATTGAGTGCCAATGAATGTCTCGTATGATTTCAACTCGACATAATTTCTACTTACTGTTGTAGACATTTGAAGATCACCCGCACGTTCAAATTTGTGCTATAGGTACATATATGTATATAACCCAAAATGAATATTTCTGATAATATATGGCTCTTGAGAACATTGAGTGCCAATGAATGTCTCGTATGATTTCAACTCGACATAATTTCTACTTACTGTTGTAGACATTTGAAGATCACCCGCACGTTCAAATTTGTGCTATAGGTCCATATATGTATATAACCCAAAATGAATATTTCTGATAATATATGGCTCTTGAGAAAATTGAGTGCCAATAAATGTCTCGTATGATTTCGACTCGACATAATTTCCACTTACTGTTGTATACATTTGAAGATCACCCGCACGTTCAAATTTGTGCTATAGGTCCATATATGTATATAACCCAAAATGAATATTTCTGATAATATATGGCTCTTGAGAACATTGAGTGCCAATGAATGTCTCGTATGATTTCGACTCGACATAATCTCCACTTACTGTTGTATACATTTGAAGATCACCCGCACGTTCAAATTTGTGCTATAGGTACATATATGTATATAACCCAAAATGAATATTTCTGATAATATATGGCTCTTGAGAACATTGAGTGCCAATGAATGTCTCGTATGATTTCGACTCGACATAATTTCCACTTACTGTTGTATACATTTGAAGATCACCCGCACGTTCAAATTTGTGCTATAGGTCCATATATGTATATAACCCAAAATGAATATTTCTGATAATATATGGCTCTTGAGAACATTGAGTGCCAATGAATGTCTCGTATGATTTCGACTCGACATAATCTCCACTTACTGTTGTATACATTTGAAGATCACCCGCACGTTCAAATTTGTGCTATAGGTCCATATATGTATATAACCCAAAATGAATATTTCTGATAATATATGGCTCTTGAGAACATTGAGTGCCAATGAATGTCTCGTATGATTTCGACTCGACATAATTTCCACTTACTGTTGTATACATTTGAAGATCACCCGCACGTTCAAATTTGTGCTATAGGTCCATATATGTATATAACCCAAAATGAATATTTCTGATAATATATGGCTCTTGAGAACATTGAGTGCCAATGAATGTCTCGTATGATTTCAACTCGACATAATTTCCACTTACTGTTGTATACATTTGAAGATCACCCGCACGTTCAAATTTGTGCTATAGGTCCATATATGTATATAACCCAAAATGAATATTTCTGATAATATATGGCTCTTGAGAACATTGAGTGCCAATGAATGTCTCGTATGATTTCGACTCGACATAATTTCCACTTACTGTTGTATACATTTGAAGATCACCCGCACGTTCAAATTTGTGCTATAGGTCCATATATGTATATAACCCAAAATGAATATTTCTGATAATATATGGCTCTTGAGAACATTGAGTGCCAATGAATGTCTCGTATGATTTCGACTCGACATAATTTCCACTTACTGTTGTATACATTTGAAGATCACCCGCACGTTCAAATTTGTGCTATAGGTACATATATGTATATAACCCAAAATGAATATTTCTGATAATATATGGCTCTTGAGAACATTGAGTGCCAATGAATGTCTCGTATGATTTCGACTCGACATAATCTCCACTTACTGTTGTATACATTTGAAGATCACCCGCACGTTCAAATTTGTGCTATAGGTCCATATATGTATATAACCCAAAATGAATATTTCTGATAATATATGGCTCTTGAGAACATTGAGTGCCAATGAATGTCTCGTATGATTTCAACTCGACATAATTTCTACTTACTGTTGTAGACATTTGAAGATCACCCGCACGTTCAAATTTGTGCTATAGGTACATATATGTATATAACCCAAAATGAATATTTCTGATAATATATGGCTCTTGAGAACATTGAGTGCCAATGAATGTCTCGTATGATTTCAACTCGACATAATTTCTACTTACTGTTGTAGACATTTGAAGATCACCCGCACGTTCAAATTTGTGCTATAGGTCCATATATGTATATAACCCAAAATGAATATTTCTGATAATATATGGCTCTTGAGAAAATTGAGTGCCAATAAATGTCTCGTATGATTTCGACTCGACATAATTTCCACTTACTGTTGTATACATTTGAAGATCACCCGCACGTTCAAATTTGTGCTATAGGTCCATATATGTATATAACCCAAAATGAATATTTCTGATAATATATGGCTCTTGAGAACATTGAGTGCCAATGAATGTCTCGTATGATTTCGACTCGACATAATCTCCACTTACTGTTGTATACATTTGAAGATCACCCGCACGTTCAAATTTGTGCTATAGGTACATATATGTATATAACCCAAAATGAATATTTCTGATAATATATGGCTCTTGAGAACATTGAGTGCCAATGAATGTCTCGTATGATTTCGACTCGACATAATTTCCACTTACTGTTGTATACATTTGAAGATCACCCGCACGTTCAAATTTGTGCTATAGGTCCATATATGTATATAACCCAAAATGAATATTTCTGATAATATATGGCTCTTGAGAACATTGAGTGCCAATGAATGTCTCGTATGATTTCGACTCGACATAATCTCCACTTACTGTTGTATACATTTGAAGATCACCCGCACGTTCAAATTTGTGCTATAGGTCCATATATGTATATAACCCAAAATGAATATTTCTGATAATATATGGCTCTTGAGAAAATTGAGTGCCAATGAATGTCTCGTATGATTTCGACTCGACATAATTTCCACTTACTGTTGTATACATTTGAAGATCACCCGCACGTTCAAATTTGTGCTATAGGTCCATATATGTATATAACCCAAAATGAATATTTCTGATAATATATGGCTCTTGAGAACATTGAGTGCCAATGAATGTCTCGTATGATTTCGACTCGACATAATTTCCACTTACTGTTGTATACATTTGAAGATCACCCGCACGTTCAAATTTGTGCTATAGGTCCATATATGTATATAACCCAAAATGAATATTTCTGATAATATATGGCTCTTGAGAACATTGAGTGCCAATGAATGTCTCGTATGATTTCGACTCGACATAATTTCCACTTACTGTTGTATACATTTGAAGATCACCCGCACGTTCAAATTTGTGCTATAGGTCCATATATGTATATAACCCAAAATGAATATTTCTGATAATATATGGCTCTTGAGAACATTGAGTGCCAATGAATGTCTCGTATGATTTCGACTCGACATAATTTCCACTTACTGTTGTATACATTTGAAGATCACCCGCACGTTCAAATTTGTGCTATAGGTACATATATGTATATAACCCAAAATGAATATTTCTGATAATATATGGCTCTTGAGAACATTGAGTGCCAATGAATGTCTCGTATGATTTCGACTCGACATAATCTCCACTTACTGTTGTATACATTTGAAGATCACCCGCACGTTCAAATTTGTGCTATAGGTCCATATATGTATATAACCCAAAATGAATATTTCTGATAATATATGGCTCTTGAGAACATTGAGTGCCAATGAATGTCTCGTATGATTTCAACTCGACATAATTTCTACTTACTGTTGTAGACATTTGAAGATCACCCGCACGTTCAAATTTGTGCTATAGGTACATATATGTATATAACCCAAAATGAATATTTCTGATAATATATGGCTCTTGAGAACATTGAGTGCCAATGAATGTCTCGTATGATTTCGACTCGACATAATTTCCACTTACTGTTGTATACATTTGAAGATCACCCGCACGTTCAAATTTGTGCTATAGGTCCATATATGTATATAACCCAAAATGAATATTTCTGATAATATATGGCTCTTGAGAACATTGAGTGCCAATGAATGTCTCGTATGATTTCAACTCGACATAATTTCTACTTACTGTTGTATACATTTGAAGATCACCCGCACGTTCAAATTTGTGCTATAGGTCCATATATGTATATAACCCAAAATGAATATTTCTGATAATATATGGCTCTTGAGAACATTGAGTGCCAATGAATGTCTCGTATGATTTCGACTCGACATAATTTCCACTTACTGTTGTATACATTTGAAGATCACCCGCACGTTCAAATTTGTGCTATAGGTCCATATATGTATATAACCCAAAATGAATATTTCTGATAATATATGGCTCTTGAGAACATTGAGTGCCAATGAATGTCTCGTATGATTTCAACTCGACATAATTTCTACTTACTGTTGTAGACATTTGAAGATCACCCGCACGTTCAAATTTGTGCTATAGGTACATATATGTATATAACCCAAAATGAATATTTCTGATAATATATGGCTCTTGAGAAAATTGAGTGCCAATAAATGTCTCGTATGATTTCGACTCGACATAATTTCCACTTACTGTTGTATACATTTGAAGATCACCCGCACGTTCAAATTTGTGCTATAGGTCCATATATGTATATAACCCAAAATGAATATTTCTGATAATATATGGCTCTTGAGAACATTGAGTGCCAATGAATGTCTCGTATGATTTCGACTCGACATAATCTCCACTTACTGTTGTATACATTTGAAGATCACCCGCACGTTCAAATTTGTGCTATAGGTACATATATGTATATAACCCAAAATGAATATTTCTGATAATATATGGCTCTTGAGAACATTGAGTGCCAATGAATGTCTCGTATGATTTCGACTCGACATAATCTCCACTTACTGTTGTATACATTTGAAGATCACCCGCACGTTCAAATTTGTGCTATAGGTACATATATGTATATAACCCAAAATGAATATTTCTGATAATATATGGCTCTTGAGAACATTGAGTGCCAATGAATGTCTCGTATGATTTCGACTCGACATAATCTCCACTTACTGTTGTATACATTTGAAGATCACCCGCACGTTCAAATTTGTGCTATAGGTCCATATATGTATATAACCCAAAATGAATATTTCTGATAATATATGGCTCTTGAGAACATTGAGTGCCAATGAATGTCTCGTATGATTTCGACTCGACATAATCTCCACTTACTGTTGTATACATTTGAAGATCACCCGCACGTTCAAATTTGTGCTATAGGTCCATATATGTATATAACCCAAAATGAATATTTCTGATAATATATGGCTCTTGAGAACATTGAGTGCCAATGAATGTCTCGTATGATTTCGACTCGACATAATTTCCACTTACTGTTGTATACATTTGAAGATCACCCGCACGTTCAAATTTGTGCTATAGGTCCATATATGTATATAACCCAAAATGAATATTTCTGATAATATATGGCTCTTGAGAACATTGAGTGCCAATGAATGTCTCGTATGATTTCAACTCGACATAATTTCTACTTACTGTTGTAGACATTTGAAGATCACCCGCACGTTCAAATTTGTGCTATAGGTCCATATATGTATATAACCCAAAATGAATATTTCTGATAATATATGGCTCTTGAGAACATTGAGTGCCAATGAATGTCTCGTATGATTTCAACTCGACATAATTTCTACTTACTGTTGTAGACATTTGAAGATCACCCGCACGTTCAAATTTGTGCTATAGGTCCATATATGTATATAACCCAAAATGAATATTTCTGATAATATATGGCTCTTGAGAACATTGAGTGCCAATGAATGTCTCGTATGATTTCAACTCGACATAATTTCTACTTACTGTTGTATACATTTGAAGATCACCCGCACGTTCAAATTTGTGCTATAGGTCCATATATGTATATAACCCAAAATGAATATTTCTGATAATATATGGCTCTTGAGAACATTGAGTGCCAATGAATGTCTCGTATGATTTCGACTCGACATAATTTCCACTTACTGTTGTATACATTTGAAGATCACCCGCACGTTCAAATTTGTGCTATAGGTCCATATATGTATATAACCCAAAATGAATATTTCTGATAATATATGGCTCTTGAGAACATTGAGTGCCAATGAATGTCTCGTATGATTTCGACTCGACATAATCTCCACTTACTGTTGTATACATTTGAAGATCACCCGCACGTTCAAATTTGTGCTATAGGTCCATATATGTATATAACCCAAAATGAATATTTCTGATAATATATGGCTCTTGAGAACATTGAGTGCCAATGAATGTCTCGTATGATTTCGACTCGACATAATTTCCACTTACTGTTGTATACATTTGAAGATCACCCGCACGTTCAAATTTGTGCTATAGGTCCATATATGTATATAACCCAAAATGAATATTTCTGATAATATATGGCTCTTGAGAACATTGAGTGCCAATGAATGTCTCGTATGATTTCGACTCGACATAATTTCCACTTACTGTTGTATACATTTGAAGATCACCCGCACGTTCAAATTTGTGCTATAGGTACATATATGTATATAACCCAAAATGAATATTTCTGATAATATATGGCTCTTGAGAACATTGAGTGCCAATGAATGTCTCGTATGATTTCGACTCGACATAATCTCCACTTACTGTTGTATACATTTGAAGATCACCCGCACGTTCAAATTTGTGCTATAGGTACATATATGTATATAACCCAAAATGAATATTTCTGATAATATATGGCTCTTGAGAACATTGAGTGCCAATGAATGTCTCATATGATTTCGACTCGACATAATTTCCACTTACTGTTGTATACATTTGAAGATCACCCGCACGTTCAAATTTGTGCTATAGGTCCATATATGTATATAACCCAAAATGAATATTTCTGATAATATATGGCTCTTGAGAACATTGAGTGCCAATGAATGTCTCGTATGATTTCGACTCGACATAATCTCCACTTACTGTTGTATACATTTGAAGATCACCCGCACGTTCAAATTTGTGCTATAGGTCCATATATGTATATAACCCAAAATGAATATTTCTGATAATATATGGCTCTTGAGAACATTGAGTGCCAATGAATGTCTCGTATGATTTCGACTCGACATAATCTCCACTTACTGTTGTATACATTTGAAGATCACCCGCACGTTCAAATTTGTGCTATAGGTCCATATATGTATATAACCCAAAATGAATATTTCTGATAATATATGGCTCTTGAGAACATTGAGTGCCAATGAATGTCTCATATGATTTCGACTCGACATAATTTCCACTTACTGTTGTATACATTTGAAGATCACCCGCACGTTCAAATTTGTGCTATAGGTCCATATATGTATATAACCCAAAATGAATATTTCTGATAATATATGGCTCTTGAGAACATTGAGTGCCAATGAATGTCTCGTATGATTTCGACTCGACATAATTTCCACTTACTGTTGTATACATTTGAAGATCACCCGCACGTTCAAATTTGTGCTATAGGTCCATATATGTATATAACCCAAAATGAATATTTCTGATAATATATGGCTCTTGAGAACATTGAGTGCCAATGAATGTCTCATATGATTTCGACTCGACATAATTTCCACTTACTGTTGTATACATTTGAAGATCACCCGCACGTTCAAATTTGTGCTATAGGTCCATATATGTATATAACCCAAAATGAATATTTCTGATAATATATGGCTCTTGAGAACATTGAGTGCCAATGAATGTCTCGTATGATTTCGACTCGACATAATTTCCACTTACTGTTGTATACATTTGAAGATCACCCGCACGTTCAAATTTGTGCTATAGGTCCATATATGTATATAACCCAAAATGAATATTTCTGATAATATATGGCTCTTGAGAACATTGAGTGCCAATGAATGTCTCATATGATTTCGACTCGACATAATTTCCACTTACTGTTGTATACATTTGAAGATCACCCGCACGTTCAAATTTGTGCTATAGGTCCATATATGTATATAACCCAAAATGAATATTTCTGATAATATATGGCTCTTGAGAACATTGAGTGCCAATGAATGTCTCGTATGATTTCAACTCGACATAATTTCTACTTACTGTTGTAGACATTTGAAGATCACCCGCACGTTCAAATTTGTGCTATAGGTCCATATATGTATATAACCCAAAATGAATATTTCTGATAATATATGGCTCTTGAGAAAATTGAGTGCCAATAAATGTCTCGTATGATTTCGACTCGACATAATTTCCACTTACTGTTGTATACATTTGAAGATCACCCGCACGTTCAAATTTGTGCTATAGGTCCATATATGTATATAACCCAAAATGAATATTTCTGATAATATATGGCTCTTGAGAACATTGAGTGCCAATGAATGTCTCGTATGATTTCGACTCGACATAATTTCCACTTACTGTTGTATACATTTGAAGATCACCCGCACGTTCAAATTTGTGCTATAGGTCCATATATGTATATAACCCAAAATGAATATTTCTGATAATATATGGCTCTTGAGAACATTGAGTGCCAATGAATGTCTCGTATGATTTCAACTCGACATAATTTCTACTTACTGTTGTATACATTTGAAGATCACCCGCACGTTCAAATTTGTGCTATAGGTCCATATATGTATATAACCCAAAATGAATATTTCTGATAATATATGGCTCTTGAGAACATTGAGTGCCAATGAATGTCTCGTATGATTTCGACTCGACATAATTTCCACTTACTGTTGTATACATTTGAAGATCACCCGCACGTTCAAATTTGTGCTATAGGTCCATATATGTATATAACCCAAAATGAATATTTCTGATAATATATGGCTCTTGAGAACATTGAGTGCCAATGAATGTCTCGTATGATTTCGACTCGACATAATTTCCACTTACTGTTGTATACATTTGAAGATCACCCGCACGTTCAAATTTGTGCTATAGGTCCATATATGTATATAACCCAAAATGAATATTTCTGATAATATATGGCTCTTGAGAACATTGAGTGCCAATGAATGTCTCGTATGATTTCGACTCGACATAATTTCCACTTACTGTTGTATACATTTGAAGATCACCCGCACGTTCAAATTTGTGCTATAGGTCCATATATGTATATAACCCAAAATGAATATTTCTGATAATATATGGCTCTTGAGAACATTGAGTGCCAATGAATGTCTCGTATGATTTCAACTCGACATAATCTCCACTTACTGTTGTATACATTTGAAGATCACCCGCACGTTCAAATTTGTGCTATAGGTCCATATATGTATATAACCCAAAATGAATATTTCTGATAATATATGGCTCTTGAGAACATTGAGTGCCAATGAATGTCTCGTATGATTTCGACTCGACATAATTTCCACTTACTGTTGTATACATTTGAAGATCACCCGCACGTTCAAATTTGTGCTATAGGTCCATATATGTATATAACCCAAAATGAATATTTCTGATAATATATGGCTCTTGAGAACATTGAGTGCCAATGAATGTCTCATATGATTTCGACTCGACATAATTTCCACTTACTGTTGTATACATTTGAAGATCACCCGCACGTTCAAATTTGTGCTATAGGTCCATATATGTATATAACCCAAAATGAATATTTCTGATAATATATGGCTCTTGAGAACATTGAGTGCCAATGAATGTCTCGTATGATTTCGACTCGACATAATTTCCACTTACTGTTGTATACATTTGAAGATCACCCGCACGTTCAAATTTGTGCTATAGGTCCATATATGTATATAACCCAAAATGAATATTTCTGATAATATATGGCTCTTGAGAACATTGAGTGCCAATGAATGTCTCATATGATTTCGACTCGACATAATTTCCACTTACTGTTGTATACATTTGAAGATCACCCGCACGTTCAAATTTGTGCTATAGGTCCATATATGTATATAACCCAAAATGAATATTTCTGATAATATATGGCTCTTGAGAACATTGAGTGCCAATGAATGTCTCGTATGATTTCAACTCGACATAATTTCTACTTACTGTTGTAGACATTTGAAGATCACCCGCACGTTCAAATTTGTGCTATAGGTCCATATATGTATATAACCCAAAATGAATATTTCTGATAATATATGGCTCTTGAGAAAATTGAGTGCCAATAAATGTCTCGTATGATTTCGACTCGACATAATTTCCACTTACTGTTGTATACATTTGAAGATCACCCGCACGTTCAAATTTGTGCTATAGGTCCATATATGTATATAACCCAAAATGAATATTTCTGATAATATATGGCTCTTGAGAACATTGAGTGCCAATGAATGTCTCGTATGATTTCGACTCGACATAATTTCCACTTACTGTTGTATACATTTGAAGATCACCCGCACGTTCAAATTTGTGCTATAGGTCCATATATGTATATAACCCAAAATGAATATTTCTGATAATATATGGCTCTTGAGAACATTGAGTGCCAATGAATGTCTCGTATGATTTCAACTCGACATAATTTCTACTTACTGTTGTATACATTTGAAGATCACCCGCACGTTCAAATTTGTGCTATAGGTCCATATATGTATATAACCCAAAATGAATATTTCTGATAATATATGGCTCTTGAGAACATTGAGTGCCAATGAATGTCTCGTATGATTTCGACTCGACATAATTTCCACTTACTGTTGTATACATTTGAAGATCACCCGCACGTTCAAATTTGTGCTATAGGTCCATATATGTATATAACCCAAAATGAATATTTCTGATAATATATGGCTCTTGAGAACATTGAGTGCCAATGAATGTCTCGTATGATTTCGACTCGACATAATCTCCACTTACTGTTGTATACATTTGAAGATCACCCGCACGTTCAAATTTGTGCTATAGGTACATATATGTATATAACCCAAAATGAATATTTCTGATAATATATGGCTCTTGAGAACATTGAGTGCCAATGAATGTCTCGTATGATTTCGACTCGACATAATTTCCACTTACTGTTGTATACATTTGAAGATCACCCGCACGTTCAAATTTGTGCTATAGGTACATATATGTATATAACCCAAAATGAATATTTCTGATAATATATGGCTCTTGAGAACATTGAGTGCCAATGAATGTCTCGTATGATTTCGACTCGACATAATCTCCACTTACTGTTGTATACATTTGAAGATCACCCGCACGTTCAAATTTGTGCTATAGGTCCATATATGTATATAACCCAAAATGAATATTTCTGATAATATATGGCTCTTGAGAAAATTGAGTGCCAATGAATGTCTCGTATGATTTCGACTCGACATAATTTCCACTTACTGTTGTATACATTTGAAGATCACCCGCACGTTCAAATTTGTGCTATAGGTCCATATATGTATATAACCCAAAATGAATATTTCTGATAATATATGGCTCTTGAGAACATTGAGTGCCAATGAATGTCTCGTATGATTTCGACTCGACATAATTTCCACTTACTGTTGTATACATTTGAAGATCACCCGCACGTTCAAATTTGTGCTATAGGTCCATATATGTATATAACCCAAAATGAATATTTCTGATAATATATGGCTCTTGAGAACATTGAGTGCCAATGAATGTCTCGTATGATTTCGACTCGACATAATTTCCACTTACTGTTGTATACATTTGAAGATCACCCGCACGTTCAAATTTGTGCTATAGGTCCATATATGTATATAACCCAAAATGAATATTTCTGATAATATATGGCTCTTGAGAACATTGAGTGCCAATGAATGTCTCGTATGATTTCGACTCGACATAATTTCCACTTACTGTTGTATACATTTGAAGATCACCCGCACGTTCAAATTTGTGCTATAGGTACATATATGTATATAACCCAAAATGAATATTTCTGATAATATATGGCTCTTGAGAACATTGAGTGCCAATGAATGTCTCATATGATTTCGACTCGACATAATTTCCACTTACTGTTGTATACATTTGAAGATCACCCGCACGTTCAAATTTGTGCTATAGGTCCATATATGTATATAACCCAAAATGAATATTTCTGATAATATATGGCTCTTGAGAACATTGAGTGCCAATGAATGTCTCGTATGATTTCGACTCGACATAATCTCCACTTACTGTTGTATACATTTGAAGATCACCCGCACGTTCAAATTTGTGCTATAGGTCCATATATGTATATAACCCAAAATGAATATTTCTGATAATATATGGCTCTTGAGAACATTGAGTGCCAATGAATGTCTCGTATGATTTCGACTCGACATAATCTCCACTTACTGTTGTATACATTTGAAGATCACCCGCACGTTCAAATTTGTGCTATAGGTCCATATATGTATATAACCCAAAATGAATATTTCTGATAATATATGGCTCTTGAGAACATTGAGTGCCAATGAATGTCTCGTATGATTTCGACTCGACATAATTTCCACTTACTGTTGTATACATTTGAAGATCACCCGCACGTTCAAATTTGTGCTATAGGTCCATATATGTATATAACCCAAAATGAATATTTCTGATAATATATGGCTCTTGAGAACATTGAGTGCCAATGAATGTCTCATATGATTTCGACTCGACATAATTTCCACTTACTGTTGTATACATTTGAAGATCACCCGCACGTTCAAATTTGTGCTATAGGTCCATATATGTATATAACCCAAAATGAATATTTCTGATAATATATGGCTCTTGAGAACATTGAGTGCCAATGAATGTCTCGTATGATTTCGACTCGACATAATTTCCACTTACTGTTGTATACATTTGAAGATCACCCGCACGTTCAAATTTGTGCTATAGGTCCATATATGTATATAACCCAAAATGAATATTTCTGATAATATATGGCTCTTGAGAACATTGAGTGCCAATGAATGTCTCATATGATTTCGACTCGACATAATTTCCACTTACTGTTGTATACATTTGAAGATCACCCGCACGTTCAAATTTGTGCTATAGGTCCATATATGTATATAACCCAAAATGAATATTTCTGATAATATATGGCTCTTGAGAACATTGAGTGCCAATGAATGTCTCGTATGATTTCAACTCGACATAATTTCTACTTACTGTTGTAGACATTTGAAGATCACCCGCACGTTCAAATTTGTGCTATAGGTCCATATATGTATATAACCCAAAATGAATATTTCTGATAATATATGGCTCTTGAGAAAATTGAGTGCCAATAAATGTCTCGTATGATTTCGACTCGACATAATTTCCACTTACTGTTGTATACATTTGAAGATCACCCGCACGTTCAAATTTGTGCTATAGGTCCATATATGTATATAACCCAAAATGAATATTTCTGATAATATATGGCTCTTGAGAACATTGAGTGCCAATGAATGTCTCGTATGATTTCGACTCGACATAATTTCCACTTACTGTTGTATACATTTGAAGATCACCCGCACGTTCAAATTTGTGCTATAGGTCCATATATGTATATAACCCAAAATGAATATTTCTGATAATATATGGCTCTTGAGAACATTGAGTGCCAATGAATGTCTCGTATGATTTCAACTCGACATAATTTCTACTTACTGTTGTATACATTTGAAGATCACCCGCACGTTCAAATTTGTGCTATAGGTCCATATATGTATATAACCCAAAATGAATATTTCTGATAATATATGGCTCTTGAGAACATTGAGTGCCAATGAATGTCTCGTATGATTTCGACTCGACATAATTTCCACTTACTGTTGTATACATTTGAAGATCACCCGCACGTTCAAATTTGTGCTATAGGTCCATATATGTATATAACCCAAAATGAATATTTCTGATAATATATGGCTCTTGAGAACATTGAGTGCCAATGAATGTCTCGTATGATTTCGACTCGACATAATTTCCACTTACTGTTGTATACATTTGAAGATCACCCGCACGTTCAAATTTGTGCTATAGGTCCATATATGTATATAACCCAAAATGAATATTTCTGATAATATATGGCTCTTGAGAACATTGAGTGCCAATGAATGTCTCGTATGATTTCGACTCGACATAATTTCCACTTACTGTTGTATACATTTGAAGATCACCCGCACGTTCAAATTTGTGCTATAGGTCCATATATGTATATAACCCAAAATGAATATTTCTGATAATATATGGCTCTTGAGAACATTGAGTGCCAATGAATGTCTCGTATGATTTCAACTCGACATAATCTCCACTTACTGTTGTATACATTTGAAGATCACCCGCACGTTCAAATTTGTGCTATAGGTCCATATATGTATATAACCCAAAATGAATATTTCTGATAATATATGGCTCTTGAGAACATTGAGTGCCAATGAATGTCTCGTATGATTTCGACTCGACATAATTTCCACTTACTGTTGTATACATTTGAAGATCACCCGCACGTTCAAATTTGTGCTATAGGTCCATATATGTATATAACCCAAAATGAATATTTCTGATAATATATGGCTCTTGAGAACATTGAGTGCCAATGAATGTCTCATATGATTTCGACTCGACATAATTTCCACTTACTGTTGTATACATTTGAAGATCACCCGCACGTTCAAATTTGTGCTATAGGTCCATATATGTATATAACCCAAAATGAATATTTCTGATAATATATGGCTCTTGAGAACATTGAGTGCCAATGAATGTCTCGTATGATTTCGACTCGACATAATTTCCACTTACTGTTGTATACATTTGAAGATCACCCGCACGTTCAAATTTGTGCTATAGGTCCATATATGTATATAACCCAAAATGAATATTTCTGATAATATATGGCTCTTGAGAACATTGAGTGCCAATGAATGTCTCATATGATTTCGACTCGACATAATTTCCACTTACTGTTGTATACATTTGAAGATCACCCGCACGTTCAAATTTGTGCTATAGGTCCATATATGTATATAACCCAAAATGAATATTTCTGATAATATATGGCTCTTGAGAACATTGAGTGCCAATGAATGTCTCGTATGATTTCAACTCGACATAATTTCTACTTACTGTTGTAGACATTTGAAGATCACCCGCACGTTCAAATTTGTGCTATAGGTCCATATATGTATATAACCCAAAATGAATATTTCTGATAATATATGGCTCTTGAGAAAATTGAGTGCCAATAAATGTCTCGTATGATTTCGACTCGACATAATTTCCACTTACTGTTGTATACATTTGAAGATCACCCGCACGTTCAAATTTGTGCTATAGGTCCATATATGTATATAACCCAAAATGAATATTTCTGATAATATATGGCTCTTGAGAACATTGAGTGCCAATGAATGTCTCGTATGATTTCGACTCGACATAATTTCCACTTACTGTTGTATACATTTGAAGATCACCCGCACGTTCAAATTTGTGCTATAGGTCCATATATGTATATAACCCAAAATGAATATTTCTGATAATATATGGCTCTTGAGAACATTGAGTGCCAATGAATGTCTCGTATGATTTCAACTCGACATAATTTCTACTTACTGTTGTATACATTTGAAGATCACCCGCACGTTCAAATTTGTGCTATAGGTCCATATATGTATATAACCCAAAATGAATATTTCTGATAATATATGGCTCTTGAGAACATTGAGTGCCAATGAATGTCTCGTATGATTTCGACTCGACATAATTTCCACTTACTGTTGTATACATTTGAAGATCACCCGCACGTTCAAATTTGTGCTATAGGTCCATATATGTATATAACCCAAAATGAATATTTCTGATAATATATGGCTCTTGAGAACATTGAGTGCCAATGAATGTCTCGTATGATTTCGACTCGACATAATCTCCACTTACTGTTGTATACATTTGAAGATCACCCGCACGTTCAAATTTGTGCTATAGGTCCATATATGTATATAACCCAAAATGAATATTTCTGATAATATATGGCTCTTGAGAACATTGAGTGCCAATGAATGTCTCGTATGATTTCAACTCGACATAATTTCTACTTACTGTTGTAGACATTTGAAGATCACCCGCACGTTCAAATTTGTGCTATAGGTACATATATGTATATAACCCAAAATGAATATTTCTGATAATATATGGCTCTTGAGAACATTGAGTGCCAATGAATGTCTCGTATGATTTCGACTCGACATAATTTCCACTTACTGTTGTATACATTTGAAGATCACCCGCACGTTCAAATTTGTGCTATAGGTACATATATGTATATAACCCAAAATGAATATTTCTGATAATATATGGCTCTTGAGAACATTGAGTGCCAATGAATGTCTCGTATGATTTCGACTCGACATAATCTCCACTTACTGTTGTATACATTTGAAGATCACCCGCACGTTCAAATTTGTGCTATAGGTACATATATGTATATAACCCAAAATGAATATTTCTGATAATATATGGCTCTTGAGAACATTGAGTGCCAATGAATGTCTCATATGATTTCGACTCGACATAATTTCCACTTACTGTTGTATACATTTGAAGATCACCCGCACGTTCAAATTTGTGCTATAGGTCCATATATGTATATAACCCAAAATGAATATTTCTGATAATATATGGCTCTTGAGAACATTGAGTGCCAATGAATGTCTCGTATGATTTCGACTCGACATAATCTCCACTTACTGTTGTATACATTTGAAGATCACCCGCACGTTCAAATTTGTGCTATAGGTCCATATATGTATATAACCCAAAATGAATATTTCTGATAATATATGGCTCTTGAGAACATTGAGTGCCAATGAATGTCTCGTATGATTTCGACTCGACATAATTTCCACTTACTGTTGTATACATTTGAAGATCACCCGCACGTTCAAATTTGTGCTATAGGTCCATATATGTATATAACCCAAAATGAATATTTCTGATAATATATGGCTCTTGAGAACATTGAGTGCCAATGAATGTCTCATATGATTTCGACTCGACATAATTTCCACTTACTGTTGTATACATTTGAAGATCACCCGCACGTTCAAATTTGTGCTATAGGTCCATATATGTATATAACCCAAAATGAATATTTCTGATAATATATGGCTCTTGAGAACATTGAGTGCCAATGAATGTCTCGTATGATTTCGACTCGACATAATTTCCACTTACTGTTGTATACATTTGAAGATCACCCGCACGTTCAAATTTGTGCTATAGGTCCATATATGTATATAACCCAAAATGAATATTTCTGATAATATATGGCTCTTGAGAACATTGAGTGCCAATGAATGTCTCATATGATTTCGACTCGACATAATTTCCACTTACTGTTGTATACATTTGAAGATCACCCGCACGTTCAAATTTGTGCTATAGGTCCATATATGTATATAACCCAAAATGAATATTTCTGATAATATATGGCTCTTGAGAACATTGAGTGCCAATGAATGTCTCGTATGATTTCAACTCGACATAATTTCTACTTACTGTTGTAGACATTTGAAGATCACCCGCACGTTCAAATTTGTGCTATAGGTCCATATATGTATATAACCCAAAATGAATATTTCTGATAATATATGGCTCTTGAGAAAATTGAGTGCCAATAAATGTCTCGTATGATTTCGACTCGACATAATTTCCACTTACTGTTGTATACATTTGAAGATCACCCGCACGTTCAAATTTGTGCTATAGGTCCATATATGTATATAACCCAAAATGAATATTTCTGATAATATATGGCTCTTGAGAACATTGAGTGCCAATGAATGTCTCGTATGATTTCGACTCGACATAATCTCCACTTACTGTTGTATACATTTGAAGATCACCCGCACGTTCAAATTTGTGCTATAGGTACATATATGTATATAACCCAAAATGAATATTTCTGATAATATATGGCTCTTGAGAACATTGAGTGCCAATGAATGTCTCGTATGATTTCGACTCGACATAATTTCCACTTACTGTTGTATACATTTGAAGATCACCCGCACGTTCAAATTTGTGCTATAGGTCCATATATGTATATAACCCAAAATGAATATTTCTGATAATATATGGCTCTTGAGAACATTGAGTGCCAATGAATGTCTCGTATGATTTCGACTCGACATAATCTCCACTTACTGTTGTATACATTTGAAGATCACCCGCACGTTCAAATTTGTGCTATAGGTCCATATATGTATATAACCCAAAATGAATATTTCTGATAATATATGGCTCTTGAGAAAATTGAGTGCCAATGAATGTCTCGTATGATTTCGACTCGACATAATTTCCACTTACTGTTGTATACATTTGAAGATCACCCGCACGTTCAAATTTGTGCTATAGGTCCATATATGTATATAACCCAAAATGAATATTTCTGATAATATATGGCTCTTGAGAACATTGAGTGCCAATGAATGTCTCGTATGATTTCGACTCGACATAATTTCCACTTACTGTTGTATACATTTGAAGATCACCCGCACGTTCAAATTTGTGCTATAGGTCCATATATGTATATAACCCAAAATGAATATTTCTGATAATATATGGCTCTTGAGAACATTGAGTGCCAATGAATGTCTCGTATGATTTCGACTCGACATAATTTCCACTTACTGTTGTATACATTTGAAGATCACCCGCACGTTCAAATTTGTGCTATAGGTCCATATATGTATATAACCCAAAATGAATATTTCTGATAATATATGGCTCTTGAGAACATTGAGTGCCAATGAATGTCTCGTATGATTTCGACTCGACATAATTTCCACTTACTGTTGTATACATTTGAAGATCACCCGCACGTTCAAATTTGTGCTATAGGTACATATATGTATATAACCCAAAATGAATATTTCTGATAATATATGGCTCTTGAGAACATTGAGTGCCAATGAATGTCTCGTATGATTTCGACTCGACATAATTTCTACTTACTGTTGTAGACATTTGAAGATCACCCGCACGTTCAAATTTGTGCTATAGGTCCATATATGTATATAACCCAAAATGAATATTTCTGATAATATATGGCTCTTGAGAACATTGAGTGCCAATGAATGTCTCGTATGATTTCGACTCGACATAATCTCCACTTACTGTTGTATACATTTGAAGATCACCCGCACGTTCAAATTTGTGCTATAGGTACATATATGTATATAACCCAAAATGAATATTTCTGATAATATATGGCTCTTGAGAACATTGAGTGCCAATGAATGTCTCGTATGATTTCGACTCGACATAATTTCCACTTACTGTTGTATACATTTGAAGATCACCCGCACGTTCAAATTTGTGCTATAGGTCCATATATGTATATAACCCAAAATGAATATTTCTGATAATATATGGCTCTTGAGAACATTGAGTGCCAATGAATGTCTCGTATGATTTCGACTCGACATAATCTCCACTTACTGTTGTATACATTTGAAGATCACCCGCACGTTCAAATTTGTGCTATAGGTCCATATATGTATATAACCCAAAATGAATATTTCTGATAATATATGGCTCTTGAGAACATTGAGTGCCAATGAATGTCTCATATGATTTCGACTCGACATAATTTCCACTTACTGTTGTATACATTTGAAGATCACCCGCACGTTCAAATTTGTGCTATAGGTCCATATATGTATATAACCCAAAATGAATATTTCTGATAATATATGGCTCTTGAGAACATTGAGTGCCAATGAATGTCTCGTATGATTTCGACTCGACATAATTTCCACTTACTGTTGTATACATTTGAAGATCACCCGCACGTTCAAATTTGTGCTATAGGTCCATATATGTATATAACCCAAAATGAATATTTCTGATAATATATGGCTCTTGAGAACATTGAGTGCCAATGAATGTCTCGTATGATTTCGACTCGACATAATTTCCACTTACTGTTGTATACATTTGAAGATCACCCGCACGTTCAAATTTGTGCTATAGGTCCATATATGTATATAACCCAAAATGAATATTTCTGATAATATATGGCTCTTGAGAACATTGAGTGCCAATGAATGTCTCGTATGATTTCAACTCGACATAATTTCTACTTACTGTTGTATACATTTGAAGATCACCCGCACGTTCAAATTTGTGCTATAGGTCCATATATGTATATAACCCAAAATGAATATTTCTGATAATATATGGCTCTTGAGAACATTGAGTGCCAATGAATGTCTCGTATGATTTCGACTCGACATAATTTCCACTTACTGTTGTATACATTTGAAGATCACCCGCACGTTCAAATTTGTGCTATAGGTCCATATATGTATATAACCCAAAATGAATATTTCTGATAATATATGGCTCTTGAGAACATTGAGTGCCAATGAATGTCTCGTATGATTTCGACTCGACATAATTTCCACTTACTGTTGTATACATTTGAAGATCACCCGCACGTTCAAATTTGTGCTATAGGTCCATATATGTATATAACCCAAAATGAATATTTCTGATAATATATGGCTCTTGAGAACATTGAGTGCCAATGAATGTCTCATATGATTTCGACTCGACATAATTTCCACTTACTGTTGTATACATTTGAAGATCACCCGCACGTTCAAATTTGTGCTATAGGTCCATATATGTATATAACCCAAAATGAATATTTCTGATAATATATGGCTCTTGAGAACATTGAGTGCCAATGAATGTCTCGTATGATTTCGACTCGACATAATTTCCACTTACTGTTGTATACATTTGAAGATCACCCGCACGTTCAAATTTGTGCTATAGGTCCATATATGTATATAACCCAAAATGAATATTTCTGATAATATATGGCTCTTGAGAACATTGAGTGCCAATGAATGTCTCATATGATTTCGACTCGACATAATTTCCACTTACTGTTGTATACATTTGAAGATCACCCGCACGTTCAAATTTGTGCTATAGGTCCATATATGTATATAACCCAAAATGAATATTTCTGATAATATATGGCTCTTGAGAACATTGAGTGCCAATGAATGTCTCGTATGATTTCAACTCGACATAATTTCTACTTACTGTTGTAGACATTTGAAGATCACCCGCACGTTCAAATTTGTGCTATAGGTCCATATATGTATATAACCCAAAATGAATATTTCTGATAATATATGGCTCTTGAGAAAATTGAGTGCCAATAAATGTCTCGTATGATTTCGACTCGACATAATTTCCACTTACTGTTGTATACATTTGAAGATCACCCGCACGTTCAAATTTGTGCTATAGGTCCATATATGTATATAACCCAAAATGAATATTTCTGATAATATATGGCTCTTGAGAACATTGAGTGCCAATGAATGTCTCGTATGATTTCGACTCGACATAATCTCCACTTACTGTTGTATACATTTGAAGATCACCCGCACGTTCAAATTTGTGCTATAGGTACATATATGTATATAACCCAAAATGAATATTTCTGATAATATATGGCTCTTGAGAACATTGAGTGCCAATGAATGTCTCGTATGATTTCGACTCGACATAATTTCCACTTACTGTTGTATACATTTGAAGATCACCCGCACGTTCAAATTTGTGCTATAGGTCCATATATGTATATAACCCAAAATGAATATTTCTGATAATATATGGCTCTTGAGAAAATTGAGTGCCAATGAATGTCTCGTATGATTTCGACTCGACATAATTTCCACTTACTGTTGTATACATTTGAAGATCACCCGCACGTTCAAATTTGTGCTATAGGTCCATATATGTATATAACCCAAAATGAATATTTCTGATAATATATGGCTCTTGAGAACATTGAGTGCCAATGAATGTCTCGTATGATTTCGACTCGACATAATCTCCACTTACTGTTGTATACATTTGAAGATCACCCGCACGTTCAAATTTGTGCTATAGGTCCATATATGTATATAACCCAAAATGAATATTTCTGATAATATATGGCTCTTGAGAAAATTGAGTGCCAATGAATGTCTCGTATGATTTCGACTCGACATAATTTCCACTTACTGTTGTATACATTTGAAGATCACCCGCACGTTCAAATTTGTGCTATAGGTCCATATATGTATATAACCCAAAATGAATATTTCTGATAATATATGGCTCTTGAGAACATTGAGTGCCAATGAATGTCTCGTATGATTTCGACTCGACATAATTTCCACTTACTGTTGTATACATTTGAAGATCACCCGCACGTTCAAATTTGTGCTATAGGTCCATATATGTATATAACCCAAAATGAATATTTCTGATAATATATGGCTCTTGAGAACATTGAGTGCCAATGAATGTCTCGTATGATTTCAACTCGACATAATTTCTACTTACTGTTGTATACATTTGAAGATCACCCGCACGTTCAAATTTGTGCTATAGGTCCATATATGTATATAACCCAAAATGAATATTTCTGATAATATATGGCTCTTGAGAACATTGAGTGCCAATGAATGTCTCGTATGATTTCGACTCGACATAATTTCCACTTACTGTTGTATACATTTGAAGATCACCCGCACGTTCAAATTTGTGCTATAGGTCCATATATGTATATAACCCAAAATGAATATTTCTGATAATATATGGCTCTTGAGAACATTGAGTGCCAATGAATGTCTCGTATGATTTCAACTCGACATAATTTCTACTTACTGTTGTAGACATTTGAAGATCACCCGCACGTTCAAATTTGTGCTATAGGTACATATATGTATATAACCCAAAATGAATATTTCTGATAATATATGGCTCTTGAGAAAATTGAGTGCCAATAAATGTCTCGTATGATTTCGACTCGACATAATTTCCACTTACTGTTGTATACATTTGAAGATCACCCGCACGTTCAAATTTGTGCTATAGGTCCATATATGTATATAACCCAAAATGAATATTTCTGATAATATATGGCTCTTGAGAACATTGAGTGCCAATGAATGTCTCGTATGATTTCGACTCGACATAATCTCCACTTACTGTTGTATACATTTGAAGATCACCCGCACGTTCAAATTTGTGCTATAGGTCCATATATGTATATAACCCAAAATGAATATTTCTGATAATATATGGCTCTTGAGAACATTGAGTGCCAATGAATGTCTCGTATGATTTCGACTCGACATAATTTCCACTTACTGTTGTATACATTTGAAGATCACCCGCACGTTCAAATTTGTGCTATAGGTCCATATATGTATATAACCCAAAATGAATATTTCTGATAATATATGGCTCTTGAGAACATTGAGTGCCAATGAATGTCTCGTATGATTTCGACTCGACATAATTTCCACTTACTGTTGTATACATTTGAAGATCACCCGCACGTTCAAATTTGTGCTATAGGTACATATATGTATATAACCCAAAATGAATATTTCTGATAATATATGGCTCTTGAGAACATTGAGTGCCAATGAATGTCTCGTATGATTTCGACTCGACATAATCTCCACTTACTGTTGTATACATTTGAAGATCACCCGCACGTTCAAATTTGTGCTATAGGTACATATATGTATATAACCCAAAATGAATATTTCTGATAATATATGGCTCTTGAGAACATTGAGTGCCAATGAATGTCTCATATGATTTCGACTCGACATAATTTCCACTTACTGTTGTATACATTTGAAGATCACCCGCACGTTCAAATTTGTGCTATAGGTCCATATATGTATATAACCCAAAATGAATATTTCTGATAATATATGGCTCTTGAGAACATTGAGTGCCAATGAATGTCTCGTATGATTTCGACTCGACATAATCTCCACTTACTGTTGTATACATTTGAAGATCACCCGCACGTTCAAATTTGTGCTATAGGTCCATATATGTATATAACCCAAAATGAATATTTCTGATAATATATGGCTCTTGAGAACATTGAGTGCCAATGAATGTCTCGTATGATTTCGACTCGACATAATCTCCACTTACTGTTGTATACATTTGAAGATCACCCGCACGTTCAAATTTGTGCTATAGGTCCATATATGTATATAACCCAAAATGAATATTTCTGATAATATATGGCTCTTGAGAACATTGAGTGCCAATGAATGTCTCGTATGATTTCGACTCGACATAATTTCCACTTACTGTTGTATACATTTGAAGATCACCCGCACGTTCAAATTTGTGCTATAGGTCCATATATGTATATAACCCAAAATGAATATTTCTGATAATATATGGCTCTTGAGAACATTGAGTGCCAATGAATGTCTCATATGATTTCGACTCGACATAATTTCCACTTACTGTTGTATACATTTGAAGATCACCCGCACGTTCAAATTTGTGCTATAGGTCCATATATGTATATAACCCAAAATGAATATTTCTGATAATATATGGCTCTTGAGAACATTGAGTGCCAATGAATGTCTCGTATGATTTCGACTCGACATAATTTCCACTTACTGTTGTATACATTTGAAGATCACCCGCACGTTCAAATTTGTGCTATAGGTCCATATATGTATATAACCCAAAATGAATATTTCTGATAATATATGGCTCTTGAGAACATTGAGTGCCAATGAATGTCTCATATGATTTCGACTCGACATAATTTCCACTTACTGTTGTATACATTTGAAGATCACCCGCACGTTCAAATTTGTGCTATAGGTCCATATATGTATATAACCCAAAATGAATATTTCTGATAATATATGGCTCTTGAGAACATTGAGTGCCAATGAATGTCTCGTATGATTTCAACTCGACATAATTTCTACTTACTGTTGTAGACATTTGAAGATCACCCGCACGTTCAAATTTGTGCTATAGGTCCATATATGTATATAACCCAAAATGAATATTTCTGATAATATATGGCTCTTGAGAAAATTGAGTGCCAATAAATGTCTCGTATGATTTCGACTCGACATAATTTCCACTTACTGTTGTATACATTTGAAGATCACCCGCACGTTCAAATTTGTGCTATAGGTCCATATATGTATATAACCCAAAATGAATATTTCTGATAATATATGGCTCTTGAGAACATTGAGTGCCAATGAATGTCTCGTATGATTTCGACTCGACATAATTTCCACTTACTGTTGTATACATTTGAAGATCACCCGCACGTTCAAATTTGTGCTATAGGTCCATATATGTATATAACCCAAAATGAATATTTCTGATAATATATGGCTCTTGAGAACATTGAGTGCCAATGAATGTCTCGTATGATTTCAACTCGACATAATTTCTACTTACTGTTGTATACATTTGAAGATCACCCGCACGTTCAAATTTGTGCTATAGGTCCATATATGTATATAACCCAAAATGAATATTTCTGATAATATATGGCTCTTGAGAACATTGAGTGCCAATGAATGTCTCGTATGATTTCGACTCGACATAATTTCCACTTACTGTTGTATACATTTGAAGATCACCCGCACGTTCAAATTTGTGCTATAGGTCCATATATGTATATAACCCAAAATGAATATTTCTGATAATATATGGCTCTTGAGAACATTGAGTGCCAATGAATGTCTCGTATGATTTCGACTCGACATAATTTCCACTTACTGTTGTATACATTTGAAGATCACCCGCACGTTCAAATTTGTGCTATAGGTCCATATATGTATATAACCCAAAATGAATATTTCTGATAATATATGGCTCTTGAGAACATTGAGTGCCAATGAATGTCTCGTATGATTTCGACTCGACATAATTTCCACTTACTGTTGTATACATTTGAAGATCACCCGCACGTTCAAATTTGTGCTATAGGTCCATATATGTATATAACCCAAAATGAATATTTCTGATAATATATGGCTCTTGAGAACATTGAGTGCCAATGAATGTCTCGTATGATTTCAACTCGACATAATTTCTACTTACTGTTGTATACATTTGAAGATCACCCGCACGTTCAAATTTGTGCTATAGGTCCATATATGTATATAACCCAAAATGAATATTTCTGATAATATATGGCTCTTGAGAACATTGAGTGCCAATGAATGTCTCATATGATTTCGACTCGACATAATTTCCACTTACTGTTGTATACATTTGAAGATCACCCGCACGTTCAAATTTGTGCTATAGGTCCATATATGTATATAACCCAAAATGAATATTTCTGATAATATATGGCTCTTGAGAACATTGAGTGCCAATGAATGTCTCGTATGATTTCGACTCGACATAATTTCCACTTACTGTTGTATACATTTGAAGATCACCCGCACGTTCAAATTTGTGCTATAGGTCCATATATGTATATAACCCAAAATGAATATTTCTGATAATATATGGCTCTTGAGAACATTGAGTGCCAATGAATGTCTCATATGATTTCGACTCGACATAATTTCCACTTACTGTTGTATACATTTGAAGATCACCCGCACGTTCAAATTTGTGCTATAGGTCCATATATGTATATAACCCAAAATGAATATTTCTGATAATATATGGCTCTTGAGAACATTGAGTGCCAATGAATGTCTCGTATGATTTCAACTCGACATAATTTCCACTTACTGTTGTATACATTTGAAGATCACCCGCACGTTCAAATTTGTGCTATAGGTCCATATATGTATATAACCCAAAATGAATATTTCTGATAATATATGGCTCTTGAGAACATTGAGTGCCAATGAATGTCTCGTATGATTTCAACTCGACATAATTTCTACTTACTGTTGTATACATTTGAAGATCACCCGCACGTTCAAATTTGTGCTATAGGTCCATATATGTATATAACCCAAAATGAATATTTCTGATAATATATGGCTCTTGAGAACATTGAGTGCCAATGAATGTCTCGTATGATTTCGACTCGACATAATTTCCACTTACTGTTGTATACATTTGAAGATCACCCGCACGTTCAAATTTGTGCTATAGGTCCATATATGTATATAACCCAAAATGAATATTTCTGATAATATATGGCTCTTGAGAAAATTGAGTGCCAATAAATGTCTCGTATGATTTCGACTCGACATAATTTCCACTTACTGTTGTATACATTTGAAGATCACCCGCACGTTCAAATTTGTGCTATAGGTCCATATATGTATATAACCCAAAATGAATATTTCTGATAATATATGGCTCTTGAGAACATTGAGTGCCAATGAATGTCTCGTATGATTTCGACTCGACATAATTTCCACTTACTGTTGTATACATTTGAAGATCACCCGCACGTTCAAATTTGTGCTATAGGTCCATATATGTATATAACCCAAAATGAATATTTCTGATAATATATGGCTCTTGAGAACATTGAGTGCCAATGAATGTCTCGTATGATTTCAACTCGACATAATTTCTACTTACTGTTGTATACATTTGAAGATCACCCGCACGTTCAAATTTGTGCTATAGGTCCATATATGTATATAACCCAAAATGAATATTTCTGATAATATATGGCTCTTGAGAACATTGAGTGCCAATGAATGTCTCGTATGATTTCGACTCGACATAATTTCCACTTACTGTTGTATACATTTGAAGATCACCCGCACGTTCAAATTTGTGCTATAGGTCCATATATGTATATAACCCAAAATGAATATTTCTGATAATATATGGCTCTTGAGAAAATTGAGTGCCAATAAATGTCTCGTATGATTTCGACTCGACATAATTTCCACTTACTGTTGTATACATTTGAAGATCACCCGCACGTTCAAATTTGTGCTATAGGTCCATATATGTATATAACCCAAAATGAATATTTCTGATAATATATGGCTCTTGAGAACATTGAGTGCCAATGAATGTCTCGTATGATTTCGACTCGACATAATTTCCACTTACTGTTGTATACATTTGAAGATCACCCGCACGTTCAAATTTGTGCTATAGGTCCATATATGTATATAACCCAAAATGAATATTTCTGATAATATATGGCTCTTGAGAACATTGAGTGCCAATGAATGTCTCGTATGATTTCAACTCGACATAATTTCTACTTACTGTTGTATACATTTGAAGATCACCCGCACGTTCAAATTTGTGCTATAGGTCCATATATGTATATAACCCAAAATGAATATTTCTGATAATATATGGCTCTTGAGAACATTGAGTGCCAATGAATGTCTCGTATGATTTCGACTCGACATAATTTCCACTTACTGTTGTATACATTTGAAGATCACCCGCACGTTCAAATTTGTGCTATAGGTCCATATATGTATATAACCCAAAATGAATATTTCTGATAATATATGGCTCTTGAGAACATTGAGTGCCAATGAATGTCTCGTATGATTTCAACTCGACATAATTTCTACTTACTGTTGTAGACATTTGAAGATCACCCGCACGTTCAAATTTGTGCTATAGGTACATATATGTATATAACCCAAAATGAATATTTCTGATAATATATGGCTCTTGAGAAAATTGAGTGCCAATAAATGTCTCGTATGATTTCGACTCGACATAATTTCCACTTACTGTTGTATACATTTGAAGATCACCCGCACGTTCAAATTTGTGCTATAGGTCCATATATGTATATAACCCAAAATGAATATTTCTGATAATATATGGCTCTTGAGAACATTGAGTGCCAATGAATGTCTCGTATGATTTCGACTCGACATAATCTCCACTTACTGTTGTATACATTTGAAGATCACCCGCACGTTCAAATTTGTGCTATAGGTCCATATATGTATATAACCCAAAATGAATATTTCTGATAATATATGGCTCTTGAGAACATTGAGTGCCAATGAATGTCTCGTATGATTTCGACTCGACATAATTTCCACTTACTGTTGTATACATTTGAAGATCACCCGCACGTTCAAATTTGTGCTATAGGTCCATATATGTATATAACCCAAAATGAATATTTCTGATAATATATGGCTCTTGAGAACATTGAGTGCCAATGAATGTCTCATATGATTTCGACTCGACATAATTTCCACTTACTGTTGTATACATTTGAAGATCACCCGCACGTTCAAATTTGTGCTATAGGTCCATATATGTATATAACCCAAAATGAATATTTCTGATAATATATGGCTCTTGAGAACATTGAGTGCCAATGAATGTCTCGTATGATTTCGACTCGACATAATTTCCACTTACTGTTGTATACATTTGAAGATCACCCGCACGTTCAAATTTGTGCTATAGGTCCATATATGTATATAACCCAAAATGAATATTTCTGATAATATATGGCTCTTGAGAACATTGAGTGCCAATGAATGTCTCATATGATTTCGACTCGACATAATTTCCACTTACTGTTGTATACATTTGAAGATCACCCGCACGTTCAAATTTGTGCTATAGGTCCATATATGTATATAACCCAAAATGAATATTTCTGATAATATATGGCTCTTGAGAACATTGAGTGCCAATGAATGTCTCGTATGATTTCAACTCGACATAATTTCTACTTACTGTTGTAGACATTTGAAGATCACCCGCACGTTCAAATTTGTGCTATAGGTCCATATATGTATATAACCCAAAATGAATATTTCTGATAATATATGGCTCTTGAGAAAATTGAGTGCCAATAAATGTCTCGTATGATTTCGACTCGACATAATTTCCACTTACTGTTGTATACATTTGAAGATCACCCGCACGTTCAAATTTGTGCTATAGGTCCATATATGTATATAACCCAAAATGAATATTTCTGATAATATATGGCTCTTGAGAACATTGAGTGCCAATGAATGTCTCGTATGATTTCGACTCGACATAATTTCCACTTACTGTTGTATACATTTGAAGATCACCCGCACGTTCAAATTTGTGCTATAGGTCCATATATGTATATAACCCAAAATGAATATTTCTGATAATATATGGCTCTTGAGAACATTGAGTGCCAATGAATGTCTCGTATGATTTCAACTCGACATAATTTCTACTTACTGTTGTATACATTTGAAGATCACCCGCACGTTCAAATTTGTGCTATAGGTCCATATATGTATATAACCCAAAATGAATATTTCTGATAATATATGGCTCTTGAGAACATTGAGTGCCAATGAATGTCTCGTATGATTTCGACTCGACATAATCTCCACTTACTGTTGTATACATTTGAAGATCACCCGCACGTTCAAATTTGTGCTATAGGTACATATATGTATATAACCCAAAATGAATATTTCTGATAATATATGGCTCTTGAGAACATTGAGTGCCAATGAATGTCTCATATGATTTCGACTCGACATAATTTCCACTTACTGTTGTATACATTTGAAGATCACCCGCACGTTCAAATTTGTGCTATAGGTCCATATATGTATATAACCCAAAATGAATATTTCTGATAATATATGGCTCTTGAGAACATTGAGTGCCAATGAATGTCTCGTATGATTTCGACTCGACATAATCTCCACTTACTGTTGTATACATTTGAAGATCACCCGCACGTTCAAATTTGTGCTATAGGTCCATATATGTATATAACCCAAAATGAATATTTCTGATAATATATGGCTCTTGAGAACATTGAGTGCCAATGAATGTCTCGTATGATTTCGACTCGACATAATCTCCACTTACTGTTGTATACATTTGAAGATCACCCGCACGTTCAAATTTGTGCTATAGGTCCATATATGTATATAACCCAAAATGAATATTTCTGATAATATATGGCTCTTGAGAACATTGAGTGCCAATGAATGTCTCGTATGATTTCGACTCGACATAATTTCCACTTACTGTTGTATACATTTGAAGATCACCCGCACGTTCAAATTTGTGCTATAGGTCCATATATGTATATAACCCAAAATGAATATTTCTGATAATATATGGCTCTTGAGAACATTGAGTGCCAATGAATGTCTCATATGATTTCGACTCGACATAATTTCCACTTACTGTTGTATACATTTGAAGATCACCCGCACGTTCAAATTTGTGCTATAGGTCCATATATGTATATAACCCAAAATGAATATTTCTGATAATATATGGCTCTTGAGAACATTGAGTGCCAATGAATGTCTCGTATGATTTCGACTCGACATAATTTCCACTTACTGTTGTATACATTTGAAGATCACCCGCACGTTCAAATTTGTGCTATAGGTCCATATATGTATATAACCCAAAATGAATATTTCTGATAATATATGGCTCTTGAGAACATTGAGTGCCAATGAATGTCTCATATGATTTCGACTCGACATAATTTCCACTTACTGTTGTATACATTTGAAGATCACCCGCACGTTCAAATTTGTGCTATAGGTCCATATATGTATATAACCCAAAATGAATATTTCTGATAATATATGGCTCTTGAGAACATTGAGTGCCAATGAATGTCTCGTATGATTTCAACTCGACATAATTTCTACTTACTGTTGTAGACATTTGAAGATCACCCGCACGTTCAAATTTGTGCTATAGGTCCATATATGTATATAACCCAAAATGAATATTTCTGATAATATATGGCTCTTGAGAAAATTGAGTGCCAATAAATGTCTCGTATGATTTCGACTCGACATAATTTCCACTTACTGTTGTATACATTTGAAGATCACCCGCACGTTCAAATTTGTGCTATAGGTCCATATATGTATATAACCCAAAATGAATATTTCTGATAATATATGGCTCTTGAGAACATTGAGTGCCAATGAATGTCTCGTATGATTTCGACTCGACATAATTTCCACTTACTGTTGTATACATTTGAAGATCACCCGCACGTTCAAATTTGTGCTATAGGTCCATATATGTATATAACCCAAAATGAATATTTCTGATAATATATGGCTCTTGAGAACATTGAGTGCCAATGAATGTCTCGTATGATTTCGACTCGACATAATTTCCACTTACTGTTGTATACATTTGAAGATCACCCGCACGTTCAAATTTGTGCTATAGGTCCATATATGTATATAACCCAAAATGAATATTTCTGATAATATATGGCTCTTGAGAACATTGAGTGCCAATGAATGTCTCGTATGATTTCGACTCGACATAATTTCCACTTACTGTTGTATACATTTGAAGATCACCCGCACGTTCAAATTTGTGCTATAGGTCCATATATGTATATAACCCAAAATGAATATTTCTGATAATATATGGCTCTTGAGAACATTGAGTGCCAATGAATGTCTCGTATGATTTCGACTCGACATAATTTCCACTTACTGTTGTATACATTTGAAGATCACCCGCACGTTCAAATTTGTGCTATAGGTACATATATGTATATAACCCAAAATGAATATTTCTGATAATATATGGCTCTTGAGAACATTGAGTGCCAATGAATGTCTCGTATGATTTCGACTCGACATAATCTCCACTTACTGTTGTATACATTTGAAGATCACCCGCACGTTCAAATTTGTGCTATAGGTACATATATGTATATAACCCAAAATGAATATTTCTGATAATATATGGCTCTTGAGAACATTGAGTGCCAATGAATGTCTCATATGATTTCGACTCGACATAATTTCCACTTACTGTTGTATACATTTGAAGATCACCCGCACGTTCAAATTTGTGCTATAGGTCCATATATGTATATAACCCAAAATGAATATTTCTGATAATATATGGCTCTTGAGAACATTGAGTGCCAATGAATGTCTCGTATGATTTCGACTCGACATAATCTCCACTTACTGTTGTATACATTTGAAGATCACCCGCACGTTCAAATTTGTGCTATAGGTCCATATATGTATATAACCCAAAATGAATATTTCTGATAATATATGGCTCTTGAGAACATTGAGTGCCAATGAATGTCTCGTATGATTTCGACTCGACATAATCTCCACTTACTGTTGTATACATTTGAAGATCACCCGCACGTTCAAATTTGTGCTATAGGTCCATATATGTATATAACCCAAAATGAATATTTCTGATAATATATGGCTCTTGAGAACATTGAGTGCCAATGAATGTCTCGTATGATTTCGACTCGACATAATTTCCACTTACTGTTGTATACATTTGAAGATCACCCGCACGTTCAAATTTGTGCTATAGGTCCATATATGTATATAACCCAAAATGAATATTTCTGATAATATATGGCTCTTGAGAACATTGAGTGCCAATGAATGTCTCATATGATTTCGACTCGACATAATTTCCACTTACTGTTGTATACATTTGAAGATCACCCGCACGTTCAAATTTGTGCTATAGGTCCATATATGTATATAACCCAAAATGAATATTTCTGATAATATATGGCTCTTGAGAACATTGAGTGCCAATGAATGTCTCGTATGATTTCGACTCGACATAATTTCCACTTACTGTTGTATACATTTGAAGATCACCCGCACGTTCAAATTTGTGCTATAGGTCCATATATGTATATAACCCAAAATGAATATTTCTGATAATATATGGCTCTTGAGAACATTGAGTGCCAATGAATGTCTCATATGATTTCGACTCGACATAATTTCCACTTACTGTTGTATACATTTGAAGATCACCCGCACGTTCAAATTTGTGCTATAGGTCCATATATGTATATAACCCAAAATGAATATTTCTGATAATATATGGCTCTTGAGAACATTGAGTGCCAATGAATGTCTCGTATGATTTCAACTCGACATAATTTCTACTTACTGTTGTAGACATTTGAAGATCACCCGCACGTTCAAATTTGTGCTATAGGTCCATATATGTATATAACCCAAAATGAATATTTCTGATAATATATGGCTCTTGAGAAAATTGAGTGCCAATAAATGTCTCGTATGATTTCGACTCGACATAATTTCCACTTACTGTTGTATACATTTGAAGATCACCCGCACGTTCAAATTTGTGCTATAGGTCCATATATGTATATAACCCAAAATGAATATTTCTGATAATATATGGCTCTTGAGAACATTGAGTGCCAATGAATGTCTCGTATGATTTCGACTCGACATAATCTCCACTTACTGTTGTATACATTTGAAGATCACCCGCACGTTCAAATTTGTGCTATAGGTACATATATGTATATAACCCAAAATGAATATTTCTGATAATATATGGCTCTTGAGAAAATTGAGTGCCAATAAATGTCTCGTATGATTTCGACTCGACATAATTTCCACTTACTGTTGTATACATTTGAAGATCACCCGCACGTTCAAATTTGTGCTATAGGTCCATATATGTATATAACCCAAAATGAATATTTCTGATAATATATGGCTCTTGAGAACATTGAGTGCCAATGAATGTCTCGTATGATTTCGACTCGACATAATCTCCACTTACTGTTGTATACATTTGAAGATCACCCGCACGTTCAAATTTGTGCTATAGGTACATATATGTATATAACCCAAAATGAATATTTCTGATAATATATGGCTCTTGAGAACATTGAGTGCCAATGAATGTCTCGTATGATTTCGACTCGACATAATCTCCACTTACTGTTGTATACATTTGAAGATCACCCGCACGTTCAAATTTGTGCTATAGGTCCATATATGTATATAACCCAAAATGAATATTTCTGATAATATATGGCTCTTGAGAACATTGAGTGCCAATGAATGTCTCGTATGATTTCGACTCGACATAATCTCCACTTACTGTTGTATACATTTGAAGATCACCCGCACGTTCAAATTTGTGCTATAGGTCCATATATGTATATAACCCAAAATGAATATTTCTGATAATATATGGCTCTTGAGAACATTGAGTGCCAATGAATGTCTCGTATGATTTCGACTCGACATAATTTCCACTTACTGTTGTATACATTTGAAGATCACCCGCACGTTCAAATTTGTGCTATAGGTCCATATATGTATATAACCCAAAATGAATATTTCTGATAATATATGGCTCTTGAGAACATTGAGTGCCAATGAATGTCTCGTATGATTTCGACTCGACATAATTTCCACTTACTGTTGTATACATTTGAAGATCACCCGCACGTTCAAATTTGTGCTATAGGTCCATATATGTATATAACCCAAAATGAATATTTCTGATAATATATGGCTCTTGAGAACATTGAGTGCCAATGAATGTCTCGTATGATTTCGACTCGACATAATTTCCACTTACTGTTGTATACATTTGAAGATCACCCGCACGTTCAAATTTGTGCTATAGGTCCATATATGTATATAACCCAAAATGAATATTTCTGATAATATATGGCTCTTGAGAACATTGAGTGCCAATGAATGTCTCGTATGATTTCGACTCGACATAATTTCCACTTACTGTTGTATACATTTGAAGATCACCCGCACGTTCAAATTTGTGCTATAGGTCCATATATGTATATAACCCAAAATGAATATTTCTGATAATATATGGCTCTTGAGAACATTGAGTGCCAATGAATGTCTCGTATGATTTCGACTCGACATAATTTCCACTTACTGTTGTATACATTTGAAGATCACCCGCACGTTCAAATTTGTGCTATAGGTACATATATGTATATAACCCAAAATGAATATTTCTGATAATATATGGCTCTTGAGAACATTGAGTGCCAATGAATGTCTCGTATGATTTCGACTCGACATAATCTCCACTTACTGTTGTATACATTTGAAGATCACCCGCACGTTCAAATTTGTGCTATAGGTACATATATGTATATAACCCAAAATGAATATTTCTGATAATATATGGCTCTTGAGAACATTGAGTGCCAATGAATGTCTCATATGATTTCGACTCGACATAATTTCCACTTACTGTTGTATACATTTGAAGATCACCCGCACGTTCAAATTTGTGCTATAGGTCCATATATGTATATAACCCAAAATGAATATTTCTGATAATATATGGCTCTTGAGAACATTGAGTGCCAATGAATGTCTCGTATGATTTCGACTCGACATAATCTCCACTTACTGTTGTATACATTTGAAGATCACCCGCACGTTCAAATTTGTGCTATAGGTCCATATATGTATATAACCCAAAATGAATATTTCTGATAATATATGGCTCTTGAGAACATTGAGTGCCAATGAATGTCTCGTATGATTTCGACTCGACATAATCTCCACTTACTGTTGTATACATTTGAAGATCACCCGCACGTTCAAATTTGTGCTATAGGTCCATATATGTATATAACCCAAAATGAATATTTCTGATAATATATGGCTCTTGAGAACATTGAGTGCCAATGAATGTCTCGTATGATTTCGACTCGACATAATTTCCACTTACTGTTGTATACATTTGAAGATCACCCGCACGTTCAAATTTGTGCTATAGGTCCATATATGTATATAACCCAAAATGAATATTTCTGATAATATATGGCTCTTGAGAACATTGAGTGCCAATGAATGTCTCATATGATTTCGACTCGACATAATTTCCACTTACTGTTGTATACATTTGAAGATCACCCGCACGTTCAAATTTGTGCTATAGGTCCATATATGTATATAACCCAAAATGAATATTTCTGATAATATATGGCTCTTGAGAACATTGAGTGCCAATGAATGTCTCGTATGATTTCGACTCGACATAATTTCCACTTACTGTTGTATACATTTGAAGATCACCCGCACGTTCAAATTTGTGCTATAGGTCCATATATGTATATAACCCAAAATGAATATTTCTGATAATATATGGCTCTTGAGAACATTGAGTGCCAATGAATGTCTCATATGATTTCGACTCGACATAATTTCCACTTACTGTTGTATACATTTGAAGATCACCCGCACGTTCAAATTTGTGCTATAGGTCCATATATGTATATAACCCAAAATGAATATTTCTGATAATATATGGCTCTTGAGAACATTGAGTGCCAATGAATGTCTCGTATGATTTCAACTCGACATAATTTCTACTTACTGTTGTAGACATTTGAAGATCACCCGCACGTTCAAATTTGTGCTATAGGTCCATATATGTATATAACCCAAAATGAATATTTCTGATAATATATGGCTCTTGAGAAAATTGAGTGATTGATTGATTGATTGATTGATTGATTTGGGTGTACGATCAAGACTAAGCAAGGTTCCCGGTAAGACGCCGGGTCCACCGTACACCCTTTTTACATATAACAAAACCGAAGGAAAGGAAAGGTATGTTAGTAACAAGGAATCGACCCGGTTCCAGACACCTAAGTAGTCGATAGTTAGTATGTTTTTGTTAGTAATATATATGATAAAATAGTTAGCACAGGACAATACAATTTCTAAACTACATGTTCGCTGGATGCTTGAAGTTTCTGGATGCTGAGGGAGGTTTTTCCTCTATTTCTGAAAATTTAAATCGAAATGAATTACTTATCGCTAACTACTACTTTAAAATAAACTAAATAATTATGCCTCTGAAAATGATGTTTTAAGTTTAGATCAAATTTTCGAGCCCTTCTAATAAATATAATTAGTTTCCGCCGCCTGAGCGCTGAATGCTTAAAGTTTCTGATAAAAGTATTTCTTGTTTAAGATATACGAACTAGAGACCTTCAGCACATGAAGCACACATTCTGCCGAGGGATAGGAAAGGAATGTTAGTATTAGAGACTCGACCCGGTTTCAGCCACCTATGCAGTCGATAGTTAGTAAACTTGTTAATAATAAATATATTAAATTAGTTAGCACAGGACATCACAATTTCTAAACTACTAGTTTTAGCTTCTTGTTGATCTTGTAGAATGTGTCAAAATATGACCTTATTCTGAAAGTCAGGGTTAAATTAAATATTTAATAAACATGATTAATTCTGGAACTGTGTAATATTCTGAAATAAATTACGTTATTTTCAGCAAACAAGGGTGAAACCCCATTAACTATTTAAAATTTGGTTTAAATTAATTATTTATTTATCGCTAACTACTATTGTAAAATAAACTAAAAAAAAAACTAAAAAATAACCTAAAAAATTATTTGAACTCTGAAACCTTAATTTTTTAAGTTGCTGAATCAGATTATTTTAATAGATATAACTAGTATCCGCTGCCTGACCTTTGAATGCCTAAAGTTTCTGGTAATCTGCCTTGGGTTTCTCCACAAATTCAGCTCTGAAATACTCGTGGTCTATTTGTTAAAATTGTTATAGCATAAGTAATTAATTCAATTCATCATCATGATCATGGTCAATTATATCCCTGAAAATTTAAATCTAAATAAAATTAATCAGTTATTTGCTATTTCTATGTAGGTGATCATCATTAAGTCAAACTACATTCAAAACCTATAGAACAGCAGCTCCACTATAACCTAGTATAGTAAATCCGAACAGTATCATTCACCCACTCAAAAGCTCCCCGCTACATCAGACACCATTTCATCTCAAAAATACAGTCGTTACCCTTCCAACAAAACTACAGAACTACAGAAGTTCACCCCGTGATGAAAGTGTAACAAAAATGTGTTAAAACGAAATAAAATAAAACAACTTAGATAAGAATAAAGATGACAGCAATCAATTATTCATTTATTTCTAACATATTAATCAAAATAATCCAATTTGTTTTTATATGATATGCTATGAAAATCAAAAATCAAATTTGTGTCATCGGACCACCACAACTACTGACAAAACATCAACTAAGATCACTCCACAGCAGCTTAGCTAACACATCCTCTAAGACACTGTGCATGATGAAAAAAATCCCCCACACACACCAGCAATTCAACCGCATTTCTTTCAATTTTCACTCCACTCATCCATACTTGAGGATTCTGAAGGTTGAGCCAGGTTCTGTGCGCCTTCCTGAAAATCAATCGAGATTTATCCCCCCCCCCCCACTCCCCCCAATAATCGCACTCCAGAACTCTCAACTTAAAACTCAAAATTAAATATTTAAAACTTTCAAAATGTGAACCAATTTAAAGGTTAATAAGTTAACAAATTTACTTCAGATCCATTCCCAATTCAATTTCTCTGAAAATTGAAATCAAATTAATCAGTTGTCCCCAAACAACCCCCAATAAACCGAACTGGAAGATTTAAATTCAAGTTTATACACTGAAACAAAGTATAAGTTAATTTAGGGTCGTGGTTCCAACTTCCGGAAATCTAGTGCTGGTTCAGCTCCTGTTAGATTACTAAGTCATAATCCAATTCACCAGTTCACCCGAAGTTATATCTTATTTCGATTAGAAATATAAGTAAACACTATTGTAGAAAACGTCCGATTTGAATCCCAATCTTGCAGTGGCATTTCCTGATTGTGCGCATTGGGTGTTCTGCTTCGGATTTTGATCATCAAAATTATTTGACATTATTGTAATTACATATTACAAATCTAATACAAATACATTTTTAATAATAATTATGAAAAACTTTTTATATGCATATCATGATAAAGTTTTTAGGTTTTTTAGAATACAAAATACAATCAAAAGCAAAAATTGCTTAGTCTATGTAGTCATTCGGCGCACGATTAAAACATTACTAGAGAACGCCGCAGGTATATGGGCAATTTCTACATACAACTCGACGTAATCGATTTAAAATCAATTTACGGATCATTTTAAAATGAATGTAATTCACATCTATTTTAATTATTAAATTACGTGATTTATATAAAAATTTACAATTTATGTACATTTTGATAACAAAATATGCATTCATAAATTGTATATTACTATCGCGACACTGTCATGACAGAAATAACGATCGTCATTATGTACTTTCCATTTTGTTTTCTCCTTCTTTACTCTATACCAAATTCCACTACTTAGGTATTGCGTAAATGAGATAGCCCATAGTTCGCTCAATATCAACCGAAAATTCCCCTTTAGTACACACGCACATCTACCTTGCATATAAAATCATAAGAACCAAATGACATGTTTGATGTTCACGTTCTTACGATAAGAGAAAGACCAACCATACTATATCTCCTGCATTCTTTGCCTCGCGCTCGTACTTATATACTCACCCATTCACACATAACAAACACAAACATGATCGAGAAGGAGATGGAAATGCCTCATGTCGGCAAACATAATCATCACAGTTGTCTCGTTCATGAATACATCGAATACAGAGAATGAGACAAGTAAAATAAACCACATAATAGAACCGTACTATATACACTCAACCGCTCACACACATGAGAAAATAGATACATCATACATTTATACATTATTTATTTTCATACAATCTTCCATGTGCGCCTGCGCAGTAGCGAAGTACCAATGCGTGCTTGTATTCTCTAGTCTACATAATAAAAAATAAGACGCGTCCGTGCATGAAATGTACATAAATTCAACTGCATTTATACAATTTTCCCGATTTTAATTTTACTTAGATCTACATAATGGCCCCCACAAATGTTAACGCATGCATTATTAAGCAAGGAATCAAGAAATTAGACTTCTTCGCTATAAATCCAAAACATAACCTGACAAATGCATCCCGGTGGATTGCATTTTCCATATTCACTTATTTAACTTTCACTGATTTTACAACTTAGCACCATACTAATTAATTAATTAAATAGACACAAAATAAACACTAATTAATTAATTAAATAAAAACTCTATTTATAATAAAATAAAATTAAATTAAATTTGCTAAGAGGACGACAAAAACACGTCATTCCTCTTTGAATGTCAACGAATATCCATGGCTCTTGAGAAAATTGAGTGCCAATAAATGTCTCGTATGATTTCGACTCGACATAATTTCCACTTACTGTTGTATACATTTGAAGATCACCCGCACGTTCAAATTTGTGCTATAGGTCCATATATGTATATAACCCAAAATGAATATTTCTGATAATATATGGCTCTTGAGAACATTGAGTGCCAATGAATGTCTCGTATGATTTCGACTCGACATAATCTCCACTTACTGTTGTATACATTTGAAGATCACCCGCACGTTCAAATTTGTGCTATAGGTACATATATGTATATAACCCAAAATGAATATTTCTGATAATATATGGCTCTTGAGAACATTGAGTGCCAATGAATGTCTCGTATGATTTCGACTCGACATAATTTCCACTTACTGTTGTATACATTTGAAGATCACCCGCACGTTCAAATTTGTGCTATAGGTCCATATATGTATATAACCCAAAATGAATATTTCTGATAATATATGGCTCTTGAGAACATTGAGTGCCAATGAATGTCTCGTATGATTTCGACTCGACATAATCTCCACTTACTGTTGTATACATTTGAAGATCACCCGCACGTTCAAATTTGTGCTATAGGTCCATATATGTATATAACCCAAAATGAATATTTCTGATAATATATGGCTCTTGAGAAAATTGAGTGCCAATGAATGTCTCGTATGATTTCGACTCGACATAATTTCCACTTACTGTTGTATACATTTGAAGATCACCCGCACGTTCAAATTTGTGCTATAGGTCCATATATGTATATAACCCAAAATGAATATTTCTGATAATATATGGCTCTTGAGAACATTGAGTGCCAATGAATGTCTCGTATGATTTCGACTCGACATAATTTCCACTTACTGTTGTATACATTTGAAGATCACCCGCACGTTCAAATTTGTGCTATAGGTCCATATATGTATATAACCCAAAATGAATATTTCTGATAATATATGGCTCTTGAGAACATTGAGTGCCAATGAATGTCTCGTATGATTTCGACTCGACATAATTTCCACTTACTGTTGTATACATTTGAAGATCACCCGCACGTTCAAATTTGTGCTATAGGTCCATATATGTATATAACCCAAAATGAATATTTCTGATAATATATGGCTCTTGAGAACATTGAGTGCCAATGAATGTCTCGTATGATTTCGACTCGACATAATTTCCACTTACTGTTGTATACATTTGAAGATCACCCGCACGTTCAAATTTGTGCTATAGGTACATATATGTATATAACCCAAAATGAATATTTCTGATAATATATGGCTCTTGAGAACATTGAGTGCCAATGAATGTCTCGTATGATTTCGACTCGACATAATCTCCACTTACTGTTGTATACATTTGAAGATCACCCGCACGTTCAAATTTGTGCTATAGGTCCATATATGTATATAACCCAAAATGAATATTTCTGATAATATATGGCTCTTGAGAACATTGAGTGCCAATGAATGTCTCGTATGATTTCAACTCGACATAATTTCTACTTACTGTTGTAGACATTTGAAGATCACCCGCACGTTCAAATTTGTGCTATAGGTACATATATGTATATAACCCAAAATGAATATTTCTGATAATATATGGCTCTTGAGAACATTGAGTGCCAATGAATGTCTCGTATGATTTCGACTCGACATAATTTCCACTTACTGTTGTATACATTTGAAGATCACCCGCACGTTCAAATTTGTGCTATAGGTCCATATATGTATATAACCCAAAATGAATATTTCTGATAATATATGGCTCTTGAGAACATTGAGTGCCAATGAATGTCTCGTATGATTTCAACTCGACATAATTTCTACTTACTGTTGTATACATTTGAAGATCACCCGCACGTTCAAATTTGTGCTATAGGTCCATATATGTATATAACCCAAAATGAATATTTCTGATAATATATGGCTCTTGAGAACATTGAGTGCCAATGAATGTCTCGTATGATTTCGACTCGACATAATTTCCACTTACTGTTGTATACATTTGAAGATCACCCGCACGTTCAAATTTGTGCTATAGGTCCATATATGTATATAACCCAAAATGAATATTTCTGATAATATATGGCTCTTGAGAACATTGAGTGCCAATGAATGTCTCGTATGATTTCAACTCGACATAATTTCTACTTACTGTTGTAGACATTTGAAGATCACCCGCACGTTCAAATTTGTGCTATAGGTACATATATGTATATAACCCAAAATGAATATTTCTGATAATATATGGCTCTTGAGAAAATTGAGTGCCAATAAATGTCTCGTATGATTTCGACTCGACATAATTTCCACTTACTGTTGTATACATTTGAAGATCACCCGCACGTTCAAATTTGTGCTATAGGTCCATATATGTATATAACCCAAAATGAATATTTCTGATAATATATGGCTCTTGAGAACATTGAGTGCCAATGAATGTCTCGTATGATTTCGACTCGACATAATCTCCACTTACTGTTGTATACATTTGAAGATCACCCGCACGTTCAAATTTGTGCTATAGGTACATATATGTATATAACCCAAAATGAATATTTCTGATAATATATGGCTCTTGAGAACATTGAGTGCCAATGAATGTCTCGTATGATTTCGACTCGACATAATCTCCACTTACTGTTGTATACATTTGAAGATCACCCGCACGTTCAAATTTGTGCTATAGGTACATATATGTATATAACCCAAAATGAATATTTCTGATAATATATGGCTCTTGAGAACATTGAGTGCCAATGAATGTCTCGTATGATTTCGACTCGACATAATCTCCACTTACTGTTGTATACATTTGAAGATCACCCGCACGTTCAAATTTGTGCTATAGGTCCATATATGTATATAACCCAAAATGAATATTTCTGATAATATATGGCTCTTGAGAACATTGAGTGCCAATGAATGTCTCGTATGATTTCGACTCGACATAATTTCCACTTACTGTTGTATACATTTGAAGATCACCCGCACGTTCAAATTTGTGCTATAGGTCCATATATGTATATAACCCAAAATGAATATTTCTGATAATATATGGCTCTTGAGAACATTGAGTGCCAATGAATGTCTCGTATGATTTCAACTCGACATAATTTCTACTTACTGTTGTAGACATTTGAAGATCACCCGCACGTTCAAATTTGTGCTATAGGTCCATATATGTATATAACCCAAAATGAATATTTCTGATAATATATGGCTCTTGAGAAAATTGAGTGCCAATAAATGTCTCGTATGATTTCGACTCGACATAATTTCCACTTACTGTTGTATACATTTGAAGATCACCCGCACGTTCAAATTTGTGCTATAGGTCCATATATGTATATAACCCAAAATGAATATTTCTGATAATATATGGCTCTTGAGAACATTGAGTGCCAATGAATGTCTCGTATGATTTCGACTCGACATAATCTCCACTTACTGTTGTATACATTTGAAGATCACCCGCACGTTCAAATTTGTGCTATAGGTACATATATGTATATAACCCAAAATGAATATTTCTGATAATATATGGCTCTTGAGAACATTGAGTGCCAATGAATGTCTCGTATGATTTCGACTCGACATAATTTCCACTTACTGTTGTATACATTTGAAGATCACCCGCACGTTCAAATTTGTGCTATAGGTCCATATATGTATATAACCCAAAATGAATATTTCTGATAATATATGGCTCTTGAGAACATTGAGTGCCAATGAATGTCTCGTATGATTTCGACTCGACATAATCTCCACTTACTGTTGTATACATTTGAAGATCACCCGCACGTTCAAATTTGTGCTATAGGTCCATATATGTATATAACCCAAAATGAATATTTCTGATAATATATGGCTCTTGAGAAAATTGAGTGCCAATGAATGTCTCGTATGATTTCGACTCGACATAATTTCCACTTACTGTTGTATACATTTGAAGATCACCCGCACGTTCAAATTTGTGCTATAGGTCCATATATGTATATAACCCAAAATGAATATTTCTGATAATATATGGCTCTTGAGAACATTGAGTGCCAATGAATGTCTCGTATGATTTCGACTCGACATAATTTCCACTTACTGTTGTATACATTTGAAGATCACCCGCACGTTCAAATTTGTGCTATAGGTACATATATGTATATAACCCAAAATGAATATTTCTGATAATATATGGCTCTTGAGAACATTGAGTGCCAATGAATGTCTCGTATGATTTCGACTCGACATAATCTCCACTTACTGTTGTATACATTTGAAGATCACCCGCACGTTCAAATTTGTGCTATAGGTCCATATATGTATATAACCCAAAATGAATATTTCTGATAATATATGGCTCTTGAGAACATTGAGTGCCAATGAATGTCTCGTATGATTTCGACTCGACATAATCTCCACTTACTGTTGTATACATTTGAAGATCACCCGCACGTTCAAATTTGTGCTATAGGTCCATATATGTATATAACCCAAAATGAATATTTCTGATAATATATGGCTCTTGAGAACATTGAGTGCCAATGAATGTCTCGTATGATTTCGACTCGACATAATTTCCACTTACTGTTGTATACATTTGAAGATCACCCGCACGTTCAAATTTGTGCTATAGGTCCATATATGTATATAACCCAAAATGAATATTTCTGATAATATATGGCTCTTGAGAACATTGAGTGCCAATGAATGTCTCATATGATTTCGACTCGACATAATTTCCACTTACTGTTGTATACATTTGAAGATCACCCGCACGTTCAAATTTGTGCTATAGGTACATATATGTATATAACCCAAAATGAATATTTCTGATAATATATGGCTCTTGAGAACATTGAGTGCCAATGAATGTCTCGTATGATTTCGACTCGACATAATCTCCACTTACTGTTGTATACATTTGAAGATCACCCGCACGTTCAAATTTGTGCTATAGGTCCATATATGTATATAACCCAAAATGAATATTTCTGATAATATATGGCTCTTGAGAACATTGAGTGCCAATGAATGTCTCGTATGATTTCGACTCGACATAATTTCCACTTACTGTTGTATACATTTGAAGATCACCCGCACGTTCAAATTTGTGCTATAGGTACATATATGTATATAACCCAAAATGAATATTTCTGATAATATATGGCTCTTGAGAACATTGAGTGCCAATGAATGTCTCGTATGATTTCGACTCGACATAATTTCCACTTACTGTTGTATACATTTGAAGATCACCCGCACGTTCAAATTTGTGCTATAGGTCCATATATGTATATAACCCAAAATGAATATTTCTGATAATATATGGCTCTTGAGAACATTGAGTGCCAATGAATGTCTCATATGATTTCGACTCGACATAATTTCCACTTACTGTTGTATACATTTGAAGATCACCCGCACGTTCAAATTTGTGCTATAGGTCCATATATGTATATAACCCAAAATGAATATTTCTGATAATATATGGCTCTTGAGAACATTGAGTGCCAATGAATGTCTCGTATGATTTCAACTCGACATAATTTCTACTTACTGTTGTAGACATTTGAAGATCACCCGCACGTTCAAATTTGTGCTATAGGTACATATATGTATATAACCCAAAATGAATATTTCTGATAATATATGGCTCTTGAGAAAATTGAGTGCCAATAAATGTCTCGTATGATTTCGACTCGACATAATTTCCACTTACTGTTGTATACATTTGAAGATCACCCGCACGTTCAAATTTGTGCTATAGGTCCATATATGTATATAACCCAAAATGAATATTTCTGATAATATATGGCTCTTGAGAACATTGAGTGCCAATGAATGTCTCGTATGATTTCGACTCGACATAATCTCCACTTACTGTTGTATACATTTGAAGATCACCCGCACGTTCAAATTTGTGCTATAGGTACATATATGTATATAACCCAAAATGAATATTTCTGATAATATATGGCTCTTGAGAACATTGAGTGCCAATGAATGTCTCGTATGATTTCGACTCGACATAATCTCCACTTACTGTTGTATACATTTGAAGATCACCCGCACGTTCAAATTTGTGCTATAGGTCCATATATGTATATAACCCAAAATGAATATTTCTGATAATATATGGCTCTTGAGAACATTGAGTGCCAATGAATGTCTCGTATGATTTCGACTCGACATAATCTCCACTTACTGTTGTATACATTTGAAGATCACCCGCACGTTCAAATTTGTGCTATAGGTCCATATATGTATATAACCCAAAATGAATATTTCTGATAATATATGGCTCTTGAGAACATTGAGTGCCAATGAATGTCTCGTATGATTTCGACTCGACATAATTTCCACTTACTGTTGTATACATTTGAAGATCACCCGCACGTTCAAATTTGTGCTATAGGTCCATATATGTATATAACCCAAAATGAATATTTCTGATAATATATGGCTCTTGAGAACATTGAGTGCCAATGAATGTCTCTTATGATTTCGACTCGACATAATTTCCACTTACTGTTGTATACATTTGAAGATCACCCGCACGTTCAAATTTGTGCTATAGGTCCATATATGTATATAACCCAAAATGAATATTTCTGATAATATATGGCTCTTGAGAACATTGAGTGCCAATGAATGTCTCGTATGATTTCGACTCGACATAATTTCCACTTACTGTTGTATACATTTGAAGATCACCCGCACGTTCAAATTTGTGCTATAGGTCCATATATGTATATAACCCAAAATGAATATTTCTGATAATATATGGCTCTTGAGAACATTGAGTGCCAATGAATGTCTCGTATGATTTCGACTCGACATAATTTCCACTTACTGTTGTATACATTTGAAGATCACCCGCACGTTCAAATTTGTGCTATAGGTCCATATATGTATATAACCCAAAATGAATATTTCTGATAATATATGGCTCTTGAGAACATTGAGTGCCAATGAATGTCTCGTATGATTTCGACTCGACATAATTTCCACTTACTGTTGTATACATTTGAAGATCACCCGCACGTTCAAATTTGTGCTATAGGTACATATATGTATATAACCCAAAATGAATATTTCTGATAATATATGGCTCTTGAGAACATTGAGTGCCAATGAATGTCTCGTATGATTTCGACTCGACATAATCTCCACTTACTGTTGTATACATTTGAAGATCACCCGCACGTTCAAATTTGTGCTATAGGTACATATATGTATATAACCCAAAATGAATATTTCTGATAATATATGGCTCTTGAGAACATTGAGTGCCAATGAATGTCTCATATGATTTCGACTCGACATAATTTCCACTTACTGTTGTATACATTTGAAGATCACCCGCACGTTCAAATTTGTGCTATAGGTCCATATATGTATATAACCCAAAATGAATATTTCTGATAATATATGGCTCTTGAGAACATTGAGTGCCAATGAATGTCTCGTATGATTTCGACTCGACATAATCTCCACTTACTGTTGTATACATTTGAAGATCACCCGCACGTTCAAATTTGTGCTATAGGTCCATATATGTATATAACCCAAAATGAATATTTCTGATAATATATGGCTCTTGAGAACATTGAGTGCCAATGAATGTCTCGTATGATTTCGACTCGACATAATCTCCACTTACTGTTGTATACATTTGAAGATCACCCGCACGTTCAAATTTGTGCTATAGGTCCATATATGTATATAACCCAAAATGAATATTTCTGATAATATATGGCTCTTGAGAACATTGAGTGCCAATGAATGTCTCGTATGATTTCGACTCGACATAATTTCCACTTACTGTTGTATACATTTGAAGATCACCCGCACGTTCAAATTTGTGCTATAGGTCCATATATGTATATAACCCAAAATGAATATTTCTGATAATATATGGCTCTTGAGAACATTGAGTGCCAATGAATGTCTCATATGATTTCGACTCGACATAATTTCCACTTACTGTTGTATACATTTGAAGATCACCCGCACGTTCAAATTTGTGCTATAGGTCCATATATGTATATAACCCAAAATGAATATTTCTGATAATATATGGCTCTTGAGAACATTGAGTGCCAATGAATGTCTCGTATGATTTCGACTCGACATAATTTCCACTTACTGTTGTATACATTTGAAGATCACCCGCACGTTCAAATTTGTGCTATAGGTCCATATATGTATATAACCCAAAATGAATATTTCTGATAATATATGGCTCTTGAGAACATTGAGTGCCAATGAATGTCTCATATGATTTCGACTCGACATAATTTCCACTTACTGTTGTATACATTTGAAGATCACCCGCACGTTCAAATTTGTGCTATAGGTCCATATATGTATATAACCCAAAATGAATATTTCTGATAATATATGGCTCTTGAGAACATTGAGTGCCAATGAATGTCTCGTATGATTTCAACTCGACATAATTTCTACTTACTGTTGTAGACATTTGAAGATCACCCGCACGTTCAAATTTGTGCTATAGGTCCATATATGTATATAACCCAAAATGAATATTTCTGATAATATATGGCTCTTGAGAAAATTGAGTGCCAATAAATGTCTCGTATGATTTCGACTCGACATAATTTCCACTTACTGTTGTATACATTTGAAGATCACCCGCACGTTCAAATTTGTGCTATAGGTCCATATATGTATATAACCCAAAATGAATATTTCTGATAATATATGGCTCTTGAGAACATTGAGTGCCAATGAATGTCTCGTATGATTTCGACTCGACATAATCTCCACTTACTGTTGTATACATTTGAAGATCACCCGCACGTTCAAATTTGTGCTATAGGTACATATATGTATATAACCCAAAATGAATATTTCTGATAATATATGGCTCTTGAGAACATTGAGTGCCAATGAATGTCTCGTATGATTTCGACTCGACATAATTTCCACTTACTGTTGTATACATTTGAAGATCACCCGCACGTTCAAATTTGTGCTATAGGTCCATATATGTATATAACCCAAAATGAATATTTCTGATAATATATGGCTCTTGAGAACATTGAGTGCCAATGAATGTCTCGTATGATTTCGACTCGACATAATCTCCACTTACTGTTGTATACATTTGAAGATCACCCGCACGTTCAAATTTGTGCTATAGGTCCATATATGTATATAACCCAAAATGAATATTTCTGATAATATATGGCTCTTGAGAAAATTGAGTGCCAATGAATGTCTCGTATGATTTCGACTCGACATAATTTCCACTTACTGTTGTATACATTTGAAGATCACCCGCACGTTCAAATTTGTGCTATAGGTCCATATATGTATATAACCCAAAATGAATATTTCTGATAATATATGGCTCTTGAGAACATTGAGTGCCAATGAATGTCTCGTATGATTTCGACTCGACATAATTTCCACTTACTGTTGTATACATTTGAAGATCACCCGCACGTTCAAATTTGTGCTATAGGTCCATATATGTATATAACCCAAAATGAATATTTCTGATAATATATGGCTCTTGAGAACATTGAGTGCCAATGAATGTCTCGTATGATTTCGACTCGACATAATTTCCACTTACTGTTGTATACATTTGAAGATCACCCGCACGTTCAAATTTGTGCTATAGGTCCATATATGTATATAACCCAAAATGAATATTTCTGATAATATATGGCTCTTGAGAACATTGAGTGCCAATGAATGTCTCGTATGATTTCGACTCGACATAATTTCCACTTACTGTTGTATACATTTGAAGATCACCCGCACGTTCAAATTTGTGCTATAGGTACATATATGTATATAACCCAAAATGAATATTTCTGATAATATATGGCTCTTGAGAACATTGAGTGCCAATGAATGTCTCGTATGATTTCGACTCGACATAATCTCCACTTACTGTTGTATACATTTGAAGATCACCCGCACGTTCAAATTTGTGCTATAGGTACATATATGTATATAACCCAAAATGAATATTTCTGATAATATATGGCTCTTGAGAACATTGAGTGCCAATGAATGTCTCATATGATTTCGACTCGACATAATTTCCACTTACTGTTGTATACATTTGAAGATCACCCGCACGTTCAAATTTGTGCTATAGGTCCATATATGTATATAACCCAAAATGAATATTTCTGATAATATATGGCTCTTGAGAACATTGAGTGCCAATGAATGTCTCGTATGATTTCGACTCGACATAATCTCCACTTACTGTTGTATACATTTGAAGATCACCCGCACGTTCAAATTTGTGCTATAGGTCCATATATGTATATAACCCAAAATGAATATTTCTGATAATATATGGCTCTTGAGAACATTGAGTGCCAATGAATGTCTCGTATGATTTCGACTCGACATAATCTCCACTTACTGTTGTATACATTTGAAGATCACCCGCACGTTCAAATTTGTGCTATAGGTCCATATATGTATATAACCCAAAATGAATATTTCTGATAATATATGGCTCTTGAGAACATTGAGTGCCAATGAATGTCTCGTATGATTTCGACTCGACATAATTTCCACTTACTGTTGTATACATTTGAAGATCACCCGCACGTTCAAATTTGTGCTATAGGTCCATATATGTATATAACCCAAAATGAATATTTCTGATAATATATGGCTCTTGAGAACATTGAGTGCCAATGAATGTCTCATATGATTTCGACTCGACATAATTTCCACTTACTGTTGTATACATTTGAAGATCACCCGCACGTTCAAATTTGTGCTATAGGTCCATATATGTATATAACCCAAAATGAATATTTCTGATAATATATGGCTCTTGAGAACATTGAGTGCCAATGAATGTCTCGTATGATTTCGACTCGACATAATTTCCACTTACTGTTGTATACATTTGAAGATCACCCGCACGTTCAAATTTGTGCTATAGGTCCATATATGTATATAACCCAAAATGAATATTTCTGATAATATATGGCTCTTGAGAACATTGAGTGCCAATGAATGTCTCATATGATTTCGACTCGACATAATTTCCACTTACTGTTGTATACATTTGAAGATCACCCGCACGTTCAAATTTGTGCTATAGGTCCATATATGTATATAACCCAAAATGAATATTTCTGATAATATATGGCTCTTGAGAACATTGAGTGCCAATGAATGTCTCGTATGATTTCAACTCGACATAATTTCTACTTACTGTTGTAGACATTTGAAGATCACCCGCACGTTCAAATTTGTGCTATAGGTCCATATATGTATATAACCCAAAATGAATATTTCTGATAATATATGGCTCTTGAGAAAATTGAGTGCCAATAAATGTCTCGTATGATTTCGACTCGACATAATTTCCACTTACTGTTGTATACATTTGAAGATCACCCGCACGTTCAAATTTGTGCTATAGGTCCATATATGTATATAACCCAAAATGAATATTTCTGATAATATATGGCTCTTGAGAACATTGAGTGCCAATGAATGTCTCGTATGATTTCGACTCGACATAATCTCCACTTACTGTTGTATACATTTGAAGATCACCCGCACGTTCAAATTTGTGCTATAGGTCCATATATGTATATAACCCAAAATGAATATTTCTGATAATATATGGCTCTTGAGAACATTGAGTGCCAATGAATGTCTCGTATGATTTCGACTCGACATAATCTCCACTTACTGTTGTATACATTTGAAGATCACCCGCACGTTCAAATTTGTGCTATAGGTCCATATATGTATATAACCCAAAATGAATATTTCTGATAATATATGGCTCTTGAGAACATTGAGTGCCAATGAATGTCTCGTATGATTTCGACTCGACATAATTTCCACTTACTGTTGTATACATTTGAAGATCACCCGCACGTTCAAATTTGTGCTATAGGTCCATATATGTATATAACCCAAAATGAATATTTCTGATAATATATGGCTCTTGAGAACATTGAGTGCCAATGAATGTCTCATATGATTTCGACTCGACATAATTTCCACTTACTGTTGTATACATTTGAAGATCACCCGCACGTTCAAATTTGTGCTATAGGTCCATATATGTATATAACCCAAAATGAATATTTCTGATAATATATGGCTCTTGAGAACATTGAGTGCCAATGAATGTCTCGTATGATTTCGACTCGACATAATTTCCACTTACTGTTGTATACATTTGAAGATCACCCGCACGTTCAAATTTGTGCTATAGGTACATATATGTATATAACCCAAAATGAATATTTCTGATAATATATGGCTCTTGAGAACATTGAGTGCCAATGAATGTCTCGTATGATTTCGACTCGACATAATCTCCACTTACTGTTGTATACATTTGAAGATCACCCGCACGTTCAAATTTGTGCTATAGGTACATATATGTATATAACCCAAAATGAATATTTCTGATAATATATGGCTCTTGAGAACATTGAGTGCCAATGAATGTCTCATATGATTTCGACTCGACATAATTTCCACTTACTGTTGTATACATTTGAAGATCACCCGCACGTTCAAATTTGTGCTATAGGTCCATATATGTATATAACCCAAAATGAATATTTCTGATAATATATGGCTCTTGAGAACATTGAGTGCCAATGAATGTCTCGTATGATTTCGACTCGACATAATCTCCACTTACTGTTGTATACATTTGAAGATCACCCGCACGTTCAAATTTGTGCTATAGGTCCATATATGTATATAACCCAAAATGAATATTTCTGATAATATATGGCTCTTGAGAACATTGAGTGCCAATGAATGTCTCGTATGATTTCGACTCGACATAATCTCCACTTACTGTTGTATACATTTGAAGATCACCCGCACGTTCAAATTTGTGCTATAGGTCCATATATGTATATAACCCAAAATGAATATTTCTGATAATATATGGCTCTTGAGAACATTGAGTGCCAATGAATGTCTCGTATGATTTCGACTCGACATAATTTCCACTTACTGTTGTATACATTTGAAGATCACCCGCACGTTCAAATTTGTGCTATAGGTCCATATATGTATATAACCCAAAATGAATATTTCTGATAATATATGGCTCTTGAGAACATTGAGTGCCAATGAATGTCTCGTATGATTTCGACTCGACATAATTTCCACTTACTGTTGTATACATTTGAAGATCACCCGCACGTTCAAATTTGTGCTATAGGTCCATATATGTATATAACCCAAAATGAATATTTCTGATAATATATGGCTCTTGAGAACATTGAGTGCCAATGAATGTCTCATATGATTTCGACTCGACATAATTTCCACTTACTGTTGTATACATTTGAAGATCACCCGCACGTTCAAATTTGTGCTATAGGTCCATATATGTATATAACCCAAAATGAATATTTCTGATAATATATGGCTCTTGAGAACATTGAGTGCCAATGAATGTCTCGTATGATTTCAACTCGACATAATTTCTACTTACTGTTGTAGACATTTGAAGATCACCCGCACGTTCAAATTTGTGCTATAGGTCCATATATGTATATAACCCAAAATGAATATTTCTGATAATATATGGCTCTTGAGAAAATTGAGTGCCAATAAATGTCTCGTATGATTTCGACTCGACATAATTTCCACTTACTGTTGTATACATTTGAAGATCACCCGCACGTTCAAATTTGTGCTATAGGTCCATATATGTATATAACCCAAAATGAATATTTCTGATAATATATGGCTCTTGAGAACATTGAGTGCCAATGAATGTCTCGTATGATTTCGACTCGACATAATCTCCACTTACTGTTGTATACATTTGAAGATCACCCGCACGTTCAAATTTGTGCTATAGGTACATATATGTATATAACCCAAAATGAATATTTCTGATAATATATGGCTCTTGAGAACATTGAGTGCCAATGAATGTCTCGTATGATTTCGACTCGACATAATTTCCACTTACTGTTGTATACATTTGAAGATCACCCGCACGTTCAAATTTGTGCTATAGGTCCATATATGTATATAACCCAAAATGAATATTTCTGATAATATATGGCTCTTGAGAACATTGAGTGCCAATGAATGTCTCGTATGATTTCGACTCGACATAATCTCCACTTACTGTTGTATACATTTGAAGATCACCCGCACGTTCAAATTTGTGCTATAGGTCCATATATGTATATAACCCAAAATGAATATTTCTGATAATATATGGCTCTTGAGAAAATTGAGTGCCAATGAATGTCTCGTATGATTTCGACTCGACATAATTTCCACTTACTGTTGTATACATTTGAAGATCACCCGCACGTTCAAATTTGTGCTATAGGTCCATATATGTATATAACCCAAAATGAATATTTCTGATAATATATGGCTCTTGAGAACATTGAGTGCCAATGAATGTCTCGTATGATTTCGACTCGACATAATTTCCACTTACTGTTGTATACATTTGAAGATCACCCGCACGTTCAAATTTGTGCTATAGGTCCATATATGTATATAACCCAAAATGAATATTTCTGATAATATATGGCTCTTGAGAACATTGAGTGCCAATGAATGTCTCGTATGATTTCGACTCGACATAATTTCCACTTACTGTTGTATACATTTGAAGATCACCCGCACGTTCAAATTTGTGCTATAGGTCCATATATGTATATAACCCAAAATGAATATTTCTGATAATATATGGCTCTTGAGAACATTGAGTGCCAATGAATGTCTCGTATGATTTCGACTCGACATAATTTCCACTTACTGTTGTATACATTTGAAGATCACCCGCACGTTCAAATTTGTGCTATAGGTACATATATGTATATAACCCAAAATGAATATTTCTGATAATATATGGCTCTTGAGAACATTGAGTGCCAATGAATGTCTCGTATGATTTCGACTCGACATAATCTCCACTTACTGTTGTATACATTTGAAGATCACCCGCACGTTCAAATTTGTGCTATAGGTACATATATGTATATAACCCAAAATGAATATTTCTGATAATATATGGCTCTTGAGAACATTGAGTGCCAATGAATGTCTCATATGATTTCGACTCGACATAATTTCCACTTACTGTTGTATACATTTGAAGATCACCCGCACGTTCAAATTTGTGCTATAGGTCCATATATGTATATAACCCAAAATGAATATTTCTGATAATATATGGCTCTTGAGAACATTGAGTGCCAATGAATGTCTCGTATGATTTCGACTCGACATAATCTCCACTTACTGTTGTATACATTTGAAGATCACCCGCACGTTCAAATTTGTGCTATAGGTCCATATATGTATATAACCCAAAATGAATATTTCTGATAATATATGGCTCTTGAGAACATTGAGTGCCAATGAATGTCTCGTATGATTTCGACTCGACATAATCTCCACTTACTGTTGTATACATTTGAAGATCACCCGCACGTTCAAATTTGTGCTATAGGTCCATATATGTATATAACCCAAAATGAATATTTCTGATAATATATGGCTCTTGAGAACATTGAGTGCCAATGAATGTCTCGTATGATTTCGACTCGACGTAATTTCCACTTACTGTTGTATACATTTGAAGATCACCCGCACGTTCAAATTTGTGCTATAGGTCCATATATGTATATAACCCAAAATGAATATTTCTGATAATATATGGCTCTTGAGAACATTGAGTGCCAATGAATGTCTCATATGATTTCGACTCGACATAATTTCCACTTACTGTTGTATACATTTGAAGATCACCCGCACGTTCAAATTTGTGCTATAGGTCCATATATGTATATAACCCAAAATGAATATTTCTGATAATATATGGCTCTTGAGAACATTGAGTGCCAATGAATGTCTCGTATGATTTCGACTCGACATAATTTCCACTTACTGTTGTATACATTTGAAGATCACCCGCACGTTCAAATTTGTGCTATAGGTCCATATATGTATATAACCCAAAATGAATATTTCTGATAATATATGGCTCTTGAGAACATTGAGTGCCAATGAATGTCTCATATGATTTCGACTCGACATAATTTCCACTTACTGTTGTATACATTTGAAGATCACCCGCACGTTCAAATTTGTGCTATAGGTCCATATATGTATATAACCCAAAATGAATATTTCTGATAATATATGGCTCTTGAGAACATTGAGTGCCAATGAATGTCTCGTATGATTTCAACTCGACATAATTTCTACTTACTGTTGTAGACATTTGAAGATCACCCGCACGTTCAAATTTGTGCTATAGGTCCATATATGTATATAACCCAAAATGAATATTTCTGATAATATATGGCTCTTGAGAAAATTGAGTGCCAATAAATGTCTCGTATGATTTCGACTCGACATAATTTCCACTTACTGTTGTATACATTTGAAGATCACCCGCACGTTCAAATTTGTGCTATAGGTCCATATATGTATATAACCCAAAATGAATATTTCTGATAATATATGGCTCTTGAGAACATTGAGTGCCAATGAATGTCTCGTATGATTTCGACTCGACATAATCTCCACTTACTGTTGTATACATTTGAAGATCACCCGCACGTTCAAATTTGTGCTATAGGTACATATATGTATATAACCCAAAATGAATATTTCTGATAATATATGGCTCTTGAGAACATTGAGTGCCAATGAATGTCTCGTATGATTTCGACTCGACATAATTTCCACTTACTGTTGTATACATTTGAAGATCACCCGCACGTTCAAATTTGTGCTATAGGTCCATATATGTATATAACCCAAAATGAATATTTCTGATAATATATGGCTCTTGAGAACATTGAGTGCCAATGAATGTCTCGTATGATTTCGACTCGACATAATCTCCACTTACTGTTGTATACATTTGAAGATCACCCGCACGTTCAAATTTGTGCTATAGGTCCATATATGTATATAACCCAAAATGAATATTTCTGATAATATATGGCTCTTGAGAAAATTGAGTGCCAATGAATGTCTCGTATGATTTCGACTCGACATAATTTCCACTTACTGTTGTATACATTTGAAGATCACCCGCACGTTCAAATTTGTGCTATAGGTCCATATATGTATATAACCCAAAATGAATATTTCTGATAATATATGGCTCTTGAGAACATTGAGTGCCAATGAATGTCTCGTATGATTTCGACTCGACATAATTTCCACTTACTGTTGTATACATTTGAAGATCACCCGCACGTTCAAATTTGTGCTATAGGTCCATATATGTATATAACCCAAAATGAATATTTCTGATAATATATGGCTCTTGAGAACATTGAGTGCCAATGAATGTCTCGTATGATTTCGACTCGACATAATTTCCACTTACTGTTGTATACATTTGAAGATCACCCGCACGTTCAAATTTGTGCTATAGGTCCATATATGTATATAACCCAAAATGAATATTTCTGATAATATATGGCTCTTGAGAACATTGAGTGCCAATGAATGTCTCGTATGATTTCGACTCGACATAATTTCCACTTACTGTTGTATACATTTGAAGATCACCCGCACGTTCAAATTTGTGCTATAGGTACATATATGTATATAACCCAAAATGAATATTTCTGATAATATATGGCTCTTGAGAACATTGAGTGCCAATGAATGTCTCGTATGATTTCGACTCGACATAATCTCCACTTACTGTTGTATACATTTGAAGATCACCCGCACGTTCAAATTTGTGCTATAGGTCCATATATGTATATAACCCAAAATGAATATTTCTGATAATATATGGCTCTTGAGAACATTGAGTGCCAATGAATGTCTCGTATGATTTCAACTCGACATAATTTCTACTTACTGTTGTAGACATTTGAAGATCACCCGCACGTTCAAATTTGTGCTATAGGTACATATATGTATATAACCCAAAATGAATATTTCTGATAATATATGGCTCTTGAGAACATTGAGTGCCAATGAATGTCTCGTATGATTTCGACTCGACATAATTTCCACTTACTGTTGTATACATTTGAAGATCACCCGCACGTTCAAATTTGTGCTATAGGTCCATATATGTATATAACCCAAAATGAATATTTCTGATAATATATGGCTCTTGAGAACATTGAGTGCCAATGAATGTCTCGTATGATTTCAACTCGACATAATTTCTACTTACTGTTGTATACATTTGAAGATCACCCGCACGTTCAAATTTGTGCTATAGGTCCATATATGTATATAACCCAAAATGAATATTTCTGATAATATATGGCTCTTGAGAACATTGAGTGCCAATGAATGTCTCGTATGATTTCGACTCGACATAATTTCCACTTACTGTTGTATACATTTGAAGATCACCCGCACGTTCAAATTTGTGCTATAGGTCCATATATGTATATAACCCAAAATGAATATTTCTGATAATATATGGCTCTTGAGAACATTGAGTGCCAATGAATGTCTCGTATGATTTCAACTCGACATAATTTCTACTTACTGTTGTAGACATTTGAAGATCACCCGCACGTTCAAATTTGTGCTATAGGTACATATATGTATATAACCCAAAATGAATATTTCTGATAATATATGGCTCTTGAGAAAATTGAGTGCCAATAAATGTCTCGTATGATTTCGACTCGACATAATTTCCACTTACTGTTGTATACATTTGAAGATCACCCGCACGTTCAAATTTGTGCTATAGGTCCATATATGTATATAACCCAAAATGAATATTTCTGATAATATATGGCTCTTGAGAACATTGAGTGCCAATGAATGTCTCGTATGATTTCGACTCGACATAATCTCCACTTACTGTTGTATACATTTGAAGATCACCCGCACGTTCAAATTTGTGCTATAGGTACATATATGTATATAACCCAAAATGAATATTTCTGATAATATATGGCTCTTGAGAACATTGAGTGCCAATGAATGTCTCGTATGATTTCGACTCGACATAATCTCCACTTACTGTTGTATACATTTGAAGATCACCCGCACGTTCAAATTTGTGCTATAGGTCCATATATGTATATAACCCAAAATGAATATTTCTGATAATATATGGCTCTTGAGAACATTGAGTGCCAATGAATGTCTCGTATGATTTCGACTCGACATAATCTCCACTTACTGTTGTATACATTTGAAGATCACCCGCACGTTCAAATTTGTGCTATAGGTCCATATATGTATATAACCCAAAATGAATATTTCTGATAATATATGGCTCTTGAGAACATTGAGTGCCAATGAATGTCTCGTATGATTTCGACTCGACATAATTTCCACTTACTGTTGTATACATTTGAAGATCACCCGCACGTTCAAATTTGTGCTATAGGTCCATATATGTATATAACCCAAAATGAATATTTCTGATAATATATGGCTCTTGAGAACATTGAGTGCCAATGAATGTCTCGTATGATTTCGACTCGACATAATTTCCACTTACTGTTGTATACATTTGAAGATCACCCGCACGTTCAAATTTGTGCTATAGGTCCATATATGTATATAACCCAAAATGAATATTTCTGATAATATATGGCTCTTGAGAACATTGAGTGCCAATGAATGTCTCGTATGATTTCGACTCGACATAATTTCCACTTACTGTTGTATACATTTGAAGATCACCCGCACGTTCAAATTTGTGCTATAGGTCCATATATGTATATAACCCAAAATGAATATTTCTGATAATATATGGCTCTTGAGAACATTGAGTGCCAATGAATGTCTCGTATGATTTCGACTCGACATAATTTCCACTTACTGTTGTATACATTTGAAGATCACCCGCACGTTCAAATTTGTGCTATAGGTCCATATATGTATATAACCCAAAATGAATATTTCTGATAATATATGGCTCTTGAGAACATTGAGTGCCAATGAATGTCTCGTATGATTTCGACTCGACATAATTTCCACTTACTGTTGTATACATTTGAAGATCACCCGCACGTTCAAATTTGTGCTATAGGTACATATATGTATATAACCCAAAATGAATATTTCTGATAATATATGGCTCTTGAGAACATTGAGTGCCAATGAATGTCTCGTATGATTTCGACTCGACATAATCTCCACTTACTGTTGTATACATTTGAAGATCACCCGCACGTTCAAATTTGTGCTATAGGTACATATATGTATATAACCCAAAATGAATATTTCTGATAATATATGGCTCTTGAGAACATTGAGTGCCAATGAATGTCTCATATGATTTCGACTCGACATAATTTCCACTTACTGTTGTATACATTTGAAGATCACCCGCACGTTCAAATTTGTGCTATAGGTCCATATATGTATATAACCCAAAATGAATATTTCTGATAATATATGGCTCTTGAGAACATTGAGTGCCAATGAATGTCTCGTATGATTTCGACTCGACATAATCTCCACTTACTGTTGTATACATTTGAAGATCACCCGCACGTTCAAATTTGTGCTATAGGTCCATATATGTATATAACCCAAAATGAATATTTCTGATAATATATGGCTCTTGAGAACATTGAGTGCCAATGAATGTCTCGTATGATTTCGACTCGACATAATCTCCACTTACTGTTGTATACATTTGAAGATCACCCGCACGTTCAAATTTGTGCTATAGGTCCATATATGTATATAACCCAAAATGAATATTTCTGATAATATATGGCTCTTGAGAACATTGAGTGCCAATGAATGTCTCGTATGATTTCGACTCGACATAATTTCCACTTACTGTTGTATACATTTGAAGATCACCCGCACGTTCAAATTTGTGCTATAGGTCCATATATGTATATAACCCAAAATGAATATTTCTGATAATATATGGCTCTTGAGAACATTGAGTGCCAATGAATGTCTCATATGATTTCGACTCGACATAATTTCCACTTACTGTTGTATACATTTGAAGATCACCCGCACGTTCAAATTTGTGCTATAGGTCCATATATGTATATAACCCAAAATGAATATTTCTGATAATATATGGCTCTTGAGAACATTGAGTGCCAATGAATGTCTCGTATGATTTCGACTCGACATAATTTCCACTTACTGTTGTATACATTTGAAGATCACCCGCACGTTCAAATTTGTGCTATAGGTCCATATATGTATATAACCCAAAATGAATATTTCTGATAATATATGGCTCTTGAGAACATTGAGTGCCAATGAATGTCTCATATGATTTCGACTCGACATAATTTCCACTTACTGTTGTATACATTTGAAGATCACCCGCACGTTCAAATTTGTGCTATAGGTCCATATATGTATATAACCCAAAATGAATATTTCTGATAATATATGGCTCTTGAGAACATTGAGTGCCAATGAATGTCTCGTATGATTTCAACTCGACATAATTTCTACTTACTGTTGTAGACATTTGAAGATCACCCGCACGTTCAAATTTGTGCTATAGGTCCATATATGTATATAACCCAAAATGAATATTTCTGATAATATATGGCTCTTGAGAAAATTGAGTGCCAATAAATGTCTCGTATGATTTCGACTCGACATAATTTCCACTTACTGTTGTATACATTTGAAGATCACCCGCACGTTCAAATTTGTGCTATAGGTCCATATATGTATATAACCCAAAATGAATATTTCTGATAATATATGGCTCTTGAGAACATTGAGTGCCAATGAATGTCTCGTATGATTTCGACTCGACATAATCTCCACTTACTGTTGTATACATTTGAAGATCACCCGCACGTTCAAATTTGTGCTATAGGTACATATATGTATATAACCCAAAATGAATATTTCTGATAATATATGGCTCTTGAGAACATTGAGTGCCAATGAATGTCTCGTATGATTTCGACTCGACATAATTTCCACTTACTGTTGTATACATTTGAAGATCACCCGCACGTTCAAATTTGTGCTATAGGTCCATATATGTATATAACCCAAAATGAATATTTCTGATAATATATGGCTCTTGAGAACATTGAGTGCCAATGAATGTCTCGTATGATTTCGACTCGACATAATCTCCACTTACTGTTGTATACATTTGAAGATCACCCGCACGTTCAAATTTGTGCTATAGGTCCATATATGTATATAACCCAAAATGAATATTTCTGATAATATATGGCTCTTGAGAAAATTGAGTGCCAATGAATGTCTCGTATGATTTCGACTCGACATAATTTCCACTTACTGTTGTATACATTTGAAGATCACCCGCACGTTCAAATTTGTGCTATAGGTCCATATATGTATATAACCCAAAATGAATATTTCTGATAATATATGGCTCTTGAGAACATTGAGTGCCAATGAATGTCTCGTATGATTTCGACTCGACATAATTTCCACTTACTGTTGTATACATTTGAAGATCACCCGCACGTTCAAATTTGTGCTATAGGTCCATATATGTATATAACCCAAAATGAATATTTCTGATAATATATGGCTCTTGAGAACATTGAGTGCCAATGAATGTCTCGTATGATTTCGACTCGACATAATTTCCACTTACTGTTGTATACATTTGAAGATCACCCGCACGTTCAAATTTGTGCTATAGGTCCATATATGTATATAACCCAAAATGAATATTTCTGATAATATATGGCTCTTGAGAACATTGAGTGCCAATGAATGTCTCGTATGATTTCGACTCGACATAATTTCCACTTACTGTTGTATACATTTGAAGATCACCCGCACGTTCAAATTTGTGCTATAGGTACATATATGTATATAACCCAAAATGAATATTTCTGATAATATATGGCTCTTGAGAACATTGAGTGCCAATGAATGTCTCGTATGATTTCGACTCGACATAATCTCCACTTACTGTTGTATACATTTGAAGATCACCCGCACGTTCAAATTTGTGCTATAGGTACATATATGTATATAACCCAAAATGAATATTTCTGATAATATATGGCTCTTGAGAACATTGAGTGCCAATGAATGTCTCATATGATTTCGACTCGACATAATTTCCACTTACTGTTGTATACATTTGAAGATCACCCGCACGTTCAAATTTGTGCTATAGGTCCATATATGTATATAACCCAAAATGAATATTTCTGATAATATATGGCTCTTGAGAACATTGAGTGCCAATGAATGTCTCGTATGATTTCGACTCGACATAATCTCCACTTACTGTTGTATACATTTGAAGATCACCCGCACGTTCAAATTTGTGCTATAGGTCCATATATGTATATAACCCAAAATGAATATTTCTGATAATATATGGCTCTTGAGAACATTGAGTGCCAATGAATGTCTCGTATGATTTCGACTCGACATAATCTCCACTTACTGTTGTATACATTTGAAGATCACCCGCACGTTCAAATTTGTGCTATAGGTCCATATATGTATATAACCCAAAATGAATATTTCTGATAATATATGGCTCTTGAGAACATTGAGTGCCAATGAATGTCTCGTATGATTTCGACTCGACATAATTTCCACTTACTGTTGTATACATTTGAAGATCACCCGCACGTTCAAATTTGTGCTATAGGTCCATATATGTATATAACCCAAAATGAATATTTCTGATAATATATGGCTCTTGAGAACATTGAGTGCCAATGAATGTCTCATATGATTTCGACTCGACATAATTTCCACTTACTGTTGTATACATTTGAAGATCACCCGCACGTTCAAATTTGTGCTATAGGTCCATATATGTATATAACCCAAAATGAATATTTCTGATAATATATGGCTCTTGAGAACATTGAGTGCCAATGAATGTCTCGTATGATTTCGACTCGACATAATTTCCACTTACTGTTGTATACATTTGAAGATCACCCGCACGTTCAAATTTGTGCTATAGGTCCATATATGTATATAACCCAAAATGAATATTTCTGATAATATATGGCTCTTGAGAACATTGAGTGCCAATGAATGTCTCGTATGATTTCGACTCGACATAATTTCCACTTACTGTTGTATACATTTGAAGATCACCCGCACGTTCAAATTTGTGCTATAGGTCCATATATGTATATAACCCAAAATGAATATTTCTGATAATATATGGCTCTTGAGAACATTGAGTGCCAATGAATGTCTCATATGATTTCGACTCGACATAATTTCCACTTACTGTTGTATACATTTGAAGATCACCCGCACGTTCAAATTTGTGCTATAGGTCCATATATGTATATAACCCAAAATGAATATTTCTGATAATATATGGCTCTTGAGAACATTGAGTGCCAATGAATGTCTCGTATGATTTCAACTCGACATAATTTCTACTTACTGTTGTAGACATTTGAAGATCACCCGCACGTTCAAATTTGTGCTATAGGTCCATATATGTATATAACCCAAAATGAATATTTCTGATAATATATGGCTCTTGAGAAAATTGAGTGCCAATAAATGTCTCGTATGATTTCGACTCGACATAATTTCCACTTACTGTTGTATACATTTGAAGATCACCCGCACGTTCAAATTTGTGCTATAGGTCCATATATGTATATAACCCAAAATGAATATTTCTGATAATATATGGCTCTTGAGAACATTGAGTGCCAATGAATGTCTCATATGATTTCGACTCGACATAATTTCCACTTACTGTTGTATACATTTGAAGATCACCCGCACGTTCAAATTTGTGCTATAGGTCCATATATGTATATAACCCAAAATGAATATTTCTGATAATATATGGCTCTTGAGAACATTGAGTGCCAATGAATGTCTCGTATGATTTCGACTCGACATAATTTCCACTTACTGTTGTATACATTTGAAGATCACCCGCACGTTCAAATTTGTGCTATAGGTCCATATATGTATATAACCCAAAATGAATATTTCTGATAATATATGGCTCTTGAGAACATTGAGTGCCAATGAATGTCTCATATGATTTCGACTCGACATAATTTCCACTTACTGTTGTATACATTTGAAGATCACCCGCACGTTCAAATTTGTGCTATAGGTCCATATATGTATATAACCCAAAATGAATATTTCTGATAATATATGGCTCTTGAGAACATTGAGTGCCAATGAATGTCTCGTATGATTTCAACTCGACATAATTTCTACTTACTGTTGTAGACATTTGAAGATCACCCGCACGTTCAAATTTGTGCTATAGGTCCATATATGTATATAACCCAAAATGAATATTTCTGATAATATATGGCTCTTGAGAAAATTGAGTGCCAATAAATGTCTCGTATGATTTCGACTCGACATAATTTCCACTTACTGTTGTATACATTTGAAGATCACCCGCACGTTCAAATTTGTGCTATAGGTCCATATATGTATATAACCCAAAATGAATATTTCTGATAATATATGGCTCTTGAGAACATTGAGTGCCAATGAATGTCTCGTATGATTTCGACTCGACATAATCTCCACTTACTGTTGTATACATTTGAAGATCACCCGCACGTTCAAATTTGTGCTATAGGTACATATATGTATATAACCCAAAATGAATATTTCTGATAATATATGGCTCTTGAGAACATTGAGTGCCAATGAATGTCTCGTATGATTTCGACTCGACATAATTTCCACTTACTGTTGTATACATTTGAAGATCACCCGCACGTTCAAATTTGTGCTATAGGTCCATATATGTATATAACCCAAAATGAATATTTCTGATAATATATGGCTCTTGAGAACATTGAGTGCCAATGAATGTCTCGTATGATTTCGACTCGACATAATCTCCACTTACTGTTGTATACATTTGAAGATCACCCGCACGTTCAAATTTGTGCTATAGGTCCATATATGTATATAACCCAAAATGAATATTTCTGATAATATATGGCTCTTGAGAAAATTGAGTGCCAATGAATGTCTCGTATGATTTCGACTCGACATAATTTCCACTTACTGTTGTATACATTTGAAGATCACCCGCACGTTCAAATTTGTGCTATAGGTCCATATATGTATATAACCCAAAATGAATATTTCTGATAATATATGGCTCTTGAGAACATTGAGTGCCAATGAATGTCTCGTATGATTTCGACTCGACATAATTTCCACTTACTGTTGTATACATTTGAAGATCACCCGCACGTTCAAATTTGTGCTATAGGTCCATATATGTATATAACCCAAAATGAATATTTCTGATAATATATGGCTCTTGAGAACATTGAGTGCCAATGAATGTCTCGTATGATTTCGACTCGACATAATTTCCACTTACTGTTGTATACATTTGAAGATCACCCGCACGTTCAAATTTGTGCTATAGGTACATATATGTATATAACCCAAAATGAATATTTCTGATAATATATGGCTCTTGAGAACATTGAGTGCCAATGAATGTCTCGTATGATTTCGACTCGACATAATTTCCACTTACTGTTGTATACATTTGAAGATCACCCGCACGTTCAAATTTGTGCTATAGGTCCATATATGTATATAACCCAAAATGAATATTTCTGATAATATATGGCTCTTGAGAACATTGAGTGCCAATGAATGTCTCGTATGATTTCGACTCGACATAATTTCCACTTACTGTTGTATACATTTGAAGATCACCCGCACGTTCAAATTTGTGCTATAGGTCCATATATGTATATAACCCAAAATGAATATTTCTGATAATATATGGCTCTTGAGAACATTGAGTGCCAATGAATGTCTCGTATGATTTCGACTCGACATAATTTCCACTTACTGTTGTATACATTTGAAGATCACCCGCACGTTCAAATTTGTGCTATAGGTCCATATATGTATATAACCCAAAATGAATATTTCTGATAATATATGGCTCTTGAGAACATTGAGTGCCAATGAATGTCTCGTATGATTTCGACTCGACATAATTTCCACTTACTGTTGTATACATTTGAAGATCACCCGCACGTTCAAATTTGTGCTATAGGTACATATATGTATATAACCCAAAATGAATATTTCTGATAATATATGGCTCTTGAGAACATTGAGTGCCAATGAATGTCTCGTATGATTTCGACTCGACATAATCTCCACTTACTGTTGTATACATTTGAAGATCACCCGCACGTTCAAATTTGTGCTATAGGTACATATATGTATATAACCCAAAATGAATATTTCTGATAATATATGGCTCTTGAGAACATTGAGTGCCAATGAATGTCTCATATGATTTCGACTCGACATAATTTCCACTTACTGTTGTATACATTTGAAGATCACCCGCACGTTCAAATTTGTGCTATAGGTCCATATATGTATATAACCCAAAATGAATATTTCTGATAATATATGGCTCTTGAGAACATTGAGTGCCAATGAATGTCTCGTATGATTTCGACTCGACATAATCTCCACTTACTGTTGTATACATTTGAAGATCACCCGCACGTTCAAATTTGTGCTATAGGTCCATATATGTATATAACCCAAAATGAATATTTCTGATAATATATGGCTCTTGAGAACATTGAGTGCCAATGAATGTCTCGTATGATTTCGACTCGACATAATTTCCACTTACTGTTGTATACATTTGAAGATCACCCGCACGTTCAAATTTGTGCTATAGGTCCATATATGTATATAACCCAAAATGAATATTTCTGATAATATATGGCTCTTGAGAACATTGAGTGCCAATGAATGTCTCATATGATTTCGACTCGACATAATTTCCACTTACTGTTGTATACATTTGAAGATCACCCGCACGTTCAAATTTGTGCTATAGGTCCATATATGTATATAACCCAAAATGAATATTTCTGATAATATATGGCTCTTGAGAACATTGAGTGCCAATGAATGTCTCGTATGATTTCGACTCGACATAATTTCCACTTACTGTTGTATACATTTGAAGATCACCCGCACGTTCAAATTTGTGCTATAGGTCCATATATGTATATAACCCAAAATGAATATTTCTGATAATATATGGCTCTTGAGAACATTGAGTGCCAATGAATGTCTCGTATGATTTCGACTCGACATAATTTCCACTTACTGTTGTATACATTTGAAGATCACCCGCACGTTCAAATTTGTGCTATAGGTCCATATATGTATATAACCCAAAATGAATATTTCTGATAATATATGGCTCTTGAGAACATTGAGTGCCAATGAATGTCTCATATGATTTCGACTCGACATAATTTCCACTTACTGTTGTATACATTTGAAGATCACCCGCACGTTCAAATTTGTGCTATAGGTCCATATATGTATATAACCCAAAATGAATATTTCTGATAATATATGGCTCTTGAGAACATTGAGTGCCAATGAATGTCTCGTATGATTTCAACTCGACATAATTTCTACTTACTGTTGTAGACATTTGAAGATCACCCGCACGTTCAAATTTGTGCTATAGGTCCATATATGTATATAACCCAAAATGAATATTTCTGATAATATATGGCTCTTGAGAAAATTGAGTGCCAATAAATGTCTCGTATGATTTCGACTCGACATAATTTCCACTTACTGTTGTATACATTTGAAGATCACCCGCACGTTCAAATTTGTGCTATAGGTCCATATATGTATATAACCCAAAATGAATATTTCTGATAATATATGGCTCTTGAGAACATTGAGTGCCAATGAATGTCTCATATGATTTCGACTCGACATAATTTCCACTTACTGTTGTATACATTTGAAGATCACCCGCACGTTCAAATTTGTGCTATAGGTCCATATATGTATATAACCCAAAATGAATATTTCTGATAATATATGGCTCTTGAGAACATTGAGTGCCAATGAATGTCTCGTATGATTTCGACTCGACATAATTTCCACTTACTGTTGTATACATTTGAAGATCACCCGCACGTTCAAATTTGTGCTATAGGTCCATATATGTATATAACCCAAAATGAATATTTCTGATAATATATGGCTCTTGAGAACATTGAGTGCCAATGAATGTCTCATATGATTTCGACTCGACATAATTTCCACTTACTGTTGTATACATTTGAAGATCACCCGCACGTTCAAATTTGTGCTATAGGTCCATATATGTATATAACCCAAAATGAATATTTCTGATAATATATGGCTCTTGAGAACATTGAGTGCCAATGAATGTCTCGTATGATTTCAACTCGACATAATTTCTACTTACTGTTGTATACATTTGAAGATCACCCGCACGTTCAAATTTGTGCTATAGGTCCATATATGTATATAACCCAAAATGAATATTTCTGATAATATATGGCTCTTGAGAACATTGAGTGCCAATGAATGTCTCGTATGATTTCGACTCGACATAATTTCCACTTACTGTTGTATACATTTGAAGATCACCCGCACGTTCAAATTTGTGCTATAGGTCCATATATGTATATAACCCAAAATGAATATTTCTGATAATATATGGCTCTTGAGAACATTGAGTGCCAATGAATGTCTCGTATGATTTCGACTCGACATAATTTCCACTTACTGTTGTATACATTTGAAGATCACCCGCACGTTCAAATTTGTGCTATAGGTCCATATATGTATATAACCCAAAATGAATATTTCTGATAATATATGGCTCTTGAGAACATTGAGTGCCAATGAATGTCTCGTATGATTTCAACTCGACATAATTTCTACTTACTGTTGTATACATTTGAAGATCACCCGCACGTTCAAATTTGTGCTATAGGTCCATATATGTATATAACCCAAAATGAATATTTCTGATAATATATGGCTCTTGAGAACATTGAGTGCCAATGAATGTCTCGTATGATTTCGACTCGACATAATTTCCACTTACTGTTGTATACATTTGAAGATCACCCGCACGTTCAAATTTGTGCTATAGGTCCATATATGTATATAACCCAAAATGAATATTTCTGATAATATATGGCTCTTGAGAACATTGAGTGCCAATGAATGTCTCGTATGATTTCAACTCGACATAATTTCTACTTACTGTTGTAGACATTTGAAGATCACCCGCACGTTCAAATTTGTGCTATAGGTACATATATGTATATAACCCAAAATGAATATTTCTGATAATATATGGCTCTTGAGAACATTGAGTGCCAATGAATGTCTCGTATGATTTCGACTCGACATAATCTCCACTTACTGTTGTATACATTTGAAGATCACCCGCACGTTCAAATTTGTGCTATAGGTACATATATGTATATAACCCAAAATGAATATTTCTGATAATATATGGCTCTTGAGAACATTGAGTGCCAATGAATGTCTCGTATGATTTCGACTCGACATAATCTCCACTTACTGTTGTATACATTTGAAGATCACCCGCACGTTCAAATTTGTGCTATAGGTCCATATATGTATATAACCCAAAATGAATATTTCTGATAATATATGGCTCTTGAGAACATTGAGTGCCAATGAATGTCTCGTATGATTTCGACTCGACATAATCTCCACTTACTGTTGTATACATTTGAAGATCACCCGCACGTTCAAATTTGTGCTATAGGTCCATATATGTATATAACCCAAAATGAATATTTCTGATAATATATGGCTCTTGAGAACATTGAGTGCCAATGAATGTCTCGTATGATTTCGACTCGACATAATTTCCACTTACTGTTGTATACATTTGAAGATCACCCGCACGTTCAAATTTGTGCTATAGGTCCATATATGTATATAACCCAAAATGAATATTTCTGATAATATATGGCTCTTGAGAACATTGAGTGCCAATGAATGTCTCGTATGATTTCAACTCGACATAATTTCTACTTACTGTTGTAGACATTTGAAGATCACCCGCACGTTCAAATTTGTGCTATAGGTCCATATATGTATATAACCCAAAATGAATATTTCTGATAATATATGGCTCTTGAGAAAATTGAGTGCCAATAAATGTCTCGTATGATTTCGACTCGACATAATTTCCACTTACTGTTGTATACATTTGAAGATCACCCGCACGTTCAAATTTGTGCTATAGGTCCATATATGTATATAACCCAAAATGAATATTTCTGATAATATATGGCTCTTGAGAACATTGAGTGCCAATGAATGTCTCGTATGATTTCGACTCGACATAATCTCCACTTACTGTTGTATACATTTGAAGATCACCCGCACGTTCAAATTTGTGCTATAGGTACATATATGTATATAACCCAAAATGAATATTTCTGATAATATATGGCTCTTGAGAACATTGAGTGCCAATGAATGTCTCGTATGATTTCAACTCGACATAATTTCCACTTACTGTTGTATACATTTGAAGATCACCCGCACGTTCAAATTTGTGCTATAGGTCCATATATGTATATAACCCAAAATGAATATTTCTGATAATATATGGCTCTTGAGAACATTGAGTGCCAATGAATGTCTCGTATGATTTCGACTCGACATAATCTCCACTTACTGTTGTATACATTTGAAGATCACCCGCACGTTCAAATTTGTGCTATAGGTACATATATGTATATAACCCAAAATGAATATTTCTGATAATATATGGCTCTTGAGAACATTGAGTGCCAATGAATGTCTCATATGATTTCGACTCGACATAATTTCCACTTACTGTTGTATACATTTGAAGATCACCCGCACGTTCAAATTTGTGCTATAGGTCCATATATGTATATAACCCAAAATGAATATTTCTGATAATATATGGCTCTTGAGAACATTGAGTGCCAATGAATGTCTCGTATGATTTCAACTCGACATAATTTCTACTTACTGTTGTAGACATTTGAAGATCACCCGCACGTTCAAATTTGTGCTATAGGTCCATATATGTATATAACCCAAAATGAATATTTCTGATAATATATGGCTCTTGAGAAAATTGAGTGCCAATAAATGTCTCGTATGATTTCGACTCGACATAATTTCCACTTACTGTTGTATACATTTGAAGATCACCCGCACGTTCAAATTTGTGCTATAGGTCCATATATGTATATAACCCAAAATGAATATTTCTGATAATATATGGCTCTTGAGAACATTGAGTGCCAATGAATGTCTCGTATGATTTCGACTCGACATAATCTCCACTTACTGTTGTATACATTTGAAGATCACCCGCACGTTCAAATTTGTGCTATAGGTACATATATGTATATAACCCAAAATGAATATTTCTGATAATATATGGCTCTTGAGAACATTGAGTGCCAATGAATGTCTCGTATGATTTCGACTCGACATAATTTCCACTTACTGTTGTATACATTTGAAGATCACCCGCACGTTCAAATTTGTGCTATAGGTCCATATATGTATATAACCCAAAATGAATATTTCTGATAATATATGGCTCTTGAGAACATTGAGTGCCAATGAATGTCTCGTATGATTTCGACTCGACATAATCTCCACTTACTGTTGTATACATTTGAAGATCACCCGCACGTTCAAATTTGTGCTATAGGTCCATATATGTATATAACCCAAAATGAATATTTCTGATAATATATGGCTCTTGAGAAAATTGAGTGCCAATGAATGTCTCGTATGATTTCGACTCGACATAATTTCCACTTACTGTTGTATACATTTGAAGATCACCCGCACGTTCAAATTTGTGCTATAGGTCCATATATGTATATAACCCAAAATGAATATTTCTGATAATATATGGCTCTTGAGAACATTGAGTGCCAATGAATGTCTCGTATGATTTCGACTCGACATAATTTCCACTTACTGTTGTATACATTTGAAGATCACCCGCACGTTCAAATTTGTGCTATAGGTCCATATATGTATATAACCCAAAATGAATATTTCTGATAATATATGGCTCTTGAGAACATTGAGTGCCAATGAATGTCTCGTATGATTTCGACTCGACATAATTTCCACTTACTGTTGTATACATTTGAAGATCACCCGCACGTTCAAATTTGTGCTATAGGTCCATATATGTATATAACCCAAAATGAATATTTCTGATAATATATGGCTCTTGAGAACATTGAGTGCCAATGAATGTCTCGTATGATTTCGACTCGACATAATTTCCACTTACTGTTGTATACATTTGAAGATCACCCGCACGTTCAAATTTGTGCTATAGGTACATATATGTATATAACCCAAAATGAATATTTCTGATAATATATGGCTCTTGAGAACATTGAGTGCCAATGAATGTCTCGTATGATTTCGACTCGACATAATCTCCACTTACTGTTGTATACATTTGAAGATCACCCGCACGTTCAAATTTGTGCTATAGGTCCATATATGTATATAACCCAAAATGAATATTTCTGATAATATATGGCTCTTGAGAACATTGAGTGCCAATGAATGTCTCGTATGATTTCAACTCGACATAATTTCTACTTACTGTTGTAGACATTTGAAGATCACCCGCACGTTCAAATTTGTGCTATAGGTACATATATGTATATAACCCAAAATGAATATTTCTGATAATATATGGCTCTTGAGAACATTGAGTGCCAATGAATGTCTCGTATGATTTCGACTCGACATAATTTCCACTTACTGTTGTATACATTTGAAGATCACCCGCACGTTCAAATTTGTGCTATAGGTCCATATATGTATATAACCCAAAATGAATATTTCTGATAATATATGGCTCTTGAGAACATTGAGTGCCAATGAATGTCTCGTATGATTTCAACTCGACATAATTTCTACTTACTGTTGTATACATTTGAAGATCACCCGCACGTTCAAATTTGTGCTATAGGTCCATATATGTATATAACCCAAAATGAATATTTCTGATAATATATGGCTCTTGAGAACATTGAGTGCCAATGAATGTCTCGTATGATTTCGACTCGACATAATTTCCACTTACTGTTGTATACATTTGAAGATCACCCGCACGTTCAAATTTGTGCTATAGGTCCATATATGTATATAACCCAAAATGAATATTTCTGATAATATATGGCTCTTGAGAACATTGAGTGCCAATGAATGTCTCGTATGATTTCAACTCGACATAATTTCTACTTACTGTTGTAGACATTTGAAGATCACCCGCACGTTCAAATTTGTGCTATAGGTACATATATGTATATAACCCAAAATGAATATTTCTGATAATATATGGCTCTTGAGAAAATTGAGTGCCAATAAATGTCTCGTATGATTTCGACTCGACATAATTTCCACTTACTGTTGTATACATTTGAAGATCACCCGCACGTTCAAATTTGTGCTATAGGTCCATATATGTATATAACCCAAAATGAATATTTCTGATAATATATGGCTCTTGAGAACATTGAGTGCCAATGAATGTCTCGTATGATTTCGACTCGACATAATCTCCACTTACTGTTGTATACATTTGAAGATCACCCGCACGTTCAAATTTGTGCTATAGGTACATATATGTATATAACCCAAAATGAATATTTCTGATAATATATGGCTCTTGAGAACATTGAGTGCCAATGAATGTCTCGTATGATTTCGACTCGACATAATCTCCACTTACTGTTGTATACATTTGAAGATCACCCGCACGTTCAAATTTGTGCTATAGGTACATATATGTATATAACCCAAAATGAATATTTCTGATAATATATGGCTCTTGAGAACATTGAGTGCCAATGAATGTCTCGTATGATTTCGACTCGACATAATCTCCACTTACTGTTGTATACATTTGAAGATCACCCGCACGTTCAAATTTGTGCTATAGGTCCATATATGTATATAACCCAAAATGAATATTTCTGATAATATATGGCTCTTGAGAACATTGAGTGCCAATGAATGTCTCGTATGATTTCGACTCGACATAATCTCCACTTACTGTTGTATACATTTGAAGATCACCCGCACGTTCAAATTTGTGCTATAGGTCCATATATGTATATAACCCAAAATGAATATTTCTGATAATATATGGCTCTTGAGAACATTGAGTGCCAATGAATGTCTCGTATGATTTCGACTCGACATAATTTCCACTTACTGTTGTATACATTTGAAGATCACCCGCACGTTCAAATTTGTGCTATAGGTCCATATATGTATATAACCCAAAATGAATATTTCTGATAATATATGGCTCTTGAGAACATTGAGTGCCAATGAATGTCTCGTATGATTTCAACTCGACATAATTTCTACTTACTGTTGTAGACATTTGAAGATCACCCGCACGTTCAAATTTGTGCTATAGGTCCATATATGTATATAACCCAAAATGAATATTTCTGATAATATATGGCTCTTGAGAACATTGAGTGCCAATGAATGTCTCGTATGATTTCAACTCGACATAATTTCTACTTACTGTTGTAGACATTTGAAGATCACCCGCACGTTCAAATTTGTGCTATAGGTCCATATATGTATATAACCCAAAATGAATATTTCTGATAATATATGGCTCTTGAGAACATTGAGTGCCAATGAATGTCTCGTATGATTTCAACTCGACATAATTTCTACTTACTGTTGTATACATTTGAAGATCACCCGCACGTTCAAATTTGTGCTATAGGTCCATATATGTATATAACCCAAAATGAATATTTCTGATAATATATGGCTCTTGAGAACATTGAGTGCCAATGAATGTCTCGTATGATTTCGACTCGACATAATTTCCACTTACTGTTGTATACATTTGAAGATCACCCGCACGTTCAAATTTGTGCTATAGGTCCATATATGTATATAACCCAAAATGAATATTTCTGATAATATATGGCTCTTGAGAACATTGAGTGCCAATGAATGTCTCGTATGATTTCGACTCGACATAATCTCCACTTACTGTTGTATACATTTGAAGATCACCCGCACGTTCAAATTTGTGCTATAGGTCCATATATGTATATAACCCAAAATGAATATTTCTGATAATATATGGCTCTTGAGAACATTGAGTGCCAATGAATGTCTCGTATGATTTCGACTCGACATAATTTCCACTTACTGTTGTATACATTTGAAGATCACCCGCACGTTCAAATTTGTGCTATAGGTCCATATATGTATATAACCCAAAATGAATATTTCTGATAATATATGGCTCTTGAGAACATTGAGTGCCAATGAATGTCTCGTATGATTTCGACTCGACATAATTTCCACTTACTGTTGTATACATTTGAAGATCACCCGCACGTTCAAATTTGTGCTATAGGTACATATATGTATATAACCCAAAATGAATATTTCTGATAATATATGGCTCTTGAGAACATTGAGTGCCAATGAATGTCTCGTATGATTTCGACTCGACATAATCTCCACTTACTGTTGTATACATTTGAAGATCACCCGCACGTTCAAATTTGTGCTATAGGTACATATATGTATATAACCCAAAATGAATATTTCTGATAATATATGGCTCTTGAGAACATTGAGTGCCAATGAATGTCTCATATGATTTCGACTCGACATAATTTCCACTTACTGTTGTATACATTTGAAGATCACCCGCACGTTCAAATTTGTGCTATAGGTCCATATATGTATATAACCCAAAATGAATATTTCTGATAATATATGGCTCTTGAGAACATTGAGTGCCAATGAATGTCTCGTATGATTTCGACTCGACATAATCTCCACTTACTGTTGTATACATTTGAAGATCACCCGCACGTTCAAATTTGTGCTATAGGTCCATATATGTATATAACCCAAAATGAATATTTCTGATAATATATGGCTCTTGAGAACATTGAGTGCCAATGAATGTCTCGTATGATTTCGACTCGACATAATCTCCACTTACTGTTGTATACATTTGAAGATCACCCGCACGTTCAAATTTGTGCTATAGGTCCATATATGTATATAACCCAAAATGAATATTTCTGATAATATATGGCTCTTGAGAACATTGAGTGCCAATGAATGTCTCGTATGATTTCGACTCGACATAATTTCCACTTACTGTTGTATACATTTGAAGATCACCCGCACGTTCAAATTTGTGCTATAGGTCCATATATGTATATAACCCAAAATGAATATTTCTGATAATATATGGCTCTTGAGAACATTGAGTGCCAATGAATGTCTCATATGATTTCGACTCGACATAATTTCCACTTACTGTTGTATACATTTGAAGATCACCCGCACGTTCAAATTTGTGCTATAGGTCCATATATGTATATAACCCAAAATGAATATTTCTGATAATATATGGCTCTTGAGAACATTGAGTGCCAATGAATGTCTCGTATGATTTCGACTCGACATAATTTCCACTTACTGTTGTATACATTTGAAGATCACCCGCACGTTCAAATTTGTGCTATAGGTCCATATATGTATATAACCCAAAATGAATATTTCTGATAATATATGGCTCTTGAGAACATTGAGTGCCAATGAATGTCTCATATGATTTCGACTCGACATAATTTCCACTTACTGTTGTATACATTTGAAGATCACCCGCACGTTCAAATTTGTGCTATAGGTCCATATATGTATATAACCCAAAATGAATATTTCTGATAATATATGGCTCTTGAGAACATTGAGTGCCAATGAATGTCTCGTATGATTTCAACTCGACATAATTTCTACTTACTGTTGTAGACATTTGAAGATCACCCGCACGTTCAAATTTGTGCTATAGGTCCATATATGTATATAACCCAAAATGAATATTTCTGATAATATATGGCTCTTGAGAAAATTGAGTGCCAATAAATGTCTCGTATGATTTCGACTCGACATAATTTCCACTTACTGTTGTATACATTTGAAGATCACCCGCACGTTCAAATTTGTGCTATAGGTCCATATATGTATATAACCCAAAATGAATATTTCTGATAATATATGGCTCTTGAGAACATTGAGTGCCAATGAATGTCTCGTATGATTTCGACTCGACATAATTTCCACTTACTGTTGTATACATTTGAAGATCACCCGCACGTTCAAATTTGTGCTATAGGTCCATATATGTATATAACCCAAAATGAATATTTCTGATAATATATGGCTCTTGAGAACATTGAGTGCCAATGAATGTCTCGTATGATTTCAACTCGACATAATTTCTACTTACTGTTGTATACATTTGAAGATCACCCGCACGTTCAAATTTGTGCTATAGGTCCATATATGTATATAACCCAAAATGAATATTTCTGATAATATATGGCTCTTGAGAACATTGAGTGCCAATGAATGTCTCGTATGATTTCGACTCGACATAATTTCCACTTACTGTTGTATACATTTGAAGATCACCCGCACGTTCAAATTTGTGCTATAGGTCCATATATGTATATAACCCAAAATGAATATTTCTGATAATATATGGCTCTTGAGAACATTGAGTGCCAATGAATGTCTCGTATGATTTCGACTCGACATAATTTCCACTTACTGTTGTATACATTTGAAGATCACCCGCACGTTCAAATTTGTGCTATAGGTCCATATATGTATATAACCCAAAATGAATATTTCTGATAATATATGGCTCTTGAGAACATTGAGTGCCAATGAATGTCTCGTATGATTTCGACTCGACATAATTTCCACTTACTGTTGTATACATTTGAAGATCACCCGCACGTTCAAATTTGTGCTATAGGTCCATATATGTATATAACCCAAAATGAATATTTCTGATAATATATGGCTCTTGAGAACATTGAGTGCCAATGAATGTCTCGTATGATTTCAACTCGACATAATCTCCACTTACTGTTGTATACATTTGAAGATCACCCGCACGTTCAAATTTGTGCTATAGGTCCATATATGTATATAACCCAAAATGAATATTTCTGATAATATATGGCTCTTGAGAACATTGAGTGCCAATGAATGTCTCGTATGATTTCGACTCGACATAATTTCCACTTACTGTTGTATACATTTGAAGATCACCCGCACGTTCAAATTTGTGCTATAGGTCCATATATGTATATAACCCAAAATGAATATTTCTGATAATATATGGCTCTTGAGAACATTGAGTGCCAATGAATGTCTCATATGATTTCGACTCGACATAATTTCCACTTACTGTTGTATACATTTGAAGATCACCCGCACGTTCAAATTTGTGCTATAGGTCCATATATGTATATAACCCAAAATGAATATTTCTGATAATATATGGCTCTTGAGAACATTGAGTGCCAATGAATGTCTCGTATGATTTCGACTCGACATAATTTCCACTTACTGTTGTATACATTTGAAGATCACCCGCACGTTCAAATTTGTGCTATAGGTCCATATATGTATATAACCCAAAATGAATATTTCTGATAATATATGGCTCTTGAGAACATTGAGTGCCAATGAATGTCTCATATGATTTCGACTCGACATAATTTCCACTTACTGTTGTATACATTTGAAGATCACCCGCACGTTCAAATTTGTGCTATAGGTCCATATATGTATATAACCCAAAATGAATATTTCTGATAATATATGGCTCTTGAGAACATTGAGTGCCAATGAATGTCTCGTATGATTTCAACTCGACATAATTTCTACTTACTGTTGTAGACATTTGAAGATCACCCGCACGTTCAAATTTGTGCTATAGGTCCATATATGTATATAACCCAAAATGAATATTTCTGATAATATATGGCTCTTGAGAAAATTGAGTGCCAATAAATGTCTCGTATGATTTCGACTCGACATAATTTCCACTTACTGTTGTATACATTTGAAGATCACCCGCACGTTCAAATTTGTGCTATAGGTCCATATATGTATATAACCCAAAATGAATATTTCTGATAATATATGGCTCTTGAGAACATTGAGTGCCAATGAATGTCTCATATGATTTCGACTCGACATAATTTCCACTTACTGTTGTATACATTTGAAGATCACCCGCACGTTCAAATTTGTGCTATAGGTCCATATATGTATATAACCCAAAATGAATATTTCTGATAATATATGGCTCTTGAGAACATTGAGTGCCAATGAATGTCTCGTATGATTTCAACTCGACATAATTTCTACTTACTGTTGTAGACATTTGAAGATCACCCGCACGTTCAAATTTGTGCTATAGGTCCATATATGTATATAACCCAAAATGAATATTTCTGATAATATATGGCTCTTGAGAAAATTGAGTGCCAATAAATGTCTCGTATGATTTCGACTCGACATAATTTCCACTTACTGTTGTATACATTTGAAGATCACCCGCACGTTCAAATTTGTGCTATAGGTCCATATATGTATATAACCCAAAATGAATATTTCTGATAATATATGGCTCTTGAGAACATTGAGTGCCAATGAATGTCTCGTATGATTTCGACTCGACATAATCTCCACTTACTGTTGTATACATTTGAAGATCACCCGCACGTTCAAATTTGTGCTATAGGTACATATATGTATATAACCCAAAATGAATATTTCTGATAATATATGGCTCTTGAGAACATTGAGTGCCAATGAATGTCTCGTATGATTTCGACTCGACATAATTTCCACTTACTGTTGTATACATTTGAAGATCACCCGCACGTTCAAATTTGTGCTATAGGTCCATATATGTATATAACCCAAAATGAATATTTCTGATAATATATGGCTCTTGAGAACATTGAGTGCCAATGAATGTCTCGTATGATTTCGACTCGACATAATCTCCACTTACTGTTGTATACATTTGAAGATCACCCGCACGTTCAAATTTGTGCTATAGGTCCATATATGTATATAACCCAAAATGAATATTTCTGATAATATATGGCTCTTGAGAAAATTGAGTGCCAATGAATGTCTCGTATGATTTCGACTCGACATAATTTCCACTTACTGTTGTATACATTTGAAGATCACCCGCACGTTCAAATTTGTGCTATAGGTCCATATATGTATATAACCCAAAATGAATATTTCTGATAATATATGGCTCTTGAGAACATTGAGTGCCAATGAATGTCTCGTATGATTTCGACTCGACATAATTTCCACTTACTGTTGTATACATTTGAAGATCACCCGCACGTTCAAATTTGTGCTATAGGTCCATATATGTATATAACCCAAAATGAATATTTCTGATAATATATGGCTCTTGAGAACATTGAGTGCCAATGAATGTCTCGTATGATTTCGACTCGACATAATTTCCACTTACTGTTGTATACATTTGAAGATCACCCGCACGTTCAAATTTGTGCTATAGGTCCATATATGTATATAACCCAAAATGAATATTTCTGATAATATATGGCTCTTGAGAACATTGAGTGCCAATGAATGTCTCGTATGATTTCGACTCGACATAATTTCCACTTACTGTTGTATACATTTGAAGATCACCCGCACGTTCAAATTTGTGCTATAGGTACATATATGTATATAACCCAAAATGAATATTTCTGATAATATATGGCTCTTGAGAACATTGAGTGCCAATGAATGTCTCGTATGATTTCGACTCGACATAATTTCTACTTACTGTTGTAGACATTTGAAGATCACCCGCACGTTCAAATTTGTGCTATAGGTCCATATATGTATATAACCCAAAATGAATATTTCTGATAATATATGGCTCTTGAGAACATTGAGTGCCAATGAATGTCTCGTATGATTTCGACTCGACATAATCTCCACTTACTGTTGTATACATTTGAAGATCACCCGCACGTTCAAATTTGTGCTATAGGTACATATATGTATATAACCCAAAATGAATATTTCTGATAATATATGGCTCTTGAGAACATTGAGTGCCAATGAATGTCTCGTATGATTTCGACTCGACATAATTTCCACTTACTGTTGTATACATTTGAAGATCACCCGCACGTTCAAATTTGTGCTATAGGTCCATATATGTATATAACCCAAAATGAATATTTCTGATAATATATGGCTCTTGAGAACATTGAGTGCCAATGAATGTCTCGTATGATTTCGACTCGACATAATCTCCACTTACTGTTGTATACATTTGAAGATCACCCGCACGTTCAAATTTGTGCTATAGGTCCATATATGTATATAACCCAAAATGAATATTTCTGATAATATATGGCTCTTGAGAACATTGAGTGCCAATGAATGTCTCATATGATTTCGACTCGACATAATTTCCACTTACTGTTGTATACATTTGAAGATCACCCGCACGTTCAAATTTGTGCTATAGGTCCATATATGTATATAACCCAAAATGAATATTTCTGATAATATATGGCTCTTGAGAACATTGAGTGCCAATGAATGTCTCGTATGATTTCGACTCGACATAATTTCCACTTACTGTTGTATACATTTGAAGATCACCCGCACGTTCAAATTTGTGCTATAGGTCCATATATGTATATAACCCAAAATGAATATTTCTGATAATATATGGCTCTTGAGAACATTGAGTGCCAATGAATGTCTCGTATGATTTCGACTCGACATAATTTCCACTTACTGTTGTATACATTTGAAGATCACCCGCACGTTCAAATTTGTGCTATAGGTCCATATATGTATATAACCCAAAATGAATATTTCTGATAATATATGGCTCTTGAGAACATTGAGTGCCAATGAATGTCTCGTATGATTTCAACTCGACATAATTTCTACTTACTGTTGTATACATTTGAAGATCACCCGCACGTTCAAATTTGTGCTATAGGTCCATATATGTATATAACCCAAAATGAATATTTCTGATAATATATGGCTCTTGAGAACATTGAGTGCCAATGAATGTCTCGTATGATTTCGACTCGACATAATTTCCACTTACTGTTGTATACATTTGAAGATCACCCGCACGTTCAAATTTGTGCTATAGGTCCATATATGTATATAACCCAAAATGAATATTTCTGATAATATATGGCTCTTGAGAACATTGAGTGCCAATGAATGTCTCGTATGATTTCGACTCGACATAATCTCCACTTACTGTTGTATACATTTGAAGATCACCCGCACGTTCAAATTTGTGCTATAGGTACATATATGTATATAACCCAAAATGAATATTTCTGATAATATATGGCTCTTGAGAACATTGAGTGCCAATGAATGTCTCGTATGATTTCGACTCGACATAATTTCCACTTACTGTTGTATACATTTGAAGATCACCCGCACGTTCAAATTTGTGCTATAGGTACATATATGTATATAACCCAAAATGAATATTTCTGATAATATATGGCTCTTGAGAACATTGAGTGCCAATGAATGTCTCGTATGATTTCGACTCGACATAATCTCCACTTACTGTTGTATACATTTGAAGATCACCCGCACGTTCAAATTTGTGCTATAGGTCCATATATGTATATAACCCAAAATGAATATTTCTGATAATATATGGCTCTTGAGAAAATTGAGTGCCAATGAATGTCTCGTATGATTTCGACTCGACATAATTTCCACTTACTGTTGTATACATTTGAAGATCACCCGCACGTTCAAATTTGTGCTATAGGTCCATATATGTATATAACCCAAAATGAATATTTCTGATAATATATGGCTCTTGAGAACATTGAGTGCCAATGAATGTCTCGTATGATTTCGACTCGACATAATTTCCACTTACTGTTGTATACATTTGAAGATCACCCGCACGTTCAAATTTGTGCTATAGGTCCATATATGTATATAACCCAAAATGAATATTTCTGATAATATATGGCTCTTGAGAACATTGAGTGCCAATGAATGTCTCGTATGATTTCGACTCGACATAATTTCCACTTACTGTTGTATACATTTGAAGATCACCCGCACGTTCAAATTTGTGCTATAGGTCCATATATGTATATAACCCAAAATGAATATTTCTGATAATATATGGCTCTTGAGAACATTGAGTGCCAATGAATGTCTCGTATGATTTCGACTCGACATAATTTCCACTTACTGTTGTATACATTTGAAGATCACCCGCACGTTCAAATTTGTGCTATAGGTACATATATGTATATAACCCAAAATGAATATTTCTGATAATATATGGCTCTTGAGAACATTGAGTGCCAATGAATGTCTCGTATGATTTCGACTCGACATAATCTCCACTTACTGTTGTATACATTTGAAGATCACCCGCACGTTCAAATTTGTGCTATAGGTCCATATATGTATATAACCCAAAATGAATATTTCTGATAATATATGGCTCTTGAGAACATTGAGTGCCAATGAATGTCTCGTATGATTTCAACTCGACATAATTTCTACTTACTGTTGTATACATTTGAAGATCACCCGCACGTTCAAATTTGTGCTATAGGTCCATATATGTATATAACCCAAAATGAATATTTCTGATAATATATGGCTCTTGAGAACATTGAGTGCCAATGAATGTCTCGTATGATTTCAACTCGACATAATTTCTACTTACTGTTGTAGACATTTGAAGATCACCCGCACGTTCAAATTTGTGCTATAGGTACATATATGTATATAACCCAAAATGAATATTTCTGATAATATATGGCTCTTGAGAACATTGAGTGCCAATGAATGTCTCGTATGATTTCGACTCGACATAATTTCCACTTACTGTTGTATACATTTGAAGATCACCCGCACGTTCAAATTTGTGCTATAGGTCCATATATGTATATAACCCAAAATGAATATTTCTGATAATATATGGCTCTTGAGAACATTGAGTGCCAATGAATGTCTCGTATGATTTCAACTCGACATAATTTCTACTTACTGTTGTAGACATTTGAAGATCACCCGCACGTTCAAATTTGTGCTATAGGTACATATATGTATATAACCCAAAATGAATATTTCTGATAATATATGGCTCTTGAGAACATTGAGTGCCAATGAATGTCTCGTATGATTTCGACTCGACATAATTTCCACTTACTGTTGTATACATTTGAAGATCACCCGCACGTTCAAATTTGTGCTATAGGTACATATATGTATATAACCCAAAATGAATATTTCTGATAATATATGGCTCTTGAGAACATTGAGTGCCAATGAATGTCTCGTATGATTTCGACTCGACATAATCTCCACTTACTGTTGTATACATTTGAAGATCACCCGCACGTTCAAATTTGTGCTATAGGTCCATATATGTATATAACCCAAAATGAATATTTCTGATAATATATGGCTCTTGAGAACATTGAGTGCCAATGAATGTCTCGTATGATTTCAACTCGACATAATTTCTACTTACTGTTGTAGACATTTGAAGATCACCCGCACGTTCAAATTTGTGCTATAGGTACATATATGTATATAACCCAAAATGAATATTTCTGATAATATATGGCTCTTGAGAACATTGAGTGCCAATGAATGTCTCGTATGATTTCGACTCGACATAATTTCCACTTACTGTTGTATACATTTGAAGATCACCCGCACGTTCAAATTTGTGCTATAGGTCCATATATGTATATAACCCAAAATGAATATTTCTGATAATATATGGCTCTTGAGAACATTGAGTGCCAATGAATGTCTCGTATGATTTCAACTCGACATAATTTCTACTTACTGTTGTAGACATTTGAAGATCACCCGCACGTTCAAATTTGTGCTATAGGTACATATATGTATATAACCCAAAATGAATATTTCTGATAATATATGGCTCTTGAGAAAATTGAGTGCCAATAAATGTCTCGTATGATTTCGACTCGACATAATTTCCACTTACTGTTGTATACATTTGAAGATCACCCGCACGTTCAAATTTGTGCTATAGGTCCATATATGTATATAACCCAAAATGAATATTTCTGATAATATATGGCTCTTGAGAACATTGAGTGCCAATGAATGTCTCGTATGATTTCGACTCGACATAATCTCCACTTACTGTTGTATACATTTGAAGATCACCCGCACGTTCAAATTTGTGCTATAGGTCCATATATGTATATAACCCAAAATGAATATTTCTGATAATATATGGCTCTTGAGAACATTGAGTGCCAATGAATGTCTCGTATGATTTCGACTCGACATAATTTCCACTTACTGTTGTATACATTTGAAGATCACCCGCACGTTCAAATTTGTGCTATAGGTCCATATATGTATATAACCCAAAATGAATATTTCTGATAATATATGGCTCTTGAGAACATTGAGTGCCAATGAATGTCTCGTATGATTTCGACTCGACATAATTTCCACTTACTGTTGTATACATTTGAAGATCACCCGCACGTTCAAATTTGTGCTATAGGTACATATATGTATATAACCCAAAATGAATATTTCTGATAATATATGGCTCTTGAGAACATTGAGTGCCAATGAATGTCTCGTATGATTTCGACTCGACATAATCTCCACTTACTGTTGTATACATTTGAAGATCACCCGCACGTTCAAATTTGTGCTATAGGTACATATATGTATATAACCCAAAATGAATATTTCTGATAATATATGGCTCTTGAGAACATTGAGTGCCAATGAATGTCTCATATGATTTCGACTCGACATAATTTCCACTTACTGTTGTATACATTTGAAGATCACCCGCACGTTCAAATTTGTGCTATAGGTCCATATATGTATATAACCCAAAATGAATATTTCTGATAATATATGGCTCTTGAGAACATTGAGTGCCAATGAATGTCTCGTATGATTTCGACTCGACATAATCTCCACTTACTGTTGTATACATTTGAAGATCACCCGCACGTTCAAATTTGTGCTATAGGTCCATATATGTATATAACCCAAAATGAATATTTCTGATAATATATGGCTCTTGAGAACATTGAGTGCCAATGAATGTCTCGTATGATTTCGACTCGACATAATCTCCACTTACTGTTGTATACATTTGAAGATCACCCGCACGTTCAAATTTGTGCTATAGGTCCATATATGTATATAACCCAAAATGAATATTTCTGATAATATATGGCTCTTGAGAACATTGAGTGCCAATGAATGTCTCGTATGATTTCGACTCGACATAATTTCCACTTACTGTTGTATACATTTGAAGATCACCCGCACGTTCAAATTTGTGCTATAGGTCCATATATGTATATAACCCAAAATGAATATTTCTGATAATATATGGCTCTTGAGAACATTGAGTGCCAATGAATGTCTCATATGATTTCGACTCGACATAATTTCCACTTACTGTTGTATACATTTGAAGATCACCCGCACGTTCAAATTTGTGCTATAGGTCCATATATGTATATAACCCAAAATGAATATTTCTGATAATATATGGCTCTTGAGAACATTGAGTGCCAATGAATGTCTCGTATGATTTCGACTCGACATAATTTCCACTTACTGTTGTATACATTTGAAGATCACCCGCACGTTCAAATTTGTGCTATAGGTCCATATATGTATATAACCCAAAATGAATATTTCTGATAATATATGGCTCTTGAGAACATTGAGTGCCAATGAATGTCTCGTATGATTTCAACTCGACATAATTTCTACTTACTGTTGTATACATTTGAAGATCACCCGCACGTTCAAATTTGTGCTATAGGTCCATATATGTATATAACCCAAAATGAATATTTCTGATAATATATGGCTCTTGAGAACATTGAGTGCCAATGAATGTCTCGTATGATTTCGACTCGACATAATTTCCACTTACTGTTGTATACATTTGAAGATCACCCGCACGTTCAAATTTGTGCTATAGGTCCATATATGTATATAACCCAAAATGAATATTTCTGATAATATATGGCTCTTGAGAACATTGAGTGCCAATGAATGTCTCGTATGATTTCAACTCGACATAATTTCTACTTACTGTTGTAGACATTTGAAGATCACCCGCACGTTCAAATTTGTGCTATAGGTACATATATGTATATAACCCAAAATGAATATTTCTGATAATATATGGCTCTTGAGAAAATTGAGTGCCAATAAATGTCTCGTATGATTTCGACTCGACATAATTTCCACTTACTGTTGTATACATTTGAAGATCACCCGCACGTTCAAATTTGTGCTATAGGTCCATATATGTATATAACCCAAAATGAATATTTCTGATAATATATGGCTCTTGAGAACATTGAGTGCCAATGAATGTCTCGTATGATTTCGACTCGACATAATCTCCACTTACTGTTGTATACATTTGAAGATCACCCGCACGTTCAAATTTGTGCTATAGGTACATATATGTATATAACCCAAAATGAATATTTCTGATAATATATGGCTCTTGAGAACATTGAGTGCCAATGAATGTCTCGTATGATTTCGACTCGACATAATTTCCACTTACTGTTGTATACATTTGAAGATCACCCGCACGTTCAAATTTGTGCTATAGGTACATATATGTATATAACCCAAAATGAATATTTCTGATAATATATGGCTCTTGAGAACATTGAGTGCCAATGAATGTCTCGTATGATTTCGACTCGACATAATCTCCACTTACTGTTGTATACATTTGAAGATCACCCGCACGTTCAAATTTGTGCTATAGGTCCATATATGTATATAACCCAAAATGAATATTTCTGATAATATATGGCTCTTGAGAAAATTGAGTGCCAATGAATGTCTCGTATGATTTCGACTCGACATAATTTCCACTTACTGTTGTATACATTTGAAGATCACCCGCACGTTCAAATTTGTGCTATAGGTCCATATATGTATATAACCCAAAATGAATATTTCTGATAATATATGGCTCTTGAGAACATTGAGTGCCAATGAATGTCTCGTATGATTTCGACTCGACATAATTTCCACTTACTGTTGTATACATTTGAAGATCACCCGCACGTTCAAATTTGTGCTATAGGTCCATATATGTATATAACCCAAAATGAATATTTCTGATAATATATGGCTCTTGAGAACATTGAGTGCCAATGAATGTCTCGTATGATTTCGACTCGACATAATTTCCACTTACTGTTGTATACATTTGAAGATCACCCGCACGTTCAAATTTGTGCTATAGGTACATATATGTATATAACCCAAAATGAATATTTCTGATAATATATGGCTCTTGAGAACATTGAGTGCCAATGAATGTCTCATATGATTTCGACTCGACATAATTTCCACTTACTGTTGTATACATTTGAAGATCACCCGCACGTTCAAATTTGTGCTATAGGTCCATATATGTATATAACCCAAAATGAATATTTCTGATAATATATGGCTCTTGAGAACATTGAGTGCCAATGAATGTCTCGTATGATTTCGACTCGACATAATCTCCACTTACTGTTGTATACATTTGAAGATCACCCGCACGTTCAAATTTGTGCTATAGGTCCATATATGTATATAACCCAAAATGAATATTTCTGATAATATATGGCTCTTGAGAACATTGAGTGCCAATGAATGTCTCGTATGATTTCGACTCGACATAATCTCCACTTACTGTTGTATACATTTGAAGATCACCCGCACGTTCAAATTTGTGCTATAGGTCCATATATGTATATAACCCAAAATGAATATTTCTGATAATATATGGCTCTTGAGAACATTGAGTGCCAATGAATGTCTCGTATGATTTCGACTCGACATAATTTCCACTTACTGTTGTATACATTTGAAGATCACCCGCACGTTCAAATTTGTGCTATAGGTCCATATATGTATATAACCCAAAATGAATATTTCTGATAATATATGGCTCTTGAGAACATTGAGTGCCAATGAATGTCTCATATGATTTCGACTCGACATAATTTCCACTTACTGTTGTATACATTTGAAGATCACCCGCACGTTCAAATTTGTGCTATAGGTCCATATATGTATATAACCCAAAATGAATATTTCTGATAATATATGGCTCTTGAGAACATTGAGTGCCAATGAATGTCTCGTATGATTTCGACTCGACATAATTTCCACTTACTGTTGTATACATTTGAAGATCACCCGCACGTTCAAATTTGTGCTATAGGTCCATATATGTATATAACCCAAAATGAATATTTCTGATAATATATGGCTCTTGAGAACATTGAGTGCCAATGAATGTCTCATATGATTTCGACTCGACATAATTTCCACTTACTGTTGTATACATTTGAAGATCACCCGCACGTTCAAATTTGTGCTATAGGTCCATATATGTATATAACCCAAAATGAATATTTCTGATAATATATGGCTCTTGAGAACATTGAGTGCCAATGAATGTCTCGTATGATTTCAACTCGACATAATTTCTACTTACTGTTGTAGACATTTGAAGATCACCCGCACGTTCAAATTTGTGCTATAGGTCCATATATGTATATAACCCAAAATGAATATTTCTGATAATATATGGCTCTTGAGAAAATTGAGTGCCAATAAATGTCTCGTATGATTTCGACTCGACATAATTTCCACTTACTGTTGTATACATTTGAAGATCACCCGCACGTTCAAATTTGTGCTATAGGTCCATATATGTATATAACCCAAAATGAATATTTCTGATAATATATGGCTCTTGAGAACATTGAGTGCCAATGAATGTCTCGTATGATTTCGACTCGACATAATTTCCACTTACTGTTGTATACATTTGAAGATCACCCGCACGTTCAAATTTGTGCTATAGGTCCATATATGTATATAACCCAAAATGAATATTTCTGATAATATATGGCTCTTGAGAACATTGAGTGCCAATGAATGTCTCGTATGATTTCAACTCGACATAATTTCTACTTACTGTTGTATACATTTGAAGATCACCCGCACGTTCAAATTTGTGCTATAGGTCCATATATGTATATAACCCAAAATGAATATTTCTGATAATATATGGCTCTTGAGAACATTGAGTGCCAATGAATGTCTCGTATGATTTCGACTCGACATAATTTCCACTTACTGTTGTATACATTTGAAGATCACCCGCACGTTCAAATTTGTGCTATAGGTCCATATATGTATATAACCCAAAATGAATATTTCTGATAATATATGGCTCTTGAGAACATTGAGTGCCAATGAATGTCTCGTATGATTTCAACTCGACATAATTTCTACTTACTGTTGTAGACATTTGAAGATCACCCGCACGTTCAAATTTGTGCTATAGGTACATATATGTATATAACCCAAAATGAATATTTCTGATAATATATGGCTCTTGAGAAAATTGAGTGCCAATAAATGTCTCGTATGATTTCGACTCGACATAATTTCCACTTACTGTTGTATACATTTGAAGATCACCCGCACGTTCAAATTTGTGCTATAGGTCCATATATGTATATAACCCAAAATGAATATTTCTGATAATATATGGCTCTTGAGAACATTGAGTGCCAATGAATGTCTCGTATGATTTCGACTCGACATAATCTCCACTTACTGTTGTATACATTTGAAGATCACCCGCACGTTCAAATTTGTGCTATAGGTCCATATATGTATATAACCCAAAATGAATATTTCTGATAATATATGGCTCTTGAGAACATTGAGTGCCAATGAATGTCTCATATGATTTCGACTCGACATAATTTCCACTTACTGTTGTATACATTTGAAGATCACCCGCACGTTCAAATTTGTGCTATAGGTCCATATATGTATATAACCCAAAATGAATATTTCTGATAATATATGGCTCTTGAGAACATTGAGTGCCAATGAATGTCTCGTATGATTTCGACTCGACATAATTTCCACTTACTGTTGTATACATTTGAAGATCACCCGCACGTTCAAATTTGTGCTATAGGTACATATATGTATATAACCCAAAATGAATATTTCTGATAATATATGGCTCTTGAGAACATTGAGTGCCAATGAATGTCTCGTATGATTTCGACTCGACATAATCTCCACTTACTGTTGTATACATTTGAAGATCACCCGCACGTTCAAATTTGTGCTATAGGTACATATATGTATATAACCCAAAATGAATATTTCTGATAATATATGGCTCTTGAGAACATTGAGTGCCAATGAATGTCTCATATGATTTCGACTCGACATAATTTCCACTTACTGTTGTATACATTTGAAGATCACCCGCACGTTCAAATTTGTGCTATAGGTCCATATATGTATATAACCCAAAATGAATATTTCTGATAATATATGGCTCTTGAGAACATTGAGTGCCAATGAATGTCTCGTATGATTTCGACTCGACATAATTTCCACTTACTGTTGTATACATTTGAAGATCACCCGCACGTTCAAATTTGTGCTATAGGTCCATATATGTATATAACCCAAAATGAATATTTCTGATAATATATGGCTCTTGAGAACATTGAGTGCCAATGAATGTCTCTATGATTTCGACTCGACATAATTTCCACTTACTGTTGTATACATTTGAAGATCACCCGCACGTTCAAATTTGTGCTATAGGTACATATATGTATATAACCCAAAATGAATATTTCTGATAATATATGGCTCTTGAGAACATTGAGTGCCAATGAATGTCTCATATGATTTCGACTCGACATAATTTCCACTTACTGTTGTATACATTTGAAGATCACCCGCACGTTCAAATTTGTGCTATAGGTCCATATATGTATATAACCCAAAATGAATATTTCTGATAATATATGGCTCTTGAGAACATTGAGTGCCAATGAATGTCTCGTATGATTTCGACTCGACATAATCTCCACTTACTGTTGTATACATTTGAAGATCACCCGCACGTTCAAATTTGTGCTATAGGTACATATATGTATATAACCCAAAATGAATATTTCTGATAATATATGGCTCTTGAGAACATTGAGTGCCAATGAATGTCTCATATGATTTCAACTCGACATAATTTCTACTTACTGTTGTATACATTTGAAGATCACCCGCACGTTCAAATTTGTGCTATAGGTCCATATATGTATATAACCCAAAATGAATATTTCTGATAATATATGGCTCTTGAGAACATTGAGTGCCAATGAATGTCTCGTATGATTTCGACTCGACATAATCTCCACTTACTGTTGTATACATTTGAAGATCACCCGCACGTTCAAATTTGTGCTATAGGTACATATATGTATATAACCCAAAATGAATATTTCTGATAATATATGGCTCTTGAGAACATTGAGTGCCAATGAATGTCTCATATGATTTCGACTCGACATAATTTCCACTTACTGTTGTATACATTTGAAGATCACCCGCACGTTCAAATTTGTGCTATAGGTCCATATATGTATATAACCCAAAATGAATATTTCTGATAATATATGGCTCTTGAGAACATTGAGTGCCAATGAATGTCTCGTATGATTTCGACTCGACATAATTTCCACTTACTGTTGTATACATTTGAAGATCACCCGCACGTTCAAATTTGTGCTATAGGTCCATATATGTATATAACCCAAAATGAATATTTCTGATAATATATGGCTCTTGAGAACATTGAGTGCCAATGAATGTCTCGTATGATTTCGACTCGACATAATTTCCACTTACTGTTGTATACATTTGAAGATCACCCGCACGTTCAAATTTGTGCTATAGGTACATATATGTATATAACCCAAAATGAATATTTCTGATAATATATGGCTCTTGAGAACATTGAGTGCCAATGAATGTCTCATATGATTTCGACTCGACATAATTTCCACTTACTGTTGTATACATTTGAAGATCACCCGCACGTTCAAATTTGTGCTATAGGTCCATATATGTATATAACCCAAAATGAATATTTCTGATAATATATGGCTCTTGAGAACATTGAGTGCCAATGAATGTCTCGTATGATTTCGACTCGACATAATCTCCACTTACTGTTGTATACATTTGAAGATCACCCGCACGTTCAAATTTGTGCTATAGGTACATATATGTATATAACCCAAAATGAATATTTCTGATAATATATGGCTCTTGAGAACATTGAGTGCCAATGAATGTCTCATATGATTTCGACTCGACATAATTTCCACTTACTGTTGTATACATTTGAAGATCACCCGCACGTTCAAATTTGTGCTATAGGTCCATATATGTATATAACCCAAAATGAATATTTCTGATAATATATGGCTCTTGAGAACATTGAGTGCCAATGAATGTCTCGTATGATTTCGACTCGACATAATCTCCACTTACTGTTGTATACATTTGAAGATCACCCGCACGTTCAAATTTGTGCTATAGGTCCATATATGTATATAACCCAAAATGAATATTTCTGATAATATATGGCTCTTGAGAACATTGAGTGCCAATGAATGTCTCGTATGATTTCAACTCGACATAATTTCTACTTACTGTTGTAGACATTTGAAGATCACCCGCACGTTCAAATTTGTGCTATAGGTCCATATATGTATATAACCCAAAATGAATATTTCTGATAATATATGGCTCTTGAGAAAATTGAGTGCCAATAAATGTCTCGTATGATTTCGACTCGACATAATTTCCACTTACTGTTGTATACATTTGAAGATCACCCGCACGTTCAAATTTGTGCTATAGGTCCATATATGTATATAACCCAAAATGAATATTTCTGATAATATATGGCTCTTGAGAACATTGAGTGCCAATGAATGTCTCGTATGATTTCGACTCGACATAATTTCCACTTACTGTTGTATACATTTGAAGATCACCCGCACGTTCAAATTTGTGCTATAGGTACATATATGTATATAACCCAAAATGAATATTTCTGATAATATATGGCTCTTGAGAAAATTGAGTGCCAATAAATGTCTCGTATGATTTCGACTCGACATAATTTCCACTTACTGTTGTATACATTTGAAGATCACCCGCACGTTCAAATTTGTGCTATAGGTCCATATATGTATATAACCCAAAATGAATATTTCTGATAATATATGGCTCTTGAGAACATTGAGTGCCAATGAATGTCTCGTATGATTTCGACTCGACATAATCTCCACTTACTGTTGTATACATTTGAAGATCACCCGCACGTTCAAATTTGTGCTATAGGTCCATATATGTATATAACCCAAAATGAATATTTCTGATAATATATGGCTCTTGAGAACATTGAGTGCCAATGAATGTCTCGTATGATTTCGACTCGACATAATTTCCACTTACTGTTGTATACATTTGAAGATCACCCGCACGTTCAAATTTGTGCTATAGGTCCATATATGTATATAACCCAAAATGAATATTTCTGATAATATATGGCTCTTGAGAACATTGAGTGCCAATGAATGTCTCGTATGATTTCGACTCGACATAATTTCCACTTACTGTTGTATACATTTGAAGATCACCCGCACGTTCAAATTTGTGCTATAGGTACATATATGTATATAACCCAAAATGAATATTTCTGATAATATATGGCTCTTGAGAACATTGAGTGCCAATGAATGTCTCGTATGATTTCGACTCGACATAATCTCCACTTACTGTTGTATACATTTGAAGATCACCCGCACGTTCAAATTTGTGCTATAGGTACATATATGTATATAACCCAAAATGAATATTTCTGATAATATATGGCTCTTGAGAACATTGAGTGCCAATGAATGTCTCATATGATTTCGACTCGACATAATTTCCACTTACTGTTGTATACATTTGAAGATCACCCGCACGTTCAAATTTGTGCTATAGGTCCATATATGTATATAACCCAAAATGAATATTTCTGATAATATATGGCTCTTGAGAACATTGAGTGCCAATGAATGTCTCGTATGATTTCGACTCGACATAATCTCCACTTACTGTTGTATACATTTGAAGATCACCCGCACGTTCAAATTTGTGCTATAGGTCCATATATGTATATAACCCAAAATGAATATTTCTGATAATATATGGCTCTTGAGAACATTGAGTGCCAATGAATGTCTCGTATGATTTCGACTCGACATAATCTCCACTTACTGTTGTATACATTTGAAGATCACCCGCACGTTCAAATTTGTGCTATAGGTCCATATATGTATATAACCCAAAATGAATATTTCTGATAATATATGGCTCTTGAGAACATTGAGTGCCAATGAATGTCTCGTATGATTTCGACTCGACATAATTTCCACTTACTGTTGTATACATTTGAAGATCACCCGCACGTTCAAATTTGTGCTATAGGTCCATATATGTATATAACCCAAAATGAATATTTCTGATAATATATGGCTCTTGAGAACATTGAGTGCCAATGAATGTCTCATATGATTTCGACTCGACATAATTTCCACTTACTGTTGTATACATTTGAAGATCACCCGCACGTTCAAATTTGTGCTATAGGTCCATATATGTATATAACCCAAAATGAATATTTCTGATAATATATGGCTCTTGAGAACATTGAGTGCCAATGAATGTCTCGTATGATTTCGACTCGACATAATTTCCACTTACTGTTGTATACATTTGAAGATCACCCGCACGTTCAAATTTGTGCTATAGGTCCATATATGTATATAACCCAAAATGAATATTTCTGATAATATATGGCTCTTGAGAACATTGAGTGCCAATGAATGTCTCATATGATTTCGACTCGACATAATTTCCACTTACTGTTGTATACATTTGAAGATCACCCGCACGTTCAAATTTGTGCTATAGGTCCATATATGTATATAACCCAAAATGAATATTTCTGATAATATATGGCTCTTGAGAACATTGAGTGCCAATGAATGTCTCGTATGATTTCAACTCGACATAATTTCTACTTACTGTTGTAGACATTTGAAGATCACCCGCACGTTCAAATTTGTGCTATAGGTCCATATATGTATATAACCCAAAATGAATATTTCTGATAATATATGGCTCTTGAGAAAATTGAGTGCCAATAAATGTCTCGTATGATTTCGACTCGACATAATTTCCACTTACTGTTGTATACATTTGAAGATCACCCGCACGTTCAAATTTGTGCTATAGGTCCATATATGTATATAACCCAAAATGAATATTTCTGATAATATATGGCTCTTGAGAACATTGAGTGCCAATGAATGTCTCGTATGATTTCGACTCGACATAATCTCCACTTACTGTTGTATACATTTGAAGATCACCCGCACGTTCAAATTTGTGCTATAGGTACATATATGTATATAACCCAAAATGAATATTTCTGATAATATATGGCTCTTGAGAACATTGAGTGCCAATGAATGTCTCGTATGATTTCGACTCGACATAATTTCCACTTACTGTTGTATACATTTGAAGATCACCCGCACGTTCAAATTTGTGCTATAGGTCCATATATGTATATAACCCAAAATGAATATTTCTGATAATATATGGCTCTTGAGAACATTGAGTGCCAATGAATGTCTCGTATGATTTCGACTCGACATAATCTCCACTTACTGTTGTATACATTTGAAGATCACCCGCACGTTCAAATTTGTGCTATAGGTCCATATATGTATATAACCCAAAATGAATATTTCTGATAATATATGGCTCTTGAGAAAATTGAGTGCCAATGAATGTCTCGTATGATTTCGACTCGACATAATTTCCACTTACTGTTGTATACATTTGAAGATCACCCGCACGTTCAAATTTGTGCTATAGGTCCATATATGTATATAACCCAAAATGAATATTTCTGATAATATATGGCTCTTGAGAACATTGAGTGCCAATGAATGTCTCGTATGATTTCGACTCGACATAATTTCCACTTACTGTTGTATACATTTGAAGATCACCCGCACGTTCAAATTTGTGCTATAGGTCCATATATGTATATAACCCAAAATGAATATTTCTGATAATATATGGCTCTTGAGAACATTGAGTGCCAATGAATGTCTCGTATGATTTCGACTCGACATAATTTCCACTTACTGTTGTATACATTTGAAGATCACCCGCACGTTCAAATTTGTGCTATAGGTCCATATATGTATATAACCCAAAATGAATATTTCTGATAATATATGGCTCTTGAGAACATTGAGTGCCAATGAATGTCTCGTATGATTTCGACTCGACATAATTTCCACTTACTGTTGTATACATTTGAAGATCACCCGCACGTTCAAATTTGTGCTATAGGTACATATATGTATATAACCCAAAATGAATATTTCTGATAATATATGGCTCTTGAGAACATTGAGTGCCAATGAATGTCTCGTATGATTTCGACTCGACATAATTTCTACTTACTGTTGTAGACATTTGAAGATCACCCGCACGTTCAAATTTGTGCTATAGGTCCATATATGTATATAACCCAAAATGAATATTTCTGATAATATATGGCTCTTGAGAACATTGAGTGCCAATGAATGTCTCGTATGATTTCGACTCGACATAATCTCCACTTACTGTTGTATACATTTGAAGATCACCCGCACGTTCAAATTTGTGCTATAGGTACATATATGTATATAACCCAAAATGAATATTTCTGATAATATATGGCTCTTGAGAACATTGAGTGCCAATGAATGTCTCGTATGATTTCGACTCGACATAATTTCCACTTACTGTTGTATACATTTGAAGATCACCCGCACGTTCAAATTTGTGCTATAGGTCCATATATGTATATAACCCAAAATGAATATTTCTGATAATATATGGCTCTTGAGAACATTGAGTGCCAATGAATGTCTCGTATGATTTCGACTCGACATAATCTCCACTTACTGTTGTATACATTTGAAGATCACCCGCACGTTCAAATTTGTGCTATAGGTCCATATATGTATATAACCCAAAATGAATATTTCTGATAATATATGGCTCTTGAGAACATTGAGTGCCAATGAATGTCTCATATGATTTCGACTCGACATAATTTCCACTTACTGTTGTATACATTTGAAGATCACCCGCACGTTCAAATTTGTGCTATAGGTCCATATATGTATATAACCCAAAATGAATATTTCTGATAATATATGGCTCTTGAGAACATTGAGTGCCAATGAATGTCTCGTATGATTTCGACTCGACATAATTTCCACTTACTGTTGTATACATTTGAAGATCACCCGCACGTTCAAATTTGTGCTATAGGTCCATATATGTATATAACCCAAAATGAATATTTCTGATAATATATGGCTCTTGAGAACATTGAGTGCCAATGAATGTCTCGTATGATTTCGACTCGACATAATTTCCACTTACTGTTGTATACATTTGAAGATCACCCGCACGTTCAAATTTGTGCTATAGGTCCATATATGTATATAACCCAAAATGAATATTTCTGATAATATATGGCTCTTGAGAACATTGAGTGCCAATGAATGTCTCGTATGATTTCAACTCGACATAATTTCTACTTACTGTTGTATACATTTGAAGATCACCCGCACGTTCAAATTTGTGCTATAGGTCCATATATGTATATAACCCAAAATGAATATTTCTGATAATATATGGCTCTTGAGAACATTGAGTGCCAATGAATGTCTCGTATGATTTCGACTCGACATAATTTCCACTTACTGTTGTATACATTTGAAGATCACCCGCACGTTCAAATTTGTGCTATAGGTCCATATATGTATATAACCCAAAATGAATATTTCTGATAATATATGGCTCTTGAGAACATTGAGTGCCAATGAATGTCTCGTATGATTTCGACTCGACATAATTTCCACTTACTGTTGTATACATTTGAAGATCACCCGCACGTTCAAATTTGTGCTATAGGTCCATATATGTATATAACCCAAAATGAATATTTCTGATAATATATGGCTCTTGAGAACATTGAGTGCCAATGAATGTCTCATATGATTTCGACTCGACATAATTTCCACTTACTGTTGTATACATTTGAAGATCACCCGCACGTTCAAATTTGTGCTATAGGTCCATATATGTATATAACCCAAAATGAATATTTCTGATAATATATGGCTCTTGAGAACATTGAGTGCCAATGAATGTCTCGTATGATTTCGACTCGACATAATTTCCACTTACTGTTGTATACATTTGAAGATCACCCGCACGTTCAAATTTGTGCTATAGGTCCATATATGTATATAACCCAAAATGAATATTTCTGATAATATATGGCTCTTGAGAACATTGAGTGCCAATGAATGTCTCATATGATTTCGACTCGACATAATTTCCACTTACTGTTGTATACATTTGAAGATCACCCGCACGTTCAAATTTGTGCTATAGGTCCATATATGTATATAACCCAAAATGAATATTTCTGATAATATATGGCTCTTGAGAACATTGAGTGCCAATGAATGTCTCGTATGATTTCAACTCGACATAATTTCTACTTACTGTTGTAGACATTTGAAGATCACCCGCACGTTCAAATTTGTGCTATAGGTCCATATATGTATATAACCCAAAATGAATATTTCTGATAATATATGGCTCTTGAGAAAATTGAGTGCCAATAAATGTCTCGTATGATTTCGACTCGACATAATTTCCACTTACTGTTGTATACATTTGAAGATCACCCGCACGTTCAAATTTGTGCTATAGGTCCATATATGTATATAACCCAAAATGAATATTTCTGATAATATATGGCTCTTGAGAACATTGAGTGCCAATGAATGTCTCGTATGATTTCGACTCGACATAATCTCCACTTACTGTTGTATACATTTGAAGATCACCCGCACGTTCAAATTTGTGCTATAGGTACATATATGTATATAACCCAAAATGAATATTTCTGATAATATATGGCTCTTGAGAACATTGAGTGCCAATGAATGTCTCGTATGATTTCGACTCGACATAATTTCCACTTACTGTTGTATACATTTGAAGATCACCCGCACGTTCAAATTTGTGCTATAGGTCCATATATGTATATAACCCAAAATGAATATTTCTGATAATATATGGCTCTTGAGAACATTGAGTGCCAATGAATGTCTCGTATGATTTCGACTCGACATAATCTCCACTTACTGTTGTATACATTTGAAGATCACCCGCACGTTCAAATTTGTGCTATAGGTCCATATATGTATATAACCCAAAATGAATATTTCTGATAATATATGGCTCTTGAGAAAATTGAGTGCCAATGAATGTCTCGTATGATTTCGACTCGACATAATTTCCACTTACTGTTGTATACATTTGAAGATCACCCGCACGTTCAAATTTGTGCTATAGGTCCATATATGTATATAACCCAAAATGAATATTTCTGATAATATATGGCTCTTGAGAACATTGAGTGCCAATGAATGTCTCGTATGATTTCGACTCGACATAATTTCCACTTACTGTTGTATACATTTGAAGATCACCCGCACGTTCAAATTTGTGCTATAGGTCCATATATGTATATAACCCAAAATGAATATTTCTGATAATATATGGCTCTTGAGAACATTGAGTGCCAATGAATGTCTCGTATGATTTCAACTCGACATAATTTCTACTTACTGTTGTATACATTTGAAGATCACCCGCACGTTCAAATTTGTGCTATAGGTCCATATATGTATATAACCCAAAATGAATATTTCTGATAATATATGGCTCTTGAGAACATTGAGTGCCAATGAATGTCTCGTATGATTTCGACTCGACATAATTTCCACTTACTGTTGTATACATTTGAAGATCACCCGCACGTTCAAATTTGTGCTATAGGTCCATATATGTATATAACCCAAAATGAATATTTCTGATAATATATGGCTCTTGAGAACATTGAGTGCCAATGAATGTCTCGTATGATTTCAACTCGACATAATTTCTACTTACTGTTGTAGACATTTGAAGATCACCCGCACGTTCAAATTTGTGCTATAGGTACATATATGTATATAACCCAAAATGAATATTTCTGATAATATATGGCTCTTGAGAAAATTGAGTGCCAATAAATGTCTCGTATGATTTCGACTCGACATAATTTCCACTTACTGTTGTATACATTTGAAGATCACCCGCACGTTCAAATTTGTGCTATAGGTCCATATATGTATATAACCCAAAATGAATATTTCTGATAATATATGGCTCTTGAGAACATTGAGTGCCAATGAATGTCTCGTATGATTTCGACTCGACATAATCTCCACTTACTGTTGTATACATTTGAAGATCACCCGCACGTTCAAATTTGTGCTATAGGTCCATATATGTATATAACCCAAAATGAATATTTCTGATAATATATGGCTCTTGAGAACATTGAGTGCCAATGAATGTCTCGTATGATTTCGACTCGACATAATTTCCACTTACTGTTGTATACATTTGAAGATCACCCGCACGTTCAAATTTGTGCTATAGGTCCATATATGTATATAACCCAAAATGAATATTTCTGATAATATATGGCTCTTGAGAACATTGAGTGCCAATGAATGTCTCGTATGATTTCGACTCGACATAATTTCCACTTACTGTTGTATACATTTGAAGATCACCCGCACGTTCAAATTTGTGCTATAGGTACATATATGTATATAACCCAAAATGAATATTTCTGATAATATATGGCTCTTGAGAACATTGAGTGCCAATGAATGTCTCGTATGATTTCGACTCGACATAATCTCCACTTACTGTTGTATACATTTGAAGATCACCCGCACGTTCAAATTTGTGCTATAGGTACATATATGTATATAACCCAAAATGAATATTTCTGATAATATATGGCTCTTGAGAACATTGAGTGCCAATGAATGTCTCATATGATTTCGACTCGACATAATTTCCACTTACTGTTGTATACATTTGAAGATCACCCGCACGTTCAAATTTGTGCTATAGGTCCATATATGTATATAACCCAAAATGAATATTTCTGATAATATATGGCTCTTGAGAACATTGAGTGCCAATGAATGTCTCGTATGATTTCGACTCGACATAATTTCCACTTACTGTTGTATACATTTGAAGATCACCCGCACGTTCAAATTTGTGCTATAGGTCCATATATGTATATAACCCAAAATGAATATTTCTGATAATATATGGCTCTTGAGAACATTGAGTGCCAATGAATGTCTCGTATGATTTCGACTCGACATAATTTCCACTTACTGTTGTATACATTTGAAGATCACCCGCACGTTCAAATTTGTGCTATAGGTACATATATGTATATAACCCAAAATGAATATTTCTGATAATATATGGCTCTTGAGAACATTGAGTGCCAATGAATGTCTCATATGATTTCGACTCGACATAATTTCCACTTACTGTTGTATACATTTGAAGATCACCCGCACGTTCAAATTTGTGCTATAGGTCCATATATGTATATAACCCAAAATGAATATTTCTGATAATATATGGCTCTTGAGAACATTGAGTGCCAATGAATGTCTCGTATGATTTCGACTCGACATAATCTCCACTTACTGTTGTATACATTTGAAGATCACCCGCACGTTCAAATTTGTGCTATAGGTACATATATGTATATAACCCAAAATGAATATTTCTGATAATATATGGCTCTTGAGAACATTGAGTGCCAATGAATGTCTCATATGATTTCGACTCGACATAATTTCCACTTACTGTTGTATACATTTGAAGATCACCCGCACGTTCAAATTTGTGCTATAGGTCCATATATGTATATAACCCAAAATGAATATTTCTGATAATATATGGCTCTTGAGAACATTGAGTGCCAATGAATGTCTCGTATGATTTCGACTCGACATAATCTCCACTTACTGTTGTATACATTTGAAGATCACCCGCACGTTCAAATTTGTGCTATAGGTCCATATATGTATATAACCCAAAATGAATATTTCTGATAATATATGGCTCTTGAGAACATTGAGTGCCAATGAATGTCTCGTATGATTTCAACTCGACATAATTTCTACTTACTGTTGTATACATTTGAAGATCACCCGCACGTTCAAATTTGTGCTATAGGTCCATATATGTATATAACCCAAAATGAATATTTCTGATAATATATGGCTCTTGAGAACATTGAGTGCCAATGAATGTCTCGTATGATTTCGACTCGACATAATTTCCACTTACTGTTGTATACATTTGAAGATCACCCGCACGTTCAAATTTGTGCTATAGGTCCATATATGTATATAACCCAAAATGAATATTTCTGATAATATATGGCTCTTGAGAACATTGAGTGCCAATGAATGTCTCATATGATTTCGACTCGACATAATTTCCACTTACTGTTGTATACATTTGAAGATCACCCGCACGTTCAAATTTGTGCTATAGGTCCATATATGTATATAACCCAAAATGAATATTTCTGATAATATATGGCTCTTGAGAACATTGAGTGCCAATGAATGTCTCGTATGATTTCAACTCGACATAATTTCTACTTACTGTTGTAGACATTTGAAGATCACCCGCACGTTCAAATTTGTGCTATAGGTCCATATATGTATATAACCCAAAATGAATATTTCTGATAATATATGGCTCTTGAGAAAATTGAGTGCCAATAAATGTCTCGTATGATTTCGACTCGACATAATTTCCACTTACTGTTGTATACATTTGAAGATCACCCGCACGTTCAAATTTGTGCTATAGGTCCATATATGTATATAACCCAAAATGAATATTTCTGATAATATATGGCTCTTGAGAACATTGAGTGCCAATGAATGTCTCGTATGATTTCGACTCGACATAATCTCCACTTACTGTTGTATACATTTGAAGATCACCCGCACGTTCAAATTTGTGCTATAGGTACATATATGTATATAACCCAAAATGAATATTTCTGATAATATATGGCTCTTGAGAACATTGAGTGCCAATGAATGTCTCGTATGATTTCGACTCGACATAATTTCCACTTACTGTTGTATACATTTGAAGATCACCCGCACGTTCAAATTTGTGCTATAGGTCCATATATGTATATAACCCAAAATGAATATTTCTGATAATATATGGCTCTTGAGAACATTGAGTGCCAATGAATGTCTCGTATGATTTCGACTCGACATAATCTCCACTTACTGTTGTCAGATAATTATATTGTTGTAAATTTAATGGTGAAAGGGTGTTTTTTTTCTTATATCAAAAAAAAAAAAAATCAAACAAAGAGTAGCCATTTTAAAAAATTGCAAATATTTTTATAAATAAAAATAATTTAAGTGAAATAGTGAATTACTATATTTATAAGCATTAATAAATTGCTTTTTGTATCAGGTGAGTCCTTTTTTTGTTAATAGTGTAAAACCGCATTATTTCAGGCGTGGAGACGCCTAATACTGAGGCAGATGGGTCTTCCCACGTGCCTCGTTTTTTGTCATGTGAGTCTAACCATGAAATGTTAGATGAATTTTCGTCTTTTTCTGATTCCTCAATAGAGGAGAGTGAAGATAGAAACTCTAAAATGACAAGAAATGATCGCAAGAGAAAAATTAAAGTTATTAAATATGAAAATAAAAATAGATCAAGCAATAAAAATAGAGTAAGCAAATCAGCTAAAACTAACTTTAAGTCAGAGAATTTTCAGTCGAATAGTCTGAATTTGATCAATTCTGAACAGATTGTACAAAGCACAGTAGCAGGTGCATCTCGATATACGACGGAAAATTCTACAGATTTGTTAGGAATATACGGGGAAAAAGTTTTATCAGTGGGAAAAGTTGTATCTCATAGTACTAAGGAAAATAAAAGTGAGGTTATAGGTGAAATAAATCAAATGGAAAAGAAACTAAAAACGGGATCGGATAATTTTTCAGAGATGTCGGCGAACCAAAGTAATGATGGGAAAAGTAACGGAAACGAAAATTCGGACAAAACAGTTACAAATAAATCCAACAATGTTTACAGCATCCAGGATAAAGGCCCTTTCAAGGTTATAATAAAAAAAGAAAAACTTAACTTATTACATCTAGGCAAAGCTATTAAGGATAACAAATTCAAAAATATTCAAATTGTGGAGCAATTTAGCAAAGAAATGGCTAGAATAACGTTTAAAAACTATAAAGATGCTAATGAATGCATAAAATCAGAAAGTTTTAAAAATTTTGATATGTACGAAGCATTTATTCCTGATGGATTTGTAAAAACGATCGGAGTAATAAGGGACATTCCGCTAGATCTCACAATTGAGGAAATCAAAAAGAATATTAAATCTTATTTGGAAATTATAAAGATCGAAAGAATGACTCGCTGGGATCAGAATACGCAGGAAAAAAGGGAAATGGAACTTGTCAAAATTACATTTTTAGCAGATACAATTCCGAATACGGTTACAATGTATGATAACATTTTGCTGAAGGTGAACTACTTTGTACCAAGTCCGATGTTTTGTAAAAACTGTCAGAGTTATGGGCACACATTAACTAGATGTAAATCTAAAGAAATTAAACCTTGTGAAATATGTGCTATGAGAGAAGAAAATCATAGATGTGAAAACAGGGAAAAATGCAAATTCTGCGGTATTGGACATAAGACGAATAATAAAAACTGTGCTGAGAAAAGAAGACAATCAAATATTACTGAGTGTATGACCATTAATAAAGTATCTTTTAGGGAAGCAAAAGAGAAATTATTCGGGCCGCCACAAAGGAAATTGAAATTTTCAGACTTTAGTTCAACGCTAGACGAAAAAGGAGTGGAAGAGAGGAGGAAACTAAGTAAAAACCTTATGTTAACGGAAGCCAAACTAAGTGAACTGGCAAAAACAGTAGAAGTATTAACAAGGAATAACAAGAAAAATGAAGGATTACTATCTAGGATAGAAACCCGAATCAATCAAGCTAAATCAAGCAGTGATAATCCAGCTTTTTTGGACCTAATTCTTATTGATATAGGAAATGCCAAAAAGGAATAAATAATTAATTAAATAGTATAAATAGAATAAATTAATTAATAAATCTTAAATTTTAAATGGTGATGGGGAAGTTAAAAATAATGTATATAAATATTAGAAGTCTAAGAAGTAATAAAAACATTCTTGAACAATATTTAAATATTAATAACATTCAGATAGCAATTTTAACAGAAACATGGTCGAAAGAGGATGATAATATTTCTTTTAAAAATTTTTATCTTATCACGAAGAACAGGATGGATGGATATGGTGGAATTGGTTTCCTAGTCAGTAAAAAATTTTCGTTTAAAATCATAAATCTAATTCATAATTACAACAAAATTGAAGTAATGAAAATAAACATAAAATACAAAAATATAAACCTAAATTTTATTTCATTTTATAATAATAATCGAAACGAACTGAGCACAATAACTACAGAATTTAATAATATATTATCCGAAATTAATAATGGTGAAGGTATAATAGCAGGTGACATTAATGCACACAACAGTCTATGGGACAGCAGTAATAATACAGATAGACTGGGAATAAAAATTGCTGAAATCATAACTGAAAGCAATTGGATAATACTAAACAATGGAAGCCCAACTAGACAAGACACATACAGACATCGTACTTCAGCACCAGATATAATGATGTGCAATAACATCATTAGAAACAAGATTGATTGGATACCAACTAAAGATAATGTGGGTAGTGATCATTTTCCTTGCTCAATACTGTACAATACTAACATAATTATTCACAAACAAATAACTAATTGGAGAAAAATAATAGCGGATTACAATAACAACTTCACTCTTGAAAATAATGATTTGGAAAACACACTAGAAAGAATTGTCAGTCAAAATACATCCATTATCAGATGTAATGCAAACTATAAGCCAAACACTTGGTGGAATGACGAACTACAAAAATTTTGGAACATTAAAAAAGCTAAACAGCATATATATAACAATAATAAAACTCTATATACAGCAATGGAACTAAGGAAGGCGGTACAAAAAATGAAACAAATGGTGAAAAGAGAGAAAAAAAGGTCTTGGTTAGAATTCCTACAAGGTATAAATAATAAAACGACGAATAAAGAAATATGGAACAATATTAACAAAATCAAAAATAAAAAATCAACGCAATTCAATATAATGGAAAACAAAAATAATGCAATTAATTTTCTTAGAATGAATTTCCCGAATAATATAGAAGTCGAATCCACTCCTTTTATGTATGATCAGCTAACAAGAAATAAGAAGGAATTCAATAAACATGAATTAGAAGAAGTTATAAAAAATGCTAAAAATTCTGCACCTGGATTAAACAAAATTAGTTATAGGGTAATCAAAGAGATAAATAAAAAAAATCGATTTTTCATTGATTCACTATTAAATCACTTTAATACAATTTGGGAATCAGGAATATATCCAACAAGTTGGAAAGTTACAAAAGTAGTGGCCATATTAAAACAGAATAAAGATGAAAGAGAGCTATTAAACTATAGACCTATATGCTTACTCCCGGTTTTTTCGAAAATCTTCAATAAAATGATATTATCAAGAATAAATAAACATCTAGATGAGAAAAATATTTTAAACATGAATAACTATGGATTCAGAAAAAACATGAGCATAATGGATTATATGACTGAACTTACTAGACATATTCAGATGGAGAAAGAAACAAACAATAAAATAATAATTCTCAATGCGGATATAAAGAAAGCATTTGACAACGTCGATAAAAATATTCTAATTAAAATTATGATGGAAATGGAATTCGATCACAACATTATAAACTGGATCTATTTTTTTCTAACTAATAGGGAAGTAAATATTCACTCGGAAGGTCAAGAAATTACTAATATCACAAACTCAGGAATCCCTCAAGGCAGTTGCTTAAGTCCAACATTATTTAATATTTACACTTCAAAAATTCACGGACTTAACAATGAAAAAACGATTGTTTTACAATTTGCAGATGATATTAGTATGATAGTGAGTGGGGAAAACGATGATAAATTAGAGAACAATATGAAAACAGCATTATTTGACTTAAATGAAAAAATAAAAAACTTAAAACTTGAATTAAACACGGATAAGACACATTATTTAAGACTATTTAAAAATAAAAATAACAAAAGAAGAATGGAATTCAGGATAGATAATAAAATTATAATAGAACAAATGGAGACGAAAATATTAGGAATTACATTCTCAAACAGAATGTCGCTGACTAAACACTATAAGAACATGAAAGAAAAAATTCAAAACACAATCAATATTTTAAAAATTTTTACCCATAAAGAAGGTGGAACCCATCCGGAATTGTTGTTAAAAATTTACAGAGCAGTTATAAAATCAAAGATGGAATATGCATATATAATTACGGAGGAGGATAATAAAACTATTAATAATATTTGTCAAGTCATAAAAAACATGAGTATAAGAATTTGTCTGGGATTATTAAGAACTACTCCAATTCCAGCTTTGTTGGCTGAAGCATTGGAGTTTCCAGTAGAACTAGATAACAAAATAAAAACCATGAACTATATAGCTAAAAAAATATCCAATGACTCGAAAATTGGGCAAGATATTTTACTATTAAAATCTTCTAATAAATATAACAAATTATATGTTAAATACCCTATACTTGCAAAGATGAAGAAGGCACATAAAAAAATAACATCACCTAAAAACCTAAAAGTAATACCGGAATTTCAAGCTCCTTTTAAAAAGGATAGTACTAATTCAGTAGTTATTAGAAACATGATCCGAGAGGAATTAAAAGACTTTAATGACTATAAAATAATATACACTGACGGAGCTCTAAAGGATGGAATAGGGGGTATAGGAATTTTTATGGAAGAAAATAATCAAAGAATATCCATTAAACTAAACAATAACACTGACATAAAAAATATCGAGACTATCGCAATTAAAATAGCAATAACTATATCATTAGCGAGTAAAAATAAAAAAATCATAATTATAACGGACTCTCAAAGTGCATGCAAGTCTATTAATTCGGCATTAAAATTTGATTCTAAAAATCACTATGAAAACCAAATAATAGACACTGCAGGTTTTAACGATAATATAAAATTTGTAATTAAATGGATCCCGGGTCATGTAGGATATGAAGGTAATGAAATTGCGGATGGTCTCGCTAAAGTAGCTTTAACGAATCCAACGCACAAACTAGATAATGAATATACATTGAAAGATATATTAAAATTGGTAAAACTGGGGATAGATATTGAATGGAAAGTTATATATAATCAAATGACAGAAAACAGAGGTAGTTTTTATAGGCAATCCCATATAGAACCTCCACTAAAACTATGGTTTAAGAATATAAAATTTAAAAACAAAGAGATAAAAACGATCAATAGAATAAGAGTTGGACATGCATTTAATAGAAAATTTAAAAATATGATAGGATTAGAACCCTCACCTTACTGCGACCATTGTAATGTTATCGAAGATAACGAGCACATAATTAGTAACTGTACTAAATTCGATAGTTATAGAAATAACTACCTGGTATTAAGAAATAAATCGTTACAAGAAATATTGAAAGAACAGAACGTAGGAGAATATAAAGATATGGTAAATTTTTTAAAAGAAATAAAATACGATCTATAAGAATAAGTTAGGCAAAGAAAATAAAAACACATATGAAATAATGCGGTTAGAATAACTATTTTCAAGAATTGGACTCTGAAAAGAAAATTTTTTTTCTTTTTTCCATTTTCTATTGTCTTAGTTAAGGAGGGAAAGCACTCCTCTCATTAATAAATTAAGAAAAATTTTACAATCAGAATGTTACTAATACTACTAAAATGACTAATATACATTGGAAAATACTAACATGGGGCTTAATAAACTAATATAGAATAAGGGTGATGGTTAATTTAAAAAAAAAAAAAAAAGGAAAAACTATATGAATTACTATAACTATTGTTAAAAATAATAATTCTGAAATTATATAAATAGTCAATTTATTTAATCAGTCCTTCAGACAGAAAAGATAGTTGTTACAAAGTATAAATAATTAAAACATTAATATTTTGGATTTTCAAGGTCATTATGGCCATAAGGGTGATGGTCAAATTTTTGTGAAAAATAGAAACAAAAATATAAACTATAAGAATTACTATAATTATTGATAGCAATAATATTTTTGAAATTATATAAATAAAAAAATTTTTAATCAGTCTTTAAGACAATAAATACATTTGTTAAAAATTGTAAATAATCACTATAATAATATCTTGGATTTTCAAGGTCATTTTGACCAATTTATTTATAATTATGATTAAGTGTAAAGATGATCTCTTTTTGAAATGACTACTCTGAGTGATAAAATCCCAATATTAGAAATATATAGAATTTATCGAAATAATAAAGAAATCTCTTCTTCTTTAGAAATAAAGAAAGAAGAAGATATTAGTACAAATCCACGACTACAGCCCTTCGGAGAAGAAGGAACTGGAAGATAAAAGTGGAACATATCAAGTAGGTCATATGGCTGACATCACAGCTGACCACAACAAATGAAAAACAAACAAACAAACAAACAAACTTAGTATGCTTGTTGTTTTTAGATAAACAAAAACCGTCTGTTTTCATAAAAATGAACTAACTTTTGACATTTGCGTAGAAATTTGATTTATAGCAAATGCCAATTTCAATAATTATTGTTAATCTTTATTTATAATTGTTGCCGGATGAATTTAAGCAAATGATGAGGCCCATCGTCACGGCCTATTTGTGTTATTATATGTTGTACTATTTGTGGTATTGTATGTTGTGTTATTGGATGTTGATTGTTGCTAGTAAAAATGTCCAAGACGATTTAAATCAATTTGATGGGCCACGCGGAGAGCACGTTCTATTAATTCTGCTAAATAATATGTGAAATCACATGTGACAACGAGTCTAGGCTATATTATCCCACGCAATTCATCACGGATTAATTCATCCCGCACATTGTATCCCCGTTATCAATTCAACCCGCACAATTCATTCCCTGAAATTCAAATCTAACGCAACTCGGAGGGCTAAGCGGGGGGTCGCTAAAACTGTTTTCCGAAACAAAAACAACCATCGCAGATCAAAAACCAATCTTTTATCGAATAACCGAAATACCGAATAACAATTTCCTGTCCATTTTGTTCTCTATTCTGTCTATTCTGAGATAAATAAATTGAAGAAAAATTACATCGAGTAACTTAACTTAGGATTGTAGAAACTAACGGCTTCCGTAATTCTCACGGGCACGCGGAAGGTCGCTGCGCTCCCTCCCGCTTAACTCTCTCTCTCACGGGCTCGCGGGAGGTCGCTAAAATATTCTGGAAAATGGAGATCCCTAATTTAACTTAGGAGCCAGGATAAGCAAACATGTCGCACTGCGTGCCGCACGTAGGAGCGGATTATATAGAATCTATTAATGACACTGGAATATTTTATATCGATCCCCCATCAAATATTAAATAATACAAAATCGATTATATTTAATTTTTTGTCTCGATTTTTTTTTTTTTTTACTACTAAAAATTATTTTTTTCTATTCCAAAATATTATATTTGTTTAAAATAATCAAAATAATTATTTTGTAAATCTAAATATCCCCAAGTTCCATTAATTTCCTTTAAAAATCGGGTTAGAATTCCATTTCCATTGTACCTACCTATCAAATTTCATCTTACTCGTTTCCAAAATAACCAAATTCCATTAATTTCCTCTGAAAATCAGTTAAGAATCCCATTTCCATCTTTCCAAAATAACCAAATTCCATTAATTTCCTCTGAAAATCGGTTAAAAATCCCATTTCCATTGTACCTATCAAATTTCATCTTACTCGTTTCCAAAATAACCAAATTCCATTAATTTCCTCTGAAAATCGGTTAAGAATCCCATTTCCATCTTTCCAAAATAATCAAATTCCATTAATTTCCTCTGAAAATCGGTTAAAAATCCCATTTCCATTGTACCTATCAAATTTCATCTTACTCGTTTCCAAAATAACCAAATTCCATTAATTTCTTCTGAAAATCGATTAAGAATCCCATTTCCATCGTACCTGTAGAATTTCATCATAATCTTATTCAAAATTACCAAATTCCATTAATTTCATCAGACAATCTTTTCCATCGTACCAAAATATCCGAAAAATAATGCATTACATACTAATAAAAGTAATGCATTACCTGCAGTTAACAAAAAAAACACAATTTTTTTTTTGGAAAAGTGGCATTTTTATTTAGTTCATATTATTGCTACATTTTAAAATATTACAAATTTTAGTTTTAAAAATTAGCACTTTATTAAATATAGAGCTATTTTCAAGTTGAAAATATTTCTACCATTATAAAAATTGGCGCTGTGTGACATGGTATGCTCTGCTATAGCTTAGCCTAAAATTTATTAATGGTAAGTGTAAAACTGAAATTTATTTTTGCATGTTTTATGTTTTTATATGACATTGAAAATCGAAATAAGATATTATACCAGAGACGAGACTCAAACCGAATAATCAAGAATTCTAGATTATTAAACGATATTTGCCTGTCTGTCATTACACGACAAAAACCGGATTATTTCGTTTTCAAACGCGATTTTTGACAATCTGGATAAATGAAAATCGCGATTAACTTTGTGTCTGTCCATGATTCAATAAAAACCAGGTTAGCCCGAAGTATCAAGTATGTAAACAAATGGCAATCTTATTTTTTGACGTCACCCAATTCTCTTTACGTATAAAAATACAAAAACGAAAAGTACAAAAAGAATAACTTATTCGCCTTTGAGCACCGCAAGAGGTGCCACGATCGCCACTAGTTAAAGGTGAACAGCAACTCAGCGTTTATTTTTGAGTGTGTTATTTTTGAATTATTTTGCCGCTGAATAAAGAAATATATCTTTCATGTGCAATAAAAGATTGTTTTGAACCGAAATCAACAACAAAATTCTCCAAATATATATTTTTTTGATTGCTGTTCACCTTTAACTCTAGTTTCAATATCGTCCACCAGATGTCAGCTACTTTGCGTTAAAAAGCGAATATATTTAACGGAGTTGCATGACGTCACGAACACGTCGTTTAAAAAATCGGGTGCGAATTTTGTTGAACAAAATTGAATTCGAATTATTTTTTGTTTATTTGTTTCCCAAGAAAATAGCCAATTTGATTTAATTCGCAAAAGCCAACTTTTCGAAATAAAATATAAATTTAATATGTAATATGACCTGGTGGCAGGTATCATAACCAAAAATTAGATTTGGGTTTAATTTAACCCAATATTTTTTTGGTTTAATGTTATTCTTGCGACGGTTTATCCTATGCAATTGTTGTTGTAAATTTGTCGAGGAAATAGGCTTCTTGTAATTTATTGAATCATGGTGTATGTCTATAGTATTACGGTGGCAACCTTAGAAATAAAACGGAAAAATGAACGAACAATTTGGCATCTGGTGTTAGGTATCATAACTAAAATTAAGAATGAATAGATCATGTTTAAATGTCAAATTTTCTACAACCGCCAGAGCCACCATCTTTCGGAAAACTCCGAAATTGTATAACATTTTTATGTATGCATTTTGTAAATATAAACAAAAAATATTTTCATGTTATAAAAGTGACTATTATTAGTATGTACATGATTAATAAATTGATTTTGGCTGTCCCATTTTGAAAAACATCAGTAATATTTTTTTGTTTGTGTAGTGACATCTAGTGGCAAACGCTCTTTACTACTTTTTTGATAGTGCTTGCTCTTTCAGAAAAAAACTGTACTTTTTCAGTGATCGTGCTGCCTCTTTCTGAAAACATGATCTATTAAATAACTTCATTTTTTCAAATTATTTAAAATTCCTCTTCTAAGAAATTATTGTTGTAAATTTCTCAAGGAAATACGCTAACTGTATTATTTTTCAGTTTATCTTGTATCGGATGATGTCGCGACGTTACAAAATCGATCATTTTACGCTTATTTCGTTCTGATTTAACCCCACTTTGTTGTTTCATGGTTTTAATGTTTATTAATTTTGTTTAATCTTTATACATATGTTGTTTATCTTTTTTATTGATTTGGTATTATTTTCTCATAATTGAAAATTGGTAAATGCGTATTTTGTTGTATTAATTTGACGTCTCTTTTGATTGGTTTAAATTATTCCCCCTAAATAAGCTAGAAACGTCAAAAATAAACACGCTCACAGGCTACTTATTTTCGTATATGGTCGTACCTATAAATATTTATGATCAAAAGTAGCCTATGAGCGTGTTTATTTTTGACGTTTCTTGCTTATTTAGGGGAAATAATTTTAAACCAATTGACGATTGGAGCATCACGTATTCCACCTAGTGGGACATTTTTAAACTGAGCTACCTGATAATTTGACGTTCGAAATTATTGTAAACAATTCCAATTTTGAACTGTAAACACAATTTTTACTTACCAGATTGCTAATACATAATTGTAAATAATTTCAATTTTCGACTATAAAAAACAATTTTTAATTACCGCATTGCTAAATTTTCTTTCGTTGCATTTGTGACAAATGTCATTTTATCAGGTGCATCATTTTAACTTTTTTCCTCGAGAGGCGCTTTCTCTACTTTTACAATCGTCAATCAGAAGAGACGTCAAACTTACGAAATACGCAAATTATTTCTATCATGTGGCAATGCTGTTACATAAAAAAGTAATTTATTAATTTGACTTATTTTGGGGCCCTTAGACATTCATTAGTAATGTAACTCAAATATGGGAAGGATGAACATCATCACCGGTCACCCAAAAAAAAAAAATAAAATTAAATAATTTCTAATACATACAACAAAAAGAACAAATTCACTCTATTATTATTACTGTAGGGCCATGTGGGCGTTCAAGCTACCTCGCACTGAAAAAATCTTTTATGCTTAGACCCTGATTAATTAACCCATCTGGGCTCATTATTTTCATGTTACAGTCTTTGACGGAAAATGGTTGGGCATTGACACAGAACATGACTCGCTGACTCCGCTTTCATGTCTCAGAAGCGGCATCCGTATGTCATATTTAGGCCCATTTTCTTAAAGTGATACCTTTAGGGGACGTAACCTGTGATCTGTGAGGAAGCCGGTTAATAGTCTCAGCTCAGGTATCCTAAGTTCAAGACACTCCTTTACTCCGACTGATGAAGGTGATATATGTAAATCTCCTCGCTTGTCGAACACTTGGAATTCTTCGCCAGTAGGAGAACTTTGCGTTTTTGCGCGCTGCTATAAGATGCCCCTTAGTGAAGTCGCAGAAGGACTCTGGTCAAATGAATGAAGAGGCATAACCCCCCCGCGGCAACTGGCACCCACATAAGTGTTACCTTATTTGAGCTTGCCAGATATTTAATTATCTTCAGACAGTTCTATAGCAGCTTTGACTTAACGTACAAGACCTAAGAACCTTTAAGGCCGATTGGCTGTCTGATACAATATATATCTTTGCATCGCTTAGGCCTTTTGCTATGCTTTCCTAGCGCAAAGATCTATAGCATATGCTTCTGCTTAAAAGACGGTATATTGGTACCCAAAGACTTCGAGAGGGCAGTCCCATTTCTGTAAATTCCTACCCCTGTCTCGTCTTTCAATTTTGACTAACTGTAAACCATACCATTGAGCCTCGCTCAAAGGACGGTCCTCCTGTACACATATCCCGGCCAGGTAACCTAACTCAATGGTTTTTGGAAGTCTAGTTTAGTTGGCATACAGTCGGAAGGCATTCTTATGGTAGGGTTTATCTGTAATTCCTTAACAACAGCAATATCTTTTTTAACATGGCAACGGAGTCAGTCCTAAAAGTGCCTTCATCAGCAGTTGGGCATGTACACATTGAGCCCGTGACACCGATGCAAGCTATACGCTGAATCTTAATAAAGTTTGCACTGCCTTCTGTCAGTAGTTTTAGGCCATCTAAAACATGACCATAGACCTAATAATTGTTTGAAATTACCGGTAGATTATTTTTGGTTGTAATCCCCAAGTGCGCCTATAGAGTCTCTTCCAGTTCAGTCTTTTATCAAAGATGACTCCTACATATTTAACCTCTTTGGAAAAAGGAACAGTAGTCGCATTTAACGAGCGAGCTGAAGCACAAGCTTTTTCCTCCTCGTAAAAGGAACAATGACAGTTTTGTTTGGATTGACACCTTCCTGGTCACACAACTGCCAGAATATTATATTGAATGCCGGATCCCATCAAATTTGCCTCTACTTATGAAAGCCACATCATCCGTGTAGCCCTGGACATCAAAACCTATGGCTACCCAGAAGGCTCAATAGTCTGCCAATAAACTATGATCATAATAGAGGAGACAGTACGCCTTCTTGGGTACAACCCTTTACGACTCTGATGATTACTGGCTAGCCAACTAATTTTGCTGTAATCTTGCGATGTTTCAGCATGGAGTGGATCCACCTAATCGTAGGAGGTGAAACCGTCTTTTCTTTTGCTGTCTTCTATATTGATTCACGAGGTATTATCAAACTCCCCTTTGATCTTCACAAACCCGCAAAAGTTAATTTCTTTATTAGCCGCCACTCTTTAAATTCTTCATGATTAGACCGCTAAGTGATTAGACCGCCACAGTAGATTTACCAGTTTGATAAGCAAACTGGTCCTGATACAGCGGTTTTTTGACGAGGATCTCACTTTTTATTTGATAATCCAAGATTTTTTAAGTCGTTTTCAATAGAAACGATGTAGGGCTAATTGGCCGATATGCCTTTGGCTGGGTGTCCGGATGACCCTACCCCCTTTGGTATAAAGATCACATTTACTCTCGCCCATAGTTTCGGAATATAGTTAAAAGCATAATTTGCACAAAGCATCTGGATCAAGCTAGCGAGAATTTTCTCAATAACTTTTTGAAGTAATGCCGGAAAGATGCCATCTCCTCCAGCAGATTTAAAAGATTTGAAAGAGCCAATAGCCCATCGCACCTTACTGAGTGTGAACAGTTTTCCGGAGGGACTCCAGATCCTTTTGTGTGGTGCGTAGGCTACCTCCCTTGGATGATCATGCGAGTCCTCTTGAGCTCCTTTCACTATTGAATCCCGAAAGTGGGTATCTAGTCTACCTCTAAGGTTTCTTTCCGGTTCTCAGTGAACCTCCCGTTTGCCTTCTGAAGAAGTCCTAAACCATTTGAATGATCCTGGAAAGGACTTTCTGAAGGCGAGGGCAATTCTTAGTTCGAGATTATATTCCGACAAGGCCATAATACTCGCCCCATTTACCAGTGCATTTCGTATTGTTGAATAGCCTCCTCGACTTTTTTCTCAGATTTTTCAGCGCTCCGTTCCACCAAGGCAACATCTTAGTGGACTCTCTTCGTTTAACCGGTCAGCTGTTTTCGAAAGTCAAGTGTATAGAGTTAAGCAGCTGATTTGAACATCATTCTAATCCCTCTGTTCTCCATAAACGAGGGCATTTCTGATCCGAGTAATACTCTATATGAGTCGCAGTCGGTTAGTTTTGGAATTTTAATTTCCTGCCGCTGCATGATTTCAGCCGCCAAATCGAATCTGATGTACATGTGATCCAATAAGTAGACTCCTTCAGACACATGCCAATTATTTACTAAATTGCAGAAATGCGGACTAGCAAGTGTCAAATCTAGGAATTCTTGCCTAATCGCATTTATAAAAGTAGGTTTGTTTCCTCTATTGACAGCAGATACATCAATAATAGGAGCGAGTACCTTTTAAGGTACTTACAATACTGTTGTAGACTATTGACAATGTGTACATTATTTGTAATCGAAAATTCAAGAAGGTACTCACTCCTTTTATTGAGGAATGTGCTGCGCCACACCGTGTGGTGGGCGTTCGCATCGCATCCTATCAGGTACTCCAGGTACTGCAATGAGCTATAAGCCGCCTAATTTTAAGAGAAGGCGTAGTTTCTGAGTATCCAGGAAAGAGGTGGAGGCCATTATAGCCTTCTGTTTGCCTCTTGCCCCCAGAACCTCCATCATCACTGCCACCAAGTCCCTGGAGATGAACTCTGAAATGGGAGTCAGTTCCGTTATAATATTTCACTTGCCCATCCTTGATTTCGTATACCTTTAATTTGGTTACCTGTTAACCATGTTTCCTGAATTAGGGCCATGAGAATATGTTGGCTGATAAATCTGCGGCAAAGTACGTTCGAAGACGCCGTGTGTCGGTATTTATTTTGAGGATTTCATGAGAAGGCCTGAGTTAGCCTTCTTCATCGCCCCACCATCTCTATTTTCTTTAACATTAAAGGGAGATGGCTACCCATTATCCTGCACCTCCTTCCCACTGTGCTCCGAAGCCTTACTCCTTCCAGGCGATTTATGAAGGCAAAACATAGAGGAAAAAGAGAATTAACTACACAGCAGATTCTTCGCTGCTTAGTTTTTGTCAGGCTAATTAAGATTTTTAAACACTGCCGCACCACTGCCAACAGTCCTGATTGATATTCTAATTTAGAGGAGGGAGTAAATATGCGGCATTATTGTAAAGAAAAGACAAATAAATTTGATTTATAAATTATTTATTTATATAGAAAAATTTAAAATTGGTAACTTTAGTTCTCTCCTTTTCCGCTGCCTTTAGCGCTGGTAACTCAATAAATAAAATAAAATTTAGAAGAAACTAAAAAAAAAAAAAAACGATTCTGTTGTTTTAGAAACCCGAACATGTTACAAGATTTTAATTTGTGCTATATCCTTTAGTGTCGACACGGAACAACATCGGCCTCTTCACACGTAAGTGTTGTCTCATCGAATACTTTATCTTCGCCGCACGAAATCAAACGTGGATGTCCTTCAACGCATGTTATAAGGCGATGACAATCACCTGGCACTGGGAATCGTGGGAACGGCCAAAAACGTGCTGCCGGTGAATTTGATGCTACTTTAGCCGGACACTTGAAACCAACGACCGCCTCTGGATTACATTTTTCAAGCAATTGATCGGGCCAATTACATCCATGTATACGATGATCATATACTAAACCGGCATCACATGGTTGTTGATGTGGTTCACCGAATGCACATTTTATATAGCTGGTTGAACATTCTCCACTATCTGGATATAATCCAAATTGGTATTCACAACCAGGTGATGAGATTGGGGTTGCTAAAAACAACAACAACAATATAAAAATTAATTGTAAACTAACATATTTAGATAAAATTCTAATACTTACGATCAAATTTACGATTTTCACAATCAACGGCCCAATTATAATTACAATGGTTATGTACAGCACCTTTACCATCGTACAGCAAACCATTTTCACATGTTTCCACGGTCAATGTACCATTCGTACACAAAAAGAATTGATCACAAAATTCTGGATTTCCATACGCTTGTTCACCATATTCTTCCGGGCATTTTGGTACACCGCCTAAAGCTGCCGCATTTACTGTGAAAAAAAAAAAAAAATCGAACATACAAAAATTATTGTTACATTCACTAAAATAAGTAATTAGCTTAGTGACCTTTTCAAAATGCGTTTATTAAACTAAAAAAATAAAAAAAAGTGAAATGTAGAGCAAACCAAAGCTACGGGGCATGTAAAAAAAACTTTTTTTTTTTTAAATTAATTAATTTCAGCGCTTTTTGTCTTTGTTCGGTCATTTTTGTATGTTTAAAAACTTTTATTTAACGTATTACATACATGGTAAAGTGGTGAAGGTTATGCTTTGTGGGCGCGTGCGCTCAGTTTGCGGGGGGAGTACGCTATAACTATATTGAATGTTGCAGATCGATCAATCAAATAAACAAATAAAAAGTCATAAAAACGAGTTAACATTTTATGCAATTAATACAGGAAATATGGCAAAATATGCGATAAAAAAGTAAAATGACTGCCAAACGGTGATAGAGCAATATTATCGTTTTTTTTTTTTTGATAGTATGATTGCCCTTTGTGCGTCGGTGACGGGAGTTAAATTTAGATTTACCTTAATATGCAAAACCATAACTTCCACAAAATTGGAATTATTATTAAATTTTTTATTTTTTATTTAACAGACATGTGCTGGATGCGCCCAAAGAATTAGCCGAACTCGACTGTTTATGAGTGAAGTGGCCACGCTATGCTTTATGAATGAAGTGGCCACGCTATGGATATGAGCATCTAAATAAGTAATGGTAAGAATTGTTTGGAATTAGACGCGGAGCATTATGTATCATTTATGTTTAATATTTTATTTTAGTTAATGAAGAAACATTAAACAAAGTAAATTGTCAAATTAGAATTATTCAATTCTACATAGTCTAGAGCTATTCGTTCAAAGAAGAAAGAATAAGACAATCACTTGAATTATGGGCGGAAAACAGGTTAGTTTCTATAAATGTCTATAAATGCTGCCGTGCTAAGAAAAAAGGTCATAAGCGTCAAAAGTCGAAAAATGCGATAAGGGCATATTTGAATTCTTCAAACAAATACCAATATTTCTGCTTGTTTAAAAAGTCAAATATTGTTCATCAAATGCCATAAAATCACGTTATTTATTAGTGAAGTTTCATATAACGACATGGCAAACAAAAATAGAAAAATTGAAATCACTAAAAACTACAAAAAGGCAGATGTGACTTTTTTTATTAGCACGGCAGAATGGATGTCAGACATAAATCAGACATTCAATTGTTTCTTATCTTATCCATAAAATCATTAACTTCTCTTTGATATCGATTACATAATACAGCACGTTGAAACAATATACGTATAATGTATATTGTTCATATTTGTATATAAATTAAGGTAAATAACACGTTCTAAAACAAGTTTCTTAAATTACTTTGCTAAAACGATCAAAACTGATCAACTGGTTTCATATCAAACACTAGTCTGTTTTATATAATGTATACAGCATCAATAAGAAAACTAATACCAAAGTTGATCATTAGGTTAGTAGATGAGATCAAATCATATAATATGTATATCAATAATACGCAATGGTAATGGAAAAATTGCGATCGCGTTGTTATTTACGTACGTTTTATGAAAACATATTTTCACTTTCATCTCAATATAAAGCAGCAACAAAAAAAAACAGCTTTTCTTTCAGTTTCCGCATGTAACATAATATTTTGCCGCCGTTGTGTAATTATGATTTTTTTCTTACTTCCAATGTACATACATATGTACTTAACCCTTGTTTTATATGGTGTTGTCGGTTATTAATTGAATAAAGGTTCACCATAAACGATTAAGTCAATGACTAAACACTCCTTTAGCTCCTACATTTAGTTAGGAAGTAAATTCAACAATTGACACGATTTAAATTTACGCTTAAGTCAACGATTTTATATTGAATTCAAATAACTTGGAATTATGTCACGACTAAATTACTACTAAAATGTTTCAAGGCTCAAATGGAATAACTCCCTGTTAACTTTAGAAATTTGGTACCCAAAGTGTGTTTACATAATTAACATACACATTTAGTGTACCTGCAAGTGTTTAAGATTGAACATAAGCCATTAAGGCAAACGTGCAACCGGCCTAATATCGCATTGCAGTCAGTTGCGAACAAAACCGTTCACAATCATTGAAAGGCGACAGTTAATATGATTTAATTTTAAATTTACGCTAAACTCAACAACTTGGGGATTAAGCGAATAAGTCGCATTCACAACTAAAATTAACTGATAATAAGTTAGTGCGAATTACTTGTATTTCACAATTAGCCAACTATTTTGAGGTTAAATTTAATAAATTAATATTATGTCATTCATATGTTACCTTCGTAGAGCGCAATTTACTGAATAAAGGTCCAACATAAGCTATTATATCGTTAAAGTCAAGTTGAGTTAGGCTTGTAATCGCTCATGATCGTTAAAAGAAGTGGTCGATTAAGAAAAAGTTGGCTTACAAAAGAACTGTTGTTTGTTAGTAAACTGCATAAGATCGCGATCAAATGATCACATTTTAGATAAACAATAAACATATCCAAAATATGAAAATTAAAGATGAGAAGTCTTTATTGTGCCTCATAATTACCTTCCGCATAAACAAATATACACAACACAATGATCATGCGATCTTCATATACGATCATTAAAATTGACAGTGAAAGTTTTTTTTTTTTTTTTGTAAAGTTTCATTGAGAATCAAAAAATTTCACGTTATAAGATGTTTTATGCAAATATGTATATATTTGTATGTATGTAAGTGATATATGATCATATGTTTTTTAAAATTGTTTTATTCAATTTCCTTGATCATGAAATGCTCGATCTTCTAAAGAGGTGTTTGTGTGATGAAATCAACTTTCGTATAGAGAAAATCTTTGTTTTTTTTTTTAAATTTACAGTTAGCTGTATATCATTTTAGTACGTACGTAAATGACTTTCTATACATATACGAAGCGAAACGAAGTAGTTTAAAGCGCGAGTGAAAGGATTCAAGAACATTTCCTTATTAAATTTAACCAAGAGTCATTAAACCTTTCGGACCCAACGTCCAATAATCAAGAATATACGGATACATTTTTTTTTTTTGAAAGTTGATTTTGTCATATAATTTATGTATGAAATAAGTCATTGAGCTGCTGTGCTACAGTTACCGCTATAACCATTGGGTTAAGTTATCAATCACAAAAATTAAAAAGTTGATAAAACAGAAAAAAAAAATTGGAACTAACCGAAATTGGTATACGAGATCCAATCTCGTATGAATAAAAAAAAATGTTACTGTCGCTTATGTACATATGTAAGATATCAATTATAATAATTTTTATTTACAGTACAACAACAAAGTCAAAAATAATAAACGTAACTTTAGTGGTAAACCGCGCGCGCATACATTAATATAATTGACTATCGACGTGGTTTAGTTTTAACGTTATTCGAAAGTAAAGTTTCAATTTTTTTTTTTTTTTATAATTCCAAGGCTTTTTAACAAAATAAGGTGTAACTAGTTCGACTCTAATTTTAATTGTTTTAAGCTCAAATTTATAATTTTTATGTAATAAACGAGACGCGCGGTGCGATAACAAAAAACAAAAACCGTTAAATTATATCAATAGAACAAACTACAAGAAAAAAAATGATTTGCACTCACCAAAATAGATACACGAGGCAACAGACAAAATTCCAACAAATAATTTCATTTTGATTTATAGTAGATCAATTTCCAAAAACAAAAAACACTATTTTAACACACCAAACAAACTACTTCTGATTTTTAAAACACACGGAGTTTTTTTTCTTCTTCTTAAAATACACAATTTATTAATGTCTTGACTGTACCGTTGCTTGGCACTAACTAAACTCTTTAAGATTTTCATTCAATAAAACACAAATCACTAAAACCATATAAATAAACGTAACAAAAAAAAAATAATAATAATAATAAGAAAAATGTGAGGTGCGGTGGTATTTGTAAAGGTGTTTAACATCAGGTGGTATGGGGTGGCCGCGTTCGTATGTTGCACGGTTGATTGGGTGCATTTGATCGCGATTTTATTTACATACACACGTTTTTAAAGTTGTATATAGATTTGGCAATAGTACAAACAAGTTTCTATCGTAAATAGCCTGTTTTAATTTTTCTAATATTTTCTTTGTGTAAGTAGATGTTTGCGTCGTTTAGCGTACGCTTCCCCGAAGTTAGGCTGTTTCATGTAGAAATTGATTTGTAATTTAATATGTCAGGAAAAAAGTTTCTGTCTAGGCGTGTCACCACATCATGTCGTTTGGTTTGGAAAGTTAAGTCAACAAAAAGCCAGAGAGTTAAATGAAACTAAATTAAATAAACTAAATTTTTAACTCTTTTACGATGACCAAAGGAATATCTATTTAGGCAGTAAGCAAACCTGGCATGCAAATGGCAGTACGTTAAAATATTCAATGATCTACCAAATATAACAGAAGATTCGGAAATTTTTTCGGTTTCTACGCAAATAGCCTTCGATTTGATTTTTTTTTTAATTTTCTTGTCAAACTAAAACTAGCATGAAATAAAACAGATCAATGTTTATTGGTTTTATTTTATGTGCGTTTGCCTCATTTTGCGTGTAACCGCGAAGTTAGGCTATTTCTTGTAGATGTTGATTTGTGATTATGTTAAGGAGCTTAGCGTGCCTTTTACACATTTTGTATAAATTAAGTAAAAATTATATCAATTAAAAAGCCTGAAAGTTAAATAGAAAGTAAAATGAATATATGTATGCTGTTACGCTTTATGATGATCACCGAAAGAGACTTCAGTCTAAAAGCAAAGTTTTGTACCAACTGTAAGTAGGAATGCAAAATTGTATCTATTTGCACAACAAAGAAAGCTATGTGTAGCTTAGTTCCAGGAAACAAACGATTGATAACACTTGAGTTTAGATGAGGTGCAAAGAGTACAAACATTATGATTATAAATAGTGATGATCGAAATGAAGATACAAATGTTCTATAGGAGAAGAGCAAAACGGAAGTATTCAATTCACCAGCAATTGGGACTAAATAACAATTTATTAGCCACAAAAGGCGCTTCGCGTACATTTATCTGTGGAAACAAATCAAGCGACCTCGCGATATTGAAAAATATCTACACAAGATTATTAATAATATTCAATAGGATAGCTGCAAAAAGTTACTAGAATAGATGAGCTAGATAGGCAACGCGATCAACGCTGGGTACGATGAGTTGAAGGAATATTTCACACATAAGGTCCATGGCCAAAAGTATAAACCCTTACGCCAATGCAAGCATGTTTCAATGACAAAGCGAATCTTATACATGGCAAAAATAAAAGCCATACTCCAGAATTACGGAAGCTGATCGTACAGAAATACTGCGGAGAAAATGTATGAATGGAAACGATTGCAGTCGAGTTATGTTGCTCAAAAACGGTGGTTTATAATGCCATTAAATGCTACAATGAGACTGGCAATTGTGAAAACAGACGCAGAAATGCACGACCTCGAAAAACAACTACAGGGAAAGATAGGATCAATTGCTTTAAAAATAAGGGCGATCCTTTCTGACGGCCAAGGAAGTAAACCAATCAGCGCCTGAATGAATCTGAGTTGTGTGGATGTATTGCACGCAAAAAGACAAACGTTTCAAAAAAAAAAAAAAAAAAATTTGAAGATAGGGATATTATTTGGAAAACAATCCCTCCACAAACCTTTGGAATTCTGGAAAACATACTCCGGAGCGATGATTCGAAGGCCAATTTGATCGGATTGGATAGTAAGACATACGTGATACGCCCAAAGAAGAAAGGATTGAACCCAAAGTACACAATAAAGGCCATAGTGCAAGAAGGTGGAAATGTTATGGTGTGGGGAACATTTTCCTAGTGTAGCATTGAATCAATATTTAGGATTAATAGGCCAATGGATCAACGTACATATCGGGATGTTGTGGAAAATATGATGGAACCTTATGCATTCGAAAGCATGCCAGATTCACAGTTTTATACTTCACAGTTAGTCAAGGACACTTCACGGTTAGTGAAGTATTGGTTAAGGGATCACAAATTCACCCGGTTGAGAACTTGTGGACCAAAGTTAAGAGGAGATTAAAATAAATAGAAGATATTTGGAATAATATCAAATATTACCGCATTGTCCAAACTTCATTACCAGTCTTTCGAGACTTCGAACGTCATGCGTCGGTTATAAAAAATAAAGGAATCTCCCCAATAAATTATTTAATTTATCTATAAACTTAGTTGTGTTCCTAATTATATGCCCAGAGAATAAAGGTACATTTTGAGTAAAGGGATAGCCCTTTCACCCTCTGATATCACAAACGTGAGGATTACAATAAACGTCAACAGAAAATAATTTTTTGCCAACAATCAAATTTTCATTTTAATAACGGTACTTATTTTTAATTACTTAATTAATTCCTGCAACTGGCGGTAACTAAAGAATAGAAATCATCTTGTTTTAACCAATCAAATGGCTTAAGTACTTAATCTCTGGAAGAACCTGTTTTTCTCGGTTAGACCAGTATTCGTGGCTTCTATAGGTTCAAAACAAAAGATCGTGCTAATAATTGAAAGATAAAAATCCAAACCCAATTAAATTAAATTTTGTCCAGACAAGCGGGAAACAATTTAAGTTTAGGAAACGGATGGACGGTCATATTGTTTAAATTATTAAGATCTCGCAACTGGAGCCCAGAAGAGAGCATCACTTATCAAAAAATTAAGTTTTAAGATTATCTTTAAGTTGATTTTCTCGTTCATGATAATTTTCAGTTAGTGTCGGAATAAGACGTTAAATATGGAACATTTTTTGCTGAACCTCCGAAAAACGAGTTTTACCATAAATAACTGCATAAATTCATTTGACGGTTCAGCCATCTTTATAGATAGTGCGATTATTGAAATTGCGGTTAGGTGCGGTTTACAAATAATTATTTCCTGCCACGCGGCAAGTGACGGTGTTAGAGTTAAGCCAATTGTTGATCAAAATATCGCAAAGACAACATTTGAAAACTGAAATTCACGATTTTATGAACCAAAAAGGAATATCAAATAAAAGTAAGGTAACATCTTTGTCTCCATTCCTAGGCCAAGATATATTATTACGAGTCGGCGGTCGAGTTGAAAATACAACAACTTGGAACTATGATGAGAAACATCCAGTTATCATTCCAAAGAACCATCCAATAGCTAAACTACTAATTGGTACACAATTGACATTAGCATCTTCGAACAAAATACTGGATCATACACGGTCGAAATCTAACACGAAATTATCTAACTACGTATCACATCCGGAAGACCATTCTTGAGAACCGGAGTCGATTATGCAGGACCACTACTTATTCGTACAACAAAGGGAAGAGGTCATAAAGCACACAAGGGTTATTTATCAATCTTTTTTTGCATGACAACTAAGGTCATACATATTGAGCCAGTCAGTGATTTAACCACTGAAGCATTCATCGCTGCTTACAAACGATTCACTGCACGGAGAGGATTGTGCAGTGATAACGGATCTAATTATGTCGGGGCAAGAAACCAGCTTGAACGAGAAATGGCTACATTACTTCGTAAGTCATCTAAAGAAATCGCTCAACTATTGATACACGATGGGACAACATGGCATTTCATACTATCAGCTTCACCACATTTTGATGGACTTTGGGAGGCTGCGGTGAAGTCAGTAAAAAAACACCTAATTAAGGTCATAGGAGAAGCAACACTTACATTTGAAGAACTATCAACGGTCACTTCACAAGTAGAGGCTTGTCTTAATTCAACACCACTTTCATCCATGACAGCCGATCCCACAGACATAACTTTTTTAACTCCTGGACACTTCTTAATTGGTCCACATGATGCTATGTCAGATACAAATATTCATGAGGTATCACGATGGAAACTGGTAGAAAAAATCAAACAAGATTTTTGAAAAGATGGCATTCGGAGTACTTAAATCTATTACAACGTAGAAGAAAATGGTCACATGAACAACCAAACATAAAAATAGGTGACCTAGTGCTTATCAAAGACGACAACACTCCACCTTTAAAATGGCTGACTGGACGTGTGATGGAAGTACATCCAGGCTTAAATCAAAAGATTCGAGTAGTATCATTTCGAGGCCCGGGAGGAGTTCTCATGAAAAGATCAATCCATAAACTATTTCGTCTACTCATAGAACCCGAGACTAAGAATGATACAACACCAACACAGATGCCAGATAACCAAGCAGATGCCAGATAACCAAGTAATGCAACCAACGCTTCCACCACGTGTTCAACCTAACCGAAAAAAACTATAATTATCAGGATACTGGGAAGACATCGATTCGTTAACATACTACATCAATTATTTAAACGGGACTTGTCAAACGAGGACTGTGTTCAATTTTTGCGACTTCACCATACACCAACTACATGAACAGCTGCAGGAAATAACATCACAAAACACACTGCTCATGTCAACCAATAAATAGCACGTATTACGTAAACGTGACATTGGGGATACTATATGATACATCCTGGGTGATGCCTTTGGAGTTATGACCCAAAGAGATGCCTCTCATATCGAAAACCAACTCGAAAGAACAGCGAACAACGAAAAATATTTATTGGATCTAGTTCGAAATCAGACGTCAATTATAAATACCACAATAAACGTCTTCCAACATGACAGAGAAGTGGCTAATAAACATTTTTATTCAATCGCACAACAAACTCTTTATCTCAATGGAATGATACACAACATATCCTCCGAGCTCTATCACTACCACGTATTCGATGCAAATAATGATGCTTATAAGGCGTATCGCAGAAAAACATCGAGTCATCATTGATGTTGTTCTTAATTCCCATCACGGCCATCTTCATCTGGCATTATTGACTCCAGCACAATTAAAAGAGGAAATCAACCGAATCGAAGATTATGTTCCGCCAACCATGATGATTCCGGATGGAGATGACGACACGAGCCTGGGGCACATTTACGAAATGTTAACAATGCATACGAGAGTTACAGAAAAGCATATCCTCTTCTTCGTTCAAATGCCTTTGGCATATTCAGTGACGTATCAATTATTCAACATAATTCCAATCCCGAAACCCGATAATGGTTAATACGATCAACAGAATATCTAATAGTTAATCTACATCGTGATCGTTATGCTCCTCTAACTAGTCAAGAACTACAACAATGCGTTTAAATAAAAAATAATGGATATTTATGCAACATCGCACCAATCTATAATACACACTCAACCAATCGCTCTGCGAAATGAACTTGCTGAGGAACAAAAACCAGAAAGCGGATGGTTGATCACAACCACATTAAACCAACCAAACTATTGGACTCGGTTGAACATAAACGAGTGGATATTCACTGTTACAACACCAAAAATGATCCATTTGATTTGCAATAATCAGGTGACTACGATGACGTTGCAAAATTCTGGAATAATCAATCTAGATCTGAAGTGCACCTTAAAAACCGAGGATTTCCATCTCTCGGCCATCGAGGAGAAATCACATGGAATTAATTCCTCGTTTATTGCATCAATAAAACTACAATACGAGAACAAGAGACCGCCCTACTTCGGTCAGCAAATGCCAACACCAATGCAGGAGGAAACAAGTAATATAGAAGACATCAGGTGGACTAAGGAAATAGTTGATCTTGAGGGAACCATCGCTCAGCAAAAGATCAATGAAGCAGCCTTGCCAGAATCAATAGATGCACCAAGTTTCGGACATCATACCCATAATTATGTATTAATATACATGCTATTGTCTGTCGGAATATTCATAATTGTGCTATACTTCTACCAAAGGTGAAAAAAACGACAATCAACTTTAATTAAGGGACACTATCTCGCAACAACAAATTCCACGGCCGAGGTCTCTAACTCTGTTGGCCCCGCAGGATGTTCAACCACAGATTTATACATAAATTATGCTTATCACGCAAACCAAATACATTCTCAGCTAAAGTTCCCCTAAACTGGCAAGCTCTTTAGCTGCATTAATATTGTAATTTATTGCTTGTCCAAATTTACGACTTGGATACTAAAGTGAAAATTAACACAATCCGTCGCGCATATTAGAACTGAGAAATTTTACTAACTCCTCACCAAACAACGGCATTTGAAATTTTATGTCTTAGATGATTACGTTTATTTTTTACTGAAAAGGTTGCAAGGCTTGCAACTATTGAAATTGCCACGACTAATCGTATTTCGGGGAAATAAAATAACATAAAATGGATTTTATCGTTCCAGAATCGGGCCCAATATCCCTAAGTAAATTTCAAATTTGTGTAACTTCAAATTCAACAAATTTTGTATTCTGTAGATTAGTTAATTTTAAATACTGGGCATTCAATGAAGGCTACCAATTTTTATAAGTCTATCCTACATACGACTTTTATTGTGAAAATACTATTAGTGCTCTAATTCTCTAAATTCTTTCTTTAAATTTCCTAGATACTATAAATTGTGTTAATTTCGTTCTAAAGTTATAAATTCTGAAAATTTAAAATTTTGTAATTTCTAAACAATTTTGAAAATTTAAAGATTCCTAAACTACTATTTACAAATTTTATTTAGAAGTTATAAATTTTTTGAAATCTGTAAATTTTGTATTTATTAGGTAAATCAAATTCAGTAAGGAATATAATTATGTATAAACTAGGGCAATTCTATAAATTCTGAAAGTTCATTCGAAAGTTATAAATTCTGTAAATTCTATAAACTCTGTAAATTTTGTAATTTTTGAAATTTTTTTTGGAAATACATACTCGTATAAACAAATTCTGCAAGTATCATTCTGAAGTTATAAGTTCTGTAAAATTTAAACAAATTCAATATCAAATTTCTATCTGGAGTTATAAATTCCTTAAAATCAGTCAATTTGGTATAATTTTTAGAAAACTTTGAAAATTTAAACGAATTTTGTAAAGATTTTTAATTCTAAATTTTGAAAAACCTTTAAATTTTGCAAGTTTTATTCTGAAGGTATAAATTCTGTAAATCCTTTAAAATCTGTCAACTACATAATTTTTGAAAACTTGGGGAAATTCGTCTTGCTTGACCTTAATCTGGTGAAACACTTGACGATTCTCGAAATTTAAACAGCACCAATTGGAATGGGTACTCTCAGTTGAAGAGCTTAATTTTCGAGGCCTCAAATTTAGCCTTCGTTTTAATCTGAATTGAACAGATTAGCAAAAATAATTTTCAGATTATTTAATGATTCTCATATAGAGTTAACATTATCATTTTGGCTTTCGCCATTTCTTTGTAGACAGTGAAGCGGGTTTATTCGTACTACCAACATTACAAAAGACGACAGATTAACAAAATTTCACCTTTCGTATTTGCAACGCTCACATTAGAATATTTGGTTCATCTCTATTGAATGTAGGACCTTAGGCTCTGATAACGAAAATTTCTGATATAGTCACTGTAGACGATGGACGATAAATGAGGCTTCCTTAATGATCGTGTTTTTTGTATTTTTTTATTTAAAATAAATTTTATTTATTTATTTTATGTAATTACAATCTAGTCTCCTGGGCTAATGAGCAATTTGTTTCTGATTTAATTTACTAACTTATATTAATCTATGGCTTCTTCCCGTTGGCGTTCCACAGTGTCTGGTAAATTGGTAAACCACATCTTTGTAGTGGATTTTACATCAGCACAATGCTGTTTTAATTAACATTTACACCAGCTCAAAAGGTTTGATTCTTTTAAACTTTTAAGTCCGTGTACTAAATTCGTGTTGCTTAGAAGCTGAATTGTCTTAAGTTGTGTTTTTTTATTCGCTCCCGATAGCTGCTATCGAGAGCCGTCATTTTTCTACACCTAAATTTAAATTTGTTGCGCTATTTATTGGTAAACTAAATTTATTTAACATCAAACTATCATTTTTAATTCAATTGTTTAGCGAAAACTTGATACATAACAAATATTTGGCTCTACTTATTTATACGGAGCGCTATCGGGAGCCGATTTTTATATGACGGCTGTCGATAGCAGCTATCCAGAGCGAATAAAAAAACGCAGCATTAATGTTCACATGTTGTCGGAGCTCATGTCTCCGCGCTTCCTCCTCATTTACGATGAGGTTCACTTTAAGGTCCCTATGGAGATGTTGTTCCTGGCATACCAAAGTGCATCAACGATGTTCCTTAATAATATATGTATTCTGAAATTTTTGGAAGGTATTTACATTGCTCTGTTTAGTACAACCCCAAAGTTGAATACCATAAGTCCAAATCGGTTTCAATATTTGCTTATAAAGTAGAAGCTTGTTGTATGTTGATAAAGAATAGTTCCTTCCCATCAGCCAATACATCTTTCTATATTTAAATTTTAGTTCTTCACTTTTCTTCTTGACATGTGCTTTCCATCGCAGTTTGGCATACAGGGGCATGCCGAGATACTTAGCTGTGTTCGCATACCGTAATATTTCACGATTTATGGTAATCGGGATATGTTCGCTTCGCCTGTTTGTAAAGTTGATGTGAACTGATTTAGTTTTATTTTGTTTTATTCGCCATCTTTTTGTCCATTTATAAATTTGTGTTATAGCTGATTGTAACTTTTGTGTTGACTCTTTTTGCTTTTGTCAACAGCCAAGATCGCTGTGTCAACTGCAAAAGTCGCAACTGTGTTATTTTCTAATCTCGGAAGATCATAAGTGTACAGTAGGTATAAAATCGGCCCTAATACACTGCGCTGTGGAACTCCTGCGTTGATTTCTTTCAATTCAGGGAAAGTTCTAACACTTAATCCTGAAGAATCTATCTTTCAAGTAAGATTCCAGTAGTTTAGCAAATTGAATTGGTAGAAAATTTTTTAATTTATGGTTAAGATATTCATACCACACTCTATCAAACGCTTGGGCAACGTTTAGAAATATTGTTGAACAGACTTTTTTCTCCTCTAGTGCTTTCTCAATTATACTGGTTATTCTGTGAACTTGATCAATTGTTGAGTGTTGGTTACGAAAACCGAACTGATGCTTGTTTTTACTCTCGATTATCGGATTTAACCTTTTTTACCAGTAGCATCTCAAAGAGTTTGGACATGACTGGCAATAGCGAAATTGGCCTGTAAGATGAGGTTATGTGTGGTGGTTTCACAGGTTTTGGGATCATAAATACTTCTGTAATTTTCCACAAGCTTGGTATATATTTGATTCTAAATGCTGCATTTATAAGATTGGTGAACACCAGAGCTTTCCTTGGCAGTTTTTTTAAGATTTCTGCAGTAATAAGATCGTAACCAGGAGCTTTTTCGTATTCATATTAGATTTTATCTCATACTCGATGTTTTTTGGTGTTGTCGGTAGAATTTCTTTACTTTCTTGCATATAGCTTGTTCAGTTATTATCTCGGCTTCTAACGTTTGGTCTTGATGCGGCTGGAATATTTTTTCGAGGTGTTTAGCAAATTCTCGAGCTTTGCCTTCATTATTCCTAGCCCATTTCTCGCTTGCTACTCTTATTGGAGGATTCTGCATTATTGGTCCTTTAATTCTTTTGGCTGCTTTCCAAAGAGAATAATCAGTACTGCTATCATTAGTTAATTTTCTTAAATAGTTGCTGATTGATTCATTTTTCAATTCTTTGATCTCTCTTCTTAATTGTTAAGTGAGATTGTTCAAATTAGGTGTATCCTTGTTTTTTGCCATACTCTTCTCGCTCTTCTTTTTTCTACTAGGAGTTCCCTAATTTCCAAAGGGTAGTTGTTTCACTTGATTTTCTTTTTAATTTCAGGGGTATTTTCCCAAGCTGATTGCTGTATATCGTTTACAAATTTGTGAACTTGTTTGTCTAATTGCTTCTCGGTTTTTAATCGAACCATTAAGTTAATTTTTTCTTCTAGCGATAGTCTAAAGCATTCCCTATTAAGGTTTCTTTCTTTCTGAAAGATTTTTTCACGTAACGTTAAAAGTATCGGTGAATGATCAGAGTTTAAGTTGTGGCTTTCATATACTTGGTACTTTGTTTGGATCAGTCGGTCAGTAAGTAGGTTTTCCAGTTGAGAGGGCTTCACAACTTTATTTCCTAATAGCTTTTAGGAGTTCTTTACCCATAGTCGTTGTTAATCTGGAGCCCCAGTGAACATTTTCTGCATTAAAGTCTCCTCCAAGTACAAACCGTTTTCCTAATTTACTGAGGAATTCGAGATAATCTTTTTTTTTCTTCAATGAATGCTTCGGTGGGCAGTAAACACCAGCAATACAAATAGAACTATTTTTGGTTTTGACATTAGCAGCAGTTTCTTGTATTTCTTCTTGTTTGATATTTTAACTCTTCATAATGATGAATACTGTTTCTAATTATAACAGCACTACCTCCTTTAGCAGTGTTTTCCGGGTGTATAGTGTGATATATTTAATAACTTTTAAATTTAATGATTGTTTGTCTAGTGAAGTGTGTTTCCGTGATGAGGCATACATCGTTTTTTTCTGTGCCCAGGACCACCTGCAATTCTTGTTGTACTCTAGTTTTTGTAATCGCTCATCAAACGTATTAAGTCTGCTTAAAATTAATTTAAGGGTTTGATTTATATCGTCATTTTGAACAGTTTTTCCTGGATTTCCGTTACTCATCGTTACTTTCCATTCGTTACTTAGTTTCCGACACTCTACGATTTACTTCGGGTTGGTTCATCTTAACTGCTTGCTGCCTGAATAATCTTGGATTTTTAGTAATCACATTCCTATTTTTGATGTTTTGCAGTTCAATAGCAACGCTGCATCCTCTGTAGTTAGCCGGATGGGTTTCTCCACAGTGAACGCATTTAGGCTGAACATTTTTATCTTTTACACAATTTTTGGTATGATGTTTAACTAAACATTTGATACACCTGGGTTTCCTGGTGCAATTTTTTGGGTATATCCATAGGATTAACATTGTTTACATTGTGGTATAAGCTTAGATCGTCTTAGAGGCTGAATATCCGCTTTGCACCTCAAGATGTACTTAATTTGATAAATTTTTTCGATATCTTCATCAGTATCAAAGGTCAACATAAACATGTTGAGAGGTACTTTGCCTCTCCAATGATCGTGTTATTAAAAACAAAACAGGGTTGTTACACATATTATCCGAATAAAAATAATTATTTTAATTAAGAGTTGCAGTTAAGATCGCACTTGGGATTCCGTAAACCAATATCGGTTGGCTTCATGTACACTCAAACTTATCTTTGATAAAGGCTGATACCAAAAAATATTTCAACGACAAAGAATTAAGATAAGTTCTATAAACAAATGGTCTGCCAAAACCGTAGGTAAAAATTCAACGAGTCCTACTCTGCCGAAATATCACACCAAAATCAAATATCAATACATATGTAGATTACCATTTAATGTGAGTTCATTCAACTATATGGTTGTTGTAATTTTTACAGAAAAACGTTGAATTAAGATTCAATTCGCTTTGTATAATATTCACAGTCATAAACAACAAAAAAAAAACGTCGTACTGAACACGTGCCTCATTTCATATATCCGCCATCTTGTTGATCGAAAGATTATGGCATTTTTTATTCATATACATATCGGATATGCGCGATCATAATACACATCTTCAATTTCTCACATTACAATAATCGAAATATTATTACAACCAATAAAAATGAAAGTAAAATTAATATTTTCTTCTTCTTCTTCATTGTTTGAATTACTATTGCGAATAAAAAAAAAGGAATTTCGTAAGAATATTTTCTCTTTCAATGTTTGCATCGCGAATTGCATAAAAACAATTCTTATACCTTTTGCGTTCATCGATCGCGGTGCGCAACATTTCAAGCATGATTTAATAAATTAAACTTTTTAATTTATTATTAAACATGAATATATGAAGTAATTACAACACCAATTTATAATTACCTACATGATATATTGTATAGTTAATTAACACAAAATCTAGGTCAGAATGTTAGAAGGTAAATAAGTATGAATAAACAATGAATGCATTCAGCCATATTTTGTGTGCGTAACTCATGTATAGTGCGATTCTTGTACAATTGTTTATTTAAAAAAATGTCTTTTGTAAATAGAAATGCGCCTAAATTTATGGTATAAAGTATTTTTTTTGTATCTTTTCAAAATAGGTTCCATATTGTCGTTGTCACGCTACACAAAAAAACATGTCCCATATTCGTAAATAAATGTTAAAATAAGTTCATTAAAATCATATGGTTTGCAGAAGCTCATTGAAATGTGTATTGTATACTCTAGAAAATGTCAATGTTTCAGGACCACCACCTCTGCGGCAACATTTTGACTAAAACAAAACAAGTCTGCAAAACATGTTGCAGAAAAGTACCCAATGTTAAAAAAAACGAGATTCCATCTTTACCACATTTGACAAAAATTCGCCCAAATGTATACTGTTCACCACGGAAACAAACCAAATTTAGTGGTTATTTAGTACCTACCCAGCAAACAATCAGATCCAAGACAAAAACATTAAAAAACGAGCTTTAATTTGTGTTTTTCGTTTTATTAATAATCACATAATTAAAAAAAAAGATTGTAAATTTAACGAGTTTTTTTGTAAATATAAAAAAATTTATATATTTATATAGTCTTGTCTATCTATCTACATACTACAATATTTTAATTAGTAGTTTTTTTCTCGTCAGATTCTTTGTACCAATCTTCACATCCGGGCACATTTTCTGGTGCATCACATCGTTGTGTTTCCTCATTGTATACCTCACCAACTTGGCAACCCAATTCACGTGGTTCAATCGCATTCAAACATACATAGAATCGTTGACAATCAGTTGGATGGGCATATTTTGGATGGGCAATCGATTGTCCGGTTGCATCTGATTTATGTTCTTTTGGACATTCAAAACCATCCTTTAATTTATGATCTTGTTTATTGCAACCCTTGCGTTGTGCAGTATCTGGCCATACGCATGTACCAGTATATTCATCGAAATGTAAACCAGCCGTACATAAAATTTCGGTATAATCACCTTCGATACAATTGTAGAAGATGTTGCATACGGCTGGATCAGGATGGGCAAAGAAACCATTGCGACGTGGGCAAATCGGGGTACTCCTTGGTGGTTCTGTTTTATTTAAACAAAATGTATAATTAGTAAATATTTCAGATTATTTTGTGAAATTATGATGAGATACTTACGGAGTTCGGTACGATCACCACAATCAACGTTGAAAGGTTGGTCGCATTTATTGATTTTTCTAATGGTGGGATCAAATACTAAACCATCGGGACATAATTTTTCTTTAGCTTTACCATCGGTACATTCGTAAAAAAGGTCACATTGTATATCGTCAGCATATTGGCCATCTTTTTTAGGGCATTCAAAACCTTTTTGTCCACCTGTGAAAAACAAAACAAAAACAAAAAATGAGTTTCTGCCGCATTTCATACCGCAATTATACATATTTTATGTTACAACATGCTCCTCTATTAAATAATTTTTATAATGTTAATGTCCTCAATTATTAAAATGGCTTGTAATTCGAATAATAATAATAATAAAATTAATCATAAGTGAGAGTTTTTCAATCCAAGGTAATACACTCCTTTATGTACTGTATATATGTCTGTGCACATTAACATAATACTTGTTTAACAACTTTCTAAAAGCGACACAAAAAACTACAAATATTTTTTTTTTTTGGTCTGAATGTAGACACAAATTAATCTCAAACTCATATATGATACCAAAACATAATTTTAGGGTCAAACACATAAATCATGTATAAGTAGGTATGGTAAGGTATAATGTAAATGGTTTATAATGCATAAAGTTCATCGATCTATACAAAAATATTCAAAGTCGCGCGCAGTATATACAAGACACGCGGCGACACGATTTACATTTAAATGAGAAAAATATTTAAGAAGATGCGAACGATAGTGAAAGTAAATATAATAATAATTATAATTTAATGTTTTTCCTTATTAATTTAACATTTTACTTTACATAAATATTTTTACTTTCATTACAAAACAAAAAAGAAAAAAAAATAATTAATATGAGGTTATGTAATAATAAGTGATGAACAAAATGGTGGATTTCCTTTTTTGTGTGACCCGTGTATAACAAAGCAGGATTTTCGTACACATAATCAACACGCACAAACACATAAATGACATTTAGAATCGTAGCTTCTTAGTTGTATAACGACCGAAATAAGAAAGGTAAATAACACTCATTCCGCGTATAATTATGTAACGGCTACTGATTGAATGATCATGAAAAGAGCAAATGTCAATTTAGCAATTTATTATTTAAGCAATATTTTTTTATGCAACTATTCACATATTGCGATGTAATATGTAAAGTCAAGGTTTGTCACACAATTTAATATTAAAAAAAAAAAAAAAAAAATTTGGTTACTCACTGGCTACCGCAGCTAATAGCACAATTCCAATTATAAATTTATTCATTTTTATTTTATATTTTTTAATAAACTTAACTCTAAATTATTATTTTTTTTTGGATTATTTTTAAACTTTCTTCACCAATGGTTTAACATGAACTACAAAATAAACGGCAAAACTCTCACTTTTGAGGACTCCCTTCTTAAAAAATTTTCGGTTTTATTTTAATTTTTTGTCGTTAACGAAATAAAACGAAGAAATAAATCGTTTGCTTTATCTTTTATTGCTCATGTATAATAATGTATGTGTTTGTGACTTGATTTGTTATTTTTCTAAAGTTTTATGTTTGTTTGTACACGCGCAGCTTTCTTCTTCTACCAAGTAAGAAGGTATACGATGTTTTCGGATGAGACTGGATGGATATGTGTGAATTATTGCTATATACGTCTATCGAATAGACTTAAAGTTTAATTCATAAAAAAAAAATGTTAAAAGTTGTCCGACTTTGATAGTAAAAATGGTAGGAGTGGGTCAACATATTTGTTAATGCATTTTCGTGTATCTGGGTTAGTAACAATCACAGATTTGTCGACAAACAAAATACATATTATACTGGAAATTCTACTTATGTACATGGATAAAACATATATCCCCTTATTGACATGTGTAGACACCTTTCGCTTCTATAATAAGTATGTGCGCGCAAGGTCGGCTGTCGTTACACATTGCGGATATTAAAAGGTCATACGCATATAGCAAGTGCATCATTGGACCGAATTTCCTCTAACCAAAAATATATTTCTTCATTGAGAATCGATCATAAATATTCGCGCAATCTACCGGAGAAAGGGAAAGTAATAATTTTTGTGATTTGTAATTTAATCAGCCGCGGTCGTATACATTTATCGCTTTACATACTTGTTCATTATATAATTTGTTAATCGAAATTGTTCATATATACATATTATGTATAAAAAGACAAACCGGTATATAAGCAATATGTAAGTTATAACAATATGTGTCCTTCAATCAAATCAACAAAAAAAATCGTTTTCTTGTTACCAATTTATAAGAAAAGCGTCGACGTCTCTGTAAATACACTTATATACAGTCAAATACTATGAAATTTGCGCACGAACATTAATCTGTAGGTTTAAGTCGTGGAATTCTTTAAAATCGACCGAATAATTTATGCAGTTTAATTGTTTTATATTTATATACGTATTTAAACGAGTATATAAGCTGATATATAGATAGCCGTTGGTGTATGTATACGGTACTTACAGAACATGAGTTGAGTACTTAATTTAATTGTAGACGTATATCAAAATAAATTCGAAATTCATTTGACACCATCGGTTTCCAATGCCACAATGCTACACGAATGCTGTTGCCCCTACAGATTTCAACTTAAGGTAGCAATATTGTAGTTCATTGAAATGTTATTATAGCCGAATAACAACATTGACAGTTTCTCAAAATTGTGCACGTAATAAGAATGTTCGAATAAACGTGAGTAATCTTAAATAATCTAGAATATTCTGATTTATAAACCGTGATATTATTTAATGAAAGTTAATTAAGTTTCAAGTCAATTATTACCATGAACATTTCAAAACAAATCGCTATACAAATCAAAACAATGCAAATCTGCAAAAAATTTTCAAATCTCGAAATTGACAAACAGACTATTCGAACATATCCCGATTACCATAAATTGAGAAATAGTAACGTATGCGGACACAGCTAAGCTAAATTGCGATGGAAAGCACACGTCAAGAAGAAAAGTAAATAAATAAGGAAGGAACTCTATTTTATCAACATACAACAAGAAACAAGCTTATACTTTATAAGCAAATATTTATCCGATTTGGACTTATGGTATTCAACTTTGGAGTGGTACTAAACAGAGCAACGTAAATATCATCCAAATATTTGAAAATATATGGTATTAAGGAACATCGTTGATGCACCTTGGTATGTGAGGAATGACCTCCATAGGGACCCTAAAGTGAGCCTCATGTCAAAGGCTCTGGCAACATGTGATCATTGAGGCAACTCAGCTTCTAAGCAACACGAATTTAGTATGCAGACTTAAAAGAATCAAACCTTTTGAGCTGGTGTAATTGTTAGCGTACACAGCATTGTGATGATCTGAAATCCACTACAAAGATGTGGTTTACTTCAATTTACCAGACACTATGGAACACCAATGGGAAGAATCCATAGATTATTGTAAGTTAGTAAATTAAGTCAGGAACAAGTTGCTCATTAGTCCAGGAGACTAGAATGTAATTACAACTTTTTAGTAACTTTTCTCCCATAATTAAATTCATGAATGTTGAGATTTAGCCCAATGGCTAGTCCCAGAGATTAAAATTATTTATATACTAAAATATTTTTGCTATAGTGGTGAGGTTATTAGATCCCCTTCTTTAGACTAGATTTATGATTGGCTTGATCCTTTGCTAACTTCTTACTGCCATCGGTTTGTCCAGCATACGGCATATCTCTATGTTTCCATGCTGCGGAGATGTGAATCATACTTGAGAGCATAATCCATAATAACTTCATCGATGTATTCCATCTTTAAGTTTCGGTGGAGGTCTTCATGGCTACACCATAGGTCCATACCGGTTTAAAAATTTGCCGGTATAGAAGCAATTTATTATGTAAGGATAGTTCAGAGTGTGCTAAGAGCGACTACATTTTTCTATACTTCATATTCAGCAAAAGGAGTCTTCTTTTTCACTGTTCTTTCCATTTTAACTTTGGCACCTATTTTGCCGTTTTCGTATAAGTAACTTGTTTAGAGTTGATTATGATTGGAGTTCGATTCTCCATTTTTTCATCCAGTTGTTGGTTGTATTAATCGATGTTTGAAGTTTATTTGTAGATTCTACTACATTGTTCTCTACTGTCAAAATTGCTACATCCCGAGTATACAGCAGCTACAAGATTGGGCCTAACACGCTACCTTGCGGTACTCCTGCTAAAAGTTTCTTCAAGTCCGAGCATTCTTCTTAGTATCTTACACGGAAGTGCCTGTCAGTGATAGGATCTCAGAGTTTCATAATATTGTTTGAGAAGGTCCCGCTTTTGTTTGTACTCCAATAATTTATGCCAAACTCGATCAAATGCTTGCGGTACATCCAGAAAAGCGCTTGAACATATGTTTTCTGTTTCCAGTATTCGTTCTATAATATCTGTGATTCTATGAATTTGGTCTACAGTCGAGTGGTTTTCTCTGAAACCAAGCTGGTGGGCAGGAATAAGATTTCTATCCACCAGTATGGGCATTTTTGTTTGACTTTAAGATCATGATTACCTCTGCCACATTCCATTGCCTTGGAACGTATCTTAGTCTAAACACAGCGCTGATTATGTATCAGAGCGTATCGCTTTATTTGGTAGTTCAATTCAGGAGCTTTTCCCATGTTTAGATTTTAAATTTTCTGCTTTAGTTCATGTTTGGTTTCTGTTTGTATTTCAAGTTCATCAGATCTGTCCATTGGATTGAGATTTTCATCAGCAGATTGGCTGGGTAAAGGCTGAAACGTTTCTTCGAGTTGTCTCGCAAACAGGTCACCTTTTTCATCATCATTTCTTATTGGTGCCTTCGAAATTGTTGGTCTCTTAAAAACTTTCGATGCTTTCCATACAGCGATTCCATACGAAACCGATCAAAAAAACGCAAATTTTGTCCTGATCCCTTTAGATTTTTATGAAACTTTCCAAAAATGATCTATATATCAAATAACTTGACACGAATCTTTTCATTTCCTTCTGCGGCACTGTTCTTTGAAACAGCCCCTGTTGCGCAGCCCATACGGCGTTTTACGTTTTTTCTGATTTTTCTGAAAAATTCTAATTTTTGGAGGCCTCTGTCGCGAGAACCACTTAACCGATTTTAACAATTTATATCTTAAATGAAACGGAATGAATAGATCTTATAAAAAGCGGTACAATTTTAATTTTAAAAAATTCGATCTTAAAGAAAAAACGTGTTTTTTTGGAAAATATGATTTACCGTTATGTTGGACTTAACCGAGTTATCGATTTTTTAATTTTTTTTAAAGTTTATTCATTTTGTAAGCGATTAAAAAAATAAAAACGCGAGTGATACTGTGTATATTTCAAACCAAAATTCAAGAAAATCTATTCAAACTGTTCCTTCGATAATTTTCTTTAATTTTTATTTTTTAATTCTTCAATTCAACCACTTTTTGCAATGCAATAAAACCATAAATTAATTGTTAATATAATCTTTATTACTCAATATCAAAAAGTTGTTGCCTTGTACTACGTATAAAGTTCACAAGTTGCAAAAAGAGGCCATTCTGCTTCCATTTCGAAGTCCTCCTTGAAATTGCATAGATCCGGATCCATCGGAAAAGAACAAATTTTCTTAACGTGCCGTAATTTTTCCTTTATAAAATTTTGTAGGCCGGTAATAAACAATCTCACAGCTACATGATTATGTTTAGTTGCCCAGATATAGCTATCAAGCTTTTGAATTCCAAACTACTATCGTTTTTCATCGTATGGCTGCTTTCTCCGTTTTTATAATACACTGCAAATGAATGAATACAATGAGCATTCTTCTTCTTCTTCCGCTGACACTACATTCCATGCAGGGATTTGGCCGCCTCAACGATGCTCCTCCAAATAATTCGATCCGCCACAAGAGAACGCCAGACACGGTGACCGAGTGTGTATCCCTTTCAACGTCGTCCATCCATCGGGTAGGTGGTCTCTCACGAGGTCGTACTTTCGTTGGTGCCGACTCCAAGGCCTGTTTGGTGGTCCGATTTTATGAACGAAGTACGTGCCCAAGTCATCGCCATCTTAGCCTTGACGATTTTATGAATCCAATGATGTCAACTTTATCGAGATCATTTCTGTTCTCGTGATTCATTCGCATTCTGTACGTGGCTCCTTCTTTAATGGGACCGAGAATTCTTCTTATGATCTTACGCTCAGTTACAGCGATTTTCTGGATGTTTTGCGCTGTCAGCGTCCAAGACTCGCAACCAAAGGTGATAACTGGTCTTAATCAGCGCCTTGTAGATGTCCAATTTTATTTTGCGCGATATATGAGGAGACTTGAAAATTTTTATATTGGCGTAAAATGCTCGGTAGCCTGCTGCGATCCTCGATGAAATGTCCTCAGAAACGGAATTATGCTCAGTGATCAGTGATCCTAGATATTTGAACTCATTCACCTTTTCATATTGAGTGTCTTCTGAAATGAAGTCCCCACGAGTCTGCCTTCTCGCGGTCACCATGTATTTGGTCTTCGCTTCATTGATCTGAAGGCCTATTTGTTAAGCTGTTAATTCCAATGGGAGGAGGACTTCTTTTAGAGATATTATGTTGCGACCCAGAATGCAAATATCGTTAGCGTATGCTAATAGCTGGGTTGATTTATAACACAGGCAGCTACGCTGCGCCATATTGAGCTGACGAATGATATACTCCAATGATAGGTTGAAAAGAGTTTGAGCTATTGGGTCTCCTTGCCGCACTCCAGATGTTATCTCAAAGGCTACCGAAATTTTCCCTTCTATTAGCACCTTACATATTGAGCCATCCATTAAAAGCTGGCACATCGAAACCAGTTTTGACGGTATGCCCAGGTAGGACAATACGTTCCATAACGTATTCCTCTTAATGCTGTCGTACGCCTGTTGAAAGTCTATGAATAGACTGTGTACAGGAATGTCCTTTTCATAGCATTTCTCCAGCAAAATGCTCAGCGTAAAAGTTTGATCGGTCGTTGATCTATTTGGTCGAAAACCACGTTGATAATCACCCAAGATCTTCTCGCTATAAGTTGATAACTTTACTGCGACTACGTTGGCCAAAACCTTGTAGCCTGTGTTCAGCAAAGCTATACCGCGATAATTGTTGCAGTTCAATCGATCTCCCTTTTTATGAAGTGGACGAAGCAAGGGTATAAGAGCCGTCTTCCACTCTACTGGGATTTCTAATATAATAATATCGCGTTGAAGCAAGAGAGGTTGTTGTTCGGAAGATGGTGCCTGTTTATTTAAAAGCGAGGAGAAGTAATTTCGCCACACTTCGAGGACGGTTTTGGTGTCCATTTCCAACTCACCGGATTTGTTGTGAATAGCGCTGCTACGTGGATGAAAGTCCGTAGCTAATTCTCTTATGCAACGATATCTATCTCTCAGGCTAGAATTTTGGATGTTGTGTGCCTGTTGTTCATGCCATTCCCGTTTTTTCCGTTTACATAGCCGATTAGCGATTCTCCTCGCAGTCATGTAGGCGTTATGGGATTGCCTTGTTCTTTGCGATAGATCTCGTTGTCGTGCGCGATCTTTTTCCCGAATAGCACCAATACAATCATCATCAATCCAGAGATTTTTAGGCCTTGATGGATTTTGGCCTATGGTGGACTTTGAGGCATCGGTTACCGCTGTTTTTATAATGTCCCACTGTTCTTGAACGGAGTCAGGAAGTGATTTATTTTCCATAATTTCTGATACAGTCATCCCGAAGGTGGTTCTGGTAACTTGGTCGTTCAATGCCGTAGTGTTCCAACGAGTGATGCGCTGGAAGCAATGATTATATGTTGTTGATAGACGAAATTTTAATTCAGCAACTACCAGGAAATGGTCTGAATCAGTGTTAGCTCCACGTTTAGTTTTGATGTTTTTAAGGCTAGAAAAATGTCTCTTGGACAAGAGGATGTGGCCGATTTGGTTGACCATTGTCCCGTCGTTTATTTCCATGTGGCTTTATGAATGCGCTTATGTGGGAAGTATGTGCTGGCAACCACCAAGTTGCACAGTAAAGCTAGCTCGATGGTGCGCATCCCGTTGTTGTTTGATGTATGGTGCAAGGAGTTTGGTCCAATAGTGCTTCGATATGTACTGCCAGCACTGCCAATTTGAGCATTGAAGTCGCCTAAAACAATTTTAATGTCATGTTGCGGAATTTTGCTCAGGACGGTTTCGAGCTGGTTGTAGAAAGCGTCTTTGATTTGATCAGGCTTCTCCTCGGTGGGGGCATGAATGTTCACAAATATGATGTTAAAGTGACGTCCATGAAACCTGAGTGTACAAATCCGATTACTGACAGGCATGAAGTCAGTCACAAACTGACGGCATCGATTGCTAATCAAGAAACCGACGCCAAATTCGTGTTTATACATGTTATTGCTATGACAGAGAGTTTGTCTGAAGCGACTATAATCGGTGATGTCATTGCCGATTACAATGAGCATTGGACCAATGAACACAAAAGTCACATATAACAAAACTTTCATCAGATCCTGCATTTGACTTTCTATATTTTAGATAATTGGCTTGTTGTTTTGCAATAAACGAATGGGGTACTATATTATGCAGTTGCTCACCCAGTTTATCTGTGAAAGCCAATGACGATATGGTTATAGTTTCCATGGTGCATCGATCTACTTTCTATCACTGTTTGAATGTTATTTCACCTATATAATTTTGTAGAAATTTTATTAAACATAAGTTTAATATTTTGATGATATATGCAGACGCAAATACTATGTGTACCGCTAGAGTTCGTTAATACGCAGTGCCCTGAGCGAAGTGCAGCAAAACTAGAAAATCCAATTTTTGTATTTGGATAGTTTTTTCTTAAATATTTGATAAACCTCCTTCAAATTACAAAGAACCAGCCTACCTTGCTTTGTTTCAATAACCCCATCTGACGATATGGTCTTGAAATCTCGCTTCCCAGCAAACACCCGACTTATATCGTTATCCTCATAAAATTTCTGCGCCAATAATGCGATTTCCTGATTAAGAATTGTTGATCCCAATTTGATGTTCGGTGTTGACATGATACCTTCTTCTTTTTGAATCTGTTTTGCTCTATTTGCTATATAATAAGACACACCGAACTCATCTTGAATTTTTCGAACGGGCCACCTTTTTGGTACCGATGTTAAAATCATATACTTTTCATTTGTTGCTGTAGAAATATAATATTTCTCGCGTAACTGTTGAATTATTTCAATACTATCGCCTGATATGTCAGTGGCACCATACTCAGAACTGCACGGGGAAGCCTAAATATTTCCTCAGAAATTTTCGCTGCAACTTCTTTACATTTTTGTTGTTTATAATTTTCACTTCTCATTTTCTTATGTACTAAAGGAAAACTGTGAATTGATTTTAAAGTGTCGTTGAATGATAAAATATCCTGATTAATGAATTACTCCTCATTCGATGAACTTATAGAAAAAGATGCAAATGAACATTCTTATGTTCCAAATTAATATTTTGTGAACCAAAGAGTTCATTATTATCACCACTTGGTTTACTTTTATGATTTATTATCTTGACCAATAAATAATTATCTTAAATAAGAATGATTCATAAAATCTCTGTTAGCAAATGTTTTTCGAAAAATATCTAGGCCTGTACGATTTCTGTCATAAGCGATAGATAATTAATGAACTATAAAAATTATTCACTACGAAATAATTAATAATTAGCTGTAAATTTATATATACATATTTTAAAAAATATCTGGGTCCGCCTTTATTTTGTAAAATTCAAAAATTCATAGTTATTTAAGTTAGTTAACTTGTTTGATGAGACATTATTATTATTGTTCCTTTGGTTTTTTAGATAATGACTATTCCTCATTTTAGAAAGGATTTTTTTTATTTTGTTATTTTTTTTCAAAATGAACTGAAGAACAAAAAAAAAAATGCAAAATAATTTAAAATTATAATAAAATTATCAGAGGAGCAGTTTGAATAATTTTTTCTGAATTCTCGTTTAAAATATTCAGATCTTGACATATTCAAAAAATCATATTTTAAAAATGAAAGGTATCACTCGCGTTTTTATTTTTTTAATTGCTTAGAAAATGAATAAGCTTTTAAAAAAAACTAAAAAATCGATAACTCGTTTAAGTCCGACATAACGGTAAATCACATTTTCCAAAAAGATTCTTACATAACGGTAAATCACATTTTCCAAAAAGATTCTTCAAGATCGAATTTTTTAAAATTAAAATTGTACCGCTATTTATAAGACCCATTCATTCCCTTTCATTTGAGATATAAATTGTTAAAATCGGTTAAGTGGTTCTCGCGACAGAGGCCTCCAAAAATTAGAATTTTTCAGAAAAATCAGAAAAAACGTAAAACGCCGTATGCCCCTGTTTCTTTGTCACAAGCTCTTACTTCAAATGGATAATTTTTGATACTGATGCTATTTACATAGCTGAATGAATATTTTGCCACACAGCTTGTTGTATATCTATTATCCAAGTTATGTCGTGCTTTGTTTGAATTTTGATAGTTGTAACTTGCATAGATTCCATTTCACTTTTAATTCTCCATTGTGTTTTAAATTCTCCTTAATAAGAATAGCAGATTTGCTTCTTGCTCTTTCTGAAGGACGGATGGCGTGGTCAAATCTGTACTGTAACCATGTATTTTGGTGTATGAGGACCTAGTGAAATGTGTTTTAGAGATTAGGCTTAAGTCAATTTTTTGTGAATATAAAAATATTTCCAGCTAGGGAGTCAGCCTGGGGGATGTGTTGGGTCAGCCCATTCGCGTTCCAAATTATTATTCTAAGCGTTATTTTAAATTTTCTAGTCGTATTATATAGAGCCTCTATGCATTTCGAGACGTTTCTTAACCCTTTCAAACGCCATTTAAAATTGACTTTCTTCAAAAAAAAAAATACGTAGCACAATTAGGCACTGCTATGATATGGCATTGCTCATAAAACTGTAGTGTGAACATAAATACATAAGAGAACGATCGCACAAGAGAAATGAGACAAAAATTAAAAATTACGGTTGGTCGAAGCGATGAAAGTTGATGTACAATATATTGTACAAGGCGTTTGAGAGGGTTAAAATTTAATCGTCGTTGTTAAACGAAGACTCTAACTCTCGCGGGTTATAAAATCCCTGATTTATCTGTCGATTGATTGCAACAGGGTCTCCACGGTTTAGTTCAGATTTTATTGCACGATCGATTCCTTATATTTTGCAGTCCCTTAGCCAATTCATATTCACGGTAACCCGTGCCTCTTAAGGTGTTTACCATTTGACGCATCTTGCCACACGTCCACAGTATCTTTGAGTATGATTAAAGCCCTGACATTTTTTGCACTGAACTATTAGCAGTGACTTTTCCTCACTGATTCAATTCTGACTTTCATATTTTGAATTGATCGAATATCGGATTTTTTAGATATTTTCCTCATTGCCAAATCGCAGTTCTCTCTTTCTTGATGATGTTTACAACCTTCCCTTATATCTAAACATTTTCTCTGCATTTCTGTAATTATGTCCTTACTCATGCATGTTGAGTGTAATAACCTTAATTGGTCTTTCGTGCTTGTCTTCATAAGTACTTATTCCATTAAATTTTCTTAGCGTTAAGATTCATAGTTAGATTTATATAGCTGGGTCTGGGACATTTATTTTCCAGACATTTATTTAGTGCTTCCAGCTCGAAATCTTCATCCGTGATTGATGTCATCAGAGCTTTGACAGTCGGATAGTCTTTGATATTAACTATGCTAATATGTGGGGGCTATTTTTTCTCTTTAGTTTGATTTCCCCCACGATTGATAAGTTCAATCCAGCATCCATCATCTCAACATATTCGGGCGATGTTTCTGCTTTCCTCTTCTTTCAGGGATTGCTTGTCTTTGTGATCCAATCAGATTCTCTTGCCTGTTCTTCTGATTCAGTAGCTTCCATGTTTAATGTGACGTTTTGTTTTTTTGGTTTTCTTACCTCTAGCGTCCACTGGCGATTAGATCCTATTGTTATTTTGAGTTCTTGATCGTCTGTGTGATATTCACTACAGACTTTATTATTTTCATGGCCTGATTGGATGTTCCGTTTCAGGGTTTGATTCTCTTTCTTTAGTAAGGTAATTTCGTTACTCAGCTTTAAAACTACTTCGTCTATATAGAACTCGTTTTTATGATAAGCATTCTTATGATTCGGTTACTCTTTTGAAAAGGATTCTCATTTTCCTTTGTTATGTTTACTGCTACTGCAGCCAAGTTTGCCACATCAGTAGCAGTACTTGTAGTATTATCTGTGCCCACTTGCATCGCATACTTTTTTGAATCACTGCTCATGTTTGCTTTTGGATTCCTTTAGCATTTTATATCTACTGCCAGGTAAGGAATAAGCCGCCTCTTACATGAATAGACATTGTCTGAAGCTGCACCTCTTGGTGAACAGACGCTTCTCGCAAGTTTTGTTCCGAGACTGGTGTACCCTCCGGTGAACCGGTGAGTACTATTGTTGCATTTCTGCACTAAACATTAGATCTCTGCATTGTTAATCTTATTCTATTTAATTGTTAAATTAAATAATTTAATATTTTAATCTCTCAATCACAACATCTTGTGGCAAAAATAATTTTCAAAGTTTCATGAATCATCAGTGCTGCTGTTTTGCGGAAAAAAATGATCTACATTTCAATTCGTTGGCAAATAAACTACGACTTTATGAATTCGATTCTAATAAGAACTGTTATTTTTGAATTCGAAAGAAAATAAATAGGAAAAGGGAAATTATGTTTTTTTGGTTATTATAAGTTATACCTACATATGTATGTATAAGAAAAATACAAGCCTTATTTATATTTTGATGTTAGCAAATTATTTTGTAATAAGTTCCAATAAGTTATTCTGTTTCGTACTTGGAGAAATTCACCAATATTTGTGTCTTCTTAAACTCATACATGATATTGTTGAAGAACCGATTGGCCTGGCAACCATTTTCCTTTTTAGATTTAATATACGGCATCACTGGAAAATGTCATCCAAACCTTCTTACGTTTTTCTTCACATCACCAAAATTAGTCAAATATAAAGTAGGCGGTTTTTTCACTTTCGGATCACGATAATTTCCAAAATTCATTCGCCGGATGACTGTCAACATGTTGGTATTGAAAATTTACCGATGGAAAAATCACATTCGATCTATTCGATGATTATTTTACTCAACATGTTGCCGACCTGAAAGCGCCGATATTCACACATACTTATTGAGAGAGTGAAAAACAATCGACAACCATTTTTTTATTGACAAACTCAGCAACACGCTTTTTATTCACTTTTTATTCATAAAATTGTATAAAAAGTGTGTTGCTGAGTTTTACAATTCAAAGTAGATTTTAGGTGGGTTAATATTATAATATTGAAGTATAACTCAAAAGTTAAATATGTTGTATTAACTAACACCCCTTCTCAACATTTAATTTTATTCAATCAGATTAAACCCATTGTTTTTGCGTGTTTAGTTAACTTCGGTTCATCCTGTGGTTTTGTCAGCATATCCGCGATCATGTTGTCTGTTGAGCAATAAATAGCTGTGATCTTCTTTAAGACGTTGGTGAATGATTCGATCATTAAGAAATTTTCGATCATTAAGAAGTTGTAAAACCGTTCACCAGATGTCAAATACTCGGCGTGAAAAGGCGAATAGGAAAATTTTCTTCGCCTCCCAATTTGAGGTTGAACGATTTGGTTGCTTTCAAATATCTGTATACTCTTTTCACCTCTTTCCAGTCACCTTGTTTTGGATTACTAACTTTTTTCGCTAAAATTGACGTCGCAATAGAAATATCGGGTGTTGTGTTCATTGATAGGTAGAGTAATGATCTTATTACACTACGATAAACCTCTTGTGATTGAAATGGATCCTGATTCATTGTTTGTTTTAAGTATCCAGCATTAATAGGTATAGATGGTTGTTTCGCATCTGACAAATTAAATTCGCGTAACTTTTCTTGATTTAAATAAAATATTCCATTGTTTTCTCTTGTAAATTGTATACCAAGATAGAATCGCAAATTTCCAAGATTTTTAATAGTGAAATATTCGTTCGTTAATTTTTCAAAATCATTAATTCAACATCTGTTAATGCACAAACATGTTGTTTGATTTACTTTTTGTATAAACAGAGGTCATTTTCACTTTGTATGTACTTATATATCCGTTTTTCTTCATAACCATGTCAAATTTCTTATTTCATTCTTTTGCACTCTGTTTAAGGCCATATACATTTTAATTAACTTACATACCTGATTACTGTCACCAGTTTTTCTTTTTGCTGCTACAGTTAAAAGTAACTTTAATTTTTGTTGGGTTCGCTACAGGTGCAAAAACTTCTTCGTAATCACGGCCGTATTTTTGTGAAAGCCTTGTGCCACTAGACGGGCATTGATCAGTTTTAGCCTTGTATACCCATTTACAACCAATTACCGTTTCACCTAGTGGTAGTTTTATAATTTTCTAGGTTCCGAAATTATTGAGCGAGTCCATTTCTTGTTTCATAGCAGTTATCCAATTTTGCGAATTTGAACAGTTTATTGCTTCTTTATATGTTATAGGATCCGTATTAATTTCTTTAGTTACTTTGTTGACGAATGTCGTACATTTTCATTTTCTGGAATTATATCATGCGTATTATCTTCGATTTGATGTGTCAGTTCTTCGAGTTCATATTCATTTTGGGAATAGCTGGGTACGTCGATGGTTGATTCATTATTGGTTTCAGTATCACTTTCGATAAATTTTACATTGCGACATATTTTTATTTTGTGGGTGTTAACGTCCAGCAATCTAAAAACTTTCGTACCGGTTTCGAATTCCACGAAAATTAATTTTTCTGCTATTTCATCCAATTTCTTACGTTGATTTTTGGGAATATGTGCATATACCGGTGTTCCAAAAATATGCATGTAACTTAAATCCGGTAATTTTTGATGGCAAAGTTCATACGGAGTACTCTTTATACTATCAGTTGGTAGACGATTTATGATGTGATTAGCTGTAGATACCGCTTCGCCCCAATATTGCTTGTGTAATCCTGAACTTGTTAACATACACCGTGTCATCTCGATTAACGTACGGTTTTTGCGGTTGGCTACCCCGTATTGTTGTGCTGTATTAGGTACCGTAAACTAGGTTCTAATTCCGTCATTTTCTTTATATAGATTAAATTGTGATAGCCTAGAACCTTATGCGTTATGCCACTTGTGTTGAGTGCTTTATGTTGCTGATTTAACTTGTAAACGTCATTTTGGGATTTAACGACCAATAATAATTTTTCCATTTTTACTGATTTCACGATTTTGTCCTTTAAATGTAACTTTGCATCCATTTTTAGCCAGCTTACTCACTGGTAATAGGTTACGCTTCAAACCAGGCACAAATTGTACTTCTTTAAGCCTAATATTAGTAACTTTATCTCTAAAATCAATGATACCTGTTCCACATATCTGCAAGATACTGCCATCAGCTAGTGTCACTGAATCGTTCGTTGTATTTACCAAATCCTTAAAAAATACTTCATTGCAGCTCAAGTATGCTGATCCATTTCATTCATGTGGTACTGCATATTACCACATTCCGCTGATATCTCATCCGACATAACAGTCTAAGTAGTCGCACTTTATTAGGATGTCGGATTTCTTGTGATATCCCTCATGGCTTTAGCTGTCACTTTATTTCGTTCATCTTTCTTATTCCAATCCGCTAATTGAACTGCATCTATTGGTGGTTGTTCGGTAATCACCGACCATAAATTCTCCTTTATCAGTAGGAGTTCAAATTTATACCTTCATACTTGGTAATTTTCGTCATTTAGTTTGTTTATTTGTACTTTAGTTGAATCCATTTCTATAAAAAAATTTCAAAAAAACTTGGCAAATATTAAATTTTCCTTTTATCGTGGATTTCTTTATACGATGTTGATGATGCTGGGGCCATAACCTATTGAGATCTTGAGATATGGCAGATCAACTGGGATATATATGTATTTGCTTGCAATGCTTAATATAGGAGAACTTGTGTCAAGAGTGAAAAACAATCGACAACCATTTTTTTTATTCATAAAAGTGTAAAAAAGTGTGTTGCTGAGTTTTACAATTCAAATTAGGTTTTAGGTGGGTTAATGTTATAATTCAAGTATAATTAAAATAACTAACAATTCTATATTGGTGTTCGATTTCGATCCAGATGTTTTTGTAATTTTGATTTCGCATTTCTATACAATTTTTTAGGTATCCTTGCCACATCGAAAATTCTACGTTTCTACTATGTCAAACTCAGTAATTTGCCACCAAACAAATACATTTTTTCATTGAATTTAACTTTATAAAAGCTTATGAAGTATTGTGTTATTCTTTCTCAAAGAATAATTAATTTTTGTTTATTTGGCTTACGCAGATCGCTGATCTTTGATTTACAATTTTTTTTTTCTGCGAAAAAGGTGTTTTCTCAGAAACGTGGCTACATAAAGAGAGCTAATGTTTTAGTTGTTTATCACCCGGCATCAAATATGATTCATATTGTCATGTTACTTAGTATTATATCAAGGCTATTGTTTCAGGTGTGCGCTACATCTCTCAGCAAATTCTTGAATTATTAAGCAACTTGATTATTGTCAAGCGATAAGGTTCAACCTAAAACTTGAATCTTAAATCAATCTTCATATTATATTAACCGTACATCTTGAATTAACATAATTTATGCTGAGCAGAAATGTGAACATACCTGTTTCTGGTGAATATGCGATTTCGTTTGATTCCACTTAATTTCTATTTCTAATCTATTTTTAGTTTTTAAAATATCAAATTCGATTTTTTTTTTTCTAACATTTGGTTATTTGGTCAAGGTGAATTTGATAGAAATTTGAATTTCTACAATCTCGCTGCGTGCGTTTGTGTTTGTGTTTATCCGCGCATCGTGATTTATATTCACCATATGCGTGCACATTTATATCCAAGGCAAGCATGAAATTAACCTTAGCATATTGCTTATGCATATAAGGTCGGTGAGCTATGATTAAGAAATTTCTTCTAATACAGTTGCTGCTTATATTTATTTGTGTATTGGAACCACCCATATATATATCGCGCTCATTTTATACAACAATTAATCATATAAATTATGGGTGCGCGATTAGAATCGTGCGTTACTCTTCACCCCACGCAGCACATATTCGATTTTATAGAACATTAGAACAGCCGCGGTATACAAAAATTATTTAGTCTGTTTAGGAAATCGGTATTGATGCGACGCTTATGATATTTTTATAACGTAACGGTTGACATTTAATCGTGATTTCTATATACACAAACAAATGTTATGTATTAATTTGTATATAATATTATATACTGTTATTAGAAAATAAAATATTAAATTTAATTATATTTGTTGAATTTGTAATGAAGCGATTTGATTTTTTTTTGTTTTTGTATACATTCGAAATAGAATTAATTAAACGGAATGAATGAATTAAAATATAAAAAAATAAAGTTTATACGAAAAGCATGAGTTAAATTTTGAAGCGATGAACCTGATTTAATAATTATGTCCAAATTCATGTTTTTTTGTTAAATGTCGCGTTAGAAATGATGAATTTTGTTAATTTTTATACATCTAAATTTTATTAGCTCAAATTTTGAATAAGGCACTGTAGTCTATCAACTCGACGCGTAAACTCTAGCCTGTTCTTGAAAGACTGTAAACAGTGACAGTGTCCAAACAGATGCCGACTTATCGAATAGACAATAAAATACCGGTCTTTGTTCAAATTTGTCAAAGACACGTGCTTTCAAGCACAGCAGATGTTAAGCACTTTGCATTATAATGCGAATAAGATGTTCGAATTGAGATGTCGCTAATAAGAGTAAAAAGTAAAGTAAGTTTTGAGAAACTATGACAAGTTAGGTTGAGTTGGCAAGAAACTTTAATGCATTATTTTAGAACCGTGATTATATATTTATTAATTTTTGGACTTCAGTGAACTTCAATAAAATTGAATTTTCTATGTGAAATGTATACACAAGTAATTGAGTGATCGAAATTTAAGTTGGTACAATTGTTGCTGCGGTATCGAATTTGTGGATGGATTCTATTATGTTTATTTATTATTTTAATGAATGGATGTTTTCGGATTTCAATCGACAATCTCAAATATTAAAACACGTCTTCTTTCGTTCATAACTTCTTTATTTCTATCTTCTCCCTATCGACCCTTCTCCATACATTTCTCATCAGTCTCCCTAAATACCAACTTTCGTATACAATGATATAACATCATATGCCACGTAATCGTAATACATGACATCTCCCTTCTTAAGCTATCAAATTTTTATTATTATTATTTTTTTTTTAATATTATATTATAAGATTACATTTCAATTTAACTTAATTACTTTTCTTACCCTAATTTTTTTTTTATTTGTTTGTATTTAATTTCTTACTTAATATAATCATTCAAATGCATTGGTGGTCTGCGAATCCTCTGAGGCCTTTGATATTCCACCGCAACGGTCTCTTCCGAATTTCCTCTAACCTTCGAATCATTACTTTCATTATTTTTATCATTACAATTCTCATCAAACTCAGGTCCAAAAGATTCGCAATCAACCAACACATCAGAATCATTGTACAATTTCCTCCTTAATACTGATTTCTTTAATTGATTTACGTGAGCCCATTTCACTCGATCCCCAATCAAAATTTTGTATATAACTTTGCTCATTTTACAAATTACTTTTGCTTTTACCCATTTTGCAAAACTGTTCTTATCTGTTGCTAAATAGAGTACCTGATCTCTCTTCTCAAACTTTTTAATCCCTTTGAACTACCACTTTCATTTTCAAATCCATTTGTATTTTGATTTCTTAGCTTAATAAGATCTAACAAGGTTCTTGGCTTATAACTGAATATTTTTTCTGCTGGAACAAAATGCTCGTCTATGCAGAGTAAATTGTTGTAATTTTTTAAAAACTTGTCAACCGATTTTTTTACATCAAATCTACTATGCGACCTTTCACTATCCAAAACATATTTCTTCAGAACTGACTTTGTACACACAAAAAAATATTGCGGTGTGAATGGTATTTTATCCGAAAAAATCTTTATTTTTTATCCAATAGTACCATATTAACTCCGCAAGATGGGGTACAAATTTTAAAATATCCAAAAGGATCGAACAGTATACTTTTGCACCGTTCGGAGTAAACGCAAAAGTTGTCAACAGCGGATTTTTTTAAAAGGTACTTCCCAGAGATTATTTTTGTTCTATCGGAGTAAATATTTACACCGTTTGGAGTTTTCGTGAAAAAGTAAAATTGTAAGAGATTTTGGCTGTATTAGTTAAATTCGCTAAAGCAACCTGCATATTCCTTCTGTATAATAGAATTTAAATTGTGATACAATCAGTCTACCTAGTCGTAGCGGCCTGATGAGAAGATTCAATTCTTCTTACAATATTCGGAACATATTAAAATCATATACATTAAAATAAAATACCAATGGGATAAAAACCATACACTCAAAAAATGTGCGGTGTTAATTGGTTTTTTATCCGAAAAAGTATTTTATTTGTCTCCAACTGAATATATTTTATAAAATTAAATACGCATCAACGGATAAATATTTTTATCTATCCGAAAACAAAAATTTTTATAAAAACTCCTTTTGGATTTAATAAAATGCACCTCTAGGTGTTTTCCTAAAGATGAATGTTCCTGTTTGGGTTTTATGCGGTGTAAAAGTTTTTATCCAAATGTATTTTATGCCATTTTTATTATAATATCCGATTGGATTCAAATTATAAATATCCGATCGGTGGGAAACTATGTAACACCGATTCGGTGTTGTGGTGACCTTTTATTTTTTTGTGTGTAGTTTGCACGGCTCAAATCAATACGAATTCTTTGAAACGGATGCTCTACTATTTCATTTATCACGGCTTGTTAGCTGACACGATTCACATTGTGCTACAAATTTTGCTATATCACCATCGATTCCTTCCCAATAAAAATATTGCCTAGCCAATACCTTCATCCTAACAATTCCTGTATGATTGCAATGCATTAATTTCAACACATTCTGCTGAATACTCCTTGGAATCACTAACCGTTCACCATATAAAATGCAACCCTTTTCAACTGACAAAGCTAGATTCTTCAAATAATAATTTTTGTACACTGAGGGAACATTACTTTGGTTCCAACCATTCACAACATAATCACGTAATTCACTCAAATATAAGTCATCATCTTTTTTACGTTTCACTAATTGAATATCAATTTTGGTAACATCACCATTTTCTATGCGATCAATTACGCAACTCATTTGTTCCGACTGATCCTCTTCAGAAAGCTTATCATTTATTGTTAGTCTACTGAGACAGTCAGCATTTCCATTTTCCCTTCCCTTTCTATACTTCAATACGTAATCAAAAATTATAAGTCGGTTTATGTACCTTTGCAAACGAGACGCTATTACTGATGGTTGCCCTTTTGATTGACAAAAAATACCCTCTGACTGTGTATGATCACTGTATATTGTTACCCGATGACCATGTATGTATATATTTATAAAATGTCTCCATAGAGAAAACTACCACTAACGCTTCCCTATGTAATATTGGATAGTTTTTTCTGCTGTAGTCAAAGTTTTTGAAACGAAAAATACCGGTTTCTCAACGTTATCTATCACGTGACATAATATACCACTTAGACCTGCGTCACTTGCAACACAAACTATCCTAATTTCTTTCTTCGGATCATAAAATTCCAAAATTTGACTATTTAATATATGATGTTTGCACTGCTTAAACACAACCTGGCATTTGCTATCCCAATCCCATTTTGCATTTTTTTGTAGTAAACTATAGAAAACACTACACTTTTGATTTAGTTTCGGTAAAAACTTCGAGTAGTAATTTAATAAACCAATGAATGACTTTAGTTCAAACGACAAGGTCCTACACCTGATGCAGATAACTCATGTCCTAAATAAGTTAACTTGTCTTCAAAAAATTTACATTTTCCATAATTAACTTTCACGCCATAATTACTCAACTTCTGCAAAACCAACACTAATTTATCAAACAACCTTTCTAATGTCACATCACCAATCAAAATATCATCAATATAGCAATACGTATTAGGAATGTTATTCAAAATTTGATCCATAATGGATTGAAAAATTGACGATGCTGGTCTCAAACCATAAGGCGGCATTCTTTTATACGCATATAATCCACGATGAGGATTAATGATTAATAATTGTTGAGCTTCATTTCTCAATTTTAATTGTGTATACGCGCCCTTTAAATCAAGCGACACAAAAAATTTACAACCCGCTAAACTCGTAAGTACCTCATCAATAACAGGTAAAGGATAATACTGCGGTTTTACTAATTTATTAATTGTCACTGAACAATCCACGCATATCCTAATCTGACCATTTGGTTTCGGCACTATTACTATCGGTGAAGCCCATTCCGATACAGTAACGGTTCAATAATACCATCACGCTGCAACTGCTCTAATTCCTTTTCCACTTTCCCTCTTAAACTAAACGGTAACGTATATGGTCTATGGAAAATTGGCTTTGAATTTTCCAGTAAAGGTATGTTAACTACAAAATCTTTAATTGGTGCTCTCAGATCACCATCAAATACCACCTCAAAATCTGTCTTAATTTCCAAAACAACCTTATCCCGAAATTCTTGACAAACATCTATTTTGTTTATCCTACACCAATCTCGCCAATGAGTATAAAATATATCGAGCCAATCTCGACCACATAAACGGAACATACTCTTGGGCGTATCACTAGAACTATTAATTCTACCCGTTTCTCCCTATCTTTTATCTTCATCTTTGCATCTACTTGAATTTTTCCCATTATTCTAATGGCATCCCCTGTTATGACAGATAATAGAACTTCCACTTTTTCTTTAATTTAATTTGAGCAAAATTTCTCTTGTACTGATCCCATGTGCAAAGGCTCACGCAAGCTCTAGTGTCTATCTCCATCTTAACTTATTTATTTTCTACAAAAATTTCTAAAAATTCTACTTTTGAATATTTCTTATTTACTTGTACAACGTTAACAGAATTTAAACTACTGTAACCTAAACTATCACACTGCTTAATTTTCCTTAAATGCACATTTTTATTTTTGACCAAATCATCACTTTTGCGATCATGAATTTTAGATGCTACTTCTCGATTAACTGTAGTAATATTATTGAAACTATTTTTCTCAATATCATGCAATGACAATTGTCCAAAGTCAAAATTATCGAGTTCGATTTCATCAACATTATGATTTTCGCTCACTGACTGGACTCCATCTCTCTTTAGATAATTCTCATTACGTATACTCGTACAATTTTTACTACTATTAAAGTTATTACACTTTTTATCTATATTTTTATTTGCTGATGATGCCCCTTGTGACGGACACTCTCTCGCCATACGACCAAATCCCCGGCAAGCATAACATTTGAAATTCCTTTTGTTGCTTTGCGATCGTTTCCTATTGTTATATTGTTGTCCTGATCCATAAAAATAATTCTGACAACCTCCACCTTACGGATTGTGTGAACGACTGGATGATTGTCTTCCTGCCTCTCTACCAAAATCCCGACTTTTATGGCATATCTTATTTACGTCTTGTTCTTCCCTTTAACATTTTCATGTTCATATCCACATCTTTTGAAATTATTTCTCCAGCCACAAACTTTTGTAACATATCGTCGAACGTTTTCGACTCATCTAATGATATAGCTCAGCTTTTAGCCTATTACTCATAATTCCCATAATTAATTGGTTCTTAAGCGCCTTATCTTTATATTCCCCGAATTGGCATTCTTCTGCCAGCACTATTAATTCCATGGCAAACTCATGAATTTATTCGCCTCTTTGTTGTATTCTTTTGCTGAATTTTACTGCATTTACACAACTGGACACCTTTTTTGTGAACAATTCTTTACATTTCTTTATAATCTCCTCATATAGCTAAATTCCTTCGGCTTTTTTGGCTTACATGCCCTCGATAATTTCGCACTTGCCTCCGAAACCATCAAATTACTCAATAATAACATCTTGAATTTGCCATCATCTACACCATTTAATTCCAAATAATTTTCTAACCGCTCTATATACTCTATAAAACTTTCTCCTGGTATATATGGTTCCATATGTCCCACCAAATGTTTCGCTGCCATCTTTTATTTTTTTCTAATTATCACTTAGCCTTATTTCTCCAGGCGTTTTTTTTATATGTACTACTTTTATATTATCCATATATAATTTACGGCACATTCTCCTTATTAAGGTGGATTTATATTATCCGTTCCTTCAGTTCCTACACGTATCGTGTCAGACATAATCAAGTTATACTATCCGTCAGACATTCATTTAATGAACAATATTTGTCTGTGTCGGTTCGTGTAGGAACGGATAATATAAATCCACCTTTACCCGTTTTTAAATCCTCGTCGCCAATTATTATGTTTGTTTATAATTTAAATGAATGGATTAAAACACGTCTTCTTTCCTTCATAACTTCTTTATTTCTATCTTCTCCCTATCGACCCTTCTCCATACATTTCTCATCAGTCACCCTAAATACCAACTTTCGTATACAATGACATAACATCATATGTCACGTAATCGGAATACATGACAGATTCCTTCCAATGTATTTCCGCAACGCTGCTCCGGTTGTTCTCACCAATTTTTTTAATAACACGTGAAGTGAATGAAAGCCTAATAATTGATAACCTCGAGGAAACTTCTCAATAAATTCAAGAAGCAGTAAAAAAATTAAAATGGTGTTATTAAAAAATTAATCATAAATTTTCAATTGCGTTTAGGTGGAAATTCTGGGCCGAGCATTCCACCAAATTAAATATTATACGTTGTGCTACGCAAACAACGATCCTAAGGTACTGTGAGATTCATAATACCACTTCTAGACTAGGAAGTGGTAGAAAACGAAAGACAACCAGTAGAGAAGATCGGTGGTATGAACGGAAAGCTTTTAAAAACAGAAAAAAATTACCATCACCAGTAGCTGCTTATATAAGTAGCAGATTTCAGGTACCAATTTATGGGAAAACAGTTGATCAAGAGTCTGACGCGTTTGGCATAAAAAGCTGAAAAACTAGGAACTTGCACTGAGAAAATTTGATCTGCATATTTTGTACCAATTTAGGTCATCGGAAAAATTAAATGTAATGGATGTACACAATTTGAATGGCTAGAATATCAGCAGACCAAGATCCTTTTGGGTAGGAATATTTCCAACAAATGTTTTCCCAAGAAAGCTTCAATTGTTTCCTCGAAAACTGATTCCCCATATCGCTTGTTTTAAAGGGTTAGCCTCTGTTTAGCAAATAAAAAATGACAAAAAAGCAAGGTTCCGAATCATGTAAATTGAAACCTTAATCATTTATAGAAATTTAAGCATTTTCAAAAATTGTTGTTTTTTTATTAATTATTCAGGACTCCTGAAAGCCGTTTAGCATTGGGCATTTGATTAGAGTAAAGCACAAAGATGACGTCAAAACCAATTTTTTAGCCTCCTTTTGTATTCCTTTCACAGTTCAGTTGAACGTAGTTAGCAAAAATTTAATGCGGTTTTCTGGCACTTTACTTTGTGTTTTTCGAGATGTTTTGGTTTTAATAAGGAATCGATAATCTCCCATTTAAAAATGTGTATCCTGTGTTCGGGACATTGCTGAAATGTTATATGTAGAATACGTCTTAAGTTTTAGTCGCAATAATGTTACAGGTTGATAAAATAAAAGGACAATAATTGAGATGATTAAAATTTCTTACGTGTGTTGTCTAACGATAATTTCGGTTTTACCATATTTACGTGCATCTAATCTAATTCTGTTTTTATTTTTATCACGAATGACACTTTCTCATTAATTATTCAGAATTATTCATTGACTAGTATCGTACCCGGATTCGCCCAGATTTATTTTTAGTATCGTGACCTTAAATAAAACCAAATGCTATGATTTTCAAATAGAATTTGTATTTATTGAACGTTTAAACATTATCATTGAAGTATAGGTTACCAAAGTCAATATATAAGGTTTTAGGTGTCTCCGCCCGTGACGTTGCTACGTAGAATTGTCCATGACTAAAGCATTCATCCCTTAAATCAATTCCTACCACATTGAGTGACTGCCCTTGGGATTTATTTATACGTAAAGAACTGAAGGCGTTTGAATTGAAAAGGTAGATCATTGGGAATAACTGGAATTCTGGGAATCAACACATTTTACCTTTTAAATTGTCCAAACAAAATCGTTACCTAAATTATATAAGTGTTCTTCGCCTTCGCAACCAAACGCGTTCCGTTGCATGATTTTGAAGGATCCAAATTCCTTAACAATAGGGCTTTCAATCTTGAGTGTGATTTTATGTTGTGGTATGCCACTTGAATTGAGTGTATTTAAGAACTCAACTGGATATCTGGTGGCCTCTTCTTCGTCTACCATCTTGTCAATTGAGTAAAATGTCTTCGATTCAACTGGAATCATTTCTTGAATGGTTAAATTGATTTCGTCGACTTTAGCATTAATTGGTGCAAATATTGCTCGTTCTTGAAGCCAACTGAAGCCAATTGATGGAATAAAAATTTGTAAATGCTATTCTACTCCACCAATATGCCTTATTAACTCGTCCCTTAGCTCTTGAATTTTTGCTGGCTTATTGGCAAAGACCTTATACTTTTAAAATAACTCCAAAGAAAGAAATCCAAAGGTATCGCGAGATGCGTTCCGGGAACTTCTCGTACAATAAAGTCATTGTTGCGTTGGCTGTGTAGCATATGGCATTGGGCTCTCGGCCACACTTTTCACGTACGGCAGCAGTAGTTTCGGCTGAACGGTCTGTACGAAAACGCACTGATGATTTTAAAGTATGCTCTTTAGATTTTCAGTTTATTCAAATCAAAATGCTGACTCGATATTTTCATCACTTACCTACCGGACGGTTCAATATTATTCGCCAGTTCTGAATATTATTAAAGAGATTATTTGAGTTTGAAGCAATTCCCCAGATTATTTGAGATTTTTCGGAGTTTCACAAGGTATGTTATTCGAGATTTTCAAGAATATATTGATGAGTTTGAGATTATTTAAGATTTCCAAGAGCCTTTTTTTTTTTGTTTTCCTTTATTTTACAATCTATCTCATTGTGAGACATTCAGTAAATTTTTTGTCATTTTACATTGTCATGATCGGAGTATTTTGATCCATTGATAAAATCTTACTTACATTACGATTTGTATAAAATACCCCATAAATTTAACTATTATTGATTCGATTCATTAGGAATTTTAAAAATTAATGTCTAAAGGAATATCTAAAACCTATTTGGCAAATTAAAAATTATCCGATTGATCTTTCCGTCGTTGTGGTAATGAGAAGCTTGCTGGCCAGATCGTTTGGATGAATCTTCAATCTTGAGTGATACCTGATGGCATTAGAATCCCTAATTTCTTCCCGAATTGTTAAGACCTGTAGATCTCTGTGAATTATATCGTTTGATACGAACCATGGAGCATCTACTATGATCCTTAGAACTGGAACCGCTGAAGAATGTCCAAGTTCGGGTTGCTGGCCGTTCCCCACAGCTGTATACGATATGTCCAGATTTATAGAGCAGTAGTTTGTTTTCAATCGACAAACTTGATTTTCTGCCTATCAGCTAATACATTTTTGTCAGTTTCATTCCCAATTGTTCTCTTTTTGTCCATATATGTTTACGCCATGGTATCCGTTTGTCGAGGTGAATGCCTAAATATTTCACTTCATCAGTTTGAGGTATATTCTGGTTATTCATTTGTATTGGTGGACATGTACCTCTTCGCATAGTAAAGGTTACATGATTAGACTTAGCATCATTAACTTTAATTCGCCATTTTTTCATCCATGCTTGAATAAAGTTAATATTTTCCTGCAAAACTTCTGTAGCTTTACTGGGGTCTTCATGTGATGAGAGTACTGCAGTGTCGTCTGCAAATGTTGCGACAGTTACTTGATTGCTTGTAGGTATATCTGCGGTAAATAGCAGATATAATATCGGCCCAAGCACGCTGCCCTGTGGTACACCAGATTTAATTGGGCGGATATTTGTATACCCATCATGATGTTTTATTATAAAATATCTGTCTAGTAGATATGTTGTTAATATTCTGTAGAAATCATGTGGCAACCATAGCTTAATTTTGTATTGTAATCCCACATGCCACACCTTGTCAAAAGCTTGTGCTACGTCCATGAATAAAGCAGAGCAATATCTTTTTTCCTCGAGGGCTTCTTCAATTACTTCAACTATTCTGTGCACTTGTTCTATTGTTGAGTGTTCTGGCCTAATGCTGTGTTTATGACATAGGAACATAGGAAGATAGGGAGTGTGACACGACCAACCAAATTATTTAAAATTTCACCAGCCCCGCCTACTGATCAAAAGTGAGACATTTTGCAACTAGAGCATGGAAGTAATATGCGGGGCTTGTGATATTTTAAATAATTTGGTTGGTCGTGTCACACTCCCTATCTTCCTATGTTCCTATGTCATAAACTCAGCATAAACCCAAACTGATGATCCGGAATCAGCTTCTTCTCAACAATATAGGCTTTAAACGCTTAAGTAGTAATTTTTCAAATAATTTAGACATAATTAGTAGCAAGCTTATAGGTCTGTACGACGTAACTTCTTCTGGAGGCTTGCCTGGTTTTGGTATTAATATTACTTGTGAAATCTTCCATTGTATTGGGAAATATCCTGTCCTAAGTATAGCATTGATTAAATAGGATATAAATCGAATACCCTTATCTGGCAACTGTTACAGAATGTTTCCTGTGATAAGATCATATCCTGACGCATTTTTAGCATTTAACTCTATTTGTATTACAGTTCTTACTTCTAATATAGAAAACCTCGTGATAGTATGATTCATTTGCAATGGTGCTTCCAAGTAGTTTTGAATCGAATTTTCCGAGAATTTCTCACGGGAAACTTGAACTGAATTTTTTTCCTGCGATAGCTATTGACAAGTCACATCAATAAAATACATCTCCAGACATTACACTCTAGAGGCTGATTTTATACAAATTTTCTAATGATTTTCGGAAAATCGAATTTTCCGAGATTTCTCACGGGAAACTTGAACTGAATTTTTTTCCTGCGATAGCTATTGTCAAGTCACATCAATAAAATTCATCTCCAGACATTACACTCTAGAGGCTGATTTTATACAAATTTTCTAATGTTTTTTGGAAAATCGAATTTTTCGAGATTTCTCACGGGAAACTTGAACTGAATTTTTTCCTGCGATAGCTATTGACAGGTCACATCAATAAAATACATCTCCAGAAATAACACTCTAGAGGCTGATTTTATACAAATTTTCTAATGATTTTCGGAAAATCAAATTTTCCGAGAATTTCCAAGGGAAACTTGAACTGAATTTTTATCCTGCAATAGCTATTGACAAGTCACATCAATAAAATACATCTCCAGACATTACACTCTAGAGGCTGATTTTATACAAATTTTCTAATGATTTTCGGAAAATCAATTTTCCGAGAATTTCCAAGGGAAACTTGAACTGAATTTTTTTCCTGCGATAGCTATTGTCAAGTCACATCAATAAAATTCATCTCCAGACATTACACTCTAGAGGCTGATTTTATACAAATTTTCTAATGTTTTTTGGAAAATCAAATTTTCCGAGAATTTCCAAGGGAAACTTGAACTGAATTTTTATCCTGCAATAGCTATTGACAAGTCACATCAATAAAATACAACTCCAGACATTACACTCTAGAGGCTGATTTTATACAAATTTTCTAATGATTTTCGGAAAATCAATTTTCCGAGAATTTCCAAGGGAAACTTGAACTGAATTTTTTTCCTGCGATAGCTATTGTCAAGTCACATTAACAAAATTCATCTCCAGACATTACACTCTAGAGGCTGATTTTATACAAATTTTCTAATGATTTTTGGGAAATCGAATTTTCCGAGATTTCTCACTGGAAACTAAATTTGAACTGATTTTTTTTCCTGCAATAGCTATTGACAAATCCAATAAAAACAATTCAACTTCAGATACACTCTAGAGGTTGATTTTATTCCAATTTTGTGAATTCTTCTGATTTTCCAATGTTTTCTGCGATTAGGTTAAACAAAATTTTTCACGTATGACTATTTTCAAAATTGTTTATTACAAGCCATGTATCCTATTTACTTTCGCTTGATAACCACAAATTTTTTTTTTTATTTTCGGCTGGAATGTTAATAAGGTAATCTGCATTATCGACATATTACTTTCTGCTGGAAACTTTCGGCTAACTTTAACAGGGTTGAAATAAGTACTTCAAGAAATTTTAAAACCAAAACATTCACCAAAATTGGCTAATACGAGAAAACTGTCTAATACGAGCTTTAAGATTTAAAAATGAAATCAAAAATGATGATTTAAAAAAATGAAAGCTTCTATAATCCTTCAATAAATTTGAACTTCAGAAAATCTGTTGCTTGAGCTTTTAAAATATACAAAACGTTGGCAGACTTAAGCTTTCAGCAGTTTATAAGTTTTAATAACCTATTTGTGTGTTTTAAAAGCTTTTGAGAGCAAAGTATGGCTCTCGAAATTTAATAGAGAATTTTGAAAATGATTCGTGAAATGGTACGTACTCGCTTTGGAATTTCTATTATCAAATTCAACTACACAGACAAATCCTATATTTATCAAAAAAATATTTATTTGAAATCCACTTCGAAAACTTTCGATTTACGTTTGTTTAAAATTATCGAAAAATCCTGAAAAGTATTAAATTCGCTATTATCAAAAGTCATCTGGATGTCTATAAATCAATGCTCTTAGAAATAATTTTTCATTTGGACCATTCCAAGTTTGTCAAAATAAGAAAGTTGATCCAGCAAAATTTCATTATTTGAACTTCAATAAAAGCTCCGTAGGAATATGAACATTAATTAAAAAATATCGTGTATGTATATGTTAAAAATTGGCTCTTAAAGCTAAAACTTATCAAATTCCGCCGACAAATTCGAAAGCTTACAATGAAAGATATAAAAATCAGTAAAAGATATTTTTATTTTAAGCTTGTAAATATAATAGTTTTATTATAGAAAGCTATGATTCTTTTTAAAAGTTGTCAAAAAATCTGTGAAAATAACAAAAGCAAACTAATAGTTACATAATTTGCAAAACAACAAGGGACAAGTTAAACAAAAAATCAATACAAGTACATACAACAAAAGCTTGTTATTCATTTTTGTTTATAACCAAAACCACCGTTAATTTTCATTCAAATAAAATAAATTGAACGAGTTTTATTTGCAGCTACAAATAATTTTGTTTTGTACACCAACACACACAGCTAAATTAAATTGTATGTACATAAGTATTTACAAAGCAATAATTTGATTTTTTTTTATTGACGAAATTAAAATTCACTAGAACTTGAACTACACATCTCGCAGTATATATACAAATTTATTTAACCATATTTCACCGGTTGATGTACGTAAAATCTAGACTTAACACAAAGCAAGTACGATAAGGTGGACACAATTTCAGACAGGGACTGTGGATAGGTTTGGTTAAATACAATGCAAAAGAGTCGTTAGCGGTGATTCCGCACATCCACAGCCTTTGGTGGCACAGCTGTGGTTCAGCTGTTGCCACCGTTGTTGGCTGTGGATGTGCGGAATCATCGCTAGCGGCTCGCTTTAGCATTTATGGCTAAATTTGATCAAGTTCCTTGGAATTCGTAAACACGTTTATTGCACCGTGTTGGGACTAGAAATCCGGTATTTTTGTTGAAATATTTCGAATATTTTCGGAAAAACTGAATCAATATTTTATTTTTCTATTTGGTAATGATTCTTTATGGCGAAATTTAACTTTTGGGTGTTGCATGGAAAACAGATATAATTTTAATGGTGGGATTTATGCCTTTTTGACCACACTTTTCACGTACGGTTTTCAGCTGAACGGTCTGTATGAAAACGCACTGATGCTTTTAAAGTATGCTTTAGATTTCCAGTTTATTCAAGTCATCAAGATGCTGGCTCGAGATTTTCATCGCTTTCCAGACGGTTCAATATTATTCGTCAGTTCTGAATATTATTAAAGAGATTATTTGAGTTTAAAGCAATTCCCCAGACTATTAGAGCTTATTGAAGATGATTGGTGATTATTTGAGATTTTTCCGAGTTTCAAGGTATGTTATTCGAAATTTTCAAGAATATATTGATAAGTTTGAGATTATTTAAGATTTCCAAGAGCCTTTTTTTTTTTTTTTTTTCCCTTTATTTTACAATCTATCTCATTGTGAGACATTTAGTAAATTTTTTGTCTTTTTACATTGTCATGATCGGAGTATTTTTATCCATTGATAAAATCTCACTTACATTACGATTTGTATAAAATAATCCATAAATTTAACTATTATTGATTCGATTCATTAGGAATTTTAAAAATTAATGTCTAAAGGAATATCTAAAACCTATTTGGTAAATTAAAAATTATGTGCCTTTTAATCTTTCCGTCGTTGTGGTAATGAGAAGCTTGCTGGCCAGATCGTTTGGATGAATCTTCAATCTTGAGTGATAGCAGATATAATATCGGCCCAAGCACGCTGCCCTGTGGTACACCAGATTTAATTGGGCGGATATTTGTATACGCATCATGATGTTTTATTATAAAATATCTGTCTGGTAGATATGATGTTAATATTCTGTAGAAATCATGTGGCAACCAAAGCTTAATTTTGTATTGTAATCCCACATGCCACACCTTGTCAAAAGCTTGTTCTTGTCAAAAACTATTCTGTGCACTTGTTCGATTGTTGAGTGTTCTGGCCTAAACCCAAACTGATGATTTTTGAATTGATTTTAATAATTCTCGTCCTCTCGTCCTCTCGTTGTCACCGATCTTGATCCCCATTGTTGATGTTTTGCACTATAATCACCCCTGCTATGACGCGATGACCCAAAGCATTATAAAAATGATCAAATTGTTCCATTTTTATTGCATGTTTTGGTGGGCAGTATATGGCCGAAATGGCTATAGGACCTAGCCAATCTTCTAATACTACAGTAGTTGCTTGTAAATGTGCTTTCTTATACTGTTTTGCTTCATGTTGTTTAATCATGTTTTTGATAATAACTGCAGTGCCACCATGAGCTGTTCCATCAGGATGATTTGTGTTGTAGATGGTATGAAGAGCCTGAAGAATAATTTCGAGATTTCTAGAAAAGTTTCAACATTATTCAAGATTTTGGAGATTTTTCGGAAGTGTAGAGGTTATTTGAGTATATATTCAGATTTTTGTAGTTTCGAAATTTTCCGAAATTTTTCAAGTGTATTTGAGATTTCCAGACTATTAGTGAATTTTTATGACTTCGAAAGATTCACAATTATTCGAGGTTTATTGAAACACCAGTTTTCCCCACTCCTACTGACGACATACATCCCCACACCATAATATAGCTCCGCCGTGTTTAAATGTGCCTACTGTATTTTGTATTTTGCATTTCAGTATTGGGTTTCCGCCGCACTCCGACCCTTCCGTCGTTCCCATAGATACTAAACTTAATCTCATCAGAGAAAATTACAACGTCCCATATTCTTTAGACTTATAGACCTGAGATAATGCAAAATTAACCGCTTCTGCCGATTTTCGTTTGTTTATAAACGGCTTCTTTCTGGCGATGCGGCTCCTAAATTCAGTTCGGTTAATTATACCGGTAATAGCGGATCGATGACATTTCTTTCTTACATTTACACACATTTCCGCAGCTATTTTAATTGCAGATTTTCGTGAACCAGCTCTGATTTGTGTTACAACTTGCTGTTCTTCGCGTTTATTGAGTTTCTGTGGTCTTCCCGATCGTTGTTTTAATGCTGCAGAACCATTTATTTCCTAATTACTAATGATTGTTTATGTATACCATACATTCACTCTTCTTAATAATTTTAGATATTTCATTTAAGGATTGTCTTCTTCAATCGCAAATCCTTACACACCTTCTTTCTCTTATCTGACATTTCATGGAAATAAAGGACGATTAACTGCCAAAATAATAGTAAATGTGTTATTTTTCGAAATATTCTGTAAACGATAGGTAGAATCTGACTTAATGTAGTACACTAAACCAAATGTAAAAGAAGAGTAAGTAGACTTTTGCAACAACACCAAAATAATCACTTATGTATAGCCAAATCCCGTTAGAGGTACGTTTGTTTTGTGACCCGAACGCAATAGCGATTGAAGGGTATGTATAGACTGTTGCTTTGCACCCAAGTGTCGTACGAGATTATTTGACTTTCGAAAGGCCTCAAGGCAGATTATTCGAGATTATCTGTCAGAGTTTCAGAGAATATTATTGATCGGTTCGAGATTGTTTGAGATTTTCATGAGTCTAAAGAATATTTTCGAAATGTTGGTACTTCTAAAAAGTTTCAAGATTTTTCGGGAGTGTGGTTTAACCAAAGGTGGTAAAGGTACTAATAGTAAATTCATAAACTCATAAACTCTCATTATTTTATTTTAGCTCACTTAAATATAGGTTGTTAAATTAAAAAAATCTAACTGAACCACACTTAATTTCACAATGTCTAAAGCAGTGTTCGCAAGTAGTTGGTTGGTTATTGGCATGCCAATACAATTATTTCTTTAAAAATTGTTCTTTTTGCATGCCAAACTAATTTCGTAAAATATATTTTTTTTATAACATGTAAGTTAAGCTTTCTGCTAATCGCATTTCTCTGGTATTTTGTTTAGAACTTTTGGTTCAATGCTTCTTCAAGAATAAATTTCTTTCCTTTTAGAGGATCTGGTTTTTCAAACTTCCTGAAAAGTCAGAGAAAGGACTGAAAAATAATAATTTGCCATTTAATTTAAATATTTTAATTAAAAACTCAAACTGCAGCCCAAATGAACTAATATTAGAACCGGCGTAATATCTCAAATATAAAATTTCACAAAACCACACCGATAAATGTATTTATTCTATTTGGTGCTGAATGTGGCAAAAATTGACCGCATTGGTTGTGTATGGAAAACCAAAATTGTCATTGACCGCATTGGTTGTGTTTGGAAAACCAAAATTGGCAAATCTATTTTTTGATTTATGCTATCGACCGTAACACCATTAGTACGAGTATTGTTCCAAAGTATTTTGTGCCGTTGGGCCATGTTTTAATTTATAAATTCAAAATTCTGATCTCAGCCTAACCTTAGAGCCTAAATAATCCTTCAGGCCATGTAATAATAAGTTTTATATTTGGAATTATTTTTAATAACAACAAATATTTTAGACATAAAATTTCACTAAAATCCGTCCATAAATGAACTTGTTCCATTTGATGCTAGAGTTAAGAAGTAGTCTGAATTGGCTTAGTATGTAAAAATAAATTTGGCGAATATAATTTTGATTTAAGATATCGACTAAAGCATGCATGATTGGCCACCTAAATATCAGTAGAGGTGTTCCGCAATATTTTTTTAATTTGGCTCTTATTTTATCTAAAAAAAAAACCAGAAATTCTTCAGAACTACTTACAGCCGACGTACATATGAAATTTCACTAATATTTTATTGACAAACGTGCGTATTCCATTTGGCGCTGGCAGTGTAGAAAATACCAGGATTGGTTATTTATTTAAAAGATAAGTTTCTCTTTAAGAAATTTTTTTTTTTATTTATGGCTTGTATTTATGTACTACTTATGTATTATTAGCAATGTGTTGGAATATTTGTTGAATTCTGGCCATGTTTCATTTAAGACTCCATCCCTGCCCCAAACGTAACTTTTGCAATTATGCACCAATTTCATTGTAATTTGGTATCTGACTTAACCAATAAATTTGACGATAAATGAATCGGTTTCAGTACATCCAAATGATGAATCAAGGTGGCGGCTCTTGAAACTTTTCTAGAAAAGATTTAAATACAAATCTGTTTTCTGACCAGTGGATGGTCGTCGCCATCAAACCATTTTTTTTTTTATCAAATACATAATAAAATTCGACACTTTAAAACTGTTCGTGGTTTTTAAAGTCGAAAGTTTGAAATTTGTTCAGATTTTGTTAAAGCTTAGTTGTTTTTGGCCTAATCATCCTAGTATATTAATAAAAATGTGAATAAAAAATTTCCCACGGTTTATTGTGGCTGCTCGGTTTAAAACATTTCGGTATCTAACAAAGCTAATTTCAAATGGGTTTCAGGCATGAAACATGTGACAGTAAAACTACCTCCGAAATTGTTAAATTTCGACCAAAAGCAGTGCCGGAGTGCAAAAGTCGCTGAATAAAGTCACCGACGATCCAGAAAAGCTCAAACGGGTCATAACTGGTGATAAAACAGGAGTTTACGAATATGACATCGAAAGTAAGGCTCAATTGTCCCTCTGAAAACTTCCTAAAGACGCAAGATGTAACATAAGGAGTACTTTCAGGAAGTTATACGCTGTTTGCGTGAAGCAATCCGAACTCCATCTAAATTCTTATTATAATTTGGTCCATTGGCTGAATGATCGGTGTAACATTTTGTCCATCGTTTGATATTAAGTGAGATGGAACATTATCCAACAATAATAGCGCTTTTACTGGCAGATCTTAGTTTTTCAAAAATGTTCGTACCTAAATTGATAAAATGTTTATTTATTTTGGCCTCTTTATTTTACTGGGTCACCAAGTCGTAATATATGAAGCCCATTTGCATTAGTACAAGCTAAAGTGCAAGCCAGTACAAGTCTGTTTCATCTGCATTATAAATTTGGTTTACAGACAGATCAAGTTCAATTATTTTGGGTTGCAATTGTCTCTTAAATGGCTGTACAAGCTCAGTTGAGAGGACAACTTCTCTCAAGTCATTTTAAGGAACCGCACACTAGAACGAATTTTAAAACATAGTAGCCACCAATCACTTGCTTGGAAAGTCTCTCGTTTGCTTTTATTTTACTAAGTAAAGGCCGGTACCTCTTGAGAACGAGTGCCGAGAACGATTTTTCCTTTTTCAGAAAATGATTTAAGCAGCTCACTGTATGTAGGCTATACATGATAATAAATAAATAAATAAATTGTTAAAATAATAAAAATCGTTTGTTTTTAATTAACGATAGCTAAAATATCGTGTATTTACTAAAAATAAAATGTTAAATTTTAACACTTTTAATACAAAATTTCAATTTATCGTCTTAAACAACGATAAATTGAAATTTTGTATTAAAACTGTTAAAATTTTAAATTCTATTTTTAGTAAATGCACGATATCTTAGCTATCGTAAATAATTTGCTGAAAAATGAAAAAATCGTTCTCGTCGCTCGTTCTCATTGTGTTCCGGCCTTTAAAGTTTTGCTTTTTCTTAAAGCATATCACCACTTATAGGAAAACTTTTATGGCGCTGTCTAATAAACTACGATCTTCTCCATTTTAAGGTATTCTAACAGTTTAAGAATTCTTCTCTTACAGGCCCCATAAAGGTGTTGTATTTAAAATTCCCGCATTTAAAATTCCGTCATTTTTTTTTTTGTTAATTGCAGAAATTGTGAACACTTGGCCCTTTACTAATTTAGTCAATAATTCCAGATTTTTCCTTTAATATTTACACAGACTATTTATAAACCGCTCTAGGTCACCACACATAGTTTATTTCGTACTGATGGATTTTAACTTTACTCGAGTCAAATTATGAAAAAAGACATCCGAGAGTGTACAAAATTTAGTTCACGTTATTGAGTGTACATGTAATTAGAAAATTGTTCGCGTTATCCGGAGTTCACGGTATCGCAAGTCTACTGTATTTGGGCGTATTTGGGCTTCATCAAAATTCTAGAAACGTATTTTCCATTTTTTGTAAGAATAACTGCAAAAAGGTCGATTTTTAAAATTCAAAATTTTTTTGACGTTACGAAAAAAATTTTAAACGTGCTAAGTTTGGCACAGAGTGTAATTTACTTTTTTTTATCAATGCGAGAAATTTCGTAATTGCGCACAGTCAATAAAATACATCTCAAAAATCAAATTTTCCGAGAATTTCCAAGGGAAACTTGAACTGAATTTTTTTCCTGCGATAGCTATTGACAAATCCAATCAAAACAATTCAATTTCAGGTACACTCTAGAGGTTGATTTTATTCCAATTTTGTGAATTCTTCTGATTTTCCAATGTTTTCTGTGATTCTGATTAGGTTAAACAAAATTTTTCACGTATGACTATTTTCAAAATTGTTTATTACAAGCCATGTATCCTATTTAATTTCGCTTGATAACCACAAATTTTTTTTTTATTTTCGGCTGGAATGTTAATAAGGTAATCTGCATTATCGACATATTACTTTCTGCTGGAAACTTTCGGCTAACTTTAACAGGGTTGAAATAAGTACTTCAAGAAATTTTAAATCAAAACATTCACCAAAACTGGCTAATACGAGAAAACTGTCTAATACGAGCTTCAAGATTTAAAAATGAAATCAAAAATGATGATTTAAAAAAAATGAAAGCTTTTATAATCCTTCAATAAATTTGAACTTCAGAAAATCTGTTGCTTGAGCCTTTAAAATATACAAAACGTTGGCAGACTTAAGCTTTCAGCGCAGTTTATAAGTTTTAATAACCTATTTGTGTGTTTTAAAAGCTTTTGAGAGCAAAGTATGGCTCTCGAAATTTAATAGAGAATTTTGAAAATGATTCGTGAAATGGTACGTACTCGCTTTGGAATTTCTATTATCAAATTCAACTACACAGACAAATCCTATATTTATCAAAAAAATATTTATTTGAAATCCACTTCGAAAACTTTCGATTTACGTTTGTTTAAAATTATCGAAAAATCCTGAAAAGTATTAAATTCGCTAGTATCAAAAGTCATCTGGATGTCTATAAATCAATGCTCTTAGAAATAACTTTTCATTTGGACCATTCCAAGTTTGTCAAAATAAGAAAGTTGATCCAGCAAAATTTCATTATTTGAACTTCAATAAAAGCTCCGTAGGAATATGAACATTAATTAAAAAATATCGTGTATGTATATGTTAAAAATTGGCTCTTAAAGCTAAAACTTATCAAATTCTGCCGACAAATTCGAAAGCTTACAATGAAAGATATAAAAATCAGTAAAAGATATTTTTATTTTAAGCTTGTAAATATAATAGTTTTATTATAGAAAGCTATGATTCTTTTTAAAAGTTGTCAAAAAATCTGTGGAAATAGCAAAAGCAAACTAATAGTTACATAATTTGCAAAACAACAAGGGACAAGTTAAACAAAAAATCAATACAAGTACATACAACAAAAGCTTGTTATTCATTTTTGTTTATAACCAAAACCACCGTTAATTTTCATTCAAACAAAATAAATTGAACGAGTTTTATTTGCAGCTACAAATAATTTTGTTTTGTACACCAACACACACAGCTAAATTAAATTGTATGTACATAAGTATTTACAAAGCAATAATTTGATTTTTTTTGATTGACGAAATTAAAATTCACTAGAACTTGAACTACACGTCTCTAAGTATATATACAAATTTATTTAACCATATTTCACCGGTTGACTGTACGTAAAAACTAGATCTTAACACAAAGCAAGTACGATAAGGTGGACACAATTTCAGATAGGGACTGTGATAGGTTTGGTTAAATACAATGCAAAAGAGTCGTTAGCGGTGATTCCGCACATCCACAGCCTTTGGTGGCACAGCTGTGGTTCAGCTGTTGCCACCGTTGTTGGCTGTGGATGTGCGGAATCATCGCTAGCGGCTCGCTTTTAGCATTTATGGCTAAATTTGATCAAGTTCCTTGGAATTCGTAAACACGTTTATTGCACCGTGTTGGGACTAGAAATCCGGTATTTTTGTTGAAATATTTCGAATATTTTCGGAAAAACTGAATCAATATTTTATTTTTCTATTTGGTAATGATTCTTTATGGCGAAATTTAACTTTTGGGTGTTGCATGGAAAACAGATATAATTTTAATGGTGGGATTTATGCCTTTTTGACCACACTTTTCACGTACGGTTTTCAGCTGAACGGTCTGTATGAAAACGCACTGATGCTTTTAAAGTGTGCTTTAGATTTCCAGTTTATTCAAGTCATCAAGATGCTGGCTCGAGATTTTCATCGCTTTCCAGACGGTTCAATATTATTCGTCAGTTCTGAATATTATTAAAGAGATTATTTGAGTTTAAAGCAATTCCCCAGATTATTAGAGCTTATTGAAGATGTTTGGTGATTATTTGAGATTTTTCGGAGTTTCAAGGTATGTTATTCGAGATTTTCAAGAATATATTGATGAGTTTGAGATTATTTAAGATTTCCAAGAGCCTGAAGAATAATTTCGAGATTTCTAGAAAAGTTTCAACATTATTCAAGGTTTTTGGAGATTTTTCGGAAGTGTGAAGGTTATTTGAGTAAATATTCAAATTATTGTAGTTTCGAAATTTTGATGTATTTGAGATTTCCAGACTATTAGGGAATTTTTATAACTTCGAAAGATTCAAGATTATTCGAGGTTTATTGAAAGTTGTTCGATGTTATTCGAATTTTTCACAGGGTACAGTTGATGTCACAGGGTACAGTTAATGTCTCCCAAAAACTTAATTAATTGTCTATACTCCTCGACTCTTGGCCTGGCTAATATCTCTTTTAGTTTAAATTGAGATAAAATTGGATAAGTATTTCTGATAGCATTATGTTTACTGCATTCGCCAAAAATCTGGTCATTGTTTTCTGTAATGTTACATATGGAACAATTAGGAGAATTTAAGATTGGTGTTTGAAAACCAAAGGCTTGTTGGTAATCCTGGAAAGAGATTTACATTGTATCGGAGAATTCTAACCATTCTTGTTTAATTTTTCCCTTGATTAATTTTCATGTGTCGCTGAAAACTGAGATAACTGGTTCATTGTCTAGCGTATGAGGGTCTTGAACTCATTGAAGACTGATGTGTTTATTAGGATTATTACCAACCATATCAAGAATTCGGTACTCAAAGTGATGCACGCACTTTGAGAGTCAGTGAGTATTAGAACTTTCTTTTTGTCCAATAGATGACCTATTGTTGTGGCGATTTTTATGGTGATGACTTCTATAGTTTTTATGTTCGTAGTATTTTTGAGTTTTATGGAAAGATTAATACTTCGGTCTTTGTAAAAGATACCCACTTCTGCCTTGTTATTTTACAGAGATACGTCCGTGTATTCAGAGCCGCTTTTCGAAGCTCGATTGTGTTGTTTTTTGATTTGCTGATAATACCTTTTATGTATATGGTGTAATAGTAATGTTAGTTGGGCTGGTGGATCTTTTGTGGGAAGCTTTGATGTTCTTTAGAAAATTGTAGTTTGAAAAATATTTGTTCAATTTTTCCAGCGAGCACTAATATTTATTGTTCATTCAAATCTTTGTGTTCCGATATACATCCTATTCACAATTAAAACACAATTTTTGCTAAAAATTTTTAGTGCAACGTAACATTCTTCAAAACGAAATAAATGATAATTTAATGGAAAATTTTATTTTTAATTTCATTAAACTAAATATTAAGCTTTTCAATTCAATATTTTTTTTTTTTAATTTTCTATTGTGCAAAAAATTACAACGAATAATACTTGATTCACAATTGTTTATGCGAAGCAATAGTGAATAAATCTCTCAAAAAAATTGTGTGAAAATCGTAAATATTTCGATTACTAATATGAGGTATTCCCTCCTTTCTATTTTAGCACTTCGGATAGCCGTCTTGGCACTGAGTCATCTTCCATTCTTCCAACCTCACATGGTATTTCTCGTTTGATGTAAGCCCAAACGTTCTCGATAACATTTAGGTTAGGACTCTGAGGTGACCATTCTAAAACATTAGTCCGTTATCTTTTAAAAATTTAGAGACGATTTTTCCTTTATGTACAGGTGCATTATCATGCTGCAGCATGAAATCTATTCCAATTAGATTGCATTCCGCAAGTAAGCCGATTTCATTAAGAAGTTCCAAATATTGTGATTGGCGAACATTTCTTTGTAAAATTTGAATTGGCCCAACAGCATTATAGGAAATACTGTCCCATATCATTATGTGGCGGCCACGATATGATCTTGAGCAAAATTCAAACGTTTTGCTTTATTATTTTTGGAAATGTATGGCTTCTTTTTAGTGGTGTATTCCCTGTTCCTTCAACCTACGGCAAAAAATTTATTGTGTATTGGATATTTCGTCGAGTTGCAGATGGATTAACTTACACAGTTCTAACAATTAGTACATCTTCGTTAACGCTTGTCTTGCCTCTTGACTTTTCCAATTACATTATTTACTGTACCATGAATATTTTGTTTTCTAATTTGGTATAAAAACGTCTTTTCGTGACAATTATATTTTTTTTGATAATTCACTGGCCGAAATTCCATTTTTGTAATCAGCTACCATAGCTACTCTAACTTCCCCGTTGAATTCTGGTTTCTTTCCTTGATAGTTTCTCATGGCTGTATCCATTAATTACCAAACATTATTTATTTGAAATATTTTAGTCTGTGAGTTGTTGAGCTCATGTATATGGTTTATGTAAATATTAAAGAGCGTAGGGCTCAAACTCAAACCTTTGTTTGTAAGATGTTTATTTTTATAAATTGATGTATACCCAGTTTGTTAATGAGTCTGGAAAATCAAGGTTTTTGAATTTCTTAATTAGTATTTTCTTATTGACGTTGTCGAAAGCTTTAGTAATATCGGTGTTGATAAGAATGGGTCTAGGGTGTTCATTTATTCTTAATAGGATTAATTTATCAAAAAATTTTGAAAAAATTGGCAGTAGTCATATCGGTCTGCAGTTCTATCACTTTTCCCTTTTTTCTTGATGGCTATGACACTGGCAATTTTCCATTTTTCTGGATAACATTGGTTTGACCAGATTTTTTTGAAGAGATCTAAATTGCATCCAAGACTTGTGTGTTAGATTTAATTAATGTTTTACTTAATTTGTAGCTTATCTTGTCGTTACCTGGGGCAATGTTTTTTGATTTATTAATAATTTCCATAATCTCTAATCCGCTTCCTACCTCAATTGGTTCGATTCGATTAGTTGTTTGAAGTTGATTTAATTCCAATGAGTAGGGAAAATTAATATAATTGTATGATTGAAGTTGAAAGGAATATACCCCTCATGCTTATCAAATTGTTTTAGCGCCTCACACTCTATGCATTCATTGGCGTCAGAAAAAAATTTGAATGAGATTCTAGCTAAATTCTTACTAACCTGTTCGTTTGAGGACTTCAAAAAAATGTTCATTCCGAGACACAATGAGAATGTATCCGGAAGTTCTCAACTGAGAATTATTTTAGATTTAATTTTAATATTAAAGATAGTACGAGATTATTTGACTTTCGAAAGGCCTCAAGGCTATTCGATAGTTTCGTGAAATTCTTTCAGAGTTTCAAAAATATTATTGATGGGTTCGAGGTTATTTGAGATTTCCATTGAGTCTGAAGAATATTTTCGAGATTTTGGTACTTCTAAAATGTTAGGATTTTTCAGGAGTGTGGTTTAACCAAAGATGGTATAGGTACTAATAGTAAATTCATAAACCCATAAACTCGCATTATTTTATTTTAACTCACTTAAATATGGGACAATATCTAAATGTGTAATTAAATTTTTTAACAATGCGAGGTATTTCGTAATTGCGCACAGGCGCATTTGTGCCCTTTGTAATTTCTACATCTTTTTTATTCGGTTGAGGATGTTTTAAAAACATATGCACAAATGCCCTATATTCTATACAAGTAATTATGTTTGTATCATGTGCGTTCAGATCTCAACGTGTTGATTTTACCCAACATGTTGCCAACTATATGAGGATTACCCTGTAACCTACTATTATTTCGTTTGTATACTTTATTCTTATGTATGCAACATAATAATTTGCAAAACAATTACAAGGAACAAGTTAAACAAAAAAATCAATACAAGTACATACAAGAAAAACTTGTTATTGATTTTTTTTATAACCAAAACCACCGTTAATTTTCATTTCAAACAAAATAAATTGAACGAGTTTGAACACCAACACACATAAGCTAAATTAAATTGTATGTACATAAGTATTTACAAACCAATAATTTGATTTTTTTTGTTTGACGAAATTAAAATTCACTAGAACTTGAACTACACGTCGCTAAGTATATATACAAATTTATTTAACCATATTTCACCGGTTGACTGTACGTAAAAACTAGAACTAACACAAAGCAAGTAAGATAAGGTGGACACAATTTCAGACAGGGACTTTGATCAGTTTGGAGAAATACAATGCAAAAAGAGTCGTTAGCGGTGATTCCGCACATCCACAGCCGTTGGTGGCCACAGCTGTGTTTCAGCTGTGGGCCACCGTTGTTGGCTGTGGATGTGCGGAATCATCGCTAGCGGCTCTATTTAGCATTTATGGCTAAATTTGACCAAGTTCTTTGGGATTGCTTGAATACGTTTATTGCACCGTGTTGGAACTAGAAATCCGGTTTTTTGTTGAAATCGTATATAATCGTTTTGTTAATTTCGGATATTTTCGGAAAAATTGAATCCATACTTTCTTATTATTATATTTTTTTATATTTGTATTTCGTGTTTTATATTTTTATTATTTATAATTAATATTTTATTTTTTTTATGTTTTATATTTGTATGTATATATATTTTTTATTTATCTATTTATTTATCGATCTATCTATTTATTTATCTATCTATTTATTTATCTATCTGTCTATTTATCTATCTATTTATTTATCTATCTATCTATTTATCTATCTATCTATTTATTTATCTATCTATCTATTTATCTATCTATTTATTTATCTATCTGTCTATTTATCTGTCTATTTATCTATCTATTTATTTATTTATCTATTTATTTATTTATTTATCTATCTATATATTTATCTATCTATCTATTTATCTATCTATCTATTTATCTATTTATTTATCTATTTATGTATCTATCTATTTATCTATCTATTTATTTATCTATCTATTTATTTATCTATCTATTTATTTATTTATCTATTTATGTATCTATCTATTTATTTATCTATCTATTTATTTATTTTTCTATTTATTTATCTATCTATTTATTTATCTATCTATCTATTTATTTATCTATCTATTTATTTATCTATCTATTTATTTATTTTTCTATTTATTTATCTATCTATTTATTTATCTATTTATTTATCTATTTATCTATCTATTTATCTATCTATCTATTTATTTATCTATTTATCTATCTATCTATCTATCTATTTATTTATCTATTTATCTATCTATCTATCTATTTATTTATCTACCTATTTATCTATCTATCTATTTATCTATCTATTTATCTATTTATCTATCTATCTATTTATTTATCTATCTATCTATTTATTTATCTATCTATTTATCTATTTATTTATTTATCTATCTATCTATTTATCTTTTTATTTATTTTCTGTCTATTTATCTATCTATTTATTTATTTATTTATCTATTTATTTATTTATTTATCTATCTATTTATTTATCTGTCTATTTATTTATCTATCTATTTATTTATTTATCTATCTATTTATCTATTTATCTATCTATTTATCGATCTATTTATTTATCTGTCTATTTATCTATCTATTTATTTATCTATCTATTTATTTATCTATCTGCCATTTATTTATTATATGCCATCTTCACAAAACACAAATTTGAGTTTTTTTGATTGATGAAATTCTTTAACCGCCGACAATGCCATCTTCACAAAACACAAATTTGAGTTTTTTTGATTGAATTTTCCTTTAACCGCCGACAATGCCATCTTCACAAAACACAAATTTGAGTTTTTTTGATTGACGAAATTAAAATTCGCTAGAACTTGAACTACACGTCGCTAAGTATATATACAAATTTATTTAACCATATTTCACCGGTTGACTGTACGTAAAAACTAGAACTAACACAAAGCAAGTAAGATAAGGTGGACACAATTTCAGACAGGGACTTTGATCAGTTTGGAGAAATACAATGCAAAAAGAGTCGTTAGCGGTGATTCCGCACATCCACAGCCGTTGGTGGCCACAGCTGTGTTTCAGCTGTGGGCCACCGTTGTTGGCTGTGGATGTGCGGAATCATCGCTAGCGGCTCTATTTAGCATTTATGGCTAAATTTGACCAAGTTCTTTGGGATTGCTTGAATACGTTTATTGCACCGTGTTGGAACTAGAAATCCGGTTTTTTGTTGAAATCGTATATAATCGTTTTGTTAATTTCGGATATTTTCGGAAAAATTGAATCCATACTTTCTTATTATTATATTTTTTTATATTTGTATTTCGTGTTTTATATTTTTATTATTTATAATTAATATTTTATTTTTTTTATGTTTTATATTTGTATGTATATATATTTTTTATTTATCTATTTATTTATCGATCTATCTATTTATTTATCTATCTATTTATTTATCTATCTGTCTATTTATCTATCTATTTATTTATCTATCTATCTATTTATCTATCTATCTATTTATTTATCTATCTATCTATTTATCTATCTATTTATTTATCTATCTGTCTATTTATCTGTCTATTTATCTATCTATTTATTTATTTATCTATTTATTTATTTATTTATCTATCTATATATTTATCTATCTATCTATTTATCTATCTATCTATTTATCTATTTATTTATCTATTTATGTATCTATCTATTTATCTATCTATTTATTTATCTATCTATTTATTTATCTATCTATATATTTATTTATCTATATATTTATCTATTTATCTATTTATTTATCTATCTATCTATTTATTTATCTATCTATTTATCTATCTATTTATTTATCTATCTATCTATTTATTTATCTATCTATTTATTTATCTATCTATTTATTTATCTATCTATCTATCTATTTATCGATCTATTTATTTATCTATCTATTTATTTATTTTTCTATTTATTTATCTATCTATTTATTTATCTATTTATTTATCTATTTATCTATCTATTTATTTATCTATCTGTCTATTTATCTGTCTATTTATCTGTCTATTTATCTATCTATTTATTTATTTATCTATCTATTTATCTATCTATTTATTTATTTATTTATCTATCTATATATTTATCTATTTATCTATCTATCTATTTATCTATTTATGTATCTATCTATTTATTTATCTATCTATTTATTTATCTATCTATTTATTTATTTATCTATATATTTATCTATCTATCTATTTATTTATCTATTTATTTATTTTTCTATTTATTTATCTATCTATTTATTTATCTATCTATTTATTTATTTTTCTATTTATTTATCTATCTATTTATTTATCTATCTATCTATTTATTTATCTATCTATTTATTTATTTTTTTATTTATTTATCTATCTATTTATTTATCTATTTATCTATCTATTTATCTATCTATTTATTTATCTATCTATCTATTTATTTATCTATCTATCTATTTATTTATTTATCTATCTATTTATTTATCTGTCTATTTATCTATCTATTTATCCATTTATCTATCTATTTATTTATCTATCTATTTATTTATTTATCTGTCTATTTATCTATTTATTTATCTATCTATTTATCTATCTATTTATCTGTCTATTTATTTATCTATTTATCTATCTATTTATTTATTTATCTATTTATGTATCTATCTATTTATTTATCTATCTATTTATTTATTTTTCTATTTATTTATCTATCTATTTATTTATCTATCTATCTATTTATTTATCTATCTATCTATTTATTTATCTATCTATTTATTTATCTATCTATTTATTTATTTTTCTATTTATTTATCTATCTATTTATTTATCTATTTATCTATCTATTTATCTATCTATCTATTTATTTATCTATTTATTTATCTATCTATCTATCTATTTATTTATCTATTTATCTATCTATCTATCTATTTATTTATCTACCTATTTATCTATCTATCTATTTATCTATCTATTTATCTATTTATCTATCTATCTATTTATTTATTTATCTATCTATTTATTTATCTGTCTATTTATCTATCTATTTATCCATTTATCTATCTATTTATTTATCTATCTATTTATTTATTTATCTGTCTATTTATCTATTTATTTATTTATTTATCTACCTATTTATCTATTTATTTATCTATCTATTTATTTATCTATCTATTTATTTATCTATTTATCTATCTATTTATTTATTTATCTATTTATGTATCTATCTATTTATTTATCTATCTATTTATTTATTTTTCTATTTATTTATCTATCTATTTATTTATCTATCTATCTATTTATTTATCTATCTATTTATTTATCTATCTATTTATTTATTTTTCTATTTATTTATCTATCTATTTATTTATCTATTTATTTATCTATTTATCTATCTATCTATTTATTTATCTATTTATCTATCTATCTATCTATCTATTTATTTATCTATTTATCTATCTATCTATCTATTTATTTATCTACCTATTTATCTATCTATCTATTTATCTATCTATTTATCTATTTATCTATCTATCTATTTATTTATCTATCTATCTATTTATTTATCTATTTATTTATCTATCTATTTATCTATTTATTTATTTATCTATCTATCTATTTATCTTTTTATTTATTTTCTGTCTATTTATCTATCTATTTATTTATTTATCTATCTATTTATTTATTTATTTATCTATCTATTTATTTATCTGTCTATTTATTTATCTATCTATTTATTTATTTATCTATCTATTTATCTATCTATTTATCGATCTATTTATTTATCTATCTATTTATCTGTCTATTTATCGATCTATTTATTTATCTATCTATTTATTTATTTATCTATTTATCTATCTATTTATCTATCTATTTATCTATCTATTTATCTATCTATTTATCTATTTATTTATCTATCTATTTATTTATCTATTTATCTATCTATCTATTTATTTATCTATTTATCTATCTATCTTTTTATTTATCTATTTGTTTATCTATTTATTTATTTATCTGTCTATTTATCTATCTATTTATCTATTTATTTATCTATTTATCTATCTATTTATTTATTTATCTGTCTATTTATCTATCTATTTATTTATCTATCTATTTATTTATCTATCTGCCATTTATTTATTATATGCCATCTTCACAAAACACAAATTTGAGTTTTTTTGATTGATGAAATTCTTTAACCGCCGACAATGCCATCTTCACAAAACACAAATTTGAGTTTTTTTGATTGAATTTTCCTTTAACCGCCGACAATGCCATCTTCACAAAACACAAATTTGAGTTTTTTTGATTGACGAAATTAAAATTCGCTAGAACTTGAACTACACGTCGCTAAGTATATATACAAATTTATTTAACCATATTTCACCGGTTGACTGTACGTAAAAACTAGAACTAACACAAAGCAAGTAAGATAAGGTGGACACAATTTCAGACAGGGACTTTGATCAGTTTGGAAAAATACAATGCAAAAAGAGTCGTTAGCGGTGATTCCGCACATCCACAGCCGTTGGTGGCCACAGCTGTGTTTCAGCTGTGGGCCACCGTTGTTGGCTGTGGATGTGCGGAATCATCGCTAGCGGCTCTATTTAGCATTTATGGCTAAATTTGACCAAGTTCTTTGGGATTGCTTGAATACGTTTATTGCACCGTGTTGGAACTAGAAATCCGGTTTTTTGTTGAAATCGTATATAATCGTTTTGTTAATTTCGGATATTTTCGGAAAAATTGAATCCATACTTTCTTATTATTATATTTTTTTATATTTGTATTTCGTGTTTTATATTTTTATTATTTATAATTATGATAATATTTTATTTTTTTTATGTTTTATATTTGTATGTATATATATTTTTTATTTATCTATTTATTTATCGATCTATTGATCTATTTATTTATCTTTTTACCTATTTATCTATCTATTGATCTATTTATCTGTCTATTTATCTATCTATTTATCTATCTATTTTTCTATTTATTTATCTTTTTATCTATCTATTTTTCTATTTATTTATCTATTGATCTATTTATTTATCTATCTATTTATCTATCTATTTATTTATCTATCTATCTATTTATTTATCTATCTATCTATTTATTTATTTATCTATCTATTTATTTATCTGTCTATTTATCTATCTATTTATCCATTTATCTATCTATTTATTTATCTATCTATTTATTTATTTATCTGTCTATTTATCTATTTATTTATCTATCTATTTATCTATCTATTTATCTGTCTATTTATTTATCTATTTATCTATCTATTTATTTATTTATTTATCTATCTATTTATTTATCTATCTATTTATTTATCTATTTATTTATTTATCTATTTATTTATCTATCTATTTATTTATCTATCTATTTATTTATTTATTTATCTATTTATCTATCTATTTATTTATCTATCTATTTATTTATTTATCTGTCTATTTATCTATCTATTTATCTATCTATTTATTTATCTGTCTATTTATCTATCTATTTATCTATTTATTTATCTATCTATCTATTTATCTATCTATTTATTTATTTATTCATCTATTTATCTATCTATTTATTTATTTATTTATCTATCTATTTATCTATCTATTTATTTATCTATTTATCTATCTATCTATTTATTTATTTATCTATCTATCTATTTATTTATTTATCTATCTATCTATTTATTTATCTATCTATCTATCTATCTATCTATTTATTTATTTATCTATTTATCTATCTATCTATTTGTCTATTTATGTATCTATTTATCTATCTATTTATTTATCTATCTATTTATTTATCTATTTATCTATCTATTTATTTATTTATCTATTTATTTATCTATTTATCTATCTATTTATTTATTTATCTATTTATTTATCTATTTATCTATCTATTTATCTATCTATTTATTTATCTATCTATCTATTTATCTATCTATTTATCTATTTATTTATCTATCTATCTATTTATCTATCTATTTATTTATTTATTCATCTATTTATCTATCTATTTATTTATTTATTTATCTATCTATTTATCTATCTATTTATTTATCTATTTATCTATCTATTTATTTATTTATCTATCTATCTATTTATTTATCTATCTATTTATTTATCTATTTATCTATCTATTTATTTATTTATCTATTTATTTATCTATTTATCTATCTATTTATTTATTTATCTATTTATTTATCTATCTATTTATCTATCTATTTATTTATCTATTTATCTATCTATTTATTTATCTATCTATTTATTTATCTATTTATCTATCTATTTATCTATCTATTTATTTATCTATCTATCTATTTATCTATCTATTTATCTGTCTATTTATCTATCTATTTATCTATCTATTTATTTATCTGTCTATTTATTTATCTATCTGTCTATTTATCTATCTATTTATTTATCTATTTATTTATTTGTATATTTATCTATTTATCTATCTATTTATCTATTTCTATTTATCTATTTGTTTATCTATTTGTTTATCTATCTATTTATTTATCTATTTATTTATCTATTTATTTATCTATTTATCTATCTATTTATCTATCTATTTATCTGTCTATTTATCTATTTATTTATCTATTTATCTACCTATTTATCTATTTATTTATCTATCTATTTATTTATCTATCTATTTATTTATCTATCTACTTATTTATCTATCTATCTATTTATCTATCTATTTATCTGTCTATTTATCTATCTATTTATCTATCTATTTATTTATCTGTCTATTTATCTATTTATTTATCTATTTATCTATATATTTATTTATTTATTTATCTATTTATCTATCTATCTATCTATTTATTTATCTATTTATTTATTTATCTATCTATCTATCTATCTATTTATTTATTTATTTATCTATCTATTTGTTTATTTATCTATCTATTTATCTATTTATTTATTTATCTAGTTATCTATCTATTTATTTATTTATTTATCTATCCATCTATTTATTTATTTATTTGTATATTTATCTATTTATCTATCTATTTATCTATTTGTTTATCTATTTGTTTATCTATCTATTTATTTATCTATTTATTTATCTATTTATCTATCTATTTATCTGTCTATTTATCTATTTATTTATCTATTTATCTACCTATTTATCTATTTATTTATCTATCTATTTATTTATCTATCTGTCTATTTATCTATCTATTTATTTATCTATTTATCTATCTACTTATTTATCTATCTATCTATTTATCTATCTATTTATCTGTCTATTTATCTATCTATTTATCTATCTATTTATTTATCTGTCTATTTATCTATTTATTTATCTATTTATCTATATATTTATTTATTTATTTATCTATTTATCTATCTATCTATCTATTTATTTATCTATTTATTTATTTATCTATCTATCTATCTATCTATTTATTTATTTATTTATCTATCTATTTGTTTATTTATCTATCTATTTATCTATTTATTTATTTATCTAGTTATCTATCTATTTATTTATTTATTTATCTATCCATCTATTTATTTATTTATTTATCTATCTATTAATTTATCTAGTTATTTATTTTTTTATATACATATTTATATTTATTTATTTTCGGAAAAACTAGCGTTGCATGTAAAACATATTTTAACACCATTTGGAAATAATTTTTATGGTGGCATTTATGCCTTTTTGGTTTTTAGGTGTTACTTTTTTGATTTAACTTTATTAATATTTCCAAGCCGAATTTGTGTCCCATCGTGCGACAGTGCAACAAACGTGTTCATTTACTATTGTACATTGGCATTGAATAGGTAAATAGTTTTTCAATTACGTTTTCTTTTCATTCGTGTATACACCAAATACATACAATCAACTATATTATATATCGTCGGTTTGCAAGAACAGTGACACATCTCAAAATATCATATTTTTGAGGAAATCGATTTGAATTTTTTTTTTTGGTATAAAATAGTTGAATTCATCAAATTCAACGTCACATCTATTGAAAACTATGGGTAGTTTAGAAGTGACACTATGCCAGATAAAAGATTGTTACATTTAAAGGATTTTTTTTCATATTACCTCAAAATTGGTCATTTTGTATGTGTCACTATTCTCGCAATCCGACGATATGTACACCGTAGTTGTAGAGTTCACTTACCTTGAATCTGTCGTTTGTATATTATATGCACACACACACATAACAGCATATATTTGATTTGATTTTATAATTAAGTGTTATAGATATGTAATTTAGTTAATGCTAATGCTACGGGCTACGGTAATTATTTTGGTGGTTGACGAAAGTCTTTCTCTTAAACAAAAAAGTTTGTTGTTGCTTATAACAAAATGGCAATCGATCCGCTATTACGCGATACCGCACGTAATCAAAATACAATGCAGTTGGAAATTTAATTAATTTGTGATTGTGTGCCAATTGCGCGATCGATTGTTTATTATATAAATTGGGTATATTAAGAATGCTATCACCTTTCGCTTTACCAGTGTACATTGCGTGGATTGGAAATGTTATTATTTCCAAGGGCTACTAAGCATTTAATCGGTTCATTATTTAAATTATTTCTCGGAAATACTTTATATTGTATAACAGGAAACTACAATAAGATACAATATTCTGTGATGAAGGTTGCCATTTCAATTTGTCGAGTCATAAATGATTAATTCTCTAGATTACTAATAGTAAATTGAGATATTCGTAAATAGGCAAAGCAATGCAAAATTTATGTTTTTTTCAGTTTCAAACCTGTCATCTAAATTTTCACTTTTTGTTTGCAGGCTATGGGATAAGTTATGGCAAAATTGAAGACGATAAAATCCACACGGCTGAAATACAATTCTTGAAGTAAAACCGTGAATCACGATCATAAATAACACACGAATTGAAATTACGATATGTTCGATCAAGAGAAAGATTTAGATTTTAAGGTTGGCAGTATTCAATTACAATGAAGACTATGATTGTAGCATACTTTCTAATGTTTTAATAAATTAAATGGATAATTTTTTATTTCGAATTAATTTGAGAATTTTGGGAAATATGGGTCCTAGGTAAGTAGAAATATTGTTGACATCGTATTTTTCGTTCTAACATCATTGTCATTGCGTAAAATATAGAAGTTTAAGTGTAACATTGCTGTGTACCGAATTCTATCCTAATTAATACCATGGAAAATTAAAAATGTAATTTTTTATATTTATAAGATACAAATTATTTTTGTTTACTTTATTTCTTTTCTATGAAGTCTTCAGTTTTTTTTTTTTTTTAATTTGATTACTTAAAACGTAGAAATAGTCTCGATAACATAACATGTGATAGCGCAAACAGTAACGTGAAATTCTGTAGAATACAAGGTACCGAGTTCGATCCTAAGTAACGTGAAATTCTGTAGAATACAAGGTACCGAGTTCGATCCTAAGTAATGATGGTACCTATGTGAAAATATAATTTTTGACATTCTAAAAATATATAGAGAATCACAAAAAAAACCGGGAACTTCTCACAAATATCGAGAATAAAAAATAATTTTATTGTAATAAAAAAAAGCGCACAATATTTAAAATCGCCCTCTTTTAAGCAAAACCAAATCTACTGGTGCTTTTAGCGCAGACACACTATGTACTAAATATAGTACGTATGCCCTAACAGAGATGTCGCGATATCCAAATATTGGAGACAATTTTGCTAAATGATTGCTTAATACAAACAAATTGGTGCATCATTGTATATGATGTGATAGCCGATGCAGTAAGGTGATGGACTGGAGAATCGAAGAAGGTAGCGAGTTCGATTCCACGCAATGCCAAAGTTTGTTTTTAGAAAAAAATATATAAATTGAATTTGGGACCGGGAAAATCGGCGGATCTGGAGATCCGCCAGGAAAAAAATTAAAATTTGGCCAAATTCGAAAAAAAAACAGAAATTTCAGATTTTTACAAAAAAAAAAGGGAATTTGGTAGAATCGAACTCGGGACCTTTAGGAGGGACATCAATCCTTCATTTTACCACCCGACCATTCGCTTCTATGAAAATAGTACTCAATTTGTCATATTTAACTCGGTAAAATCGGACTTGGCGAAAAAATAACTTTGATCTAAAATATTTTCAAGTTAGACATTGGGACCGATTTTCAAAGGTAGATATACTAGCATATTTGATGCAAACCAAACTTCAGAATTTTTTTATTCAACTTCAGAATTCCAGATAATTTTTTTACTCAACAGCTAACAATTTTTTTAACTCGACAATTAACAATTATTTTTTTTCGCAAATCATTTATGGTTAAAAAATAAACGTATCTGCGGTGAGATTCGAACTTGAGAAAATCTGTTCTAGAGTCCATAACGCTAACACCTAGACCATCACCTATATGATAATGTGTAATAACTTTATTTGTTTTATTCAATCATATGCACAAAATGCATGCCTATAAAATCAACATTTAGGGGATTATAACGTCAAACAGAAAATTTTTCATTGCAAATCTTACCTCAAATACCCCTTTTCAATACAGCATTATATTCTCAACTCTAAAGCATGGTAAATTATTAAAATACAAAAAAAAATATATTCGTATATATGTAGGATCGAACTCGAGACGTTCTGCACTATAGTCCACTACGTTATCACCTTAGCCACTAACTTATATGTTAAATGACATTAAAATTTTGTTTGCTTTCCGCTCAGTAAAGTGTTAAACAAAAATCTTTGTCGAAGAAGTTTGAAGTTTATTACGTTCAGGGATTCTAACGTCAAACAGAAAATTTTTCGTTGCAAATCTTACCTCAAATACCATTTTCTTTTCGATACAGCATTCTATTCTCAACTCTAAAGCATGATAAATTATTAAAAAACAAAAAAAAATGTATTCGTATTTTTGTAGGATTGAACTCAAGATCTCCTGCACTACAGTCCACTACGCTATCACTAGAACCACTAACTTGTATGTTCAATGATATTAAAATTTTGTTTGCTTTCCGCTCAACAAATTGTTAAACAAAAATCTGTGTTATTGCAATGCGTAAGGAAATAGGAGTTCGAGAGTAAAATTTTTTAGGATCTACTTACCTAAATAGTGATCAAAAAGCTACAAAATATCCAAAACATAAAGTTTATTATGTTCAATATTGAACAAGTAATGACAAACATATTTTTAACATTTATTAAATTGTCACATTGCAAAATTATCAAATAAAACATGGCGGTTATGATGGTTTTATGTCTCATATTCGATTATGACTATGAGTAAGCGATAATGATAAGAAACGTGACACATCATTAAAAAGCAGCCGCCTTAAATCAAAACGATATCGTGTTTAAACTCACCGGCTTAAATTATCACACACCTACACAAAAAATTATCTTTTCTTTTACACCAAACTAAGGTAGCTGAATTCACTTTCTTTTGTTTATCAAAAATGAAACACATCCGTACGTTGTGAATTCTAATAACTTCTAAACGAATGTAATATGTAAAAAGAACGATGAATATTTTTTTGTGGTTTTCGTTTTCTTCAAATCGTGATTATTTTAGTGTTGGTAATGTAAATTATATATGTACATACATTTCTTACGAAAACTTAATTTTGAGTCTTATCGATTCGTGTTAAATGTTAGACAAGATTCAAACCAAAACAATAAAGCAATCACCCCTATTATGATTGTCGAGTCGATCGACAATCGACACGACTCTATGTTGCCTTTTCCTTTTTCGTATTGTTTTTATAAAATGAAAAAAAGAAAACGCAATACTGATTCGAGTCGATTGTTGATCGACTCGACAATCATAATAAGGGTGATACTTACAGTGACGAGTCGAAAATTGACACCTTTCAATATTTTTGATGGTTTATTAAGACGTGACGCTCGCTTGCTTTTGACACCAGATTTTAAAATATTTCTCAACATAATCGAATCGTTTGCTTTGACTGCTTGCTAGCAATAAATAAATAAATAGATAAATTTTGATAAATAGACAGATAATAAATAGAAAAATAAATAAAATAAAATATAATTATAAATAATAAAATCAAAATATAAAAATATAAAATAAAATATAAAAAACTAAAATAAAAATATAAAACATAAAATATGAAATACAAATATAAAAAAATATAATAATAGGAAAGTATTGATTCCGTTTTTCTAAAAATATCCGAAATTAACAAAACGATTAGGTATTACGAACAAAAAACCGGATTTCTAGTCCCAACACGGTGCAATAAACGTGATTACTAATCCCAAAGAACTTGGTCAAATTTAGCCATAAATGCTAAATAGAGCCGCTAGCGATGATTCCACACATCCACAGCCAACAACGGTGGCACCAGCTGAACCACAGCTGCTGCCACCAACGGCTGTGGATGTGCGGAATCACCGCTAACGACTCTTTTTGCATTGTATTTCTCCAAATTGATCACAGTCCCTGTCTGAAATTAGTAGTCACCCTGAAATTGTAGTCACCTTTTGTCATTTTGCTTTGTGTTAAGATCTAGATTTTACGTACGTCAACCGGTCAAATATGGTTAAATAAATTTCGTATATATACTTAGAGACGTGTAGTTCAAGTTCTAGCGAATTTTAATTTCGTCAAACAAAAAAAAAAATCAAATTATTGATTGAATACTATACAATTTAATTGTGTGTGGGTGTTCAAAACAAAAGTTTTGTAGTTGTAAATAAAACTCGTTCAATTTATTTTGTTTCAAATGAAAATTAACGGTGGTTCTGGTTATAAAACAAATCAATAACAAGTTTTTCTTGTTTGTACTTGTATTGATTTTTTGTTTAACTTGTTCCTTGTAATTGTTTTGCAAATTATTATATTGCATAAATAAGAACAAAGGAAGCAAACAAAATAATAGTAGGTTACAGGGTAATCCTCTTCCTCGCGCACATTTCCTCGCGCTCATTTCCTCGCACATATTTCCTCGCGGGGGACATTTCCTCGCTATAAATTCTGGAAAAGGGAAATTTTAATTTTAAACATAAATAATCAAAAAGTTATAAATTTTGGAAAATGGGATTTAAAATCGCTTTAATGGGGATTTAAAAATTATAAATTCTGGAAACGCTCCCTTATATCAGGCGAGGAAATGTTCCCGCGACGAAATGTTCCCTGCGAGGAAATGTGTGCGATGTAATGTGCGCGAGGAAAATGCGCGAGGAACTGTCCTGTTACCGTTGGCAACATGTTGGGTAAAATCAACACGTTGAGATCTGAACGCACATGATACCAACATAATTACTTGTATAGAATATAGGGCATTTTTGCATATGTTTTTAAAACATCCTCAACCCTAAAAAAAAATGTACAAATTTGTAAAGTGCACAAATGCGACTGTGCGCAATTACGGAATACCTCGCATTGTTAAAAAAAGTTAATTACACATCTAGACATTGTCCCATATTTAAGTGAGTTAAAATAAAATAATGCGAGTTTATGAATTTACTATTAGTAGCTATACCATCAAACCATACTCCCGAAAAATCTTGTAACTTTTTAAAAGTACCAACCTCTGAAACTTTCTTTCGTTTATCAAAAATTAAACACTTCCGTACGTTGTGAATTCTAAAACCCTCTGATCGACTTCTAAACGAATGTAAAAAGAACGATGCATTTTTTTTTTGTAGTTTTCGTTTTCTTCAAATAGCGATTATTTTAGTGCTTGCCTGATCAACCACTACACAGATCTCTTCTTTGAAATATTTCTCAACACGAATCGTTTGGTTTGGCTGCTTGCTAGCTATTCTCAGAGATTTATCCAATATAACACTAAGTTCTTTCGGGACCAGTGTTGGTTCAACTTGCATTTAGATGCTCGATGATTTCTAAACATTTCAGAGAATATTTGGTTTTATATTAAAATCACGTGTTTTAGAACAACCTTCTGAATGCTGCATTTGCAAATGTTGGCTTGGTCTGGTATAATTAGAGTACAATTTAATCCAGTTCAGGCTCTATTTTCCAAAATAACGTTATTTTGCGGCAAACAAATCAAATCAACTTTATTGTATTTAACAAATAAATATTTAATCCGGCACTAATTATTTCGTGGCAAAACCGTAACTAATTTAAATTTCCGATGACCGTTTCTCCCGAATCAAGCCGTACAAAATGTGTTTGTAAGTTCCGGATGTGGCCTTTTTGATACCATGCCGTAGCGTTTCATGGTACTGTTTGTAGTATTCCTTTTTGATGGCAGCTAGATCGATCTAAAATTAAAAATAAATTTTTTTTACATTTTTTTGAAATTTCATCGCCGTTCTAATATCACCTCACAACGCGTAATAATAATCCGATTCAATAGGTTCTTGTCCATTTTGAAATTTAAGCAATTACATAAAATTTTGGCAAAAAATTGTGTTGGCGACATTGCATACCGTACCACAGTCAAATAGAATCGTTCCAAACAAATGGGCACCTCATCTTTGATAATTCGTTCAATTGATCGTTCGGTCTGTTCCTCGTATCGCCTGAACAGCTCGTGCAAATAACGAAAACTACGGCGTACAAATATTTCACGGATTTCATCACGCTTGTGGAATTTAATCGTACTATGATTTACAAGCAGCTTCATATCGCTGATCATTAAATTCTCATCGATGTGGTGACTTTCGTCGCGTTTTGCCTCCAATATTGATAGGACGATATCACTGATCTTAGAAAGCTGGCCATCTTTCATATTTTGTTGGAGTGATATCTCGAATTCTGAGATTTAAAAACAAAACCAAAAAATAAAATAAAAAATTGAATATTATATACACACATACACATATGTAAATACAGTTTGACTAACTATTTTCAAATGTCGGAACAAATGTTTTGAGTTCATCATTCGACAGTATGCAAATTATTTGAAATATATAGTCGACATCAAACGAATTGAGCGCATGGTGAAATTCATCGCAATAGTACGAGGCTAGTGGTTGAAATACGGCAACAAGCACTTTTCGAAAATCAAAATCGTCTTCATCCAATTTAAGGCCGGTGCCTCCGAGCTGCACAATATAATGTTTCTTGATTTGTACACGCTGTTCGTTGCTTCGTGTACACACCAACTTTATAATGTCTGTCGCATCGAGATCTTCCTCTAGTGCGCTAAACAAAGCTAAAGCATCCTCAGCCGAATTAAATTGGTCATCTAACGCAGACACGGTTGGTGTTTCATCATCGTAGCGTACATTACCGTTGGTGTTCGGAATTAAATGATTAGGTGAATACATTTTACGTGTCTCATATGAATCCGATGTTTCTACTTGGTGTGGTGGTGGTATTGGTGATGGTGCTGTTGCTAATGTATTACCCCCGACCGCTTCATCATATGTGGGCGGTAAATCAAAGAACTCGTTTAAATTTGTCTGAAAGTAAAAAATTTCTGGTTTAGATTTAGCCGCACAATTATGTTTATGGTTAAAAGCATATACGCAAATGCGATAATCTGTAATAATGAAACAATGGGTTTTGTCGGGTTAAAATATTTTATTGATACAAAGGCGCCTCCCGCAAATTATTCAGTTGAACGCGACTCTCCAATTAATCCGTATAACATATATTTATACGTCCCAGACGTGTCTCCTTTAATCCAGCTACGAAGCGATTTGCCATACTGCTGCTGAAACACACACTTTATATTGTACAAATCAATTTCACAGCGCGTGATCAAAATCCGATTGAGCACAACTTTATCCGTCCCTAAGCCCTCCATACTCTTTTTGAGGCATCTAGCAAAAAACTGATGTTTTGACATCGCATACCGAGCGATATACATGTAAAATGGTTTTATATCGTATGGGACAATATTTTTTAACATTTTCTCGATACCAGTTTCCCGTTGTTGGCCATATAACGTAAATAACCTTTGTAAATGTTTAAAACTTCGTTCGGTCCACACCGTACGTAAATACGGTTTGCAACTATTAAGTTGTAATGGACTTAAAGCGACTAAATTTTGTAAATCGTCTTTAATCAGCTTCTCGTCTAATTCGCCAATTTCGTTCCGCTTTCCTTCACATAATAATAAAATTTCTTCGCGTATATGCTGATACTTGTCGGCGGCCACCTTTTCTTTGATCGACATTTCGAATTCTGAAATTTAACAAACAAAACAAAAAAAAAATATTAATTAGAGATACAAAAGTAGAACACACTTACTATCTTCAAAAGCATCGCAGAGTGCGACCATCTCATCATTCGACAATACTATAAGTATTTGAAAAATACTTTCAACATCATACGAATCCATCGCGTATGCCAGTTCTTCACAATAGAAATCCATAAGCGGTTGGAATACAGCGACCATCACTTTCCGAAAATCATAATCATCGAAACTTAATTCTAAATTTTGGCCGCCAATACTCAAGTATGCCTCTTTGATTTTAGTGCGCTGCTCATTGGACCGTAAAGAAATAAGTTTTATGATTTCGGCCGATTTTATTCCGGCATTCAGCGAGGCGAGTAAAAATCTTGCATCCAAATGTGGATTAAATTTACTGATCTGAAAAACTGTTGGTGTATTCTGTGAAACATACATAAATAATGTTTCCCAATTACATACTTGTATAGAATTGATTTGGTAAAAGTGCAAAGTGTATCGACGCTTGAGCTTACCTTATCGTATCGCACATTATTATTCTCAGCCGGTATTATCGAATTTGGTGAATACAACTGACGACCACTACGATCTGGTGATGGTGTTCTTGACGCGGGGCGAGAATTAGCTGGTGATCCGCCACGTGATGAAGAGGCTGAACGTGGTAGCGGAAGTAATGAATCGATTGGTGCTGAAGGCCATGGAAATGGACGATGTAGTCCGAATGAAGATGAAACTGAAGCGCCCATTACATCGTCGTAGGTTGGTGGGTCATCATGGTACTTACGTGATTTCTATAGTTTATGGAGCAGACTCAACAATTTTAATATTGGACAATGCATGGCAGAACAATTATATTGTACAATTATGTGTTAGTATGCAGTATTACAGGAGTGCTAGTAATACGAAGAAAATATTAATTATAAGGTTATTACATTAGTAGCAGAAGCGACCATAAATTTGAGCAACTAGCTTAAGGCTCATTATAGCTTCGAAGTGGCAACATGATCATCAAACGTTTCCTATACAAATGTGGAATAAATTCAACTGGTTGCGACCCATTTAACATAGGCATCCATAACGGAAGACGGGGTAAGGAAGGAATTTTCCGGGAGGCGGACTGCCCTCTCGAAGTTCTTGGGTACCAATGCTACCGTCTTTCTAGCAGAAGTACATGCTATAGTAAACATCTAGAAGGGAGAGCAATAAGCCCAGATAGTATGTATCACGTTCCGGCCGGCAGTATTATCAGGTTCATTAAGAGCCTGTGCGAGGTGGCTGAACGCCGACAATAGCCTTCAACAATAATAATAATAATAATACATAGGAATCCATGGCTAAAAATCAAAAAGAATTTTAAACAGGGAAAGTTTATTTCATTTTTTCGAAACAAGGTTCCATCTCTGATATCAATACTCTACTATCTCCAGCATTTATTTATAAGCGCAACGGAATGTTTCAAAATTTCTCTGCTTTCATTAGAATAGATGTACTTAGATGGATTTGATTCAAAATATTTAATCAATTTAAGGCGGCCTCTAATATCTTATAACAAAGACAGTAGTTTAAAAAATGAAACATCTTGTCTATTGCTTTATCGATGCTGTATTCGTAAAATTGGACCACAACAGCTCAATAGCAACAACAATTAAAAGAGAGAGCAAGAAACTCAATATAAATGACTTAAAGGCAATACAAGCGGTGTCATCACTTCTATCTCCAACGTAAAGCGACACCATACCAAAAAAAAAAGCGAAGCAAGGGCCATAACATTTGAAGGTTTTAATGGTAAATTTAAAACAAGTACTTTACAGCGTGCATCTGAACGCACCGAACAAGTTTGACGAAACTCATAATTTTACGCTGAATTAATGGTGGGCATCAATTTTGTTCCTTTTGAATTCCCGCCTCTCACACTTTCACGCATAATAAATAATCGCATTTGTATTATGAATGAGAATTTTGTTTTGTTCATTCCTATTTCAACTTGTAACAAATTTATTCTAAAATTAAAACTTTCTGGCCATTAAGCGATATGGCGCCAGACATAATGTATGTACGAGTATGGTTTGGTAAGAAATTGTATGTGATACCATAAAAAGAAACTACTGTTATAGATATTTTTCCAAAATAAGAAACATTTCAGATTTCCTTTATTGTAAAACAAACATATGAGAGTTCAAAACAAAAGAAACTGGGTTATAGTAAAAGTGCAGTGGACTAAGAAATTAATATTTGGAAAAAATATGTTGCTGCGTAGGATCGTCGCTAGGTAAGGAAATTTCAAGATAGTGGAAAGATCATTGTTACAACCGTTGGAAAATTATCAAATAACATAAACAAATTTAGCAAGAATCACATGACATATGAATAATCAGAAACAGTCAAGTTCCATCTGAAAAGCATCAAGACCAAGTTACTATCTTCCAACCATTTCTGGACAAAGACAAGACGCGGATAGGAGGGGAAAACAAAGAGAAACGCTTTAGCCGATCATCCTATCAACACTATATAGAGGTTATACCAACATTAGCATTTCCAGCTGCCTCTAGACGCGTCATAATCCATAGGGGAATATAATAAATTAAAGCAGCATGTTCGAGTTAGAAGTTAAAAAATATTTCAACTTATTAATAAAAAAGGGGAGGTTCTTTTTGTCATTTGAATGAAAATGTATGGATGTAAACTCTTAGGATTTAAATTCAAACTCGTAACCTTTAAAAAACGATAATACCACTAACTATGTTACCACTAACAAATATCTACACAATATTACAGCTGTTTCAAACATTTTATCAGACCAAAGTGTATAGTGGAACGAACTACTGACTTCTGCGGTAACGGGTAACGTTTACATCGAACTTTCAATAACATTCCTATAATAAATTCACTTAAACCGGTATTTGCAATATGTCATAATTTAATGTCATGTTCTATGGATAGATACAAACAAAAACTGAACTGTGATCAATTTCTACTATGAAGAGTTCGTCATTTGTTAATCTATGTAGGTTCCGTTTTTGTGAGTCAGTATAAAACGACGTATCGCGTGTTCTATGACTCCATATGGAACCTAGATCCATATCTTTAGAGATATCAAGAACCACAATCGGAGCACAATTGCAGATTTTGAAATTTTTGCCTCAGAATTTGACGACTTGCAATGCAAAATTTCAGTCACATTACTTTTGGCAGCCAAAACCCAGTCAATCACTTTTGGATTTATCATGCATCTTTAGTAACAATAGTTGAACAAAACAAAACATTTTTATTCCGGAAATAAAACTTTGTTTTTTTATTTAGAAAATATTATTTACTGAATACAAATTCAATTAGTAACTTATCTATATTAAATGTTGTTAACAGTTTGAGGAGTATAACAACCCATTGGTTAGTTCTAAGGGCTTCGTTCGTTGAAGCCATCTTACTGGGTTTGGGTTGTTCAGCATACAACGGAAATCTGTATTTCCATGTTGACTAAGGCAAGGCACTATACGTGTTTCTGTAATTTACTGATTGACTCCTCTATGTTGTCTCCAATTGACAAGATTGCAGTATCAATCGCAAATAATGCAATACTTGTTCCTTTTGTGATTGATACGTCTCGCATATACATATAGTATATGTAGCGAACGTCCGGAGTATTCCACTTCATGTTTTACACGAAATTGTCGATCAACTAGATATGACTTTAAAATCAGGTAAAACTGCATCGGCAGATCTCTGTCTAGTCTATATTCCAGGCCTCGATTCCATACTTTATCGAAGGCTTGCGATACGTCCAAGAAGACACTTGAGCATATTTTTTTATTTTCAGAGCATCTTCAATTAAATCTGTGATTCTGTACACTTAATCTATTGTAGAGTGTCTCTCTATAAATCCAAATTGGTGAGGAAGAATGAGTTTTCTGATTTCTATAACTGATTTTAACCCAGAGATCGCAAATACGTGGTACGCCAAAAAAAATGTTAAAGTCTCAAAAATCGTAGTAATTTTTACAAAAAAATGAAAAAGTATTTCCGACAAATACGGAAAGTTGCTTGTAATTTTAGTTCAGGGTTTGTTTTGTTTTAGTACTACAAATTACGAGAATTAACAAGCACTTTTGCGATAGTATTAGTTACGAAAAAAAGTTGATTCATTTGAATTTAAATATCAATTTATTGAAAATAGTAAGAAGATTTAAAATTCAGAATCGTTTTACTTCCGATAATAGTCGAAATAGAAACATGAAAGGATTTTGGTTGATATATCCTTGTGGGTTTGTATTTTTACAGATGAATTTTATGAAAAGAATTAAGAAGAGAACGGCCTAAGATAATTGTCCCGGGTGTTCGTGTTGCCCCTCTTCCAATTTAATTTTACATTGAAAAAATTAAAATACAACTCTGGTGTATTATGGATGATCCTCTATATTTATTTAAAATAATATATTTTATGGAATTGGTTTGGCACGCTGCAAATCAGTTATTTAAAAAAAATATTTTTATTGGCATGCTAATAATCAACTAATTGCGAACACTGTTTTAACCGCTTGAGTAGTAGCTTTTTAAATACGTACGATGTTTTCTTGTCTAGCGGCTTGTTAGGTTTTAGAATCACCTTCCACTGGTATAGAATGTATTTTAATCTGAACGCTGCGTTGATTACTTGCAGTAATTTTCGTAATCATTTTTCTGATAGTGCTTTAACTATAAGTGCAGGAATTAAGTCATAACCAGCGGAGTTTTTTGAGCTTAATTTGTTATTAATTTCATCTTTTAGCTTTTGTAGTGTTACAGGTTAGCTCTTGTAGTGTTACAGGGCTTACATTTAGGTTATCCACTTTATTCACTTGAATTATATTTTCTTCAGCTGTTTGCCTTGGAAGGGATTCAAATTTGTCTTCAAGAGAGCCTGCTATCCGTTGCCAGAAAGGCCAGCTAGGTATTCGATTTGATAAGCATTTTCAATTTGTTGCTTAAATAACTAGGTCGTGATTTGCTTTGTGGTGCTCGGTTCCTCTGCCTGATTTTTCACGCTTTCCGTTTTTTCTCTAACCAGATCTCTCACTTCTACTGGATAGTTGATGTGATTTTCCGTTTGGTTACTAGTAGGAAGAGTACTCTTCCACGCTGTGGATAATATTTGCATTCCAATTGGTGATTCTGAATGTGTTATTCATCTTCATATATTAGTACATCATAGAAGTGATTTCATTCACTGTTTCTTGATTATGCCTTAAATATAAGGCTTCTATATTCTTTAGAATTTTTTCAAAAATTATACTTTCTTTGGCCGTTTTCCTTGTTATGTACTTATAATCGGCTTGCTATTGCACTTATTTGTGGTAGTTTTACCAATGGGATTTTGGACATCCCACGGTTTAGCGGGCCCTGCCGTTTTTTATTTTTCAGATTTTGAAGTTCTCTGGCTACTTAATATCCTATGTAGTTAGCGGGATGCTCTCCGTTACAGTTTACGCATTTTGGAGGCTTAGTTTTTGTCAACTTACAAGCTTGCTCGAAATATTTCCCCGAACATTTCACACATTTAGGCTCTCGTTTGCAATATTTATGCTTTATGCGTGTGATTATATCCTTGGCATTTCTTATATTGTACTGAAGTATCAGTAGTTTCACACTTTGGATTTTTTTAACGCTTCTATTCTAACTCTCATGTACAGATTGCCTTAATATTGAAAAAAAAAATTCACTTTTTCTTTGCTATTAAAAGAAAGCATAACAATGGAAGCCCCCTTTTATTAATTTTGATCCCTTGATCAGTTGCGGCTTTTTATTTTTTTAGGCGCATCCTCTAGACTTCTATTTTGAAGCCGTGGTGTATAAGGTCTTCCATTACATCCTGCTTTGTACAGGTTGGTGAAGACCTCTTAGTAGGCGAAATAAAAAAATCAAGTTATTTCTTAGATTTTTTTTGCAATTACAATACTTACCCCATATAACACTATATAACTTCGTTAAAATGGAAAAAGTAAAAATCGTTTAAACGAGACATTAATGTAAAGGGTTTTCCATTTGGGACTTGACAACTTTGAACTTTCTCTGTGAACGCAACCAATAACCACCAATAACCAAACTGTCAGTGTCAAACATTCAGTAAAGACAACATTTTCATCATCATGAATTACACGAACGAACCAATTTTACTAATTTCATCGCAAAATCATCTTCAGTGATGTAGCGCATTTTTGGCTAAATGGCTTCGTCAACAAACAGAATATGCGTTATTGGTCAGGTGAAAACCCTCATGTGCTTCAAGAAACACCACTTCTTCCACAAAAAATAACTGTATGTGTGGTTTTCATATGCTGATGGTGTCAGTCAATGGAGATCGCTACAGAGCCATGTTGCAACGTTATTTCTTTGGTCAGTTGCATGAGCTAGACATTAATGATATGTGGTTTCAATAAGACAATGCGACATGCCACACAGCGGGTCTAACACTCGACTTATTGAAATCTAAATTCGATGAACGTGTTATATCCAGAAATGGTGTGATTTAGCACCTCTAGACTTTTTTTTATGGGGCTACGTTAAATCATTGGTCTATGCCAATAAGCAGGCGTCGTTAGAGGAGCTCACAGCTAATATTGAACGAGAGATAGCGGCCTTTCCCGTCGAAATATTGTGTAGCCGAGTCATCGAAAATTGAGTTCAACGAATCGACACATGCAAACCTTCTTGTGGTGAATATATGAACGATGTCGAATTCCATACATAAATGTTTAAGATTGTACTTTGAGCCAATAATAAAATTTTCGAGATATCTCAAATGGTTTGCGTTGTCGTCCTTATTGGAAAACCCGATACATACTGTATTCACAAATTGTTCACTGTAAAAAAAACGATATTGCCAGCGAACGTTGTTACACATAAATATTAGTAAAAACAGCTGCACAGTTACTTTATACAATACCCGGAAAGCAATAAAGCATTAAATACCCCATAAAACAGACAAAAACATAAAAACGCAAAAATTAAATAAAAATAACTCACATTTCCGCTCATTTTTCGGTTTCCGTTCTGAAATGGACATAGAAGAGAAAGAAAAACATAAAATTAAAATAGAATTCAAATTCAGCCGCCATTTTGTTGTTACATTTTAATAAAACAGCCATTATGGATAATTATTTTTTTTTTGATTTTTTTTTGGAAAATATAGTAATTTTTATTTCAAATTAACAATTTTCTTTTTTTAATAAATATTGTTTGTCTTAAATTAAATTAATATTTTTTTATTGATTTTGTTTGGATTTTTTTTTTAAAGTTGTATTTATAGTTTTTTTTTGTGTAGTAGTAAAATTTGTATAGATTTGTTTTTGTAATATAATTTTCTTTTAATAATTCTGTCATAAGTATAATTTTTTGTTTTGTTTAGTAATTAATATAATTAAAAATATTTAATAAATTTATTTCAATTATTATTATTTATTTGTTTTGTAGTAAGAGATATATGATTTTAAAATGGTTGGGGAATAAGTTGATTCAATATATGGGAAAAGGGGTGGGTTGGAGGTAGTAAAATAAAAAAATATATTTATTGCAATAAAGAGGGTAAAATTATCAAATCGATTTTAAAAGTGCGGATTTCGAAGAAGTTCGATAGATCTGGGAAGGATTGTGAAGAAAGTGGGACATTTCTTACCATTTTACAACCCAACCAATTTATTATTTTTATTAAAATTTATTTAGTTTTTTTTTATAAAGAAGAACAATTTTTGGGGGAAGCGCATAAAAATTTTTTTTTTCGATCTTTTCGAATTTAATAATAAAATTAATTAATAATTAATTTAATAATAATAATAATATATTTGTTGATTAATTTTTTTTTAGTAATTTATCGAATTTTCAATCTGCAATGGAACAAAATTAGCAAAAATTAATTATCTGTAAATTAATTAAAATTAAAGGTGTGCGTCACGTAAAAGTAAGTAAGTCAAGTAAAAATGAACAAGTATCTAAACCAGTGATCGCAAATATGCGGCACGCATGCCAAACTTGGCACGTTTACAAATTTGTCCGGCACGCCAAAATAAATTTAAGTTTCAAAAACCGACCTTTTTTGAAGTTATTCGTATTCTTACAAAAAAATGGAGAAGACATTTTTATAGTTTTGATAAAGTTCAAATATCGAATACATATAACCTTTATTATGATTACCAAATATTTTCGAGAGATACGGAAAGTTTGAAAGAAAACTACTATAGGTGATAAATATATGGTTTGATAAAAAAATCGAGGAATTTTTGAACTTCACTTGTTCCTAACGTATCATGACATTTGTAGCTATATTGGATGTTTAGTTAATTGTCGACTGTCGAAGAGGTTCTCGACAATTTAGTTTTTGGAACAGGAAGAAGTCGCATGCCATGGCCGGCAAATACGGAGGCTCCATCATATTATTTCGAAAATGACGAGCTTTTGTCGGTATTGCCTCTCCAGGAAGCTTCTGTTAGTTGCGATATCATATTCGTACACTGCTGTTTTATCACCAGGTAAGACCCGTTCGAGCAGTTCTGGATCATCGTTCTCTTCATCATTCCAGTTTTTTCACAAGTAAAATATCACCGAGCACACCAAACCACTTATAATTTATCGACAGCTAAAAATTCCGCGTGTTTTGATCAAACATTCAAACCTCTCGCAAAAACCTCTTGACAAACCATCGCTAATTTTACGAATTTAGTGATATTTTATTCATTGGATTAAATAGTTTTACTTCTGGGTTTATTTAGTACAACAAATTAAGAAACACGTTGCGTTTGGATTAATTACAAGAAACCGATAGCCAATGAGAGTTGTCACTAGGGTGATCCAGGTCAAAAACAACTTAACCTGAACGAACTAGAACATTTCGACTTAAATTAAAAACCCAAGGCAGTTTTTAAGTCTCGAAATTTGTTGTGTTTATAAAAAAAAATCTTTATAAAATTGGTTTGGTGTTGACAACCATCCATTGGTTAGAAAACATGGTTAAGTTAGATAATAAATTTCAATGGAATTGGGGTGCTTAATCGCAGAAGTTCCGTTTGGAGCAGGGATTGAGTTTCTTAAATAAAACATGGCCAGAATTCAACAAATATTCTAGGACACGGCTAATTATATTTTGGTACATAATTTTAAACCTATTTAAATTTAAATAAAAAATATAAAAAAATGTTGCCAAAAAAAAATTTGTTCTAAACCAATCCAGGCATTTCCTACAGTTCATGCACCAAATGAAACAGATTCGAGCAGTACCTGTTAGCCAATGATGTACAAGTGCTCTAATTTTAACACTATGTGGTCCACAATTATATGACCTCTTGTGCTCATTGGCATCACCAAAAAAGGTAAGCGATATCACCTTAAAAGAAACAAATCAAATATTAACCGATCATTTCTCACCTCGCCCATCGGAAATCTCTGCTTTCTACAAATTTTTCAAAAGAGATCAACAACCGGATGAATGTTTTGCATCATACGTAACTGAATTTAGACGACTTTCAATCGATTGCAAATTTGAGGATTCTCTAGACCGAATGCTTCGAGATCGGATTGTATGCGGATTACGGGACGAGGCATTGCAACGCAGTTTTCTAGCGGAAGACAATCTTACATTGCAGAAGGTCATCGATAAAGCTTCTACTGCAGAATCAGCTAGCAAAAATTTGTTGGAAATACGTCATCCGGACCAAATTCAATACATCACAAAATATCATCAGCCTAACAGAAATCCGCAACAGCAAAATTTTCAAAATCGACAAAATAATCGGCATGATTGTAACGGATGTGGAGGACCACATCCAAGGTCATCATGTACATTCAAAGATGCAACGTGCTCTTTATGTGGTATTAAAGGTCACATACAACGAGTTTGTCGATCTGCCGTTAAACCAACCTCATCGAACAATTCTTACAAACAGCAAAGCAAAATGAAGTCGAAGTTTGGAGTAAATCAAATATTGCCGCAGGTTGATTAGAAAAAGCCAACCACAGTTATAATAAACAATCAGCCTTGTGATTTTGAAATCGACTCAGGGGCTATTGCGCGCCGTGGAATGTAACTCAAAAAGTAATGGACCAATTAACTTGAAATTTTGTTGATAAGTTAAAGGATATAACTTATCGGCCTTTGCACCAACCTAAAATTTCGTATAAATTGTTTAAATAAATATTGTTTTTAACGAATTGTTTATAAAAAAAAAAACTTTTTTTTTCTTTTTGTCTTCAAATTTTCAATTTTTTTATTTTATTGCTAAATTTAGGTTCATGCAAAGCGGAATGAATTGTTTTAATGAAAACAATTTGTTTCATTGATTTCAGTTAACTACAAAGACCTGGGCATTCCACGGCGCAAACTTTATATCTGGAGGAAGTGCCCCCCTTAATCGAGTACGGCGTTCTGGTTCCTGCGGAATACTCTGACTGGGCCACTCCAATTGTCCCAGTTCAAAAAAAGATGGCAGCATAAGGATTTGCGGGGATTATAAATCCACCTTAAACAAAGCTTTAAAGCCACATTGCTTCCAGATTCCAGCGATCACAACACTATTGGCTTCGATTGTCGGAGGCCAAACCTTTGCTAATCTAGATTTAGTACAGGCATATCAGCAATTGTCAGTCGACGAGATGTCATCATTATTCCAGACAATTGTTACTCACAATAGTGCGTTTAGAGTAACCCGTCTTCAATTTGGTATTTCGTTAGCACCTGGAATATTTCAGTCTTTTATCGAAAATCTTCTGAGAAATATCCCAGGGGACTACCATATTTCGATGACATTGTGGTTACAGGACATACTGAAATGGAATTTGCCGATCGTTTAAGTGAAATTTTTTCGCGTTTTGACAAATCTGGACTACTTCCGATCGTCTACGTCGAGATAAATACAAATTTGGAGTTTTATCAATCGATTTTCTTGGATTTAAAATTGTTTCTTTGGGGATCAGACCTACATCCGATAAAATCCAAGCTATTCAAAATGCATCGCAATCGCACCCAACCGATAAAAAGCAACTCCAATCATTTTTAGGATTGCTCAATTTTTATCATTCTTTTTTGCCCCATAGAAAGCGACAATTGCAGAACCTCTTCATCGTTTATTGGATAAAAATCAAAAATGGATTTGGACGGAAAATCACAAAATATCGTTCAACAACCTATAACAGCTATTATCATCGGATCGAATATTAATTCATTACAATCAAGATTTGCCATTTCTTCTTATTTGTGAGGCTTCGCCATTTGGTCTTGGTGCTGTGTTGTGCTAATGGAAGTGAAAGGAATTATTCGCAAATTGACAGGAAAGCGGTAGCTGTAATTGCAGGGGTAAACAAATTTCATGAATTTATCTACGGAAGACATTTTAAAATAATCACTGATCATCGACCGTTATTGGGACTGTTCAATCTACATAAGCAGATTCCAACTGTAATGTCATCTCAAATGCTTAGAAGAAGAATTTCCCTGATGGTATTCGATTATGAGATAATTCATCGCGCTGGAACTAAGATGAGTAATGCAGATTTTTTAAGTCGATTCCCATAGTCTGACTCATCAATTTCACACATCCATGAAGAAATTCTTATGATAGAAAATTTAGCAAGACCAGTTTTAGCAGCTGATGATATAGCTAAAATGACATCGAATAACCCATTTTTCGCTATAGTTTTTAGCTGGGCGTCAAGAAGATGGCCAGACAAACTATCTGCAAGTGACCAAGCACTAAAATCATTTTATGTACGGCGTACGGAGATCACCACATTTAAAGGAAGTTTACTTTGGAGTAATCGTACAATAATTCCACCGGCAGGGCAACAAAAAGCCCTTGCAGCTTTACACTCTGGGCATGCAGGAATTCTCCGGATAAAGGCTCTTGCACGAAGTTACGTGTGGTGGCCCAACATCGATGCTGACTGTGAACACGTCGTCAAAACGTGTACGCCATGCCAAGAAACGAGACCAGATCCTAGTCGAGCCGAGGAACATTTTTGGGAATCAACCAAAACTTCTTGGTCACGGATTCATATTGATTTCGCTGGTCCATTCCAGAATAAAATATTTTTGATCATCGTTGATTCTTATTCCAAATGTTTGGAAGTAAGCCATGTCAACTCAACGTCTACGAATTGTGCAATAGAATCATTACGAGTGCTCTTCGCGACATATGGACTTCCGGAATTCCTTATGGAACCGCTTTCACCTCAGAAGCTTTCCAAGTATTTTGTGAAGATAAGCTAATAAGCCATATTCGTTGTGCACCTTTTCACCCTTCTTCAAATGGACAAACCGAAAGAATGGTCCAAACCACCAAAAGTTATCTGAAGAAACTTTCGGATAGCTCAGACATTAAACTACATCTCGCGAGAGTTTTTATGAGCCAGCACATAGCTGACAATAGCGCTTAACTAACAGATTTTCCTTCGACAAATCGTTGTGAGTTTCTATTTTTACAGATGAATATTATAAAAATAATTAGGATTCGAACGGCCAAAAGACAATTATCTAGGGTTAAGATACTGGCTGGACCCGACTCAGAGATAATAACATTTATTTTAAGATATTTTATTCATTCTCTTATCTCATAAAAATTTGCTTTGAAAAACAAACGTGAAAATCTGGCGTAATATGCCCGATTCTGACTGGTCTTTAATGTTACACAAAAAAAAAAAAAATTATTTTACGGAGTTAGTTTGGCACGCGAAAATATCAATGGATTAAAGAAAGAATTTTATTGGCACGCCACTACATATTTGCGAACACTGATCTAAACGAAACCACTTATCTGTTAAGAAAAAAAAACAAATTTTCCCTATTTTTAATTGAATTGTCTTAAACGAATTATTTTCTTTCATTTTATACACTCCTAAAACAACTCTTAACCCAAATTTTCATTTAAAACAAACATAAATAAATGAAAATCGATTTAATGAAGATTAGGATTTGAAGAACTTATTTCCTAAAGTATTTTTGTGTGTTCTTCAGGTGGCAAAGACGCGGAAGACTCAAAATATGACAACAACAAATTTCCGTGCACTCAAAATACAAAATCACGTGATGATCATAAAAATCACTGTAGAAAAGTCACATCATCAACATAAAACAAAAAAATGTTTTTCCCGTAAAATATACGTTGAGAAGAGAAAATTATCCATTTTAATGTAATGTTACATTTTTATAATACATTTAACTCGTACATCTCCCCCTCTCCCGCTTTGTTACACTTATACATAATATTCGCGCTTATCTCACCCCGTTATTACATGTGGAATCATCATCAGTTTTATGTTTGTTTACCATTTTGAACATATAATTTAATGTTTTATTCATTCAAGATGGTATATGACAAGGTGAGATGGATACATTTTTGTCATCAGTGCGGCGTAAAATCTTGTTGCGGGTAATAATTTTTTATATAGATAAGACAATTCATAATGCATTAACGAATTTCTGTAGAACAATCAATTTGTAATGAATTAGAATTTTAACGTATGGTCCTTAATTTTTGTAGACGGCTGATATGTTCCACAGTATTATTTTGACAAGTATGGGACTGCAAACTCACATATTTGATAGCAACCGAATGTTCAAAGTGACGGCACCGGTATGAAAGGATATCAGCTTCGTATTTGTGGTAACTAAAAATTTCGAGGCGAGGCGTCTAGTATGAAAAGTACTTAAATCATTTATGAAACTGTTTTTCCAACTTTAATTTCACATTCCACAACAAAAGAATTCAGGTTCCACATTTTAATGTTCTTAATAAACCATTTGACAATGAGTAAATGTTAAGGTTGACCCTATCCCAACATAGATTCGGTTTTTAAATTATACCAAAACTATCGGCTAACATCAAAAAACGCCAAAAATTCAGTTAAATAGCCTATCAGAGTCGGGCTTGAAACAAACTTGAATTTTAGTCCACCTCACTCGATGCAATAAAAAGAACCCCGTTATGAACTATAATTCCCAACCGTCATATGTGGAAGTCATAGAATATGTTACGTTGCTTAAACGACTTAGCGTCACAGCAAAACTGGTGAGAGATGAAACTAATACAGTAGAATAGAGTGATTTCTGAGAGGCGATTTTATGATCTAAAATCTTAAAAGTTGCGTTTAGAGGATCCGGGTCACTAACTCTTACAGACAAGTCTGTATTATCCAAATAAATTTAGACAACTATTTTCTATTGACTTGTACCAGTCGAATATGGTGTTTATGGGGCAGATTATCCAAAAGTATATTTTTTCTAGAGTATTTTTGTCATTTTGGCCAAAATTTGCTTTATGGCTGCATCTGAGAGGTTAGCTCAATTTTTGAAAATATGTACAGGCAATCTAATCTTCAAGTCGTAGTATTGTGGTCACATCAGCCTGCTTTTAATTTCGTCATCACCAGAATTCTCATCAGTTTCGGCAAAATCAATTGCTGAACGCGCAAAATATACAAATATTGATTCCACCTCGGCAAGCGTAAGCGCCTTTTTCCTGAAAAATGTGTCGCCAGATTTTAATTATAAGCTAACATTAAGTATGTACGTTGTGGCTTTTTCCGACCTTTATAACCAAATGAATATTCACGTCATTTTACGTAAATATGTTAGCCAAATTCACGCAAATATTGTATTTAGTTTCGTGATCAAAGAATACGGTCACAATAATCAAGGAGGTTGAATCGATTTACCCTCACCAATTCGATTTACGCTCACAAATATTTGTATGTTTTGCCTTCTGAAATTGATTTTATCAAAACTGTTGAGAACTGTGATGACGAGGAAATTACAAAGAGTCTAATGTGCGCACAATACTACGATCCGAATTTGAGATTGCAAGTACTTCAAAAAAATTTAACCAACTACTCAGATGCAGCCATAAAGCAAATTTTACAGTCTTTTTATATCATCATCTACTATGTCTGTACCGTCTGCAAAAATGACTGCAATATCTGCACAGTTGTTGTTGAGTTTTTGGAAGCAATTGGCTTAAAAAATTTTTTTAGTCTTTATAATTCCTAACTGACTTTTATCGGAACTGGCGGAAATTATTTTTAACAAAATCAAATTTTGATTGATCCTAATGAAAATTTTAATGATTTATCGTAATTCGTAATATTTCGAAAAATAAAATTTCTGGAATTCACTGGGTTAATTGTAAAAGGTTCAATTTGAAATGTAAAACCTGTACAGGTGTCATAAATTCTGCTCTCAATGTAAAAAGATTCCAGGCCAATTCCACTGCTATTATTCTAAACCGAGAGAAGATACCTCAACCAATTTACAGCCTGAAACAAGAGTCACATGTGAAAGAAGTGACAAATTTAAAATATTAATTAAACAGATCTTGCTCAGTTTGACCAACGAATATTTAAGTCAAATTACGACCAAACGAGTACATCCAAGAAACTCAATTGTCCAACGAAATGATAATTTGGAGACAACTGGCAACCGAAAAAACAGTTTACTTAATCAAAAAAGCCAGGATTGAGCTCATCAATTATAGGCAATTCGATAGTAATTAGGGTAGAAATGACAAGGCAAGTTCTCTAAGCATTTAAAACAGTTCACACCAAGTGAAGCTATAAGAACGTTGTGAAAATACTTTCTAATTTAACAAAACGATAAAATTTTATCTTACTTCGCATTGAACAAAACCTTTCATGTAATTATTAACTTATCAAAGTTATAAACGGATGAAATCATAAAACTTAGAACGTCAGTTGTAAGCCAAAGAAGATATCGAAAATAACTTCGTTAACGAATAATTACATTTCGGTGAACACTTTCTACTTTTAAGCGAAAAAGATATATTAAACTCTAATTAGCTTTAGATAAGAACCGGAAAAAAGATAAACAGTATTATGGCAAACTCTGCTCCTTCATATTCAATTTGGTTGACCTGCGCTCAAGACGAGATCTCTTTTGAGAAAATGGTGAACGAAATCCAAGATATCGTGTTGGCCGATCGCTGAAATGAAGATTAGATGGATTGTTGAAATTGTCTATATCTCAGACGAATATTTATGGAATATCCTCTCTAGTGAGTCCTTCCTGTTTCAAAACATGAAAAAATGGCTCGGTGGCAAGCGGACCACATTGAAAGAACCCTATTTTGCAGAGTTCGACAGATCGCATTTTTTGGATAGCTTAAAAAAATTGGACTATTGTTGGGCTAAGTGTTTGTTTTTCATTCAAAAGGTATCCAATTTTTCACTTTATCGTGTTTAATTTAATTTTAAGTTGTGTTAGCTTAGGGTGAATAAAGGTCGGCGTTTGGGAAATAAAGGCTAAGTAAGAGGAAGAAGAGCGAATATTTCTCAGTTGGCCTAGAGGCGGAAAACTGCTAAAAGCTGCCCTGAATAGGAGCAATGATATCTATCCTCAACAAATAAAGGCAATATGCAGAATATACCATCGCAATAATATGGGACCCAAATGCGGTTGGCACAACAATTTCTGGTCTCGAAACTTACAAAATTAGAGGTATTAGTACACTAACCAACAGCGAGGACGGGCCAGCCTAAAAAAAATGTTTTTTTTTATACAAATAGATGTTGAGCTTGAGCCACGCTAACTTAAACGAAAGCCTTATACCTGTGGGTAAGGCTTACTCTGACCTTTCCAAACAAAAACAATCGAAAATGTGAAAAATTTTAAAAATTTTGAATTTTCACAAACAAAAAACACAACAACAAAATCGTTTGGATATCGCACTGTTAGATATTTTCCCATTAATCTAAAAGAACGCTTCGGAATATCTCAAACATATTCTATAGGATTCAAATCGGGACTATATTCATTCACCAGTCTGGCAAAAGGGTCTTGCGTTATCTTGCATTAGCACGAAATTACCGCCTATAAATGGTGGATAGGGAACAACATATTTCGCTGAAGGTGCATGGAGCTTAACGTTCCTTTGGTTGTCACCATACTCGATCTCGCCCATCAACAGATCGCAAACAAAAGCTTGATTCATCGATAAATAGTCTTGGCTATTGGCTTCAATTAGTTCCAGTCAAATTGTAGCCGAGCAATCCTGTGTGAATTTGGTTTTGGTTTCAAGTTTCTCGGTAGTGCGGTTCAAAAGACATTCGCATCAAAAAAAACAATTTTTGTAGGGTGGCTAGCTTTCTCTACCGGTGAGTGTAGTTTAAGGCGAAATTACACTTCACTTTGAATGTACTTCGTGGATGGTTCATCCACAATTTACTTTACATCCTAATTATGTTTGTGATGTCGAAGAAAAAAATGCTACGGTTAATTACCGATAAATGGATTTTTTGGTAAATAAATTACCAATCACCAATTTTTCAAAAATGATAAACTTGCGAACACTAGTCGGGAATGAATTTCAGATTAGCTGCTGTAGAAGAATGTCGTAAAATATTAGAAAATAGGAAAATAATGTTGCACGTAAATTTTAGTTCATAATTGATTTATTAAGAAAACTTGGCATACAAAATTGTTTGCTTCCATGCATAAAACCGTTACTTTATGTCATGTTATTCTCACCTAGTAAAAAACTACTCAATGTTTTTTGTTTCACTTGATTGTGAAGTGTAGTGTACTGAAGTGTAAGTAACTAACAAAACCAGGTATGGTCCTATCTCTCTATCTATATAAAGAGGAAAATTATGTATGTAACTATGTATGTTCCACAAAAACTCTTGATCCACTCAAGCGATTGCTCCAAAAGTTTGCACGAATTCTTTTTAGCAGTCGTGAAAAAGAGAGTCCCTCCCTTTATCATGCTCGCCCTGTAAGGAGGCATTGACAAGTGGAATTTCTAAAACTTCACCAATTGAGTTGATTTTGGGATATTTAATGCAAACTCAAAAATAAATCGACACGTGTATAATTATAGTGGTAATAGTGAGGCTGATAGTGATGATGAACGATGGTCTGATGGTGTAATGTTATGATGTTATAATGGTATGATTGTATGATATCTTCGTATACAGTACAAACCCTGAAGTTAATGAAGCGAAGTAAATTTTTTCTTTCTCTTTAGCTGATTTTATTTATCTTCTCCCTCCGATAGACGTCTTTCCTCAAGACCATCAAGTACCCCAACTAAATATTTGCTGGCCTTCTAGGTTCGGTAAACATCCAAAGAATAAAGCCGTCGTTTTTAGTAAATTTAGGTTTTGTCAGTTGTGACAATTACAAATACGGTTTATGACGAACTTTGGTTTATATGTAGAACAATTTCAAAATTGCAAAACGTGCACGATGGTATAATTCGTTAAACCGCCATTCTACAGTGTTCAAACTGTAATAGAGGTTATTCGAAACCATTTGAGAATATTCGATATTTTTCGAGGTAATGCTATTTTTTGATAATTTACGAGATTTCACGTTTATCTAATGGCTTAGCATATTATGGAAAAATTTACCTGATTAAATTGCCTCACATATTATACGCATTAAACCATGCACCATTGATCACCTTATGTTAAATAATATCCTTGCACAGAATATAACCATCATTTATCCATTGTAACTTCCTTCTAAACAATTTATCGATACTAAATGACCGAAATCAATAGCTAATGAAGACGAAGTAACTACATATCAAGTAGTCATACACACAAAGATATGTATAGACGAATTTTCTTAATTTTTTTGTGATTCTTATCTTAATACCTCGTCACATCACACACCCTCTCTTTTCGCTCATCATCATCATCATCATAATAATAATAATCATTACAATGATGGTGTGTAATCATCATTTAACTCACTTATGGTGATATTGGAGGACATGAAAATTTTTTCAATATTGACGGAAAATTAAAAAAAAAAAAAAAAGGAAAAGACGAAATCGGAAATTTAATTTTCTTTATGATGAATGAAATGAGTGTATGTGTGTATGTCTCTGTTTTCTACGGTGAGGTAATATTTGGGGGTGGTTTTGGAATGATTTTTTTTTTCTGTTAATTTTCGATACTCTTGCCAATGTGATAAGGACAGTAAAGTAATACAAGAATGGGGTCCAATATTGTACAACATGTTCATATACTTAAGGAAACATTTTCTTATCAAAACGCGTAATCATTTTGTTTTTCGCCGAGAATATTTTCAAAAGGTTAAGACGATTGAATTAATTATTTAGTGATGGTCGTGACGATGCAGAATTTTATAAAATATATTGATTTAATATTCCTACTTATATACAGGATTAGGGCGCTTTGATATATTTTTCTCATTTCTAATTGTCAAACTGAATGTTTAATTGTTTGGAATTATTTATTAAATCCAAATAAATTGTTACTTGTTTTATATGTTGGAATGTTAGTACACGTCCCCCACCCCTCTTCGGGAACTCGACATAAATGTTAAGGGAACGAGGGGGAAAAACAATTCGCTCGCTATATAGTTTCATTTGGATGTACGTACTATATAACTACTTTAGTTATTGTTGTTTAAGTATCATTATCATAATTATCATTATGACAATCATTATCATTATGTTTCTACATCACACATACCCATCCCTTTTGTATAGTTTTCCTGTGTATTTAAATTCAACTGGTTCACGGGAAAACAATGTAGATCATTAACAAAGAAAAAATTGTGTTTTACAGTTTTATACAAACACAAAAAATCCACTTTGCATAATTTATAAAGCGCGGGATGAACAAAAACTAAACCGACCGAAATTTTCCTTTATACAAAACAAAAGAAAATGAAATAAAATTTTCTTATCAATTTTTTTTTTTTTTTTGTATGTTTCCATCTTATCTCTCTCATTTATTTTTCGGGTAATTAAAAATCATTTGTATTTTTATGAGGGTACTAATTCACGTCCTAGTTGTCTTCTAATCTATAAATTATACCGCACGAAAGATGGTGCGGAAGAGTTTTTGTATTTTGTTCCGTAATTTTTCACAGATTTCGGCATTGTCTGTATCTATGTGTGTTTTATTCGCTGGATGATTAATAAAATATTAGCAGTTTTATTGCAGATCCTGAGACAGGGTAACAAGCCAAAAAAAAAAATAGAGTTGCTAAATTTGTGTACACTTTCATGAGCTGCGATAACATAATTAGTGACACCATTAAGATTTAAAGACAGATTTTCACTTTACACTTTGTCCAAAGTGAACAGTGAACAATGTAGACTCGACCGCTAGTTTTGATAAAATGGTTCTTTCGTAGTGAAGCGCGACAGTGACAAGTAGATTAAACTTGACCGGTGTGAAGTATATCACAAAAAGTGTAGCAACACTAATTAACGAAAAGTGTAACTGTATAAAGTGTAAATAGTTATCAGAACCAGATATGGGCCTATATTTCCATAAAGTGGATAGGTCAAGGTTTCCAAAATAGTTTTTGTTATTAAGATAAAAGGGGTTGGTTGAAGTTACCAGATGTACTAACCGTTTTTATCTTAATAAAAAAAAATTATTTGACAAGCTTGACCTGTTCAATTAATGGAAATATATATCCACACCTGGTAACATCTGTGAGATTATGGGAAATGGCCATAGTGTGGCAGCAATTTCAACTGGTTGTAACGTTATTGTAAACGTTAAAAATATATGATGCACTCTGGATTTAGACAGTGTAACTAAACAAGCTACACGTCGTTAAAAAAGTAGGCGATGAACGAAAAAACAGAAGGCAACTATAAAAGAAAATCAGCAATCATCAACGGAACCATATTAGACCAAAACCGTGTAAAAGATAACAATAAAATAAATATTAATATAAAGGAAATTATTTTATTATAAAATATATCAGCTCCCACAGTTCAGAATTGGAATAAAGAACGGATGGTCGAAATAAAAACAGATCATGAAAAGAGTAGTGGAATATTTTAATGTGGATCAATTAAAAAACAGAGCGGAGTGCACGTGGTTTACAAATGACGGGAAATAAAGAAATGTTAGTTTAGCGATTACTGATGGACACTTTAAAGGAGGGCATTAGTGAAACGGAAGGAGAAAGGATCGAAGGGGATATAACTGGTGAAACAAGCATACAGAATTCGCAATATGCCGAAGAATAGCAATGGGGAGGTACCCGCGTGGAGAGTCGGATTATGAGAAGGACACATATTCTAGTAGGGAAAGGACACGATTGATTTACTATTCGGGACATTGCGGATATGCTGCCAAATTTTGATTCAACAGACGTTACTGGATTGAACTCTGATCAGTGGATTAAGAATGTTGAGGTCATGATGGAGGTTCATCAGCTGGATAAAAGGTTGGTGTTGTACGCGCTGAACCGGTATGAGTTGGGCCAGATTTTCGTTGGAATTACGAGGAAATTTTCCAAGCAAGTGCTCACAAGCAGAAATTCACGAACGGTTCAGAAAGAGGATCCGAGTAAAACAAGGATTAATCAAATACTATTTCGAGATGTGTCAAATAGCTAAGGGACAAATAGAAGGGGAAAATATAATTTACTACATAATCATGGGCATGAACGAATACAAATTAAGGGTAACAGGACAGTCCTCGCGTACATTTTCTAGTACACATTTTCTCGTGGGAACATTTAGTCGCCAAGGGAGCGTTTCCAGAATTTATGATTTATAATTTTTAAATTTCCCTTTTCCAGAATTTATGGCGAATTTGAATCCCCATTTTCCAGAATTTTTAGCGAGGAAATGTTCCCGCGAGGAAATGTTCCCGCGAGGAAATGTGCGCGAGGAAATGTGTGCGACGAAATGTCCTGGAATCCAAATTAAATTCAGCATTAAAGTCGATCAAAGTTACCACCCTGAAAGAGTTGAAGGAATACATGGAGTCGCACATTAAGATGAATGGGAGTGAGGGAGAGAACGGGAAGAAAGTAAATAGCCAGTGTTATCAACAAGAAAAAATCTGCGAAAGTAACCCGAGGAAGTACGAGAACAAGCCGGATTGGGTGAGAAGAAGAGAGTGTTATAATTGTTTTCAACAAGGGCACATATAGCCACCAACGGTTACCAAAAAGGAAACCGACGTATGAAAGATGCAAGAAAATTGGACACGTCAAAGAGCAGTTTAAAGTGAAATTGGAAAAAAAATCTTGTGCATGAGTGGTCCAGCAGAAGATGTGGAAATAGACGGAGAAAAAGAGTTGATAGTAAATAGCAAAGGACAGCTGAAAGCGATGGCGATTATTGAAGACAAACTGATCGAGCAACAAGTGGTTATAGATTCCGGCAGTAACGTGAGTATTGTAACGAAATGTTGTCGGAATTAATGGGAGTGAGTTAATAGTGTTAGGTAGTTGGGAAATTAGTATTGTAATAGAAAATAGAATTTATACAGTTATATGTCGAGTAGTGCCCGAGAAAACAATGGCTATGAGTATAATTCTGGGAAGGGATTTTCTAAAATTGAACGGAATTAATGTGGTAAAAATTAAAGACGAAAATAAGAAGGGTAGTTTTGACGTGGACATAATGAACGAGGTGTCTAACCGAAATAGGAACTGCTAGTGATGAATGAAGTGGTATTAGACGTTGGCGACTCTAACGAGACAGTTTGATATAACGTGGTCTATAAAGAATGTTATTTAGAGAAGAGTGTAGGTGTCGTTGATAAAGTTATATATCAGGCGGAAATAAGACTTCGAGAGAATAAAATCTTTATATGAGTTGTTAAAACCGGATGTTGAGTTTAGTTTAAGCATACGAAGGCATTTAGTCGGTTGAAGGAGTTATTAGTAGGTAGGCCCGTATTGAGTATCATACAGATGCCTCGAGTTCAGGATACGGTGCGCGGTACTGTTTTTTAGCAGGAAAACAACGGATGCTGAGCCGAAGTTGCATAGCTTCGAGCTTGAAACATTGTCTCTGGTGTATAGTATTAAGCGGTTTAGGCCGTATTTGTTCGAAATGCAATTCGCGGTAGTCACGGATTGTAACGCTCTAAGGTTAAACAAGCGAGACATGAATAGTAAAATAGAACGGTGGACGCTATTTTTAGAGTTTAATTTTGAGGTGATACATAGAGCAGGCGATAAGATGAAGCATGTAGACGCACTAAGTAGAACACTAGTTTATTATATGGAATTAGAAGAGAAAGACTTATTTTTAGAGAAAGTATATATTAGACAGCTTGAGGACGAAAGTATTCAGAATACAAAAAGACGAGTAGAGGAACAGAGGTTAAAAGGATATGAGTTGAGGAACGGCATAGTATACAGAAGAGACGGAAATAAATAACAACTGTCGTTAATCAAGCCCTATGGAAATAAATAGCAACTGTCGTTAATCAACACCCTATCCCCAACCTTAACTCACCACCTCAATTAATCACGATTAATTTCAAACATTTTAAAGAATCTCTAATAAATCGTAACTAATCTTGAATAATCTAGAAAATATCGCAAAATCTCAAATATTATCGCTACCTACAGGTTTGACCCGTATATATATATATTTATTTTGAACTGACAACAATTCCGTTTAATTAAATTTGTTCTATAATAAATGATGTTCCAAAGCAATTTGAACTGAGTATGAAAGAAATTTTATCTAAGAATAAAAATATGTACTCCGATAGATATCGAAGCAAATTGACAGCTGAAGGCGTAGGACAAACATAATGTTGATATCTTGTTTTCTGTGTGTTTTAGACAAAAAAAATTTAAAAACGATTCTTTTAAAATTATGTTTTTGGATCAACATTTTCAATAAACTTCAGCTGTCAAATTTTTTTTTAGAGAAAAAGGTGTGTGGCCGTACTAAATGTATCTGTCAAATCAGTAAACTGTCAAAAATGGTAAAACATACATAATTTAAAATATTTACCTAAAATTATTTTTATATACTTAATTTCACTTTATATAATTTTATTTGTTTTTTTTAGTAAAAATCACAATTTCTAATTTTTTTAAATTTTATTAATTATTATTTTATATTTTTGTTTCTGTAATCTCTTAGTTTTTTTAATTTTTTTATTAAATTTATTAAATTTATATGATGTATGTAGGTATGTATGTGCTCGCCGTGGTTTTTGTTTTATTTTTTTATTTATGTTTTGTCATAAGGAGCGTCGCGTCGCCACGAAATGTTTTACTTTTAATTTTTTTCATATTAATTATAATAATATGTTTTTATTTTTATATGTATGTATATAATAAAAAAACTAACTTATTTATTTATCTAAAATAATTAATTAATAAAAATTAATAATAAACGAGCGTTTTTTTATTTTATTACGGTTTTATTAGTTTATCAAATTTCAACAACATTTGCAACAAATTCCGCTGAAAATAAATAAAAGAGAAAACAAAATTTGTATAGAAAAGAGATAGAAACAAAAATGATTTAATACATGAACATGATCAATAGATGTCACTATAATTAAGGAAATGATATATGTATAGAATTTAATTAAACATAAAATAAATTAAATACAATATATATATATAGTATATAGAGGGGTGTGCAAATTAAAGAACATTATGGAGGTGTTTATTTATAGACGAGGGGGTTTGATTTGTGAATATGGCGTTAATACGTAAGCGTATATAAAAGATGAAAATGGTTAATATCGTAATGTAAAATCTATATATTATAAAATCCGTAAACCTGGAAAGAATTTTCATAAAAACGGCTGATTAAGGAAATTGTTTTTGAATGAAACAATTCTAAATTAAAAAAAAATAAAAACACCCAAGATATTAAATAAAATAAGAAAATGTAAATCATCCGTATTTTAACTCCCACCACGTGCACACCTGTATGACCCAGATAATAACAAATTCTATATGTTTTTTTTTATTGTGTAAGGCTCCCGTCCTTATGTATCACATTATTAAGTTTATTTCTGCCCCCCTTCCCTCCACTATGCTTTTGTGCTAAATAGAGTATAGAGAGAAAATGAAATAATCGAAATCCCTGATTGTCAGTCAGATAAGAAGCTAAAATTAAAAGAAAATTTTTCTTATACTTTCATTCCTTATTTTGTTGGTTTCTCTACATTTGCGTTATCAAGATGATGATGATGGTTTTTGAAATGAACGAACGAAAAAAATCAATAAGCTGAGTGTATAATTGAACTTGAAGAAGATGATTCGGGACGAATATGTTGTATAGGGAAAAACAGTGGCAATACTTAAATATACACATGATGGCAACAAATTTGATTCTAAATACTGTATTTCACTAATCAACATAGTAAACAATTCGAAAGATTTTAAATCCACCAAATTTCCATCTACACTTTTTTAGTGTAGGGAATATTTGTAACACCAAAATTGCCGTTTGCACAAAGAAATACCTACACTTTTTTAGTGTAAGGCTTTTGATTTTACGTAAGTCACACCATATAAGGTAAATAAATTACCCTTATCTGGCATTTGAAAATTTGGCCGCCGAATATTCACTTAAACGTTTTAGTGTTGGTCAGTTCGTTTTGCACAAATAATTCCTGTATAACGTGACAGCCATCCACTTAGTTCTTAGCCAACACGATAATTGACTATCAAATGTTCACTTAAACTTTTTAGTGAAAAGCATTCTATGCTCTAGACTAGAATGTCTAGATAATTTTGGTGTTCACAAACTATTAGGAAAGGAGTAGTGAAAAGTTAAATAAAACGCTAAATGTCTTTCTGGTTAACACCACAATAGTTAATAACAACTGGACATCGGAATTTAATGTCCCTAATGTTGAGTATTTTGATTATTCACGATAATTTTTTGAATGCATGATATTTTTGTACCACCAAAAATCGCAAAAATCTCTTTTTGTACAAATTACACCTAATGCTAAATAAATTATTTTTATCAGCTTGACGATGTCTGCATCACAAGAATTTTACATTGCGAGATACTGTGGTTTACACCAATAACACCTGAAGCAGATCATGAAAAATCGAATTAAATAAGTTCAATTCAGTCAATATACTTCACCAACCAATCAACGAAGAATCAGTAAGATTTGTCTGATGTTTTTAAAGAGAGCATCGACATCAAGTAAGCAAAATATTTTTCAAAATTGATTTATTCGAGACCGTATCAAACTAGATGAGCCATCCGAAGAAATCACTACCAGAATTCACTAGAAATTCAAAGTGATTTCGAATTGAAAGAACTTTTGGCTAATGCGAAGCAATTTGTGATTCTCTACAGAATTTGGTGGCCTATTTTAAGAAATATTTGGATATTCTACTGAGATTCAAGCATTCGTCATTCTAACTACTAAGCGTTTCAAGATAATTGTCGATTATTTATCGAATGCATCTACAATTTTTAGTGTAAGACATTTTTGTACGAAAGACAAAAGCGCACATACTGTAGTTTACCCAAATTTTACTTATGCCCGATTTCAGAACAAAACAGCAATTCTTCAGTTAAATAATGTTTCGTCTCTTTCGTCTTTTATGAAATTGCAACTTGTTTCAAAATTCAAAATCAATGCTATCCTGATTATGTTTCTTTTTTACATAAGCATTGTAACTGGAGAATTAAATATTTATTGGAGCGATATTGAAAAGTCAAATATTTAATTCTACCTTTAAAATGCTCATGTAATAAAGAAATATAATCAATGAAACCTTGATTTTGAATTTTGAAACAAGTTGCAATTTCATAAAAGAAGAAAGAGACGAGATATTATTTAACAGAGGATTTGCTGTTTTGTTCTGAAATCGGGCATTAAGAAATTAAATTTCTCGCTTTCTTACCTAAACAGCATCCTGAGAATCAGGGTGCTGATAATAAACATTTTTACATTTGGCCTTTGGGGCATTTAATGGTAACACTTAACTGGTTAACCTACGATTGGCCATCAAATGCTCATCTACACTTTTAAAGTATGTAAAATAAAATAGCCAATCGTCACCCACATTTTTTGGTGTAGATGATTTGAATTTACAAATCACTCATTTCGATTTACAAATATCAAAAATGAGTTGATCAAATTAGCTTAGCGATCTCTAGCTCTACACTTTTTAGTGTAGATCATTTCGAATACAAAATTAATACCTAGCCATTGGATGAACATCTACACTTTTTAGTGTAGATAATTTGGGTTAACACAATTCATACCTTTAAGTAAATATGTACAATATGATGGATGACCAACTCTTTTCTGCTTAGCTTTTCCTACGATAACCACTCACCTACACTTTATTAGGGCAGGGCATTTCAGTTTATATAAAACATACCTGAATATAGTATACATTTCTACGATTAGCTATTGAAAATCCACCTACATCATGTATAGGTTCTTTTTGGTTTCATTTGGTGCAAAGCAAAAACCAACAAAAACTAATTTCATGCGAAACCCTACTTGGGTAATTTTAGACATGTCCTTTGCCTATCTGTTTGTCCAATGTATGGCGTAGTTAAATTCACTAAGTGTTATAATTACTATAGAATAATTGGTGATTTCTAAACTAAAATCTGAGATTACATGAACGTGAGATTATTTACAAATTAAAGCCTTTTGTGTATGAGTAAAGAACGTTTTTAGTGTCACCAAAATAATTTTAATATCTAAATACTGTCATGCGTGCGATTTATGTGTATATAAGCACTCTAGGTCACTAGGCTCTATAGTCGGTCGCACTATTACAGATTTAAACAAACAAAAAAAGTCATAGCAAAGTCTTTGATAAAAAGTGAATTAAAAAGCGTCTAAACTAAATATTTTTTGCTTTTTTTTATAGAAGAAAATAATATAAAACACTAAAACGTACAGTACCAACCACCATATTATGATCGAAATACAATTTTTTTTTCTTTTTGTCATCTTTCAACTTTTTTGTTTTGTTTACCTTTCAAATTCACAAATTTCTTTTATTTTTTTTTTATTCATTTCAATTCGGTTCAGGATAAATTTTCCTCCCATCAACATATTTAAAACATATAAGAAAAAAAGAAAAAAAATACAAATTTTTAAAAACAAAATTAAAAACTTAAACAAAAAAAACCAATTTATAGAATTAATATTATCAATAATAATAAAAATATTAATATTTAATTAACAAATAAAATTATATTACCAATGTTTATTTATATATATATATAGATAATGTGTGTGTGTGTGTGTGTTATTTTAAATTGTGTTAAATTAAATTAAAATTAAGATTTTTACTCCTAATTAAAAATAAATTAGTTAATCACAAAAAAAAAAACAGACGCGTACCGTTTCCTTTTTCACCAAAAACAAAAAGCAAAAAAACAGAGTAGAATGACTACAGCGCCGAATATAAACGATTGACTAATTTTCCGGCTACAAGAATTAAATAAAATACAAAATAAGTTTTCAAAACAAAAACAATAATACATGAGTGAAAGAAACGGTATTATGTGAGCTTGTTTCACATTTTCAAAACAAAAGCGTTAATTTCTATACAGACGAAAATTCTTGATCTGCGAGGCGCTCAGATGGATAAATTTTGAAGTTTGGTTGCCAAATACAAGGTTTTCCAGTCAAAAAAAACAATCAAATTTTATCGCTTTTATTGGGGAAACTCTTTACGTATATTTGAATCGGCCATCCGAGATGTAATCCTGCCGCCATCATATAGAAATTAGTGCCTCAAAAAAAAAATAATAATAATTTTTGTAATATTTATTTATGTATGTATGTTTGTGCGTGTGTAAATAATCTTTATTTTTCTATTTACTATTTGTTTGATCTTTTTTCTCCAATCAATTCATAAAGGCAGTATTTGTAGTGACCCGATGTGTCACCCTGTAAAGAAAAATAAAATAAAATTGTTAGTATCCCCAATTAGAATTTAAGTTGAATAGTATAATTTGTTTATGTGCATCCCTTCAGAACTTGTTAATATTCTAATTGTCTTGTCTCTTTTGAGGAAGGATACATACACCTTTGTGGTTACTCAGGTTCTCAAAACAAAGAACACACAACAATCAAGGTAACGGCCAAGGTATCGAAATTATATTTGGCACGAAATTTCCATGCCCGCTCGAGTTTTAGAAAGAAATAAAACGGTCGAAATTTGACTACATTTTAGTAAACGTGCTATATTCATTGATAGTTGGACAAATTATGCATTTTTAGTGAGGAAACACTAAACTGAAAATCAGTTTAGTGTTGATCTCAGAAATGTCTGCCTAAAACGGCATAAGGGGAATCCAAATTATTGATCCTTGTACAATTGAAAACCCGAGTCTCATTACGAAATCAAAAGGACTAAGGGTAAAAATTACTAACGGCTTGGCTGCCATATGCTATGTCAGAAAGACTCCTCTGAGATCAAAGTTGTACTATTTTTCAGCTTAGTGATTCCTCACTAAAAATGTATAATTTGTCCATTATGGCATTGAGAGCAATGATGTCGCTGACTCTCTAGCGAAAGCTGGGGCTGAGCTTAAATTCATCGGTCCCGAACCAGTTGCTTCCTTACCATTTAGTTATGTTAAGAAGGCGATAAAAAACTGCGCTGTAAGTAAATTAAAACAGCAATGGCTTGCTACTTGTAGCTGTCGCATTGCCAAACTTTTTGTTAGTGGACCTAATTTGAGGGCCACTAAGTTTGCTTTATCTCTCAGTAAGAAACAGCTGCGAGTCTTGATCGCGACTCTTACTGGGCACGGTCATTATAAGGTACACCTTCAGCGCATGGCGCTATCTCCTGACGCTGTATGCGAGGATTGCCTTGAAGGCGATGATGATTGCATTCGCTTCGTGCGCAGTTGTCCTGCTTTCAACAGAGTTAGGTTGCAAGTATTTGACTCTACATCCATTGCTGATAATCAGCTGTATTCCTTGCCTTGGCCTAAACTACTTCAGTTTATTAAGGCTGCAGCACGCGTTCACGAATCAGGATAGAATCACTGGTATGCACCATGGGCCCATCGTGGCATTGAGTGCGGAACTTCTGATGGTTCCAACCAATTTTTAATAATAATAATAAAAGAATTGGAAGGACAAAGGGCAATTCCCACTAGGATTCTTCCAGTTAACACAGCACACTTATGGAATGTCAAGCTCCCCAAATGAGAATTTTAACACGATCTTTAAGCTAATGGCCAAATATGAACGGAAAATTGACAAAACTGTTGTTAATAGCGAGACGTAGCTGATTTGATGCGACAGTGATTTGAATTCCAATTTAAGAGTGAGACGTAGTGTACACGTAGCAGTAAGGTTTTAAATGCCTGTGAGACGGAAACACCTAAAAAATGTCCGTCCGTCTGTTGGGATGCCTTTACTCACGGTAGGTATCTCGAGAAAGGATTATCCGATTTGGAATATTTTTTCACCAATCTTTTGGAACATTTGCGTCAAGAGAGTGCATTACCTACCATGCGAATTGACCCAAAACCTTGTGGGTTTTAATTTTAACACTTGATATTACTACGCGGTTTTTGATGCACGTTGACCAATTCGTTATATATGCTGGTCTGAGGATTGAGTTGGGCATTGAGTTTGGGGTTGAGTTGGAGAGGTTGAGTGAGCCATTCAGTATAAGACTTATTTGGCGGTTGAATTCAGGGTTGAGTTAGAGTTAACCTGAGTTGAAGTTATGTAAATATGTAGTTTTTCAGACCATATTGATTTAGGTTTGAGTTGGGCGTTGAGTTTGGAGTTGACTTAATGGCTGAGTTAGGGTTGAGGATTGAGTTGGAAGTTAGCTTGAGTTGTTTTAAATTATGATAAGATCATGTACGCAAGTAGTTTTACGGACCGTGTTAATTTAAGGATTGAGTTGTGGTTAAGTCGGGGTTAAGTTGAGTTCGAGTTAGGATTGAGTTGAGGGTTAAGCTGGGCGTTCAATTGGGGATTTATTTGGGGTGGTTAGGGTTCAGTAGGAAGTTAGCTTAAGTTAGGGTATTAAGTCGGGGTTGACCGAATGGTTAGCCCATCATAGCATCGCGATTAATTCTTCTCAAAAATTCAAAAGCCGCAAGCAAAATTCTGAAGAATTCAACTATCCGTAACGTCCACTGTGAGAAAATTTTAAGACTTAAATTTTGGAAATATCGAAAAATGTCTCAAACTTTGGAAAATTATGAATTAAATTTAAAGCTAAAGAATTGTGACTTGTGCCATAATGTTGGTGAGACTTAAGCTAGACTTTTGTCACTTAAATTTATCTACTGTGAACGACCTAGTCGCTATCTGCAAACGACTTGATCCCAACTAATTTCATTTTAAGGTAAGGAGTACTCCCCAACTGCACACCAAACATTAAAAAATCAAAAATACTAAAATTTAATTACCTTGATCCAACTACGTAACGATTTTCCAAAATTCCTTTGAAACGTATCTTTAATATCCTGCAAATCAATCTGAAACGATATTGAAACCAAAATACGTTAGTATCCAAAGTAGTACGTCCACGCAAGCATACACATATAGGAGATAAACTTACTTCACACCGTGTAACAACCAGGCGTATCAATTGATTATCATTTGTGCCCATACCCGCCATACTACGATGCAATCGTTTTGCAAAAAATCCATGCTTATCCTGACTGTATCGTACAATGCACAAATATCCTTGTTTATCGTCCATAATAAATTTACTTTTTATCGTTTTCTCGAGTGGTTGTCCCGCAATTTTTTGATATTCTTCGCTTATCTGTGAAACATACATGAAAATAGTTGTATAATATAAAGGGGGATGAGTTGCGCCTATACTAAACACCATACCAATTTAATCTGTTGAAAATTTCGCGTCGAAAATATATCCTTATAGTAACAAAACTGTTCATCATCGTACGGATTCTCTTGTAGCACCAATTGGCGTGCATCATATTGAGCCGCCGCCAAATTTGTAATGCCCGTCTCGTCTCTAGTGCATGCACATATTGCTAATAGTAAACGTTTTAAGTGTTCTGAAGTTTTTGATCGGACCTCAGTTTCGAGTGGTATTCCGTATTCTATAAAACCGATAAATAAAATTAAAACATTTAAAAATTTATCTGACCGATATACACACGAGACCTACTTTTTTGGTACACATATTTTAGGGTATACATTTCATAATTCGATAGGGGGCACATAATATCGATTGTCGAATCATGATCATAATTCTCGAGTGACTCATTCAATTCTTGGACATAGAAATCGATGAGGGGTGTTAACATTGCGAGCATAATTTTTTGAAAATTACAATCGAATTTAGTTTTAACTTCACCCACCAGAGTCTCATTCGTCATCTCATTGAATTTATTGGCGATTATAAAGCGTTGCTCCAAACTACGATGGCACAGTATATTGATGAGAATGTCTTTATTGGGTGTTGAGAGTTTAAGGGCGTCTCGTAACTCTTCGGCATCAGTTTGAGGATTAAAATTTGGCGCTGGTTTTACGGTTGGATTACCCTTGAATATAGAAATTTTAATTGTTTTGTGATCGCGGTGCATATAAAGATGTATGTATGTATGTGTGTGTAGCTTACCAATTCAACACGCTTTGATGGTGCACCTTGATGATGACGTGCATCGGCTGCGGCGGATGCTTCCGCTGTCATAATATTTGGCAGTGGTACGAATCCAGCTCCCTGATGCGTTGGTGATTGTAGTAGGGCCGGGGTATGAGGTACTATTGGTGGTTGATTTGGGGTTTGTGGTGGATATGAAGCCGACACGGGTGGATAGTGATGTGATGTGGATGCGGGATAAGCGGGAATTTGAGATGGGGGATACGCTGATTGTTGTGGATAGACTGATACATGGTGGGATGGTGTATGAGGACTTGTGTAAGTAGAGGTTCCGGCACCCGGAACATATGGTGGTACCGTTGGATCGGCAAAACTTTTTGGCGGTGGATATGGAAATTGGGTAGCATACGTTGTTACTCCAGGTGGCGGCTGATTTGCCGGCGTGTTTGTCGTTATTGTACCCGAGTATGGCGTAATAGGCGTTTGTAAAGGATATGCACCACTTGTTACGGGATACCCTGCAGGTGGATATTCATATGGATAATGATACGCCGATGGTGGATATACAGTAGAAGCAGCAGGGTTATGGTGATTATGATTACCGCTCATGTAAGGCGATGCAGGCGCTTGCATTGATGAATGTGTTAGATGTGCAGATCCGGGTACTGAAACCGGTGGCATCGATGATAGGTAGCTGGGATACGGTTGTCCGGGTGGCGGGGCGTGAGACCCATCATTATTAGCTAATTCTATTTGAGGCTGTGCATCTGGTCCTTTCAACTGGTCATCCGCATTCTAAATATTCAAAATATCGTATAAAATACAAAATATAAGATTGTAAAAATGCTTCAAACTTACCGATGTATCCATGTTTCGAGGTAAATTCTTTAATTTTCACTATTTCGTTTAATATTTCTAATAAACTTCCGCGAACATAAAAAATAAAAATTCGCACTTAATTTTTTTTTACCCCACCCCACACAAAACTGCAGAAAACATAAACGTTCATGGGTTAATCATTTTTTCGTATTTAAAGAAAATAGAAAATTCTATTTGCTCTGTACACACAAAACAAAAATAAAAAAATATTTCCACTTTCATTTTCAAACATCAAAAAATCGGAAAAATAAAAAATTTACTTTATGCTTGTTGCTTGCTTTCATTTCGATCGTTAATCGTGTGACGTAAGTTTTTAATGTGGTTTGAATCGAAAAATATGACAAATTTGCATGGTTTTAGTGGTTTGTGCGAGAGACGCGTGCTGGCTCTACAAAATTTGATTTACAATCATGCACAGTGGTTTTCAGGTAAATTTTTATGCGGTGATAAATTTAATATGTACACTAATTCTATTTATTGACCGGTTCAATTGTACCATGAATCGACAGACAATTGACCAAATGTTTAGGTATAAAAAAATTATTTAATGTAAATATTTATTTTGGAAGACGTTTCCTTTCATCGTGAAATCAAGGCCTTACATAACTAAGAGACACACAAAATCAAAGAAAGTTTGAACGACTTTTAATGAAATCAAAAACTTAATTGATCGATTAACTAATTTGCACACTACATAAATAATCCATGTGTCCTATTAGATCAAGTAAACGCTCTATACACCGAATCATTTCCAAACCGGTTGATTCTAAATTTAGAACATCTTACAATGAAAGAGACGACATAAACAGAATAAATTGGATAAAATAACAAAATACATTTCCACATTACACAAGGCGGCATGCAGATGAACGCCACTGATTTCCATCAAATATTTTTAAAAGTCAAATTAAATTCGGATATAGAAGAAAAACAACAGCCGCATAAAATATATTCTCAATTGTATGATTTATACAATATATCAATACACGCACACATACACACAAACACATAAACCAATAACAATTCAATTACTGTAAACTCGCGATAACACAAAACGATAAAATAGTTAAGATGTATACACACGTTGAGTATCCGTAAAGAACTAAACCGAAAGCAATAAAAAAAATTAAAACACACGATTTAATAATAAAAAGGTTGACGTCATTGATTTTATATCTATTTATGTATCATGAAGATGCAACCTAACAGATACAGTGCGACACCTCGAATTAGCATCTACACACAATTGATAGTATTTTACAACAAATAAACAAATATTTAATCTAATCATATGTGAATTAATATTAACAAAGTATGAACAATTCGTAATATCCGATATTATCTAAAACTTTAGTAAAAATGAGCTATTCAAAATCTGTGATTTCATCAGTATCTATGTATAACAATTTTGATTTGGTTAAACCAGAATGTATTAGGACCATCTGAAGATTCTTGGCTAAACTATTTAATAATCGATAAACATCGTTCATAATTCATCCAATATTTAGTTAACCCTTTTAAAATTGAATAAACACTCTAATGACATATTGAGACTGTACCCTACAGTAAAACCAATTGGGTTTGATTGAGACTTTAATTAAAATTACGTAATAAACGATTTTTTGAAATATGTAGTTTGTAAAGTTTGAGTAATAAAACGAATTAAACCGCCTTAAATATACCATATGTAAAAATTCGTATTAAGCGATAATTAACAAAATCGTCCAACATTTCATAAAAACGTTAATAAACATGTTGAGACTGTACAAAATGTATGAACCCCTCAGTTAAATTATTGATTAAGATTATTCAGTACTACATTATAACCGATATTTCCAACAATTTTGTTTCTGAATTTACTGTTTACCAATTGGATTTAAAAAAGCTAGTTTTTAATGTTGACTAAAACTACGCAATAAACGATTTCGACAAATATTTTCTCAAGTTTGTTTATTAACAAATGGATTTCGATATAATAATGAAGAGATAATTAAGTATACTCGAATTTTTCTAAAATTTCATAAGAACGGGTAACTATCAGTTAATTCAAATAAATTGTTAATTATGAATTCTTCGTCAACCGCTATTCATCACTGTATAAATTTCGATGTTGAAGTAAGGCTACTTAGGTTTAATAAAGGGCTTATGCACATAAGGTAAATATTGTTTAATATGGATATTGATTAATATGAATATTGATCGTTCAAAATACGTAATAAGCAATAATTACTTCAAAACGTTTGACATTTTCTCATTTTACAAAAACTACGATTCAATCAGTAAAATAATTTCGATTTTATAAAATTTAGTTTTACTAATGAAGTGTTCATACAAAATCTACGTAATAACCGAATTTTCAGTCATGACGTTCCTGCGTTGTAAAAAGTTTAATTATTAATACGATTTTTGGGGCAAAACATGAATGTGACACAAAGAAGATTAAGGAATTTAACAATACGTAATAACCGATAAATATCGATTTAAGATATGTTCGTTTGATACAACACTCAAACTCACATACTATCAATTATCCGATATTTAGTAAACCCTTCCAAAAGTTCATAAAAACGCTAGGTAAAATGTGTGACACTATGCACCACCTATGAATAAATCAGTACAATACCACTAATGAAGCTACACCGAAAGTAAAACCAAATACATACCAGGATTTAAGCCAATTAGACGTTCGTAATAAACGATAAATTTTCCATTAAAAACCATTAAGTTTCGAGATAATAATCGAGTCAACTTTAGGCTAATTTTCCCCTAAAACTATGTAAGAACGTTTAAATATCGGCTGAGATTCTTAAATTTACCATTCCGTCAATTAATTCAATTAATAATGCTTACGCACAACTTAATAAGAATTGTTAAATATCGGTTAACACGCATTATTGGTGTTGGTTATTCAGAATAAAGGAAAATTCGTAATATCCGATATTTCCCAAACTCGTTCAAAATTTCATAAAACTGCTAATGCCATTTTGAGACTGTCCAAACTTAATGTGGATACATTCAGTACAACCATTAATGAAGCTTATTCCGAATTAAGTTAGAACCGATTTTTTTTTTTTTCGATTATATTGCTACAACGAAAACAAAATCATCTTCAATATAGACCGCGCTGCCACCGCGCCTCAATCGAATGAAAAATTCTATAAATAAAATCTTATCGTGTGCGGACACATATTTATTAAATAATATGAGGGCACGTCATTTTAATCAGCTGGTGATATTTTTTCAAGACAAAACTGTTTTTTGGAATAAAATCATCACCTAAATACAATCATACACACACACACACACACACCTTAATGTTTAATAAATAGCTTTAAATGAGATCATCTAAATCTGGAGTACATAAAACATTTTTCGTGTTTTCGCTTTGTTCATATAGACGTTTAGTTCGATACAAACATTATTGAAACGGCGCCGTAATTCGATTTACAGTAAACATAATGAAATATGTATAGCGAAAATTGATAAGAGAACTAAATTTTTGTTATTAAGCTTATCACGTAAAAATGACATAAATTTTTGTTTTTATATTTGATGACATTGAATTGAATATGGGTAAGTCTAAATTTGATATTGACGGGATCCCTGATAACAATTTGTTTTGTTTTGATAAAAGCTGTCTAATCAGCTGCGGTAACGACCGAAAGGCTATTAGGAAAACCTGTTATCATTCATAATTGGCATATCAGTATTTTGTAAAGAATATTGTTGAGTAAAAGAAACGATATCGTTCACGAGATAAGAGATGTGAAGTTAAATTGGTCATTTTATAAAGGTAATGAGCGGTTTATACAAATTTGTATATGTACTACAAATAGGCAGCAGACTGCATTTAATTATAAAGTTAACAATGATTTGGGTGTAATTTGGGTCCTTAGGGGAGTTTAAAAAACAACAACACAAACTTTTGTTAAATCATTAAACATTTGAAACATTTATCCAATTAGTTAAAAGTTTAAATTCTAAAAATTTGCAAATCCTGAAATTTATCATCAATATTAATAAGATCTGAGCCATGAGAAAGACCAACGCAACTGAAAACGACAGAAAATATGATTTGGCGATTTTAGAATATGGACTATAGTCTGATGTTTCATGTAGAATTATTTTGGTAGAGACAATTCATGTCAATCATGATTAAGAAAGTTGCAAGCAATAGAGTGATAATTTAATAGTACGGTAAATGAAACTGAATAGTGTGGAAGTGTATTAAGTAAATTATAGTGATTATTGTAAGGATTATGGCGTAAAAAAATCACGTTTCGCATAGTTTCGTTCTATATTTGTAATAATCGTGCGATAAAAATGTTTTTTTGCATCAAGATTGCGAAATAATTTAATTTTGAAAGCGGTTGAGATAAACACAATTTTTTTTTTTTTTTTCAAAACATGTTTAATACAAAAACGAGCAGAAATATATCGTAATAAAATAACAAAAAACGATTTGCTGATGAAATGTGAGATAAATGTTTAAACATTCCATCTCCTCGCGTACACATAAATATACTCGTATATGCGAGATGCTGAACGTTATCTGAAATATGCGTCCCACTGAATAGGTTCTGTATATTATATAAATCTTCTAGAGATGTTGTTAAAATATCGATATCGTATTTATTTATTTATTTTTTTTTAGGATTTTTGGGAAAATTCCAATTTTCCGAACACAAAAACATGTATATAACAATAAAACCTTTTTGTGAACCTCCCCCAAATCTATATTATCCTGCCATCCATTCTATTGTATACATAATATTGATCTCTGACCATAATATTGTTGGGGTTATTTCTTGTATATACCATATACATGAACTATATGCGAACACAAAATAATTAAAAATTATCAAAAAAAAGTGACATTTTGGCATCAAATCCCCAATCATTTCAACCCGCCTTAATTGTATCGTATATATCTACCGTGTTCATACGTCACAATATTTGGCGACAAAAAAGAATTTCTATTGATTTCAAATTATCGTACGACAAACGCAAAAACAAAAAGGAAATTTAATAATGAAAATTAAGAATTATTGGGCGAAAAACAATTAAATTAGAAAATCCCGATGGATGATGGTTCGGTGTGGCGCGCAATAGGGTATATGTATATAGTAGTACACGGATTTAGTTGGGCGCGAATTTAAAAAAAATGGATGGATGCGGATGGATGGTTTATGTTTGTTGAGTGAAATTTTATTTCCATTTTCATTTTTTGTTTTTTTTTTTAATTTTAAATTTTATTATAAACAAGGGAAAATATTGAAATTAATTTTGATGGATGGATGTATGAATTTAACAATGGTGTACAATATACTATGTATATGTTTACAGGATGAGGTGTTTGTGTATACATATATACTATAGATCGGATGGGATGGCACATCGGCATTACACCAGTTTTGGTTGTATTTCGTTAATGGAATCAAAAAATTTAACTCTCGTAATTAAAAATAATGATGTTATAATTAGATTTTTTATTTATATTAATTAGAACCGAACTGATAATGTAGTATGGGGCCAGTGTGAATCTTTTTTGAATTTTGTTTTAGAGAAAACTCGATTTTTTGTTTGTTTAATTAGCGTTCTCCACGGTATTATAGGTGTGTTTAGTGTACACATATTTATTAGTCCGAAAAATACTTTATAGGTGCGTAACATTTGGCATGACCTTTCCCAGTTGTATATAAACTAAATGGGTTATGAGCATGGTGCATCGATGATGAGACCAAATCGTCTTGAGGTATTAGAAATTTTTATTTTGCGGATGATGGTTTACCCACACATGCAAACATGGGCTGAAGACAACAAAGAGGTGCGTTAATTTCAGATTTCGTGTTTGGTGTAATTTCACTTCTACTTGCGGATAAGAAGGTACTTTTCCACTGTTTACTCTGTGTAAAAAAAAATTACAACACAAAACAAAAAGATAAAAGTAGAACGATATTGCAACGAAAAAATCAGCAGAGAGACAAAATAAAATTTATTTTCGATTTACCCTGTTAAAGTTAGCTCAAAGTTTTCAGCCGAAAGTAAAAAACTGTCGGTAATGCAGATATCGGCTTGACCATCTCGGCCGAAAGTTACAAGTCGCAATATATTTCTTATAAAATAAAAAATTGTCAAAACAGCGTATAAATTGGTGTTTCCATAAGGTGATTTTACGGTTGGATTTAGGCTCATTTTGGTTTATCACTGCTGAGGAGCTCAATACAAAATTTAAAAATTTGTATAAATTCAACGTTTAAAGCGTCATGTCTGGAAGGTTATTCAATTATTGCGCATAGCCAACAGTTAACCCTAGAAAAATTATCAATTGAAGTTTCATACGATGAGCCCGAGAAAATTCGTTTGAATTAAAAGCCGTATAAATTTAAAAATTTTTTAGAAGTTCAACTATGATGTCAAAGAGGATTAAAAAGGATCGTAGCTACTTATACTACTGCCGAATAGTTGGTAACGCAGCTCATCGGTAAATGTTCCTACAATGAAATGAGCAGTTTTCCAGAGGGAATTATAACCAAAGGATAAAGAAATAGAGCTGAGAGAGAGAGAGAGAGGGAGAGAGAGAAAGAGATAGAGAGAAAGAGAGTTCAAGTTAGCTTTAGTGTGTGCATTAAAAAAGTTTCCCGTTCTATGTGGACGGATTGCCTTGTATGTGTATTGAGAATAATGTCATGAACCAAGTAAAAGCGACTCAGAAAGAGGACAACATTTGGAACCTAAACTTTGCTTATGGATCCAGGAGCAGATTAAAAAATCCAAAGATGTTCTATACAAGAATTTTGCGTATCACGAGTAGGGTGTAGGGGGGATCCCCCCGTTATCCATCTTTCCAAAATCCGTTTTGCTAAAATCCGCCGTTTTTTATAAAAATCCACTTTTGGTAAAATCCATTGATGTTGAAATCCATGATTGTTGAAATCCATTTATGACACAATCCACTGTTGTCAAAATCCTTCAGTATAATGTCACTAAACTGATTGTACGGTCATCAATAAAATAAATTTCGTATTTAAATAAATTATATATTTAGTAAATAATTACATATTTCATTATATCAAAATATACGAATAGTTTATTTTATTTTTATGGATGGAAAACTTATTAATATTAGCAGCTGAATATATTGTAAAATACATCAAAGAATCGAAAAATTGTTTGTAAGTGGTACAAGCTCTTTACAGAAGGCCAATAAGATGTTAATGATGATGCCCACCCTGGACGCCCTAGCGCGTCAACGACCGATGAAAACGTTAAATCAGTGAACAAAATTATTATGGAGAATCACTATTAGAGAAGATGCTGAGGATGTCGGCATATCAGTTGGCTCATGCCATGCAATTTTTTCGGTTGTTTTGGGCATGAAACGTGTGGCAGCGACATCCGTAATCATGCCTCAGCCACCGAATTTTTCTTGTTCTTCGGACTCATATCAGAAGAGATTCGAGGGTTGGAAAAGCATAGGCACAAGTGTATTATATCTGAGAGGGATTACTTTGAAGGGGACAAAGTATATACATATTGATGAATAAATAAATATTTTCGAGAAAAATAAAAAGTCACCTTTTTTAACAAACCACGTATATGGGTAAAACACGGCATTTAAAAAAAATTGGTTTTCATTGTAATTAATTAATGTTATTTTGTAAAAGTATAAGTATAAAAAAACCTTTTATAGTCATAAAGATTCGGAAATTCTTTTCAAATTACTGAACAAATAGCTACATATGCGACAACAGTTATGACAGTGTGGGACTACCAGAAGCAGCCACAAGAATGGTACAAATTCATCTTTAGCTAAAAACACATCGTTTTTGTTATTTTTGCAAGAATCCATCAAAAAGCCATCGAATCCATCGTTTTTGTTATTTTTTACAAGCGGCTTGTAAAAAATAACAAAAACGATGGATTCGATGGCTTTTTGATGGATTTTGACAAAATGGATTTCGTCAATAATGGATTTTATCATAAATGGATTTTGAAAATGATGGATTTTGTCAAAAGAGGATTATGTCAAAAATGGATTTGGTCAAGATGGATTTTGTCAAAAAGGATCATGACGTAATGGATTTCGTGGGTAACCCGGTGTAGGGTCATTTTGGGATGTCGAGTTGGTTCAGAATCAATACTATTTTCCAAATATTATGCATGTCCGAGGAACAGCTGAATACCACTCGGTTGTGGTCCGTGTTAAATATGGTAATTGGACCATAACAAATCAAATTGTTTGGCATGTGTGTTGATTTAGGCCTATCAAAAATAACATTAAGATAACGTTGCTAATAGTTTTGGCCATTTACTAATACAAAAACATTTTCTGTTGTTGTTTTAATTTTAATTTCGGATTAACTTCGGACGTGCATATTCCCAGTTAATAAATTTTGTTCATCATTGATTAAATCGACAACACCGATGAAGAGCACTATTACTCCCAGTTGTACTTTGCGTGAGCAATCGCGAAATTTTGTTTGAGATGGCACGTTAAAACATGAAACAGAAGTATAAAGCATAAAAAACGAAATCTTCGGCATCACGTTGATTGATCAATGATCGCTTTTGGAGCGTTCTATCGTACAACAGGGATCTTTCTCTTAAAGTTAGCCGAAAGTAAAATACCCATAATGCACAAACAAGTTAATGCCAGCTGAAAGTAAACAAATCGGTAATGCAGATTGTACTATCTGCTATTCTAGCCGAGAATAACAAATATAGTCGTTATCAGCCGATAGTGCTCGGCCAAAAGTTACCATGGTTCAATCCCAGCCAAAAATTAACAATAAAATCGTTATCAGCCGATAGCGTTTAGCTGAAAATTGAAGGCATTTGTCAATATTCTTACGTGACAAAACGTCTCACTCCACTTTCTAGTGGATAATTGTAGAAAATCCAGGGAACTACAAAAATATTTAAAATTGGTATAAAATCAGCCATTAGAGCGATTGTCTGGATTGATGTGACAACATTTCTAAGGTGCGCAAGGAACAAGCCGCAGGGATTTACGTTACCGTTTTCTCAGCTGCCATGATTTTACGGTTAACATAGCGACAATAAATTCAAGATAATTTATGATAAATAAGATGTCCTGTGCGGATCAAAATCATAAAGCAGCAATGTGTGCAGATAGATACCCCGAATTTTTACTGCGTTGTTTATTGTTTTATTTTACTAATCTCAGACGATAGGGCTGTCCTCCCGCTTAAATTGTCTACAGAACCACAAACTTAATTTCCAAGCTTATACCCAGTTTTCCTCTATTTCTTAACAAATCTACTCGTTTTCCTTACTTTTCCTTTGGTGCTATGTATACAACCAGTGCCGCCTTGAGACTTCTGAGCGCCCTGTGCAGTTGGTTGAACCGCCCTTTTTTTTTTTTAATTTTAATAAGAAGAGGCATAATGAAATTTACTGCGATTTAGCAAAACGGGTCTGCTAAATTTTTCGTGTTTAGTCGCAATTATGTTAACCTCAGTTTTACTATAGTTAATCGTATACTGTGTTTTATTGTATAAAGTACCTGTAGCTGCTCGTTTTTAGCTAAACGTTTTGCCAAACCGCAGGGTTTCTGCGGTGTTCTGAATCTTGACGAGTGGTATTTGAATTTCTGTGTACATAATATGCAATTCCGGCTTGGATTGAGCGAACAATGCACAGAAGCAGGTGTTCAAATTATCGTTGTATTTTGTTGTAAATTGGTTAAAAGGAGAGATTAAAATAGATTTGAGGAAGGGATTGCAAGTTTAGCTTAAATTCAAAATTTTAAAATTATCGATTAAATTTTACTTATTTACTTTATGGCGTATACGTTATGTTAGAAGTATCAAGAGCCAACCAGTGAGAAATTATAACTTAAAAAAAATTAAAAATTTTAACGAATGCATTTTTTTGTTTCTTTGACATTACTACAACCATAGAGAAATTAAAACCATAGAGAAATTGAATTGAGGGCAACTATTGTTATTGACGTCTTGTTTTAATTTCTTTTAAGTTTGGACGGAAAATTTTGCATTCATAAGTTTTTCTAAGTGACAGATAAAATTTGACGAAGCTTCGTTCTTCGTTGACATTTTTAAGTTAATTTAAGTTTTCCATGGGCGAATACACATAAATGCCATATACTGTATTCTTAATTTTTCTTAATTTAAGTTTATAAACTACCTATTCTCGAAATTTCGGTTGAGTTGGTGATAATGACTCTCTTCTATACGTCAAAATGTTTTTTTTTTTTTTTTTCGCTGGCGCTACATCCCATAGAGGGATTTGGCCGCTTCATGCGGAAGTTTCGTAATCATTTTTTTAAACAGATAATGAATGATTAATTCATTGATCCTACCCTTAACCAGCCGTGATTTTTTCATCACTCGCCGAGAATCGAACCCGGGACCTCCGGAGCTTAAGCAAGCATGCTAACCACTGTGCCACCGGGGCGGCGCAAATGTTGTCAAAATGTTGACAACTGAAAAAATTGGTTTTTATCGAGTTTATCGGGAAAAATTCCTTAAAGTATAGTTGAGTTATCGATTATTATCGAAATTTCAATACGCTCACGAAAACGTATAAGATCTTCCAATTTATTCTAGCATTTTCAATCATAAATCGTGCATATACATTTGGAAAAGTTTAGATTGCTGTATTCATGGCATCTCCGGCGGAGCATTATGGCGTAGTATTGTATGTTAGTATTTTAATGGTATAGGTACCAGAAAGACAAATTATCTCTGTGAGAATTTCTTTAACTTTCAGCCATCATCATCAACTACATTACGAAAAAGTTTATTATTACCACTCACGATTTATGTCACTTCAACCTATTAAATATATACAACAGCATCTCTTGTGGAAAACATATTTAATACGTGGTTCGGATGGATTCACCTCATTAAAATGTTACATAATAAATTTAACGGACTATAAAGGCGCCAAACAAAAAAATAATTGATTCAAAAATGTGAAAATCGATACGCAATGCGGGTAGTAACTCTAGTCTAGTCAAGCTTAATACCAAACAAATAACTTTAACTAAATATACATCTCACACCCCAGTTTTGAGTTTATTCCCATTGCGTTAATCATTATAATCAACGAGATTCCACTCCCATTAATTAATTACTTAATAAAAATGTACAATACATTTAGTGGCATGCATGTTACTATGCAAGTTACACTCGTATAGTGAGGGACAGTTAATAGAAAAAGGTTAAGAAACACTGCAATCAAATCATCGAATAAAAATTCCCCACCAAAATTAAAAATTTGTTTATTGAGATTAAATTTGCTAGTCGCACTCGCGAGTGGCGCTATTCGTAATAATAGAAAACAAAAGATAAACAAAAAACTAAATACGTATATGTATTTTGATTCAGTCACACAGTTACAAGCGATGGAGAATGTTGTAAGTATTTATAAGAAAAAAAAAACTGGTTAAGATTTATGATATTATATATTATGGCTGCTTAACAAAAATATTTTTTATCGTGTTTTTTGTTTTTATTACCCATTTTAGAATAAATATCCAATTCCCGATGATAATCCACCGTCATATGATGTAGCAGTCGGATATAATAATCAAGTGGGTGTTGCGGGACAACAACATCCGACTATCGCCACACCACAAAATCCAAATATTTCGCAATCCACACAGCAACAATTTCAATACTATCATCATTATCAACAAACACCAATAACAACATCACCATATCCACAAATACCACAAAACTATCAAGTTGTTACAGTTCTGCCGCCGCAACCGTGTTTACTAGCTAGTGAGGCTGCGGCAACCCCAAGAAATGAAATTCCACGAAATATTCGAATCATCTCGTACATTGGCATATGTGTTTGTGTATTTGTAGTGATAATGACGATTCGAAGTCAATTATAAAGCAGCAAAAAAATTGTGTATATAAATGTGTAACAAAGTGATTAAATTATATAGAAAATATATACGTAGTTGTGTATTTTATTTATGTGTACATGTACGTTAAAACTCGGAAGTGGTAATTCCTCTGTCTATACTTATACCTACATGAAATAAGAAGGTTAAAAGGTTTTTGAATTTCGTATATATATTTGCATGTAATATGCAATCGAGGACAAACACAATTACAAATTGTTGGCTAGTCAAAAACTTTTATCCACAATATATCAAGATAACATCTCCGGCATAATAAAAAAACACTTACGTCTTAATAGCAGTGTTGCGTGATTCATAAACATGCGGTTAAATTATATGAAAATTACGAGGTTTGAAACAAAAAATTTCGTTTTAATAACAACTACAACTTATACTTGAAACAGCCTCGACAGTATTGTATGTTTTGATTAAGAAATATTGTTTGAGAGATAATGATTCAATATTTGCATATTTTTCTTATCATTTTTAGACAGTTCAGAATTCTGTAGTCCTAGACAGAGTTGATATCTACATGATTTAATCAGTTAATTATATATGTGAAGATTAAATTGCGTAAAGATCAGTGACCTTAAGCGTATTTCACAATGAAGATGAAGTTATGTGTACTGAAAAATCATTACAGAGAAAATATGGAGAATATAGAGAAAAAATGTAATCTTGTTATAAATAAACAGATGAAACCCTAGAAATAAACCCTAAAATCGAATTTTTATGACAAAGTGACGATTGTGTTTACGATGGCTGAGCTGTAATTTATTTAATAATTTACAACAACAATTGCACTATCAAGTTCCTCAGTTGGAGTTCGCCGAATTCATCCGAGACAACACACAGTAAATTTTTTGTCTTTTACATTGTCATGATCGGAGTATTTTTATTTATTGACAACATCACACTTACATCAAGATTAGTAAAAATTGATAAAATACATAAATTTTACTTTTATTGATCCGATTCATTAGAGATTTTAAAAATTAATGTCTATAAATATATCTAAGACCAACATATTTGGCTTGCTCACCAAATCGTTTGGGTGAATTATCAATCTTGAGTGATACCAGGCACTAGAATCCCTAATTTCTTCCCGTTTTTGTTTGCGCCATGTTAGATGTTTGTCGAGGTGAATACCTAAATATTTTACTTCATCAGTTTGAGGTATGCTTAGTTATTTGATGAGAGTACTGTCGTGTCGTCAACAAATGTTGTTGGATGAGAGAAGTGGCTACAATTTACCTTTTTTTTTTTGCAAATATCTGAATAGATCTATTGAGATTTATAAAAAAACATATATCCTGTGTTTTTTTATAAATCTCGATAGATCTATTCAGATATTTGCCAAAAAAAAAATGGTAAATTGTAGCCACTTCTATCATCCAATTAAAAATACTGGCACTACTTAGCAGCACTAAGAATTGTGTTTATTTTGACAACGCTACGTCATTGTTGTTTTCATTATATTTTGTTATATACATGAGGAAAAGTGCGAATACATTTTATCCATATATAAAAATGAGACGGACATACTAAAACTTTTTTTTTCTTTCAAAATGTTACCATGATCTTTTAAATTTTGAGCAACTTTTACGAAAAATGATAAACAGGTTCATTTTCGATTTTACCATTCTTTTTCGCTAAAAAAAACTTGTGAATTGCGGTAAATAGTATTAAATAACACATATTCCTCTTCATAATGGAAGGATATAATAAGAAAATGAATACTTTTAACATATACATCTTCTGTCTTTTAAAATAGAGCGAAATATTAAATGTAAATCAGCGACTAGTTTCCTATTGTATGACGATGTACTAAAGATGTACTAAAAATTGACTTTGGTGTGCTTCTATAAAAGGGAAAATCTGTAGTCTTGATAGCATATCTGGATAAAAGGCAAGATTTTCATGTATAATTAATAAGTTGTGTAATTCAAGGAAATGAATTAAAAACGATAAAATGTAGCGTAAAAAGTGTACTGGATGAAATTAAAATGAATTAATTCCAATTCAACCACAAAAATAAACAAAGTCTGGAGGAAATTTATATAGATCTATCGAGACTTATAAAAAAACATACACCATATTTAATTGAGGGGACATTTGTACACGCATCCTGCTTGTGCTATGTCCATGAATAAGGCAGAACAAAAATTTTTTCCAACAGGGTTTCTTGAATTATTTGAACTATTTTGTGTACTTGTTCTATTGTTGAGTTCTCTGGTCTACATCTGAAAAACTTGAAACTTGAAGACATTCTCTTGCTAACAAGTAAAATTCTTAAAAAAATTAAGTAAAAGCTTTTACTTATTTTTATTCAATTCACTCATTGAACTGAGAATAATAATAATACGGTTTTCACAAGCCATTGCTGTCCAAACAATGTGAATCTGGCACCATCGATTCCAATGACGAACCAGCTTTCCCTATATTATTCTAAAGAACCAGGATATGGAAAGACATTTTCTAACAAGAGGAGTCACCACCGTTGATAGTGAGCTCTGCACTTACCAAAGGATGTCTTACAGGATCGGGAAACCATTAATCTCGCGTGTACTTCATCTTTCGGATCATATTTCTGTTTTTTTGCGAGTTTATTGAAATAGAATATCCTACCATCCATCGACAAGGGTTATGGTGTAGTTTATGGCTGTTTTCGGCTTCGTAAAAAATTAAGTTATATATAATAATGCTGTTGAGTTTCGTAGAATAAGGGTTCCATCGAGTATGGCTGGCCTAGAGCTCCGAAGACCTTGAACACACCTCTGAAATAAAACGATTTCTTGAACATTTAGTTTTTTTGTAAAGACCCCGTTCTTCGAAAATTGGTTCACCCTTTTGCATTTTTTCTCAGACCATAATGTGTTTTTTTTATTGTGGTCTAAACTTCTGAGCAATTGTGTTAGATAACAAAAAAGGAGGGCAAGGAAATGTGGCATAGCATGATAAAACTGAAGCACTGGGACCTTACGATTTGGGAAATAAATTAACTCGTTGGATGGCAGTCGGAAACTAAGAAGAAAGAGGCCCCTAGGCAAGTATTTAGTTTACGACCCTACAACAAGCAGTAACGTTTTTCTGAAATATTTAAGTTAATTTTATCTAAGCTACACACATACATATGTAAATTAAGTCTACATTAAGTAAGACCATAATATTCTAAGCAGGCTAAAATTCTTATTCAGATATTTGTTCTAGATATTGAAAAGATTACCTATGTCAGCTCAAAATTCATTAAATTAGAGAACCAATAGCATTTCCAAAACCATCCCTAAATCAACAAGGTTTGAGACTAAAGGCGTACATAAACTCCAACATATCGACCTCCAACTTGACCCTCGAAAAAAGGATCAAAAGACTACAACCCTCAATACAACCTCAAATAAAACCCCCAACTGAACCGCTCTCTGAATCTCAACTCAATCCCAATCCTAACCCGACAACAACTCAACCCTAACTCGGTCCCCAAGTCAACCAGTAACTTAACCCCAACTCAACACCCAACTCAACTTGCAAATCAACATGGTCCGAAAACTATATGCAGATTATTCCTATACCAATTTTTAAAGGGATTTGTCAAAGATGGGTTATAATTTTCGTAACTAATAGTAAGTTTGATTATGTAGTGATTAGTATTCCGATATATCAAGAGTAAGGAATATACTTGCGAGCGAAATAATTAGTTTTAATTTCCGTTAGCCTAAAAGCTAATCATGGAATATTATGATACATATTTCGTGATTAAAAGAGCGAGATGACACAATGATCCAATAAAGCGGTCAACAGCAATTTCACCAGCATCATGCAGGGCGATATCTAATTTTGGTTATCAAAAGCACCAAACACTCGTTCATATGGTGTGGTGAAATACGCATTAGGCACAGCGAAACAGCATGGCGCATTTATAAGAAAAAATGGTGAACCTAAAAACCAGAATTAGGCTACCAGTTACCTAACATGCGACATCATCGCTCTCCTCTCCAACGTTATAATGAAATTAGCTATAGACATTTTCATATAATTCGGGTCGAAAATAATCATTATTCTACCTTCAATTAAAAAGCTAATAATAAATTAAACTACCAATATTCATATTACAATATTATTGATTAATTGTGCTTAGTGTTTTATTTATATTTAAAAATAGTAGTTACTGATATCAGACAATCACAATACCAATATTGCCCCTGGTAACATTAACATTATAGGCATCACACGCCCATAAAGTGGTGACCCCATAAATTATGTGTGGTGGCCCGACGTGATCTGGCACCGCACAGCTGACAATTTAAAAAAAACATGTCAGGGATTAATAGAAAAACCGTACTCCGAGAGATTAAGTCAATCACAAGCCCACGTCTATAATTATAGTGTTTCACGAGTATTTGTTAATTTAAAAACGTTTCACTAGCTTAACGAATCTACGTATTAACTTTCACATGGGCAAGATTTACAAATGTAAAGATTTTAATTTTAATTTTTGAAAAATGTTAACTTGATTTGATCGATTATGAAGACGTTCTGTTCTTCGGACCCAATAAAAGATTTTTTAATGTTTCATCCGAAAATATAAAGTAAAAATTTGAAATTGGTTTTTGGACCGATTAATTTGTCTTTTATTGTGACTTAAAAAATTGCTGCCCATGCGAAGTTAACCAATATATTTTTAACTTACACTCCTTAATAAAAACAACTTTTAATTTATTTTTGTTTTACTTAGTACGTACAAATACTCCGAGACTGTCAATGTCAATAACATAAATTAAAAACAGTTAGAAAAAAAAAATTGTAATAACAATTGTATTCTAGGCCAAGCATATAAATTAACGTAATAGATGACTGACTAACTTTTGCATTTCCTTCCAGATTACCTACATACATAAAAACAAAGCACACAACTTTTTCTGCAAATTTACACAAAATTTGTCTTGCACACAATTTGTTTTTCCTCGTTTTATAAACGTATACCTGGTGAAAATTATAATAAATATTTCTTTCTTTTCCTCTATACATAAATAACAGTGCACAATGTTAAAAACAGTGACCTAGATATTTTCCCAAAATAAAATTCTTCAAGCGCATGCAGATAATGTTTATATAGATTGTTTGGCAACAATTTTTCTTGGTATATTTTCACAAATAACGAGTCGAGTACAAAATAAAAATGTGGGTGGAAATGGAGGTTAAATTAAATAAATTTTGGCACTCACATACATATATAAAAAAACAAAAAGTCGAAAATTGTTCTTTACGTCCATAAAAACTCTTGTACCATGTCCAAATATATTAGTATGCGAAAATATATGACGACAAGACAATATAAATTAGAAATTCTACTCATTTCTTTCGTATTCAACGACGCATATCCATATAAACAAACCACATACACAAACTTACCCAAGAAAACAGTAAAGATTTCAAAATGTAATTACGCGCCACGGCCATTAAAGTGGTAAAACTTTTTTTATTGTAAATATAATCCATCTTGATTGATAGTAATTTCGTGATATTCCACTTTTTGTTAGGTTCATTTGGGTGTTTTATGTGCCATTTAAAACACCATGCGATCCCACTCTACTCTCGTGTCATTAAGGGCTGCTGCTGCGTTGTCTATAATATGCGCACTTGTGGTATCATAAATTAAATTGATGATAATTTTATATTTTACAACATAATTTATGAATTGCAACATATTTGTCACAAGAGAAGAATATACAACATCATCATCATCATCAGCTATCGTATACAAAAAAAAATGCAAATACAAAATAAAGAATCGATCGAAAATATAAATTAAGTTTGCCACGATGACTGGAAAAATTGTTTAAATTTAAATTTTTCTTCCTGGAATTTATCAACTATGGTTAAATTCGAAATTTACATCGACGAGAAAGGGGATACAAATATCTAACAACCCTAATATTTTATAATGCTCCGAAGCACCTTTCGCAAACGTTTTTTTGGTATGAATTAGGGAAAAAAGTTTCGACAGTGACTTAAAATAAACAAAAGAACGCCATTATTTTCTTCAGCGTTGTAAATTCTTATTTTTGTTGCTTACCAGCAAAACCAGTCAATAAAACTACTCTTCTGTTATGGAACCATCCAATTTTCTTATTGTTGAGAGTTATTCTACTTAAGGTTGCTTTCCTTAATCTAAAAAAAAATCCTACCTTGGACAAACCAGATGAACTTTGCGTAAAACTCGCTATTTCAGCATTCAAATTTTTCTAAATAAATTTATTTTATAGAAAACGAAAATGAAACTTTGTATGAAATTTAGTATTAAACGCTACATCTACTTAGGTTGTGAGGGCAGCATCGATATGATGGAAGTGATTTTTGGTAGCTTAGACAATTTTCTTATTATGATGAATTAAAATTTAAAATTTTTGTATGCACATTTGTTAGACATGAATTTAATTTAATAAATTAAAATAGAATCATAAAGCTTGTAAAGATTTTCAAAAAATTAACCAAAATTGTGAGGTTGACAAAAAAATAAAAGGGGTTCGAATTATTTTTATAACCCACATTCCCTATGGTAGTAGGGGGTGAAAATACATATTTTCGGGGGTACTTTTTACCCCTAGCACTAAAAAAAAAAAATACGCTACTCATATTTTTTTTGTGTTCTTTAACATTGCAAAACTTCGAAACAGTCGATGGGGTACACCTGGGGTACTTTCCTTGTTAGAATTAACAAACCAATGCTCTGATTATGTTAATCTTATTCAAAAGTGTGAAACTTAGCAAACAATATTGAAATTAAACTAACTACGTTTTACCTTAAAGTATATAATAATTAGCGGATTGCTTAAATTTTACAATTTACGGAAATAGATTTGCGCACGAAATTATTTGAACTTTCCAGATAAAATAAGTCAAAGCTTTCATTTGCAATACAAGTACGTTAAAAAGTAAAGTAAGGTTTTAACGACTAATAATATTCAGTGTATTAAACTTAAGTTCTAATTAATCAGTAAACCTCTGAAATCGGGAAGCTTTTAAGTTTAAAAATTAGCTAAGAAAAGTTGTACACTTAAGCTTCTTCGAATTTTTCTAAAAAAAACTCCAAAAATTAAAATTGACAAATTAAGCAACCGTTCTCATTTTAAAACAACACAGAATAGATTTAAATAGTTCGATTAGATATAAATCTAGTTACAAAAATAATCAAAATGTCAAAACTAGAGTGCAAACGATATAAACACTTTATAAATCCACATATGTACAATATATCTATGCGGTACATTAATCAATTTGAAAACATGTCAGTCAAAGTGTTTTATTTAGTATCAATTTATTATCAAAAAAAATAAAAAATTCTCAACAAAATATTTGTCTATTTCATAGGCGCCGCATATAGAAAAGATACAAATATCCAAGAGAATATACCCTTAATAAAAAAAAAAAAGAAACACGAAAAGAAGATAGGCTGAATTGATAATATGTATCTGTATGTAATGTACGTAGGCATACTCGTAAAAGCATATACATATTGTATACATAAAAAAGCTCTTTCTTATTCTCTATGATATGATTCAAAAAATTATAATCCTTTTTCATTTTTTGTTTGTTGTATATATTTTTCCTTATCAGCATAATTTAATTTATGAATTAATGATAATAGAAAGAGCAACAACAATATACCACCACACCAGCCTCATCGTAAATAATATGTACATACATATTATATAAATTCATACTATGATCTGTATTTCTTATATTACGAGGAGAGAAACATTTTTTCTATCATCAACCAGTAAAAATATGAAATTTATTTAATTTTAATCAAAACAAAGTGAATTATGCATAGCGGGCGGTTATCGTTTGGGGTGAATTATATAAGGGATGATGTATAATTGGATTGTTTGAAATAAGGATATAGCTAAATAAAATATATTCATAGGAATGAGTCATCACTACGAGTAGCTGGAAAATTAAATGTGCGGAATGGGAATAATGTGTGTACACACCATAACATACTATCACTAAAACTTGTTTTCTAGTAGTATATATACTATAATAATAATAACTATTTATTTAAATAGTTTAGTAGCATGTGAAGTTATGTTATTTATGCATAATATAATTTTAATTAAATTTTAAATTTAATATAAAACTTATATACACCAACTATGTATGTACATATATTATGTATATGTATGTACAACAGCAATAATCAAAATTTCACAAAGATATCCGAAAAGTTTTCCGATTATATGGCAAGAACATATAATTGGCAACAGATCAAAAAAATATCAAAAATTAAGTTTTTAATTTTCGGGGGGTTTGTTAAATTCAAATGGAAGGGGAATATTTCTTATTTTGCTGAATACAATAACAAAACAGGTATGAGATGCTGGATTTGTTTAATTGGGTTAATTATGGAAGAATTATAATAATGTATAGTCACAGTGAATTTTATAGTATGCTAAAATATCGATATTGTATATGGCATGATTCAAATATTTTTAGAAGCTCATGTGTTGTAGAAACCTTAAAACTTTCAAGACGTTAAGAACAAAATACATTTTTATAATGAACCTTTTCAATTTCTAATTAAACTTTTAAATTTTTAATCAATTAAATTCTAAATATTTGTATAACCTTGTATATTTCATAAAAGACTTATCCTCATTGATTAAAATTCGTTCTACGCGTATACAGTGAGCTCTTGTAAGATTTATTCAAATTTCCAAAAAAAAAAAAAAGTTTCTTGTAATTATTAATAGATGGTACCAGAGCCTTCTAGAGTATAGACAAAGCAACCTTGATTATACAAGCCATAAACTAAAAAACGAAGCTTTTATAAGGGAATTAGAAACGAAAAAAAACCAAAATTTCCATAGTAAAACACATAAAACATATCGTCGGCGAGAAATGCAGAATGTGTAAGTCCAAAAACAATTTTGTTCAGGAGACAAAGAAAACTATTTCACTCTCCTTATTGTCTACATGCAAATTTTAATTTTCATTCCAAATTTTTCCCTCTTAACATAACTTTTATAATATTTTATAAATGGTGATCGATGCATAATGTTCCCCTCTTTTGTTTAATATGAAAAACGAAAAATTGGGAAAAATGGACTTACACATTCTGCATTTCTCGCCGACGATATGGGAAATCACTTTTTTTCCTAAGACAAATTTGTAAATGAAAACGTTGCAAATCCTTAATTATGATTTCTGAAATATATTCATAAATGTTTGAATTTCAACATATATAAATCTCGTTTTAGTAAATCGTTTTCATTTTCTTGTAATAATTGATTTATTTAAACCAAAATATAAAAAAAAGTTCATAACAACAGCTTTCTGGTCAAATTAAAAAGAGAAGCTTACTACAAATAGTGTGCTTTAAGTCAATATACATAGATGGCAGTGGGTAGTAAACATTTTGAAAAATCGTACCATAAATTGCGACCTGGGGAAATTTGAGTTCAAATTTGTAGGAAAAGCAAAAGAAATTCAGAAAATACTAAGAACGTGTCATAATTATGTGATTAAATAATTTTTTTTCGTATTTCTCTGCCAACAATTATAGACATCTAACGTACACTAGTAAAACTAAAGATAAATGTAGCAAGTATTATTTTAATTTGTCAGGCGCAACTTTGATGTATTTTTCAAAATGAAAGTTCGAAAAATATATTTTAGAAATAATTTAATTTTAAAATTTCTGCAATTAATATTTACTTAATACCAATATACCCTTCTTGTATATTGCTGCTAAAGATATGTAGAACACTTTTGTATAAACATTTTGTAACATTTTTGCTGTTTTCATTGAAAAACTTGAAGCTAAAAAAACACCGTTTTTACTATGGATTCCTATGGAAATCAGTGAAAAGTTATACCACTAAAAAAGCTTCTAAAAAATACGGCATAATGATTATGGCTCTATACTCTAGAAGGCTCTGGTATAGAGCCATAATCATTGTGACGTATTTTTTAGAAGCTTTTTTAGTGGTATAACTTTTCACTGATTTCCATAGGAATTCATAGTAAAAATGGTGTTTTTTAGCTTCGAGTTTTTCAATGAAAAAAGTAAAATTGTTACAAAATTTTTATACAAAAGTGTTCTACATATCTTTAGCAGCAATATACAAGAAGGGTATATTGGTATTAAGTAAGTATTAATTGCAGAAATATTAAAATTAAATTATTTCTAAAATATATTTCTCGAACTTTCATTTTGAAAAATACATCAAAGTTGGCTCTGACGAATTAAAATAATACTTGCTACATTTATCTTTAGTTTTACTAGTGTACGTTAGATGTCTCAGATTTATACAGAAAAATACTAAAAAAGTTGTTTAATCACAAAATTATCACACGTTCTTAATATTTTGAGAATTAGTTTTGCTTTTCCTACAATTTTTGAACTTGAAATTTCCCCAGGTCGCAATTTTTGGTACGATTTTTCAAAATGTTTACTGCCATCTATGTAATGTATATTGACTTAATGCACACGATTTGTAGTAAGCTTTTCTTTTTAATTTGACCAGAATGCTGTTGTTATGAACTATATTTTATATTTTGGTTTAAATAAATCAATTATTACAAGAAAATGAAAACGATTTACTTAAACGATATTCATATATGTTGAAATTCAAACATTTATGAAAATATTTCAGAAATCATAATTAAGGATTTGTAACGTTTTCATTGATAAATTTGTCTTAAGAAAAAAAAAATGATTTCCCATATGTTTTATGTGTTTTACTATGGAAATTTTAATTTTTTCGTCGTTTCTAATTCCCTTAAAAAAAGCTTCGTTTTTTAGATTATGGCTTGTATAATCAAGGTTGCTTTGATATAATTCGTGAATTTGTCCTAAGATTTCGAGTGTTTTCGAGAATCGAAAAAGAAATAAAATGTCGTTAATAAAATGTGGATGATTTGACAGAAGAATTACAACTAAAAAATTTAAGCAACGAAGCAAATAAATAGCAACTCCAACGGTGCAATTAATAGTCAATACATACGAGCCTGATGGTGAGTCAATTAAAATCGGAGTTGTGAGTGAATTAAGTGGTAAAGCGGTCATTTTGCAATACCTAAATTTAAATTTTTCGCGCTATTTATTGGTAAGCTAAATTTATTTAATATCTAATATCATTTAAACTTGATATAAAAAATATTTGGCTCTACCTATTTATACGGAACGCTATCGTGAGCCACTTTTTATATGACGACTCTCGATAGCAGCTATCGGGGGCGAATAAAAAACGCAGCTCTTGAATGAAATGCGTTACAATTTGATTTCATTCGCCTTATTATATACTCAAACCAAACTTCTAGAATTTTCATGATTTTTCCATTAAGAAGTCTGGTAAGTACAACGTAGAAAATTTTAGCATGGACAATTTCCATTTTAGTACAGTTACGGTATTGCTTTGGTTTGAGTATATAAGGAGCGGACGAGTTCGAATTGGAACATTAATATTTGGTAAGCGATAAAGTGAACATTAAAAAGGAAATTAAAAGTGTTTTAGTGCGAAATAAAAGTTATAAGTGAACAGTAGAATTGTGCAAAAATAATAAAAATTCAGTTTGTGAATTATCGTTAATAAATTGTGTGGTATTAATTTTTGGAGTTACATAAATAAATTCGTTTGTAATAAATTGAAGTGTTGTGTTTTATTCACAATCAAGTGATACGAACCTTGATTAATAGGCAAAAACGTAACAATATTATTTAAAAAAATAAGTAGAAATGTCGAAGAAAAGTAATTCACAATACATGAAAGGTCATTGAAAAGTAAGCTCGTAAATTTACTTTTCGGTTGACGCCTATGAGGCAAAAGCAGAACTTCAATTTTTTTTTAGTTTTTTTAGTTTAGTCGAATACGAACGAATCGCTAACGAATGAATCGCTACAATGCCATATTCAGACTTCGGAAGCCATCTCTACGAAACGCAATCTCTACGATTGATGATTACTGAAATTTTGTAAAATCGAGAAATAAAAGTTGGCGAAAACATTTCGATTGGCAGAAACGAAGCCGAGGAGGATAATAGATAAGATACCCCTATTAGGGCGAGAATTGAAAATAAGGAGTACAAGAGAAATAGGAGGTATAAGAGAAATATGAGGTATAAGAGTACAGTATAAAAATGTACGGTTAACAATTTTCCTATATAATTTGCTCAACTATTAAATATCGTTCTCTAAGTGCACCGACCGACCTCAATAAAATCAGCGCCTTGATTGGTTGAAACAACCGTCATTTTTTTAGGTTATGTGATTTTGTCTTGAAGGAATTTAAAATGGTTTACTTGGCGTGACTGAATTTTTTTACATAAATCATCATAACAACCTGTCAAATTTTTTTTTGAACTTTAGTTTTGATATTTGTATATACCGTGCATTATTTTATGTTTTAAAGAAACTGTCCATGTTTCACTATACATATTTTATTTTAAATAGAGGGCTCCGCCCTCGATTCTGTCGACGACACAGAGCTAAGCTCGCCGATCATCGATTAATTTATAATAGTTTATTTTCGGTGACGTATAAAAATGCAATAAAAAATAAAACATTAGCCGCTTTTCTTGACGTTTGATCTGATCCGGATCAGATCATGTTTCATGAATCGACAAGCTAATTGGACTAACAACTAATCGGATCAACATTTTGATTCAAGAACAAAAATTTGTTAAATTTTTGGTTGTTGCTTTCAATGTCAAACGTTCAACTTTCAACTTTGATCTGGTCTGGATTACTATGTGTCAAGAAATACGGCTATTGTTGTTGTAGCGTTATTTCTGTTTCACAACTATACTAGCAAAATGTAAAAACAAAATAGATAATATGTGACCGCTCCATTAGCCAATCATAACACGAATAGAGTTTTTTACGGTTGACCATATAAATATTGCCTGAAATATTAACAGAAATTTTGACTGACTACGTAATTCATTAATTAATTAATTATGCTTAAATCCCCATCTCCATTGCAAAAATTAAACTTGAAACACTGCCGTCATCCCACTGTAATACAGTATACAGTTACATCAATAAATCAAATTATACTTAAAGAAAAATGTTCATCAATAGTTGAAATATTTTAAAAATATTTTTAGTTGCTTGGCCAACTATTTCTAATCAAAAAGTGTTCACCTCAATTTCTTAATAATTCTAGAATAAATTTTAAACTCTACCAAATATTATAAACAACGTAACATATTTCAATATTAAATTTCTAATTAATATTTTTGAGAATTCTTAAAATTTCAATACCGAAAAACTATAACTAAAAACTAAGAATACATATTATCTTCATAAATTTTAAAAAATTAAGACATCAAATACCAGAATTTTTCACAAAAAGGTGGAAATGGAGCTAAGCGCATATTTTCCTTGATTACGTGATTTAGAATTTGTTAAAATATTTGGATATTCTGTACATACCTGTATATGGTGGCAGAACAATAAATTTATTACTGCACTTAGCTAATAAGACCAAATAACGATGAATAATTGCTTACGACATCAAGTTCACTACTTCGAGACCGAAGAATCTCAGGCAGCATCATTTCATAGTGCCTGTATAAAAATGGAAGAACGAGAAATTATTACTAGAGCAATAGCGAACCATTTCTACTCAACAAAGACCAACCAACAAACCAACCAAATTGTACATAAATCCATAAATTTAATAATTCATTCAAATTTATGTACTCAACTATATACAAATTGGACAACAGCCTTAATCCATACCTTTTACCACAAACAAAACAATAATTTTTTTAAAATGCAAAATGTATTGTTGTAATCAAACAGAAAACAAATAAATACGTATACCACAATCAATGTGTTAATTAAAAATTATAAAGTACAAATTCTATTCTCAGTACTAATGCTCAGTGATGCTTTTAATAACCAACGATTTCAAATATATAGAGTCGCAATTATTATTAAAAACTCAATCAAACACACAGTGCTTTTTTTTAGCATTGCAAAGTAGTTCTCACGCCCAATTTAACAATAAAAATTAGTTGTCGTTATGTCCTTCATTTAAACCATCCAAATTTCAGAAGCGAACTTGGTGGGCTTATCAATTCTAACTCTCCTTATATACATACTTGGAGGAGAGATTTTAGCTGTCGTCATTCCCATTGGAATTGTAGCAGATCTAAGAAGGGTACACGTATTCTGTACGATTTCCTAGTATCCAGGTCAAATTTCGTCTTACATTTTCCAGACACACAAAAACTTTACACACCATCATGACTACAAGGACGTATAACTGCAGAGTCGCAGTTTGGTCATCTTTTAGAAACTTTATTAAGATAAATTCAAAAGCGCAATTGATTTTAAAGACACTGAATTAGATACAAATAAAATTGACCAATCCAAATTAATTCACAGTATTTATTCAACAAGTGGCAAATATTCTTCATCATCAAAGTATCAACTCTCAAAGAAGTGCTCTCTTTAGTTAAATTGCGTAATGTTAGGCGGAGACAATGGATGGTAAAACGGAACCCGTTCCTCAAAAATATTGTAAAATTATTGAATGATGTTATAAGGTAAAAATCTATGAAATTGTTAATGTCAAATGGCAAAATAAATTTGAATGCTTTTTGAAAGAAAGCTACAGGGCCAGATAAAATTTCAAAAATTCTCATAAAACACCTTCTGGAATCTATAGGTGTGTATATCTGACCCACTTATTTTCCAACTGTTTTAAGTTTTTCTATTCTCCCAATTCATGGAAAACGGCCAAGGGTACCGAGTTATTAATATACTGGACTTTTTAAGTAAAATCTTTGAGTGCATTACCAAAAACAGCCTCAATGACCACATTGAAACTAATGGAGTACTAATTCCTCAACAATTTCGTTTTTGACACCAACATTCCTCAATACATCAGGTTGATCGTCAAACGTCAAAGACAGTTAAATAAGTTCACAGGAATAGTGCTTATGGATCTTGGAAAAAACTTTTTTCCACAAACAGATTCTGAATTTGAGTTCTTCTTTAATACATACTTATTCGTACCACAAGGTTCTGTTATTACTCCATTTTGTTCTGTATTTTTCAGAATGGGTACCTCAGTTTGTGGGTTCTGAAATTATTCTTTTTGCTTTGTCTATAATTCGAATATTTACTGTCACGATATAATTTATAGATTAAATTGGAGTCGGAAGCTTAATGTCAATAAATCTCAAGCTATTTATTTCTCGCGATGTAGGATAACTTTTAAACTTCCCCAACCAAATATACTCATTAATGGTCACACGTTAAACTGGGAGAAACAGCTTAAAAATCTGGGTATCCAGATCTTCTGGATCAAAAAGTCACTTTTCACAATCATTTAAATTTTGTAGTCAGTAAAGTCTCAAAATTACTTTGCTAAATAAAAACAGTAAATCTTCATTTAATATTAAAACGCTACTTTATAAATCAGTAATTCTGAGTGTAATTTTATATGGTTCACCATTATGGTGGTATACGGCTAACACTCATATCAAAAAGTTACAAGTTTTGGAAAATAAATTCTTAAAACTAATATTGAAAGTTTATAAAAGATTTACACGACAAGATTACATTAAGAAACGGCTGTCAAAATGATAAAAGAGAATTGATCAAGTTATTTATTTACTTTAAAAATTAGATTTAGGTAAAAAATTAAGATTATGCTATACATCATCTGACCTTTAAATATATTATCTTTTATAAGGCTGAGGTCACTAATATTGTATATAAATAATAACAAAGTATTCCGTAGCAAAATTCATTCCACTCAAATCTAATTAAAAAAAAAGAGAGGAAATGCTAAGATCAAAATGGACTTTTAATTCATAAGTATACAGTATACGAAATTCATTGACTAAAACATTAAAAATTGATTACATCTCTTTTACATCACAATTCATTTAAATTACAAAACTCTGTTTTACGCTCTCTCGAAGCCTAATTGGAAAATTACGAACCTAACAAACTAATCAACATCCAAAATCTAGATCCACACATACACACATAAACACAAAAAAAAATCATTATTCTAGGGAATCCAATCAGTATGCTCACCACGAATTTATCATAAAGATAAAATTCAATTTTCCGTAACAAAACAAAACAAAAAATGAAAAGCTTGAGCTCCTACTATCAACCGCAGAGCACAATATTTAGCACAAGGCGAATGGAAGGAACGGTATATGAAAACATGACAAAATAGCACATATGTACGTCTAATCTAATTGCATCAATATAATAAACCCAAACATAATACAAAAAATGTACACAACAAATAATAAACCACCTACACAAAATGAAAAATCTTTGTCGTCCTTGAAAAATGTTAACTAAGTTTCTTTTTCGTTGTTGGTGTAGGTACATGCAATCTTAACACTTAGTTTCTCGAAAATAATTCCAAAATAGAAAGATAAACACAAATATATTCGTAGAGTAAGTACTGTGCCGCCTACCCCACTATTTTCAACCTCCCTGTATGCCACTCTCTGAACCTTTTGCTTTTAAAACAATATGATACAGAAAAAAAAAAATGAAAATGAAACCACTTTTCACCAACAACAGCAACAGAAAAATATATAAATTTTCTTTGTTTTCCATTCTGTATTTGAAAAAACAAAAAAATCTTTCTTTGTTTCAATTCCTTGGAAAATTCGTTTTTATTTTCTTTCATTTTTTCTGAATGAAAATGAAAAATGGAAATATTTCGCTTTTTTTTGTTGATATCTTTGTTTCTGAAATTGTTTTTTACCACTGTAATGAAAAACTTACATACAATTTTTTTTTATTTTTTTATAAAAATCAAATTGAAAAACTTCTTAATTTAATTTTTCCAATAAAGAACTCGATTTTTTCAACATTTTCCGCAACTATACGAATATATATATATATATATATATATATATAAAAAAAAAAATTGCTTGTCATTCACTTAACAGTAAAACGAGAAACTTAACACACAGCCAAACAAACAAATAAAACTTTCACTGCACAGATTTTTCTTTTTTTTGTTACTATTTAATGTGTTGCACCAAACTTTATTATTTTACTGTTGGATGTTACATGGTTCGCCTTTTTGCTTTTTTTTCCTAAATTGAGAGGAAAAAGCACAAAAAAAATCTAATGATAACCACTTTATTTGATTTATACAAAATATTTTCACTAAAACTTTTTTCCCATTGTAAATATTTTCTAAACAAAAAAAAAACTTTTGTTAAACTTTTAAACACTTGTTTCAACTTAGTTTTTTCCCGTATTTTCTTAACACATGCACAAAAACTCATAAAAAAAACTGTTTTTTGTTTCGAAACAAACAAAAAAGCTCAAAAAAGTGCGCTTTGTTTAAACAGCTTTTATTTGTTTTTTTTTTTAACAAATATACCAAAACAAAAAATGAAACAAAAAAATTAAATTAAATCAAATAAACACAAAACAAACACGACGAACGCTTTCGAGGTTCACACCAAGCAACACGTTCAAAATTTCGATAAAAACTGAAAGCTCTATCGCATATCTCGTGCGTGTGCGACGATGAAAAACCAAATATAAAATAATATAAAAAATCTTCGTGAACTATATAGTGCTACAAGAAAAAAAAATGAGAAAATAAAAATTTACCAAAAAAAGCTCTATACAAATATATGTGTATGTGTGGTACATGCAAACACACACTAACACAGGCGGCCACCACGACCGAAACATCAACAAAATATTTTGGTTGATGATCATCACACGGAAAGGCATGATTGTATGGCCGACATGCGCATGCTGCAGAATACAAATCATACAGTATTATATTTTGTACGAGTAAGAACACACACATATGGCACAAAAAAATGAAACAAAACCAGCACACACAATACACAAAAGGTATTGAGTGGGGTTGTGTTGAGCACCGATGAAATGAAATAAAAAATAAAAAAAATTGAATTTTCAAATTTTCATTTCTATTCTATTTTCCCAAGTTTTTATTTTATTGTGTCAGTGCTTCTTAACTGGTTTTCCACGGAACATGTCTAAATATGAACGTGAAATAGAGACATAAAAGTACCTTTTAACATGCGTGCTTTGCACCTTTTAATTATCATCCTCTTTTCATTACGAAAGCCACTGAATATTTTAGACCTGATGAGAGGCCACAAATTTCACTTTAGCAACTCATAAGTATAGATAAGCCTTTTCATTAGCACTTAACCATTAGATTTGAAAAGTTATGCATGGTTCGTGCTTGTTTAAGCACTCATCACTCAGTCATCTAGACATCGGAAAATCTTATTTATTTTCGCAGGCCATTTAGGTTGTTAGAGAAGATGAGCCCCCTAAACTTTTAATATAACTTTTTAATAGCCAGCTTTCTTCTCAATAACGGAATGGGATGAAATGCTTCGAATTTTATGATGTGAAATTTCCAGTTTCTAGATAACTAACTTTCTAGATCCCTAAAAAGCCAGCTTATAATTTGTTTTATTTATTCTGACACTATCGCACACTCATTATACAGCATTTATGACCTACTTTCGATTTTATTATATACCTAAAAACCATGAAATAAAGCTTTCTAAGTCGAGAGCTTTTATATTATATTTAAAATTCAGCACAATAAATCATCTCCAAAAAAAACATAAAATTTGCATTCAAAGAGACAGAAAAAAGATAGTGAGAGAAAATGAACAAAAAACCAAAACAATTGAACTTTCTGTATACATACAAAACGAAAATCCTACTTTCATAATCCCCATTCATAATTCTCAAAGCTAGCATTCGCGTTTTTTTCCCTTCTATATTCAAATTTTGACGAATAAATTAAAAACAAAAAGTTGGTTTGGTATATTATATTCAAATACATAATGTACAGCAGTGCGAAATCTAAAATTCCCAAGCATCATTTTTGGTACAGCAGCGGCACATGAGAAACATACTGCGCTTTGGAACATTAAATCATTTTTGTGGTACTATATAGAATTTCCTAAAGTCTCTGTAACAACGGGGATACGAAGTAACAAAATTATTTTTAGAAACGTAAAACAAAACACTATAGCTTAAAAGCTTTCAAAATTTTAAAAAACAACATCAAATTAAAGCTGTAACTTTGTTTCAATTGAAAGTTTTCTTTTACTTCTTTAAATTTAAGTTTAATTTTTTCTTCTTACCAAATTAAAATTTATAAAATTTCTTTTGAGGTAACAAAATCGGCATGCTGGTGCTTCGCCAAGTGTTGGCAACTTGTTGAGCAAACACATGTTGAAATCTGAACGTATATGTAGATCCTCGATAAATTGAAAAATGGGTGTAATGTGTTTAAATGACAATTTTGCCTTCAGTATGTAGGCACTGTTAAAGCTTAAATCGGTTAGAAAGAGTTGGAAAATAAAGCTTTATTGTTGATAATTTTTTTTAGATTCTTTTGGATCTAGATCAACAATTATGTTTATATCAAAAAATGTTTTATAGGCGCCAAATTATCCATCTGATTATTTGGGGTCACCAATTTTGTTCGTGTAATGCTTATTGCTTCGAGGAGTACATTTGCAGCAACGACAAGGGACAATAGGGGTATCGCTGTTGAGAGACAAAACAAGTCTGAATGTTTTTTTTTTATATAAAAGCTAAAAGAATTAGTCTTTGAGCAAAAAACATATTGTAGCTGCCAAATTATCCAACTGAATGTTTGGGGTCACCATTCATATATTTTGTTCTTGTAAGGCTTATTGTTCCGAGGAGCCAATTTATAGCAACAAAAAGGAACGATCGCTGTGAAGGGATGAAACAAGTATGCATGTTTGTTTCTATTTTGACCTCTTTTATTTGGTCGTAACCTGTGCGATGGTGTGCAAAATCTCATTTATTGTAAAATTGATTTTGTGCAAAATATCTAATACATTGGTAAACAAAAACTTCGACGAGCTTTTGATCAATAACATCAGATTTATATGTTAATGGGGACGTCGTCTTCAGAACAGCTAATTGATTGTTTTCAAGTTTTATTTTCGATAAATTGAACAATTTTAAACAACAAAAATTTGTTGTATTTTTCATTTTCAACCTGTTTGTTGGAATATTTTGGGTTCACAAACAAAGCTTTCAACTAACATAAAATAATTTCGTTGTTAAAATGAAAAGTACAGTTTTTTGCCATTTAAATATTACATCAAAAAGTCACGAACTTCTGCTCATTTTCTTAAAAATCTTCACAATTTAACTCAGCTTAAAAGCTATCAAAAAAATTAAAATATCTAATGAAATTTATTCGAAATTTTCAGTACTTGAATGCTTTGTGATGTTAGTGAAACTTTTAAGCATGGGTTAAAGCTCATTGATTGTCAAACCTATCTATTGGATAAGTTTTAGCAATTAAGAGATATTTATTATCTGCAAACAATTGGTACAATGTAGCTTAATCCTCCAAAATTGAGTAACTACTAAGCCAACCGGTTATTGTAGCCGAATTAAATCTATTTTCTCCAAATATGAAATTAACATTAGTAAATTTGCGTAATATGACAATATAGCATTGTAAACGATTTAGGCAAGTTACGCAAATTTGCTAAATTGTAGCAGAGTTCTTTTTTTAATTTGACCAACTATTAATCATTTGAAAAATTCTCAGTCATAAAATTAACTGGTTTTTCTAAACTACTACAATTGCGTAAAGACAACGCGATAATTTAGTATAGCTTAAACGCTTTCTAAAAATTTTAAAATTATCTAATTTAAATATATTCGACATTACTGGTTGGTGCAAATACAAGTGATGCGTGTCTACATTATTAAGATATTAATTGGAAGCTTTTTCACATTAGTGAAACTTTTATAAATAAAACGGTACAAACACATTTATTAGATAGTTTAAAGATAATTGCGAATTTCACTTCCAAAAATAATGAGATTTTGTTTGAATTGTAAAACCAAAACTTTAATTTACATTTTGAGCAAATATTTCATTATTGAAAAGTTTGGTTGTACAAATGATATTCTAGAACCTATTTGGAATCTGCAATCCAAAGACGTTTATTAGATGCAAACATTTAACATATTTTAGCTTAAGTTTCTAAAATTGAGCAACTGTGCACTGATAGCAACAAAATGTACTGTACTGCCAACCTGTATTTTCTAAAACATTTCTGTACACGAGCCGCAATAAAACTTTAGTTGGTACAAACCCGAAGACCGTGAAAAAGTCGTCTATTCATTGTTCCTAGAAGCGTTGAATCAGCCCAAGTAAGGTTAAAGATAACTTCTAAAATATTTTGATTTTGGGAAAGAAAACGACCGACATAAATGGAAGTCACCAGCCAAATTAAATCCATTCCTTCTAAATATGAAAGTAACATGAGGAATTTTGAAGTAATGAGCAGATAATGATAAATCTTGTAGATAACATTTGGCAAATTATTGTTCCCCATAATTAAAAGGTAAATCACAAATCTGTAAAAATTTCATGAAAGTAGAACAAATTGAGCATTTTTTAATATTGTTCGGAAATAAAATCGGGATTTAATCTATAAGAACGGTGTTTGAATTTGAGCTATTTTTATCCTTCCTCCAAACGTTGATTCAAAAAATCCGGATTATAACCAAATATTGAGCTACTTAGAGTATTAAAGCACCGCATTCAGCAAACATAATTTAAACAATTGCTCAACATACATATAATATCCAATGTTGTTGCAACTTTGACCATTAATTATCATTGCAATACGATGATGTCAGTATGGAGTTAATTTAGCGGTCCCATATACGCAAAATATTAAATTACCTTCGATTTAATGATGCACAAATTTAAATTATTTATTTATTATGGCTTGGTGTGGAAAAATGGTCAATATCAATATAAGTTAAATGACAGCCATGCGTGATGATGTTGTTAAATTGTATACGCATTATGAATTTTTAATTAAATTTATAATTATTACCGAACTTGGCATACAAACCAATCGCGAAATAATTTTACATAATGCCACTTGTTTTGTAGCTGTTGTTTTTTTTTGTGGGTGAATATACGTATGGATATGTTCGGTGTCTCTCCCACACATACACAATTTCATCCTCCTCATAGATAAATATTTAGGTTTAAGCGATATAAGTGTTATATATAATTTTTGTAGATATCCAAATTATTTTCAAATCAACCTTTTCGTCATTGTCACATTCGTAACCCCCTTCTTACGTATATGAGTAAAACCTCCTCACAATATATACATATATCCTAATTAAATTTTACGGGGCAATTTTTTAATTTCCCTAAATCGATCATCCATTCAAAAAATATTTAATTTATTTTGTATGCTTGTGTATATGTGTGATACACGTATATGTATCTTGTTGGTGTATTTAATACATTTGTGGGAAGTATCAGTGGAATTTTCTATTTTGGTAGACTGATTGAATCTATATGAGAAGTGCGAGACTTTCGTAATTCGATTTATAATTTCTAGGTATTCAGCTGGCCTATATTATACATTAAGCTTCTATCAACATCACTCTTTAATTTATATTTAAACTTTTAGATCAAATAATGACAATGGATAAATTATTTTCTTGGTATTTTCCCTAGTTTTTTATCGTTCTCGTGTTTATTTTTTGTTCGGTATAGAAGAAAAGTAAAATTCCAAATATTTTCACCACTTTGCATGGTATTGGTATCATATACTAAACGTACTCGAGACAGATGGAGAAACAAGAAAATTTTATATAATTTATTTTGAAAAATGTTGAGGTGTTTTCAAACTATGTATTTTCGAAAAATTTTTTTGCTAATTTTCCAAAAAAAAAAAAAAAAAAACATGCGGAACACAAAAAACATCTAAATAATAGACATACATTTTTGTGTACTATGGAAATGTGACGTGTGATGGTGTATCATTTATGTATTTGTAGGAAGGGGATTGGGTGTTACAAATCTCTTTATATCTTTACAGGTAAAACTGGGTGATGTATAAAAACTAAATTTGATATCAGAATACGGCCAAACATGTTTTGCGTTTTATGGTGACACTTCAACCTTTTGTGATATACTTATGTGCGCGGCCAAACATGAAAATATTTCATAATCATAAATTTTTTCACCTTTTATAGATGAGAAAATTAAAAAATAATTCATCATTTTTTTTTCTTCATCGCATGACATTTTCGTGTTTGCGCTTAACTATTATGTGAAAATATTCGTGTAAACCAAATATCTGTAGGCATGTGTGTCTTCAAATATTTTCTTTCAACCATGAAAAACCAATTAATTTCCCAAATTACAAATTCCAGTACATATTTATTCAATATTTTCGTAGTAGATTTTATGGGGTACGCTCATATGTACAAAGCGTATTGCTATTGAGAATATGCACAAATTATTAATGTTCAATGAATGTTGGTCAAATTAATAAAACATTAAATATTATGCCACACATGACAGGAATTACCAAACCTAGTTAAATGCTATTTACACAATACAGTTGTATACGAATTTAGATTTTGGTCACGTATCTCATTTGCGTTATTGAAGTTACATTTTTAATGAAATGTATTTGAAGCATTCAACTTACTCATCTGGTTGATACAATTTATAACCGCGGCTTTTATACCACTGTACTTTTTATGTTTATGTACTATTTAAACCCTGAATGAGTGACAACTTAAAGCTACATAAACCCCTTTGTATCCCTCTTTGTTTACGTTGTCCTCTCTGTTTTTTGTGATTAGGGAAACAATATTATAAGAAGCTCTCAAAGTATAAAGATTTTCATACTAACTGTTTAGAATTAAATCGTTTAAATGTTAGTTATTTAATTTATTTATTTTTGAGCTTTAAGCCCATAGGTAACTTTTTTAGCAATATATTGAACTTGAAGAGAGTAAAATAAGACTAAAATTATAAAAGCTTTTACGATATTTGCTTATTTAAATAATCATATCTCGCATGTATTTTTCAGCATGCTTGCGTAATTTAATTATTACTAATGGTAGACGAGTCATCGACTTAATTTTCATAATCGCTCTGTTAAATTGTGAAAGCTCTAATATAAATAAAAGATAATATTAATTTGTATTTAATTTAACTCTAAGATAGCAGAACTGAAGCCGCAACTGTCACAATAATTACATAATAGCTCTGATTTCAATCGATTAAATCACGATAATTAGATTTGTAATTTTACTTGCTTCAGAATTGAAACTTTAATCAAAAATTATTTTCAATCATCGCGGAGGTTTAATTAATAAATACCAAGGCTTTAAAGAAAGACATTTAAACCCGATTACTATAACCAATCGCCTATGAAAATTTTAATTCAAAGTTGAAACTTAAAGTTTTTAGAGTTAGTTTGATGAACATAGATGAAAAGCTCGAATGCTTAGGCGGTTAGTTAAGTCATCAATATTCACTTCTTTCGATGCAGCTTATAGACCAACATTAAACGTTTCATTCCAATAAGAATTTACTTAAGCTGAAAATAAATTTACGGTGCTTTTATGCCACATTATGTTTGTTTAATGTCATTTTTGGAATTCTTGTCTTTGTCCCGTATTACGGATATTTAAAAGCTTGCATATTTTAAAACATTATTTTAAGCCTTAAATCAAATGAGAATTAGATCAGATTTCGACTTATTTAATTTGCAGCTTTAGTTCAAAGGTGTGCTTTTATTTCAGCATGTTATTCAGCAATTTATATTCCTCTGTTAAGTTATCAAAGCTTAAAATCAAAAATATCGATCGGCGGCATTTTTCACCATTCTATGTAATTAAATATGCATTTAAGCCCGGAATGAGGAACAATTTAGAGTTATATTAATCCCTTTTCAGTCTCATTGTTTACATATTTGACGACTTTTGTTTCAGGATATTCTTACGAGCTCTCAATTAAATTTATTAAAAAGGTTTTATTGCTTTATATCTCTCTTACTTATTCATGCTGATTTAAAGCTGTAGCTTTCATTTTTGAAAGTATAAATTTCAGGAACTATCAAAGGAGTTCGACAATTGTAATGAAAGAAGTTTCAGTGTCAAAAAACACATGTTCAAGCTTTCAGATTAATTTAAAACATCACATTTTTATGAGCTTTTATTTTAAATTATCGAATTACCGTAAAGTCTTGTGTCAACAGCTTTTATTTGCAATTTTACATGGTCCAGAATTGAAAGTTTATATTAATTCCTTCAATAATGAACGCTTTAAATTACAAAAAATTTCAAGAAAGTTGCATAAAAGCCTTAATCAATCGAGTGAATGCTTTCAATACAAAGTGATACCACTGAGTTAATTAAAGTTAAAGTAAATTAAAGAGTTAATTAAAAGTTTTCAAAGCACTAGATCTTTCCGTCATAAAATATAAAATATCAATTTCTTTATTAATAAAAAGCTCAAATTCGAATAATAATTTATTACAAATGAATATTAAATCATCGACATAAGTTTCTTAATCTCTTGGTTAAATGATGAAAGCTCTAATATTACGAAGGATCAATGCTATTTTATCATTCATACTATGTATGTCATTAGATTTATTGAACTCTAAACTACTTCGCATATTTGCGTATGAAGCTGTAACAGTCAATGTAGTTATTGTCACGAAAGCTTTTATTAAATAATTAAAATTAGCATAATGTTTCAAATTCGGCTGACACCTCAAAAAGCTCCAAACAACTAAAAATAAAGCAGTTCCGTCAAAAGTCCACGCATTGTACTAGATTTGCAATTTTACTTGCTCCAGAATTTAAAATTTAACCAAAACTATTTTGAAGCGTACCGAAGGTTGAATTTTAAAAAAATATAGAAGCTTTCAAGAGAAACGTTTAAAAACGAACTAGTGTACGTCATTGTATGTCATTGAACTAGGATTGCAGTTTCACTTGCTCCAGAATGGAAAGTTTTTAATCGGAACTATCTTAAAGCTTCTCAGAGGTTTAATTTAACAAACTACAAAAGCTTTCAGGAAAGATGCCTACAAGCGATCACTTCAAGCGAAAGGTCATGAAAGCTTTAATATCTAATTGGAAATTTTATAGTTTCAATATTGTGATATTGTTCATATCACAATATGAACTTTGTTCAAAAGCTCGAATACTTGGGGTTGGGCGGTAAGTTATTTGATCAATATCCTAAGTTAACAGCTCGAACTAGAGTTGCAATTTTACTTGCTCCAGAAATAAATGTTCATGTGCATTTGCCCTTCAATTACAAAAGCTTTAGTTAAAACTATTCGAAAGCTTTTCGGAGGTTTAAATCCAAATAAATAAATTCATGGAAAAAGCTTAGCAGCGATCCCTTCAATCAATCGGTAATGAAAGCCTTAATTCCAATGGGAAAACTTAGATTTTATTAGGGTTAATTCAGATGAAATTTGATGAAAAGATCGAATGCTTTGCAGGTTAAATACATATTTAGCCAACATTCAATTATTTCAATCAAAAGTAAAATCTTTAAATTTGAAAATACCAAATTTAGACATTTTTAGATTTTGCCGTGCCTTTCTAATATTAAATATTATTTGCATTTTACCTTTGTTTAGTAACATAAATACATTTTAAAGGCTCGTAAATTAATTTCAAAAGCTTCAAGAATAATTGCTTATTTAAATTATATCAGCTTTATGAATTTTATAATTTCATTAAAAATTAAATTTTAAAAGTACATAAAAAGCTCTAAATTGAATTTTAGACTAACAAAGCATTTGAGGCTTTTAAAAAACTATTTAATGATCAGAATGTTCCATATTATTAAATGAGATATTCAATATTTCCCCCAATTTAATTAAAAGTTCTTAAATTACATCTTACCTCCTGGAGTAACATAGTTTCATTTAACCACAAAATATTAATCAACTATTATGAGTTTAGACGTCGATTATTTAGTAGAACTAACAGCTTTTGGAAGTTTATAGTAAAGAATCGTTGCGCCCAATTCTTGAATTAAAAATACTGAAAGCTTCCAAATTCCCAAGGGATTTTTGTTAATTTTTTTTGTTGTTGTAAATATGGGATGAGTTTTACCCCCGAAGAAAAACTTTCTTGGTCCCACTACATAAATATACGAATCATTCCATGAGATAGTAAAATATAAACATTAAAATGACATTTACGATTAGACAGAAAACAGACAGTAAAACTCGAAATCTAATTATTACAATATTTTACGTTAAACGACTATATAATTCTGCAGAACACATACAACTACACTCATAAAACTAAGATTTAAGACATACTAAAATCCTAAAAAAACAAACTTTTATGTAGATACACAATGTACTGCACATAATTCCTCTTAATTACACCCAACTTTAATAACCAAATCCAAATCTAAATCTCCAGCTGATCTTTAAACATTCTATTCCCATCTGATGCGCAACAAAGTATCAAAGTATAATACTGTATTTCGAAATAAGAAGAAAAACAGTTTAAGTAAAAAAAAATCGGAAATTTTAATTTGAAAAGCTCTCATTTTTTCCTCATAATTCATATTATGTACTATACATGTATGTGGGTATAAAAATTTCACCGCCAAAACATATAATAATTAACTGTAATTTAACACTAAAGCTTTATTGCTTGAAAAATACTAAACTTTTTCGATGTAATGACAATTAAGGAAAAGCTTTTTTTTTTGTTGGTTTCTTTCGTTTTGGTCGTCGGTCGTGCATGTATGTGTGAACCTATTTGGGAATTAAATATATCACTATACCAAATATTTATGTACCGAGTGTATGGTAAGTATGTTAACGTTCAATTATAATAAAAATTTAGTAATCATTTTGCTTTAACGACAAATGGAGCGTCTCATCGCAAAAAATCTCTTCTTTTGTGATATAAAATCCATCAAATTTCAATACATGTCATAAATAGATATACATTTTTCAAATAAAATAAATAAAGCAACAACAATCAGGCATTTAATATTAAAATAAGACTGGAAAAAGCTTCAGTTTAACGATCAGCCATAAAAAAAAATCTTTTTTTGTTTTTAATGAACAATAATTCAAAAATACATTATTACCATACGATGATTTTCCATAATAAAACAAAAACAAAAAATGATAATAATAATAAGTTTTTCATTTTTATTACCATTTTCTTGTTTCATTTTTATTTTATTTTTTTTTTTTTTTTTGGAAAAACGGAAAACCTTTTTTCGATTTTTATTTTTAAGACAAAAAGACGATTTTTTTTGGGTTTTGTTCGACTATTCCTGTACATTTCATACACAAACAGTTATATTCAGCTTCCAAAATTAGTTGGATTATGCGTCTGTATATGTTGGCAAAAATAAAATTGGAAAATGAATGAAAAAACATTTCCATTTGTTTTATTTCTATTTTGTTTGTGTTTTACGATTTTTCTAAGGAAAATCGAAATTTTCCGGTTTTGTTTAATACGCTCGTACGTAATACGTCTTATGTGTATTATACATACATATACCTATGAAGTAGTCTCACAGAACATTTTTGTGAATGGTTTAACACTTTTGACATTTTAAACCAATTGGCACAATAATTTATTACATCAATTTCGTGATGATTTATTGCACGTCGAAAAAGGCGCGTGATTTGTTTCCTCATCGATTTTGGGCGTTCAACTGTACGATTGCTAATTGAAATAATGTGTCGAGCCAAAAGGTTAACATTTTTGGTTACAAGTCGGAATAAGAAATTTAATTGAATTATTCTCGCATTTTAACGAGATGTTGGAGACCCAAATGTATTCAATTATGAAACTAAAAGTTATTTTATTTTTGCATTAAATTTAATGTTTCGAAAATTTTGAAAAAGCGGAGCATAAAATCCGATTGATTACCCTTATTGCGCAACAGATTCAGGAGTTTAATTTTAAGCAGAATTTAGCTCAGTTTAGTAGCTGATTACAATATGACGATTAAAACAAAACAATCATTAGATTACACCAAAACAAACCTTTTCAGCGTCTAATGAGACCGTATATGTGCAGAGTTCAAAATTTGAATTCAATTGTTCTAAAAGGAAAGCACTAAGAATACACCAAATTTTATTGAAATCTTATTCAATTCGGAAAAATTCACCATTCTACTAGTTTCTAAAAGCTCAAATTGTTTAAAACGCTTATTATTTTGAAGAATTGGTGTTTTAAGAAAAACACTGAATTTGTGAATTTCTTTTTGTTTCTAGCAAAGCGGTAAACTTTTAAAAAGACACTATTAAAGCTAACGATATAGTGCTTTTGGAACATATTTAAGAATTTATTAAGATTATTAAAATGTTCATGTGGATCACTGTCCTTAAAGCTTAAAGCTAACGTTACCGTTGCTCAAAATTTAAATTATTTGAAAGCTTACTAACTAAATTATCCCAAACTGAAATGTTGAACATCTTTTTAAATTTTGAGCTTTTTGATAAACATATTGAATATTTTAAAATAACCTGATTAAATTATTACCCATTAACATTAAATGTAGAACTATTTTATTTAAATTTAGAAATATCTAAACCAATTTTATTCCTCAGTACAATTAAAACCGTGTAATCAAAGCCTTTAATAATTTTATAAAATTTTGCATAAAACGATGTCTTTGCGATAATATTTCTGAATTCTAAAAAGCTCCTTAACACATTATAATAGTTTTTACTATAAAACCTAGAAGTTTGTTTTCAGAGATCAAATTATCATTCTTGGTTTGAAAGCTTAAATTAATTATTAATAAAAAATTTCATGAGAAAGTATCTATTAAACCTATATATAAGTGCAGTTTTATCGTCTTTACTTTGTAAACTTTTATCTATCGCACAATGTAGCTTAAAGTTTAAAGTACATGGCTAACACTTTCAATAAAAGCTTAAATTCAAAGCAAAAAAGTTTTTTAAATAGCTAATAAATTTAAAAAGCAATTCGCATAAATCATTGTCTTTCTCTTGTTCCTAAATTGTTTAAAAGCTGATTAGTAACAATTTTCTTCGAGTTCATCGTTTAAAGGTTAACTTTAAATTTCAATCAAGTGTTTGGTTATTTTTTCGTCCAATATTCATTCACATTTAAAAATGACTGTTAACAATTTTAAATTAGAAACTATTAATGAAATTTCGTACTTTAAAAAAGCTTTTATTTAAATTTAGAAATATCTAAACCGATTTTATTCTCTCAGTACAATTAAATCCGTGTAATCAAAACATTCAATGATTTTATATGTATTGTAAGATTTTCCATAAAACGAGGTTTTTGTGATAATATTTCTGAATTCTGAAAAGCTCCTTAACACCTTATGTTACTACTTACTGTCAGACCTGCATTATATGAGCCGTTTATTTTGAAAGTGGGGCAAGTCCACATTTTGTTGAAACGAGAAAATGAAGGAATAGAGAAACAATAAATGCAATAATATACGGGATTTTGAATTTTCTTATTTTTTGAACAAGTATTAGGGATTTTTATTTTTTTATTTTGGCTATAAATTGTTCACTGTTAGAAAGATTACACTTTTATTTGTCTATTGTTATCATTAACTTAAATTTTTTGAAAAATGGACTTGCACCACTTTCAAAATTAACGGCTCAGGCTCATATCTTTAAAGTTTAAATTAATTAATAATGAGTGAATAAATAGTTTTATGTAAACATGCTCAGCTTTGTAGTTTTTACGAAAAATGAGCTTTTCTTTATCTTAACTTGCAAATCTCAAACCTATAAATTACTCTTCAGAGTGGTTCAATCGTGTTTAATATGTACCAACTTAATATTTTCGCTGTAGTGCTTTTGAAAGCTTTTAAATATTTCTACCATAATAATTATCTTATTAATGTGCTTAGAGTTAATCATCGGCATACTTACTTTTGGCCATAATTTAAATTACTTAAAAGCTCTTCAGTACCAAATTGGTTCAAGTTGAGCGTCAAAAGGTTAAATTTACATTTCAATCAAGCCAAGTGTTTAGTTATTTTTCTATCCAAACTACATCTTCCAGAAAAAATTAGGCTTGTGGAAACCAATTTTTCGCTAACTTCTTGAGAGGAGTGCACTGTGGTCTGTGCAGTTACCAATTAACACTAAATCGAAAAGCTTCCATTTGAATTTTTAAGTTAAAGTATTATTCTAAAAATGTTTTGTGCTTTTGAAAGCTTTTATTTACATTTAGAAATCATTTCATCTTTACAAAATGAAAGCGTTTGCTTACATTGTACGAAGATTAAAAGCAACTAACTTAATTAAATTTAATTTGGTAACATGTTTGATTTTTATAAAGCTTTTAACCAAATTTATCTTAATGATTTTCTTTGTAATATTTTAAGAAACATCTTCTTATTAACTTCTCTTAAGATACCGCATACCTCAAATAGTTTAAAGTTCAAATTTATACTAATAAGCACCTACAGGCCTAATTGTTTAAAACATTTTGATAATTTAACGGCGTACTTTCTGACGACTTACACAGAACCTTAACTGTGGCCTATCGAAAATAGTTTCAAATCTCCAACTATCAAATCTCATACTGTTGCTCTTTCGGTCATGGCCCCATAGTCAGCTTTGACCTAATTTCTTAAAGGTAAACAAAATCCCATTTTTTTTTATAGCGCAGCGACCCAGAAATTGACGTAGGTTAAACAGCACAGGTTTCCCATTTTATATAAAAATTTTGTTACGAAACAAGATATCCATTTCTGACATCAAACCCATATATCTCACAAAATTTTAATTTATCTCATGATTTGATTTTTGATTAAAAATAAAATAAATAAAAAGTTCGTAGTCATAGTGTATGGCATCAAAAAAAAAGTATGATCCAGATTGGATTGGGTGGCAGTAGAACGCTGGTAGGCAACAAAAGTATATGCATCAACATTTTATTCAGTATGATACAAATAAGGGATGATGATTTATTGGAAACTAAATATACACAACACCAACAACAAAATGAATTGATTAAATTCGTTTGCGTGATAAGATAGCAAATTAGAGAGAAAAACAAATTTTCATTATAAGAACAAGACTAACTACATTTTAGACATTGGTCGCTAATTTTGTGTCCTCTGAATCGATTTACACCATTTTCAATTTTCCTTCTTTTCACCAAAAAAAAAAAAACATTAAAATTTTAAATTTTCTGTTAACGAAATTATTTTCGATATGTACTTTGAAAAGAAAATCATAATTGAGTTGGAAAAGTAATTTTTGGGTCACAAAAAACAAAAAAAAAAAAAAAGAGTCAAACTTTTTCTTTCTAATTTTTTTTTTTTTTTTTGTTATAGTTTGATTCAGGTCAATTGTGGCCCATGACTCATGATGGCTGTATAATTTAAAGGGCATATGTCAACATTTATAGATATTTTTGGTATTTAATTGGTGTAAACGCTTTGAGTAGGGGAGTTTAGATTAGTGCATTGAACTAGTAGTGCTTTAAATGTTTTATAAATTCAAGATAAAAAAATTGCTTCAAGTTTTTATTTATTTTCAAACAAGACTTTAAGCTCATTAGACAATTTTCACTGAATAGCAGGATCTAGCATTTAAGATTGTTGAGAGCTTTTAAATAAAATTAGTCATTTTTCATCAAATATCGACATTGTATGGGTTTTCGATGAAAGTTGTCTCGAAAAACTATTCAAGAAAGCTCACTTAGGCGATAAAAGCCATCTGAGCCATTAAGATCCATGAAAACACTGGCGAATAACAATTTCACACATTGTGGCTTTCTGTTTTTTGTCGTTGTAACAGCAATGGTGGAGAAACCAATATAAGATTTCTTACTGTAAACCGATAAAAATTCTGAAAGTCGCCAGAATGCATACATACATCAATCGATATAAGCTTCTAATGTAAAAACTCAGATACCGCAAGCGGCGCTCCATTATCTCGACAACCTTTGATTTTGAATCATAGGACACCTATGATTTTGATACCAAAAATCCCGTAAGATCACTCAAATTCAACAATTTGGCTTCATTACAAGATTGAGCGTCCAAAGCTCTTTTAAGCAGTTTTTTAATAAGCTCCTTAATATAAACTTTATTTGCGTCTAATTAAATTTAATCCGAAAAATTATTGAGAGCACCAAACACTCCTAAAATTTGTAGATTAAAGTAAGAGAACAAATTTGAAAACTCTTATATAAATCAAATAAATTATTTATTTCGTTTTTAATTTGAAAGCTCTAAATTATTAGTATTTTTGATCAGTGATCGATCGAAGACTTTAAATTTGAAAATTTGATCGCACTCAATTAAATAAAACTTTTAAAATCTAATATTTATAAGCTTTGAACAGAGTGCTTTTACTCAAAGAATACAGTTTTTGTTAAATGTGATTATACGTTAAAAAGTGTGATCAGCCTAGGCAACTTTTTAGCAGCTGCGAAAGCTTTATTATTACAAACTATTTTTTTACAGGAATATGTGCTAGCTGAGATATAAAGTTTTAGCAAAAGCTGGCTTATTCCCTAAATGATTTTTTCCATTTTAAAATCTGAGTAATGCTCCAAAGTAGCTCGAAATTCAATACGAAAAGCAGAGAAGAAGTTTCATTAATTCGGTTTACAAAAGCTTGATGAAAAGCTGAATAAGAAGTTTTTTTGTGTCTTAAATATCTTGGAAAACTGATACATTTATTTTACAACTGTTCTCATACTACTTACAAATTCAACAAGATTTCAATCGATTTAAAGCTTTTTATGGAAAATCACTTTGAAGTAAAATATTGAAGTTTTCAATTTTTCGAAAGTCAGTAAAATGTTTAAATAGTTTAAAATTTTAGCTTTCAATATTTCAGTTTTAAAATTAAAGCTTTGTTTTATCTTGTAAGGCGCAGCACTGAACGAGTAAACGCTCTAGTTAGAAAACTGAAATTTTAAAATCACATTAAAGTGATTAAAAGCTCAACCATATAAAAATGCATTCCAATCGAGCTTTTATAACTTATTGTCGTCATGGTACAGGTTGTAAGCTGAGTGTGGGGTTCTACAAAAATTTGGTAAAATATATGCAAAGTAAATGGCAACTATTACAAAAACGCCTCAAAGTCATTTTGAAAATTCGAAAGCTTTCTTTTACATTTTTTTTCCAGTACCGAGTTACAATTTTATTGGAAAATGTTATGTTTAAACTTTTCTCGAGCTTTACATTGCTATTTATAAACTATAAATGCCAAAAATAAATTTTTAATTTGATTTTATCTTAAAGAGATCCTTACGGTGTGATCAGCCAAGGCAACTCTTTTAGCAACTGCGAAAGCTTTAATATTTATTACAAGCAGACTTTTGTACAGAGAGATTTGTTAGCTGAGAAATAAAGCCTTAGCAAAAGCTTGCTTATTCCCTAAATGACTTTTGTACTTTTCAAGATCTAACTAATGTACAGTAAAATATTCAGCAGTTTTCTGTTTTTCGAAATGGTTCAGTTTTAATCGTAAAGCTTTGTTTTATGTTTTGTGGTGAAAAACTGAACGAGTAAAACCTCTCTATCAAATATTTTTAGAGAGCTTAAATTTTAGAATCCATTTGAATTTCTTAAAAGCTCATAGCAGAAAATTCACGCCAAATTAAAAATGCTAAAATTTCGATCTACAAAAGAGCACAAATAATCTTGTCGAGATTTTTGTAAGCAAGCTTTTATAAATAATGACGTCATCATGGTACAGCTTTTAAGCAGACCAGTGGGCTTTTACAAGTCTGGCAAAATATATGCAAAGTAAATAGACAAATTTGAAAAAGAAGCTTCTAAAACATTTTGAAAATTTGAAAGCTTTCTTTTAAATTTGACCTTTTCCAGTACCGAGCTAGAATTTTATTGGAAAAACTTTTCTCGTGTTATACATCGCGACTTTAAATGTTGCTTTCGATTTGAAAAGTTTAACAGAAATTATCAAAATGTAAAAGCCTAAAATTAATATAACTTTACTTCTAAACTTTGCAAATATTATTTTAAAAATGTGAGAAAGGCTAACTCAACAATATAAATAACAGCTTCAATTAATAAAAAAAATATCCTTTTTGACGTCTCAAAAGTTAAAAAATGAGGAATACGCATTTTAAAAGCTTCATTGATGAATAAGTTTGTGCGTTATGGGAACCGTTCTTGTCTCTTTTGCAGTTAAGATTAACAGCTGATAATCTTGAAAGTTCATGGTTAGATTTTGAATTGAAAGCTTTTCTTGCCGTAATAGCTATTTTTCTACATCTCACTACTTTTAGATTTGTTTGTAAATGTTTTTGGTAGCACAGAGTTCAATATTATTATGTTACTATTATCGACTGATTTTCATAATCGCATACAATTCTTAGAAAAGCTTTTAAATCTAGCAGATTTTTAACCGGAACCCTTTTGTAGCTGAGTATAAAATATTTACTAGTTTTTAGGTTTTTTTATTCGTTGAAACTTTCGTTAATGTAACAAAAAAAAAACTCAAAGTTCAAATCATTCACCGTTTAAAGTTTATTCCAAACACTTGTCTAAACGATATTATTTTATATTTTAATGTCAAACAAACTCAGAACAAGTAAATCGTTTTGCAAATAGTATTCGGAGTCTCTAAGCCCTAAGAGAAGATCTAACATAAATCGCATAGTCAAGAGCTGTTGTAGTCGAGCTGACGTCATTAAACATTAAAAAACAAATTGAATTTTTCATATTTGGCATTAAATTCATTAAAAACAAAACTGTGCTTTTGTTTTTGTTCTACAAAATCAATAGCCAAGTACCACAAAATGTTGAATTATTATAGTATATCGGATAATAGTTATTTATGGTACTAGTGAGCAAAACGAGATATTATCCATGAGGGATAAGTTTGTCACACGAGGCGATAGCCGAGTGGAATATTATCCCGAGTGGATAATATCTCTTTGCTCACGAGTGACATACAACGTTTTATCCAATTTTGTTGAAATAAATGTAAATAATCGTAAATTAATAAGAAATAATTCCATTTTGTGTTTTCGCACTGCAGCATTGAATTTTGAAATACATTTAATCATAGTGACCGTTTTTTAAATTTATGTGACGTGTTTCTTTGACGTAAATTACAAAATCTACGAATAATGACTACTCAACATTTTGTTATACAACATATAACTCACGTTGGCCCTAGCAGCGTGGATTATACAATAACAATGGGTTATTTTACATTTTCCTTATTTGAAATCAGTCTAGTTATCGGGCTATTATGTATCAAAATTGGATAAATGTATTTTATAACCACGATATCTTATGAATAAATTTAGAGATACCTTAGGGATTTAAGAAACACCTATAACCTACAATTCCAAAACCTATATCAAATGTTTGACATAATTTGTAAGTTATCCGAACTTTTTTAAAATTGTGTTTTATTATTTCTAACGTTTTGATTTCTTAAAATCTAGCTTGTGATGAAAAAAAAAATTGTCAGGAACAAATTTTACAAAAACTTTTTGTACATTACGAATGAATGATAAAAGTAAAGAAGATCGATACCCATTTATTCGGCACCTGTTCAGTACCACAACAAAATATTACAGGTGAAACCGCAAAACAAATTTCCACTAATCAATCAAATAAGATTGGCCTATCAAAAATGAGTTCGAACACACATACAAATTTATCAATCAAACAAACCATTTCCGTACCCGCTCAATGATTTACACACCACCAATTTAACAGCAAATATCGCAACTCTCATAAAAATAAAACCATTTGTTATGTCAATAAAACATTTTTTTTTGGCTCATGCCACCATCATAACAATAAATTGGCATCATCAATTAGCAATCAGTCATTTTCCAAACTACATGCGTACATAATATTTATATATAAATTGACAACCAATTATGTTTTCACCATCAAGATCATAAATCATAAAAATGATGGACCGGGGGGAGGTCATTAATATAAAATCGTTTTGTTCGAATTAAAGAAAAGCCCTGAACCGAAAAAAAAACAAAAAAAATTTCCCCAGAAAACAAATAAAACAAAAATTGTGTTCACAAACAACCCGCCAATTTTTCATCATCATCACGTCGTCGCGTCTTTTTTTTTATTTACACTTTTATTATTTCGCGCGATATATGACGGTACGGAACATTATGTACCCGCGCACCACTCCATCGTCGCGTCGCCGACCTGAATACACAAAGCAAATAAAATTTGTATCACGTAAATTTCGTTAAAAAAAAAAAATTCATTCCCAAATCGAAATACAATTCCAACTACATATTTAAAAATAAAATAATTACTAAGCTTTTCCATTTAATATTGTATACAAAATAAAATTCGGCCAAATTTACAATAATAAACGTATTTACAAAACAAAAACAATAATAAAATCTAGTCAAGACACAAACCAACCTTTTTTTTTTTTTATTATTGAGTATTTCAAATAATCAAATGTCAACTTTGTTTATGGATATATATAAAAATATTTTTGTATGTGTATGGTGATGTCAGTGTATATATAAAATAACTTTGTAAACAATTCACTTCACTACAATAACAAACTACTATAAAAAAGCACTACAATAGTAAAACAAACTATAAAGTTTACAAAAAGTAATCAGATCAAACAAAAGAATCACTCAAAAAAATTATTGGTGAAACAATAACAAAACGTTTAATAATAATATATTGAGCGATTTTTTTTTTTAAAACAGTAAACGAATGTCAAAAAACAAATGTGTTTTCGTTTTAAAATACGCACGAAGACTACTTAGGTTTTAAGCTGAGGAAATTGTTTTTTGTTTTGCTTTTTTTTTTTTTTTTTTGTTGATGCTTCGAGCAAAATTATTTGGGACCCCCACTTTATACATAATACTTGTGTTGTATGTGTTATTCTTCCCCTTGTTATATTGGGTGATGTGATGTGAGTGCAAGCAGAGTGGTATGTATAAGCTCGCTCTTTATTTTATTTCTCTGTAAATTTCGTTGGTTGGTTGTTGCTGTATTTGGATGGAATAACAGAAATTATAAAGATGATGATTTATGACAGTGGCGTATCAATTTGGAGACATTTTGATTGACAACAACACCAAAAGTAGAGTGACACAGAAAAGTAAATTTTTTCGAGTAGCATAACTGTTACTTTTATTATCTCGTTCCAAAAACAAAATTGAAAATTAGTAGTAGCAGAAAACAGACATATTTTCAATCAATATTGCAATTGCAACCAAGCAAGACGTAAGGATTGTTATGAACAAGAAAAGATAAGCAAAATGGATCAATTTCTTAGACAATATAAGCACCATCTCATTCAGTAGACTTTTAAAAGAGCCAACAGCCCATTTAACTTTACTGGAAGTAAAAATCCTTCCAAAAAGACTCCATACCCTATTGTTTGGTGCGTAAGAAACTTCCTGAGATTACGTCACTAAAGATTCCGGAAAATGGGCCTCTTAATACCATTGGAATTTGGAATGATCTTTAGACCGCCTTTTTTGTAACCGCGCTGCAGAAGGCAATTCATTGATTAATTCACAGAAATTTCTCTAAATTGCGCTTTTGGATCTCCTTAGTTCGAGATTATATTTAGTCAGGCCGACTTGTACTCGCCTCATTCATTGGCACGTTTTGCCTTGTTAAATAAGTTTCTCGATTTTTTCCTTAATTTTTTCAGCACTCCGTTCTACTAGAGGAACATTTTTGTGGCCACTCTTCATTTCACAGGACAGCTGTTGTCAAACGCTGAGTGTAGTTAGTTTTTCATAAGATTAATTTGCGAGCTTGGGCTCTGAATTCCGCTATCAAAAACAACTTATTCACTTGTTCAGGATTCATATCAAGCCGCCTTGTTGATAAACCGATCAATATAATATGTCTGGTAATATGTTTGCAGTTTGCAGAGTACTTTATGTTCTAACAATCGATATTAATCGGCCAGGATTGTCTTATCAGGTATTATGATCTCTTTAGGTATTATGATATAATGAAGAATAGGACTGAAATAAACTCGTTACCACAAAAATTTACGATTCACGGAGCTTTCCGAACGAAAACAAAAAAACTGAATAGTGGTCCCACTTGCTTAAACTAAAAATGACATTTTAAGCTTAAATAGAGCTTATCGATCCAAGTTTTACTTTATCCAATTATAATTCAAAATCATTTTAAAGTCTCTTGCGCCTGGCCAATAAAACAACACAAGATAAGTTAAATTCGAAAGCTTTAAACAAGTTTTATATTCCAAGAATCCTTTAATATTTAAACAAAGCACTTTTAAGCAATAAAAACGTTTAAGCTATAAGCTTTAATGAGTTGGAAATACTGATTTCTTCAGAATCCTCAATATTTCCACTACTATGTTTGAACTAATACCAAGTTTTTGGTTCTGAAAATATTTGAATTTTTCTAGGTAAATAAAAATTATTTTGAAAAATCTTCTGACTTTTACTGTTTATTAAAGATAAGAAATACAAGGTTAAGACTTATTTTATCTGTTCTCCTAGCCTTTGGCATAAAATGTAACGGAACTATTTTAAAATATGAAGCTTTTACTCCAAAAGCTTAATAAGTAAATAAATCAGTAGTTACAGCACCCAATATCTTATTCAATCAAAAGGCAAAGTTGCAAAATTCGTTGAATACTCCTTTTATCGAAAGCTTCTCGACCCAAATCAGAATTATACGTTAACAAATTATTTCTTTTCCTTTTTTATGAGCCAATGCTTAATGCACTATTAAGAAAAATATCAAACTAGGTACGTTCACCTCGACTAACATTTCTTTGACGCACTGTATCTTGGTAACAATTTGTTACCTCAAAATTTACTATAAAACCCATATGTAGGTTAGGAGCTTGCAAAGCCGTACTGTTGAAACTTTTAAGGACAAGGCTTTTAAATAATATTATAAATCAGTTCATTCAACATTTTAAAGCTCTAGTAAACTTAGAGGGGTAAGAATTCTTAAAGATTAGTTTATTTTAAAGCTTTCTAGATATATATTCAAAGCTTTAAGCATGCAATAAGCTTAACTGGAAAGTAAGAATTATTTTGAAAAAGCTTAATTTGTTGAATAACATAATTTTACAAAATAAGTTTGAATAAAAAATTTCTTCATTACCTACTGGTTTTACATTTAGAGAGCTTTCGGGACAAAAGACACAAAAAATAAGAAACACAAAACAGAAACATATTTCATCTGTGCTCCTACAATTTAAAATATAAATAAAGCGTTTTAAATTACTTACTGCTTTTACTGCAAAAGCTTGAACTAAAACTAAATGTTAGCACAGCTTAATTTTCAAATAGGTTTAACCAAATTAAAGACGAATGTGCAAAAAATTTGATCTTTTAGAGTTCCTTACTTTAACGAATTGAATAAAAGCTCAATGTGCTGTTTAAAATTGTTTAAAGTGAAAGCTCCAAGTAGTATCAATCTAAACTTGCAGTTTAAAATCTCGAATCATTACACTGACTTGTATCTAACGTTTGCTCGATCCATCATTATAAACTAGAAAGCTTGTACTCCGAAAGTTTCAACCACGTGTGTTTTCTTTATTAGAATCATCATTCTTTTCTTAACTTATTACCTTTTGAGAATAGAGCAATTTTTTAGATCGGACGTTTGGATCGAAAGCTCCAGTAAATCTTCTAAACTGATAATACAAATTTGAAAGCTTTCTACTGAAATAATACATTCTACAAACCAAAAAGTTTAATATGTTTAAAGCTCTAATAAATCAAAAAGTTTCAAAAGCATCACAATATTGTATTATAGATAACGCCACTGGATTAAACGATAGATATTGAACGAATTTATAAATTATGTTCATGTTCGGTGTATTAGTGCGTGCGCCCCTCATAAATTAGGATGTATATTAAATAATCTTAAATATAGAAGGTCATCAAGATTTTGGTAGCATATGGCAAAGGAAAATATAAAATGTTCACTCAAATTTAACAGTAAGAAAAAAATCACTCGAAATAAACTGTAAAATTGTTAAGGGAGAGGAGGCATAATACCACATATACACACAAACTAACCATGCGCATTTCTTTACAGCAATATTTTCCCGTTTTTTTTATATGTATTTAACCGAACACACAAAATATACAAACAAGAAGATAAAAAAAAATCCCTTAAGACAGGAACAATATAATACAACACGACCGATTAACAAAAATCAACAAAAACCGAAAAAACCAAAAAAGTTTTCGTTTGAAAGTTTTTTTTTACACACGCATAACACACACACACACATCCATACACACATGCCTCCAAGTAACATCTTTCTTTATATTTATTTTCTATTGTATTGTACAGAATAGAAGCTGCAAGACCAAATTGTTTCCCATCCATCCTCTATAAAGCGCACTTTACTCTTGTATGATCTTCGTTTGTTGGCAAAAAATAATCTTTTGAGGAAAAGCACTTTGTTTTGTTTATCTCAATAAAAAAATTATATCAACGGTTTTTTTTTTTTATTGTTTGGTTTGTCGAGTTGTTGTTGTTGTTGTATGTTTGAAGAGTTTTGGTTATTTTCTCTGAATAGATTGTTGGAAATAAAGAAATATAATTCACGATAAAGCTTTTTCATTTTTTGTTTTATGCAAGAAAAAGTTTTTCATTGTTTTTGATTATTGTTGTTGTATCGAAAAGCTTAAGAATAGAATAATAACTTTAAACTTCTTATATATTAGAGAGTATACTCATCGTTTGTAGTACAAAAAAAAAAGTTTCCCTTTTTTTTGTGTATGTATTTTCTCATCGATATTAAGAAAGGGTATACATACATCATCTTTAGGGTTAGTATATACATATATAAATTTATGCAAAAGAAGAAATTGGGACAAAATTTATTCTGCGATGATTGATGTGATTATTACAGTTTTTGAAGTTTCAAAATAGTTGTTATTGTTGTTTTGGTGCGGTGATGGAATGGTTGATTGAGATGTAAAAATATTTAAGATGAGCGTAATTAAGTCATTCTGCGGCCGACTGAAATGGAACATAATTGATTGCCCCCAACTAAACAAAATTTTCATTCATTAATTTTCTTATCACCGGGTGAATAACAACGAGAAACCAAGAAAACTTTAAGATAACGCAAAAACAACAACAATGGCATGATATATGAATGGAAAATAATAAAATAAAAACGACGACTATACAGAGTATAGTATAGAAACGAGATATGACACAAAAATAAGTTGAATAGAAAATTGTTTTCCATTTTCACAATTTTCCATATCATTTTTTGTTCGTTTCTTGCTGATTCTGTATTGTATCTGTGTTTAGTGTATATTATATATACAACTGTATAGAGAGGATTTGTTGTTGTTACGATAAAACACAAGATTTGACATTTTCATTTTTTTATTCGACTCAAGAGACGATTTGATACAATTACATTTATAGTGTTCTTCCAACCCATCGTACGAACACCCGTATTTTTGCAGCCCGTAAGTTATCCGGATTTCAGATATGGAATACACATATATACAGAACTGAAGAAGGGAGGAAAATAATTTTGTTTCTATTTAGAAAATTTTGATATTATATAATATATTTTCGTATGTATGTATGTGAAAAAAAAGCTTGTATGGATGATTGGATGAGATAAGGGATAAAACGAAAATAAGTAGAAATAAGTTTTAGTTTTTCCTAATAAATTAAAGGGATAGTGCCATTAAGTTACTTTCGTCTTGATATTAGTTTTGTTCTAAAAGCAGTTAAATTAGATAGCATTAATACACACACAGAAGGATGGCAAAAATTTAAGCCTAACATAATCACACAAATGTTTCTAAATAGCGGGCCTGACTTTCATAAAATTCTAATCAAATTTGATATAACATGACACCTTAAAAAGAATTATTAGTGGTCGCCTACAATCCGAGCCAACTAACAACTGGCACTATATTTCAAGCAAACCTCCTGATGGTTTAAGCCAACCAACAACTAATAATAATTTTTAATCAAATTTTTGAAAAGGATTCCTCACGCAATTAGCATTGGCATATTAACTCACAAATGTTAATGTAATCGTCGCATTCGATAATCGGTTTAATTTGATTACTTATTGCATTATTTTCTCCTGCTTTGAATGAACTAATTTTTTTCGGCAATTTTCTTTTTTCCAAGACTTTGATTATGCCCCTAAAATTATGGGGCTCACTGAATGTTGTACTCACTTTTCGGGTTTCTTAATATAAATTGACAATTCAGAGCGAACGGAACGGATACATTCTGTTTGAACCTTAATTCCTTTGATTGCGTATAAATATTAAATTATCCTATTTGGGGCTCAATGATGAGCACGAAATAGAAAATATTCAGATTTTTTTTCGGCTACAAAACGAGCGCACCCAAAAGATGGCATATTTTTAACAGACATGGGTAAAACGCGTTCAGATTTTTTAGCCTTTTAGACTATTTTGTCAAAAATGGGTCAAAAACTATCGAAAAATATGAAAACTGTCGAAAATTGTTAAAAACTGGCGAAAGGCGCAGAAAACTGTCAGACGGTGTTAAAAACTATCCGTGTGGTATTGCCTTGTCCTGTCAAAAAATGTTGACAACACGGATTTTGAAAGACTGTCAAGAACTTGTGTCAAAAATTCAAAAAGTGGCGAATACCGTATTACCCATCTCTGGTTTTTATCTCCACTTTTTTTTTGTTGGATTTTTTCGAAATTTTTTGACAACTGCTTGCATTTTGAAAATTATTTCTGTAATATTTTCATTCTTATGGATGTCAAAAAATGAAAAATATTCAATTCAACGAAGGTTGATATATTGCGACTAAAATCGCGCAGCCAATTTCATTATTCTTCGCTTTGTAGAAAATAAAATTTAAGAGGGGCGGCTTAACAAATCTCTAGAGCCGACACTGAAATTAAACCACACGACAAACTCTCTAATTAAGCTTTAAGTATGTTGCTTTGATAACTTTACAACAACAATTTTATTGTGTAGATTACAAAATGTCTCAGTTAAATCGTTAAATTGGTTGCTAGAATTAAATCCAATCTTCAGTTATGATCAGAATTCAAAAAAAGTTCCTATCTATTCTTACTGTCGTTAGTCACACGTTTCCAAAAAACAAGATAAATCGGACATTAAAAAATTTGCAAATTCCTATTTCAACCGGGTGTGATGATGCCGATGGTTTCGCACTCGGGAGAAAATCCGAAAACTCAAAACCCGACTCCTCAAAATATGATGAATATGAGGGTTTTACACAAACAAAATTCACAAGACCCACAATAATTTCATCTAGTACCCAAATTTTCAAACAGCCACAGTTATTGTCCAAATCTAAAAGACACAATATACATAACATTAAAATATTTCAAACATAAAAGATTTTTCATAAAACATTGCATTTCCACCATTTCAAATAGTTTTTTCAAAAATCATCCACGTCCTTATGCCAAAATTATTCTTGATTCAAAACCTATGCACGCTTTACTAGACAGCGGGGCTTCGGTAAGTGTTTTAGGAAAAGATGCACTCCAATTTCTGGCAGATCCAAACATAAAATATTGTAAACTAAATTCTTTAATTTAAACAGTTGACGGAACCCGAAACAACATAGGTTATGTATGTAATGTTACCCGTAACATTTGGTTCTAAAATAGAGAAAATTAAGTTCTGTATTGTACCGAGCTTAGAATCTCCGGTATATCTTGGTATTGATTTTTGGGAGAATTTTCCAACTTGTAATATCAATGAGATATATCAATGATAATGATGATTCATTCAGTACAAAAATATGATATAAAAATTGGGTCCCCCCGATGCATTATATAGGGTTCCTTTGATATATACGTAAATATTTTGCGTACAAATTATATGCAAATAGTTTAACTTTAATGTGCCGGTTTCTATTCTTCTACGTGTTATGCAAAAGTACCGTATATAAAGAAAGGGGAGGGTTTCCTAGTCTTTTTTATTTTTTGTACTGAATGACTCATCTCTAATATACTATGATCTTTGGATATATAAACCAGAAGAAAGTAACACACACGTTTTAAGTAAAGTGGAACAAGAAGAACGTGATAGAGTGGTGAACCTATTTCCATCATTTTCGAAAGATGGATTCGGAAAGACAAAACTGTACGAGCACGAAATTATAGTGACAAAAGGCGTTAAGCCAATTAAACAAAGGTACTATCCTATATCACCTGCCGTACAGCAGTGTCTCTACGAGGAAATCGATCGAATGTTGGATTTAGGTGTAATTGAAGTGAGCAAGAGTGCGTGGAGTTCAACGGTGACACTCGTACGGAAACCGAACGGAAAGACAAGACTATATAACTTCGTGTTAGACTCTCTGAGACAAAATACATTACGGGGCTTGACTTAAAAGACGCCTTTTGCCAGATTGCGCTTACGGACAAGACTGCATTTACAATACCAGGGCGACCACTCTATCAACTCAGAGTGATGCCGTCGGCTGATACACCAAGTAATCCCTCACAAACTTCAAGGTAGAGTTTTTGTGTATTTGGACCATTTGCTGGTCATTACTGCCATATTGAGGGAGCACTCTGAATTGCTAGAAGTCGTCGCAGACTTATCACGGTCCGCGAGACTGACTATTAACGTCGAGAAAAGCAACTTCATTATGCGAGAAATTAGGTATTTGGGAAGTGGTATTTCTAGTAGGCGAAGAGGGCTTACCGCAGGTCTATCCTAAATTTCGCTTCAATCACAGCTCCTATCATGAACTGCTTAAAAAAGGGAACATTTTGTTGGACTAAAGCCAGTTAAAAATACTTTTTACGACGGCTACGGTATTGGTGAATGCTTCTTATGAAAATCCTTTTTTCATATGATGCGACGCAAGTACAGAAGGCGTGGGTGCAGAATTGCCAAAACATTGGAAAGATTACGAAGATTCTATTATTGGCCCGGTATGACAAGACAAGTGAAAGAGTTCACCTCAAAATGTGATACCTGTAAAATGTCTAAAGCACGTAATTACGTGTAGAAGTAAATTTTAAGTGCCAGAACGTTAGTTTAGTGCTAAATAGTGCAACATATGCAAGGAGCATATAATTCAAAGTTAATTTTTTCAGCTTCCATATAGATAGCAGAGAGTACTCTTGGCGAATGTATGGTGAGTTTATTTATATTTAAGTATTTGGTTTTGTAACTTCGCGTAAATGTGCTACTTATAAAGAAAAAAATAAAAATAAATACGAAATGAGGTTAAATCACAAGGAAAATTCGCTAAACATTTTAAGATGAAAGCGGAATTTGTTGAAATGAAGAAAGCATCACGAGGGAAAACGGTATAATTAAAAAATGGAAATTTAGCTTCGGTCTAAAAGGACGAAAGTTATTGAAATCCTGTCAAAAATGACCAACAATTTTGCTAGCCTAAAACCACTTTTCTCAATGTTTTAAAAATCCCCGAGTTCGAAAAGGCAACAAAAAAAATGTCCGTCCATCTATCTGGATGTATCTGAAACCACTGTATCTTGAGAATAGCCCGATTTCGATTTTTTTTTTTCGCCAACCTATTTCTATGGTCAAGGTGGAGAATTGAAAAGCTTTTGGAAATCTTACGTCAAGAGGATCGGGTATCTGCCATACGAATTGAACCAAAACCGCGTGGTTATTAACACGTGGTTTTCGATCCCCGTTGCCCAAATTTTTATTTATGTTGGTTTAAGGATTGAGTTGGGGTTGTTGAATTTGGAGTTGAGTTGAATATTTAGAGTGAGCACTAGCAGTTTTGCGAACCGTTGGACGTTGAGTTTGAGTAGAGGATTAAGTTGGGGTTGAATTAGGATTGAGTTGATTTCGTGTAGGCAATTAGGCATGCCATTTTTAGACTGTGTTGATTTAGGAATTCAGTTGAGCGTTGTGTTTGGGGTTGTGCTGACTAGTGAGTTGGGAGGTGAGTTGAGATTGAGTTGTGCTTGAGTTAGCGGTGAGTGACGGGCTCGACCGAATATTTATTTGAGGTGAGTTGAGGGTTGATTTAGAAGTTAGTTTAAGTTGAGTTCTTGATCACATATATTTTTTCGCACCTTGTTGACTTGGGAATTGAATTAAACGTAAGTTTTGAGGTTGAATTAGGCATTGAGTTAGAGTTAAGGAGCAAGTTGGGGATTGGGTTAATGTGGAGCTGAACCTAACTTGAAGGATTAGGGTTAAGTTAAGGATTAAGTTGGGGATTTATTTGAGGGTTGAGTTTAAAGTTGATTTGTGGATGGTTGAATTGGTAATTGAGTTGAGGGTTACGTTGTGCAATCATTTAGTAATTGCATTAGTATTGAGTCGGAGGTTGAATTAGAGAGATTGAGTTAGGCTTGAGTAAGGGTTTAAGGGATTAATTTGGGAGTTGAGTTGGAGGTTAGATCAAGTTCTGATTACCCCGTGAAGGTTCAGCCTTTTATATTTCTTTAAGTCTAAGGAAATTTTGCGTACAAAAGTTTCAAAACAGATATTTTTGTGTGACATATCACTGAAACATTTAATCTCCTTTAAAACTACTTCCTTTTTTACCGTGAGACTTCCGTATTTCTTTCCAAACAACAAGCAACATTATAGCAACAAAAAATCCTTAGAATCCAAACCTATTTTTTAGGGTAACTAATAAGCCCGATCTTTTCCCTTCTGCATTCATCTCGAAAATAATTTGAAAAAATAAAGCTTTCAATTTATCTTAGAACGCTAAGCCCTTTATTATATCGAACAAAAAAAGGACACACAAATTTTCTATTTTTTTCTATACAGTACTGCCCAATACAGAAACTCAATAGTGTAGAAAAATTTAATCGGGCTGAAAATTAAAAAAAAAACAGAAACAAATCAACTATGCGTCATATCACAACAAAGCTCAGAGCATCTGCCGGATCAACAACACCCATTTTCCAAAACCAAAAACGTTCCTCAAACAAAATAAATTATGAAAAACAATTATAATTGGCAATTATCCTAGTTAGTGTATATGGCAACTATACAATATAGTTACGTACGAGTAGAGACAGCAAACCATATTTCGTCTGCTGCTGATGCAACAGGGCGGAAGATGGAATGGGATTATTAAAAAAAAAACTGGTTACATAACATCATGTCACACAATAACCTCCTTCCCAATTTTATATGTGTTTGCCAGGATACAAACTCGCATACAAATTCATACATATAGATCGTTTTATGCTTGTTACAGTAGTTTTTATGTAGTTAAGTGGTTTTTTGTCTTTCGTGCGCTATATTATGTGTTGTTGCCTGGTATAGTGCGGATTTTTATGTTGTGACATGATAATAATTGCATTATGTTGACAATGAATATTCTTCTCTATATGTATAGTATATGAAGATATCGGGGAGTTTCATTGTTGCTACATAAACTCGTAGTGCTCTGTAAATATGTAGAAGATACATAAAACTGAGTGAATCGGTATAGGAGGTGGTGTACTTTATTTAGTGATGAGGTTTGAAGATGGTAAATGAAAGATTTATGTATCATTTAGCTCATTTATTTTATTCGTTTTATTCACTGTCTACTTTTATGGATGTACATAGTAGTTTTGGCAGAATGTGACTACATTGTATCTTGATGGAGGATTCTAAGATGTATTTTATAAGGGTGGAATGGGATAAATTTAAATTCTTCGTTTTTTTTTGTTCTTTATAGTTTTACGATGAGACTGGAATAATATTCCCCAGATGATATTTTTTATGTCCCACTATTTGACTTTATATTTGTGTATTCGAATGAAAGGAAATAAAATAATATGGATTCATTGTGTATAATAGAAATGTGGAATAAATGTTTTAAGATTATTGTGTATACAAGAGGAAAATTGCAGATATGGGAATTTGGGAATCGATATTGGACTAGTTTCTAACAAGAAACACGTAAAATTATATAGCATTTTGTATATCACCTGTTTGGGACCTATATTCATTCGTACATATAAATCTATTGAAGAAATATTGATCAGCTTTATGGGGAGAATAAAAGTTATAGCATTAGAAAATAATTCTGTGGTACGACACTCCTATGCGGTTTTATAACTCTCTATTTCAATGTAACCAAAAAAAACTATTAACTTATCATATTAAAAATCAATTAGAAAATTTATAAATATTTGGTTTTGGGCATCAACATAATAAAAAGTAAATTAAGAAACAAAAAAATAATAATCTGAGGTTAAACTTCAAATATTATAAAGATGGTATTAAAAGTGCGTTAACAACGTGCTCAATAAAAAAGTTCCTGAGTGTAGGAAAATTGTAGTGCTGAAATTAAGGTTCAGAATCAACCATTGTGGAAGGATTAAAATTAGAGATTTTAGAAGTATTGGCCAGCACCACGAATAATTAATTTTATAATTTTCGATTTTCTTTACCGCAATCACTCAGTTAAATCAAGAACCATAATTAAATCAAAACAAGCTTTTTGCAGGATAAATTCAAATTTTGCAGCCATTATACTTAGTAATGAAAGTTGTAGTCTTTTCTAGAATATTTCCGATCAAGTCCATGCCCAATTGAATCTTTTAAAAATTTATCGGGCTTGAGTATTGAGTTTAGACAATTAGTCTGACTAATTTTCTTTGGAATTTAGCGATGTATAATCCATGACTTGGCTAATAAACTGGTTTGAGTCTATGATAAAATAGTTTATAAAAAGGCGTTTATTTATGGATAAATTCTTTTAAAATATTCTGGAAGAGGTCAATATATTCTTTAGTAAATATTTTGGAAAATGGAGATTTATTCATTTTTAGTTATTTAAATCTCCGCTAGAGTGAGTGATAAATTGTGCATCGTAAGCTGATAAAACAAATCCAGGCCTACTTCTTTTCGTAATGCCAGATGATATATCCATAAAATCATTATGATGATTTAGTTACCGTCTTGAAAGATCATTTTCAACCAAAAGTGAATAAGCGGGCGGAACGTTACAAATTTTATAAAACGGTACAACATAGTGGTGAATCAATTACTGATTTTATTGTGCGGTTAAAAGCGTTAGCTCAACCTTGCAAATTCGGGGATTATCTGGTCGCGGACGGCAAAGCAAAAGCTTTTAAAAGTAAGGTGCTTGACGATGCGCTAATATACCGTTTTATTGTCGGGTTGGAATGCGAGTCCATTCAATGTGAGCTGCTAAAGATGACACCATTGATTTTCATGGTTGTTGTTCAAAGGCAATTAATATGGAGATGTAGTCACGTAAAGCAAGAAATTTGCAGCCTTTACCGCAATACAAAGTGAAAGATCTGTCGAATAAAGTGAACCAACACACAAGTCGAAGTTCTCAGAAACAATTTAATAAGTCATCAAGTAGAGAGTCTTCACCATATCGTCAAACAAGTCAAGGTCACGAAGTCAGTCAAGGTCAAATTGGTATAAATATTTTCGCTGTGCACGAAGACACAATGTGGAAACCTGTCCCGCAGTAAATTGGGAATGTTTTCGGCGTTATCGAAAGTCGCATACATCCAGAGTCTGCCGCAGCAACAATAACAAAGTAGATTTGATACAAAGTGTCACATCAAATCAACCGCCAGCACGTATTGTCATAAGCATTGAAGATCAAAACTGGGAAATGGAAGCAGACACTGGGGCCTGCTCATCAATCATATCACAGGAAGTTTTTTGTTCTAATTTTAAAAATATAAAATTAAATTCAATTTCTAATACAGTTTTATCTAAATAATACAGATCAAGCCATCGATGCGTTAGGAAAAATCAAAGTCAATGTCTTGTTAATAAAACTTTTCAACCATTATTGGGGAGAATGTACCAAAAATTGTCGGGAAAATGAGTCCCAACCATGTCAGGACCAAACCATACGTAAAATTTACTCAAACATGCACGACGTAAAGAACAATTTCCAGCTGTAACTAATCAACGGTTAGATGAACCAATACGGGGGTACGAAGCAGAAATAGTGATGCCGAAGCAGGTTAGTCCAAGAAGCCTAGCTCCCTATAAATTAAGATCCAAGATAGAAGCTGAGCTAGATAGATTAGAATCCGAAAAAAATTTAGTGCGTGTAACAAAAAGTAAGTGGGCTAGTCCAATTGTCATAGTTCCTAAGGCATCAGGAGCAATAAGGTTGTGTATGAATTGTCGAGTAACCATCAACTCAAAGATTTCTACGGATTATTATCCTCTTCCGAAACTCGAGGATATTTTTTGCAAATTTAGCAAATTCTAAACTGTTTTGCGTATTAGATCTTGCTGGAGCATACCAACAGTTAGCTGTATCGGAACGAACTCAAGAGTATTTGACCAATAATATCCTCAAGGGGTTATATAGATATACGCGACCTCCGTTTGGAGTTTCTAGTGCGCCTGCAATATTTCAGTCAATAATGGACCAAATTCTATGCAATTTGGAGAAAACATTTTGTTATCTAAATGACATATTGATTGGAGGTGAATCAGAAGATGATTGTAGGGCCAAATTGATGTCAGTTCTAGAAAGATTAGCGAAGTCCAACGTCAAAATCAATGACGACAAATGTAAATTCATTCAACCAAGAGTTTTATATTTTGGTCACACTCTATCGAAAGGAGGTATTCATCCAAATGAAGAGAAAATTAGGGCCATCGTCGAAGCTCCTAGTCCTAAGAATCTAACCGAGCTTCAATCTTATCTCGGACTTTTGAACTACTATGGGAAGTTCATTCTGAGTTTGTCTACGGAATTAATGGAGTTTTATAATCTATTACAAAAGGATGTTGCATATATTTGGTCCGAGGCGTGTGAAAAATGTTTTAAGAACAGTAAGAAATTAAATTTAAAGAATAAACTTTTACAATTATATGATACAGCCAAAGAAATTATTATTTCAACTGATGCTTGTCCATATGGTGTCGGGACAGTATTGCCTCATTTAGTCGAAGGTGTCGAAAAACCAGTACTTTTTGTTTCGAGTGTTTCGGCGGCTGAGAGAAATTATTCTCAGTTACATCGAGAGGCACTTGCGATCATATTCGCATTGAAAAATTTCATAAGTATGTAAATGGGCATCAATTTACTATATTTAAGGATCATCAGGCTCTAAAAGAAATTTTTCACCCCAAAAATGGAACTTCATCTGTGGCAGCTGCTCGTTTGCAGAGATGGTCTGTTATTTTATCTATGTAAATTATAAGTTTGAATACAAGCATGGTTCTAAAAATGGTAATGCAGATGCAATGTCAAGATTGCCTCTAAATAAGCCAGATTTCTCTTGAAAGTATTAAAGATCCGTTATTACAACCGGTTCGAACGTTTGTGATGTCAGAGTGGCCTGCAAAAATTTCAGAAATTTTTAAGCCGTATTATAAAAATCGTGATAGGTTGAGTACAGAAAATGAATGTTTATTTTATGTCAACAGAATTGTAGTGCCAGAAAAATTATAAAATATAATGTTAAGTGTGTTACGTGAAGGTCACTTAGGAATTGTAAAAATGAAGTTATTAGCTCGTTCTTATGTTTGGTGGAATTTAATAGACAAAGATATAGAAACCTATGTAAATTCTTGTAATGTTTATCAGGCAGTATCCAGCGTTCCTGTAGAAAAGGTAATTACGTCATGGAAACCAAGTGAATACCCATTTGAGCGAGTACATGTGGATTTTTTAGATCGATATATAGTAAATTTTGTGATGTTCAAATAATGCATAAAACTAATGCTCAGAGCGTAATAAAAATACTTTATAATTTGTTCCTTGTGTATGGGTTGCCAGGAAAGATAGTTTCAGATAATGGTCCACAATTTACATCTCTTGCAATCAAAAATTTTTGCAGCAACGTATAAAATTGAGTGGATGTTTTCACCACCTTACCATGCACAATCCAATGGGTCAGCAGAAAGATGTGTTCAAATTGTAAAAAAATGTTTGAAAATTTTTTTAATCAAAAGGCCTTCCGGTGAAATACAATATATAATTAATAAATTTTTGATGATACATGGAAACACTCCAAGTACCCGTGACCAAACAGACACCAAATGAATTGATTTTTTCATACAAAATGCGATCTAGCCTTGATCTCGTAAATAATAACAAACAAGTAAGAATTAATTTTTAAAAAAAACAAATTGATAAAAGTGTAATAGAAAATAAAAATAATGAAGGTAAAAGTAAGCTAATCACGAAGGAAGTAATAAATTTTAAGGAGAGGGAAAAGTGCCATATAGAAATCATTTTAAAAATTCTATAAGATGGGTGCTATTTCGAATTCTAAAGCGGGAATAATAGTGTCAAGCACGTGCATGTCAATCAATTAAGGCTGTCGAATTTGGCAGATAAATGTCATCCCGCGGTACACATTTTCCCACAACAAATGAAGCTTCCAAGATATCGGAATAAGCGTAAACCGAGTACAGAAATAGAGCTGAGACGTTCGAAAAGAATTCGTAGATCGCTAAAATTAAAAATCTAAACTAGTCTACCATTTGTTGGAAACTAAAATGTTAAGATTTAATAATAATTTGAAAATTTTAAAAATTAATGAATAATTTATTAATCACTTAAAATTGTATGGAAATAACTCAGCATGTATGACTAATTTAAGCGAGGGAAAGTTTTATATATTTATTAACTGACTGTATAGGACTTCTATTTATCGATGTATGTACGTCCATATATAAATTATAGTTTAATGTACCTTTAATCGATCATTGTTATCATCTCGTCCATATGTACCAAAAATTATGAAAAGAGAAAAGAGGCTTGTTTGATGTACCGTAGAGTGTGGCATCGACGAGTGGTACCGAGGAAATAGATAACAGTTTTTAATGAGTCAAAACGTAAATGTACATGAGAACTATAAATTAATTTTTATTATGTCAACATCTCTGTCAACATGAATGTGTGCCCTGTGCAAAAATGAAATGCGGTGAAATGTCAAACAAATAAAAAGTGAGCTCACAGTAACATTACTCTAAACTAACAGTAACGAAGCATTTAAAATAAAATTGATTCAGCAGGAGACTCTTATTCTAATGCTGTCCCCATCCTGTTGTAGAATATTTTATATTCGAATTTTTTGTAAACTCATCGAAACATTTTGAGTTTTGGGCTAAGGATTCTTTAAAGACAAAATGTTGCTGAGCCGAACCAACATAGAATAAAAAATTTAATCTTTCCATTTCACATTCTTTACAGATTAAACAAACTTTGTGCATTTCGTTGCTTTTTCGCGATGACTACATTTCATCATAACAAAATAACAATCGCTGCCACGAAACAGCTCAGGAAATACGAGGAATAACTTTCTAAATAGGACCGTTAATTGTTGGAAGACGAAGCAACGTGGCACCTGACGAGTTTTAAACTCGAGACCTAATGAAAGCAGGGAGCAGCATCAGCAATGTATTCATAATAACGAAATTGGTCACTAGTAACGAATTTTGGCTGAAACTGTTAAAGCTATAATATTTGATGTTTGAAGCGTTCGATAATGATCGTGCGTTGCAATGAATACATTTTTTGCGTTGTGTTGAAGTTAGCCCGCCGCCGGACACTACAGAATTTAAGTATAAAATGTAAAATTTTCATGTAGTTCTACTGTTCTAAACTGTTTAAAAAATTTAATCTGAAAATTTATAAATAGTTTTATAAAACAAAACCAAAAATAAAATGGTAAACACTTTAACCAAACAAACCCGAAATGGGATAATTATTAAACCATTTCAAAACCACCGAACTCACATACTCGTATCCCAAAAAAAAAAAAAAGATCAAACATTCCATTTACATATAAACACTACACAATATACAGGATGGCCCCACAATCTTTATCCAAATCAACATCTAAACCTTTTTTGTTGTGTCCATCCCCGAAAAAATTAAGGTAGCTAAATCTCCATATTATGTATATTAAGGTTTCGGTTTTCCTTTTTACTGTGTTTTTTTTTTGTATAATTTCCACATGGAAAATGGGAAAACTATCGCACAGTTAAATTGGGGAGGAAAATTTCGAAAACCCGAATCTATGAAGGATATACAATGGAAGGTCAACATAGAGATGAAAAACTATTTTTTTATTGTTTCCCAAATTGAAAAATAAAATTATTATTCCACAATTTATAGCCTCGCAAACGAAAATGGTAATGAAAAAACATTTCCCAACGTTAACCATATACATACATATGTATATGGTGATGGTGTACAGGCAAAAATGTCATAAAATCCAATGTGCCGATCGATAAAATTTTTAATTTCGATATCATTTTGATGGCAGCCATAAAAACAAAAAAAAAATGTTGTTTGAGCTCCATATCGCGACATCGTATTCAAGCATTATGTATCAAAATTGTGAGTGTATCATAAAGCAAGATTTGATGGCCATTTTTATTGTACACATAAGTGTAGATATGAAACTCAATCGTTCGGTCGGTCTTAAATTTTGTTAAGATGTTTTGAAAAACTATAGGACACAAAAAAAAAAAAAAACGGAAAATTCCAACAACTATTTTGTACAATATAATTAAATTTGGATGAAATGAAAAGAAAATGAGATTTTTGTTTTTTATACAGCAACCGTAGGTACGAAGATGTGCACAAAGGTACATACAAAAAAAGCAAATCAAATCTAAAAATCAAAATTAATTTTCTTAATTTGCGCCTTAATTTATTCTCATTTCGCTTTACCTACAATGTTACAAAATTAATTTTTTTTTTTTTTTTGTTTTGCTAATGCTCCTCTTATGTTCATCTTAAGGATACGCATTAAGGACAAAAAAAAATTAAATCAGATTAACTCACCTGTTGTGGTTTAGTGTATGTATATTGGTATTTAGTGTACGTGCAAAGGCGAGTGAAATGGGTAATGACATAAACATTTCAACGTCATTTTTCATTTAGTTGTGTAAATTTATTGGTAAATGACTGGTGTTTACATTGTCATGTTCGGATGACAGTTTGACTAATGATTTTTACCTGAATTCTTTCATTTTTCATCTTTATTTTAGTACAAGAGAATGATTGAATCATATAGTACATATGGAAGAAGAGTGGAGGATTTAGATATTTGAATTTTTTCGATGGACAATTTAAATCGCGCAAACATAATTCAAAACTCGATGTAAACAAACCCTTCCTTCACCGCTTAAATGTCTTACAATGTTAATTGTAATTAACTTTTCTTTGAATAAAAGCTTTTATTTTATGTAGAGCATACACGTTTCTATATCCTCCATTCTTTGTACCCCACACTCACACATGTACTACATACATTCCACCTCCTCTATATTATATTCATATACTCAATTTGAGTTTCAACAGAATGTGTGAAAATTATGTTTTCCATATTTTCACTTTTTTATTGATTAAAACAACAAAGCAGCAAAACCAAAAAAAAAACGCTTTCGAGCTTTTCACTTTATTTTATTATTGTTATTTACACATTTCAAACAACACCATTTGGTAGTGTTATATATAATTTTGGATTTTGTTGGTATCTTGAAGAGAGCTTTAACACATAATTTTTTGTTTGATTTTTAATATTGTTTCAAAAATGTATATGATTTAACCCTGTATACGACGCGGTGCGATCTGACAAAAATACTAACCGTGAAACGATTTACTGCTTAAATTGAAATTATTTCTCTTATAAGCTTCCGCAATATTTATAAATACTTGTTTAATACTAATTAACTAGATATTTAATTTAAACATAAAATCTTTGAAAGCTACAGTGAAAATATTTTTTTAATGTTTTTTAAAACTTTAAAAATTGGAATAACAGTTTAAAAATGGTAAATCCAGTTTTAAATGCATTTAAATCGTCTATTAAACTTACAAATTGAAAGCTCAACCGTCGTGCAAATAAAGCTTCTTATTAGAAAATTTGTTTCGAAGTTCAATGCTTTAAAATAAATTTACTGAGCTTTAATGTCGCTTTAAAAGTTCAAATAAATTGTAGGTTTCGGGTAAACACCAACGATTTTCTCTATTTTATCGAACTTGAAACTCAAAACTTGAGCACAATTGCATAATTTCAGGTCAAAACATATCCCCAAAAAAGCTAGGCTTAAGTCCACTTAGCTTCTCCTTATAAGAATTAACCAAGCTTTTATTTATTTTTTGACTAAGAACTCACTCATGCCTAGCAGACCTTGAATTGTACTTGAAAGCAGATATTTATTCCACATACAATTTGTAATCAATCATTATTAGTATAATTGGGTAAAGCTTTTTAAAAGAATGAATTTCCGTTCCAAAAACTGATTCCCTGAAGAAGAGTGTCTCATTTAATAATTATTTGTTTAAAACTAAGAAATCTGTAAGAAAATGTGAGCTTTTGTAAATTTAAAAAAGGGTGATTAAGAAAATCTCCTTTGATAACGCAAATTGTTCATTAAAAACTTTTGCTCCATAAGTTCAGTATTTTAATTTATTTCCCAGTTTAGGATTTTGGGATAAAATTAAATTCAACTAAATTCGAAGAACTTTTAAAAAGCTCTGCGTTATTTTAAAAACCTATATTATAAGCTGGCAAAATTCGTTCAAGTTGGCTTAAACGCAGTTTCATGTTTATCTTAAGATAAACTTTGATGGGATCTTAAACGTAACTTTAAAAGCTCAGATAAATTCAATTATTCTGCAACAACTTAAAAAAGCTTGGGGCTTTGTAATTTCAAGATTTCAATGAATTTGGCTTGGAACTCTTTTCAAGACTTACTGAAATACGAAATAACGAAATCAGAGAGCTTAGTAAAAATTCTTTTAACAACAGCTCACAACCTATTGTGCAAGTTGTATGAATCTCTTCGGTTGGTCAAAGCTGGTTGAATAATAATATTTAGAAATAAAGCTTTATTTAAAAATATCAGTTTGAAACAATTAAAAAACATAATTTTTCTAAAAGCCCACATCCAACTTGCTTTATGTAGAGAGACATTTTTTCGGTTAGTTTGGAAGCTTTAGGAAATTTGATCTTACCGATACGTAAAAAAACATTTAGACAGTTATCAATCATATTTCAGTTACAATTTGACAAATACAAGTTTTAAAAGACGAAGCAGTTCCTAAAATCCTGATAAGAAATACAAAATAGCATGTTAAAAGCTTTGTGATTTATGAACTTGCGATACAATTTGAAACGAGGCACTACTTAGGCTGCTCATTTTTTTTATTTAATTCATAGCATATTAAAAAAATTAGATGTAAAGCTTAAAAAAATAGAAACTGAAAGCTTTCGAACAGCTACCAAATTCTTATGCTTTTATAAAATAATAATCTATATGATGAAAATTAAAATTCTAATTTACTTGAAACTTTAAAATTTCAAACTTTAAAGCTTTTGTTCAAATCTTTTGTACAATTCTGGTATAAAAGCCTTATCTTAAAACTGAAAGCATATCGGAAGAGATAGTTTAAAAGATTTTTAAGAAAATTACTGGAAAAACTTAAAAAAGCTTTGTTGGAATATACAGAAAAGCTTGCAGTTTAACTTAATAATGAATATAAATTAAACTAAATATAAAACTCTACTCAAGATGCAATGTTAACCTAAACAAACCAAATTTTTTAAAGATTGATGAGCTTTATTAATTAAAACGATTGTTATTATGGTTCAATAAAACTAATGCTTAAAACGTCTTGATTAATAAAAGCGATTAGTGGAAAAATCGTAGAAAGTGTGTGGTCTTAATTAAGCATTTACTTAATTTGCTTTATATGAAGATATTTATACAAAACGATGAAAGCTTTCGGTAATATTATGAAAGCTTTATAAGTGCAACTTAAACTAATCAGATATTTTAAAAATCCATAGTTGATAATTTTTGAAAGCTTAATACCAACATATAATTTAAGTGTTAAGTATACCTTTGAAAAAAAGCTAATAAAACTATAAATGAAAGCTCTGTCATAGAAATCTTGTTTAAACCTAAATTATCCGTAGCTTCAACCAGGCGAGCTAAAACTTAAAATATTTTTTTTTAAACAGCAAATCATAATGAAATCCATGCATATAATTTCTTATAGGTTAATCGAGCTTAAACTACAATACATAAAAACAAATTTTAAAAAACACTCAATACATGAATTGGCTTGTTTTCTAAGCCGAAATTCTTAATATTTTAAAAGAAAGTTAAAAGTTTTTGTTCAAACTCGCAGCCAACGCGAAATCATTTACAAAAATCAGTTTGTAACATTTTAGTCACCAGCGGCGAAGTCCCAGGCATTCACGACTTACCATGAACTTTTAATAATTTATAGTTGTATATTTAAAAGCTTTATTCGTATGTTAGCATTTGGTAAATTATAAAAGAATGATATTGATGCAATACAGTAATTAAACCAACCAATCTCAAGACAGCTTTCTTTAGTATTAAACTTTAAATAAGCTTTGATGCATAGCAAAAATGATTTCAGTACCAATTTACCATTTGTAAATTATTGAATTTTGTCACTGTTACTTTTTTACGAACATTTTATTGAAAGCTTAGTGAAAGCTTATTGATGAGCTTTTAAATTAAATTTTTTAATTGTGTTGCACATTTAAAATATAATATTGCAAAGCATTTACAGAGGTGTTAATAACTTTAGGGGACCTGAGCTTATAGTAACTGAATTTGGATATCTTACATAAGTTTTCGGTTTGCTTTCTTTTTATTCTACAAATTAGACAACCTTAGCCTTCCAAGGGTTAAACCAATTCATTTCCCATCTTCTATTTGTTTTTTTTTTTGTATTCTTAATAATCGAGCAGATCTTTTCCTCGTATACGATTGTTTCTGTGTTATTAGATTTTGTTGGAATATCATAAAGTTTCTATTCGACGTACCCGTACATACATATTTATTCTAATTCTATATTATATCTGTCTAATATTTAAATTAGGAAAAAGTCGGCTTCATCATGATAGTGTGTTTAGTGTTTAACTGTTTGCTATGCGTGCGGGACGGAGTTTTTTCTAATTTTCAATTCAATTTTATTTTATTGAATGAGGACGTGCGTCTGGATGTTTTAAATGTTAAGATTATGTACTCGAATTAAGCTGTTTATATACTCCGTGTACGAAATAGAATGACGATGCTAGATTTTCATGTTTTAATCTCTGTGAAAGACACGACACGCAAACCTAAAATATATCATTTTAGTATTATTTACATTCGGTTTTACCTCCAGCACCTCACTGTACAGTGGATGTAAACACTTAAAGAGTATGAGAGTACGACCAAACCTCAATTTGTAACAAAACAATAAAAAGAAATTAGAGGAAATGATGAAGAATAATGGTAAAACGGAAGAAGAAAATTATTATTGGAAAATCGTTTAACGAACGAAATAAAAAAAAAAAGGAAAAAGTTGTATTTTTATTTTGCAAGATGGTCCAAAAGGAAAAATTCCCGTAGATGAGAGATTACATGTACTTACGGTGTATATTCGTTAGAGCGCGGGGAATGAGATGATTCAGGGCTTTAGGTTAGGTATAGGTAGCATGAATGGCAATCGAAAACGGAAAATAAATGAAATTAAATTTAAAAGGTTATCGATTTGGTAATGATTGGGAAAAAAATTGATTTTTTTTTTGCTTTTTTTTTTGGAAAGATTAGAGTGGTGCGATATTATATAGTAGAAATGTAATTGGGTGTGAGATAAAAATGATTTGTGTGCGTGTGAAAATCGTTTTGAATGAAATATACGATTTTAGCACAGCAGATGGTGTTGTTTGCGATATAAATAATAAATTTCGAATAAATTATTTATCGATTTTGATTATATAGAATCCGGACCTTGTGTGCACAATACAAAACGTACTGCCCCAACAATAATAAGAAAATTCACATACATACATTTAGTGTACAATGGTATACATACTCAATGTAACTTTCATTTTCCTCATTCCAATACTAATCGAATACTAAAATGTCCGAAATGAAACTGAGAAGAAGCAACAACAACAAAAAAGAAAAATCATAAAATTACAATAACACCGAAATGAAAAACATACGGGAAAATTTAACCTTTTTTTTTTGTATTTTATTTAATACTGGGATCATATTTTTTTTTGCTGGATTTTTTTCATCAGGCGAGCATACACACACGTACACACATACAAAAAAAAAATTCTAATCGAAAAAGGAAAAAATATATGTTTTTGGACAGCAAAAGCAGCAGCAAAGTGGATATGAAAAGTTGGAGAGGATTTTTTTTTTGTATATTAGGAAAATCCTATATTTTCTTGTAAGCGTTTGTTGATATGTGCTTCTTAAACATTGGTTTACTTCATCCCGGCTCTTTATCTATACAACATAATGAGATACATATATGGGCCTGTAGCAAAAATCTCAACATACGGCTGGTCTTCAAATGTTTACCACAGTAAGTGGACATCATGTCGAGTCGAAAACATACTAGACATTTACAGGGATAAACTAGGAAAGTAAATTAGTGTTTGCATAGAAAATACATAGTAATTTCCCGAAACTGGTAACTCGAAATGCAGGAGACACGTAATAAACATCTAGAGGTAATCTCTAGCCGGTGAAATTGAAAAGTCGGTTCATCAGTTGGTTTTGATCGGTTCGATTAACCAGAAAGTTTAGATATATCGGTTCAACTTAACCATTTTTTCTTTGCTAAGGATTCTAAGCAAAATTGTAAAATTATTTTGTAATAGAAAAACCCCCGGAATCTTCCAAATAAAAAATATAAATTCCTGTTTACCTTAGGAAGTTTATTAACTGGACTTTCAGCGCAAGAATTAAAAAAGAATTTTGAAAATTGGTCGTTGTAAATCTCTGAAGGCGAATAAACTGAACATTTGATTGATTGACATTAGTAATTAAAAAAGCTAATAAATACTTAAAAGGAAGAATTTCCAAAGACTGAAATAAAGACCACGAAGCAGATAAACGCGGAGCATTAAGAATAATTTTTATAATATGGTTTTGTATTATAATAAGTGGATAAATTCTAGCATAGTAAGTACCACCTCAACACACTAATCCATACGACAACTTCGACTTCACAAGAGCAAAATAAATAGTTCTTAAAACGGCTACTGGATACACTTGTCGTGTCATATATATTTTCCTAATCACTGTTTTAGCCTAAGAGATGTTAGACAATTTTGAGTAGGTATTTGAGGCACCATGAAAATTTGTGCAACACTTCTTTAACAATGTATAAACTCAAAATCAAAGATCTGGCTGAAGGCTAGCGGGGCATTGTCAACCCTTGATATTTTGAAGTTGCGAAATTTTTTTTGCAAAAAATGTCTTTGAGGCATTTTCAAATTTTAATACCTTTTAGTTTAGTATTTAATAAAATATACAAAAAAAATGCCAGATCATTTAGTCGGGTCTAAAAAGTTGCCAGGCGGTTTCAAAATTGAATTTTGTAGATACCTAAAAAATATTTGAGGCAAGCTAAGACTTAGACAGATAAATGTATATACCTAAAAATACATAACTTCAAAAAGACAGGTCATTTTGGTGGGGCTCTCTACCTGTCAGGTGGTTGGGAATGTACTGAGTTCTTAAAAGCTGTTGACGTAATACTACTTTGCACGTTTCTGTTTTGCTTATTCTATTACATCTAGTTATCATCTAGAAATCAGTACATTCCCAACCACCTGGCAGGTAGAGAGCCCCACCAAAATGACCTGTCTTTTTGAAGTTATGTATTTTTAGGTATACATATATATTTATCTTCCTAAGTCTTAGCTTGCCCAAATATGATATATTTTTTAGGTATCTACAAAATTCAATTTTGAAACAACCTGGCAACATTTTAGACCCGACTAAATGATCTGGCATTTTTATTTTATTAAATACTAACCTAAAAGGTATTAAAATTTGAAAATGCCTCAAAGACATTTTTTGCAAAACAAATTTCGCAACTTCAAAATATCAAGGGTTGACAATGCTCCGCTACCCTTCAGTGAGGTCTTTGATTTTGTGTTAGGATATTGCTAAAGAAGCTAAAGTCTAACAGCTTTCCATCTATTTCTTAAAGGCATCGATTTATCAATGGTTAAGTCCGAGATATTTGAAAGGTTGAACGAATACCCAATGTGCAAGTTGGTGTGAGCCGAGATATGATGTTTAGAATTTCAACCGAATCAGTTTCCCAGAAAACGCAAGAATTCCGAATTATTATAAATAAGATCAGAACCTAATTGGACATCAGGGTTAATATCATAGTTTTTTTTTTTAATTAAGAACCGAGTTAACGAAATACCACTGCATCAGACAAATTGAATTTTTCTTGTATATATTGTCTAATATTTGTTTCGGCAACATCCGGATGATTTCTGGAGACAAAACTCTGTTTACGTGGTTCCACAGCCCGTAAAATACCGCCACTATCTGTGCCATTAATAAAAATATTCACAAATTTATTAGGACCACAATTTAAAAGTAGACTGCTCAGCCGGAACATTAATGCTTTTATAAGCTTTTATTTTATTCCTACTTCGTAAGTTCACTGTAAAAGGCTGTCAAATCGACAATTAACTAATTTCAGACGTAGATTGACAAATCGGCAATCCAGTTGTATCAGAAACTGTTTGAAAAATAGGTGATGAAACATTTCTTGGTATCGTACCAGCTGATTTTTGAGGTACGGAAAATTCCGATGAAAAACTTCGATGTGTATTGCAAGGCACGCTCCTTCATACCTCCAAACTCGACGACTATGGAGTAAAAGGTTTGAGTTGGTAACTCTAGTCAGTGGTGTGCATGAAAATTTTGCATTGCCACCTGTCATTCTCAATTATATCCCAAAATAGCTACTTATAATTGATGGAATCCGTAAAATATTAATATCGCTATTGCATCTGGGCCGATAACCTATTGATACTTGACTAAGAAGAACGCTAGGAAAAGTACAATTTGAAACACACAACTTCGTAAAACTGAATGATGCTATGTTCCATTACAACAAAATAATTCAATATGAACTTAGTAGCAATTAATACATAAATTGACATAATATTTAAAATCATAACATTACATAAAATAAACGGAATTACATACATATATAAATATTTAAAATTATTATTCCAAGAGTTCATCGGTCCGAATGACATTAAAATGGCTTTTTCTGTCGTAATGTTTACTCTAGAGGCCGGAACATTTAACCAAAACGACCCTTACGATGCCTCGGAAATATTTATAGGAATTGGAACCATAGAGATGTTTCACCTGGTTCGTTCTCGGTCGTTGTCTAAATTTTCTGCTCACGTCACATGAAATAAATTTTCTCTCACTTGATCTGCAATTCATTAGGCTATTGATGAACCGCAAATTTTTGAGGCAAAACAACGTTTGGTGTTCGTTTTTACGTTCCAAACGAAGCGTATTCTGTGACGTATTATTGATGAACTTCTAGACCCAATTAACACAAAAAAAAAAAGAATTATGACAAAATTGGTACTTGCAGTTCCCATAGCTGGTCAGAACAGCAGCTCGAATCAATGCCATTTTTCAACTTTGTGAAGCAGTGAGAAATCCATGCAATGTACTCAGTAGATCTACAATCTGAACTCGTGGAAGGTAAAGTAGGTTTTTACAATTTGGTCAGTAACCGATAATTCTCAGTTTTCTCCATAAAAGCATGATATATCGGAATTAATACTTAGGGCAAATTTCGAGACCGATTTAATTCGGATCGCTCGATTATTATTTCTACACATTTGATAGAAAATTAAATTTATTGAAAAATTCCGGAGTGTAACCCACAAATCCCAAGGGCAAAAATGTAAAATCTGCAATTAAGCTCCGATTCCGATGATTGATATTGTTTGGGCTTTTAAATGTTTGGCACGAAGTAGTTAAAGCTTATATAACCCTGCTTTGTTAGGGGGAAGGGACTTCAAATACTTCATGCCATTTTTTGTTTCTATATATGATGGTTTTTATATCTCATATTTGAATGTATTTTTTGCGTTTTTTGATTTTCATCATTTGCCTATTTTCCAGAATGTGAAACAAACGACGATGGTGATGGAGAGGAAATGATCATATTCATGGTCATCTATATTGTTTGTTATAAAAACATTTAAACGCATATAATATTTTTTGTTGTGGGGTGGGATTAAAATTGATGATGGTCAAGACGAAAAATGTAAAAAAATTATACAACATAACACATATACGACAATGAGTTACATATGTACATAATATACGGTTATGATTAATCGAGAAGGAAACATTAATAGAATACGTGAGGATAATGTATACATATACGTATTATTAACCCCATCTATGAATGGGTGACGAGACCCAACTGACATTTCTTCAAATTCATAATGTACATACTTAAGTAATTAAAACAATTTCTTTATTACAGTAAGAAGGCCCAACAAAAAAGGAAAGGAAGAAAAAAAAGGTCTGGTGTATGTCATCCTGTATAACATTAATTTATAACTTATTTTTTGTTGTTGTTGTTGTTTCGGAAAAATTAATTTTTTTTTTTTTTTAATTCTATTAAGCCATTATGGGAATAGAATTTATGTACAACAACAAAAAAATATTTTTCTCGTTAGAATTCCTCTAGACTTGAGCCATATTATAGTCGTTAATAATATAGAGTTAATGGATATTATTGATTGTGTGTGTGTATGTGTGTGTACGGGAAATATGCGGGTGGCTTATTTAACATAATTTATATACAAGTATGTATGATAATGATATGTAAATGTGTAATGTTAAGAAATATTTCTGTGCAAAAAGATGATAAGAGAATTCCCTTACCGTATTTTCCCCGTCTACCGTCGTCGTTGCTATTTAATGATCTGTATACATTTTCTCATTTAATTTATAGTGAAAATAGGAAAACGTTTTTTTTTTTTCAACTATGTAGGTAGTTAGGTATACAGGGAACAAATAGCAGCATTAAAAGTATGATAAACGCAAAAAGTTTTACTTGGGATTTTTTTTTTTTTTTGTGGGAGTTGGAGGTGAGTAAATTAAAGTCGCTTGATAATTATATTGGCATAATATTATTAAGTTGTAATATGTCGTAATTTATTGTAAAATAAACTCGAATTCTTTTTTTCTGACCTTCTTCTGTACTCGTACGTACGTACGAGTATATATCAAATACAACCTAAATCAAATATTGTAAATAATACATTGTGCTCATATGTAAATATTATAATCGTATATCCATTAATCACGCAAAACTCTCCCACCCATATCTTCTCGGGATCAATTTGGATTTACAATCAAATAAAACTAAATAAATATAACAGACGAAGACGAAATTTGAATTGGGAGAAAATGTAAAAAAAAAGATTCCTTCTTACTTCCATTTTCATTTTTTTTATATATTTTTTCCAAATCAAATTGGCGTCAACAATAGATTTCATTTTGCACAATATGTGTATGCGTGTATGTGTTTGGTGCTGCGATGGTGGAAGACGACACAATGTATTCCAATCGAATGAAAAACATTTATTATAGATTTTCTTTGCAAAGCACAATAATAAGTTGAAAAGCAAAAAAAAAAGGAAATGTAGAAGAAAATCGAAATTGTCTCATGTGCTGCAGAGCCAAGAAAACTAAAAAATGAAAAAGGCTGAAAATGTGTTTTTTTTGTTCAATGGTATATAGTTTGTGTTTGCTGATTTTTCATCAAAAACATAATGATGTTTGTATAAGGGCGCACGGAGTGAAGGATTACAGTTACACAACCTAAAATATAATTTTATGTACACATTAGATTAGGTCAAAGTTTCGTCAACGATATTTGGCCAACCGTCTTATAACTAATAACCAGAGGCGACTGGTTCATGAACACAATTTTGTTTAATTTCACTATCAACTTTTTGAGCCAACCAACCACCAACGTTTAGGCAACTTAAATTTTTCGTTTTATTTTCTTATTTCACACTACCACTTGCACAAACGTATATTCGCTGTTTGAATGGAGAAAAAAGCAATTTCATTTAAGCATGCAAGTGAGAATATATTTATGTGCAATGTTTAAGACCCTAGAAACAATCAAATTATTTGTACAATTTTTTTTGTAGCAAATAATGTTAAAATACGTGAAATACGTAATCGATACCCAGAGCTTACTCTAGCAAGTGAAACTGACATCTATAAGGATAATAACAACTTCAAAGATACAGCTGTGAAATTGAAGTGCTCTGTGGTCGCTGAGAATTTACTTGTTGATTCGTAATTTTTCCCACAACATTTAATGTAAAACCCGGTATAACTTTTATACTCGGTCAAAATCGGTTAGTATCGGATTGATTACCAGAATAGTTTAGATTAATCTCTTAACCTTAACCGGTTTTGTCAGTACCAGTACATTAAAATATAATCATTTAAAACCGCATTTTCAACTTGTTCCAATAATGAAATGGAAAGCCGGCCTCTTCCAAAAGATTTTCAGAAATGGTTACTGCATTCACAAATATCTGAGAGCTTTCATTTAGTTATCAAAACAAATTTGTAGAAAACCGTTACTGAAGGGAAATAAAAGTTTGGTGATTTTTGCTTAAAGAAAGTTTCATTTCAAAATTTATTTTAAGCTTTATTATGAAAATATTGAAAATATTTGCTCAGGCTTCCATATAAGATTATGGAGTTTGGAAAAAGTTAATCATGAAGTTTCTCAGAATGTTGAAGATTTTAAGCTCGACAGCCTGGAGTTCCATAAATTTGATGGTTTTTGATTGGATACAATCGCCTATTTATTCAATAGTTAAATAAAGCCTTTTATAAAAGCATTACAATACACACATATACGTTTTCGTGAGCTTTTGAATTTGTTTACCAAATTAGGCAGGAAAAATTATTTCAAGCTAATTTTCATAATATAACGACATAATATCGTTATCGTATCCGTCAAATGAAAAGGCGCACTAAGGAAAGGAAGTATTAATGGAGTAGATTTTCTGTACATTGTATTCTTCTGATCTAAAACTCATACTCAGATTTTTATAAGCCTCGCTTAGGGTTTACCAATTTCAATGCCAATTCCGAGCGATAAAAAACTCAACGTAGTTTCAAATAAATGTTTATCCCCATTTGATAAATGAGTACAAAAGCTTACGAAAATATATAAGCTTTCATTATTTCTGATTTTTTCTATTTGACTTAAAATCAACGGACCTGAAGAAATAACCTTTCAAAATACCTAAAATTCATTGCGATTTTACAAGCTTTTCGAATTTGAAAGCTAAGTTCAAAATTTATGAAATCAGCAACCATTTCTGAAAATGTCTATTTATGAAAGCAGTACCAAATCATTTTTAAATTTTACTAAAACCTTAGTTTTTAAATTTTGTAAGCCCAAGCTTAATTTTGACATCTTAAACTTTTAAGAAGCTCAATAAAATATGCTGTAATGCTTACAGTTACCTTTCTTGTATTGTAGTAAAGATTGAATGATCGTGAAAATATGTTGAGTTTTCGTAAAGCTCTTATTGGAGTGGTATTACTTTTGAGAGCTTCTCAATTTAATTAAACCATTTAAAGCTTTCAGAATTTAGTATAATTCTTCAGCCCCCAACCTCTAATCGAAAGCTCGCGAAAACAAGTTTAGTGTTCCCAAAGTACAGTTCATAAAAGCTTAAAAGCCATTAAATCGTTTTAAAAACATGAATATTTTAGAGAGCTTAACTAAATATAAAGCTTTATATGCCTGGAACTTCCTAAAAGTCGTTTACACTATTAGAATTTCAAGGCTCATATTCTTATATATACAAAACTTTATCAACATTTACCGCCCAAAGAACATTTTATTACAGATAGAAACTAAGATCTCAAGTTATAACTGTTGTCTGAATCTCCAATCTTCGAAAATCCCGCCAGAAAATTAATTCAGTCAAATACTTTTTGAAAGCTTTTCACATTGAAATTTCAAGTTCACAGAAAATGGCTTATTTTCAGGATTTTTTTTTTTGAATTAGCTGCTCAAAGCTTTCAAGCAATTTTAAATTTTATTTAATTATAAATTAAATCGAATTAGACCTGTTGAAATTTGTTTCATTTAATGCTTTAGAGCACTCAGAAAAATAATATGTTTATCGTATGATTAAATTTATCATAATATGATTACAAAAATCAACTCCACATTTGATATGATGGTAGTTAAAAGATTTATAATAAAATTATGTTACATATCATTGTTGTTATCAAAATATAATTAAATATAACATAAAATTAATAAATCCAATCATTTCAGCAATATGATTGGAATAATCATATGTAACTATGATAATTTTAATCATATTGTGATCTTCTTAACCATATTATGATATTGACTTTAAAACAAATATAATAACTGCATATTTATTATGATCTATCCTAATATAATAGTATGTTAATCGAAACCAAATATTTGTTAACGGTAATTTATAAAAAATAGATTAATTTGTGATTTTGTGCGTGCTAGTCGAAATACAATTTATTTTTGAATACGAGAAATTAAAGCTAAATATAAAAATATTAAAAATTTATTGTACAAAAATTATAGGTAAGTCTATGCGAAAGTATTTAAAAATGTGTGGTGTTAGTAAGTTATATATTAGTGATTTTATTACATAATAAAAAGTGTCCACGCAGTGTTAGGTTAAATTACGTTTCATCGCATGGTAAATCATAACTTTTTGTTTTAATTTTGCACAAAAATTACAGTGAAAATATTATTATTTAATACAATAACAACGAATAATTTTAAACTTTGTTATATTTGGCTCTAATAACTTATATGTATGTAAAGTGTACTCGTGCATAATGTTTTTAATAACGAACGCTTGTTTGGCATATACTACACATCACTAAAAAATAGATTTAATTTTGTGTTCATACTGAGAGAATTATGAATAATCGCATGTTACTTAAATTCAAAGGGATTTGGGTTTTAAAATTGTATGTTTCCATAAAAAACATTGTATAACATCATCCAATACTTTTTTTTTAAATATGAAACCGAAGATCTGCATAATGTCTAGCAATAGCACTGTATTGACGCTGTATTTTAAATCCTTAAAAAAAATGGTTGTTATCGATCATGTGGGTGAGTTGGGATATGATGATGTAGTTAGTTCAGGTATATTTATTTATTTTATATTATTTATCTATTTTTTATTATTTATGCGCAATATTCATAGATTATTAAATAATTTTATGATCTCCGTTCATTACAGCTATCAGTCAATTTAGCATTAATGAGGGACCCATAGTTTTGTATGATGCAATTACAGAATGTGAAATACCTTTTGATATTTTCAGTACATACATAAAGCAAATTTTAAATTCCAATGGTATTTTACATATCAAAATAGTGCCTATTGATTTTCAAAATGTTGAATTACAAAATCATGAATTTATCAGCAATTTGTTAGAAATTCAAGAAAAAGAAGCAGAACAAATTATATTTGAAGCACAGTCAAGCAGCAATAGCCCCGGAGAATTAATAAGTCACGTAATACCAAATAGCACTAATCTGAACGTTTAAACTAAATATTTTTATCATTATAGGATATTATTGAAATTATAAATAAGCATTGCCTAAAGCTGATAAAGAAAATAAACTCATCTTTAGTATTGACACCTTCTGAACGAAACGAGCTATCTTCAACTATCATTAAACAAAAATTAAACTCTAAGCCATCGAAATCGTAAGCGAAAGATTATTAAATAATAAAATAATATATCATAAATTGAAACAAAATTCTATTCCAACTGCTATAGGTTAAACAAAGAGGACTTTATTCAGCTATCACTACAAATTGTTGATGTGTTTCCACAAGAAGTCTCAGAAACGTATTATATCCCATCAACGGGATCTATAATAGCTAAAGGCAAACTTTATAACTGTTATCACAATTATAGGGGTCAGCTAAATCGAGCTGGTGTAATTCGGAGGAGAAGCAGATCATCTACTACTAGATCAACGACTTCCGCAGCAGATAGTGAAATAACCAATTTAGGTGAGTGTGTATATATACATATATATATATATATATATATATATATATATATATATATATATATATATATATATATATATATATGATATATATATATATATATATATATATATATATATATATATATATATATATATATATATACTACTCGAAATATACGTTTTTTTTAACAGATACAATTGACACCGAGATAGAAGATGATATTGAATATGTGAAACTGAATGTTCCAGATAGTACGGACGAATTTGCTGAAAAATGGCGAAAAACCCACAAATTTAGGCAAAATCTATTAACCCTCTAATGCATACCTCCGCCTAAAGGCGGACTTTACGTTATCTTGAATTGTCTAACTTTACGTTATCATAAATATTTTTTTCTTTAGTTTTTACATGAGGTATTCTCTTTTAAAGTACTCTCGTCATAACGGTTTAGTTTTTGTTGTTGTAGTATGCACATTTATTCAACAATTACGAGTTGAAGTCAACATTTTGATAGAAAATGATTAAAAATTCATGCATTAGAGGGTTAAGAAGCTCTATGCCGACGATTTAATATATTGAACTTTTTCCCGGCTTAAAAAGTTCTGAAATTAAAAAATTGGTGAGAACTGAGTGCAACTAAAAATAGAACAAAATTTTTACAAATTTTTATTTTACAGATGGAAATAGATTTAAAAATAAAGTACACTGACTTTGATCCAGACGCCATACGGAATTGGCATACTATTTACCCAAACATCATTCAACGGGCGAATAAAATTAATCGAGACAGCGTTGTTAAAAGTTTATGCCAACGTATAGAAGCTGCGGAAGAAGGTACATATTTATTGTCACATCAAACTACATTTCAATTAGGGCACTTTAAAGCTTATTCAAAACTTAATGTTATTTATTTAACAGCAGAAAAAAGCGCATTAGCATTTCTGGTACTACCATATATTTTTCCAGTTAATGGAAAACGAACATACGGCAACGGGAGAGTATCAAAAATTGAGATTCAGCATTCATTCATTTCATTATATAAGGTATAAACTTGTATAATACTGAAAATTTGGAAAAATTATTCTTTAAAATTTAATTTTTTCCAGACTGCAGTTGAGGCATTCGAGGCCGAGGCTATTCCGGAGGCACCTAAGGTTATTTTTGTGGGAAATCCAATTAGCATTGCGTATGTATTAGTTGCGGGAGAAAGATACATGTATTGTAATCCTGTGGAAGCTGTTGAATGCTGTTTTTATTTGTATATGGGCCGTAATATCAAATATACAATTGCATGCAAGTCTATTTGGCATTTCATTCAAAAGGGAATTTTCAAAATCAAAACAGAATTTGATGAAAATATTCCATGTGTGCTCACACTAATTAACGATATGCAGAGTAATAATTAATTTTAGTTACACGTTTTTATATTATTGTTTCATCTATATTGAATTTTGAATTTTACTAAATATATATTTTCGACCCTAAATGTTTAACCTATGATATTTTTCGCAGATAAAGCCGATTGTCTATGGCATATTACGATATGTCATAAACACATTGAACATTTTCGTTGTATTTATACAGATTGCACGAAGCAATTTTCTCTTCGAAATTCATTTTTAAAACACATTAGCCAGAATTGCCGTACAAACTTAATTGCTACGTCAAAATTAAATGATGTTCCTGCTTCAACGTTTGCAAATTCTGTCAATTCAATTTCCATTGCTGAGTTAAACGACAAATTTGTATATTCTCATGACAATTCTGAAATTCCTTCCAATTCAATTACTCCAGAAGATGTAATTAATCAAATGTCTGATGAGTATCTACGACTGATTTTAAACATTTACTGTGATGATAAAATTTCCAGGAAGAAAGCATTTCAAATTTTGCAGATAACGTGCAACTTTTATTCTAGTTTCATAAAAAAATCTTTGCCATTAACAAATAATGATAATCCTGCTCTTTCTTCCTTAACTCTTTTCAATCCCAAAATTCTTAGATCAGAATATTTGCTAATGAATAAACTTAAACAATTAGATTTCTTCATTACAAATAAACCATACGTAATTCACTTAGAAAATCAAGAGATTTTAGACAATTTCAACAAATTGGTAATAAAAATAATTGATTACACAATGCAAATTATTCCGCCAATCAATCTATTTAAAGTTTTATTTAATAAAACATTATATTTAGATCATATTTTGGCATATATTTAAAATTTAAAATTTTCTAATAAATCTACGATGCATAATTATATAGAAAGTGAGGATTGGAAAGCAATTGTTGATTTCCTTCCTCATTATGATAATGTGCAGTACCTACCGTTATTTCTATACTATAACGATTATGAGCCAAATAATGTTTTGGGATCTAGGTCTGGTGATAAAAAAAGTGGCGCTTTTTACTTAAAGATACCTGTATTACCAACACATCTCAATTCAAAATTGTCGTCAATATTTCTTGCCGGTTTGGTTCACGTAGAAGATAAAAAAAAATTTTGGGAATCAAAGAATATTGCAACCAATTATTGCCGAGTTAAAAGAACTCGAAAATACTGGTATTTTTGTCCAACATAGAAATATTACAATAAAATTCGTAGTTTGTGGTATATTAGGCGATAATTTGGGACTCAATTCCATATTAGGATTTAATGAAAGCTTTAATTCAAGATACTTTTGCAGAATTTGTAAAACTCCTTCTGAAATTACTCAACAACTTTGCAATGATAATTTATGTGAAATTAGAACAAAAGACAATTATGTATTAGACTTACAAATTGGAAACCCATCTGAAACAGGCATTAAAGAAAATTGTACATTCAGTTCGTTAAAAAGATTTCATGTTACAACTAATGTAACCGTTGACGTTATGCATGACTTGTTGGAAGGAATTTGTCATTACGACTTATTATTAATACTAAAATATTATGTTAAAGACATAAAGTATTTTTCTATAGAACAATTAAATTTTAGGATTCAAAATTGTAACTTTGGGGCACAAAATATAAACAAACCGCCATTGCTAAGTTCTGATATCTTAAATAAATCCAAATTTAAAATGAGTGCTTTTGAAATGTACACTTTTGTAACATATTTCGGAATATTAATCGGTGATTTGATATCGAAAAGCTGTAATTTTTGGAAATTATATTTAGTTCTTCGTGAGATTATAAATTTAGCATTTTCACATGTAGTACTCAAGAATGACTATAAATATTTAAATATTCTAGTAGAAGAACATAATATGTTATATTTGAAATTATCATGTTCACACTTAAAGCCCAAATTTCATATTCTTACACACTATGGACGAATAATGCAAAAAATTGGACCCTTAGTTCAACTTAGTTCAAGCAGATTTAAATCCTATCACCAAAAATTTAAAAAAATTATTAATATGTCTAAAAACAAAATAAATATTTTGTACACTACAGCACTTAGAAACCAAATAGCTTTGACTTACGAATTGATGAATTTCCCTTGTCTCGAACATGAAATTGTTCCTGGTAAATTGAAAAGGTTAATAGATAAAACTATAGCATCAAATTTTAAATTTATTTGTAACGGGCCCTGTTTTTTGACAAAATATATAAAACTTGACACTTATTTAATAAGGAATGAGTCAGTGATTCAAATTGGATTGAATGATAATGGGGAACCCAAATTCGCAATTATAAAACAAATTATGATATTTGTTATGAAAGTCGTTTTTTTATTTGCGTTGAAGAGTTTAATTTATTGGGTTTCAACACACATTACTTTAGTTATGAAATTGAATTTACAGGGTATTTTCATACTTTGCCGCTAACGAAAATTTTTGTAAGAAATTCTCACAGTTCACACGTGAGTGTAATATCTAATAAAAATATTTTTGTTATTAATTATTTCAAGAACCATAATTGAATTAATTTTATATACTTTATTTGTAACTTCATATAAAATAAAAAATAAATATTGTATGCATATTGTAATTTTAAATAAAATGAAGTGTTTCTAATTTATGAATTGTATTTTATTATATCATTTGATAAAATGCGTATACTATGAATTATAATTGCCTAGTAAAATTTTATTAAATTAACCGTGTTATCATAAACCCAGTGCTATTTATATTATATTTTAATTAACATTTTTTTGATATCGTCAAACTATAAGTGTGGTAAATGGCAATTCAAATATGATAGAAATTATAATGAATTTATTAAAATAAAAATTAAAATATGATTGGGATTATTAAATTTGCTTTAGCGCATTCACTATAAAATTAGTAAAATGCATCATATTCCCGGTTATGTGCCTATTATTTATATGATAAAAATAATCATCGTCCTATGCATTTATCATATTCGTTTATCATAAATATGATGGTCACCACTTATGATAAAATTAATCATATTTTTTTTCTGAGTGAGTACAAATTCACCTACTTGCTCAATCGTATGGTAAATACAATAAGAGCAGCTGCAATTTCACAGCAACAACTTTAATTGTTTTTTGTGGAAATACGTTTTTGTAGAAACGTTATTTTAATTTATAACAGTTCTTGAGTTTTCTACGAACAAGTACTTCTGAAAGGTAAACGCCATACTCTTGAAAAAATCAGTTGAGTAATCCTACAAAAACTAAGAGCTCAACAAAATATGAAACTTAAACCGTATACATAATGTAGAGTTTTTAACCCTTTAAAGGTATTTATCGATTTTAAGTAAAATAGAAAAAAGAACAAAGTTTCATTTCAAAATCTATTTTAAGCTTTGCTCGGGCTTTCGTGTATGGTTACGATGTTTAGGAAAGTAAATCAATAAGCTTCTCAGTATGCTGATGCTTTTTGAAAGCTTACAAACATACTCATTTTCGTGAGCTTATGAAATTGTTTACCAAATGGAGAGGAAAAACTATTTCAAGCTAAGTTTCATATATTAATTAGTTTTGGTACTAGTGAGGTTCTTAAAAATCTGCAACACCAGACAATGAAACTAGCCCTAATTTAGAATTAACGTTTTGCATTTCTGAAATTTAGATTTTAGAATATTGACTGTATAGAACTGTAGAGAATAAATGTTTACGTGACACTGAATTGATGTTCATTAGTGTGGACGACATTTCGTTATCGCGCCATTTCTCTGTACATTCCATAGTTTAAAATCTCATACTTCACATTTTTATGAGCCTCACTAATAGTCCAGTCATTGACGGTAAAAATAGGCCAATACCTCTGAATTCTTACGGACAATACCGATTTTCGTAAGAATTCAGAGCGAAAACCCGTCACTGATTGGACTATAAGAGTTTTCAAATTGTAGTGCAAAATTTCCTGTGTAACCTTTGTCAAGATATTACATAAATGTACTTAAAATGCTTGAAATGTGCAAATGAGCATTTATTCTTTATTCCTCACTCATAATTCACACATTATTCGCTAATTTCTCACTGATTATTCACTCATTAATCAATGAATAATGAGTAATGGATGAATTATGAGTAAATAATCAGTGAATAACGAGTGAAAACATCATTTAGGCAAGTAATATGTGAATAATGAATGAATAATAAGCGATAAATTAGCTCCTAAGGCTGTTTTCCAAACACCAACTTATTGACTTATTCGAACTTATTTAAATAAGTCTGCTGAAAAGGTGACTTATTCTTTAGTAATTTTTCCTATAGAAAACTTATTTATTTTTGGTGTCATGGAAACATTCTGTCTAATTATTGTGTATTGTCAACAATTTTCAGAATAAGTCGATAAAAGCAATTGGAATGACTTCATTGACTTATTCAAGATGGCGTCAAATAAGTCAATAAGTCTGAAATAAGTCGGCGTTTGGAAAACAGCCTTAGATGTAAATAGCCGAGTGACTAGCAAGTCAGCTGACGACATACAAAACCATTGAGAGTTGTTGCAGAATATTTTCAACGCACAGAATACCTTCGTTGTTGGTGAGCGATCACAGACCCCAGTTTAAATCCAGGAATTTCGAAAGATGGGTTCTCCGTATCACCCAGCAACCAATGGTCAAGCACAAAAGTATGTCATAACTATAAAAGAGAAACTAAATAATTTAGATTGTCCTAGAGCAGACATGGAAAAACATCTACAAAATAGTTTACTTACATCTCAGGAAATAGTACATCGCCTACCGGTAATCGCTAGCAATGATGCTTTTTAAACCGAACATAAAGTCCAGACTAGATTTGATTTATGGCCTCCTCCCAAAATAGTAATCAAAGTAAGGATAAAAGCGTGGAAAAAGGAAATTTGCAGAAGGGGACAGAATATCTGTTAGATTGGATGATGATCGGTACTTGTGGTATGTATCTTTGCTAAATTATCTACTGGCAACTACTAAAATAATTCATATTTCTGAATACAAATTAGAAAATAAAATAAACCTTGATAGTTCATCCCACTATCCATATAAGAAATGTGGAGGCTACTGTTGGAAATCAAATAAATAATGATTAACAAGTTATCAAAAAATTGTTTGCTTTCCATTTTCAAACTTATAGGCAAGACACATTTAAGTATGTACTCGAAATGTGCAATCTTATTGACTGAACTCTAGTAGCATTATTCACTCATAATTCACACATTCTTCCCTAATTTTGCAATGATTATTCACACATTAATCAGTACTTGTGCTCCAATTATTATTCAGTGAATAATGAGTGAATAAACAGTAAATATTGAGTGAATAATGAGTAAATAATTCAGTGAATCATGAATGAATAATCAGAGAATAATGAGTGAAATCATCATTCATCAATTCATACAGAGTGAATAATTGGTGATTAATGAGAGAATTATAAGTGAGTAATATGTAAATAAGGAATGAATAATAAGTGAATAATGATTGAATGGTCAGTGAATAATGAGGCAGTAATGAGTAAAGCAATAGTGAATAATGTGTAAATATTCAGCATTTATCAGTAAATAAAACGTGAAATACCAACGAATAAAAAATTAATAAAGAATCTTTTCAATTTAAAAGACTATACAAAACGAGTAAGTAACGTATTCTATGTAAAATTTACAGCCGCATCCCGCGATATGGGGACAGTTTTAGAGTCTAGAGTCATTGTCTTGTTTAAGGAAAATTTGTTTGTGGAAACTTATCCAACTCAAATGCATCATCCAAAATTGGTGAATTAATCATGACATTATTTTCCCCTATGATTTAATTTGCTCAAAGTATGCGAATCAAACATGCTCTAATTTTGAGCATTAACTTGTCCAATAGAAATACTTAGAAATAGTGTACACTTTTATTCTTGAAGCATGAGACATAAACTTTTTCGAAAACGAATCGAAAGTAATGTACAACAATCGCACTCGAAGGTCTGAAGCCGGCACTGAATAGGACTATGATAGAAGCTCATTCAAGCAACCGGTAAAATCTTCAATTACGATATGTCACACAGCTTTTGCCTAATCGCCGATAAAAGAGGAAGTGAAAACATTAGCCGCCGACAATCGTTATAGAACTGTTTTTAACTATGTTCACCGTCACATAGAAAAGGCACCTCGGCAGAATCGATGAAATTTTTACCCTCGATATGTTTAAGTATACACCGAAAGGGCACCACACCGCCACCTCAAGTACTGAGGATCTGGTGATATTTACCTTTGAAACGAAATTCTTCTCGGCATCATGGCCCGTATTCTTGAAAACACGTCATTTCAATCGAAATTTTTAATTGTTTCATATGAAAGTCATCGGCGATTTTTTTCGCTGAATTTCAAGAGGGCACAGGGTATCTCCACCGTTAAGTTGAAATAATGGGAAATATCTTAATCTTACCATCAAATACCTTAGTCTTATCATTCTAACTTTGAAATAAACAAGCGGCCTTTTCAACATTGTAGATTCAAACTACGACACAGGTGGGACCAAAATTTAAACTTATTGAAACTCGATCTCGATCATCTTTTTAACGCGTTCGCTACCAGCCTTACATAATATGTGACACATCGGTTTGTTATCAGAGCCCGTCATAACATATCCGTGGCACATATTTTTGATCAATTTATGGAGACATATTGAAATGCCTAAATACGTTAAGTCTAATCCATTTGGTGTGATATAATCCCGAAAAAAAACCTGGGCTGTGGTGGACATTTTTCCCAGGAGATCCTGGTAGCGAACGAGTTAAATCTTGGAATTCATCTAATGCTTATTCGTTTTGTGGTAAATCGACTTCAACTTATATCAATGAAGCATCCATCAGGGCTAAACAATTTCAAAGGCCTGCAAACGCAGACCCTCTATAGCATTAATGCTAGTTCCTTAGTCTTTTTTTGTGAGATTTCGGACCGTATATTAGCTCGTTCACAGATGTCGTTGGTTTTATGTCCTCGTAGAACGTGAACAGTAGGATGACATGTTGTTTTCGATAGAGTTTATGTCTCTTGTTTTAAGAATAAAATCTATTTCCCTTTTTATAATACGATCTCACCCTATTATATACCTAATCTTCTTTCTCTTCACGTCGATTAAAAATTATGAATGAATCGAAAATGATGTTTCAACATGTTATCCCTGCTATGGTTTTATAGCGTGGTGAACAATTTTGTAAACATTATAGATTTATGATAGAACTTTTCAAATTTCTAATTAAAATTTGAATATTGAACATATCTGAATTGTATACATAAGCCAAAATTTAGATGTTATTTCCGAACATTTTAAAAATCTCAGAAATTCATGAAATTTGGAAGATAATGAGAGCTAAACGAGTCTACATGCTTTGTAAAACGTTTACTTCACAAATTTGGATTTGAAGTTTCGTTGGTGACAAAAAAAACGGTTTTATTCGATTTTTTCCTACAAATATTTTTTATTACATATTTAATAAATTTTAATATTAAATCGTTCAAATTTTTAAAAATTACAACTAACATTAGTTTTGCATAATAATAATATTAATAACTAATAATAAGAAAATTATATTGGAAACTCAAGAATATAAGTAAATAAGTAGTACATGATATGGATTTTTGCGTGCAAATTCCTCGCGCATATTTAACTTTTTTAAACAAATTGATTGGTTTGGATTTTGGCAAATAAAATGTAAGTATAATTAAATAGAAAATAAAATTAAACAAAAATAGTTCAATAATTGTTTAAAAAAAAAAACGAACGACTGTTATATCACCCCAGCCCGTTCCACAGTTTTCATTGATGGCCGCCATGCGTCTGGATCTGTTATTGATTTGTATTCGCTTGCATTTGCATCCGTAATAAATTTAGTTGTGACTGTGAAATTGGAATCTGTGAATTAAATAATCGACACGTTAATGAAATAATGTAGACTAAATTCAAAAATGTACGATATTACGACTCACTGGTACTTGGGCCACCTCACCAGTCGGTGTTATTACTTGTTGTAATAATTGAATTTGTTGCGGTTGGTGATTCGATGGTTGAAAACTATTTACAACATTTAGGGCCATTTGCTGCCCATTAACAATAATATTTTGTGGTGTGGCTAACGTTACCTGCCCGGTAGGAGACTGCAACTGTAGTGTTTGGCCCGTCATATGATTTGGTTGTGTCGACGTCGTTACTATGGGTGTTGTTGTACCAGACGCACCCATATTCATATTCATATTGGTGGTTCCGCCACCACCTGCTGTTACCATATTTGACCCAACCGTTTGCATTGTGGTACCACCCGCCGTCGTCCCTTGTAATGCCTGCTGTGCTATTTGAAAATAATACTGTCCCTGCTGATCGTAGGCCACCACATTTTTTGTCTCTTCTTTTTTTGGTTTTATTTCATCGCGCGGCACAATATCAATCAAAAAATCAAATTGATCATATTTTGTAATCGCCATCGCTATATCATTCTTTTGCAGGGTCCTTCGCTTATTATCCTCCGTGTGTATCCATGCGCGCAACGTTAGCTCGTGTATAAAAATTTCCGATGCCTTGGCAAACAGTAGTGGTGCCTCTGCTGATATCATTTTAACATCTTCATCGAGTTTCATGATTTTTTTGATTCGGGCAAGGGGCAAGACTTGATTTTTGGCATCGACATGTTTGATTTTTTTGATTTCCTCCTGCACTGAGGGCCAAAATTCATTCAGCGTTGCGTGTGTTTCTGTGTACATTGGATTCGAATCATCACCTGATTGTGTATCAGGATTGCCGGATGATGTATCATCACTGACGGGCAAAAAATTTATTATTTTGTAATTAATTTAGAAATATTAGGTGGAGGGCAAAAAGATTAAGTTGCATATATGTACTATTAAATTGCTTAAATTAACTTACTAGTGTATTTTATAGATAAACTAAAAACTAAATTAGAAAATCATAACAATCACACAAAACGTCAAAGTTGACACAACAAGCAAAACAATCCACAGAACAGTAAATACAAAAAACTACTACATTTTCTTTAACAAACAAAGATGAAAGAAGAGGTAAAATATACAAATGAGAAAGAGAACTGTATACAAAATGACATTTGATAAATACATAATAAAGCCAAAGCGTTTTACGGGAAATTAATTTTCCAACAAAATAAATAAATTTCCATTACTTACTTATTTACAAACATCATATTTAAATTACTACAATTAAATAAAAAATCCAGTATTATCGTGCAACCATACAATTTATTTAATTGTACGATTTATTATTGACCAAAAACTCAAGTCTACAAATGCACACACTTTAGCAACACAGTCGATTTTCGAGATTTCATCCGAACCAAGAATCTCAACAAAAAAATTAATCAACACTTTTTCACAAAAAATTAATTTCCACTGGTTGTTTTTATAATTAGTATTGTGTAACGAAAATTCAAATTAAACGAATAAAAGCACGTGTATTTATTTTGGGGTTTAAAAACCAATGGGGTTGATCGAAATACCAAACACCAATAGAAAAATAGAGACAATCACTTTAAAGCTCCAATAGAAATGCTAAAACAGCCGCCATTGATCTTGATTGGCTGACATTGACGTTTCATTTATCGAAAAAAATACAAAAAAAAAATTTGTACACAGTGGAATGTCAAATTTGTATTTAGCACATGTACTAATCGTATTTTAACAATATTTTAATGTTTCACAAAATACTTGATTTGTTTTACGCTTGTATATAGTTTAAATATGTAATAAATTTAACATTTAATTATAATTTTATTGTAATTAAACTGGAAATACACAGTAAATTGATAAAATAATATTTGAAGTAGTACTAAAATACATAATTTACGGAAATCGAATCTGGCAATGTTCTAAACTAAAATTATATTTACGATAGATGTCTCTTAATCGTGTGTCCCAGATATATTTAGGTTAGTTTCCAATTACACTATTATTTGTATCATGGTTTGAAACTGCACTAACTCCACCCATTTTCTTTTGTTATCTTATTTGATGTGTGATGCTGCATCTTAATTGTACAGTTATTTTCGGGGTAATTAAGCTTGCGGCCAATGAACGCGGTTGTTCATTATGCGTGATGTTTTGATTGGACCACCAGTGATAATTTGGTACATGTAGCATGCAATTTGATTGGCTACAGTTTAAATTTATGAGATTATCTCGATGCAATACAATAAATCAATGTTGGTGGTGGCAAAACTTCAATTGCATTATACAGAGATAGTAAATTATGTATAATAAGAATGAATGGTGCCGGCAAATGGACCACTCAAAAGGGTAACACAATTAGCGGAGAATTTGCTTCTAGGATTATTGTGAGAGAAAGTTTATTTTATTGTTCAAATTCACGCTTAAGCTTTTCTCGGGTTGGAAATTTTTCTGTAGAATTTTTAAAATTTGGCAGGACTCTTTGGCGTCATATGAAACATCACACGCATATGTCATACAAATTCTGTTTGAGCAGAAGAAGTTGAAAGTCTTCAAAAAATTTAAATTGGATCTTTTGGTTGAATCGCCACAAAAAAAACGGGAAATTTCACATACCAGAACAATCTGAACCGCAAAAGAATTATGAAAAGATCTTCTGTGTGTCAACTTACATCTTGCTTGAAATGTTGATAGCTCGAACTGGAAACCATTAATATATGCTGAGATGCGGCAAAAAGTAGTGAATGAGGGAGGGGATGCGGCATAAAAATCTTCATTTTCAGAATGACTGGAAATAGCTGGCTCTCATCGGGGCAAGCGATGCAGCCTTTCTCTCCATAAGTTTAGAAAGTGGCGTATTGCAACATTATAAGATTCGCCCAATACGATGGATCTTTAATGAAAGAAAAATTATATGAATAGCATAGTGGTCACATTCTTGATTTTTTGGACTTGCTCTGGAACATGATATTTGTGTTGACGGACTGGCCACAATAAATTATCAATTTTCAAACAATGGGTTGATGACCTTTAGAGGTTCATTATGTCGATTAAGAACCTCTTTCATATACATCTACTCTATAAATGTCTGAATTGTGCTAAATTGGCCAGTACCTCACAATTTGCAGTTAAAATTTGACCTCATATGGACTGCTGTGAAATGATATCTCGCTTACAAATTCAAATTACCTTACATAAAATATATAAATAAATAAAAAACTTCATTCATCCAAAATATCTCCCTCCTGTGCTTTTATTTATATATACAGAGCTTCTATATATAAAAATCACTTGCCCCCATTTCCCTTCTACCGAATAACAAAATACCTATTTTTTATGGTTTCATCAATAATTTATCTCGAGTATCGTAAAAAAATTCACCGTAGAGAATACACAGCTATATATAAAAAAAACGAATATACCGAAGGGCAACCGCGCATGTCCTGACTTCACAAAAAATAAATCAATTTTTTTGAGAAATTTCAAAGAGATGAAACCTCACAGCGGTACGTAAAAGTTGCGCGCGGAGTGGAGGTCAATTTATATGCATACGCGAATGAATCACTTGAGAAGCATTTCCGCTTCATGTCGAGAGAGTTCATAAATCTCAAATCTGTCGTACCTCATACACAACGCATCTCAACTCAAGCAAATTTGTATATACGCGACAAGACAAACATTTTGAGGTTTTTATTGTTTTTGTCTCTAAATTTCCATTCAAATCAAATAGAACATAGGCGCAGATGTATCACTGTACCGTTGTTAATGTGCAAAACACTACGCCACTGCACGATTAGAATTTAATTCATTCATTTGTTCGTTTTTTTTTTTATTAGATGGATGGATGGGGTTACGTGTATTGAATATTAATTTAAAACGACTTATCTATATACGATTTGATTAAATTAAAAAAAAAAATTTCTTTCATTTCTGGATAAGATTTGATCTCTGCAATTATATCGAGGCGCCTTAAGTCTGAAAGCGGTAAAACCACACAATCTCGGTCATAAATCATATACGCAAAATGTCTTACTCGTAATTCGCGACTCATCTCTTTAGGGGCTATAAATGATTAATTAAATAAACATTTTGTCGTTCTTATAATGAATCGGTTTCATTAGTCCACGTGCGACCAATTAAAATTTTACTGTATATACATTTCAATGTATATATTTAGAGAAGCGCAAGCAAAAATTCGCGTTACATAAAACAATCGCGAATTTCTTTTTTTTTTTTTTTTTGCGGTTTACTTACTCTTTATATTTTCGTATTCGCGTCAACTTCTTCTTATTTGTATTTTTTTATTTTATTGTTTGTTAATTAATTAAGCAAATGAATCAGGTAAACGTTATTTATAAGATCGATGATACATCGTATAGATAACGATCGATTAAATAATGGACCAATCAGAAATCGTCTTGAGATAATAAATTTTTAGTGATTTAGTTATGAATTATATTCATTACTCACTAGTTGATACCATGCTAACACAATAATAGTAAATTATTCAAATAGCCATTATATGCGAGTAGAATACGATACTTTGTCCACGACCGATAAATAATATTTTATTTGATATTCAAACCCTTTAAATAATCCTAAAATAATTTCTGTCGACATTTTCACGTCTCAATTTAGTTATGTATAGTAAAAATAGCAAGAGACTACTAGATAAAATTCCAAATGGATATCATAATAATTGAAGAAACAAAAGTATAATGAGTAAATAGTCGTGGATAAAACCTTTTAATAAAAACAAAAACGTTTAGTTATATGAAATATTATCTCAGTAGGCTTTGGTTTTATAATTTTTTTTTTTTAATACATATAATAAACAAATTCCACGTGCGATAAATTTTCATGAGCGTAAATAAATATTCGCGAGCGCGTTTACTTAGAAACATTAAATAACGTAGTGCAGAAAACGAGTCATTACAATACGAAAGTGAAATTTGCAGCCAAAGCATTCGCCGTGTGAAAATACAAAAACTGAGGAAATTACCCAGTTCAATGAAAATCTAGATCAAAATCAATCGTTTCTATGGTAATGAAAAACATATTTTTTTTACGATACTGCAGTAACCTTTGCTTTCGATGATGATTTTTGAATTTAAATTATAAAAAGAAAAGGATCCTTTGCACAAATCGTATGGCAATTCCATTGCACAATGATTTCTCAATTGCCACACGATTTATGAAAATCCAATTGTTTCAATTTTTTGTGAACATTACAGTTATTAGTTTAATCTATTAAAATAAATAAAGTATAATTTTAGTCTGGATTTGCTGCCGAAAAAATCAAGGACAAGATATTAAAACGAAAGATTAAGTTTTTAAAATGATGTAATGGTAGAATTTCTACAGAAAAGTATTGTAATAGTAATTATTCAAAACAAATTTACCTAGTCTAAATTTTAATAATTGTTCATCATGCACATTTAATGTTACAGTTAATAATAAAATATAATTAATGGTTTAATAAATTTTTGTTGATCCGTACAAGTTTGTTATTTTTTATGTTGGTAATTATTTATAAATATTACAGGACGAGGACTAGGTATTGCATCTTAGAAAAAATAAGTACGAAGCAGTCGAGCAATCGTGGTGCAATATTATTGCATCATATGATTTTATGCAAAGCATCACTTTAGACATGTTCATAGACAAAAATGAAAAATATTCGGTAAACAAATATACGAGCAAAATTACTCGCAAGAGTAGAAAAAGGCTGCCATGTGACTGCAGCGCCAATTTTTATAATGGTAGAAATATTTTGAACTAAAATATGTAATAATTTATAAAATAGCAATGTTATTATGAATTAAATAAAAAGGCATCTAAAATGATTTTTGGATACATTTTTCGAATATGGCCAGTAGCAGAGGCAGTACCATAGAAATAGAGTTCTTAAATGATTTTCAGATGAAATTTTTGAATATGGCGAAGCAGGATGGAACCTGACTATTTGTTCACCGATTTTGATGAATTTTGACAGGTACGATGAAAATGGTATTTGTAAATGATTTTTTTGACTAAGCCAATTAGCCTGTAAAACTTGGCTATGTATTTCTTAACCGATTTTAATGAAAATCGATGATGATGATGGTGATGACGGTGACGTTGTTCTTGGATTAATATAAGTATTTTTGCTGCGAAAGGAAGATTTAATTCTGAAATCTTCTGGAAAATGTAGATTTAACTGTAAAATTAGAATGGGAATCTCCATTTTCCTTAGAGCAAACTCAAATTTCATATCAGTAGTGAAAAAATTGATGGTGGAGTTATTAAACTATGGGGTCATGGTCGGATATTAAATTGTACCGTGTGGCGATAAACATTCACGGTCGAATATTAAATTGTAAAATTACATCCTCATCCGATTCATTTTTGTGAATTAATAATTCCTCCTGATTCCTGATTTTTTAATTTTTTAGATGAGCTATTTTCAGGGCTCAGGATTAAGTTCATTTAAAAAGTTTTCATTTATCAATTAATGTTTCTGTGAACAATTAAGCGAAGTTCATGTGAATATTAAAGAACGATTCATCAATGTACTCATTAAGTAATCTACACAACACAACCATCGAATCAATTAACTTACAATACTATAAGGGAAATTGGGTTATGATTCCATAACCATTCTTGGGACGATACGTTAATTTTTGATTACTTATATGTGCGTTATGAGCATCCCAATGAAAAAACATTTTATTTTTGACTTTTGAATATTACTGTAACTTAAAAAATAGCAAATCGAATGGAGAAGAAAAAGTCAAACTAAAGCCAACTTCATTATAAAATCGACTTTTGTTTACAAATTAAATTCGTTAGAACAAACGAAATTAATTTTGTCAACGCAACAGAAAAAATAAATGTACAATAAAAAATCAAGTTTGAAAAAAAAACAGTGTAAATTAATTTACACAGTACAAAAAAAATTTACACCGGGCAAACTAAAAAACGTCGAGCGTCAGTGTGAATTTATCCGGATTTAATATAAAACGCGGTATAAAATTTTAACACCGCATGAGAAAGAAATTTCGGAAATAGATCCTGAATAAATTCAGACTAGCTTATTATTTACGAACGAAAGAAATAACTTCAAGCTAATTTAGATTCTTGATTAGATGTAAAAACCAACAAAAATAAATAAAATAATACCTTAGGCAACAAATTTTGGCCTATGTATAAATGTAAGTTTTAGAAATACACTGCGCCAATTAAAAAACGGAACAGAAATTTTCTTCGAAATTATACCCAGATTTGAACGCTTGTATCTTGGTGAAATAACACCTTTCAAAAAAAAAATTTTGTTTCTAGTTGAAGGAAATTTTGTTTTCTTTTCGATACTGGAAACCGTTTTATTTTATTTTGTTTTTTTATGACTTTTTTGAGTAAAACAAAAGGTGTCTAAAAAAAAAAAGTTTGGTGCTGTTTGAAACTCTAAACGAACTTGCTCGATATTTCATTCAAAAATCCAATTCGGCCATTTTATAGAGTATTTAGAAGCCTTGCAAAATGATACTAGGAAAATTTCTGTGCGGCTACTCCTTGTCGAGTTATTGAAGTTTTAGTGTATTAAACTTTTAGTGTTAAAGTGACAACATTTTATCGTATAGTGCTAAGTTTACAAGAAAAAAAATTTACTTCTACGGTTTTTGATACGTTTTCTCTAAAACTTCAATAACTCGACAAGGAGTGGCCGCACAGAAATTTTCCTAGTATCATTTTGCAAGGTTTCTAAATTCTCTATAAAATGGCCGATTTGGGCTTTTGAATGATATATCGAGCAAGTTCGTTTACAGTTTCAAACAGCACCAAACTTTTTTTTTTTTAGGCACCTTTTGTTTTACTAAAAAAAAAGTCATAAAAAAACAAAATAAAATAAAACGGTTTCCAGTATCGAAAAGAAAACAAAATTTCCTTCAACTAGAAACAAAATTTTTTTTTTGAAAGGTGTTATTTCACCAAGATACAAGCGTTCAGATCTGGGTATTTTTTCGAAGAAAATTTCTGTTCCGTTTTTTAATTGGCGCAGTGTATAAATAAATATTTTTTAAATTATCTTCAAAATGCATCTTTGAATTTGTATTTACGCTTCAAAATCTATTCTTAATTTTTGAATGGGAATTGAACAAATTTTAGTTTTTCGTTCAAAATTTTGATATTTAAATACAATTCTACGAACGACACGATCTTCCAGTAACGATTTGACTTACTTGAGTCAAAGAGGCTTGAAATGATTTAGTAGTTATACGTGTTTTCACATATGTAATTCGAAATGAGCGTGAACTATTTTAGTATTTTTTTCGAAGCATACAAAGCAATTGCAATGTGATTACTCCAGTTTTTAAATATACATATTTTATGAGCAATTGTTTTTATTTGTTCAAGGTCGCTCAAGATTAATTTTAAAAAATATATTTTAAAAAATATTGTAAAAACTCACCTAGAACATGGAATCTCAATTCCGGTTGAAATTGTTACCAGACCAAATTTTCTGCAAATATAATTTAAAATATTTTATTAAAAAGAAAGCTTACAGTGAATTTTCAGCTAAAATACTCCTCATTTTCTGAAGAAAGCTTAAATGAAAATTTCCAGATCGATAGTTAGGAAAAAAAAATCCGCAAAAGATTATTTGTGTTTCTAGCAATTTCTTCTTAAACATTCATTTCTTGCACGAAAAAATGGAAACCCAACAATTGCCGGCTGAAACCGGTCGATTTCGAGAATGCTTATTTAATCAAGTTTTAGAACGGATGGAAAAAATCGTTCAGTTCGTTGACTCTAGCAGGTTGATGGTTTTGAAGAATTTGTTTGATACGAAGAGGAATTGTTAAATTTAAACCACTTCAGGGCCCGCCCGTATTCTTGAAATTCATCGAAAAAATTCGCCGATGACTTTAGTATAAAGCAATTATGTATAAGAATACGAGCACAGGGCCGGCAGCTCACCCATCCTCGTTTTCTAGTTTCTTATAATTTTCTTGATTTTTTAAATGGTTTAAAATTGGGATATATTATTAAAATTTTCAAGAAATGAAAATCTTGAAAATTTTGAAATTCAATTTTTCGAGATTTCGAGAGTTCAAAATTACTAAGATTTTCCGAGAATGCACTTCGGATGTTGGCCGATTTAGGACAACATTTTCACACATAGATAATTTTGTAGGCCAATATTGAGGAAAGAATTGCAAACTGAACTCTCAAATTAGAGGCAAGATTTAGGCCCGTTGCACATTTCAGCTAAGCTAAGCGAGAAATGTAGTTTTCGTTAGCTTAGTTAGCTCGCCTAGCTCACCCCTTTGCATTTTTCAGCTGATAACTAGCCTTATACACATACACATTGTTCAGTTTATATCTTCTCATTAAAATTTTTTATTTTCATCCGGGGGATAAGAATTTAGCTTACATCGCTTAGCTTAGCTTAGCTGAAATGTACAACGGGCCTTAAGCAGAGTGCTTGTTACGTTTCACTTGTCTACGTACATCATCAACGCGCGCATGGTTTTTTTTTTGCTGTCTGCGTTGCCTTTATTTTATTCGGTTTGCGTGCGTCTATTGGGTGCTACTATCGCATAAGTTCATAGAACTTATGATTAGTATGGAAAAGAGAAACGTCAAATTTTTTTTGGTTGGGGGAAAATAGAAAAAAAATCGCCATTCGGTGTGTAAATGTTATAAGGATCGTTTGATGTGAACGAAAAAAAAATAAATAAATAACAAAACCAAAGAATTATAACAAAAAAAAAAATAATTTACATAATAATGTATAAAAAAAATAATTTATAAAAAATAAAAGTTAATTAGCAAAAAAAAAGAAAAGTGAAAGAAACCGGATAAATTGTCTGTTGATTTGAGTGAAGCGACCAAAAGAATTCAAAATTAATAAGCAAAGAAAAAAAAAACTCACAGACACAATAACACACCTAAAAACAAATTGGACGTTCAGTAAATTATATTAGAACGAGCTGTAAAGCAAACGCATATCAGTCAGCTGAAATACCACCGAGAAATAACGTGCGTTCTAGCACCATATCCGTGCGTGATCAGCGAGTACAATATTGAAGGTGCTTGTGCGTGAAAGGGGACATCATCAGGGCGTTGGGGCAAATTTCGAGTCATCCTGTTGGCGTGGAATCAATTATTTTGAGGGACATCTTGTTGCTACCAAATCAGTCTGTTTGTTTATTGTTTTTTTTCTCTATATTTCTTTAATATTATCATTATTATTATACATAAATATTGTTTCTTGAATTAATTCCCATTTTTTTGTTGGGCCTCTGTTTGTTTTTTTTTATATTTATTTTCAGGCTGATACACGAGCTCGGGTGTTGGCGTGACGGCGTGTTTCCAGTGACATTTTGGTCCAAATTAATCTCAAGAAAGAATCTTTATATTTGCCTTTATTACATAATGTTTAAAGTAAAGTTTCATGGTTATTAATATTATTTTCTGTCACAACAATAAATACAAACAGATTGTTAATTATGTACGGTAAATTCAGGATGTTGGTGTGATTTTTTTTCGAATTCAGGAGATGAGTGTGAACGGTAAGTGTGTGGATCCGGGTTTTTTTTCATAGTGCAGCATCGTAAGTCTCAATGGGACTCCACCCTAAAAGAATCCTCCCTCGGCTGAGTTCTAGTTGGCAATCGCTGCAGGTGGAGACCATGAGACATCTGCTTACGGGCACTCAATAAAACGAGTGTTGCGTAACAGTGGCGCCCAAACGTAAACGGTAAAATTGATTAACGTAATTTTAAAATTTATTTACAGCGTTTTTCTAATTAATGTTTTTTTTCCATGTGCTTGTTGACTTTTATATCAAGGTCATTTGCATTTATGAATTTAACAGTCAAAAGTGAGCACATTTCAAGTTTAATTTATTTTTTTTGTATTTTTTTTCAGTTGTATGGGTTACCATTCTTCATGTTTCGCTGCTATATCGGCTGATTGAGTCTTTGAATTTAGTGGTAGTAAAAACAGAAGCATGGATAATCATTTCAACTTTCAACGTTTTTTTTCTAGAAAAAGATAATATTTTTGTTGTTTCTTTGCAAAGTAACGCATTGTTGTCCACTATTTAAGTGTTTGAGGCAATGTCAGATATATTTTGCAATACTATAACATTTATTTAGGTGAGGGTGTATTTTATATCGAGATTAATCTTTTTGAATTATTTATACAGCTACCTCGAACTAAAATATTAGCAAGAATTTTTTTTCTATTCACTAACAATTTCCTTTATATTTTATTTTAGTCCACACACTTGCACATGCTCATCTCCTGATTATATATATACAATTACATACATTGGGTTATACGTTTTATAAACATTGGCGATATTCTTGGTTATTTATTTCAATAGTGGTGAGTTATTTAAACAATTACCATCGAATTTTTTTTGTTGTGTCGTATTCGCTTATTTGTATTTCAGTTAATCCCTTCGGTTGGGGTTTGTTTTTGTCTCGGGATACGTCCTATCATTTCCATTCAATTTGTTTTTTTTCTATAATTATTGCATATAATTTTTTTTGATAAGTAAATTCACGGTTTATTTTCCTATTTATTGATTTTTCTATAATTTTTGAGTTTTACGTAACAATTCATAATTTTCGGTTTATTTATCTATTTACTTTACTTGATTTTTTTTTTGTTGAAAAATCACTTGTTGTTTCTATAATACCATATTATTTATTCTAGTAGTTTTAACTTTTAAGTTTGTTGTTATCCTAATTTGTGTTTGGGAATTGTACTATTTAGGCAATTAGTTTAGTGTTATTACATTTAATCGTATATTAATACTTTAATATTTATTATCCCTATATTTTTTTTTTACACATTTGCTATATTAGCCCATATTATACATTTCGTTGTGAACCGTTCTCTTATCACCGTATGCTAATAGTGAATTTTTCATAATTGAATTTTGTTTTATCTTGATTAATATTTGTTTTCACGGCGACGTTATTTATCAAGATGGATTTGTCACATTTGGAGGCGGATGATCTCAAAATTGAGTGTGAGATACGTCAGTTACCGTTCGCACTGTCCCAAATAGAAACTTTACAAGCAAAAATATGGTCGGAACGTCAATTCCCAATTTTAGTGCCGATACAACCACATGCGCAAGCTCTCCGAAATCCGTCACTTGAAATTAAGTTATGCTCCTGCAAAATTAATCGTATTGCTTCGTATCTAGACTGTCCGTCTACCATTCAAAGTGCAGAGCTACCGAGAATTAATTCTCAACTAATACACATACAAGGAAGACTGAGGCGAATGCAAAATCATCCAATCGAAAAAGACGGAATCAGCGAATTAATTCAAGATTGTGAGCGGCTACAACTCAGAGTTCGAGACTTGGAGGTTAACGGAATTTTTAGTTCTCCTCCAACTTCGTCCAATGAGTTGGCTGAACCTATACAACCAAAGACATCTCCTGTAACATTTCGTCCTACGCTCAGTGAGGATGTTAGTATCCTGAACGCCCTTGAGCAGACATTTTTTTTAGATCAGGGTAATGATCAGCCAACACCTCAAAATCAGCCTAGTGCGCGTCCTCCCATGGTCAGAGAACCAAAACCACAATTTGCTCCACCAAACTATTCATTGAGTGGTGTTCACCCCAATGTTAACTCACATTCTGTACAACCTATTAAAAATTACAGTGAATATCGTACCACAGATAATCCTAATTCACAACCGGAGAAACACATTAATTCTTTACAAATAAATGCTCTAGTCAATTCTGTAGATTCACTAATAGATACCATGCGAACAACCGGATTTACTCAGCATGTTTCGCGACCTGAACAGGTTATAGACAATATTGGGCAGACCAATCCCTTCGGTAATACATTCAATCGCTCCAAAATTTACTCCTCGTGGAACCTTAAGTTTGGCGGATCAAGTACAGATACTCCGGTGGAAAGATTTGTTTCTCGGATTGATCAGATGGCTAACAGAGCTGGCATCAATTTAAATGGTTGTGTACAAGAATTAACTGGCCTTTTAACTGGAGATGCACTAGAATGGTTCTGGATTCAGTTGGAAAGGAATCCTTTGGTTACATGGGACATCCTCAAACGTGATATGATTGATCGCTTTTGTTCAAGTCGTTCTGATCGAGATATTCGCAGAGCGCTGGATGCTCGAAAACAGAATTATCCTAAGGAGAATTATGGCGAATTTCAAGACGCTATTTTTAAAATCTCATTACAAGCACAAAATCTCATTTCGGATCAGGAAATCCTTGAAATTTTATTTAATAATATGAGACCGGGTTTACAATTAGCATTAGCTAATAAAACTATAACTACTATAAGCCAATTAGCTCAGGAATGTCGGTCACTCGAAAATTTGTGGAAACGGGTTAGATGTAATCCGGAGGCCAACATTATTAATTCTAGACCACTGGTACATGAAATGTCTACACAACTTGTTCAGTTTCCAAATCCAGTACATCCGTCTGTTATATTACCTGATCGTACTTTAACACAGGCTGTCAACAATAATGAGTCCGCAGAGGTTTGTGCGTTAAATCGGTCGACTGCTGCGAATAATCATGTTAGATTTAATCTCCAGGATGCTGGTAGTTTATCAAGTAAATGTTGGAATTGTCAGGCCCCCGATCATGGCTATAAATTCTGCCGACAACCTCGTAAAATTTTTTGCTTTGGATGTGGTTTATCTAACACATATTTGCCAGATTGCGTTAACTGTAGGCGAGCCTACCAGGGAAACGATCGACGGAAGGAAGGACAAATTCGGGAACCTTACCTTCAAAATACCTTATTCCCGACACCATCCAACAAAATCGATTCGGCTTCCAATACGGATCCCGAGCTATACCGGCTTCAACAGAAGTCTCTATCTATTCTAAAAAGATAAATAATTACAATCCAGTCACTTCTCCCGGATCTCGCTTTAATCGAGCTTACCAGTATTTCGCAAAACGTAAACGCTTAAGACGCGAAATAAATGAATCACATTTGTTAAACCACACGGATGGACGGCCATTCGTCAAAGTGGTCATAAATGGTTTTGATAAATGGGGCTTGTTGGACTCGGGAGCGAATATTACCGTTTTAGGAAAGGGATGTGATTCATTTTTAACACGATTTGGTGACAAGTTTTACAGTTTTCCTTCCAAATTATCCACAGCAAACGGGTCCGTAGAATGCATACTGGGATATATTCTTGCAGACATTCAGTTTAATAACCAGAGTCACCAAATTCGGTTGTATTTGGCTCCTAACTTGTCGCAAGAATTATATCTAGGTATGGATTTCTTCCGTACATTTGGCATAGAACTAAAAGTTTCAGAAATTTCCGTTAATGTTTCCGATGTTGAGATTCCGGTTAATCAACCCCTTACTCATGATTTGACAGATGAACAAAATAAAGCTTTGAGAGACGTAATTAGTCTATTCCCATCTTTTTCTAATTTGGGTTTGGGCCGCACCAACATAATATCCCATAAAATTGACACAGGGACTGCTCCTCCTCTAAAACAGCGACATTACGCTGTATCGCCAGCAATTCAAAGGCAGTTATATGCAGAACTGGATCGTATGCTTGGGCTTGGGGTCATAGAGGAGAGTGAGAGTCCTTGGTGTTCACCGGTTACACTGGTGAAAAAGTCAAATGGGCGAGTTAGGTTGTGCCTGGATGCCCGAAAGGTTAACGAAGCAACCTTAAAGGACGCATACCCGTTACCGTTAATCGATGGTCTTCTGAGTCGATTGGAAAACACAACTTTCATTTCTAGCTTGGACTTGAAAGATGCCTTTTGGCAAATTCCTCTTGACAGTGATGCAAAAAGCAAAACTGCATTCACGGTACCGGGTAGGCCCCTTTATCAATTTACCGTTATGCCTTTCGGGTTATGTAACGCACCGCAAAGCATGTGTCGATTGATGGACAAGGTGATTCCTCACCAATATCACGATAAGGTATTTGTCTATCTTGACGACTTATTAGTGACATCTAGTGGTTTCGAGGAACACCTTGCACTTCTTCGACTCGTAGCTGAGCGGTTGCGGTGGGCCAACTTGACCATTAATGTTGAGAAAAGCCATTTTGTTCTCAAACAGATTAAATATTTAGGGCATTTAGTCGGAGAGGGTTGTATCAGGGTTGATCCTGAGAAGGTCAGTGCTGTTTCCGAGTTTCCAACTCCCACCACTATTCGTCAGCTTCGCAGCTTTCTCGGCCTCAGCGGCTGGTACAGACGATTTATATCTGGATATTCCTCTATCGCCGCTCCCTTAACGGATCTATTAAAATCCAAATCAAGACTCGTGTGGAATGCAGAAGCAGAATCTGCTTTTAATAAATTAAAAGAGGCTCTTACTACTGCTCCGGTTCTAGTTCATGCCGATTATTCTTTACCTTTTTTTATACAGGTCGATGCTTCCACATCTGGAGTCGGAGGAGTACTGTACCAACTTCATAACGGAGAAGAACACCCAATAGCCTTTTACTCCCATAAGTTGAACTCGGCGCAACGCAAGTACAGCATCACTGAGTTGGAGTGTTACGCGGCGGTGCTGTGTGTAAAACGGTTCAGGGCTTATGTGGAGGGATTCGAATTTTCTATAATTACAGACCACGCGAGTCTTCAATGGCTCATGAATCAGTGCGATCTATCGGGGCGATTAGCGAGATGGAGCTTAAAACTCCAGGGTTTTAAGTTCCATATTATCCACAGAAAGGGAAGTCTGAACGTTGTGCCTGACGCATTATCACGAGCGTATTGCGACGCTCTCGAACCTGGATCTTCGATTTCTAATCCTGATGAGACGTTGTGGGTAGATTTGACATCTCCCGCTTTTTGCGAACCTGAATATCTAGCACGTATTCGTGAGGTAACTAATCATCCTGAATGTTCATCTGGGATCAAAGTCGAGAACGGTAAACTACTGATCCAGCCATCATTTGGATACCAATATGACAACACGGATTTATCACCTTGGAAACTGTACATTCCTTCAAGTCTGACAGCTTCATTGGTCCAGTTGGCTCATTCGCCACCTTCATCTAGTCACATGGGCATCGCTAAAACTTTGAATAGGTTACAGCGACACTTTTATTGGCCTGGAATGAACAAAGATGTTCGTACATTTGTACGAAATTGCGTCGTGTGCAAGATGGTGAAACCATCAAATATTTCCTTGAGACCACCCATGGGTGACGTTGTCAAAACTAGAAGGCCATTCCAACACTTATATTTGGATTTTCTTGGACCGTTTCCCCGCTCCAAAAACTTCAATACTCATGTTCTCGTCGTATTAGACCATTACTCGAAATTTGTATTCCTTAAAGCATTCAAAGAAGCCTCTACTGCCCTTATGTGCAACTTTTTAGAGAAGGACATTTTTGAAATGTTCTCCGTACCAGAAACAGTGCTCACAGACAACGGACAGCAGTTCCTCTCGTTGTCCTTTCGGCAATTATTATCTAAGTATGGTGTTTCCCACCGTCGCACGCCTTATCATTCGCCTCAAAGCAATGCTGCCGAACGGGTCAATCGGACTGTTCTATCTGCCGTTCGGGCATATATTGGTAGTAATCACACCGACTGGGACTGCCATTTATCTAAAGTTGGAGCAACGATGAGGAACGTTATCCATTCCGCAACCTCATTTTCTCCGCACTTTTTGGTTTTCGGGCAACACTACATTAATCATGGCTCTGAATATGAACTCCGGAGATTACTAGGATGCGACGATAATAGTGAAGCTAGCACTATCACTCGTGCTTTTCATCAGGACGCGGTGCGTGAGTCAGTCTTAAACCACCTCAGGGAAGCGCAATTGAAAGGAGAAAGACACTACAATCAGAAGAGTAATCCACGAGAATTTGATCTGGGACAGAATGTTCTAGTACGCACTTATGTCCAAAGCAACGCGGCACGAAAATTTTCTGCAAAACTAGCACCTAAATTTGTTCCCGCAAAAATTGTTGAACGCATTGGACAGGTAGCTTATCGTTTAGAGGATTTGTCAGGTAAACCATTAGGCATTTATCATGCGCAGGATATCCGACTATAAAAGATGTTTTTTTTCGGGAATACATTACTCTTTAATATAGTTTTGGCCCGGCTGATGAGACATCTCAGTGGTGTGGGTCGTCCCCACGCTGTTACGTTTCACTTGTCTACGTACATCATCAACGCGCGCATGGTTTTTTTTTTGCTGTCTGCGTTGCCTTTATTTTATTCGGTTTGCGTGCGTCTATTGGGTGCTACTATCGCATAAGTTCATAGAACTTATGATTAGTATGGAAAAGAGAAACGTCAAATTTTTTTTGGTTGGGGGAAAATAGAAAAAAAATCGCCATTCGGTGTGTAAATGTTATAAGGATCGTTTGATGTGAACGAAAAAAAAATAAATAAATAACAAAACCAAAGAATTATAACAAAAAAAAAAATAATTTACATAATAATGTATAAAAAAAATAATTTATAAAAAATAAAAGTTAATTAGCAAAAAAAAAGAAAAGTGAAAGAAACCGGATAAATTGTCTGTTGATTTGAGTGAAGCGACCAAAAGAATTCAAAATTAATAAGCAAAGAAAAAAAAAACTCACAGACACAATAACACACCTAAAAACAAATTGGACGTTCAGTAAATTATATTAGAACGAGCTGTAAAGCAAACGCATATCAGTCAGCTGAAATACCACCGAGAAATAACGTGCGTTCTAGCACCATATCCGTGCGTGATCAGCGAGTACAATATTGAAGGTGCTTGTGCGTGAAAGGGGACATCATCAGGGCGTTGGGGCAAATTTCGAGTCATCCTGTTGGCGTGGAATCAATTATTTTGAGGGACATCTTGTTGCTACCAAATCAGTCTGTTTGTTTATTGTTTTTTTTCTCTATATTTCTTTAATATTATCATTATTATTATACATAAATATTGTTTCTTGAATTAATTCCCATTTTTTTGTTGGGCCTCTGTTTGTTTTTTTTTATATTTATTTTCAGGCTGATACACGAGCTCGGGTGTTGGCGTGACGGCGTGTTTCCAGTGACATTTTGGTCCAAATTAATCTCAAGAAAGAATCTTTATATTTGCCTTTATTACATAATGTTTAAAGTAAAGTTTCATGGTTATTAATATTATTTTCTGTCACAACAATAAATACAAACAGATTGTTAATTATGTACGGTAAATTCAGGATGTTGGTGTGATTTTTTTTCGAATTCAGGAGATGAGTGTGAACGGTAAGTGTGTGGATCCGGGTTTTTTTTCATAGTGCAGCATCGTAAGTCTCAATGGGACTCCACCCTAAAAGAATCCTCCCTCGGCTGAGTTCTAGTTGGCAATCGCTGCAGGTGGAGACCATGAGACATCTGCTTACGGGCACTCAATAAAACGAGTGTTGCGTAACATGCTTTTAAGGTACAACTACTTTAGAATCCAAGATGCTTTTGAATTTCCAGGATGCTTTTGAATATTTCCCAACGCCTTCGATAGAAACAGTACAATCACGCAAACGTAAAAAAAATTATCGGTAACCGACTTATTCTTTCTAGAATTTTAGAAATTTTCGAGACTACTCGGATCAACTTTGATTAATCATTGAGATGTTTACGGATTGTTCAATATAATATGAGGCGAGATTTTCGAGTGTTAGTTACTGAATTCGCCTCTCCATGTTTCTACATTTTCGTTGAATAACAAGGTTGTATGTTTTTCGATATTTTTCAGTTTACTATAGAAATTCATTGGCTTATAGCGTTCAGTGCCGCATTACTCGAGCTTTCTAACCTTTCGAGAGATTTTTTGAGATATATCAAAATTTTTGGAGGTATGTGAGATATTACTGATTAGTCACTATTTTAAATTGTAATAGGTTACCGAAGATTTTTTCAGGTTTCAGGGGTTTTTTGAGATTATTCTCCTCGATTATATGAAAATCTTAAATAATAAATATTAGTACATATAGGGCTAGGGTTGTACAAAAATGTTTAGACCTAAGAAGAAATTAAAACCTCCTGAATATATCCTGTTAACCCATCGTCGGATTGTAGATTTGTAGCTCCTGCAGTTGATGATTAGACGTATGAGAAGTTAGAACGAAAAGGCTTGTTTTTGAAATTGTGTGTGTCTATAGACTAAAATTTAAGGACATTTTCATTGCATTCAGAAAAAAAATATTCAAAACTTTTAAACAAACGGAATTCATCCCGAAAAATTAGTTTAGAGAAATTAATTAAGATTTGACCACATTATATTAAACTAAATAAATTTTTATTGATAGTACCTTTGGACACAAAACACATTTATAGTGAATAAACACAAAGAGGTTAAATTTCAATTTTTATATTTCTTGTATCGATTTCAGATAAGTCCAAAAGGCGATCTAAAACCAGAGCTTCATTAAGAAATCACGGGGCTTAATGGTGAAATTAACTTAAACGTTTTACGTAATATTTACAATGAAACAAGGCGAATTTCGGAATTTCTTGCGCCGATCTCAGAGATGTCTCAGAGATGCTAAAACTGCCGATTAAATTTGCGAAATATGTCAACTTTGAAAAAATTGATGAAAGGTCGATCAAAAGTTGCGGTAAGAGATTTTGGTTTAAATTTAACACACTAAAACTTAAGACTAATTAAGACTTAGATTTTGAACATTCTTAGCCATAAAATATTTCTCCGGCCAATGCTTTTAGTGGATTTATTAAGAGCCATCGAAAACCAGCCAAATTATTTTGCAATTTTTTTTTGGTTGTCTATTGATGTTACTTCCGATTTACTCCAAGTTACTCGAGAAATAAGAATGAACCAATTCCTCAAAATCGGGACCGCTTAAACCGAGCTAGCCACCGACAGTACAGCAGATGAGACTGCAGGCAGTGAGAAGAATGAATCTGTTTTTTTCGGCTTAAGACCGATACATTTGAAGAAGGAAGAGCTTGACATGAGCACTTCTAGTCAACCGGTGGATGCTGGTTATGGCAGCCTGTCCAAGCGGAAGGGCGCTACCAACATCGCTGTAGGAGGTACTAATAAGACGGACGATGCCAACGTATTCCAGATTATAATTAATATTGGCCTGCGGTAGCAGGAATTATATGAAGGTAAGTAGAATTAAAACAGTTATGCTTAGTATAATTCAAACTAACCTTCACCTTTCAAAGGTTGCTTCGGCAGCCCTCCTCCTCAGACTGAAGGAAGAGCTCGGGGGAGAACGTGGTTTTAATCTAAGAACATTGGGTTAACAAGAGTAGGATCTGGGAACCAAGAGAATATATACTCTAGTAAGTCTGTGAAGATCAGGTCTTTTATTCTTGGGCAAAACAATTTAAATATTTTCCTACTTTCTCAATAAAGCAATCGTGACATAACTGCGGTCAGCCTGGAGATAGGCACTTGCAGATTCAAGCCGATCCTCGAAGCGTGACAAAAAGGATCAGCATGGTACTGAGATGTAACGCGCATCACACAATTTGGAGAAGCATGGATATTAACCAAAGAGCTGATTCACTTTTTGATTATTTGAAGAGGGTAATATGGGCCGAGAACCACATTTATTACTAGTAATAGACAGAAGGTTCTTGATGAAACCGTCGCCTCAAATATTTAAATTTTTTTCATATGGTTAAGAAACGGAGAGTGGGGCAAGGAACCCTAGAAGGACTAACTAGATCATATACATATATGAAAATATTGGAGGGATTCTTGCCGCTGCAGTAGTATGGTGGTCCAGGGAACTGGGGGCCTATCGTATGGGCACTGTCCCAGCATGCGTACATTTAGGAGAGATCAGTGGAAACAGCTCTGAACCTCCTGGAAAGAATTCGGTTTGGTTAGCTTTCCTTGACATAGGGTGCGCCTTTAATAAAGTGAAAACAGCGGAAATCAGAGAAGGATTGTCATTTTTGGAGGTAGGCTTCCCTGTACGTAGGTAAATTAATCATTTGCTTGCAAGTAGGATTGTTAGCTCGAAACTGAGCGATTCCACCATTAAGAGGCGAGTGGTGAGGGGAAGCCGCAACGGGGTGTCATGCCCCTCTCTCTCTGGAATAAAGTGACAAATGGAGCTGGAGAGAGTATAGAATTGATTGTTTATGCAGATGACGTGGAGTTAGCTGTCTACGGGCAATACCTGGTCATACGATTGTGAGCGTAATGCAGAATGTGCTCACAGTCGTTACAAAATGGGCCGGCAAATTTGGACTGAGAATTAACCCGACTAAGATAGAGCTGGTACTCTTTATTAAAAAATACAAAATCGCGGTAGCTGTCCCTCCTACCTTAAACGGCACGTGACTCGTTTTTACTGACAAAGCAAGATATCTGGACGTTATCTTAGAAGGTAAGCTTAGTTGGTGGCCCAACATTTTGGAGAGAATAAATCAAGTACTTTCAGCCGTTTCTCAGTGAAAGTATCTTAATACTGACACTCGACTATAAGTAGTTCGCTAAATGAGGAGCTGGCGAACCATGACTAGATTACACCTACTCTACGCTTCGAGAAGAATTTTCGCCATGTTATACCTTCAACAGATCAATATCGAAAAACGAAGCTTTGCAATTCTTTACGGACGACTCCAAACTAGATGGCAAAGTGGGAGCTGGATTATTCTGTGAGAAATTATGTAAAAGTGAACGTTTCTGTTCGTCTCCCTGAATCAAGAGATTTTGAACTGGTTCAAGTATAATGGGGCATCATCGAGTAATATGGTAATCTATGTGAACAGTCAAGCGGCAATCTTTGGCGTGACAGGTGGTGTTGAGTTGTCACTCATCTCTCGATGAGGTGGGTGGGCATTTTAACATATATATTAACATATCTGGGTATCTGGCCACTGGGACGTCTTAGGGAACTATAGGGCGGATGAGCTCGCTAATCACCAAAACGGTACTTAGGAAACAGGCACTATCCTTGGTATAGGAAAGATAGACTAACACACTCACTGTGCAGCAACGCAAGCCTGCCCAAAACTAGTCCTGAACGTGCAAAAAGGCTGAGTCTGGAGGCAAATGACTCGTTTGGATGAAGAGGAGTAAGAGGCTTTGGTTCGTTTCCTTTGCTCATGTGCGGCTTTAGCATGCAGAAGGCATAAATACTTAGGTAAATTCAATATGGACACATAGACAATTTAACCTCTCTTTTAGCAAGAAGTTCCATTACTGTTCTGACTCTCAGACTTCTCTCCAGAATAAATGTAAATTTAAAATAGACTCCAGACCAAATTTGTTTATATTAAGTAATCTTCCTTCCTTTTCCTCAACCAATTGTAACAAGCAACAGCCAAATCGATAGACAAACCAGCAGACAGATCAACAGACAGACCTGTCAATAGATAGATTTTCAGTCCAACAGATAGACCGAAAGGCAGACAGTTCGATAGACAGATAAACACTTCTTCGAGTCAGAAGATCCCAGATGAAAATCCACAAAAATCGTGGAGAAAGGGAATACAAATTATTTATTTGAATTCAGTTGATTTATACTTGATTTGATATAGACAATATACATACACCATTGACCATTCTCGTCTGTGAGAATTGGATTGCAAACAAAAAACTCCCTTACTTACACCATATAAAATGCAGATAATGAACCAAGTCCACATAAAGAGAATTACTTTTATCGTATAGACATTAAGAAGAAAACACTGAATGACTCAGCCCGTAAAAATTCGCGATGCACAATCATTTTTGCCTAAACAAAATAAAAATTGTGTGTCTTCAAATTGCAAATTTTTTTTTTTTGTTTTTTTTTTCATTTTCATTTTCGTGAAAGACGTGATAATTTTTTAAGCGAATTTTGTCAAAAATGAAAAATATAAATAAATAATAAATAAAAAAAAAATTCTGTTAATTTGCATAAAATGAAACAAAGTCGATTGAGTTTTGTTTTCGAAAATTGAATTATTAATGTCAGCTTTTTGGATGATGGACGAGAACTCAATTTGGTGATTTATTCGATTTAAATGTCCGAAATTGACATAAAATGTTTATTAATGAATTTACGAGGTTTGCAACTTGAAGAAATGAGGATGTTGGAACGGAAATGAAAGTGTCGCGTATGTATAAATCTATACCACAGTTTGCAATGTATACGTTATTAATACATACGTTAAAAAAATCGTTGCTCAAGAGGAGAAGAAAACAAAAACGTTAAACTAAAATCAACGAAGTCGAGAGAGGTAAGACATTTTGTATATGCGATTGTGTGATGGAATTCAATGAGATCTGATAATAAAATCCCAAAAAAAAAAAAAAAAAACTGAAATCCATACACATCATCAATATTCCAATTGGATTTTCTTTATACGTTATGTCTTTATGTATCCATGTTAACCAACCCCACTTCACTCCTCATTTGCATTTTATTTTATATTATTGCTATATAATATATCGTCTCACATCACCCAATCATCTTTGTTCGAATCATGATGATGATGATGATGACAATCATGATTTTTATGTTTTACTGATGATAATCATGACTTTTGTCATGAACATCTTATAACTTTTCTTTTATTGTTTCTCGATTGGTTTATGTATTTCGATTTAGATGACCATACATGATTCTTCGTTTTATTGTTGTTGTTGTTCGTTTTCGTTTCTTGTAATACACAGGCTGAATGTACGGTTATTGTATACGTTCAATGTGACCTCAAACAGTATATCTTTTGAGTAATTATTGGTATGTCAGCCATCTCACTATATCAACTCAATCTCTTAAAATATACTTCATTAAAGCAGTTTATTTCAAATTTATTTCAAAGCTTACAAGAACAACTACTTAACGAGTATATTCAATTCGGGATTTTATATTTAGATATTCAGATTCTGCTTTTCTCGATTTCGGGGTAAATTGGTCTGTTGCAAATTTATTATCGCCAGTCAACAAACATTCATGCACGTGCAGCCGGGTCTTTATCGCTCTATTGTAAGGGCTAAACATAAATAGTATCGTACTTTAAATTTCTCTTCGTAATCCAGACTAATGAATATTATGACTATGGAATATGACACTTGGTCACAATCGCTCGGATATATAGACATTCTTGATTTTCTGGAAGATGACCATCAAAATTTCCATATATGAAACGAAACAATCGATGAATTGAATAAAAAAAACAAAACGCTTTTACTTAAATTACTTAAAGAAAATGCTGTTGTCAAGTGAATTAAATCGAATTTTTACTTGTAAGGTATGTTTGGCAAAATTTAAGTAAAAGCATTTAATTTTTATTCACATCAGCCAATATTTTACTGGAAGAACTACACCTAACCCTGTTTTACACGGTAGACACGTTCCCATCGTGAAAAAAGTCGTATAAAAAGGACCGTGTAAAAACAGGTTCAGTTTTGCTCATTTATTAGCATCTAAAAATATGTAATGAAAAATAACAGAATTACACCAATACCCCGCTGTACGAATTTAATCATTTCCGAAAAATTGGGCGTAAATCGAAATTTCTTTTCGTTCTATTGGGAAATTTCGTAAATCGAAAAGAAATTTCGTAAATCGAGGGGTTGGTGTACATGTCACCAATCTCTCGATTTACGAAATTTCCCAATAGAACGAAAAGAAATTTCGATTTACGCCCGATTTTTCGGAAACGAATTAATTCGTAAAGCGGAATATTGGTGTACTTTCGTAATTATTACATTTTGTTATTTACTGGACCGTGTAAAAACAGGTTTAGGAATACTATAAATCTGGCATAATGAGTAGGATAAAAAATTGCCAGAGGTTGGCCAGAAATATTCAAGACTTGTTCACCCCAATCAATTTGAACTGAACCATGAATTTTTACGAAAACGCCTTGTACGTTGTTGTTAAAGATATGTAGAGAATTTTCATATAAAAGTTTTATAAGATCTGTGCTTTTTTCATTAAAAAATTTGAAACCAACCTATCTCGATTCCTGTGGGGAACCAATAATGAAGCATTTAAACAATTATGACGTATGATTACAGCTGTTTACTCTAGAAGGCATTTTTTGCTAAAATAGCATCAATAGCATCAGTCTATTTTGAGTCACGTGTACGAAATAAACTAATCAAAATAACATTAGACTGATAACTTCCCTAGGGAAATTATCAGTTATTATGGTTTTAATTGGAATATTTCGTACACGTGACTCAAAATTGACCGATTTAATAGGCTTGCTATTTTAGCAAAACATACTCTGGGTACTAGATGAAAAGAATTCATGATTTTATTTTACAATAAATACTGTTTCAAAATGACCTTTCATAGCACAATTTACAATATAGCAGCCTTAATTAATTCTGTGTTAAGAAATTTTTGTTTATTACATCAACTTTTAGTTCAAAATGTCACTTTCACGATTCGGACACGAAAATGGCAAATCAATAAATCAAATAATTGAGGAAAATACGCCAAAAAATACTGTAACCAGTAAAAAATAAAATTGCAAAAAATTTTCTCTTCGAATACCCCTCGAGCATTGATAAATACCTCATAATTTTATTATATTTTCCTCAGCCTACGGCATCGGGTTGTTACCAAGCAACGTGCTTTCGAAAAATATAATAAAATTATTTCGGGAAATTATCAATGCCCTTGGGATATTACTGCTGATAATTGTAATTTTTTGTTATGTTCATAAAATCGTTTTATTTTATTTTTCCAATCATGATTATTTTTACCTAACATCTCTGCCAATAAATCGAAGATTTTATGAAGTTTAGGAGGATTATAAGGTAACCAAAGAAAACAGCTTTTTGATTATTTTATCTTAGTCACTACTCTTGCGATAATGATATTTTTCTCTTAGTTTACATACATCGATATCGTGTAATGGCCAACACTTTGTTTGTGATAGCCAACACTATATTTGTTATGAACTAACCGTGTATTCTTACCTGTGGTTTAGGTTATTCAATTTTGCTTCCTATACGAATTGAGTAGACGTAAAACAGAAAAATAGTCAGATTTTTAAACAAACCAGACACTGTTAAAATGAAACCAACAGCCAATTTTTAGGGGCGATGTTTTCTGATAGGTCAAGTTCCTGACAAACAATGATTTAGTGTCTTATGCCTCTATCTTCAAAATTCGTACGGGCAAATACGTACGTTAAAAAATGCAAGTTAATACATTTTGTGGTATTTTGTAGTATTTCTTCAGTGAAATTTGTCGGCTATTTTTCGTCTTTTAGTTAAATATACATTTTGTAAATTTAATAATCTAACCAGTGCAGGTTAGGTTCCTAATGGCTCTTTGGTGCAAAATTAACAAAAAGTAAAAGCTTTGCGATTTAGAAATGCTGCACTATTAATTTAGAACAGATCCAAGTGTAGCCTTGAATTACACCATTCATTGAAGGACTAAAAGTTCATCATTACAAAGACTTCACAACGTTATCCGGAGTACCTATACCTTCAAGAAAAAAGAGGAAAACCTTAGAAATTCTTTAATTTAAGAAACCCGGTCTAAATACAATTTATGGTCGACTAGTTTTATGGTCGAGCTTTTACGATGATACTCCAATAAACGTAATCTAATCCGTTTTTACCCATTAATTATATAAATCCATACACACTGCATCTACATACCTCTCCATTGAAGCAGTAATTGTATAATAATCAACAAACATCATAATTACTGCACCATAATATTGTATTATTACAGTTCAGTGAATTTCAAAATTTTGATGTAATCGCATAACGCATACACACACACATACATACACACACACATATATCAAATATAAATTATTAATAATAATTCGTACCTTTCGCGCGATTTAGAAATCATTCCCTGGATTCATTGAAGTGTTTATAAAAAACAAATAAATTGGAAATCTTCATGGCCGCGCACCAAATTTAATTTTTATAAAATATTATGTGCTCACATAAAGATTTCAAGGTAATTACATTGAATCTGAATATTTACGAGTTTATGATTCAAAACCGCGCGATCGATGAGACATGAAATTGTGTTTACGCCAACGATTATATGTTAACAATTAAATATTATCACAACTTTTTTTTAATCCATAAATCATATGTATATGGCGGCATGTACGCTGATTCACCCAAATTAAAAATTATTTAACATAAACCATGCATTCTAGAGACCTGTGTCAATCCACTCAAAAAATGGCAGCAACAACAATAAACACACTAATTTAATTTACAAAAAAAAAAAAAAACGCGATTTTGCTACTGTGCGTACGCGTAATTTCAGCAACAACAACAACAACTTAAATAATTTCACATTCTCTCTTCCATAATGTGTGTTTGTCATTATTTTGTGTGTCGGCTCAAAATAAAAACTCTACTTTGTGATTTATGTACGCGCGAATTGGAAAATGGCAACAACGAAACAGAATTTAAATATGTACGCCGCATGATCAAGTTGTGTTTTGCGAGAGATGGAAGATTGTGATTGGAAAAGATTACGCGTTATGCGCGCGCACACACAATTCATGATTACAAACCAAAACAAAAAAATTGTTTGCTTATTTATAAACCTTATGTGATCTCGAGGACGCTTTATATTATTATGACTAGTAGTCATAATGATCATTCAAATTGATCGTAAATATTTTTGTTTTTGTTATTTTTATGCATTTCGAGGGTCAGATTCTGGGAATATACAAATATTTAATTATTTATGTAACGATCACAGATTATTAATGAAGTAGATTAGTTATTAGCTGCAATCGACATTGTGATCCTCCCATATTTCATTAATATACATACTTAATACAAGTAAAGTTCAGTGCCCATTTTAGTATAAATTATAGATTTATATCAAAAAAAAATCAACTGTACGCAACCAAATACAAATATAAATTAAAATTCCATAAAGCGCAATTGAAATCTTTCAAATATAATTGAAAGGCAAAAAAAAATAAAAATAAAAATTTCTTATCCGTAAATGACCACCGCCAGTGACTACGTAAAACACCAATAGCTACTATATATTTGTATATAATTAACGGTAAATAATTTTTATTTATATAAGTATGTAAGAGTACACAAATATTTGTTTGTTATCAATTTCTTAAGGTTTTCACTTCACACTTCCCCATTACAACATCAAACACGTCGTTTTATACATAGTAAAGACAATTACTATTTATAGTTTTAAATAATGATCACGATTTTAAATATGGCGGAATGCTCAGCTTGGCTTTTGGAGCCGCAGTAAAATGTGTGAATATATGTTTATGTATATAGGTTTGTGACGCCGTTCATTTAAAGCTTCCGGTTAAACGGGAGAAATGATTGATCACCTGATCATCAATACATTTTATTGATTGATTTACAAAAACCGTGAATTCGAAAAGACTGTGAAATTAATTTCAAGGTAACAAATTCGGAAAATTTCCATACAAATAAATTGTTGAGTTTCAAATTTTTAATTTAGTATTTGTGACACAAATTGATCGCGTGCGGCCCAAAAATATTATACCATCATACGTAAAGCGTATAATACATTCTGATCATTTCTGTGCAATCACCATTCACCACCCAACAAAAAAAAAAATGTCAAAATTTCTAAAAATAATAATAAAAAGCAGATTTCATTTCAATAACAAATTTTATTAATACAAAATATGAATTTTAATCACAATTAACCCATTCGATCATTTATTGTTTATAATGATCATATGTCGTTTATATAAAATTGTATTTGGCAAATGAAATGATCGATGATCAACCATAAATTCAATTATTATTTTTAAAAAAAGCAAATAAGATCTTAAGGTTTTAATAATAATAAATGGCCATTGTCTTATTGTTTTTATTTTAATTGATTCATTGTTTTTGCGCCTGTGGTAAGGTACGAGTATAAGTCTACGCGCATTTATGCTCGCGTATTGTGTCATATTTGTGTTTTTTGAGATGAAATTTTTGTTTGATTAAAAAACAAAACGACGATCATTAACCCTATTTCTGTGTGTAATATATGTAGTATAGAGAAAATCCAATGACCTAAATACCATTAGTGAAAAAATAATCGCGAATAGATCACCTTCACGGTTGACGAAAATAGATATCTCATCGATAAATCAGTCAAAGAGTTTGAAATATGAAACGATTTATATAAATCAAACAAAATACAATTGTGCGCTATTGTTTTGCCATCGACGATACCATTTTAGTAAAATAAAAAAAAAATTAACCGTTTCATCGTGTCCGCAAAGTCTATCTGCGGAGACTCGCGGCTGACACATTCAAATTTAACGTCTTTTCTCTTATCCAAAACGTAAAAACTGTATATAATGCACGTACCGCGCAAGCAGCATACAAAAAAAAATGATTGACCAATTAAGAAATTTATTTAAAATAATTAATTTATATAGGCAGACATACCAAATATGCGATTATCGGACATATTTTGTTATGCATTTAATATATATTATAAATAAATTAACACTGTGTGTGGCGGGGTGTGCTAACGGAATCATTCGAGATGCGGCTTTACAAGTTTAATACCGGTAACGGTCTAATAAAATCTATATACGATCAAAAACGTGCTGACATCAAAATAAGCTTTTCTCAAGAATTCTAACATAAACAAAAAAAATCAATCGAATCGAGTTTTATGTTGTGACCAAATCACAAAACTATAACCCAAATTTTCTAAACAATAACATAGTCTCTAGCTCTATAAGGTAAAAAGGGGTATACGACCTTTTTTATTATATGTATAATAGATTGTCAATTGTTATTTGTGTTTAGCACTTATTGATTTCAACTAAAAGACTGTACGATTTTAGATTTTGGTGGCTACAAAAAGCGGCCTCAAATAAACAATGATACCTACATGTTTTATATTTTAAATAGTTTCTAAATTTCAGACCTCTCACTTCCCAGAATCATCGAACGGGCCAAAATTTAAAATATGAAAAATTAAGAAAGCTGTGATAAAAGCACTAACTTTTAAAAGCTGTCTGGTATTAAGGAAGACACCTGTCTAATTCATAATACGATCATAATTTGTTGTCTTCTTTTACGCAAAAACACAGAACAATTTTTTTTCACTACCAATAAGGTAAATCGATATAACATTTCTATAAAGTAGGCTATAATGGAAACTTCAACTGTACAGCCCGTATTCCATTGAGAAAAATTGACTGACAGCAAGAAAAACGAAAAGAGAAAAAAAAATTGATGCCCCATATAAGAGACAAAGCCAACGTGTTTTTAGATTTTATAGCAAAATTGTTTTGCTATAAAATAAAAAATAAAAAAAGCGTTGCCTTTGTCTTTTATATGGAGCTGGAGCATGAGATTATTTTTCGCTTTTCCATTTTTTCACTGTCAGTCAATTTTTTCCATGGAATACAGGCTTAATTAATGCTGTGTGCCTACTTTTTAATTTATTTGTCATTTATAGAAAGAGTGCGTGGATTACGCATTAAAATTTAAATTTAAAGCAGTTGATTTTTATTTCGCTAATTTTATGTCGTTGTCGATTGAATCAAAAAAAGCACTCTGAAGGAGCAAAATTTGCTTTTTTTGCTTCCAGTTTGTTAAAACGTTGTTCTGAGTGCCACATATTTTTGCTCGAGAGCATTTTTTAGAAATCTCGATTTTTCCGTAGATTCACCCCTCTTTTACATAAATATGTTTGTAGGTTTATTCTGGTTGGCTGTCATTTGGCTGATTGGCTGCCGTGTTCAGTTTGAAAACTTATTATGGCTATTGTTTGTTTAGAAGTATCATTAAATTAATCTCAACATTGTTTTTTATATTTTGACAGATAACCAACAAATATAATAGAGACGAGTTCTTCTGTGACACCATTCCGGTTTTCCCGGGGAATTGGGAATTGAAATTTTATTATTGTGATTTTTTAGTGTATTTTGGTATTGTTTTTCCAAAGCATACTACGGCGATTTGCATTTTTTCAAATTTTGGGAGCAAATAACTCCATTTCATAGCAATTTTTTTATTTATTTTTCTCTAAACATTTTGTTGGGAATTGTTTAGTAGGCAGTAATGATAAAATGGAATTATTTTCTCCCAAACCTTGAAAAAATGCAAATCGCCGTGGTATGCTTTAGAAAAAATAATATCAAAATACACCAAAAAAATCACAATAATAAAATTCCAATTCCCAATTCCCCGGGAAAACCGGAATAGTGCCACTGGAAAAGCAAATTTTGCTATTGTTGTCAAAAATCTGAATTAGAATTTGAATTCTCAAATGTAATTGAATAAATTCTTGAGTAGATACTTATATTAGATAAAGCTAATCGTAGTTGTCAGCAGAAATTTAGTTATAAATAGAGTTTAAATTCCAATCTTTGAATAAAAATTCCAACCAGGGATTGACTAAATATTGAGTGAATTTTTAAAAACACCTCCGTTGTTAAATCCATAAATTTTCAGTTTGAAACGACGCCAACAATATTTTGAGTGAAATTTAAAATAGAAATTAAGAAAATGTTTCTGGATTAAACTACTTTTTGCATGGAATTCAAATAGTAACTACAAATTGTTGTACAGTGTGTTTTCAGTCAAATTAAGTCAAATTTGAATTAGGAATTTAAATTTAAAAAAAAAGATTTTGTCATTTCAAACCAAATAAAATCTTTGATGAAATTGTATATAGGAATTGATTTACAACTCGAATTTTGAGAGAAATATACATTTACATTACACAATAGATGTATGTGGAGCAAAGAATAGATATGTTAAAGGAAATACAAAATATATATTTTGAAACTAATTTGAATTGGTCAAAACAAAAAAAATTGAGATGGAAATTGAGTATCCAGAACAAAATTAGTTTACAATTCCATCTGGATTTGAATTCACTTTGAGTGACATTTTAATCCGAAATTGAGTTAAACTTTCAAATTGTATTTGAATATTGATTGTAATTTTGATCACACTCATTGAATTAAATTGAAATAAAAATTTGAGTCCAAATTAAACTTTTACCAAAGTTTTAACAAATAATTAGGTATTCTACTAATTGTTTATTGTAATTTTCCTTTTAATATGTGAGTGGTGTGAGGTATTCAGATTAGTAACTTAATTTAGAAACAAAATTGATTCCAAAAAAATTAAGATTTCTAGTCATAAATTTAGTTCCAAGCTGTTTTCGAAGTTGAACGAAATGATAAATGGAATTTTGAAGATAAATCTAGTCTAAATTGGGCAACTCCATTTGACAGAGAGGAAATTGATTAAGAGAACGAAATTTTAAAGAGAGAAAATCATCTTGAATTATAAACTAGACATAATGGATTGGAGTGAAATTTTAAGTAGAAATTAAATTGTCTTCTTTATATTGCATTTGGTAAACACATTTTGAAAACAATTTTAGCAAAATATTTAATGCACTTTATGTGGCTGAGATTAAATTCTAAACACGATTTCAACCAATTTTTTGAAGCATTTCAATTTTAAATCGTAATTGAAAAAAATCTTAAGTAGTACTTACATTAGAAATAGAGTTTAAATTAGAATTTGGTTTAAGCAAATACATGAGCTGCCTTTAATAACAGTTTGAGTGAATTTTAAAAATTTAGTTAGATTTATTTGAACAAAATTTTTATTTAAAACGGGGTAAACCAAGATTTGAACATAGTTTGGACTAAAAATTCAATTTCAATCTAATCGAGGATTTGAGCAAAAATTTGGATGCAATTAATTAAAAAATATTTAAAAATTGGCTTTGAATTCCAAACTTAATTAACACAAAATTATGGTTGAAATTAAGCTAGAAATTTTGTGATATCTAAATGTGCTTGATTAGAAATTTAGAGTACATTAATTGATAATTTTGAGTTGAGCAAAAACGTAACTGTTATTTAGTTTTTAGTTTAAAAGTTGAGTTTATATTTCGAATTGGCCGGCACAATTTTTACAATTATAAAATAGATTTAAGCAAAATTTTATGTTTAGTGAGGGCAAAATTCTGAGAAAAAGTTGAGTTTGAATTTTAAAATTTTGGTTGCAATTAGATAGAAATTTTGTGACATTATGAATACAAAGGCATAGGCCCTTTCCGAAAGTTATACTTATTTATTTAGACGGCCTAAGTTTCAAATTCGATTTGACAAAATTGAAGGAGTAATTAAGCTATAATTTTGAGTGAAATTTAAAATACAAAATTTACAGAATTCATTTTAAAATGATCCGAAAAGTGTATAAGTTTGATATTCCAAACTAAATTTTAATTGCAATTAGTAAAAATTGTAATACGAAACATGATTTCAATAAAACAACAAAATTATTTAGTATCAGCACGATGTTATAAAAGAATATGAATTCTAAACTGTAATTGAATGTAATCTTAATGGCAACTTAAATTAGTTTGAATTACAATTTGATTTGAGCAAAAATACGAGCGTAATTTAGGTTTTCTTAGTTTAACACTTGCTTTAATAGCGTGAATCTTTTAGTCTCAACTATCACGGAGTTCTTTTGAATTAAGGATCGCTTACCAGTCTAAATTTTTAAGTGTATAGATGTCGAACCATTTTTGGACTACTTTTCGAGCTAACAAAGTGCAAAATAAATAAATAAATTTAAATGCCGCGTAAAAAAGATCGTGTAAAAAAAGAGTTGGTTGTATATGCTAACTCCAGAAAGAGTGCAAAATTTGTAAACGTAGTTTCAATTTTACAACGTTTCCAGAGCGAAACTGTGTTTAATATATCAACTGAACACAAAACCTCTATCGCAATGGATGCCAATTGATACGCAATTTTAAGTTATCGTGAATTTTCTGCTTTAAGATAAGAATTTTTTAATTTTAACTAATCCGGATAACGAAAGCACATTTTGGAAAATTTCAATTCACTTTGCTCAATCAACAATAAGGCGACATTTAAATTTAACATTATTAAGTTGAATTTAAAATATTCAAAAACAGATCCAGAAACCGCGGATTTTGAAATATGCAATTCGATAATTGCGGTTTCTCAAAGCTCTCCAATACCAATATAATTGAGAATATTTTTGGAATTTTCTGAAGTCAACCTCAACGATTTCAAATTTTTAATATTTCCAAACTCTAGAAATGATACGGAATAGCGCAACGAGCAACAACAACATCATTTGATCCTATATTGATTTTGGATCACAAATGTTGGTCGAAAAATTAGTTCAGATGTTAAAACGTAGATGAACAATAATTTTGTATTTAGTGGCTGGTTGGTATAGCAGTGGAATAAAGCAAAAAAAAACTAAATATCGAAATCATTCAATTCAAAACAAAACAGAAAATTGAGTTTGTTAAGGAAATACAGCAATTATGTTTACTTAACGGATCCACCGAATCCATATGCATAATGATACCAACTATAACGGCTTATACTCTCAAAACTATGTGCCTACATTTGACAGTCCGATAAGATGTTCAATATCATATTAATGGCATCCCAAGTCGTAATGACTGTTGCCGTGGATTCATGGAAGTTTCATCAACGTTTTCCATTATTCAATCTACAGAAATTTCACTGCAAATCCGGGATCTCGGAAGGTGTGCATAAGTGATAAATATATTCTCCGTTTGTCTCCCTCAGTAGTTAAGGAGGTAGGTCACTTCTTTTGCAACTTGGGTGTCCCGGGCACAATTCCCGACTATTTGAAGCAAGACATGTTCAAATTCAGATATTTAGATTACATCTCATGGAACTTAATTAGGGATTTGTGACGCTTTCAGTTCAAAATCTGATCTGCCGTAAAAGAAAAAGCAATTTTCCTCCACATGTTTCTTATGAAAAGGTTATTTTTATTCTTTTCAATATACGCGTAATTTCCTTACAAAGCTAAATATTAGATTTTTGCTAAATGGTTGAATTAAAATTGTAAACCTTAGACCATAGAATAGAATGGACCGCCAGCAATGGCTTTTAACTCTCTACAGTCTACAATATCTGCAGCGCAAAGTAGCCTTGTGACCGATCCGATAACTATAGAGCAAGCATAAGTTGCTAAAATTATTATAGTTACCGAATCGGTCATAAGACAAGCTATTTTGCAACTAATTCACTTCGCTAGCGATCCATTCTATTTTATGGTCTAAGATGTAAACTATATTTGGAGCTAACACTTATATTTGTTCGGTAAAATTTTGTGGAGTGGCTTGAATATGTTTAAAAGAACTCTGAAATAGTTAACATTGATTTGAATTCAATTATTGCACACTCTGATACAACAAAGAAGTAAATAAGCCAACTACTTAATGCAATACTTAATTTCTTACTTCATATTATAAAGTGTGTCCCAAAATCCAATGACACAGTTGGTACGGTTAGGTCCCTTGATCGAATTAAACAGCATACCCTATCAAGTTATAAGCGTTTGAACATATCCCCAGAGAGTATCTGTAAGCCCGGCTGCTTATCTGACAGGGTTACAAATCGAAACCTAAATTTTTCGGAAATAAAGTTCAATAAATCAGATTTTCTTGTGGCTTTACCTCTGATTCAGTGCTACTAAAATGCTGAAGCAAAGCAACTTTAAACTATTTCAAAATTTCGAAACAAGCAAGTTTGTCGTTAGCCATTATTGATATGATGATTTCCAGAATGATAAGTTTTCGAGCTGTTTAATTTGAGTATTTAAGTGAAAAATGAGAATTTTCAATAATTTTCAAAATTTCTATGTAAATTCAAATACCGTTTCTAATTGAATATGTTGCTGCTGTTAAAGGGGTTTCTAAAACTACTCCAAAGGATTAATCGCAAAATTTAATTTGTTTTCTTTCAAGCAACATATAGCTTTCTAGTCTTCTTTGGGACAATTGAGCACCCCAGCTTAGAAAAGCCGAAATTCAAAATTAAAAAGTTTCAAAATTTGAACATATTTCGATTAAATAATTTTTAAGATTTTAACTTTCTTTTTTCTTTCAAACTACCAAGTTTCATGTTTTTAAATCAAGCGAATTTTGAATGTAATTCTAGAATTCTGATTTATAAAAAATCTAATTAGACAATTCCATTTGGGAGCTGTAGATTAAACTATCCAATTTGTTTAACCTTTATCCTTCCCTCGGGTCTATTTTGACCCAAGTGAATATTTTATTCTGAATATCTTGACAAATCTAACCAATTCAAATGCGTGGCTTTTTCACTTTGTCTAATATGCCCTATGTATCATAAAAACAAAACTTCTAAAAATTATAATTAACCGTTAGAACGCTACAAAAATAGTAACACTCAATATCCTTGGGTCTAAAATGACCCACAATATCTTTTAGTACAAAATATTCTGTTTTATGTTTTTTTATATTTATAGGACCACAAATAGAATTATTTTATTTACGTTTTGTGTTGCTTCAATATTAGTTTGTGTAGTGAAATCTGTATATACTGACATAACGAATTTTTTTTACTGTTTCATTATAACGGATTATTCCTTACATATTTATCGTGCGGTGTTGTTTATTATATTTAGTGTTGTATTAGTCATTATTGTCCATTTTTGAAATAAAGGTAAGTACAATTTTACATTGGAACTAACTTTCGACACTACTTATTGGCATATTATATTATTTAGATGTCAGACGCAAATGAATCGAAAGAAAATGTATCATTCTCGGAGAACGACACTTGCTCAGAAACATCTGATTACGTGGAGTTAGCCGTTGAGTATGATAGTGAGGATGACACAGATAATGAAGTTCCAGCACAGTCATTTTTATCGAAAGACAAAAATATCAAGTGGTCTTCAGAACCGTTTCTTCAGAGTGGAAGAGCGTCTTCATCCAATGTATTCCAACTAACACCAGGAATTACACGATACGCAAAAGCACGCATATTGGATGAATTATCATCATTTCAATTACTAATGACGAAAAATATTTTACAAATAGTAATAGAGAATACTAATTTGGAAGGGCAACGGGTGTACAAAGAAGAGTGGAAACATTTAGATCAAATTGAGTTGGATGCATTTATTGGGCTTCTCATATTAGCGGGAGTATACAGATCAAATAACGAAGCACTTACTAATTTATGGCACGAACAAAAGGGTCGACATATTTTTCGGGCAACCATGTCTCTGAAAAGATTCAATATTATTTCTCGAGTAATACGATTCGATGACCGCAGCACGCGAGCTGCTCGCAGATGTCAAGATAAGCTGGCCCCGATCAGGGATTTATGGGATAAGTGGATCGAAATATTGCCGACCCTATATAATCCTGGCAAAAATGTTACGGTTGACGAACAACTTATTGCGTTTCGAGGACGGTGTCCTTTTCGGCAATATATGCCAAACAAGCCTGCCAAATACGGTATTAAATTTTGGGTACTGTGTGACAGTGAGTGTACTTATGTGTGGAACATCCAGATATATACAGGAAAGGAACGAGGTAGTGCGCCTGAGCAAAACCAGGGATTACGTGTAGTTCTAGATTTATGTTCAAGAGAACTCAAAGGTAGAAATATAACTTGCGATAACTTTTTTACGTCTTACCAACTAGGACAAATGCTGTTAAAAAGAAATATGACGATGATTGGTACCATTAGAAAGAATAAGCCATCAATTCCTCCAACACTCCTCGATGTAAAAGGAAAACCAGTGTTCTCCTCAACGTTTGCATTTACTCAGGACACAACATTGGTTTCGTACATCCCAAAAAAAAATAAGTGTGTTATACTGCAGAGCACTTTCCACAAAAACAAAGAGGTGGCCGGCGATACAGAAAAAAAGCCTATTATTTTATTGGATTATAATAAAACCAAAGGAGGAGTAGACACCGTTGATAAAAAAATTGCAGCTTACACAACTAAGAGAAAAACAAATAGATGGCCGGTTGCCGTATTCGCAAATATAATAGATGTGTCCGTCATTAATGTATTCGTGCTATTTACCAATGTTTGCCCAACGTGGAATATAAAAAAAAATCATAGAAGACGACTTTTTATTGAATCCTTAGGTGATTCTTTGGTAAAACCTCATATAGCGAGAAGAGTTTACATGCCTAGAGCGCTAGGTTCTCGGAATATAATAACCTCCTTACAATCATCCACGGAGCATTCAAAGCCAGAAACATCGAAACAAGCCACCTCTAAACAAAAAAGAGGCCGCTGTACATTCTGCGAAAAATCGGATAATAAACATACATTAAAATGCCAAATTTGCAGTAAATTTATGTGTAAAACTCATTCTAATAGTATTTGTCAGCAATGTATGAAATAAATCAATTGAAATAAGTTCCAAAAATTATTAAATGAAATCATGTAAATATATTTAAATATATTTATGTAAATATATTTATGTAAACAAACAAGAAAAAAAAATCATGTTTTATTGCGATATTTAGTGTAAAATGACAATGGGTCTTTTTTGACCCGAGGGAGTTGAGTGTTATTTATTTTGAGGGAAGGATGAAGGTTAAGATTCTGTGTTTTGTAGCCTTGTCACAATCGAAAATAAAATCACAAAGCACTAATTTGACGGATGTTGACGGAATTTGACGGATTTGTTTCAATCTTCCGCGCCTTTGAATATTATTAAAATATTTTTATATTTTCAAGATTCTCATTCAGTCACGATATTGTAAAATTGTCCGACAACTTTCACAATTAAGGTTTAAGCATGTTGTTACAAACTTTTCAAGATTTTCCAATCTCTTGAGATTTTGAGATTATTCGAAGTTAACGAAATTTTCGAGATTAATCGAGATTCATATAGAGATTTTTCAAAGTTAGTACATGATATTACGATTGTTAAAAAAATACTTGAGATTATTTCAGTGCGCGGCCGATTAGGTTTTATTTACTGGACTTACAGATTTCGATTGTGTAAACCAATGTTCCGTGGTAAATAAGTTAAAAACCACTGCTCTAAGCACTAATATTTTTATATAGGCTCAACATAATATTTTAGTTTTGATTTTTAATTACCCAAAAAATTCAATTCACGTGAAATATATTTATGTACACAAAAACAATTATAAGCGTAAGCATATGTGTCTTACTATATTTATACGATATACCTTTCTACGAATATTAATTACGAAAGGTATTTTCATTTTTTGGTGTCGATTTTTGTTTATTTTTATTTTTGATAACCTAATCAAAATAATGGATATCTAAAAAAAAAATTTAACCTACTAATTTGCATACTAAACGTGGTGTGTGTGTATATATTGTATACACTTGAATATTCAATCTGACCATAAAACAATTAGACAACTCAAAAAAAAAAAAAAATTAAATTAAGATCGTAAAATAAACACATTAGACGTTTCTATTTTGGAGATCGGTACGTAGGTATTTGAAAGTTTGGAGTGTTGAAAATCAACATTAGAATTCTAATTATGCAAAATAAACCACACGAAGAACAAAAAAATATCCAGACGTCATATAAAACAACAAAGTAATTTATACTGTATAAAGAGTATCACTCTAATCGATCGTGCGCGCAACCGTCAAAATCACCCTGATGATCCCCGCATATTGTGCGACAATCATATTTACATTTTAAATTAATTTTATTTTAAAATTCTGTTTAATTTCAACCAAAAAAAAATTTCACCATTTTTTTATAAATAAATTAAATTGAAGATCAATTCAGATTGCATGTATATATTTTATATATCACATTATAGGTCGAGTGCTTATTTTGTGTTGTCGCTCTCAAATACTATATATACACGATAACGAACGATAAATTATAGTGACAACAACAACAACAACAAATTTATAATTTTTAATTTAAATTTCAAAAATCAATACACTCAAATAACTAATGTATAATTCATTAACGTGAATACACACAAAGTTTATCGAAATAAACGAATTCGCGCGCGGTGTAGATCGATCGATCGATCGATATTTTTATTTTTTCCAATCATGATCTTATGAACTCGCATGAATTTAAAAAAAATAAAAAAAATAAAAACAAACGATCGTCCCCGGAAAAATGAAAAATGTATACATTTTATAGTATTATATTTTTGTATCGTGATCTTTATGATCGCGATCGATCAACTTGATGGTCGTAGAATTAAAATTGTATTTCCGGTAAACAGTTTCAGCTATATTACAAAGAAAGTGTAATAAATTATCAATGTCTAATGCGAATTGATCGGCCACGATAAGTGATCGATATTTTGATTTTGATGTCTGACCTCTATGCTCTCGAGATCATAAATAACCGTGTAATAAAGAGCTACTGAATTCATGAATATGCATGTATATGTACTAGAAAAGACTCTGCACTCAGAAACTACACACGAAATATGTAGACGGTGATAAAGGAGCACAAAATAGGAAAAGGAACCAAAAACAACCGGAAATGAGATAAAATACGAAGTACAAAAAAGGGCAAAAAGGCGAAAAAGAAATTATATTTTCACGATATACGACTACGAAAGTAAAACGGAAATAATAATTTATTGATTTTTATTGTCTTACGTTTTATATGTGTGGTAATCTCTCTTGTAAATTTTGTTTTTGCTTTTGTACTTTACTTATCTAAGGACATTTATCTATGTTGGTAAATTTTTTTTGTGTCCTTACAGAATATATCCACTAGTCACTAGGTGGATTTTTCATCTGAGAGAGTTATGGTATAAACAAAAATTATAAATTACATGTATTAGGCAGCTTTGAGGGTAGTATACAGTCATTTAGGAAAGATTAATTGAATCTATCGAATTGTAATTAGAACAGTTAAGCACGAATGAAAATTTTAAATCCATAGATGAGCAAGATCTTTCTGACACCAGAAACTTTGACGTGAAGTTCCTTTTGTTCTTGCTCCGACCTCATTTTCATTAATAAATTTGTTTAATCCAATTAAATTTTTTTCAATGATTTATCAGATCATTTATTTGACTTACGAATTATTTGATTATGTAAATATGGGTAAATTATTTGAATTCAATTTCAATTATATAAATCTTAAAGTATGTGACACAACCTAAAAGTGTGACCTTAATTAGAATGACTAATATGTAAAATTATGTAAACGAGTCTAATTTAGAATGATAATGGTATATATCTGTGGGACTAAAATTAGTATTATGTTGACTTCTAGATTGTGGCCGTGAGCAGTGAAACTTTGAACCAGAGAAGGTCAGGCGGGGTGCTATCAGGAAAATCTTGTATTTCTCCCCAATCACACTTAGTCGATGATTCTCCAGGTTTTTGTTTTTCAAAAGCACATTTTCCTTAAAAATAATTTCCTGAAATGATTTTTAGGGAATTTTTTGGAATATGGCCAATTAGGATGAAACTATTTCTACCTATTTCTCAACCGATTACGATGAAACTCGACAGATACAATGGAACTTGGCTACTTCTTAACGGATTTTAGAGAAATTTGACATGTGCGATGGAAATGGGATTCTAAAATTATTTTCGGACAAAGTTCTAGAATATGGCTATGTAGGATGGAACTTGGCTATTTCTTAAGCGATTATGATGAAACTCGACAAGTATAATGGAAATGGTAGTCTAAAATGAGTTTTGGAAGAAGTTCTGGAATATGGCCAAGCAGAGTGGAACTGGACTATTCCCTAACCAAGTATGAATAAATTTGACATGTCCCTTGGAAATGGGATTCTAAAATGATTTTTAGATAAAATCCTGGAATAAGGAAAAGTAGGATGAAACTTTACTATTCCTTATCCGAGTTTAGGAAATTTGACATATGTGCGTTGGGAATAGGATTCTAAAATAATTTTTGGATACAGTTTTGGAATATGGCCAAGTAGGACGAAACTTGAATATTCCTTAACCGATTTTAGTGAAGTTTTGCATGTTGAAAATGGGACTACAAAATGTTTAGATGAATTTCTGAAATATGGCCAATTAAGATGGAACGTGTGGCTATTGCTTAACCGATTATGATGAATCTTGGAATGTTCTTTGAAACAGGGATTCTAAAATAACTTTTAGATGCAGTTCTGAAATACGCCCTATTAGGATGGAACTTAGTTATTTCTTAGCCGATTTTAATGAAATTTGACATTTGAGATGGAAATGGGATCCTAAAATTATTTTAGATGAAGTTCTGGAATATCGTCGATTAGGATAAAACTTGGCTATTTTATAACTAATTAATGTGGAATTTATAGGAAGAATAATGACTTCAAATGTACAGAATGTTGAGTTTTTCGTTTTCGACAGCCACACAATATTTTTTGAGCAAAATTTCTAGCGAATCAGCAGATGTCCAGCAAGGTGAACTTGATGAATGGGTAGCATATGTGTGGCGAAAACTTCGAGTGGGGTTCACAGCAAGTGAAACTAACTACATCGATGAAACGGGTTTGTTTTATTAAATGACACCTGAAAAAATATTTACGGCTATCTACGGAAATGGGACGCCGAGTTAATTAAAAAAAACAAGATTTTATTACTAGTCATCAATTGTCCTTCACAGCCTCACGATCAAGGGTTATAAAAAGCCTTAAAGTTCATTGCAGATGTACTCTCCTATTAAAATTTATCTAAATTTAGATAGCGGTCAAAACACAGTCCTAATATTGCTAGATGTATCAGGGGTACAAATTGAAAATGCGGGATTGATAACAGATGGCGTTACTAACGCTATACGCATCAGGCAGTACTGTGACTATGTTCATGTCAAAGCTACGTCTTATAGCTTTAATTTTCAGTATGTGTCAATTTGTCGCAGTGTCAAATTCATAGTTTTTTTGAGCTCTCAATATGTCGAGTTTCGTGCCAACAAAACAGCATTTGCGGGAAGTTTTAATTTACTTCTTTAATTTGAAGAAAAGTGCTGCTGAAGCACATCGATTGGTCTCCGAGACTTATCCGAGTCATGTTCCATCGGTTTCAACGTGCGAGAGATGGTTTGTGCGGTTTAGAAGTGGTGATTTTGACGTTGAGGACAAAGAGCGGCCGGGCCAAGTGAAAAAGTTTGAGAATGCTGAATTGGAGGCAATACTCAATGAAGACTCGTGTCAAACTCAACAAGAGCTCGCAGATTCATTGGGAGTGACATAACAAGCCATTTCCCATCGTATAAAAGCCCTCGGAATGATCCAAAAGCAAGGACATTGGGTGCCGTATGAGCTGAAGCCGAGAGACGTCGAGCGCCGTTTTTTTGCATGCGAACTGCTGCTCGAACGGCAAAAACGGAAGGGTTTTTTGCATCGCATTGTCACTGGTGATGAAAAGTGGATCCGTTACGATAACCCGAAGCGCAAAAAATCATATGGTTACCACGGCCATGCATCATCATCGACGGCCAAACCAAATATTCACGGCGCCAAGCTCATGCTCTGTATTTGGTGGGACCAGCTGGGTGTGGTGTATTATGAGCTATTGAAATCGAACGAAACCATCACAGGAGCACTATACCGAACTCAATTGATGCGTTTGAGCCGCGCACTCAAAGAAAAACGGCCACAATACGAGCAAAGACACGACAAAGTAATTTTGCAACATGACAACGCTCGGCCACATGTTGCAGCGCCGGTCAAAACATACCTACAAACGCTGAAATGGGAAGTCTTACCCCACCCGCCGTATAGCCCAGACATTGCTCCTTCCGATTACCACCTTTTCCGATCGATGACACATGGCCTAGCTGACCAGCGCTTCCATTCTTACGAAGAAGCCCAAAAATGGGTCGATGACTGGATAGCAGCCAAGCCGGCCGAATTTTTTCGCGACGGTATCCGTAAATTGCCAGAAAGATGGGAAAAAGTTGTGGCTAGCGATGGACAATACTTTGAATAATTCATTTGTTACCATTTTTTCAGAATAAACGTTCAAAAATAGAAAAAATCCCGCATTTTCAATTTGTACTCCTGATAGTTAAAACGGCTGTTGCAGCATGGGATCGGGTTAGTAGCCAAACAGTAGCTAACTGCTTTAGACATGCCGGATTTTTGTTAGAGGGTGATCCTGATACCGCGTCTGATTTATAGATGATGAAATTCCACTTAGTGAACTAATCCAATTGTCTCCTTTCATAGCAGCATATGTCTAAGATAAAGAAAATTGGGATGATTTTATGACCGTAGATATGTAATTTAGTATTAACCGATGACGAAGCTACATTAGAAGAAGGCCAAGTGATTGCTACGTCCATCAATGGCACTGACAAGGAAAATGATGATGGCGTACAGAGTTTATTCCTCTCTCAATAGAGAGTGCGCTTTTTATCGAGTGGTAATTGGAGCGGAAATATGCAAAGAACAAATGTGTGAAGCAATCAACTATGCCTGAATATTTTACAAAAATACAACAAAGTAAATCGTTCTGTTTATAATTTATAATGGCTTTATGCACTTATCTATTAAGCCGTTAAATATTTATGTACGTACGTCAAATTTTTTTTAAATTTTATTGTGTGATATCGGACTCAACAAGTCCAATTTTATGATTGACCGTTTTGAGTTAAAATAATAAATTAATTTCAACAAAATTTCCCTTTTAATAATTTTATTATCTTAACAAAATTATTGGTACATACTGCTAGGATAAGATTTTTAATGGGTTTTAAACTAATTTCGTATATAGCAACGTTTGTATTTCACATACTAAAATAAAAAACTCCTCAAAGCCGTTAAGCATTGGTCCTTTCCGCGCAAGGATGACATGAAATTATGAATAGATTCCTTTTGTCTTCATATTGAAGTTAACAAAAATTTAATGGGGCCTTCTTTTTCGATGACATTCGGCATTTAGACCCTTCGATATGCCAACTTTCGATCCTTTCGGCCATTCGACAATTGGACTTTCGACCCATTCGAAATTACACCGCCAGCTAATTATACGTAATATTTCATAGGCTGACAAAATTAATCAATTTAGAGAGCTGGTCAAAATAGGGAGGTGGTGGCTACTTTTTGAAGTTTTAGAGTATTTCTCTTTTGCATTCGCCATGGCATGACACCTAATAAATGGATTACGAAGCAATAAATGCTCGTCCTTGAAAATTACCTTACGCATCATTTACATATTTTTATCCGTCTCTAAAATACACCTGGCAAATAAGTGTCGTGTTGTTATTTACTTTTTAAACTAAAAAAGATACTTAGTACATAATAACTATACAGTCCTGTACATAGTGTGGTTTCGCATTCAAACAAACAAATTCAGAAATTTTCTTGCCGTTTAATTCCAGTTATAAATTTGATGAGAGCAATTCAAGCTCGAAAGCCGATGATATAATTCATTAATTAAATAATCTTGTCAAATATGATTTTATCAGTTCTTCAAAAACAGAAAGAATTTTGCGTTCACCATAGCATATAGCTGGTGACGATGAACAATTGTACCTACAAAATTTTAGTTTACAAAAAACGTTTTTACATCGTCACCTGCGGACTTTAATTTTGGGACGATGGAAGTGCCATTCGAGGCTAAAATAGCATATTTTTTTTTTTTTTTTATTTAGCCGCAAGAAATATCGCCACAAAAATTCTAGCCTAAACGATGCATTAGGTTTAATGAGAAAAACAGGAAACCCTTGATTTCAATCATTTATGGCCAATTATTCGAAAGGTACTAAATTATAGTAGGAGTGAGCAGAAAAATAAATTTTGTGTAAAATTGTGGAATTTACAGAGTTTAAAGAATTTGAAAGAATGACATTTCAAAAATTCATCGATTTTATAAAATTTGCAGAATTCAAAGAATTTATAGATACAAATTGAGGAATTTTAAATATAAAAACATTTTAAGTTAGCAAAATTTATAGAACTCAAGTTCAGTCAGTTAAAACAAATTATATAGTAGAATAATATTTAAATATTATTGAGCACAATTTTATATAATTAAAATTATTTATTGGTTTAGGGCTCTCTATATTGTTTTTATTTTTTAAAAAATTAACTTGAGCTTTCGGACTCACTTCGAGTCCATTTTCAAAAGCGTTTATAAAAATATTTTCAATACAATTTTCCTTTTATAAATAAATCAAAAACAAAACTAAAAAATTGAAGGTTTTTTCGTAGAAACCAAAATTCGTGTGTCTAGACTAGAAAAATATTTTCCAACCGTGACAAAAAACTTGTGGTAAATTTTACGAAAAAAAAACTTTTACAAAATATGAATAAAATTTGAAACATTTTACAAAAATATAATGAATCAATTATAAGTATAAGACAAACAACCAAATTTAGATAAATAAATCATAAGAATTACCAATATAAGCATAATCTCCAACAATGTTTATTGAGTTATCACTGGATTTTATGTGTAACATTTCCAAAAACGATCTTTTCCTAAAATTTTTTTGCTGTTCCAAAATTTTAACGTTATCTAAAGTTATTTGATGATTTGTGTTTTTTAAATGTTGAGTGAGAGCACTATTTTGGTTTAAATCTCGATAAACTGCACTTTTATGTTGATACAACCGTTTTTCGATAAATTGTTTCGTTTGTCCAGTATATGTTACGTTACATTCACATTGGATCTGATAGACAACATTGGACTTTTTCTTTAGAGGAACTGAATCTTTAAGTTTAGAATTGTGGGAAGACCGGCATCGAATTTGAATACATCTTTGTTTTCTAAACTTAAAGATTCAGTTCCTCTAAAGAAAAAGTCCAATGTTGTCTATCAGATCCAATGTGAATGTAACGTAACATATACTGGACAAACGAAACAATTTATCGAAAAACGGTTGTATCAACATAAAAGTGCAGTTTATCGAGATTTAAACCAAAATAGTGCTCTCACTCAACATTTAAAAAACACAAATCATCAAATAACTTTAGATAACGTTAAAATTTTGGAACAGCAAAAAAATTTTAGGAAAAGATCGTTTTTGGAAATGTTACACATAAAATCCAGTGATAACTCAATAAACATTGTTGGAGATTATGCTTATATTGGTAATTCTTATGATTTATTTATCTAAATTTGGTTGTTTGTCTTATACTTATAATTGATTCATTATATTTTTGTAAAATTTTCAAATTTTATTCATATTTTGTAAAAGTTTTTTTTTCGTAAAATTTACCACAAGTTTTTTGTCACGGTTGGAAAATATTTTTCTAGTCTAGACACACGAATTTTGGTTTCTACGAAAAAACCTTCAATTTTTTAGTTTTGTTTTTGATTTATTTATAAAAGGAAAATTGTATTGAAAATATTTTTATAAACGCTTTTGAAAATGGACTCGAAGTGAGTCCGAAAGCTCAAGTTAATTTTTTAAAAAATAAAAACAATATAGAGAGCCCTAAACCAATAAATAATTTTAATTATATAGTAGAACTTATAGAATCTACAAAATTTAAAGAATTTAAAAAATTCATAAAATTTATTGAATCTATAAAGTTTTATAAATTATTTTATAAACTTACTGAATTTTTTACCTGATGCAACCGGAAACAGCATGTCTGGGGAGTCCTATAACAGCGCATAAACTGGAAAGGTTTTACTGGCAGCCTCACTTGTTTTGGTGCAAAACAAGTATGGCCAAAAATAGACTTGGGGCACACCAGAACATTAACCTCTCGTGAATTAAGAACGGATGTAGGAATACTGAGAGAATGCAAGAAGGCTGGGGTTAGAGGAAAATGACTTCTGTAGAAGCTGTTTGGATGAGGAGGAGGAAGGAACTATGATTCACTTCCTCTGCTCATGTCCGGCATTAGCACGCAGAAGTTCCAACTAGAAGCATAAATACTTAAGTAAGCTCAAGATGGACAACCTGGCGGATCTCGAAAATAGTAAAGTGCGCGATATTCAACGCTACCGAAATAGCTCTAAATGGTTCCAGTAAAGGTGAAGGGGATACATTATGTGCCATTATAACTAACCTAACCTAACCTACTGAATGTTTAGGCTTTATAGAATTCATAGAAATTAAAATTTATAGGATTTACAGAATTTATTCGATTTATAGAATTTATCGAATTTGTGAAATTTATAAAAATTAAAGAATTTTTAGAAATATAAAAATTTATAGAAATTATGGAATTTTTAAAATAAGTCAAATATGATTTTGTAGAATTTATAGAATTGGTCGAAATTTTGTAATTTATAAAATTGGTAGAATTTATAAATTATTTATTGTTTATAGAATTTATAGGTTTTATAAACATATTAAATAATTTATATAATTACAGTCTTTGAAGAAATTATAAGAATTTTTAGAATTTATCGCATTTACAATATGTAAGAACTAAAGAATTTATAAGATATGCAGAATTAAAAGAACTTACTGAATTTTAAAATTTTATTCAAATAATTTATAGAATTATTCATAGAATTGATTAAATTTATAAAATTTATAGAAATTAATTACTGAATTGTGAAATTTAGAGAATTTATAAAATGTGGAGAATTAATTGGATTATTAAGATTTATAGAATTTATCAAATTTACGAAATTTTTAAGAACTAAAGAATTTATGAGATTTGTAGAATTTAAAGCAGTTACTGAAGTTTTAAACTTTATTCATAGAATTTATAAAACTTATAAAATTTAGAGGATTTATAGAATTTTATCAATTTATTTAATTTATAAAATTTATACAAATTATTGAATTTATGGAATTGTTAAAGTTGATAGGATTTATCGAAATTGTTAAGTAAAATTTGAGTTTGTAGAATTTATAAAACAGATACACTTGATAAGATTAATAGAACTCAAAGGATCTACAAAATTTAAAGAATTTATATTATTCATAAAATTTATAGAATTTATAAATTTGACAGAATTTGTAAAATTTATAAAATTCATAAAATTTAAGAATTTATAGAATTTAGTGTAGGATTAATATAATTAAACGTTTAGATAATTTTTAACTTTTAAAAAATTTATTTAATTATTATAAATTCTAAAAACTTTATAAATTCTATAAAATGTAGAATTCTAAAAATTGTGTAAGTAGTAACTACGATTTAGTAACGTTCATACATACATATGAACATTAATAAAAAAATTGTTGTTTTTTGTAAAATTTTAAATTTTAATTTTTAATTAGAGATTATTAAAAAAAAAAAAATCAATTCCAGAATTACTTTTTGGCCAAAAATTGGATGCCCTACCTGCAACTAAGTAGATTTACTGTTGTAAGATCATAACTTACAAAATTTTGAAAGTGCACAAAACATGTTGGAATTTGATCGTATTCGCGAGCAATATATGTATTATACAAAATTAAAAGTATACATAATGCGACAACTTTCAGATATTCCGCATTCAATATTAATCAATCTTCTTCTGCGCTTATTTTTCAGTACAACAATTTATGCTTTTTGTATCAAACACTGTGATAATATACCATGCGATTTACTTTCAGTTTTACATAAAATACATTTGTAAATAAATTTGTTGCTGTCATTTTTTTTTTCGCGAATATTTTAAATGCTGTGCGCGAGATTTTGATTTTTTTGTTTTTAGCTCGATTGTAATCATTTCACGATTACATTTTAAATGATTGCCAATTTTTTTTTATATTTTATGAAACATTCGTTTTATTTTTGCGTAAATTATATGTATAGTTAACACAAAGCAACAACAGCACCGAATTGAATGGTGTTGTAATTTGCCGAGGTAATTGACGGTGTAAATGAGTTACACAGTAATTAATTATTATGTAGTAATCTAACTTGTTTAAAACCCTATGTTTCGTTTTTGTTAGTTCATCTAAACAAAACATAGCGAGAGAAGTTAATTGCATCAAAAAACGCGATCTTCTATACACAAAAAGTAGCCAAGATATATTTAAAAAAAAAAAAAGCAAATACAAAGACCACACCTTGTTGTTATATTCGCATCCCTTATGTCCTATTTCTGTATTTCAATCTCCCTATATATTACAAATATTTATATAAAATTTGTAACACTCTGGCCACCACCTAGATACTAAACATTATATCTAAATCTAGTGTATGTACGGCAACCAAAATGTTAAATAATGTTGCACGTCATCTTCATCAAATATAATCCCCTTACAAAAAAAATTTATTCAGGGTAGAATCTCGCAATTAGAAATATTAAAAAATCTACACACATTAAAAACCCTCAAACGACATTCCGTGATGCGATGTGCTAATGAGATGTACGTCAGATGGTCATCCAAACTATACAAAATATATACGAAAATTTAAGATACGTAATTGATTCATGCGATGATGATATCGGATGGTATATGTATGTATGTGTTCTGGTGTCAGTTTTTAACATACAAGACAAATATTATATAAGAAAATGAGGAACAGATAGAAAGGATATTAGGTCATTGGACTAAAAAATTAACGATAAAATTTATTATATGACAGGATATATTATCGCAGACGGGAAGGTAGTGCATACCTATATAGGTATATATACATGACAACACCTGGTTGCAATAAAGAACTACACATAAGAAAAAATTTTGTTTTTTAAATTTGTATACATAAAAAACGTAAAAGAGCAAAAAAAAAAAGATGTTTGATAAGATCTTTCAGATTAGATATCAACATTTCTCAATGTTGCAAGCCACACAAAAATTATGTATGCGAATATGGGATTCTAGCGACTACCAGTCAAAAAAAAAACGCATAAAATTGTTAATTGAGTTTGAGTTATAAGAATTTCGCCGGTCACATTTGTCCCTCCATTTATGGCACGTGCATCCATTTTTGGGGAAACACAAATCTGCATAATCGATGTACTATATATAGAGATATGTAAACAATTAAAATGAAATTCTCGTATCGCGGAATAAGAAAGTTCACGTATAAGCGCGCGCATTATGATATGTAGGTTCCAAGAATTTGAACTATAAAAATAGAAATATTATAAAGTGAATGGCATGCACTATGATCTACTTGGCTCAAAATTCAAAAAGTTTATTATTCGATCGACAGATCATTTTTTTAATCATAAAATTACCGCGATCGCGCGCATATAACATAATACACGACACGACACAATCGAATATCGAAAATAAATAATTCAACTTGACCGCGATCATGTTTTATTTAATTATAAAATTAACGATCTGTATCTGTAAAGTATGCGTATTTATAGCATTCGTATATAGTGACAAAACTGCAAATCAAATGAATTATTCATTAGTAACAAACAATATATTATAAAAATGTATGTAAAATTGTAACCGATCATAATTCTTATGACGATCGTGCATATAATATTTGCGATCAATCGATCAAATATGTATTCATTTTTTATTAGATGATTCATGTCAATGAAGATCAGGCTATTATTATGCTCATGACCATGAATATTGTATATGATCGGTTGATAAACAGAGAAGATTCATAAACAGTAAATTGATCGGACACTGCACTATATTTATATTATATTCTATTTACCATCTGATAATAATAAAAAGTTCAATAATCTTTTCTTTTCTTATGTATTATGTACATATGCATAATTGTATCAAGACGGTGCAAGATGCGGCGCGATCAACAAAATGCAATAAATAAGAAGAAAACACCAAGTCTAACGATTTTAAGAATTAATAATAAAAATAAAATGATCAAATTGAAGAAAGCAGGTGGTACATTATATTAAATAAATGATCAAAAATGATCGCGCGCGTGCTCAATATCGAGATAAATAAAAAAACAAAAAAAAAATTACCCCGCGCTTTTTTACGTTGTTTTTCTTTTTTTTTTTTTGTATCCATATGTGATTCAAGACCTCTTGCACATATATATTCAGTTATACAGTATAGGCCAAACAAATCAATTGATTTGTTTTTTGTATAAGGGGTTCATAAATTGATAACAGTTGGGGGATATTTTTTTGTTTATGTTATGCAGTGTGATCGCGATCAAAATTAATATATTCAACTCTAAAAGAACCCTCGTACGATTTTATCAAAATACCTGTCTTCTACTATATGATATGTACAATGCAACGTAAAAATCCACACACATTTCTCTTAATCATCTTACGTTCATTTATTTTGTTGTCTTTGTTTTTCTCCGTGATCATATGATCGCGTTTGTATATTATGTATTTAGTTTATATATTATGAAGATCGACTGATCTAAGGCACGAGACAAAATCGACAGATGAACAATAAAAAATAATTTTTTTGTTACGTTTAAATTGGATTCTCTTCGGTCGAAAATGATCGTAATACATACTAATAACAATAATAATGATCAGCATCTGCAAGATGAAACACATACGTTTTTTGCTATAAAATTTTGTGGTTTTCGAGTATATTATCGAAAGCTATATATATGTATGTATAGTGGTCATAATTTGATGATAATTATCTGCCTGGATATGATCTAATATGATCTCATCAAGGTACAACACCGAGAGATTAACGTGAGTGAGTAATAATATAGAAATGAGGGGGGAAATTCTTTCTAAATTTTGTGGTGTTTGCGGGTGGATGATTCATCAAGAAATTAGCAGCTGATAAAAAAAAACGTGTGGTATTATTGAGGTCAATAGACGATGGGGAATGATTAAACGTAAAATATAAAAGATGTTTGATGCAGATGTGGTATATGTGGATTAATCTTTACGAGATTAGTTAATTTTAAAACAAGGTGATTTGTAACACCCCTTATAGTATACAGTTGTTCGTAAAAAATCTAATTACCTCGTTACATAAGGTAACTAAACTAAATAACTGTGACTAAGTTGAATCCTTTATTTGCAACTTGCAAGTAGAAACTCTACGAACTTTTAAATAAATCTCGCGGATGCTAATATCGAGCGCAGTATCTTGGGACTTACCATCGATTTCATTGTTTAGTGGCGACATTAATTATGACGATCGTAAATTAGATGATGCTCCTCTGAAGATTTCATCAGATGGAAATTGAGTTTGGATCCTAACACTTTGATAGTTTAGAGTTAGCAATAAATTTTAGACAAGAAGCTTATTCTCATTCTGTTATAATGGGTTATAGCCACCGGTGATATTGCCCAACTTAAATACAACCGAACACATACGCTACAAAATGATATACGGCACAAAACAGGATATTTCAAAACGACATGTGGTACGAAACGACATAAACCATTAAAGGTTATAAAATGATTTTTCGCTAAAGTTCTAGAAGAGGCCGTGAAAATTTCATCAACATCAATCCAAGTAATATCAGGAAGATTGAAGTCACCAGTAACAGTTAGTTGTTCACCAACTCGAACCAATGGCGCAACAGCAAAATCGATAAAATTAATAATTCCAAGATAATATTCCAGAGTAGATCCGCAGGGAACATATGCAGCAACCACGAGGATGGAGGCACTGGCTACATTAATACGTACAGCAGTAACATTATAAGTTGGATGGCATGCAATGAGCTCGTTAGAAATCGAGCATTTAACAGCGATCAACACACCTCCCCCCTTCAGGCTGGTACAAAAATTATGTCGATCATGTGAACGACGTAGTTAGGTGGAAAATACTCTGCCGAATTGAAATTTTTAGTAAGCCATGTTTCCGAGATCACGATCACATCGTAATCATTGTCCAGCACGCCAAGTAAGAATAATTTAGCTTTACCTCGAATGCTAGAGGCATTATAGTAGTACATCGAGGTAAAAGAGAGTTGACAGGAGAATTGACTGATACAGCTGGTATCCGAAATATTACACTGCAGGTTATTACTTGGAACAAATTTACTACTTATTAAGCTCTTATTATTTATTCTGTTGACTTGTTGAGAACAGCAGTTGTTCGAAAATTCACCGGTGGAGGCAACGTTGTCCGAAAATTTTTATCGTAAAACTCCCGATTGTGTACACCGGTTGGCCAAGTATTAGGGTCTAGGGCCTTAATACGTACATCAGCTTTTATGCCCAGTTTGTAGCAAACAAACTCCAGAGATTCGATGCTACGTAGCTTAGGAACCAGTTTAAATGCTTTACAGTCTTCAATCTCCAAACAAATTCTAGCCATGGACGCAATTTCATTTTCACACGTATCCGGATCAAATTTCGAGACGTATAGCCATACCGTCGGTACAATGACCTACACCCCAAAATTTTCCGAAAATTGTCTGGTTCCACAGATAGTTTTTGTACCCAGATTTTGAAGATGCTTGTTCCCACATTGGAACTCATATTGAAGAAGAAGTCATCACATCAGAAAAGGTCCCAATAGAGGCCGGAGGTTTTTGCATGGCTGGTTGTAAGACCGCAGGACTAATAGGTATAACAGCAGGCAACCCAGAGCTAGGTATACCTTTTACGATTTTATCAGATGTTATTTTCTTCATCGAATATAATCCGTGAAGCTGAATCTTTAGTTAACTTAAAGGCATAGACGATGTGGTAGTCGTGGATGACAACTCAGGTAGACGAACGAGGACAGTTCAGAAATAGTGTTGAACCATTAAACATAAAGAGAGAGTTTCGTGGCCACACAGAACCAAAGCCACTGCTTAACACTATCTATAAACACAAACAATTAAATTGCTGCACTTCATTTAATTATCATAAAATTGTACTTTAATCGATCTCTCTAAAATAAAATTTTGCAAATATGTATAGGTATATACACGATCATGTAATAATATACCAACTTTGTTAATTAAATTAAAAATCGCGATCAAAACAACAACAAAAATTACAGTCTGGTGCCAACATCAATTATTATATGTGTTACATTCATTTTATAATTTATACTTAATTTTAATTTAATTTAAATTTAAATTGATCAAAAATGCAAAAGATCAGTTTAACATTTCATTTCGATGGAGGTATATATTATGTTACAACATCCAAAATTATAAATTCGACGTCGTCAAGAAATTTTCTTATAAATTACAATTATTTTGTATGATGATCGCGTTTTTCTTCTTCAATATATTATTGTAATTCACAATGGATGATGATGGTAGCTCAAGTTGGTATGTTAATTTACAATCTGCATATTTTATATACGATATATTTGTTTGATCAACTATATATAATATACATAAGCGATCGATATTATGATAATATGCGATTGTAATTTATTTGGACTTAGATAAATTGCAAAGTCTCTTACTTAATTGAAGAAAAAAAATACCTTAACATGATTTCGCTGCGATTGCAGCACGTTTTGTTGGTTTTCTTGTGTATTGTTAACTGTTGCGTTTTAAGACAATTTTTTATGTTTTTTATTCATTTACAAAATAATTCAATTACACATGTGTTGTACATACTATGTGTCGTTATATTTGTTTGTGCGTAATCAAGATGGCAGCATTTATTACCCAATATCGAGATCATTTTTTAATGAAACATGATTAGGATTTATAATTAAGCATTTTATGAAGAAATTGATTGGACTCGAGCGGTACGGTACATTCAGTAATTTTTATTTGATCAACCTTCACAATGTACAGTTTCAATAAATATGTGCTGGTGAAACTTAATTAAACTTATATATACATATTTTGAAAATCGATAAATAAATTGAAGTTTGGTTTCTCAACCGCATTACATTCGAACACCAGAGATATTTAAATTTAATCACGTCTTAAATTTAAACAATCGACCAAGTGTATGCGTCTTAAAAATATTTCAATATGTCAAATAAATATTAAACCACACACCACCACTGTACCAATCACTGATTTTCTATTATATATATGACTATAAATGTATGACACACATCAGCTCCTCACCGCCGATTAATCTTAATTTTACAACAACAACAAAAAATGTCTATTGTCTTGAAATGATTTCGCATTCAATGACAACGCAATTAACATTTTAAAAAGCAAATCTTTGTTCAATCCAGCATACACAGCACTAAATACAAGACAAAAATTACAGATCTCCCCATTTTTACTCCCTCATATTCTTCCATTTGGGTTTGCATCAGTGATCTCAAAACCTCTTCTTCGTCTTATTGTCACAAAAATTTTGTTGTTATTTCTTTTATTGTTTTGAAAAGTGTTTCTGTTGTACGTACATATCTAGCTGCTATTGTTGCCTTTTATTATTAATAACGATTTTTTTTTTGTATATATACAACATAACAGCAACAACAGCAACATAAGTAGGAAAGATGGACGATTTTGTTTCTTCTTCTTAGCGTTATGTTCGTATATTGTGCGTTGATCATCACAATGATGTTGATGATGATGGAATCAATTTAAAGCTCTTATAAACCTGACTACTTTTATACTCGTATCAAGCGCCCTCAACCGTATCATATCTTGTTTTTTCTTTATTTTTATTCTTCGTCTTCTTACTATATAAAAAAAATTAATTTTGTAACGAACTTATTTTGTTTTGTGTCTTTTCAATTTCTTTGTTTGAGGAAACAAAAAAATCTTAGCGCGCAGAGTCTTTAACTATAAAATTTACTTATACTATATATATGGGGGAGCTTGACTTTTTTCCGCATATTTCCTTTGTACGTACATATGTGCTTGTGTTGAAGATGGTATATTATTGAATAAACTTGCAAATTTATAATTTTTAAACCAGTTTTGAATATTATACATTATTGAACATGTTCTGAGCATGGTTAAACATAATCGAAGCGATACAACCTTGAGAAAAGGTTCAACGTTCAGTTCACAGCAATGAATGAATTGTCCAACTTGCCCAAAATTCACCTTATAGTGAAACCCATCAATACAAAAAACAGGAGTTCACAAAAAGGCTGAAAAGGCTAATCGAAGATACTCCCTGTGGGGGTAGATGAAAATACATTAACAAAGAAGTAGATCGGAGTTAATAAACGCTCCTAGCAAGGAAGGAGGGAAATCATGGAAACAACGCCTGAGGCTCGAGAAGGCTACGGTTAATGCACAATTCAACGAAGAAGAACGTTTCTTTCAGAAAAACTGTTGGATCCCTCCCTATAGATCATGCGAAAAGGTTGAAGGGCGAAAGGATGTTGGAGTGTTTTCAAATCAACTATCATCACGCTAAGGCCATATCTATGGCACTAAGCAGAAGGTTTGCCTGCTGCTCCCAATAGTGTGTTTATTCCAAGAGATCTAGGTAAATGGTGGAAATTTTCACAGTGTTTAAAGTAGGAAATTATCTTAAAACTGGTTTGTGTACACAATGTTTCTGTTTTACAGTTGCTCAAATACCATCCACCTGCAGAGTATGGCAAAATTATCCGTACGATTAAATTTACAGTACTATGATTCCATTTATAAGATAAATTAGGCCACATAATCAAAATTGCTAGAAATGGTATTTTTAGTTAGCAGATTTATTGCTGAAATGGAAAAATGTTACACTGGAAAGTTTTGCCTTGACTAGCAAGCAAGCTGTAGCCAAAAGATGAAAGTAAAAATAGCACGAAATTCTCATCACGAAAAGGCTTTTTTCTGCAACCTGTGTCTTGGCTAAAATTTAAGGACATTTTTATTTCATACAGAAAAATCTTTCAAAAAGTAGAAGACAAAAATAATTTTACAATAAAATCTGGCTGCTTTTTAGGATTCCGTATACTTTAGCCAAGACCCATATGTTAGAAAAGGGGAAGAGCCTTTTCTGATCAGCAGGATGATAAAACGCGTTTGGCGTTAACGGTATAGGCAAAAAGGGCTTTACATTTCAATTACAGTTAAACCCATGAACTATATATCCTGTATGTCGTTTAAGAAAGAACACTATTTGGCTTTGCTAATGAAGCCGAAAATTTTGAAGCCAATATTTGGCGTATTTTTTTGTTACATCGGAAAGATCAGAGAGATACTGGATCTATCCGATAATTTTATTTTTCCGTTCATTTTATCCGAACAATCACAGATTGCTGTTTTTTCGCCATAAAATTTACTTAAAATATCACAGAGAAATACATACATAGTTCAACGTTCAAAAAGGTGAATGCTGTCAACTGGTTTCTGTTATTAACTTTTAATTTTATTTTTGTATGTTAGCACAGATAATAATATCAAATGTTTTAAGCCGATAAAGTTCATTTCATTCTACAATCCAAACAATGAAACTAAACTATTTTTGTTGAGGTTCCATCTAACTTTTAATAAAAGACAGACATTTAGTAGAGACTTGATTCATCTGATATTCTTATCTGTGGTATTATAGTTATTGTCAATTTAAATGGTTTAGTGTGTTAAAATTTGGAAAAGGTCTTTCAAAAGTACTTTCATGGTAAAAAATAAGCACATTTGGGCTGATCTTCAAAATGCTGTATGAGGTAAAGCAAAAATCTAACCGTGGCGCTAAGGTAAATAATGTAGAGCCGCTTATAATTAGTATGGTAAGAGTTCAAGATCAAAGGCCTGCCCAACGGCGATACAACGCTCCGGGATCCAAAGAAGTTGCTTATGTATAGCAGAATACTGAACCTCCGCTAGAACGTGATATTTTAATTCATGATCTAGTAAATTCAACAACCACTTAATATAACACTTTTAAATATGTACGATAATAGAATTCGCCGAGCTCAAAAACCAAAAATTCGGATTACTCAAACGCAATACTACGGATATCGACTTTCTGGTCGTAACGATTTCAACGGTTTTATGTTTGGTGGAAAACTAACACAATAATATTTTGTTGGTGCATATTTAAAAACTGAAGCAAATCGACTTAATTATGTTCGGCTAATGGATTGCCAGCAAAGTGAAGCTACCTGGAACAGCAATTATTCAAGATGGTCCCCAAAATATGGTAAACAAGACTTTATCAATACAATGACATGTAATCCCAAATGAGTTGAAATTACAGATATTTTAATATTATAGATAGATAATCTTCTGAAGTCCACCTTGGACGATATTTCCAACAAACACATTTTTGGCCCTCTAACAGCGAATATATGCATACGTAACTGAATTCCAAAAATGAGGACTTCCACACGCCCACATTTTGTTCATTGTCAAAAACGAAGACAAACCAAAAGATCCAGCATCAATAAGCAAAATTATATCTGCCGAGATAGCAGATACTATTATTTACTCTAGACTTCATGCTATTGTAACAAATCCTATGATACATGATCGATGGAAAATGTTGCAAAGATACAGTAAAATACAGGAGATTTCAGGCAGATACTTCTCGTAGTTATGCATGGCAATAAATCAGCAATTATCGAAGCCAGTATAAAATATATCAATTTGTGGGCAAAATTTAAAATTCTAAGAATCATTGAATATAGTGATTGGTTAATCAAACTAGGCAATCGAATCTTTTGTAATGAATTTGAACTTCCTGATGATGTTTTTGATCTTATTTGAAAAGAAAAACTAAGGTAAAGATAGTTTTGTTGCGTTTTTCGGGAGAAACTAATACCTATTCGAGTTCCATTAACGATGCCAATGATGAAGATAAGCAGAACTATATCCAACTAAATATCTTAATGAACTTACACCTTCAAGAATGCTGCTTCGCAAGCTTAAGTTAAATATAGGAAGTATTGCTATATTATAAAGAAATTTAAATACTAAATGTGGATATAGATTTGAAACCAAATTTCCTGTCGTTTGCCATTACAATTAATAAATCACAGGGACACCAAATTTTGAAAAACATAAAAAGAAAACAAAAAGAAAAAAACAGGGGCAGCACGAGAAAAGAGGACCACGTCCCTTGATCTGGGAGAAAACTATATTCTGCAGACCGATAACATCTATCATATTCAATGGTTGCAATGTTACATAAAAAAAATTCTTATACCGGGGAACCAATACATGTGAATAGGTAAATATTTTCGCCCGCATCACGGACTTTTTTTTTCTAGACAGTTAAGAAACGTTGATCGTGGATCATCAACGGTATTTGATATATGTGATCATTAGGCTTAAGATTCTTAGTTAAAAAAATATTTTTTGTAAAATTTTTTGTAAATGTAGATCAATAAATTTAGAACAAACCAAACGTAGAATTAAAATTAATTATTGAGGTTTACTGTACATTCTTTGATGATCTGGAGTTCTTCTAGAAATGCAAATTTGGTGATTGTTATCTTTATTCGTGGATCCAACAGCAGGAGGGCAGGAGAACGTTTTATTAGATTATACCGGCTGATAATTTGTGGAAACGTAGTTTTTATCTTTAAGAATGGTACCGGCGATCTGGCTGGACAACTCCGGGCCTGAGCAGCCTCAAAATTGTTCAAAGTTGCATTAAAATATACGCAGTGAAAAGGAATGTATATATTTTGAATTATTTATAACATTAGACCTATTTAAGTGATGAAGCCAATTTACAGGCGTTTTGGCTTGACCTAACCAGTCGTAACGCGAATGTAAAATTGTTTTTATTATTGAGTGTTACATTTAAAATATTTTATACCACCTGTACCTGTCATTTTTACAGCATATTTCCAATGCCATTGAAACATAAAAAATTAAAGCGGTATACTTCATTTTGAACTGCCTACATGTTTTAATACAATTTTAAATAATCCTGGGACGATTCAAGCCATGAGTTGCCAAGCAAGATTGTCAATACGATTATTAGGGTCAAAAAACTACCTTTTCACAAATATTGAGCTGGTGTAAAACTATTTTAATAAAACATTCACCAGTTCTTAGACTATATACCTTTTTCAAAAATGAAATAATTCTCGTCCAGTGAGATATTTATCTGCTTAGTCGAAAATTTTCAAAATGTATGTGAAAAAATCATTCGGAATTTAAATGAATTAAATAAGATTAATTTGATCTATAAAAGCATAGAACATGCAATTCAATCCCATTTTAATAGCGTGAATCGTATCAACCCTCACGGTGCATTTAGAGGTAAGAACCGTTTACGTGTCCAAACTTTTAGATGTTTAGAGATGTGGAACCATTTTTGGACAACCTCATCAGCCCTTTATAATACAGTGGAGTTGGTCAGGCCCACTTTACACAGCCAAAATCTTCTAGATACTTTTTTTTTAATTGGTGAATTAAAATTCTCTTACGATAAGTTCTAGTTTTGGCTTTCTTTTCAAAATTTGACCACAAATTTTTCATTTTAATCATATATTTTTACCACATATTTTGCAATTTTAGTTACATATTTTAGGTAATAATTTAATGATCCGTTATCAGAGACAGAGATTGCTAAATTGACCCCTTGTACATATATGAAATTTGGCCTCGAATAGATTATTTTTCCTAATGAATTTTTCTCACAATTGAAGCTTTTCGTAAAAATGTCTTGATATGTCAAAATAAATAATAAAACTAAATTAGAAATGCATTATAATGTTCTGCGGCCCCTACATAACAATATGAGAATACACAAAGATTTTTTTCTAATAATGTCGTTTATATTTAATACTGAGCAAGAAGAATCTAACCTAACCAACGTGAAATCCTCTAACCTCTTACATAGCTTTCTAAATTTTACCATTCTAAACTCTCTTAAAAACATATTCGCTCTCAGCACACAAGAACGAATCAGAGTACGCGGATCAATAAAATCGTAAAAAATTTCTGTGTACATATTTAAGACAAAACCTTCATATTTTCTGAATACATTTTCGATTTTCCATAAAAATTTTCCGTAAAAAAACCCTTAAAACGAATAAAATTTTCTTCTCCATTTTAGTTTTCCTATATACTTAATTTTGATAAAAATCTTCAAAAGAAAACAAATTTCGAATTTTTTATTTCCCATTTTGAGTTTTTCTTTTATAGAAATTTTTTATGTTTTCCCTTCTTTATGTACATGTACATAACATTGTACATGCTATCATCACAGCAACAAAAGGAACCTATATATAACTACCATATAGTGTATACATAATATAAGAAGAGGGTAGAAAAATTTTCTTTTCCATTTTTGCTGTTATACATAAATATTTTCCACCATCTTGTGCCATAAATATGTTTCATCCAAATATATAGCTGCGAGCAACAAAAACTACTTTTAACGTTAACATAATTTGGCTTCGGAAAAACTTTTTCCTCTTTATCGTGTTTATTATTAAGAGTTGTACGCGTATTCCTTTATATATAGTACAATATGATGAGGTCGGAAATTTTTCCTATTTTTCATCCACCCTCGAAACGACTTTTATTATTTTGTTGGTAAGCTGCTATAACATTTTTTTTATTTTTCAAATCATTTTGTGATACGGTGTTTATTGTGTCGTCCCACACCCCTGCACTCTCTGAATCGGTTGAAATTAGATTTTTTATTTTTTTCTTTTTGTTGTTCTGTGTAGGTAGGTTGATGATGATAACTATAAAGAGGTGAATGGTGCGCGCCGTGAAAGGTGGTACGGGTTGGTGATGGTGATGTTTTATTTTTCAAGTGATAAAATATGAAGTATTTTGGAAAATGTGTTTTTATATGAAAATAGGTCTGAATCAGTTTTTTTTTTGTTATACTCGTACATATAAAAAATTGATTTGGAAAATATTTTTGCAGAGTTTGTTTTGTTTGTGTACATCTATATACGATTTGGATTAGTCATTTTGTAATGGAATTCGAAATGATGGGAAATTTAGCACATTTTCTGGAAACATTTTTGATTTATTTATAAAACGTATAAAGATTCATGAAATCTATTGTATTTCAATATCTCGCTTACCTCATCATACAAACGAATTTATACAACAAACACAGTTAAAATATTTTTTTTTTTTTGTTGATAACTTACCTACCACCTGCCACACTGTATGTCTGCCAGTTCGTCTGAAAACAAAAATAAAAATTCATAAATTTTTCAAATCTTATTTTTTATTTAAACCAACTATAGCTAAATCAAACAACAACACAAAATGAAAATCCATTTTCTATATATTGTTGATGATTTTTCATGTCGATAGAGCAAAAAAAAGCAAAAACAACTCTGAAAAATGAAATCGGAACAAAAAAAACAAATCGGAAAAATAATTTTCCACGAGAAAATTGAAAATCATTTTCTGTTATTTTTCTATTGTGATGGATATCGAATGTTTTGTATATATACAGAGGGTTGTTGTTGTTTGCTAGAATTTATATGCATACATAAAAATTATGCTGTTTCAGGTGTTTGGAACTATTTTTAGTTAGCATGTACAGTTTTATCAATTGTTAACCAAATTAGTCTATTCTATAATCAAACGTTTTTTCATAATTGGGTATATATTGTATAAACCCATCAAGATGCAATTTAAAAAAATGAAAACTCCTAAAGCTTATGATTATTTCGTTTTTGGCTAATTTATCGCAGTAGCGTAAACAAATCTGGATCAAACGATGTTAGATTGAATACTACAGGAGCTTGCTTAAATGACTTGAGTTCATTCAAATTCCTCTCAGGAAATGAAGACTCTCTATTCAAACTTGTGATTGAATGTGATGATGGTATGAAATGCAATATCCATTCACCGGCCGAATTTACAATCAAAGAACCAAGCTCCATGACTATAAATCAATAATTTACGAAATTAGCAAGTTTTTCTCATAATTACAGACTTTTACTCACGAGCTGCCAAGGCACAAGCAACTCCACGTTATTTATGGCTCAGTGAACCAAGTATTTGCCAAACATAGCCAAGGATTAGCCAAGAAAACTCAAGATGAGTTCAAAACAAGTATGGAACGTTTTAGTTTGCAAAAATATTTTTTAATCAAACGATTTTATAGGGGTTGGCAATTTCAGATGAGCGGAAAACGTTGATTTTCTGCTCTGTCCCATTTGAGTCTCGAATTTATTGGAGATTATTTAAACTAGCAACAAACAGTTCGAGGTTATTCGAAGATTTTCGAAATTATTTGAGATTTTTTATCGACTTTTTTGAGTATTGAAGAATTTTTAGAATTGATCTTGAAGGCAGTGATATGTGACAAAAAGTCAACGTAGACGACATTAATTGTTGCCGGATTTTAGTGATGTTTCCAAAATTTATAAATAAACCGAGGAAAATTAATTTGAATCGAAACGGCAAAAGGAGAACCCAAAGATTTGTAAAATCCAACAAAAAATTAAATTTTAAAGACGACACTAATAATTGACGCGTCATCGCTCATGACATTAAACATAATTTAAAAATATATTAAATTTACAAAATTTTTCCAGATATTCTTGATGTGCATGAAGTTGATCTTCTTGGTGCATTAATTATTTATGATTATACAAATTTTCACTTTCTATAATCACATAGTGAATAATGAGTTAACAAAAAAATTAATTCCGGGCTCAAAGAAAATTTCTTTAGTCCCAGTTCCGTTAAAATTAAAACATTATTAAACGTAATTATTCAAAAATGTCGGTTCTTTCGTTTCTTACTTACGTTACAAGGCCCAATTTTTTTTGAATAATTATTGAATTTTTCTAGTACTGTTTAGTAACAAGTTAGTATTTTTATTCGTGGAAAAAAACAAAACCCACGAATAAATTTAATACTCTTTTGTTTGAATTAAATTTATTGCTCACTCGTTAATACCAAGCGAACACTGTCAAACAGTTGAATTTACAATCAGCGCTGTCGAAGGAGGCACTTTGGTGCCTCCCGGGCACTTATAGAGAAAGTGAGGCACCCAAAAAAATAGAGGCACTTAGAGGCACCGAAATAATTTTTTAAAATTTTATTCTAAATTTCAAAGAGTGCGAGAAATTAGCAAGGAATATTTATTATTTCTGTTCTCATAGCCCTAAACGGTAAAATGAGTATAAAAGTTTTCAAACAATTTTTAATGTTACGATTCATACGATTTTGAAAACTTCTACTACAATATGGCTAGCATTAGATGATCTAATATTTAGAATATTAGAACAATGGCAACCTCTTCAACACTATTTTGAACTAGAAAAATTTGAGTCGAGAAACCCTATAAAAGATTTAGCTTGTGTTGTTTCGCAAAATTTAAATTTAAACAATTTATTTAAATGTAAACTACAGTTTAAATAAAGAGTTCCAAAGCTGGAATCTTAAAATTTATAAATTACTTCCAGCAGTTAAAAGTTTCTTAATAATGGTGATATATAATTTCATTAAAGAATATTTTAAAGAAACCGCTTGTTTTGTAGAGATCGATAGAGTAGAGGGCCTAAAGATGAGTTGGAAATTACACAATCTAACTTAAATCTTGAATGTATTCTAACCATCAAGAAACGATGTAAAATATATCCACAAAACTTAGGTCAAACTCTCAAACGTTTGATAAATTTATTTCTGCAATTAAATGACGGCAAAATAGAGGAGATAGAAGAAGAATATCGAGAAGTTTTTTTTAGAGATCTATTGCGGTATCTCCTAATTTGGAGGCTTTCTGGGGTAAAATTTTTGAACTACGAAATGGACTCAATCAATTTAGATTCCCAAATTTAAAAATATTTATTACTGTGGCCCTATTCTGGTAATTCCCGGGGAATAGAAATTTTAAATTGTGTAGCAGTTTTATTCCCTTTTCCCCAAAGTGTATTCTGGTGTTTGGGAAAAATTTTTATTGGGAAAAAATTATTTCCAATTACAGCAGTTTTGACGTTTTTTTTCCATACCTATTTTATGAAAGAATTGATGGGGAATACATTTTTTAACGAAAATGTTTGTATTTCTCTAGTTGATATTAATAATTAATCATATTAATATTGTTTGTAAGGGTCCTTCGCGGATCTTTACTTATTTTAATGTGATTCCATGGAGAACACGTACAACTAAATTTATTTCCCCTGTATATTTATTCCCCAATTACCAGAATGCACTTTTGGAAATGGGGAATAAAAAGTTGGAAAAGTTTATCTGGGGAATAACTGCTGTAAAAACAAAATATTCCCTATTCCCCGGGAATTACCAGAATAGGGTCACTGGTCTTCTAAGCCTTCCTCATATAGTAGTGCTGCAGCAGAGCGGTGCTAAAAAGCGAGTTTCCGTAAATATTCTGCTGAAAAATTTCCAAGTGGCCCTATTCTGATAATTCCCGAGGAATGGGGACTATTTTGTTTTTACAGCAGTTATTCCCCAGATAAATTTATCCAACTTTTAATTCCCCATTTCCAAAAGTGCTTTCTGGCAATTGGGGAATAAATATACAAGGGAAATAAATTTAGTGTACGTGTTCTCCATGGAATCACATTAAAATAAGTTAAGATCCGCGAAGGACCCTTACAAACAATATTAATATGATTTATTATTAATATTAACTAGAGATAGACAAACATTTTCGTTAAAAAATGTATTCCCCATCAATTCTTTCATAAAATAGATATGGAAGAACAAACGTCAAAACTGCTGTAATTGGGATCTTTCCCAATAAGTTTTTTCCCCAAACACCAGAATACACTTTAGGGAAAAGGGAATAATACAAAATTTAAAATTTCTATTCCACGGAAATTATCAGAATTGGGGCACAGGGAACCATTCGACGTAGTCTATTTCGTAAAAAACTTTCACCTTCTGATTAAAATATTTTTAAATTGCATGCGATCCTGCTGAAAAATGTTCAGTAGAATATTTACGTAAACTCGCACTGCGAGGGTATTAAACATTGTACCTATTAGTTAACTTTTTATTTAAATAAAATAAAACCTGTAAAATTTTGCAGTTTTAGAATTTTTTTTTTTGTGAGGCACCCAGAGGCACCCAAATTAATTTTTTGAGGTACGCAATTTTTTTTTATTGCGACAGCGCTGTTTACAATACCCGTTCCCTTTACTTACATAGAAACCAACGCCAACTACATTTGATAGAAATCGCCAATAAAACCTTTTAACATTAATTTTCCCAGGGCAAAAACATATCACATGAAATATTACCTTAGTAGGCTTTGGTTTTATTTTATTTTTATTTTTAAATTTAATAAACAATCGAATCGCGAAATTCGATTTAGTATGCTATTCCATTTAGTAGGCTTTGTTTAATGTTTGTTTTAAACTTTTGGAGGAACTAGCGAGTCAGTAACAACTTTAAGGCCCGAAGTTATAGTGGTTGCTACAACTATAACTACTGTTATAGTAACAGTTTTCGTATTTATAAACCTCACTATAAGATTTATTTGTAATGTAACAACGCTTATAGTGATAAGAATCCATCATTATAAACATTGCTACAAAATATCCAAGGCAAGAAAGTAAATTCGAAATTCATATTGACGATTTTCCTAATGTAGCGTAGATTTAGTGCAATAAATCAAATGTGACATTTAGTGCAGTATAATGTTTTAGTGTAAAATGACTGGTAGGTAAAATTTGTTAAATTTGTTTACAATAGTTTTTTTCAAGGGATTTGCTAAACTTGGATCATGCCGTAATTGACGAAATTGTTGGGATAAACGTTATTAAATACTCAGATTTTTTAGACGTAATGATACCTATTTTATAAAATACGTACTTGACAAAATGTTTACCATACATTTATGAAAAAACTAATTTTAGTATTAAGAAAGAATCTTAAGTGCAATTATATAAGAAAAGTTTATCTAAAAAAAACTGTGCTAAATTCCACTACGGAGTACCCGAATTTTATAAGTTAATGTTAATTAAATTATTAGCACATGAAATGCATTTTATTTTTATAGTAATCTAAAAGACTGAATACAAAACAATTATATTTATTTTAAGTCTTTCCCAGCTAAAATGGGATTTGATATATTGACCACAGCAGCAACTGTATGTATGGTCTCATCGAGATAATGAAGTACATAGATTGATACCAACGGGTTGTCGCAAAATTTCAAATACCTTCATTTTGCCTATTGCCCATTCAACATGCACTCTCGTCCTTGCAATTCTCTCATCTTCATTTGCTTGTTTTATCGAAGAAATGCCGGTCTAATCAACTTAATCCCTTTCTCATTTGTTTCAACAGTTATTGCGAAACCCTTATCGACCCTTTATCGTTGTCGAACAACTTTAAAATATTTTCTGAATTAACTATAAATTTGTCTAATGATCTTCCACCATATCCCTTGCTGATGTAGGTAATAAGGCCAGCAGGACTTATTTGAACGTATTTGGATTTGAATTTCTGTGCAATCCAACACTGATTGAACATTTAAAATTGAGATCGAAAATCTTTCGGTAAGTTATTTTGAATTTCATCTTTGGAAGACCAATATAAACCTGAACGTAGCGAACATTCCAATAAAAGGATTGTGTCAAAGAAATATTTAGATGATGTTTTGGGTGATATATTAAAAATAAAGCTTAATAAATTGAAATTTAGGTTGGTTTTTAACTTTATCAACGTCAATTAAATTCGATTAATTTAGTCAAGCTCAAAATATCTAGGTTGATTAATAGTTGCAATATTTCGAGAACATTGTTCTATAATTCGTACTAATTCGAAATTATGAAGCCCGGTCCACGCCACAAGCTGTACTTCATTTCTAATTTGGTCAAAGAAACAAATACTACCGTAATCGAATCGTACTTGAGTAGATTTATTATGAAAGGAAGATGTACTACTTTTCTTAAAAATAATAAACTTTGATATTCACATTACAATTTTAATACTGTATTTGTCAGTTTCCGCGACCGCGGGGAAAGGATTACCCCTTATGGCCGATAATTTTTCGGAAAAAAGATTCTGGCTCGTTGTTAATCCATAATTGCGAATATCAAAATTGATCTCATAGGATGAGATTTTCACATAATAATTTGGAAATTGTATCAATAATACCAGAATAAACTTAGCTGAGACCATTTGTGCCACTTTTCTTGTTCAATAGAATTTCTTGTTTGCCGTTTCTCATATTCCAGTACAGTAGGATTAAAATGAAACAAATTGATACGAGTATATTAGTAAAATTTGTTTGCACTAAACTACATTTTCTATATCAACTAAAAGTAAAATTTAATTAGTGTTCTTTGTAAAATTGTTTGGTATTTTTGTACTTTTAATTATTAATTAATCTATGGCATTATTAGCTATGATAAAAACTTAAATTTCAACCCATTCGCGCAGTACATTTTTTTTAAATAGGCTTTAAATGGTTAAATCTGGGATTTTTCAACAAAAATCTAAAAATTAAAATATCTCAAAAAAATCTGAATTTTTGTAGAACATTTGGGGGCTCAATTTGTTGCATTTTAACCCTACTATAACGTCTTACAAGAAGTACGTCGGGTTACCAGTAAACCCCATATATCGAAACGTCACCGAACGAATAAGCTTTTTATTTTTTAAGGTTGTAAACCTGAATGTAGCAGTAAATAATGTATCCAGCTGTTAGGAGAGTATTGAAAAAATATTTATCATAGGTTTCGGACACAGTCTTAAGTCGGAAATGGGTATTGTCGAAAATCGGTATTTATGACACAGTACAGTTTTCGACACTTCTTACTAGTGGAAAAAATGAAAAAGCTCTCTAAAACCAAATCAAACAAAAATTAACAATTTTACAATTTACTGGTGTATTCCAAAAACTTGCTCATAAAATAATAAGAATATTTTGTTGCGTTTTTTTCACAATACCAAAAGCACAATTTTCGATGCTTTCCGGCAGTTTTTCACAATTTCCGATAGTTTTGACATTTTTCGACAGTTTTAGACCATAATTTAAGGTTTTTGACATATTTTCGATAAATTTGACAAAAAATTAAGATTTTTTAACACTTTACCCATCTTTGATTTTAGTAAACAAATTCCGAGTATGTATACGATAAATTTTCGTGTGATTGAAAAATTAATAAAGAAATAATCGCGATCCTATTTTTTTAAATTAAAAAATTATAAAGTGAACAAAATATAAAAATTCAGAAGGCAGGACTAGACTAATAATTGCTCGTTCGGATAATTACGACACACGTTATCTATTGTTCGAATGGCAAACTGTCTTTAGTAATTTTACCGTTAAGATTTTCGGTTATTTGAGTTCAATAAGTTTATACAGATTTTCTGAATTAACGAATCAAATAATAAATGCATATTTATCCAAGCCAATGTCAAGCAACTCTAAACAATCTACATATTTAGATTCTGAATATAATCAGCATAAATCGTCAACCCCTGACCCTTGAATAACTATTCCATTTTAATTCTGTTCATATCGTCTATCTATTAAATGAATAGCAAAGTGAATATATAGACATAAAATAAAATCAAAATACAAAACAAAAACAAAAGAAAACAATTATATAATTTTCATTCGATGGCGCCATAAAAACTCAAAAACGAAAATCCGATTTTCCATTTATTTTTCCAGTTCATACATAAATAAGTTATTGATGATAACATACAGCACCGAAGCATTGCATGATCTCGTCGCTAGATTTTCGATTTCATATCATGTATAGTGGATATCGTCAATAACATGGAATTGAAAGCAAAACGTACATGTATAGAGTATAAAAGAAAATTCCCTAACGGATAGTAAAATTATGATAAATAGGGTTGGTGGATACCTATGGTATGTACAACAAACAAAAAAACCGCATATTCTTAAGTAACATAATAAAACCCGACTGTCGTTTTTAATAAAATGATCATCAAAATAATTAAAAAAGGAAATAGTCGTTATAAAAGATGCTAAATATGTACAAATACATACATACAAGAAAAACGGAAAAAGTATAAAATTTTGTTGATCTCAGATCGATTAAAACAAAAACAAAAAAAACGAAAGATTGTACAAAAATATAAAGAAGACGATCGTTAATTTATTATGTATGTTGTTTGTTTTTGTTATTTTTTTATTTTTATTTTTCATGCACATACTCTTGAATAATTCAACGGACTTTGATACAGGTGCTGCGTGTGTGTATAGTATCATCATCTTTAATTTACGTTTTTTTTTAAATTTTTTAACTTCTGACATCTGTATTGTTGTTCTTAGTTCAATCGATATTGTTGTTGTTGTTACACATCTTGAGTTTCTTGAATTTTATGTATGAGTATATAGGGGTGAGAAATAAGAAATTGGTTTTAATTCGGTTCGTCGAGCACGTGCCCACATATGTCTGGTTTTGTTTTTGTATTAGTAGTTCTTTATGTAATACTTATGTATAAGATATTTGTTTCTTTGGTTATACGAGATACGTAGGTAAGATGATGTGAATTTGCAATAATTAAATCGGCTGTAAGTAGCCTAGGGGAGGTAGAAACTTAATTCAAAATCTTTCTGAATTTTTAGTTCTTTCCTAGCATTCTCCTTCCACACACAATATTTTCTTGTCATCATTGTCACTCTGCAAAAGGAAGTATTACCAAGAAGAAAAACCTAGACTATAACCAACTTAGATGATAATTGAATTTGTAATAAAATGTCTTTAATTTTAGAATGTTAGAAAGACTTAAACATCATAGAAAATTGGGAAAATAGTCAGGATTTGAAACCTAGACCTTAGATTACGCTTACATATTATGTTGAGAATTTTGAGCATAAAAATATTTACAATATTTAAAAAAAAAATCAAATGAGAATGAGAAATGGAAATTTTGAAATAAATTTAGTGTTAGAGATAACTAACAGAGAAAAAAACAGAAGTTTTTAGAAGACTAGTAGAAACTTAGAACTTCATAAATTCAGATTTCGCAAACATTTTTAACTTTAACATTTTTTCTAAACTTCAGAGCTCCAAACTTGAACTGTTTTCGATTCTATTGTCTAATGAATTTAGAAAATTTAGAGTAGTTTTAAAGTTTCGAAATTCAAATTAATCCTTAGGATTGAGGTTTCTCTAAATGAGGATTTTCAATTACCTTACTATAAATGACCTTACTTCCGCGATTTTTTCATCTTCAGAAAACATAGTTACAATCGGGTTAAAAATGTAAACTTGTTTTATTTTACTTAAAGATATTGCGTGGGTCGAGTAGGAATTGATTAATTGATTGCAATGCACGGCCAAGTCTTTAGTAAATTTCCCGAAAGTGGTCGAGTTCACCGTGCACTGTTTTTACACAAGAGCAGACACAATTCTACAATCTACTTATCCGCTGTACGCTTCAAGATTCTGGAAAGCTGAGACTGGTTCCACGGGACTTATTTCTAAACTTTACTTACTTAACTAGTTATATTCAAATTTGGAATTAAAGCTAAAAATTAAAATTTTAAAAATCGTTAATTCAAAGTTTAAGAAACAAATTATAAATTAATAAATGGATTCAAATTTTTTAATAAACCAGAGCCCATCTCCCAAAACCTCAAAAAATTTGAATATTTAAAAATCCGAAACAATCTGCCTATATGACCAACAGTGATTGCTCTTAAATCAAAATTCGCATAATCTCGCAGGTTGAAATTGGAACGTGTCTCCATAGTTTTCGATCATAAAAGGATAATAATCTCAGATGTTCGATTGATAATAAATGTGAGCCAAATCACTACCGTGGAATTGAAATTTCTTCTATCATTGGAAGAGAGATATTTGTTCCCATTCGCATGCTTTTTCCTGTGGCAATGGGGAATCGTCCCAATTCAAGTTTAAAATCTAAAGTTGCTGAATGAAAATTTTAATTTTGATGCTGAGTGGCCCCATCCAACCCAAGGAGTCAAATAACATTCATATTTCCGGTAGTATGGTTACTTTTGTAACCTTTCAGTTTTTTGGTAATGCAGCTCGAAAATTGAATAATCGTCTGGGTTATACTGAAAACCTAAAATCTTTAATACCTTGTCCTGTGTGGATCCCTTTGACAAGTTGTGTTGTCTTTTATCACTTCCGGTGAATTAGATACCCATTTTCTAAGGGTAAATCCGTAGCTGTTTCGTATCGATTGCATCAAAATTCGCGTAGCTAAATATGGAACCTATATTTGGCTGTACGTAATTTGAAGTATCTTATGGGACACGGTGGTGTGTTACTCTAGACAATTTTACGAAACTTCATACTTATTACTCGTTGGATAGCCGTATTAAGTGAATACCCTGTAATTTCGATGTATTTTCTTATAACTTTTGTCACACATTTCTTCTTCTGGCATTAGAATGGACGCGACATTCGCAATTGCATCGATATTGAATTCTTGTATGTTATTTGTACCACACAAATAAAAAATAAAGAAAAATAAAAACCCTTGCCACCACCCATCCAAATATTGTATTTTGTAGCACCAGATTGTCATGATGTTTTGTTAAGTTCTCCAACGATCAAAATATCGAAGAACTGATCGACAACAGTGAGTAAATCTACTTCGATAGCTCGGTAGAATTTTAGATCGGCTAATTGTAAGTGTATGTACTGGAAATTGGCGAACTGGAACTCGTAGATATTAATGCTGGGCAGCTTTAGTATGCGCTTTTTGATCGAAAAAATTTCCCCGCGGATAGAGATTTGACGGAAATGTGAGACAAGCCTTTGGTAATACCAATTTCTATTTGTCCAAGGCCTTTAATTCACATTCACCCATTTTGCCATGGTAACCCTAAACGATAAAGACAAGATTCGGTTATAAAACTGACTTGGGAACCTCAATCAAGCACTGCACGGAATTGAAGTGTTTGATCCGAAGCGGTCATGAAGATAGCGGTAATATATCTTGATCTCGTGATGATGGTTTTTCAATTTCTTCTAAATGAACGAGACTGTGAAATTGACATCAAACCCGAAACCATTTTAGAATTTCATTAGTAAAAAAATTGGTATGGTGTCCGTGTTATGCTTTGTCAATCTCTAAACTCTATAAGATTCACGCAGAAGTTTGAAGGTTAACTAACCTTAAACAAGTTAAATCTTAATTATATACCAACTTTATAGACCGTCACATTAAAGGTACTAAAAGGGAATTCATTCGGGTTTCATTTTATGATCATTATGCCTTTGAAACTTCCCATTAAATTCTTTATTCTTATCATACATTTTGAGCTATAGAATTTAAGTTATCAGTATATCATCTCCCTAACAGGCGGGTACGATCATTAACTTGATCTCAAATATAGGAGACCCTAAGTACAGCGGCCAGGGAAAATTATCCCTTGCCCATTCCGCTCTAATAGGATCTGTTAAGGTATAATAGGGTTAATTTTTTATATCGATAGGTATCACATTCTACGCTTTGCCAATCGTTAATTCGGTGACTATGCACGAGAGTAAAATGAAAACTTAGCTACTTTCTAAGAAATGGAGTTCCAACCGCAAAATGATTTCATATTTTTGAGAACAAAATCTTTTCTACACCGGGCTCTTAACAATTTCTGCTGTGAGGGTACAACATTTTTCGATCTAGGTTCCGTCTTTTTTGAGTCAATAGAACACAACAATAGGTTTGTTCTGGAAGCTACCGAAATCAGAGGAGTTTAATATTTTTTGCGACCATTTCATGATTCAGTGATTTAGTGCGTTAAATATTTCTAAACCAAATATTAACGATGGTGGCTGGTAACAATATAATTCGAAAAACTATTAAGATCAATTACTTCTAATGCGCACATAAATCAATTTGCATGTATGAATATTATCTCTCCCATATATTATGTGATTATTAACCCCGCGCGCACACACTTCCCACCATCTTTATATTGTCTTGGCGGCAAACATTTTATTACATGTTGTCGCTTATACGTTAATGTGTTAGATTTAGTTTTTTTTTAATATACCAACACATTTTTTGTGCTCACTCAATTTTAACGAAAATAGTAGTAATAATAATAATAATAAAAAATCGCGAGTATAAACTATAACTAAAAACAATAACAACAAAATGTAATTGAAATTAAAAGTGACTTTCGATTATGTATAAAAGAACCGCGATTAAATCGTATAAATTAACATATTGTTATAAGAGATAATATTGAGGGAGTAGTCTAACTTTAAATTGTATATAAGGTGGATCAATAGTGTGATGTGCATATTCCGAGTTATACATCAATTGATCATATGTCTTTTCGATATTTGATGAAAGAAAACCGTTAAAAGACGCCGATAAAATTTTACATAATAAATGAATTGGGGTCAATAAAATATAAGATCGCGCACCCTCTTATTTTATATATACGTGTGCGCACGGATAACAGATATTTTCTAAGACAATTCAGCAATATGGTAAGTCGACCGTTATTAGAAAAAAAAATAATAATTATACAAGAGTATTGTCACCTGCATAATGATCGCCGGTCTCGTAAACGTACATACTTTAAAATGACCCAGCATAATTATATGGATATGTACGCATAGTGAATTTCTGTGCAAGATGCGGTCGTACATGGTAATCCAGGCAGAACGTTAAAATTACGTTTACTTATTGTTTCTTGTACCTTGTTAATATAAGATAAGAGGGACGGTTACGTTTGTCTATATACAAAGAAATCAACCATCTGGAGTTGCGGTGGTTTCGAAACTATGGTCACTGAAAGTTTATAATATACAAATCAAAGAGGTAATTTTCTCCAAATTATAACAATAACTACACCTGGATGTTTATTATATTTACCGCACAAATATCATAAATCTCATTGTACACAAAACAGCAACATATAAAACCCACAAGAACAGCCGCACCAAAAAATAAAAAACCTAAATCGTAAATTATTCATCAAATCAACCCACCACACGAAATTTTATTTTTTCGTTTACCTTAAACCAATCTCTCTCAAATTCACCCCCTTCGGTTGTGTGGAAAAAAAAATTGTAATTTATCAAAAAACAAAAACAAAAATCGTTAAAAATGATAATAACGCTAGAAAAATAAAAAACTTCACCATCATAAACATAATTTCCTGCATTTCCCTGAAACACAAATACCTATTTACTACTATATACAGAGAGAGCATAAATTGTATACCTTACAGTTTTCCCCCTTTTTTCTGTATGTATATAGAGTCTCTGCGTCGTGTGTTGTTTTTGTCTTTATAATCAAACAATTTTTTTTTCTACGTTTTAAGATTAAAATCCAAAATTAACTATAAGGCCACCGGTACAGTGTGAAACTCACGTAAACAGGTGTTTTAAGATATGCGCGCACAATTAAAATGAGTCTGCGAAATAAAATAAAATGCAGCTGAATTGCTGTGCTATATGTATATCAATAATAAATTAATATCGTGTATACCACCACGCCACAATATTCATCCCCCCACCCCCAATACATACAGGTTTGTTTTGCCTCCAGATGATATTGCAGGGAAAATACCAAATACCGAGAATAAAGTCATTTCACGTTAAACATTTTTTTTTTGGCTCACACTACGCTTTAATCATCCCATCGCCCGATTTCCCGCACTCCGCATATATGTATATCGTTGATGTCAATTCATTTTCCCGTATCTAAAAATATTGAAAAAAAATTTACTTATCTTTAAACGTTTATACTGGTCGTACATGGCCAATGTCGATGAAAGTGACCAATGATAATAACTTATTACGCATAATATTATTTTAATATTGGTCACTTCCATCGACATTCGTCATGTACGACGAATTTTAAACGTTTTTAGATAAGTAAATTTTTTTTCAATATTTTTAGATACGGGAAAATGAATTGACATCAACGATATGTACACAGAAAAAAAACGAGATAGTTTTTCTCATAATAAAATAAAAGAAAAACTCAACGAGCCCACAAGCATTGTATTTATTTTTTTCATTTCCAAGTTACCATGGAAATTTGGCTAAACAACAAAAAAAAAACGGATTTTATCCAATTTTTCATTCGATTCCATTTTCACACAAATCTCCTATCTCTTTTCATCATTTTGTTTTATCTTTAGAGGATTTTTCCATTTGAGTTTTCCACGTACATACATATCATACCGTATAATACATAACAAAGTTTCCCCCCTACTACATTTACATTATTTTATGTGTTATCATCGCACACGAGAATGAATAATAGACGTTTTTGGTATAAAATTTAATGACGACAATGACGACGAACGACATGAAATTATCCACTTTTGAATGAAAATCTAACATTGTATTGTTGTTGTTGTGTACTATATGTGTATGTATATAAGCGATTTTTTGCGTCTCATACCACCATCCCCCCAATTTTTCAGTTTTTCTGTGTCCCCACAAAAGGATGAAATCTAGTAATGCAATATGTATGTGTACCGTTGTGTATATAAAGTTGATGTTTCGTCATTTTTATACAGAAATCGATGGTGGAATAGTTTTTTGGAGATTTAGTCGAATACACGAAAGAATGTTCCGTTAAAATGGTTACTTCACATAAAACTAATCAAATTGATTTCTTGAATCTCCCGGCAAGCAAGGAAGATGTAAGCAAACTGATTTGTCGAAAGTTATAGTGCCAAATCTATCAAATTCTGATGAATCTTGATAAATTGTTAAACATTTTTTTACGGTTTCGCACATACAACTTATCAGATCTAATTACAGGAAACATCAGTGACATATGAACAGTAATAAAGTTGAATTTGTAAATTTTCTTTTCAATTTCCAACGAAATATAAAATGAGTGAATTCAAGACAACTCAATATCTTCTTGAAGGGTCATGCATTGGGTGTTGAAACTGTAACAGTGACTAGGAGCAAGAATTGACTGTAAGCCCGCTAGGCAACCAATTAACGTATATTGTGCCATTTGCATTAAATTTAGTGTTGTCACATATGTATGTATGTCATATTCGTAAACCTGAAGAAGCTTTCAATATTTTTTGTTTTCATGCTTATAAATTCATTATTTTTTCGATGTTTTCTTAGTCGTAGACGTTGAAGATTGAGAATCAGCTGACAGAAAGAGAGCGAGCTATTTTTTGGAAACAAACAGCTTTTAAGCCTTACACATTCCACAGAAAATTCAATTTTATGAAAAATAACTTTGGCACGATTATGATCGTTGATACTTATAGCATTAGGTTTCGGAACCTGTATCATTATTTGTATACAAAATTCTATTTTCTATTTTCATCTTTTACATTAAACTGAAAAAGTTACGACTTCAAATTTAAAGGTTAGTTTATATGACAGGATTGCCGTTAGGTGATTTAAGTGAGTAACATCATAATATCGAACACACTAAATGTGCAAAGTGCAAAACTTCCCAATGGCGAACCAACATTCAAATAAATAAATAATCAACGCGTGAACGCGTTATTTCCAGAAATAAAAAGTCAATTGTCAGCCTCGTCCATGCGATTTAACACCTTTAGACTTTTTTCTTTCGGGCTATGTCAAGCCAATGGTATACTCCAATAAGCCACAGACTTTAAAAGCTTTCAGAGCCAACACCGAACGCGAAATTGTTGGAATATCCGCTAATTTATGCAAAAAAGTTATAGAAAATTGGGTTCAGTGCATTCACTCGTGCAATCGTTTCCGTGGAAGATATTTCATTGATATTGTATTCCATAACTTTAATGGTATCTATTGTACTTTCATATGAAATAAAAATCAGCTCAATATCTTATACACCAATCTTTTTATTAAAAAGAAAACTGCGTCGCCTTTAATGAAAAACCTTGTATGTAAAACCTTGTTTTCTTAATAAACTTAGTTAAACTGACATGTAGAAGACTTAATTTAAATTTTGGATAAAATTGAGTTGTAGTACCCCATTCTAAAATATACATAGTACATATTAAACTGAATATAGTATGCCGCGTGTATTATGTGGACCGACAACATGTTGGAAGTACTGGTGTGGTGAAGAGGTATTTGGTTATCGTTTCAAGATTAAATAACTTTCCGAAAATCAAATTTTCGAATATCATACTTTCATCATAGTAGAGGTGGCGTAATTATCATCATTTCACACACAATCGGTAAAGGGCGAATAATAAATTTAGAATGAGTTGTAGAACGGTGCTTTTTCCTAAATACTAAAAGCATTGCCACATGCAAAAACTTCCGATCTTTAATTAAAATTTTATAATTTTAACAATTTTTTTTCATTACTTTGGTGGCTTTTATAAATTCGAACCATATCCTAATAATTGTTTTATTGTAGAAATAACAATTTTTTGCCAAAATATTTAAAATGTCGGTTTAAAAATTCGGTCAAATATTTTGAATGTGGGAATGCCTTAAAATTAATTTCTAGATAATCAGGAAAGAAACGAAGAAAAATCTGTTGCATGAATACTTGTGTAAGCTGGCTAAATAAATTATCAATGAACGGATGAAAGGAATCGATTGTTGTCGGAATCAATCAAAAAAGTTTCGATTGACTAAATATAATTTTAAAGAATTTGACTGCCAGTAGTAGTTTTTGATTACTTCGTTCATGGCAAAACATTTCTGCAAAATTAGAAGTCCTAAGCTTCTGACGATTAAGTGATTGCGAATTAATTAATATTGTTTAACTGAATTTATTTTTAATTCGCATAAAATGTGATTTGCTTTTTGTTTCATGTTTAAGTATTTTTCCATATTTATATTTGAACTGTTAATCTTAACTTTTTACTGAGTGCTGAATTTTAAACGAAATTTTTCAACGTATATTGGCGAATTCATCGTATAAAATATCCCCTAATAAGTCTCGAAATATGTTATATTTCCACTGGTTATAAAACAGGTTTGTAGTGAAATCTCTTTCAGAAAAGTTTCAATTAGACACCAAATTTCAATAGAATTGGTGCATAATCGCAGAAGTTCCATTTCGGGCAGGGTAGGAGTTATTTAAATAAAACATGGACAGAATTCAACAAATATTGCGTAACACTACTAATGATACTTTGACCCATAAATACAAGTCAAAAAATCATATTTGCTAAAGATAAATTAAATTCTGTACATACGTAAGGCGTTTCACACATCCCCAGCAGTAAATGAAACACACACGTTAGTCAATGGATTTTAATGGAATACGTACATCGAAGTTATTAAGCTGATTCTTTCAGTAGTTTCTATTATAAAAGTTGAGAGCTAATTTCAAGAAATATTGCGGAACACCGCTGAAGATATTATGGTTGGTACAGTTAATCAAAAGTTGTTTCAATATTTTTTTGTACTTGAGCAACCAATCGATATGTTTCAGTTTACTACGTCTCCAGCTCCAACAAAAAATTCCCCTCTTCTGCCTAATATAAAATTGATGAATTTAGGCTCTGAAGAATTCCTTCGGCCATATCATTTGGGGTCGAATTTCCATATTACACCATGTCTGCGGAACTTTAAGCCAAAAATTATAATCGACAAATTTATTGAGTCAACCCAGACTATCTTCTCAGTCCCCAGCATCAAAAGGAACAAGCATATTTGTTGAAAAATTTTAATAAAATTTTATATCTGAAATATTTTGTATACTGTTGTATTTTTTACTTCAAGGTATGAATAATTTTTCGGCCATAAGATTGGGATAAGATTAGTATTTTTAAAACAAAACATGGCCCAACATTAATCAAAAATTAGATTTGCCAATTTTGGTTTTCCAAACACAGCCAACACAATCGGTGCGTATTTTAATGAAATTTTATATTTGAGATGTTAAGCTGAATCCATAAATAATGAATGAATATTATCTAAAAACCAGGACAATGTAAGACATTTTCTCGGACCTTGTTTTGTCTTGACCACCAGCCGCAAGATTACATCTTCTTTAATTCTAACTGGAAAAATAATGCCACGGTTTCAAAAGTGCTGAAATTTCTTAAATCTCTGAAAAGTATACCGAATGATGTCTCTGTACATTAGTAGAATAACGGGTGCGTCCGAAATGGAAAATGTGCATTTAGCGAAGACACATTTAAAAAACTACATGCGATGTAGTTTTTATGTGCATTTTTAATACATCTGTTTGATGCCAATTTATATTAACCATATTTATCGATTTGTTAATTTGGTTTTGTCCAATTTTAATAAATTTAATGATTTTATTGAAATTTTATTTAATCCAAAAATGCACATTTTAAAAAATGTGTATTTAAATTCGCATTTAGGACGCAGTGTTAGTCGCAAAGTGTTTCGTGGATTCGTGAGCGGATAGAATGTTTAAAAAATTGATGGGATAGTTGATGAGAGACCATGAAATTTAAGCCTCATTGTTATTCTAACCTAAAGCTAATTTTCATTACACTTTATTTAGGTCAGAAAATTGAAAGTTTCGAATGAATAGTTCCAAAATTCGACCCTCATACTTAGGTATAGGTACTACCCATAAATACCTTCACCCAAAAGGTATTCTCAAATCCACCGTATTCTAATTCTTGAATTCTTATATAGGTATCCAATAAGAACATTAAGCGTACAATTATTTTTTTTGTTTTTTTTTCTTCTAATTTTTGAAATTTCAGCCACCACTGTATTCTAAACTATATGATCAATGATGACAATAATCACCGTACTGCACATTCCAGATTATATTGCACGATCCACCTTGTGTGTGTCAGCCAGGGTAATAAAATAAAATCTTAATACATTGAATGTACATAAAATAAAATTTATTGCACACAACATGAATATTTGCCATTGTGCTGTGAGCGCGGAATTGATAAGAAAAATAAAATAGTTTTGCGCTGTATTTATCGAAGGTAACAAATTATTGAAAAATCCAAGTACACAGATAAATAAACATATAATAATACATAATAATTAATCACTTATTCTCCTCGTAACTATATAATCATCACACGAGCAAACCCAACTAATTGACTCACGACAACAGCAGCAAACAAAAAATGAGCAATTAACTTTTCCACTCGAAAATACCACACACAAGCACACCAGGAATTAATCATAATCCAATTTACGTTTAATATCCTCTCGCATGTAACCTTTTGTCAGAAAATCATAATATTTGGATTAAAAATTAAATGAATACACCAACCCCCAGGATTTTCACCCTCAATTACTATAAATAACAATAAGAGCGATACCATACTAAACAAAACAAAACAAAAAAATCAAATTGATACAAATTTTCACCCTCCGTTTTCTGCATACAATTCCTGTACCTATTTATTCTCAATTACATCGTCATAATCATCAACATTAGGATGATGATGATGATAATAAAAAAAACGAGACGCACCCTAAATTCTCCCTCAATCTAATTTTATACATTTTATACGCAGATGATGTGGAAAAATATAGCAACGCGCGTACACACCTTAAATGTAAATATTTGACCTTTCAAAAAAAGAAAAAATAACAAAAAGAAAATAAATTGAGATGAAAATTGTTTTTATTATTACTTTATGAATTTTCATTTGTTATGGTCCAGGGAGTATCGTTACGTTGGAAAATTAATTGTTTGTAAATGGCACATCAATTTAATATGAGGGTTGTATATTATAATATGTGTTATGTTTACTAATAGTGTGTAGGTGTGGGAAAAACGACATGACTAAAATAGTATAAAGCGGCTATCATTACTGTGGAGCAGAACACACTCCACATCGTTACTGTGGAGATGAATTTTCACTTTGAGTTTAGCTATACCCATATACCTATTTTATTTTTGGATGTTAGATTAAACTTTATGAATGTTTGAATGATCTTAAGTTCCACTTAGGTCCAGTTGTTTTTGAGTTTATAGGTTTTGGCGTCACTTGTGTTATAGAAAAAGCGTTTTGAGTTACTCGCTTTTTTTCTATGTTTATGTTTAGCTCCCTAATTATTAAGTGATGAGAAAAGTTCTATTTTATGTGCACAAAAACATAAAAAATCATGGGCAATGTAAAATTTTATTGTTGTTGTACATTAAAGTTTATTTTAAAATTCTTCCCTCTAGACTTTCAAAATATAAATCAATCAGCATACCATTACCTATTGACTTATGGTAGCATTCGTACAGGCGAATTTAATAAAATATCGTTTTGGTTTATTTTGATAGCTTGCGGTTAGTGTCATGATGACAGTATCAAAAATAATTTTGGAGGAATAGGGCTAAAATATTGTCTTGCTATTGCCCATTTGATAAGCGAATGAATTTTCCAAAATAATTTTTCTAGATATGATAGACTCTATATATTGGTAGCATTCGTACGAAATTAAAAAGTGATGGAGAAGTTCATAACAGAAGAACAGTAACGAAAAAGCCTTTGGTCCGCAAGTTATTGAAATCCTGTCAATCACTTTTCTCGACGTTTTGAACGTTCCTTTGTTCTATAAAAGAAACAAAAATGTCCGGACGTTTCTCTGTATCCATACGGTACCCCGAGAGAACGGCTTGTTCGTTTTGGATTTTTTCGACAATTAGACACAATATATTTAAGCAGATATTTTGTGACCAAATCCATGTTGATTTTATTTCACCAAAAAAAACCGTCAACCCGTTTTATCCATTTTGTTACAAATTTTTCCAAAATTGTTTCCATCAACCACCAATTTTTGTCGTTTATTTTATGCATATGGTTACTTTACTCAAGCAAATACATATAAGTAGGTTTGGGAGTTTAGTTTCGGGTTAAGGACTAATTTGGGGATCGAGTTAGGAGGGTTGAGTTGAGCATGAATCAGCGCGTCAGTTGGGGATTTATTTGGGGCTATGTTGAAGGTTGAGTTGCTTTGATTTGAGTTCACGAACGCATGCAATTTTTCGGACCGTGTTGATTGAGTATTGAATTTGGTGCGTTCAGGGTTGATTTGGGATTCGAGTTGGCGGTTGAGTTAAAATAGAGTTAAATTCGTCTATGCATTAAATTTTCTGACCGTTTAAGGTTAGAGGAGGGGTTGAGTAGGGTTTGAGTTGAAATTGAGTTGGTGATTGAGTTGAAGTTTGGGTTGAGCATTGAGATCGAAAATGTTCAAGTACATGGATGCAAAAAACTATCAGATAAAATAGTAATACATATTTGGAAATTTGTTATATTTATTTAGTCAGCATTCTTCGAATAATGTAATCGAGCAAATTAATAGAAAATTTGGTATTTTATAAATTTTCAATTTTACTAATTTATTGTAAGTATACCTACACCTACCGAATAGCCATATATATTCTCAAGTTCGGTTCTATTGATCAAGTTCAATTAAATAAGTATGAAATTTTGTCAAAGATAAAAAAGCCTTGGGGTTACAAACACTAGTCTGGTATATTATTCAAATTGAGGAGAAGTAAGACATAGTTTATAAAGAATAGGTCATCAACTTTTATTCAGTAGCCCCATTGTTTTAGCCGACTAAAAACCATTATTAAAATGGCATTGAAAACAAACATTAAAAAGTTTTTAGACGGCTCCAATGATACAACTGTACTGATCTCAACATTTTTCGGCGTTTAATGATTTGTTGGAGAATTTATCGGCACGGTGGTATTTAGATTTATTTAAACTAAAGAGAAAACAAAGATCACAGTTCTGAGATTTTCACATGGCCATTAAACTTCAACTTGTTAACGTAAAATCAGCATAAAACCCTCATATCTCTATAAACAAACATCAAAATAATCAATCGCACCCAGCCATGATTTACAAATTCGTATAATGATGATTTTACAAAACACTCAGAATTTCCATTTTTAATTTTTTCATTTGTTTTTTCATAAATTTTCTAAAATTGCATTTTTCTTGAATGCAACACAAAATATTAAAAATTATGAAAAATAAGTGAAATCAGCAAATTGTTTTTTTTTTATTTTAATGAATTCATCCACCGGATCGTGTTAGTTTTTTTTATTATCCGTTCAATGATCGATGCTACTAGCTGTAAGTAGTTTTTCTCACTTTCATTTTTTTTTATAAATAAAAATGCAATCGTAGTTGCACTTGCATTTTTTAATTTTTTTTGCTTTAATTCGATTCCAAATTATTGCAGTTTTGGTGGTGGTGTATAATTATGGATTTTAGTATCACGAGTTTGCGGGAGACGAGAATAAAATTATATATGCGTTTATGTATATTACACCTGTCTATCCGAACTTCCTGTTATATCCGTTTTTTTTTTAATTTCGTTTCGCCCTTTTATAATTTTTTTGAATTTTATATAAAAGGGAGATTTTCATCCCTTATAAATAAATACTACATCGTTTTGATTGTCCATTGTCGTCTCACTCTCACCTTAACCGTATGCAGATAATATTCTGATTAGAAAATTATGTTTATTGTGAATTTTATTCTAACTCAATGTGACCATACTCAATGGTCTTGACGCTTGAGTATTGATTTCTTATATAATAAGAAATTGAATCCCATTTGAATAAAGAATAAAGATGATGTCCTTACAAAATATACACGTGCTTTGAATAGCCTTACTTTTTGTGGTTTCTGTGTGTAATAAATATATAATACATTATTTTTTTTTTTTTTTGAGGTTATGTAAATTTGATCTCCCATTCCGAGTACAAATACACCCTTGTTATTCCTGTTTTTATACACAATGTAAGATACTAATAAAATTGATTGAGAAAATCTATTGTTACGTTGCTTTACTTCCGGTGCTTTATAGCCGATATCTCCCATCACACCACCGCACTGACATTACAAAATGTGATGTATACAAAGTACAAGAGACGACGAGAGTATAGAAATGGAAACCAAACAAAATTATTTTTTGTTATAAAGGAAAAATTTTATAAGTTTCCAGTAAATTTGAGGGAAATTTTTTATTTTGTTTTGGTGAATGCGCGTGTTTAGATATAGTTCAAAATTACTCTTAGGAATAGGATAATGATAATGAGAGAATGAGAAATTGAAAAGTAATTATCCCTTGCTTTGGGTTAATAAAAATGTAGTTTATGCCAATATTTGGGGATTCTTTCAAAACTTAGCCGTCTGTATAGTATACCAATGTTAGTTCAGTTTTCTCAAATCAATTTGATAAAATCTAAAAGGGCCAACAGTTTAAATTAAAATATTATAACAACTTTAACCACGTGTCCTTAGGATGGGGTGATTCTACTATATGTTTTCTAAGCGCAAGGCTTTCGTACCAACTTGTAATTAATTAGATGGAAGGCAAAGGCTTTGACTATTGTGCACCCGCAACTCAAACTTATTTGTAGACTTCTTAACACACATTTATGTCAAAAAGAATGTATTGTTTGTAAAAGTAGTTAATGTCACCGTATCGCAAATATCTTGATTAAATTAGGATTGAAGTACAAATGAGCACTTCGGAAACACTTCAAACATATTAATTCCTCGACCTCAACATTTATTTTACCCAGCAACTCAATTTATGAGACTAGTTATTTCCTGTGAGAAGTATGTACCCATCATAAAAATGCGTAAAAATATATTATCAACCTTGGAAGACTTCTTTGAAAACAACATTTTGCGTAACCGGCAAACAAATTGCCTTGTGATCAATTTGATTGCTGAATCTTCGGATTTTCACTGTTTCGTAAGTTTAACCATACGACTTCTCACAAAGATAGATTGACTGGTGCATTTGGTGCAGCAAGCTTGATTTCATTTTATTCTTCACTTTTCAGGAAAAATCAAGGATGTAGTTTGAAGTTGTGCGACAACGGGCTTGATATCAAGCGTGTTTCAATCTTATCGGCAAATGTTCCCCTTATAACACGAGTAGTTTTGGCATGTCTATTTATTACAGTTAGTTTTGTCTATAAAAGTCCGTTTTCCCATTACCTTGCGGATTCCGTTCTAATGGCGTCTGGATCATGTCATTTGGTGTTTTTCTTAATGTATGTATGTTCGATCCAACTTCACTAGCGTTTTCTGAACTCAGTCTCAATGCTTGAACGGAGGGACGGACGCATAACAAACGTGTACAAGCACTGAATTCTCACCTAAATTGTTAAATCCTAAAATCGTTATCTTTTGATGTCGAAAGTTTGTTTTTTTTTTGTAAACGGGTTTAGTGAATTTTTGTGTTGTGCTAAAAATCAAGCAAATCCAAAATAATTACTCAGGCGTTCACTATCTTCAACCGAGAAGTTTGTTTGTCTTTTCTTCCTAAAAAGCTTCCTGATAGTGATAAAACGGCTGGAGCCGTTTTCTTAATTGGGTAACGAAACTAAACGTTTTTTCACGGTATCCTCAGCTTTCGTTCGATTACAGTGGGTGTGTTTTCTGAGTTGTTTTAAACCTTAAATTAGTAAAGCACTAAAGAAGAGCAACAGAAACAAACTGTGATTAAATCCAATATTTGAAATATTTTGAAAAAATGTTGAATAAAAATTTTGGTGTCCCATTTTCCAAGTCCCCAAAGGTGGCCAGTCTAGTCAACGTACTATATATTCAACCTGATAATCTTTGCTGCAATATTCCACACATCGACAATATTAAAAAAAGTGTGCAAGAGACCATCTCAGCGTTCGTTGCATTGTAATAAAGATTTATCTCGAATTTATTTCTGTTGGTTCACCATTATCATATTTCTACGGGACCCAAACACATTACTTTCATTTTCTCCTGATTTATGTGGAAAAAAGTTGTATCTTTTATTTTTACATAATGTACAACACACATAAGTTTCTTATAGTAAAAATAAATGCTCCATAACTGAAAAAAAGACTTGAAGCTCAATAATCGATTTTCACCAAAAATTCATCGACATCAAAACCTACTACTGCTGCATCATTCAGAGTATGCCATATCCTGGCTAGCCATAAGAAAGCCTTTAGTGATGGAGCCACTTTTAAAAAAAATTATAGAAGCTGCCAACTTTTGATTTTGTGATTTTAAAAATAAGTCAGAAATAATTGCTGCCATCAACAATATGCAGTTAGCACGGAATACAGTTACTCGTCGGGTTGAAGAAATAGGTATCGATTTAAAACATCAATTAATGGAGGATATTAAAAATAGTCAAGCTTGTAGCTCAAATAATTATATTTATCAGAATGATTTTCACCGACTTTTTAACCAAATAAGAATTTCTAACAATTATTCGAAGATAATACCAGTGTTAAAAATTTTATTAAGATATCTCAATTACACTATAAGCTTGTGTCAATAATTACCGATGGTGCTCGAGCTATGATAGGTTGTCAAAATGGTTTTATTATTTTATGCACAAATGATGATGATTTTTCTGACTTTTTGCATTATCATTGTATCATTGCACCAAGAAGTATTGTGTGCCCAAATACTAAATATGAAGGAAATTATGGACATGACTTTTAAGATCGCTAATTCGATTCGAGCGAAAAGTCTTCAAAGGCGGCTCTTTAAATTACAAATACTAGGAAACGCGAATGATGAACTTGAAGATGATGAATTGCTTATGCATACTGATGTCAGATAGTTGAGCCGTGGCAAATTTCTACAAGCTGATTCAGGAAGAGCTGATATACAGAATGTACTATGTGGAGGTTGCATTAGCGAATTATACTAACACAGCCAATACGGTACATTCTGAATACATAGAATATAAATTGTGGTACAATCAGTCCAGTCGCCATGGCCTGATGAAAAGATTGATTTTTTCATAATCATTATTGGCTCATCAATTCGAAACTGGATTAAATTCTCTCTGTCTATCTATGGGGTGATGAATTGTTCATTAATACTAATATACTTCTATGTGTTATCTGTAAACACATTAAAATGATCTTAGGATCGGTTGCATATTAGAAATTACACGAATTACTTTATTAATTCAAATTAGAGTAAAAAAACTGTTAATTGTTATTCAGAATTATTTGAGAGTTTTTTAAGCATATTTGAGAATATTCAGCAATATAGTGTTGAATAAAACTTTTACCGACAAAATCTTAATTCGCTATTATATAAAATTCTCGAAATTTAAGTTAATTTCTCACTTGACGTTGGCATTTAACGTTGAGTTTTTTGGCATTGAGTTCCATAAGTTTACAGACCGTTTGACCAGTTTACTAATCCAAGATTTTCTAGATAATTAAAGATTATCAAAATTATTCGAGAGTGTTTGAAATTTTCAAGATTATTCATTCAATTATTCTAGATAGACATTACACGAAGATTTAACGGTGAGTTACATTACCTACAGATAATACGAGGAGGTTATTTTGAGACTCAGAACTCAAGGTTATTTGAAGTTTTAAAGATTATGCCCCTTGGGTGATTGAAACAATAAATAGACGGTAACCATCCAGACGATTTTTAAATGTCGATCAATTCTAAGGCCGGGCAAACTTCGGTGATTATACTAACTACAATATTATCAGTGAAAATTCTATAGTTCGTGGGCCAACTTGCAAGCCAATGCTACTAAAGGTTGGCGACAGAGTAAGGTTAGTCGCGCGCGAACCGAAAAGCAAACTACGATTCAGCTAGCTCAAATAAAATGCCAATGAAAAGATAATCCTTTTTTAAAATTATGTTTAAAATCATATAGAAGAAACTTTCAAAATAATTTTGATCATTACAAAATCATTACCAATTTGAAAACCGTTTATAAAATAATAAATTTACAAAAATTATGCTGCGTTGTAAGCACAATCATTGTCTCCGCACCTTAATTACATTTGTACAAAAACTTGAAATCCATATCTAAAATGGTCACCAAAAACAAAACAAAAATCATTAGGAATCGTCGAAATACAAGATTAATATCTCCCTCCACATCGATAATTCACCCATAAGAAAAAGAAAACAAAAATTACAAGAACACAAAATTGTACACTAAAAACTAATTAAAAGTTAATCAGACGACGTTTGGATGAGTGCGCTTCAAAGCCAAATGCTGTTTTAACGGATATTAATTGACGTCTTATAGTTATGTGGTTTATGGTTTCAGGCTAGAAAAAAAAACTAGAAATCGATCGATGATGATAGTAACTTTCCAAAAAAAAAAAAAAAAAAAATTTTGGACAAACAAAAATCTTGGAATGAGAAAATAGCCGTTAGCTATGTTTGTCAATGACCAGATTTTGGATAGAATTTATACATTCCAACACAAAATCTGTGCGTCGTGTTTTTAAAATTTTTAAATTTTTAAAGGGGTTTCATCACGCACAAATCAGTTATAAATGAACTTTAACATTTCGATATCATCATCTGTTCATATAAATTATATATAAAAGGTCGGAACCCTAACTGTGAGTTTGAATTTGGTATATAATAATAAATTGGGTACAATTAGACAGTTACATTATTCTAATAAACATTCGAGATTACCCTTTTGTATTCAAATACACAAAAAATCTTTAAGGAAATAAAAAAATTAATGACTCATCCTTTATATGGACGACGCGACGTACATATATCCTTTCAACGAATTATTTTAATTAATTGATTTTTTCCTAAATTATAAATAACAAACGGCTATTTCGTTTACTGTAACATTGAGCTGCTGTATAAATACGACACCATATGCCTTTAAGTCGTGGCCGCAACAATCCCTTATGTGTTTTTAACTTATACACACACATCACTAACAATTTTTATTTATTCTTAACACGTCTCTCAAAAACCAGATATTTTATATCCTTTTCTTTTTGCATATACCAAGATATCACCTATCAAGATTTTAAAATATTTTCCTTAGTGTTTAGCCATTATTTAGTATACAAGTAAAGATGAAGTAATGCAAAACGGATCGAATCAGGTCAAAAAACCTTGAATATTTGTCTTTTATTTCCTGATTTTATCTCACGGTCATCTTACGAGGAATTTGTAGATATATATACAAAATAAACAAACATGGGATGAGAAGGGGAATCAAGTATAAAAGGGTAATCGTACATATTGCAAAAGGATATTCGAATTAAGATCATAAATCAAATATATGCGGATATAGGCACATAAACCCGGTTTTGAAAAGTTTCGGGTCCATCAATCCATATCATCAGGATGTAGAACCAGTTTTTTCTATATCGAGGACCCTACCTTATACAATTTATATAATGATCTTCGCTATAGTTTTTATATAAGCGATCACGATCATCTGTTGTCGCATTTTGTTAAAATTTCACGTCTTATATACATATATACAAAAAACTTCTCAACCATGAGATAGATGACCTTCAAAGTATATTGTGAATTTTTTGATTGTTTTAAGATTACATTTTAGTTTTAGTTCTTTTTGTGTAATGGCTGAGATGAATGAAAGTTTCGCGCATTATACAATATTCAAGTATGAATAATTTTTTAAATGACTGATTCGTTCATTACCCCTGCAACACAAATCGATCAACTATCGCGCAATCGATGCAAACAAAATTGAAAGTATTCATAAAGCACACGCACTGATTGATTCTATATATATGTATATGTGTTTAATGTATTTATGATGGGGATGATGTTTTTATCTCTAAATATTATGTTGAGAGTTTATTCAACTATTTTATGTTTATTCAATGATTATTATTTCATGATAGATTTCCATTTTAGATTTATTTGTAACGTACACGAGTAAGGTAAATATTTATTAGAGTTTTACAAGAGAGTTGTGTTTGATAAGGAAGAGGTGAATTTTCAGTTTTGCACCTGCCCATTTTTAGTTCAATGATCTCAGAATTCAGCAACGGGCGGATCTAATAACATATGAACACAAATATTTAGAGAGCATATTCCAGTAAATGTTCGCAGAAATTTCATTAATTGTGTCAATCACAGTAAAAAATTAATTTTCAGCGCAAATCGAATCACGTTCTTGTGTACAGCAAATATTTTCATTCATATAACGTCAGCTAACAGGAATACATCAAATAACGCAGGATGAAGCTCCTAAATCATTAAAAATCAATTAAACTTTTCGAATTGCTTAAAAGAAAGATTTTTGCATCATATCAAATGAGCTTGGATGAAGTTTTTATCTATATATCATCATTCATGGTTGACTTAGAAGAGCCGTATACAGATTTGAAGAAATTTCCAAACTTAAAAATTTTAATTCAGTTAAAATAATTTTAACTAATGAAATTGGATTACTTAAAATTTTTAGAACTCTTTAAATTTTTTTTTTTTTTAGATTCTAAAAGGTTGTTTGGATGGAGTTCTGGAAACTGGTCAAGTAGGATGGAACTTGCCTATTTCTCAACCAATTATGATTAAATTCGACATGTGTAATGGAAAAGGGATTCTAAAATGAGTTTTGGATAAAGTTCTGGAATATGGCCAAGTATGATGGATCTTGTCCATTTCTCAACCGATTATGATGAAATTCGACATGTGTATTGGAATGGGATTATAAAATCAGTTTTGGATGAAGTTCTGGAATCAGGCGAAGTATGATAGAACTTGGCCGTTTCTCAACCGATTATGATGAAATTCGATATATGTACATATGTATTGGAAATGGGATTCTAAAATGAGTTTTGGATGAAATTCTGGAATATTGCCAAGTAGGATGGAACTTGGATGGAACCCTTAAATAGAGGGGTGAAATCGGGTGGTATTGTTGAATTGACTGGCTGAAAAAAAATTCTATCACCATATTCGGTTTCAGCGCATCAAAATATGTACATAATTTAAATTTTTGCTAAGAATGAATTATCAACCTGCATATATTTTTTCCTTCTAATCTAGGTTATTTTCGACAGTCTTCCCTTCAAGAATCTCCCCAAATACAAATTTAGCAGACCGCTAAACTCGCAGTATTGGTTCAAAAATGCCCTGTAACATTCAGTGAGTTTTGGTGAGAGCCTATTTCCCATTCGTGGGGCACGGGCTGAAAAAACCATTTTATCTAGCAAACATTCACCCACAACTGCACTATTCTTGGACAAAAATCACATCGTCAGGGTAAGAAAACAAAATGTTTTATCCTATACCTCGAAACGTTTGCGAAACTTGTACTACAGAAATTAGCTGTGCTTGAATCATTTAAATCTTTATTCATGCCGCCTCCTACCAATAATTTTATTGGTCTGCATCTAGCGAATGAAAAGCTGGATTAGCTGAATTTTAATTACGCAGGAATATTTTTTTCGACGACAATAAAACACTGGTGCATATACTCTAGGAACTAACCAGCAATGCAATTCGACCAATTACCTAGAGATTCCGCCTGTAAGGCTATTGGTTTCAACAGATTTTTGGGTCACCTGGATTAAAAGCTTTCTTCATAATCATAAATTTCGAGAAATAATCCACATTGAGGACTTCAAATTGAGTACAATCAAAGCAGCACGTTTGGGCAGGTGCCATAATAAAATATTGGATACTGCTGCGCTAGATAAAACCCAGAAGGGGTTCTAGTTACCGTATAGAACGAGGTATTCCTGTATATAAATTAAGCTTAAATCATTTTAAACTATGTACACTGACAGTTAATGTGTTAATCACATCCCAACTATGTTCATTAATTTCAGAGAAAACCTATCAATCAACAACTCAAACAGTGTTTGTTGTTTTTTTTACACAATCATAATGCATAATGCAATAAATGTACATTCGATCTCGATTTTTTTTTTTGTTACTGTGCATATTATACGCGAGCACACGTTAGCAAAATTGCATATATGAGTTGCATTATGAGTGCACATTCATAATTGTAAAAGAAGCTAAAAATTATAAAAACTGAACGTGATTTTACAACAACAACAAAAAACAGTAACGCTTTCATGATTCTGATGGTGCCATCTTCTCTCTAATAAATCATCTAATCCACCTTGAATTTTCCTTATAATGCGCCACGCCGCACCACATATAAAAGCGCAATACATAAAGCAAGTAAAACAAAAAAAAAACCTCCACCCGCAACTAAAGAAAAATTATGATCGCGCGCACTATAAAAATTGAAATGAAAATGAAAGGAATTTGTATTGTGTTTGTTGTTTTTCTTAATTATTTGGTTCGCTAGATTTTGATGAATCGCGATCGTGTTGGTGGATTATTGCAATGATTATTCGAGTGAAACAAAAACACAATTTTTTATTTTTATAATTTTAACAAATTCGATGTAATATAATTTTGACAGTAAATTTTGAGGAACTAGGAATCGTTACGTTTTGGACCACCACTTTCTTTGAAAGCATGGAAATTTGATTTCATGATTCGGAAAAATTGCTACACAACAATATTTGCAAGATATGATCATGTGTTAGAGACGATCATCAGACGGCCGACATAATTTTAGACAAATTAAAAAAAAACCTTGAAACTTCAATTTACGATAACTGAAACAAAACGAAAAAAAAAAATTCGATCGACAGGAAATGATCGCGATTGTTTAGTTAATTACGTCTGTATGTACCTTTGGTTCAACAACAGGTAGATAGATACCAGAATGCCACATCAAAAGTATGAGATTCTTGAATATTTTTCTTATATTTTATATTTACATATACGTTTACAATAATTTTACCGTTTAATGTTTTCTTATTCGATTTAGGGAATTATTCAATCACATATCTTTACGCGATTGTGATTAGAATATTAAATTTTTCTGCCGTACATAAGAGAAAAGGTATACACTGTTTTTTTGTTGTTTTTGTTTTGTTTTAAGACACGATGAAGAAAGAATAAAGAAAATAATAAAAATGTAATTTCATTCAAATGAAAGATCATTGATCAATCCCGCCTTTATATAAATTTTGTTCCCAAATATTAAAAATAAAACAAGTTAATTTTCACTTGGGTGAGTGAGGTGACACGGGGGAGTCAGTCATTCATGCATAGGTGTATTGTTCAAAAAATAAAATTATATACAAAATACCATAATCATACACGGATCATGAATACGATCATTATTTATATCATTATGATCATCATCATCATCCAAAAAAAAAAAAAAAAGTAAGTTTTTAATTTAAGATCAGTCACTCGTCTTTCATACTAAATTTTATTATTTTATTTTTGTTTTGTGTTTTATTTTTTTATTATTCATGTGACACGCTCGTTCCTCAATTCAAAAATTCTCATATCTCAGGAAGATCATCTTCCTGATGATCATACAGAATATTATTTTGTATATACATATCGTTGATGTCAATTCATTTTCCCGTATCTAAAAATATTGAAAAAAAAATTTCTTATCTTTAAACGTTTATACTGGTCGTACATGGCCAATGTCGATGAAAGTGACCAATGATAATAACTTATTACTCATAATATTATTTTACTATTGGTCACTTTCATCGACATTGGTCTTGTACGACGAATTTTAAACGTTTTTAGATAATTTAATTTTTTTTCAATATTTTTAGATACGGGAAAATGAATTGACATCAACGATATGTATGTATATGCACATACAACGTTTTAATTATTTTCTGTTTTCTACAACTTAATCTTCCAATTTGTTCCGGACCTCTTCAAAATAATATAACCCAAAACAAACTACTTAAATAGCTTGTTAAACCGTAAAACTCTGTCGCCAAAAACCCAAAACAAAAATTACGCGATCGTTTTCGTTAAATCAGAGGACTAGACCAAGCAATTTTTTTTTTGTATTTGTTATACCTAAAGTCAGTCAGTCGACAGGTTAAACTCATTAAACATAATATGCAAATTATATGTACATTTTATACACAGCTCTTTAGGGACAGACGATCGGCTACTTGATCATATTTTACCAAACAAAAAAAAAATTGTTTATGATCAATAATAACGATCATAAAATTTGAGACAATTGGTTGAGATTTTAGTTTTGTATGCGTCGGTTAATTATTATATGCTCGATCTTTTTCAGGGATCTCAGAGTGCGGTATTTAGTATTCTGGTGATCGATAATTTTGGTTTTTTATTTTTTTTTTTTGGTAATGTATGCAAAAAATTACCATATAAAAATTTCACTCTGCTTTTTATGTGCGTTCAATCACAAAATAATAAAGTATAAGATAAGATCACCGCCATTTTTTGTTTCCTCGATTTAAATTCGGATCACACATATGATGATCAAGAATATAATTTTCATTTTTTTTTTGTTTGTTTTGTTTTTGTAGATCAGTCATTAATTCATCTCTTTTATATATAAATGTATGTATGTACATGATTTACAAAAACTGTCAACCGAAATAAAATGTATGTTTGTATATGATGGAGTCTTATGTAAACGAGTATGTACGTTTAATTGGAAATGAAGAGATAAAGGCATGAATAAGAGAAAAATAAAATTCAATGCACTTAAGTAAACTTATGTGATTCTTCTTATTCTTTATATAATAAACGAATCGTTATAAAGTTTTTGGATTTGAATTGAAGAACAAATAAATAAACGACAAATGGTGTTACGCATTTTAAATAATAATCACTGCGAGCAGCATGATGATCATGATCATTTTCCTCTTTCTTATATTGATATTAACTTCATATACATACATGTATATTCATTCATAACACACCCACGCTATTGTATACCAGTGGCGCCCACTAATTTTGTAGTTGAACTATTTTCAACACAGTATTAAGCAGCCTAGGGACTATGGATGCTTAAATTAACCCTTTTAAACACCTTGGAATTTAAGCATTAGAGCAAGAAACGTTCTAGAACCAAATTGTTTAATTGTTTAGTCTTGTCGGTTCGACTGCATTTCTGCTACCCTTCTCAATTTCAGAGGTTGAGTTTGAGAGGGAAATTGGAAATTTAAAATTGACCTAGTATTTTACATTAGCATCACTAATCGGTATATTTTCAACCCGTTATAGAAAACCCGTCTCTAGTTTAGCCCGCCCCCTACTTTTCAATAAATCAATAAAGGTTTATATTAAACAAATAAAGTTGATATTAGGTTATTTCAAGGTCATCCGGAATAATTTAGTTATGCCCCAATTATTCACATCCAATCCCAATTATTCATTAACGTCTTAGTGGCATTGACCAATTTTTCATGTGTGCTGGTTTGAGCTGGGCGTTCACTTTAGGGTTGAGTTGAGTTAGAGTTGGGCTTGTTGACGTTGAGTTTCGAGTTGAGTGAGGAGTGGAGTTGGGGTCGAGTGAGAGGTTTATTACGATTTTATTTGGTGTTTGAGTCGGAGGTTACATTGAGTTGGTTTGAGTTGAGTTCATGTACACATCAAGTTTCTTGGACCATATTGATTTGGTGATTGAGTTAGGCGTTGAGTTTGGGGTTCAGTTGATAAATTTTGATTTGGGGTTGAATTGGTGATCTAAATAGGCGAATTTTTCAACAAATGGAACAATCTATACCAGTTGGACCCACACTCGATGAGTCTAAAACAAATTATATATCTGATGTTGAGATCTACATTTTATAGTAAAATTCCCATAAAATTTATTTACCGAAGAATAATATGATTATTATACAGCACGCGCATTTCATCTTAAAATTTACCCAAGAACAATAAAAAAAATGTTTAAATGTTGTGATTTAACACTAAGGTCACCACAAGAAAATTTATATGCTATACGTATACGCTCCACACCCCTATATGGTAACCAAAATGCTAAAATATAATCTCATATTTTCTTGTTAACAATTAATATTAATGATGAGATCGTTTTAAATGCATCTTGTTGACATCTTAAATGTATATACAAGATAACAACCATAACGATCTCTTAAGTCCAACACAAAATCAAATAAAACAGTATAATACACAAACACACAAAACGCATAAAGATCATATCTTTCGTATACTATATAAATTTCATTTTGGTGATCTACTCTCATGAACCTTAAAGAGATGTCTTGAAAAAAACTTGTTTCTTACCGTTTGGTGGTTTAATAGTTTATGTTTATTTTTTATATGCGATCATAAAAACACAAAAATTAAATTTATTAACTTGATGATCAGCATGATCCATTTATGACTTACGAAATGTAAAATGCATGTGCTGCTTGTGTGCATAACCAGACAAAATGTTTGGACTGTTTCGTTTTGCTTTTTTTTTGTGTAATTTCATAAAATGAACTGTATGTAACATGATCTACAATGATCGTGTAAGTATACGTTTTGTTTTTATGGCGTCGCGGAAATTTGGGATTAATTTGTCACAGTAGGGAAATTAAACACGAGTGTGAATACTTACATATATTCAGAGAGAGAGGGAGAGAGAGTTCAACTAAAAGTTATTTAGAATATTAATCGATCGATGATCAATGATCATGTATGTATATTATTAAAAAATTATCATTCAACTGTCGTCATTCAAAAAAATTTACAAAATAATTTTCTTTGTGGTTATAGAATATGAAATATGATTTCACTGTAATTGTAAATTCTTTACTATTTTGTACTTCTATAATACTCGTAGATATAATTCGTCGTCGTTCGTCTTAGCGACATACACACTGTACTGTACATATTCCGTAATAATATGTATAATAAAGCAAATAATAAAAAAAAATATCGTCAATATCGGTCATGAACATTGATAGCGGCTATATAGGTAGGTATTCTTATATGTATAGTTATTGATTATTATAAACACGTTGTCGTCTCTCGCCCTCTTAAAGACTTAAAAAACTCATTTTTATCTTTCTCGACTTTTATTTTTATTTAAGAAAATTAGAACATTAAAAAATTTGTTTCAACGTACTCGTACGTACGTACGTAAATAAGATAAGGAACGGAAATTACTTTTTTTTTATAATAATTTGGTGTGTCGAAATTAACATCAACAATAGTTGACGATATCATAATATAAAACCTTTCAAACAACATGATTTTACTCTTGTTCCTTAAAAATTTGTTGTATAGCATATTGTCTTAAGATAAAATATAAAAAACACAAAAAAAAAATCAAAGAATAATGTCTGAAGACAATAAGACGAAAATCGATATTAACGGAAGTACAATATCCTGATTCTTATATTATATTAAGTTATAATATTATGAAGCTAGTAGTTACTTAACAAAAAGATCAAATGTTGATGTATTTACATGATCGGCAATTTGTCTTATCACCATACTTGAAAATATTTATGGAGATGAATAAAAATATTTGAAAAATGAGATCATAAAATTATTAAGAAAGGAATTTTTACCTGTCTGCGAACACAAAAAAAGGAAACAACGACGCGTGACATATTATTGTACAAAGATTGCAGTTTTAGGTATAAAGATGATATTATTTGTATACAATATTTACTTGTTTGTTATTGTTACATTTGCCACTGTAATAGATTTAAGTTAAGGTCATTTCTTATTGATTCTGCACGTACCCAACTTAACTCCGATCCTTATTTTTTACTCTTCCCACTTAACGATGTTATTTGTAACGCGAAAAAAATGTTGTTTCAGATTTTGACATTTCTAGACGAATAAGGCTACAAAGATTCCGAAACATTGATTAATAAATGTTGTGTCTGTCCTTTTTGTTATTTTTGGTTTTCCTCCCATTCTCATAAATATTGATAGTCGTGGTGGAAATTTTGTACAAAGATAGGTTTTAGTAATAAGCAGTTTCTGCTAACTGATGGCTCCGTTCGAGTCTAGAAGAGAAGGAGTTGCATTGGAAGAGAAACTGCCAAATAGATTTTCTCAAAATAGTCATCATCTACCTGTTTACAAAGTTTGAAGTCAATTGAAATATTTTGTGGTGGTGTTTTTAACAAAACCCATTAAAAAAAAATTTGGTTGAATGGAATCGCCTCAAAATGATAAACTCCCTTGCTATTAAAGCTCGCTTGTCAGCTCAGCTGTTGGGAGGGAAGAGGTTAAGGGGAATAATTAATTAAAATTCAAAGAAATCGATTTAGTAAATACTTAAATTTAAGGTTTCAAAGAAAAATTTTAACAAAAAAAACTGTTAAATTAAACAAAAATTTAAAATAATAAAATTTTATAAAATGTATCTAGCCTAGCTCGTCAAATTTTATTTGAAGTTGTTATAATTTGAATAAAAATCTTAAAAATTTAAAAAGTAAATCTTCACTTTGCTGTCTTTAGATAAGTTGAAATCAAATTGATGTTCCTCAACGTTAAATGATTTGGCTAATCTGTTAATAGGGGTGTTCTCATCGTAATTTGTAGATTGGTGTTCGACATCCAAAAATTGATGAAAACGAAGCTTCCTACTTGGAACATGAATTGAGATGTTTTCAGTGATGTACGGTGAATCAATAAGGGCAAGAATTCGTATATTTTTAAGGGTGCAGGTTTTGTGGCTTTGGCATCTTGATCTTGTCTTGGGTGGTCAACAACCGAAGCGCAAATTTTAATGAGACAAACACTGTTACAGTTCAATAAGATCTTCACAAAAATATTTCTTTTTGTGAAAACGATAACAGATAAACGGCCGTTTTTACGAGAAAAATCGTTACACGTACTGCCTTATAACGTAAGTTGGAGAATAAAGGGAAACACAACGAGATTTTTCTTATTTTAGAGTTGACGTTCGACGTTCATTGTGTTATTATTTCTATCACGATAATGGCTAAACGGTCGTTAACCCTAGATTACACAGGCGGTCTGTACTAAGCTTTAGTACAAAGGCGTAGACTGACAGACTGCTTGGGAAAAAACGAACAAAAATCATTTTTACAATAAAAAGTTAATTTAGTTGATTTATTATGCGTTCTTCAGGTTTTTCAAAAATATATCTACATAAATGATTTGACACTCACAGCAGACACTGGCTTGATGCTCTTCTCACATGCCTTTTCAACAGTTTCCCAAAGATACGTATTTTGACCCAAGGGATGTGTTAAGGTCAAAATGGATTCGAGGAATCAAACCGTTTCTGAGAGATTAGCCGCAGTTGTATTTTTGCAACTTACAAAACTGTTCTATTAATAATTAACAATTTTTTACTCTAATTTGAATTAATTAATTAATTTGTGTAATTTCTAATATGCAACCGATCCTAAGACCATTTTAATGTGTTTTACAGATAACACGTAGAAGTATATTAGTATTTACGAACAATTATTTATCACGGGTGAAAAAATTAAAATCACATGGGATAAAGGTGGTAGTAAATAATTTTGAAGGGCTTATATCTCAGCCAATGTTTGACAAAAATACTTCTAACGTTCACCATTTTGACGGGAAATGCGTCAGCTTCCTTTTTCGTAAACCAATGCCTATACCTAAACCCACTCAGAAAAAAGTTCTACCCAAAAACTTAAAAAAAAAACAAAAAATTGAAATTTTTCGGTTTTTTTGACTTATTTTGTTCAAATTATTTTTGACTTTTTAAAGTGCCATTTCGATAGGAAATTTGGTTTTGGCACCAAAAGTGCCAAAACACTTCATTAAATGTTTAGAAGAGATTTCAGAGGTTTAGTGCTAAATGGCTTCATGGAGTTCTCTATTTTATTCCATCGAGATTTCAAATCTCACTCGAATTAAAAATAAAAATTTTACAAAATACTCAAAATTTAATTAAATTTTGAAAATTTTTAATTGAATCTAAGAAACTAAAGTAATGTCAAAAAAATTAAATGTTATGTCACTTAAACTACATTTTGCAGTACACAATTCAAGCTTACAAAATACTGATTATTTCAGTTCAAGATTCACTTAACCATATGCTCCTTCCTTTCGTCAGTAAATTTTTTTCTAGTTTTTTTGATCATATTCTACCCTGTCTCGGAGAAGTTTTTTTTAATTTGTGTGCATTTATGCTATTTAAAGGAAATTTTGCTTCAAAAATTTCACTCAAAATTTAGTATTGGAATTCAGCTTACTTAAACTTAGCGACCCAGGTACCAATTTCCCAATATATTATCAATATACATAGCCCATAATTTTGTTACTCTAATTGCTATTACTTTTGTTTTACTCGAATTTCATAAAATGCATTTTTTTAAGATTAACTTATTTGCACCATCTCCAAATTATTTCTTTAAAATTTGTCATAAGTTTTTAACTCAAATTCACACTAAAATTTCACTCAAACTTATAGTAGGATATCTACACCTCAATTTATAATTCACAAATTTTAATTCAGACCTTCCCCTCAACATTTAATTTCATATTTATTGTAAATGTGCAACATTAATCTAATTTCTAATATTTGAAATTTTTATTTAAATCCATCCTTAAAGTTATTCATTTATTACATTAGAATTTCACTCAGAATTTAAATTTTGAGTTTATCAAATTCTACTCAGTATTTCAACAAGTACGTGAATTAAAAAGTCAAATTTCAGCTCAATAATTTTTCACTCAAAATATCGAACTTCACTCAAATTAAAAATTAAAATTTTTTAAAATACCTAACATGCTGGGAGCAGATTACACAAATCATCAGATGAGGATAAAAACGGGAAGAAATGTTAGTTTTATCTTTTATTTCTATTTTTAAGCTGTTTATAAATTTGGTCAACTTTGGGTACGGTTTCCTCGCCTTTGGATCACCTTGACCAAAAACTTAGTTTAACTTTTTAATTTCCTCCTCTTTCATTTGGAGAAACTCGTAATTTATTTAGTATTTTTATAGATATAAGCGAAAAATTAAATAAGCAATTTTTTGCATCTAAGGAGACAGGGGAGGTGGTAAGATATTTTCGCAATTGTCTACCAAAAAATCTACTTAAATCCAGAATTTCAACTTAAAGCAACTTTTCTAAGTAGGCGCCTGCACTAATAAGCTACGTAGGCCTATTGTTTATGTCGGCCTTTTGTCCATATCGGTCATTTTATGTTGAGCTTTTGTCCATGTCGGTCTTTCTTCCGTTGAATTTTTGTACACATCAGCCCTTTGTCGGTCATTTGTCATACACCTAAATAGGTAGAAATCTTAAAAAACTGACTTTGTTTCATTTACTTTTTACTCTTTATTTTAATCGAAAATTTATCTTTTGTCCTCTTTTCTGATATTTCTGTAATTTTTGGGAAAAGTGGGCAACTCAATCATAAATACTTGATGAATGAAGATAAGATTCTTTATTGTGTTAATTATTGGTGGCACTAATTTCGATGGAATCAATGGTTTAACGATTTACAATTTTCTCTCGATAATGTATTACTAAACCCGGTAATAAATAGAATTTTGCACGGTCTCTCTGTCCTCCATTAGTTTTTAAGAAGTCTAGCAACACATATTTAATCTTGATAATTAACCTGATTCCGGAAGAAGTAGATATTTCTATAAAGGTTCCGATAATTAAAAATTAAAAAAACGGAATTTTATAGTTGCAGAGTATTTTATGGAATCCGCAATGAAATTCAAGATTAAAAAGGGCAACAATTTAAGGTTTTGAAAATGGAAATTTAAAGAGTAACGATTTAGTGAATTTTAAAATGCAAAGTTCAAATTTATCGTAATTTATTCTTAGAACGTGTCCAAAACCTGCGTGATAAATATTTTTTAGTAAAAATTTCTGACGTTTGTTGTCCGAATTCTGTAATAATTTTTTGGCAAATTTCCCGCCTCATATATTTTTGTTGTCTCACGTTTTTAATTTCCAAAAAATATCGAAATTTTTGGATAGAAAATGACAACTTTTGACATCAATATTATACCCTAAAATAAGCTTCATGGCTTTTTATATTACGGCTAGGCTATATTTAAAGAATAATTAGGGCTGTTTATGAAATATTAAATAAATTCCCAAAACGTAGATTCAGACTACCGAATTTTGAAGAATTGGTCGAGAAAGAAATGCTGGTACATTTCATTATTAATACATAATGGCATTGCCGGAGAGGTATTCGGAAAATAAAGAAAATATTTTGGAAAATTGTTGTGCATAAAAATAACAGAATGTAATGTGAATAGAATAAGCAAATCGGGTTTATATTTGGAACGGCTATTGGATTAGTCAACGTAATTTTTTTCAAACGATGTACCAATTTTATTGCAAAGAATAAATTAGATATGGCAGATTTTTGGTCTTTCGAAATATGTTATCAATATTAAACAAACTTTTGGTTGAAAATTCGGGATTTCACAATGAAACATTTTGTATTGAAAGATTTTATAATGCAAGATGCAAACCTAACCAACCCAAAAGATCTAGAGGCGCGAAAAATGAAGTTTTTATGCAGTGGGTTGATATTAATAATTTAAACTCCTGACCAATTTAACGCTTTAAACTATTTTTACTTATTAGTAACGGTCATACCACTATGGCCCTATATATGTAGTTCTAAACTGGTCTGTAAATTTTGTCAGTTAAAAATTACCTTTTAATTTGCATTTAATCGTAGCCTTACATGGTCAAATTACCTAACTAAACAGAAAATTAATTTTAACAAAACCCTTCTTATATACATGCATATTTCATATTACATAAAATCTGACCAATCCGAAACCCCCAAATTTTTTGATTTACATATACTAGTACTTATAATACACATCTACAAAAAAAAATACAACTGACCTCATCCAAATTTATATAAATGGGTCAGTTGAAAAGTAATTTATGTTGATCTGAATGCATATAAAAATTTGTTTACCAATTTAAAGGAATGATCTTAAGACGACGTTACATGACAATAAAAACAAGATCTTAAAAAATGTTTATTTCATCCCTAAATATTTATTTAAAATATTTTTTATAGGGATAGTATAGAAATGACCCATGGTCAGTATTAAGAAAATATATAGGGATCGCAATCAACGAAAGAATGACCCTTGGACAGGTAGAAAAAAAATTATAAATTTTTTTAGGGTTTTAAAGGCGCGTACCTGGGGGTTAAGAGGTCATCGTTTTCGGACCATGGCAAATACGACCGGGATTGGTTTAATGTATTTATAATTTTTTAGTAAGAGGGAATTACACGTTAAGACGTTATAAAAATTTGTACCAATATGATTTATCTTATAAACATGTTAGATATAAATTATATGTATGTGGGGAACATAAAATTGCTATATGGAGAATTATATAAAATGGCGTCAAGTTATTTCTTCAGACGTAGAAACATTATTTCTTAAAAAATCGTTAATAATTCTGAAAAAGAAAAATTGCATAACAATCAAATCTTGATCTGGTCGATTATGATCCAGTTTCCAGTTTTTCTTTCTTTGATACAAATTAACCAACCAATCCTATAAAACCATCCCATTTATTGGTCAAATTTAAAAAACATAAATTTTTATTCGTAGAATACGTAAATTAAACCAGTTCGTCCTGAACACAAGGATCCAATACCGGACAAAAGGGACTATATACTTTTTCTTAAAGACGATCATCATTAATACATCAAAAAAAACTGACCTAAATAAAATCAGTTATACGTAATAAAATAAAAAATTTCCGTTAACTGTCCAGGCCAAAAAAAAAAACCGCGGATTTATATATAAATTATATTCACAACTGCCCATCCATCCACAATTTTACTACAAAAAAAAAGGAATAAATTCTTAATCAAACAAGAAAAGAAATGATATAAAAGCATGCATTATCCTTTTAAATTTCCAGGTACAATTTTCCATTTTAGCAGGACATTAGCATAGTAAAAAAAACGTTATAAGAAATGACCGAAACCAAAATATCTAAATATGTATAAAGAAAAAGGATATTTTCAACTAATTTAAATTTGTACAAAGTGGTTTCAAAGAAATTTCCCATCCTCTCTCATTTTTTTTTTACGAAAAGGTCAGGAGAAAATTTTTTTGTACTACATATAAATGTATAAGATGGACAAGATCAATTTTTTTTATACCTGCGTTCGTATCTGACCTGAGTCCTACTCGTCGTATAATATTGTTTTGGTGATGATGTAAAATTATTATACGGAACATTAAAAAGGGTTATGCATACGAAGAGGCTATCAAACGGTCATAAAAATTTGCTCGAGTTCTAATTAATTTCTCATGAAATACATATATGTACACTCAGGTAGTATAGGTTAGGTTAGTAGACGATCCAAAATAAATATGAACGGTTGAATGGTTTTTTTACAACACAACCATCTGTGAGAATAAAATTACGCGCGAAATTTAAAGATCAGTTTTTCGCATTTCTAAATCATCTGCGCGTCTCCACCATTGTGTGAAATTTAAGAGGTTTGACCGGATAGATTACCACAAGACGTAATAAAAGAAAAACAGAAATTTGTATTCATGATTATTGTAAGTTATCTTTTCGGATGTAGATCATATTGATCTTAATGATCATAATTCAAATCAAACAAATCAACATGATGTAAATTATATATTTCCCTTAATTTTCCATCTGAACGAATTCGTTCCGAACAAACAATATATAGAACAATGTATAGAATAGAATCCTTTTATAAGTTTAACATTTTTGTTGTAATCATTATAATTCGGATGTTAATTTTCTACTGACACACAACTTCCACCTAAAATTTAATGAATATCCACAAAATAATGATCATATTACAATCCCGGTCAGTGACTTATTGATTTCGTAAAGCGCTAAGTGTAGTACAAGTGTATGTAAGCAGAGAACGAGAGAATAAATAAAAGAACAAATTGGGAATTCTGTTTGTAAATAAAACACCCTTACAAATTGACTCGTTTGCTTTTTTGTGTTATTTGATCTTTTTAAGTTTTAACAAAAGAAAATCAAATATGTTTGTATGGATTTTGATGATCAATTGATCGATCTATTTATAATACATACTATACAGTGCGTATACAACGATCGGACATCCGATTTTCTTATTTATTCTTTGTTTTGTGTTTGGTTCGTTTCGTGGCGTTGTCTTTTGTTGTTTGTTTTTAAAAAGTACCTGCAGATTAGTAATCTAAATAAACTCAATTGATGATTAAGCGGCTTATGATTTCGGTATTGTGTGTTGGATATAATTGATATTCAGTTGGAATTTTAGTTTGACAGAAAGAGGAGGAAATTGTGAAATTGGCACATCTCTCGAAATTAATTGAGCCTTTGAAAAATATTCGAGACACGAGTTGCTATTCTTCTCATCTAAATTACAGGTAATTACTAATTGGGTTAGCCGATATTTATCTTAATATTCTGCATCCTTAAAAAAAACCTCATCAACTACTTAGATTTACTCTCTTTATGTGATTTTGCTAAACTGTTTGTAATTTACATCTGTAAATTATGATTGTTATATTACCCATATTGCTAAAAACTCATGCTGGGAAACGCGCCTTTACAGTTGAAATGAGTTCAGTGACATTTTTGGCGAAAGTCTCCTACAGAGTATCCCTTGAGCAACTGGTTTATTTGCAGGTTTTGAAATGATTTGTTTAGAGCTTTCAGAGGTCTCAGAGGTCGCTTACTGCTATCTTGTGGTCTAATTTGCCTAGCGAAATCATTAGTAAGGTTCAAATGCAAATTGAGGGAAAGAGTATACTGCCCCAGATTTTTAAAGTTGTGTTCATCTCGTTGAGTCATTGGAAATATCATAGGTCTTCAAGAAGAACAAGGCCTTGTTGAAACTATCCTGAGAAAATACACTTGGTAAGTTGGATTTTCCGTCCGACAGTTTGTGGAAAATTTGAAACTACTCACCGGTTGTACAATATATTGCGGCTTGGGTATATCGCAATAACAAATTTACAAACGCAATAAAAAATTCGGAACAGAAATTAAAATGCTCTAAAATAAATGATGAAGCCATAATTAGGGGTATTTTTGTATGATGAAAAATCCGCGTTAACACTTATTGCTGAAAATGACGTCAGGTCGCCAAATTATTTCATGCCACACCACTGCGTTTTAAAACCGAACAGCTCTTCAAAGCGTTTGCAAGTAGTCTTCATGCTTCGGCGTCTACGAAATCTGGCCTATCTTTAAATAACATCGTTATGGTTGGCTCTGTTATCCAGTTATTATTAACAATTCTAACTATACGCTGTTGGATTAATTATTTCAGAGTATACTACCATTTCTGCCAGTTCAGCCATATACCAAATCATTTATTGGACAGATTTAAAGATTGTGTTTTATGGGTTAAACGAGCATTCTTCAACCTGTAAAGACACATACATTCCAAAAATAATGCTTCAGATGTATTATCAACAGGATTAGCATCGTCACCACAAAGAACCAGACCACTTTTAAAAGTAAAATCCGTTCCCTTAATCCAATTATTGACAAGACACAAGTCCTTCGTGTCGATGGTTGGCTCCAAGATTCAAATTTCCTTTCACTTCAAAACATCCAATTCCCCTTCCAAAAATCATCATTTCACTTTAACTGTATATTCCGATTTTTTCATTATAGAATTTGCTACAATGGACCTCAAGAATTGCTTAAATCAATCCGACAGGAATTTTGGTCATTAAACCTACGAGCTGAAGCAAAGAAAATTTGCAAGAAGTGCTACGGATGTTTCAAGATGGGTTCAATGAGCATTTCTCAACTTATGGATAATCTACCTGCTACTCGGATTCGGTCTGCACCCCATTTTCTATTCGTGGCAAAACTCCAACAAAATCATATTTGGCAGTTTTTATCTGTTTCGCAGTGACGGCAATCCATATCGAATTTGTCACGGAACTGACTACGCCAGTGCGTAGCAGCGCTGGAGCGATTCCTTTTTCACGACAGCGCAACAAATTTTACTGGAGCGAGGAACGAGCTTTGCGACTTATACCTTCTCTTCAGTTTTCAGCAGCATAAAAAGGTTGGCTTCAAGCGTATTGCCAACAAAAAAAAATAATATGGCATTTTGCGGTTCGCCTCAATTTGGGGGGCCGAAGCAGCAATAAAATCTGCAAAATACCACATTAAGCGGATTATGGGCAATGTGGCTCTGACTGCCGATGAATTATCTACATTGATCAGGGAAGTGGAAGCGATATTGAACCACAGGCCTATTATACCAATTTCGTCAGATCCGGCTGATTTTCTACCACTCATTCTAGGACACCTTTTAATTGGACGGCCTCTTAATGCTTTGTATCGTTCATGACGTCCTATTCAAGAATAGAACGTCATGAACGATACAATTCCGACATTAAAACGGTGGCAACTCATTCAACAAATGTATCAGCATTTCTTGGATAGATGGCACAAGAAATATCTTTCAGAGCTCCAAAAATGCCGAAAATGGACCAAAACATCAAAAATGCTACTGTTCGTCAATTATTATTAGTCATCATCAAGAATGAAAATTTATCCAAGTTAACCAAACGTATTTAAATCAAATGGTTAAAATTATTTTATTCAATCTTTTTTTTTGAAAAGAGCAAAGTTACTTCCTATTCAACTGCAAGATAGACGTTTTCAAAAGTTTTCATTTTCTTAGTTCTGCTAATTTTTAATATTTTAACTATCCAAGTTCCTTTGGTTTGAAACATTGAATTAAACCCAATATTGTGTTTCGTCAAAATTCTTCTTACCTTCAAAATTTTAAATTAAGTTGCATAAGTTGCAGCCTAAAATATCGTCGTCCTAACTGTGAATTAACGTATCTGACATTTTTTCAAAATCTCATCTTTAATACCAAATGATTCATTGTGAGAAACTCTGTTTGAATTTATGAACCTGCGTTGGTTCAACGTAAGGACGACAATGTCTCCTAATAGTCAATTAAAAATGTCAGATACGTTAATGCACAGTTATGACGACGATATATACTAAATTCATTACACATTATAAGATTAACTTGTAAGACGCTCACAGGTATATAATTCACTGGATCAATTCCCATGAAATCTATACGCACGATAACAAATGACATACATTAAATCATGCGTCGCACATAGTACTTATTGTAGCCCACATAAAATTAAGTTCACATCATAATCTGGCTACGTTTGACTCCTCCTTATATGTACATACAACAATTATATATAAGACAATACTGATGACTCCGCAGCTATCTCTAACACATTACCATAATAATTATTGCTATTATTATTATTATTATACATTGTTGTTGTTATAATTGAAATGATAAGAAACATGTTTCGTATTTTATAAATATATACCTATATACAATATTTCTCTGTGTATATGATAACGACAACAAAAATAAAAAATAAAATTAAAATATAAAATCGAGTCTTAATTTATGTATTCAGTTTGTGGGAAGACTTACGAAAAATTAAAAACCTAAAAACAACAACAACAAAAAGAGTTGTCTGATAAGAAAACACCCAATGGTTGCGGCTCGTTCACAATATTGAACATGTATAATGTGTGTTCACTTCAGGTGATAATTAATTCTTAAAAAATAAAAATAAAAAATACAAATTCTTTTTTTTTTCTTCATACATATAATAAAATGACACCGGGGGAAGGAAGTTGATTGAACTAAAAATGGATAAAATATATAAAATATTTGAATTTATCTATAAGAGTTCATGTCAAGTCTTCAATTTGGTCACTAACCTCAATTTTGTTTGTAATAAATATTTGCAAAAAAAAAAAAAAAAAAATCAAGAATTATTTTATGATAACGAAACTTATTTATTATGCGCGAATAAATTTAATGAGCCGTTAACACGTATTTACATATATTCGCTTGTAAATAAATAATAAACAAAATTGTACCACGGATGTGGTAACAAACACAACGATTTTTTTATTTATTAAAAATTCATCTCTCGTTTAATCTTGAGAGATAAACTGATAAACTAACATCATCTTTCTTCTTAAACCTCGTTTACTTATGCGCATACATTTTACATACTCGTACGTATAGAAAATACTTTGTATTTATAATAACCACAAACAAAAATTATTCAAAACATCTTAATATTCATTAAATGTCACATCTGTGTGCTTGGCTTGAGGAAATGACGATGGATATAAAACAAAAAAAAAATCATTTGCGGTAGTAAATTGTTTTGTTTCACATTTTGGATTTCTTATTAATTTCTTGATTTAAGCACGACGAGTATGACTTCTTACGTTACGTTATAAGGTCTTGGTGGTGTATAATAATATAGCGAGTCGAGCATAATACCATAAAATTTATTTTTAAATTAATTTTCTTAAATTTTGAGTGTTTTTGTTTATGAGATTACCAAAATATTAATGACCGGCTGGAAAGGGTCAAGAAAACGGTAGCAGCTACTTCTTTATTTTAAAATTGTTTTTGTTCTTTGTAATCGTATATAAATTCAAACATTTAATTTATGGGTGTAACGTTCAGTTCTTCAATTTGTCATGAAATTTTATTATTCACTAAACTTCAGTTAGGTTTACCTAGTAAGAATAATTGTATGTGTATTCTCCATAATGTATGAGAACACCGCGGCTTCATAATCAAACTTCTAAATCAATAAGAACCGTCTCCTTGGCTTGGATAGAAAAATTATTTTATTTGACTCTAGCATAAAGGATTTTTTTTTTGACATTGAAGATCACAAGAGTTTTGATTAATTTAAGGCTCTTCTAAAAAAAATATTAAACAATATTTCATGATCCTAAATCTTTACCCATGAATAATCTTACTAACAAAACTACATACAAAAACACCTACACCTTGTGAAATCGTTATTGTTTTGAAAACCTTTAATACCATTTCCCTAAATTTGATTTCATCTGGATCGTAAATGATTATTTTCCTGTGTTAAGATTAAGCTCTGGCCATCTGGAAACTCGAAAACAAGGCTATTTCGTAATCAACAGTCTGCGCAGTTGCACTGTAATTTTTATTTTTAAATAGGAAACCCTCAGGTAAACAAAACCTTTATTTTTAGTGACCAGAAACACTTTGAGTGGAACCATCCATATTTGAGTTTATTAAAAGGCGAAACTAACCGCCTCACTCATGCTCCTCCAAATAATTCCTTTTCAACTTTGTCTCGTCCGTCCTCTTTTTTGCCTGATCCGATTTGGAGAACAAAGAACGTGTCCTAACCATCTTAACCTTGATGATTTTAGGAATCCGATAAGTCAACTTTATCGAGATCTTTTCGGATTTCGTGACTTTTCCGAACGTGTACCTGGCTCCGTCTTTTATAGGAAGAGAATAATTTTACGCTCAATTACAACAAGCTTTTAGAAATTTTGTGCTGCTAGTGTCTAAGCCTCGCAACCAAAGATGATAATTGCTCTTACAATATCAGCGCTTTGTAAGTGTCTAATTTTATTTTGGGCGATATATGAGGACACTTGAATGTTTTAATGTTGGCATAAAATCCTGAAACGACCTTCTGAAATGAAGTCCGATCACTTGTGTAAAAGCAAAACCTGCACTAGGTTAATTTCAGAAGCTTAAATTGAGAGAGCATTCAAGAACTTGAAACGACTATCTAATTAAAAGGTCGCATCAGTAATCTTGCAATCCAATAACTTTAGTCCTTAGTGTGAAAGAGGTCAAAAACCACATTTACAAAATATAGCCTAAACCGGATTTGGATCTTGCTAATACTTCAACATCTGGAATTTTAAAATATTCACCTAATGAATAAATGTGGTAAGAGAGGAATTGTCGCTAAGTGAAGTCGCTAATATTTTAAAACAAAATTGTCTCAAATTACCTATAAAATAAATTAAATATTTCTTTAAAAGAAAATGTAAATCATATTGAATTTAGACAAACTATCAAAATTGTGCCTAATTTGCTTAATAATTGAAAAATTCAAAAAATACCAACTTTGAACGTTAATTTTAAGCGGATCATTCCTTTAACTGAAAGAAAATCGTTCACTTTTACGGTTTTATCACTCACTTATTTACCCGACTCGGAGCAATTTTTTTTTTAAGAAAGAGATATACGGAAGTTGTGCTTTGTGAATTGAAAATGAGAAATTATGTGAATTTGAACAAATCTCAAATTTAGAATTTCATGAAAATGTTAACAAGTTTTAAAAATTTAAGCCATCTGAAACTTTTCAGTTAAACATAGAACCTTTTTAAAGCTTGATCCTGAGAGTAAATGTAACAAATTTTTAATTTCTCGTTAAAATTTCTTTATTTTTTTAAAAGAAATAGAAATTCTTGTAAAAGGTGCAGAAATTCTAAATGAAAATCTTAAATATTGTTAAAGCTAGATTATTCTGAAAGTTTCTGACAATTTGAGATATTACATAAATCTTAAAGATTCCGAAACTTTTTTCTTTAATTTCAAAAGCAGTTTTAGAGGCTTTGAAAAATATGAATGCTGTAGAACTAAAAAATTCGTTAGGCTTCTCAAAGTTTCAAAATTTAAGAACTTAATAAAAAAATTTAAAATTTACTAAAATCCTTTACTTTCAGGAATTTATAAAATAAATATTTATAAAGATATTCTGAAAATCCAAACTTTTACATATTCTGAAGAGCTTTAAAAATTATAAAAGTTCTAGAAAATATTGAAACCCTCAAGAAATTATAAAAGAGAAGGTATCACAATTTTAAAAATTTTGAAAGTTTGTAGAACTTCAAAAACTAAAAGTTAAATCTGATAATTCGAAATAACGATTTCCGATTTTGCATTGATTATAGAAGTTCAACCCAATATGTGAAATTCCCTATTCTTAGAGTTATTTTATTTCCAATCCTATCGATGTACTAGTTATTTTCAAAAATTAAGACAAACTTCGAAACTCTGAATAAATAAACTTGAAATCCCGCTATAACAAACACCCAAAGGAAAACATAAAAATTGGCGTCGTTTATAATGGGGTTTGTTATAGCCGGATTGCACTGTATATTCATCATCATTTTATCCAGCTTTCTTTTTCAATTGTAGCGGTCAGCCTTTCTGACTTTCTGTATTAAAAAGCGATACACTTTGAAAATTTGAAATTCTTAAAGTTTTAGTATTGTGAAAATTTCAAGGACTTATAATCAGAGCTTCGAACAAGAACTGAACTGGAACATTAAACTGCAATTAATCGAAATATTTAATAAAAAAAAAAATTAAAACCGGAAACTTAACCGAAACAAGAAAATGTTTTCATTCTATTTCGGAATTTTTTGCGTTCCTAGGAAAATGATGAAAAATTCAACATTATAACTGGCAGGCACAATTTGCCCGATTTAGAAAGGTATCTGATTTAAAAGAGAAGCCTGATGTAAAGCTTTATCTGATAATAATGTTGGCTTAGCTAGACCAAAATCATATAAGTTCGTTACTTCAAAACCATTATTTTGAAACCCACATTTACTTTGGTTTTTAGATAATATTCATTCAGGTCGCAAAGGGAACCAAAATAAATAATAATTTCAACACTTTCAATAAGATGGAATAGGATATTTTCTAGAAGTTCATGAAAATTGGTCGAAATATTTCAGACCGCCGCAAACTATTGAAATTTGTTTGGAACTTTAAAAATTTGCCAATACTTGTATGCTCTTTTGGACGTTAGGCGAAAACGAAGGAACATATTCTTATATGGAATCGAGCATAACCCCATTATACGAGTAGTGTTTCAAAATATTCCTTATAGGTTTTTTTAATAGCAATTATTTATTGGGTCTACAAAGTATTTTAAATTTCACTAAAATCCATCAACAAATGGTTCCATTTGGTGCTAGAGATTGAGAAGACCTCAACTGGCTAAGTATGTAAACATAAATTTGGCAAATATAATTTTTGATTTAGGGTATCGGCCTAAATATCATTGGCAGTTTTCGATAATATTTCTTACATTTAAGACATGGCTTAATTAAGAAATTCGATTCCAGAGCCGGAAATTATCAATTTTATATTAGGAACTACCTTAAGAATTACTTCTTATCTTAAATCTCAGATATAAAATTTAATTAAAATCCATCCACAAACGTAGTAATTCTATTTGAAGCTGGAATACTTAGTGAACTGCCTGGTTATGGTTCTCCATGTTAAAAAAATTTAGTGATGTTCCGCAATATTTCTTGAATTCGGGCCTTATTTTATTTAAGAAATACGACGCCAGATGAAATGACCCGAGGGTTCTTCAGGGTGTGATAACTCGATTTTTATATTAGGAACTACTTGTAGAATCGGCTTAATAACTTAGATATAAAATTTCACTAAAATTCATTAACAAGCGTGCGTGTTCCATTTGGTGCTGGAAATGATGTAAAAGCTTCGATTGGTTACATACGTGAAAAACAAATTTGGCTTTGGATTTATGGTTTCTATTTATGGAACAAAGTATCATTAGTTGTGGCCCACAATATTTCTTGAATTATGGCCAAGTTTTATTTAAGAAACTGCATCCCAGCAACAAATGGAACTTATGCGATTACGAGCCAATTTCATTAAAATTTGGTATCTGACTTAACTATCATATTTGATTATCAATGAATTAGTCACAGCGCATCCAATTGATGAATCAAGGAAGCGGATTTCAAACTTTTTTAAAAGAGATTTCATCGCAAATCAGTTTTTTAACTGCCTTGGTTTTTTAATTTGAAATGTTTTAGTTTTTTAAAATTGTTCAGTCTTCGTCCAGGTTTAGTCATTTTTGACTTGGTCACCCTAATTTTGATCGACTCGAAATTTGCGATATTTATGTACGTAGACAAACTAGAAATTCGACAGTAAATTTTATTGTTGTTTGGTTTTATTTTAAATACATCTAGTACGTATAGATGAAAATTGTAACTAGTCTCATTTTACTACCAAAATCCGTGCTCCGGTTTTCACTGTAGAAAAAAAAAACGATTGGGTAAGTATTGCTAGAACTGCCGCGCTTATTGCTGTGAATATGTAGAAAACTCTAGATAATCTTCAACATCTTCAATTTTGAATAAATTCTCAAAAACTTGGCGCAGAAATGGGATGCCTTCAAAATGAAACCTAAAACAGATTTTCATCGGTAAACAGACAAAAATGCAAAACCATGAACTGTTCATCCCAATCACTATTATTTTAACTAAGCTACTGAACTTTGTGTTATAATTACAAAAATGCATCCAGATGATTATCCGAATTAGACGCACAAGTTATGCTTACTAAGGCTCTACACTTACATATAAGCAGGCCGCATTTTCGGATTTGTGTAGTTTAGAATTCTGGTTTCGAGGGCCTAACTTAGGTCCAAATCAACAGACGCAACTAAAATCTACGACTAAACTGTCTGTTTTGGTATTTTTAAACCACATTAAAACGTCAATTTTAAGTATAGATTTAATTTGTAGTTACGATTATAGTGTGGATATTGGTGACTAGAACAGTTCTTACAATTGACGTTTAACACCGATTTTTTTAGAACATCCAAATAGATTGCTGTCGTTTTTTATTTATACATATTAGCAGCATTTAAAAATTTCATTAAAATCTCAACTAAATTCGCTGTTTTAATGACGTTTAAAAATATGGATTTCGGAATTCAATTCCGAAAAAAACTGTAACTGCAACTAAAAGTTGTACTTGCCTCTGTCGATTTGGACATTAGAATCTTAAAACTAGGATTTAGGATTCCTAATTTTTAATTTTCCAATTTTTAATTCAAAATTTTTGGTTTTGGATTTAGAATTGAAATTTGGATTTTGATGTTCTAACTCGGATATTATATATCGACTTTTGGCTTGGATTTGATGACTATCAAATTTGCTTTTAAGGTTCTGCGTTAATCAATTTTGGACTTTAGTTTCTCTATTTGAAGTGATAACTGATTTTTCATTTTGAAAATTTCAGAACAAAGTCATTTAAAAATTTAAATGACCTAAAATATAAACGAAATTGGCTTAAGGTTAATTAAAATTTAGCAAATTCATTATGCCTAAGCTAACTAATTCAGAAAGATTTATAAAAAGTAAAACAATTTTTGGAAAATTTATTGTAGATACATTTTTTCAAACAGAAACTGATTTAGACATAAATACAGGAAAATTAAAGCTAGATAAATTCTAACAAAATTAGACCAATTTGAATTTCATTCCATTATTTTTCGCACATTTTGGCACATTCAGAAGATTTTAGAAAACAAATTAAGTAGATACAAGTCGTTAGACAAATTTTGAACTTTGCCAATATCAGACAAATTCAGACTAATGTCTAGGTCAATTCAGATGAATTTTGAAATATTTTAAAAAGGAGTGTGGGACAAAAGCTAATTCTATGTACATATTTGGTTATAGCAAAAACTATAGAAAGAATACAAGACTTTTTATGTCATACAATAAATATCCGCAGCTGAATTTTCAAAATTTTGAAGTTTTCAAATTTTGAAAAAAAGTTTAAGAATTTTAAGAGTTCTAAAAATTTTAAGAAATTTAATTTGAATTAAAATTATTTTACCGCTCATTCAAATTTCAACAATACAAATAATTGTAATCAAATCGGCAGCTTACCTCCCAAATTTTCATAATTTGTACGTTGTTAAAAGACAGAATAGCAAATCAGTTAGACAGAATAGCAAATCAGTCGATGCATGCTAATGTGATGACTGGAAATAATTCCGCTCTTCAGTCAAACGAGGGTTTGACGACGGTTTTCGATCAGCTTGTGCAAATTGTATCATTCACTCTGAAATCATACAACCGATTTTAATCAACTATAGTTTAAAACGCATGAGAAAATACTGGTAAAAATTTCATAAAAATCGGATAAATACTTTCTGAGATTAGCCGGAATTGACATACAGATAGAAGGACGTAAAATTGGTAAAAACTATTCAAATTATCAATTGTTAAAAGTTAAGAAACATTATTTAGTAAAAAGCACCCCCAAAACCATTGCATTAAAAACGCCAGCCCTAATTGTGCCAAATAATTAGTCATGGTCACATGCGATATTAATTTTATCTAGACTTGGGTATTAAGATGTGCAATGTGAAACACATTTTACGCTAAATCGTACAAATTAAATTTAATATTATTGATACACTGTAACATAGTTCTGTCATCTGTATATATCTATGTTATAAACACGAGTTAGGTTTCAAAGTGTTGTATAAATATGTACAAAGTAAACGAATCGTGGTGAATTCAGTTTTTTGTGAGCAAAGCGATAAAAGAAATGTACATAGTAAATTTTTTTTAATGTCGTTCGTGACACAAATTGTCAATAATTTTTTTTTTTTTTGGCTTTTAGATTTAATGGAAGTCATAATTTTTACTCATTATTGTTGATAGTATACACAAGATACTATTCTATAATAATAGTTTATTTTCCAAGGTAATTTTTTGTAGACGGCATTTTTTTCTGAATTGGGTCGATTAAGGATGGCCACAGATCGGATCGATGTTTAATTGATTCTTGCGTTTATAATTACCTCTTAAAAACTGACTCCTAATTTCATAATGGAAAAATATTACAATATGATGAGGTACAAAGGTAATTAGTCTCGAAAATAAACAAACAACCAAATTACTTGTTACAAGTATAGAGTTTTTATTATTTTTGGTCTTTGCTTTCGCGTCTTATCATTATACCATCTCTGGGTTGTGTATATTGCAAACCAAGTACCGTAGAATATTTTTTCTTTTTTTTTTTTGTAATTTTCAAGAAGTAATAAAACTTACTAAAAGGTGACTTCAATATAATGTATGTCTCTTTGTAGATATACATAATTTATATAAAGAGAGCGAAACATGGGAGATAATTAAATTTGAATATATGTAAAAAAATGTGATGTGATGATGAAAGACGCGACCACTTTGACATTTCTTTTACCGGTCACATTACCATAAAAAAATCATAACTTGATTTTTCATCTTTTCCCACGAAATACTGTGTTTATGTTTAGCTGTATATAGCTGTTTACTATAAACCAAAACATCTTTTTTGATTCCATAAATCGGAAATCTCAGTATGCGCAAGATTTAATTCTGTGCGGTTTTTAGAAAAATTGTTTAGTCCTAATGTGACATCCATATGGTGTATTTGTGGTTTTAGTTTACTTAAATTTTATCTCTTATCAACATAATATAGAATTTCAATATGTAAGTACTACATTGTTGTTGCATATATAAAAAAAAACCTCAACCCATATAGCCGACACAGGCCGGTATATCACATAACGAGAGAATTGTCTAGAATTTCGTGTGTTCTAGAAAAAAAAAAATATTCTCTCGTGAGATGTGATAATCTAAAGTGAGTTGATTCTAAAACTCTTACCAATTTTATTCATTTTTATCGAATAAATAATAAATATCGCTTATCATATTATACAAGTATGTGTTTATTGATTTGAAGGCGAATTTATGATATCATCATGTGATATTTTTACACTCGCGATAAAGAAATCATTTTCAGAAAAATTTTAAAATTTCCCCCATAAACGTATATTCACGGATATAGGCGCGCTAGGACAAAGCACCAGATTGATAATATTCATGAGGATTGTCACCGTACTATGATTAATACGCTCGAGTGTTTATAAATATACAAGTTCCTGATTTGAGGAAACTGGCTTGTAATCTTATCGCAATAATATAATTAACCGCGATGAGTTGAAAAAAAAAATTTTTTTGGTTTTTTATTTGTATTGTGAGTATTAAAAATTCGAGCGCGCGCAATATTAAAAGTTAAATGTCTTTGCAGCCACATCTTTATCTATATTATCGGTACACGAAATCAAAATGGTTGCTGTTTTTTATTTATTTTCTTTATCACCGCATTTAGTGAATAATATACAGGAGTGGAGTTTGGTGGTGGTTTTTTATATACATATATGTATTATGTGTGTATACAGTCGATTTTACGTAGATCGCGCGCACCTGTGTGCACTAAATGACATCATTTCCGCGCGTCTATTTTATATCGTTGAACTTTCGTTGTCTCTTCTAAACGATCATAATGAATATAATTTATTCAACAAAAAATATTTTTTTTTTACAATGATCATCGATCATAATGAGGCAGTACACATAAGTCTATTATAAAAGTACGAAGAAAAGAAAAACAAATCTTTAGATCATAATAAGAAAATATAAATTTTTCTACTTTGCGGTTCAGTTCTCGTCTATGAATTAATTATTTTATGTATGCACAAGAACATTGCAATTTATGATTGCACTTATAACAAAGGTGTTTAGTCTGACTTAGATAAAAACAATAAATAAAGATTCTTATCGCCGCATTAAGTTTACGAAATCCATTTAAGTGTGCGGATGAATAATTTAAAGTTTAGAGCTGTACAGAAATTGTGCGGAATCAAGGTGTAATGATGTTATACTCATATTTATTCATTTGTCAGGTTTTGGACACCGGGACAAAGACGATTTGTAAATAGCTTCCTTGTCTCTTACAAAATCTTAATTGAAATTTAAAAATTTATTTATAGAGAGCAATGAACTAAGTTGACTGGACATTTTATTTGTTTGTTAAAATTTTTGAAAGATTAGCAAAATAAATATTTTTGTCTAGAGCTAGGTTTTTATACGTTTTAAAACTTTTTTTATGTGCTTATAAGTTCATAAAATTTTGCAAAAATGTATGAAAATTTGTCGGGCTTTTCCAAATAAGATATGATTTAAGATATGTTAAACATGCTCGCTAAAAAATAAATTTAGTCTTTTACAGTTTATGAAAAATGCAAATTGTTTAGTCGTAATACTGTCAAGCACGAATTTAATCTACATATATGTATACCAGAGAGGAACTCAGAGCAACCCAAAAATAGTCTCTTAAAAAGCTAATTTAATTTATACCCAGATTACGGTTCTCACCTAGTCCAATCCGAGTCGTGTGAATCTTATGATATTAACCAAAATAATACCACAATTTCAATGACTCAAGTCACGTTTATGGCGTATTTTTCGATGAGGTGAAATCCATCATAGGAGCATTAATGCAAGAAATTGAGATGTGTATATACGCCCATGAAATTTAATTTTGGTCTTGGGTTGAAATTAAGAGAAACATTTTTCAAATTTAAAAATTTTTAAATCCTTTCAAATATCCCATTTTATTCGGGAACTCAAAATATTAGTTTAAAAATTTAACAATACTGTACTTTATTATTTTTTTTTATTTTCAAAGTTTTCTTTTGTTTTTAACTTTTTAGATATTTCATTCAGATTATTCGGATTCTCCAGAATAAAATTATTTGCAAGTAGTTGGAAAGATGTCTCACAAAAGATACTTGAAATCAGGAAAACTTTTCAAAATATTTCATGAAACACTGCTACTTGTATAAAATAAATGGCCTTCTCTTGTGCCAACACACAAAGTAACATGATTAAATTTAAAAATTTAATTTGCTCAGTAGAATATTTTTTGGGCACGTTGAACTGACTTCTTAGGTCGAGAGAGCAGAAATATATTGTGATGTATCACAATTTAAACTCCCTTTGCAAAGCCTACCAAATGAAGTTTCGTTTCTTTGTTAATATTGTTTCACCAAGTTTCAGATTTAAAGAAGGACTGACTTGCTTGCTGGTGGTTCCATAATTTTTTTAGTTAGGCGATCGTGATTCGCGCATGGGGGCACTTACTAATAAAGGCGCCTAACGACCGATTTTATTAATTGAAGAGCATTTTGTTTGTTTCAATAATGTAAGTAAATCGAAAGAGATTAGGGCTAACCAAATAATTGACGTAAAGTTAAATGCAATCAATATCGGATTTAAAAATATCAGAGACGAACGTATATTTCAAATGGGGGTTAGCCTAGCTTTGTTCTTCCGTGTTCTCCACGCATTTCCTACGTCAAAAAAAATTCAATGACAATTGGTTTGTTTGGCAATAAATGTCTGTTCGATGGGTGTCCCACGTTAAAGCAATTAAACCTTTAAGATTCCACTTCGGCAAAAAAAAACGGGTAAAAAGCGATCCATAAATTATCGGTAGCACCGTTTTCGATAAAGGTGCTACATTTAGCTGGTTTGTTGTGAAATACCACAAGATGAATAAATAAGAAACGCAAAGTTTCGCAAGCTAAATCGAAAGATTCTGGATCTAAATAAATACTAAAAATTTTTATTTTAGAGTGAATTTATTTCTCTAATTTGTTTTAAATTAATTGAGCTTTTCAAATCCTAGCACGCGAATTGTGCACAATGCCAAAATGTTTCAAAAAGTGGGGGCACTATTGACTAGAGATTGCGATTTCCTTTCAAGAAACCTAGAATTTTGTTTCCCCACGAATTTCATTTCTCCTTTTCATTCGGGCTTTCCGAGCTGGGATAAAAACTCGCATGCAAACATAGAAAAGGTTCTTGGCACATGAGGAGACAATTTATTATTTGAGTTTATACCGAGCTTACCGCATTGTAATAACTGCGATCACAATTGGTATCAAAATGAATGAGTTCTTATCATAGATCTTTAGCCCAAACAATGAATCCATTAATACTTCATGCCGAAGAAGGTCGGCTCTGTATTTTCTGTAGCATTAGTGAAAAAATTAGTACCTGAACGACCGTATTTATGACCGTGTTTATGACATTTTCATTATTTCGGCTTTGACAATAATTTTAAATTTTTCGGTCAATGACTGAACATGAATTTAAAAGACAAATTATTTCTTAATCCTATGATGTCAGTTCATGTTTTAATGAAATTTGTAGGTTTCTAAATGAAAGTAAAAATATAAAATGCGATTTTGCTAACTTAACGGATTATACGTAACGTTTCGAGAAATTTCGAGACAGTAATTCCTGATCGCAATATCTACTGATGGTCTAGCCTTTGAACATTAACCGCCTTTCAAAAACGACAAAAAGAAGAAGTAATAATTTAATACCGAATGATTGTGTTGTTATTTTGGCTGTAGACTTTCTAGCTTTTTATTATGCCAATCCTCCTCAAGCTATATGCACAATCTGTTATGAACTCTTGCTCAAAATAAATTGTGAAGGAATATATTTTTATTGGTTGCTAAATTTATTTTCTTCAGATTTTTTTCAAATGGAAGCCGAACTAAATCTCGCCGGGGGGCGCCCTACCACCTTGGGCCGGTGCTGTATACGGAATTCCATGGCTGCTTATCGAAGGTGCCGACAAAATTAATTTTTTTTTATTCTGACGAGGGGCATATATTTTCTGAAAGGGATTTGAATGAGCTTCTGAAACGGATTTAAATAAGCTTAGATCTGGTTTTTGTGTATAGATATTCTAATTTAAAAATTGTGTTTAAAAAAAATATTTAGGGTGGCCCCCCACCCTAAAATAATATAATTAAAAAAAAAAAATTAAAAAGATTTGCTTTTAACTAAGCGTACTAAACTGTACAAAATAAATTTTAAAATCTTTAATATTTTAATTCGAACAAATAATTCTTAAATGAAGAAATGGAATAATTCCTCCTTCAGAAAGTCTGGAAAAGGAAGATTTAATTTTAAAAAATTCTGAAAAATGGTATTTCAAATTCTTTTCCAGAATTCAAACAAATATGAAATAACTTCCAACATTATTGAGAATTTTATCAACATGAAATAAATCCACATTAATTAAATTAAATACTCCCCCCCCCCCTCCCACAAAAAATGTTTGTTACTTAATTCATTTGGGGTTTAATTCATAATGAAATATTGCCCAAGATCAACCAAATTTACTTTAATTTGTTGTGGATTAATCAAATATGTAAACTTTAGAAATTGCATGGCACACAAACAAATTTCAAGTTCCGTCCAAACATGACCCAAAAAACTTGGATTTTTTGGTATACATACAACAGGGAAAAACATTTAAAAAATTGCGGTTACAAAAACTTATTTAGTTTGACCAAGATGACCAAGTATTGATATAATACTCACGCATAAGAATCCTGCAACAGGCACAAAACGAAAAATGTCCAAAAGGTTTATGATGAAATTCGACAAATTGGAAATGTTAAATTTCATCATTATAGCATTTCCTTCACTTAAAAAAATAAAATACCGTATACCATATGCAATACTGAAATATGCCATACTGAAACATGCCGTAGTAAAATATGTATGTCATAACGATCGGGATTTAAAAAATTACAGTTTTGACTTTTATTTTTAATGTTTCCAAGAAATGTACAGAATAAAAGTTCTTGAGAATTTAAATTTAGCACAGTGGTTAAAGCTGCGGTGGTTGAATCGGGAAATACCGATTTGGAGCCCTATAGGAAAGGAAGTCAAAAGGGATTTTCATCATTCGATTAAGATCAGTGATGGCGATTAATAGATATATGACGCCCCCCCCCCCCCCCCCTCGGAGGTCAGAATTCATGGCCCATTAAACCAACCACATTTTTTGTAAGGTACATACATTTCTTTCAAGAGTATTTACTATTTGTGGCTTATATCATTCATAATCTTTAATATACAGTTTTAGTTTGTTTACGCTAAACGCAAATATTACGATGAAAGGGAAATACGTAGAAGGATTTTATAGGGATCTTTTTGTTACAAACGAGTAGCAGAGCCAAAACATAAATGCGGCAAAATTCTTAGGGGTTTTGTATAACATTATCGAGTTTGCCACAGTAAATTCTATTTGAAATTCAGTACCTACGTGGTTAATACTCTGGTTGCACATCAAATAATACTTTTTTAACAAGTTTGTATCGATAATAGCGATTTCGATGTTGACAAAAAATTGAGTTAATTACAATTTTCAAAGGTCGTTATGAATAATTAGTTTTCTATTGACTCACAAAAACAGAACCTAGATCAAAAAATGCTGTTATCAGTAGAAATTGAACTCAGTTAATTATAGTCTCGCCGTCAAGATCTTCTGCTGAAAAATTACCAAAAAAATGCTGTCGACAGTTTTCGAGTACGGGGCACAAGTTATGAATACTCAGTTTAATGGTCTTTTTGCATCAGTACATTTCCGAGCTGAGTGCGCTCATATGATTTAATAATTTATTTGCGCATTTGTTTATGTTTCTGCAACGTGATACCCTTTGGCATGGCTCATTTTGTAAGTGCTAATAAAAAAATCTAAAATTTGGGAAAAAAAGGATTTTTTTAAAAGTGATTTAGATAAAAAAAAAATCGATTTTGAAAAAAAACATGACAGAGTTCTTTAGAGCAACATTTTTTGATCATTTTTTGTATCGAAAAGAATTTGCTTATCAATTGATAGTGAAATTTCGTTGTAACGAAGCCAAAGAGAAATTAGGGAATAACAGATTTATGGAAATGTAACATTTTCCAATTTTACTTCCTTATAAATCACTTGCTTAGCCTACAGTGCCCTTATAAGACATTTTACAGAACAACCCACACTTCAACGTCCTGCTTTTTTTATATATTCTATTTGCATGAATAACTAATTCTGAGACAAAAGAATTTAATTTTGAATAAACTATTTTGAATTTATATCAAGAAAGAATCTGGTTAGCCATAGTGCACTTCCCTATAACAAAATCACCATTTTAGCGAATGAAAATTCATTACACTTAAAATAAAATGTTAAAAATTTTCTTTAAATTTAAAATTTAAATGTTGATGTTACGATTGAATTTAAAAATTGTGAAGCTCGGTTGTCGTTCAGTAAACAGAAACACCAAATAAATTTTTTGATTGCTCACCCCTACTTTAGGAAGAACCAAATTGAGGAGGCTTTGAGCAATTTTACGTAGCAAGATTATCTATCCAGATTCCTTCCAACATCCAATTTTTCTTTACTTTCAAGCGATCCCCAAGCAGTGTCATCTGTCATGAGTCTTGAGTTATAGTTAGCAAAATATGCTCTTCTTAAAGTAAACTTATGAAAAGCACAGCTTACTTTTATGAGCAGTTTTTACCGTTTACACATTATCTTATTTTTTAGCGAATTAAGGCGCTGGCCACAATTTTTTTTTCATATCCGACATACCTAATAGATTTCATAGAATAAATATCTTCGATATTTCGATGTCAGTTAATCTTATACCTAAAAATTCACTGTAAGTGTTAAATCAAAATCAATTAAACAATGTGTTTATCAGCCTTTTGTTAAATTGAATGCCGCCACGATTTTGAAAGAGATTGTATGCTTACGTATATTTCTTAAATATGTTTTTAGAAGACCTCATTACTGATTTAAATTTTGTTCTCTTCCATTTATAGATTTTGCCGCTTGTTCAATTATGGGCAATGTAATTTTAATGTATGTCTTTTATATACTAAATTAATATTCAAATATGGTTTCTATCTAATGGATAATATAAATGAAATAAATTTTTACCGTTAAAGTCACCAATAATGCTTCCGGTTTTCGCATTTAATTGTACATCCACAATGGTATAAAATTTAAATAAAAATCTTCATTGTCTCTACTATATACATACAAATAGGTACAATTTAGAAATGGCGAGATAATACTGTTAGGTTAAAGAAATGTGTCTTCGATCAGATCGGACATATGTTATATGTGGATATACTTATACGGAAACGGAAATATCAACATAATTATCAAAATATATTATCAAAACACGTGTGTCTGCTCGATATGAAAAAGCAAAATAATCTTTATACGTATACGTGAATAATTTGTTGGGTGCTACCTTACACAAGATATTCAAGTGTGTGCGATAATTTTTGGCGAACACTCGAGAACGGTGTAAAACACCACGTCACTTCTTACATCACATACATATTCCAGTGAAATATGTTAGTCATTCAATTATACGTACAAAAGCTAACTTACTTCCAAAATATTCTCTTATCTCTGTGTTATCATTCCAATAATATAATAAAAAATGTACAATAATAACAAATTCCAATGAAATATAAGATCACATTTTCTGTTTATTTAAAAATTTGAAATCAATAAAATTCTTCTACATCATCGCGCAATTTCAACGTTATGCAACCAATACGAGTACACAACCAAGATAAGAGCTCCGGACAAAATAAAAACATATAAAATCGGTTAGAGATACCAACACCATATTGGATCACACGATTTATACACTTTTTATTATTTTTCATTTCTTTCTTTTATTCTGCTGTGTATTGAAGCGCGAGATGATCATAAAAATAATAATAAACGATCGATAAATCCCCCAGCACAGTGTGTGGAGTGGAGTTAATGGTGAGAGAATTTTTTTTAAAAACAAAATTAAATTATAATGTGTATGTGTGTCTGTGTGTGTGTGTGTGTAAATGTGTGTGGGGAGGAGGAATCGAGTTATTTTTTTTTTTATCAAGTATAATAAACAGAAATAAATAAATTGACTCGCGGAAAAAAACGCGGATTTGATTTGAAAGAGATGGAATGATAGAGCAATAAATAAAAAATAAAATAAAAAACAAACGAAATATACGAAAATGGCGATGATCGATTTACTTATTTATGATTATTTTTGGATTTAAAATCAAATTAATTAAATTTTTATTTTTTATTTTTTTTATTAATTAGTCATTGTTGCTTTTTGGACAGACAATAAGAGATGATCATGTGTGATAATGATATACAAAATGGTGGAATAATTATTTTGTTTTATTTGTATGGATCTTTTATTATATGGTAGAAGACAAAGATCAGATATAACGCGATCATAATGCTCACTTATATTTTGAAAGTGTAACACCTTTACATGTACATTGTCTGCGATATAAATGGGTTAAAATTAAAAATCGATTGAATATTTGTTTTCTTTTATTTTGCCTTTATACTTTGAAAACATTTTTTTTGGGACGCGATCAAATTCCAAAATTGAACACATGCCAAAGACCAATATAAATATTTTATTTGTTTATTTTGTGTCATAATCGCAGTTGATTTTAAGGTGTAATTATTGTATTATAAAGTGCGATCAAGTTATGCGAAGTAGCTCAAAATAGATTGAGAAATGTGGACTATGCGCTGTGTCTAAATCTATAGCCTTGTTGTATTTAGTGCACATGTTTCCTTAAAGTATGGGCAATCCAGTACCACTTCTGGTGTCTGGAAACGCGGATTGTGTTTGAAAAAAATTGAGTGCCAGGAAGCGATTGCGACTAATCTTGATTTAAGGAAAATTCGTTAAAGCGGTCCTCCAGTGGGGCCCGGGTTCCATTTTTCTTTAAAAAAATCCAATTATTGTGGTTGCGTTGATTTTTATTTATTTCCTGTTTTGTGACTTTTGTTATCAATGGGATTTCTGCAAAATAGCCTAATACGACCTGGAAAATGGCCAGTTTGAATACAACTAAGCTATTTCTCATCCGATTGGGATGAAACTCAGTATTTACGATGAAAATGAGATTCTAATATGAGTTTCGAATGTGGTCCTGGAAAATGCCCAATTTGAATGGAACTAAGCCATTTTTCAACCGATTTGGATCAGACTTGGTTTGAATGATGAAAATGAGATGGGAAAATGAGTTCCGGGTGTGGCTCTAGAAAATTTCCAGTTTGAATGGAATTAGGTACGCCATTTCTTATCCGATTCAGATGAAACACGGTGGGTTTGATGAAAATGAGATTCTAACATGAAGTCCTGATGTTGTTTTGAAAAATTACGAATTTGAATGCGACTCTGCATTTTTCAACTGATTGGGATGAAACTTAAATTTGTAAAATGTAAATGGACAATATGAGTTCCAAATAAAGTTCTAGAAACTGGCTTATTTTTGTTTTATTTTTATGATAAAAATTTAATTTCAGTATGAAGATCGGATGTGGTTCTAATAATTGGAAGTAGCTCAGTTCGTCACAGATATGCATGAAACTCATTCTAGAAATGAACGTATAAATAAGAAATTCAGACGTGAATTGGAGCGCCCCTTCTGGCTGATGTTTGACTGAATCAAAGTTTTTATATTCGTTGGAACCTCCAGTCAGTTGGTCGATAATTTCGACACTGATCTTACCTACGTCTTTGTTTAGTGGCGCTAGTATAGTTCGATTCTTCATTCCTTCATAGTTGTGATATGTGAAGCAATTTCCGAACATTTCGTTAATTAGATTGCCATTAGACAGGAGATCGTCCGGTAATTTTATTTCATCAAACTGGTTCATCGGAAGTTTTCCGTCTCCCAATTGCAACAAATAATTTGCGAATTCTATCGTTCGGCATCGACACGAATATTATCCACCAGTGAAAATGAAGTGAAGTGTCTCCAGAGGTTACTTCGTTTAATTGATAGATCCAGCAGCACACTTTATTTGGCTCGTGGCTGAACGGGCATGCATTGACGAAAATCACCTCCCAGGAACATCATCTTTTCTTCAAATGGCAAATTAGAATCTCCAATTTTTCGCAATAGTTGATCCATATTGTCCAGTCCATATTTTGGTAGCATATGCGCTTCATCCATTAAAATCGTAACTTTGGCAAGTTCGGCTGCCCTAACTGATCTTGGTTTCATGTTTGAGATCGATTCAGATGTCAATGGTACTTTGAGTCCAAAGGCCTTATGTGCAGTTTATCATCGACGCAATTCCTGTGAAGGCCATATACTTGACGATATAATTTTAACCCTGGAGGTGAGATTCCGTGGTATTGGCCAGCTGGTAAACTTCTTGCTAAATGAATAGCTCTACAGTGAATGCGCGTGAAATTGAAAGGTCCCAAGCTTTGGTAAGTGACATGGGCATAAACAGCGTCCTTGTAGGTCTGCAATTGATTCTGGTTCAGGGCTCTTTGGTATCTAACATTACGGCGTCGTTGTTCTTCCAGATGCTGATCATGTCCCTCATTGGTTTCGTCTGCTCTTTGCTGTGATGTATGAACTCGGATTTGTTCCAAGCGCTAACCACGTTCCTAACTGGTTTCGTAGGCTAACCGTTCAGCAGCTGCACGTCGTCGCATGTGTTTCAGTCGCTGGGTGCTCTCTTTGGTGGTTTCAGATGCTAGAATTTTGGAAATTTTCTCCGTGCATTTTACCTTAGCTGCCCGTATTAGTCTTGTAGATGTCGTCTTGGGTTGCTCTTGTAGAGATTGTTCATCCAAGGGAAGCAATCCGTTTCGAAGCTGAAATTGGATGGCAAAAAACACCAATTGTTGAAGTTTCAGCCTGTTTGTCTTCTAACGGTATCGCTTCCATATACGTTTTTTAGGACGTCCTCTACGCATCTTCCATCAATCGAATCGGCAAACTTTAAAAATGTCTTTTAAAAATAGCTTAATGCTATTTTGCTATCCGGTGTGAAACCGATATTTTGATAGTATAATATAGATGGCAGTATAGTGAACTAAAGAGTATTTTATTTTGTTAAACTTTTTTTATTTAGTTCTCTAGAATTTTAAGTTAATAAAAAATCACGCAAACATTTGATTCGACATGTTTATTTGATTATTATTTAATATGACACTGATTTATGTTTCATTTAGTAATCTTGATTTTGATTCAGAAAAATGTTTAACCACATTCAACTTTTAGAGCGGAGCTCGGTGGCCAGGGACTAAATATTTAAACCCGCCAACATTGTTCAAAAATATTTTTTTATATTCTCATCCCAAAATCGAACTCCTCCAGTATCAGGTTAGTGAGATTAGTGAAGGATTTTGAAATTCTAGTTGATCGTATCATAAAAGAATGAGCCTTATCAATATTGGAAAATGAGAAATATGGATTGCAGAAATTTCAACATCAATGGATTTCATCCAGAACAAATCTAAATTATTCACTTGAGTTGTGTTGTGATGAGAGTATATGTATGTTTAAGAGGAAAATGATTGCTGGTATGAAAAACGTAAAATCAAAATCACAGAAAGTAGTTAAAGAAAATTTTTCTTTTTATTGACTCAACTTTAAGTTTAACTAAATTTTAATGCGGCCAAAAAACGTAATTCTTCACACTGATGAAATGTGCTGGGGGTAATAAGAACAGTTAAATTGCTATTTTCCACTATGCTGATGGTAATTATGACTCGGGTGATCATCATGATGACCGAATTTACAAAACAGGTTGGCACAAGGATCCGTAATCCCTTCGATCTTGATTTCATGACTCTCGTCTGCCTCTTTATGTTTACGATGACGATGACAATGATGATCAGGATAACGATGAGCATACCGGTGAAGATTAATACATTCGGTTCCAAAGTCCGGAAAATCAAGTTGATTCGTAGTTCTAAATGTATCACAACACCGTTTATGACCGCTGTGTAAATAATCTGGGAATTTGCCAATTTTTACTAAATACTTATTCGGCTTTTCGATTAAACATTTATTCACCGGAGTTTTAGTTTCAGTTTTCTGTATAAAACGAGGCACTAATATATGTTCGGTCACATGATTCCCGGTCCATTCGATTTCAGGTTGTTTCCCCGCATGCGATTCGTGCAATTCACATTGTATTTTAGGTGCACCTGCTTTAAGGGCAATAGGTTCTTGTCTGGAAATTTGATAGCGTTCAACATTTGGCAGGAGGTAATCATGTTTATATGTGGTAATTGATGTCCGTTTGCATAACATAACTTTACCTTTTGTATGTATGTATATTCACAGAAAATTTATATTTTTTTTATTTTATTTTATGAATTTTTTAAACCAATAATTTAATGTCAAAATTGAATTTAAAATACGTTTTTTTTTTTGTTTTTATGAATACTTTGCTAATGAATTTTCTTACAATTCTTGTGACGATCAAAATTACTTGGATGAGTGTAATTTTAGCACTTCTCAAATATATCTGGCTGACCTCTGGCAAGCGGATAAATCTCTTTAGAGTTAAGATTTAGCAAAACAATTCTGTCTGGAATAGTTCTTCTTATACGAATTCAATTTCTGATTTACGGCCCTTAACAAATATTTTTGAAAGGCTAAGACCCGTTGTACATTTCAGCTAAGCTAAGCGAGAAACGTAGTTGATATTAGCAGAGTTTAGCCCGCTTAGCTCACTCCGTTGCACATTTGAGCTAATTACATCGCTCACATATACATTGATGTATTTACATAATTCATTTATTATGATTTATGCCACGGTACCTAATATAACTAAGTAGCCTACGAATTAATAATAAAACATACAAAAACATCAGTGTATATGTGAGCGATGTTAGCTGACATAGCAAGGCGAAGACAACTCGAGCTAATATAGTTTGCATCGCTCAAAACAAAAAACATAGCTCGCATAGTTTAGCTCAAGTGTGCAACGTTCCATTAAAACTCTTTATTTACAACCGAAAGCTATGCACATAGCTTACATCGCGTAGCTTAGCTTAGCTGAAATGTGCAACAGGCCTAAGGCCCGTTGCACATCTAAGCTAAGCTAAGCTATGCGATGTGAGCTATGTTTTTGTAATATATATAATTTAAATAGATCGCTGCATATCTGAACTAAGCTATGCGAGCTATGTTTTTTTATTTCGAGCGATGCAAACTAACTTAGCTCAAGTTGCGCTTGCCTTGCTATGGTCAGCTACATCGCTCACACATACATTGATGTTTTTTGTTTTTTATAGATTGACGCATATTTAATATTAATTCATATTGAATTTTGGATGACATTTATATTGTAGATCAAATTCAAAATAACGTGTGAATTATTATACAATATAACACCTAAAATTGTTTATTAATTTTATAAGTGTTAAACATTAATTAAATTCTAAATTTACAAAGGATATTTGAAAATTTGTGTGAATTGTGATAAAAAACGTATTACGAACAAATTTAAAATAAAGTTCATAAGTTCATAATCTATAGTGTATATTACTTTATTGTCAATTGACATCGATTGTGTACTGTATGCATAAAACAAATTAATACAGCTTAAACAGATTCGTAACGCAATGTCTATAACACAACTGGAAGAACCATATCCTGTCTTATACCCGACAAATCGGTACGTTTTAAACTTGACAGAATATCAGTCGGATTCATCTGATGATGAATTTGATGAAGATGTGTTATTAATTTTACTCCGGAAACGAAAAAGGCGTTGTTGGTCTTCAAATTTTTTGATGAAGAGATCGAAATATGACGAGTTTCACTGCTTATTGCCCGATCTGACGGATAAAGAATTTTTCAGATACATGCGATTAACCAAGGAGCAGTTCGAGGAAGTGCATAATCTAATCGAAAAGGACTTAGGAGGAGGCAATAATTCGTATTTTCGGCCGGCATTTCCACAAAAGAGAAACTTGCTGTTTGTTTAAGGTGATTTAAAAATAATTTAAAATTCATCAATATTTAATAATCCTTTTTACGTTCTAGATATTTTGCAACTGGGAGTTCATTTCGGGATCTAAGTTTTAATTTTCGCCTGGGTGAGAGCACAGTAGGGGCAATAATTGAATCGGTGAGTGATATAATATGGCAAAAATTGCAACAACAAGAAATGCCGGAGCCTACTGAATCATTTTGGCGTGAAAGGGCCAACGAGTTTAACAAAATGTGGCAATTCCCGAATTGCATTTCAGCCGTCGACGGAAAACACGTAACGATTCGTAGTCCAATAAATTCTGGATCGTCGTATTTCAATTACAAAAAAACTTTTTCAATAGTTCTCATGGCTGGTGTAGATGCAACATACAAGTTTACATTTATTGATGTTGGCTCACAAGGTAGGTTCAGCGATAGTAACATTTTTGCGAATAGTAATTTTGGAATAAAACTTCGAAATAATTTACTTAAAATACCGGTCCCTGAAACAAACTCTTTGCCATATGTTTTAATTGGGGATGAAGCCTTTCAATTAACGAAGAACTTCATGAGACCATTTCCTGGCTGCTACACCAAATATGACACAGATTGCAAAATCTTTAATTATAGACTATCAAGAGCACGCCAAACAGTAGAATGCGCTTTTGGAATTTTGAGCGCACGTTTTCGAGTTTACAAAAGGCCATTCGAAGCTAGTCTTAGAAAAGTGGATAAAATAATTAAAGCCACTTGTGTGCTTCATAATTATTTGCGGAATAAAACAACACTGAAGGAACAAATGGATGATTTTTACTGTACAGATTTTGACGATCCCGACAATCAACTCGTAGATTTATTGCCATCTTCTGTAAGAAGTTCTAATGAAGCGTTTTTAGTAAGAAAACGTTTCTCAACGTATTTTTCCTCGCCAGAAGGATCTGTTGCATGGCAATTACAAGCTATTAAAAGAGGCAAATGTTAAGTTTTCCATTTACATATTATTAAATTCAACTGAACTCTATAAAAAAATTTAGTGATAAAAATAAAACAAATGTATAAAATAACCAAAATTTATAGAAAATAGATGTTTTATTTATTGAATTTCAAAAATGAACTTAAACAATCTTGATTTTTATTTTGAGTATTATTTGGTGGTGCTGTTAATGAATATGTGTAGTAAGTGGAGGCATTGTTATTGTTCGTTGGGTCGATATCCTCTAAATTCGTTGGTATATCAACCATACTCGGCATTGCAACCAATTGAATCATTCCTGCAGAAAATAATAAATATTATTATATGAATTATGCGAAAATATACCATTTTATGTATTTATACCTTGAGAAGCTGTAGTAACAGAATTTTCTTCAGTAAAAGATAATGGGGTTGACCTGGAATTATATACATCAGACGAAATCTCGGGAGTTGAACATATCGGTCTGAAATCTGGTGACAACCGTGGTGATAATACTGGTGATAATGATTCAGCTATTTCCTCACACTCGCTTATCACATCGAAAACTTTTCTCTTAGCTTCTCTTTGTAAATTAGGGGGAAAAGTAACCGCTCTCTCGTACATTGACAAAAAAAAATTGTAGAGGTCTTGATTTGCAGGTTGAGAAATATTACGTGATCTCAAGTCGTTTTTTATTATATCTCTGTTTTGCCTCATTTTTTGGTTTACCTTTATTATATTTAATATTTCATCTTCCTTAGATAATTTTGTTCTTTTCAAATTCTTTCATTTAGATGATTCTTTGTTTTGCTCACTTTCATGTACTGTTGTTTGAGAATCTTCGGAAATTTCACTAATGTTGCTCTGCGAATCCCTTTTACACATAAATTTTTCCAAAAACGACATTGAGTCGTGAATTTTCCATTTTTTGCCAGCCGGGGCTGCTTGGCCACTTTTAGTTTTCATCCTCTTGATAGACTCTCTGTGAGAATCTCTTAGATTTTTCCATTGTTTTTTTGCAGTGGAGCCTGTAAAATATTCAAATTTATAATTATAATATGCATTACCATTTATTACTATGTATTACCATTTTCAAATAGACAGTTCAAAGCAATTTCTGCCCAAATTTCTTCTTTCAATTTAGTTGACTTGTAGTCCTTGTGATCAGTCTCGTATAATTCAGGGTAACTTCGAACGCATTCAATGAGTTTTTCTAATTGTTCTGTTGCCATTGTCTATACGTTGCACGTTATATCGAATAAAATAATACTTTATAATTATGCACCAAATTATTTTGCATGTACCGGTATACACAGCATAAATAACTATAAGTAGCTTAAATTAGCGTTAAATGTAACAATATACGAATGTAATAAATTTTATTCAATAACTTCTTTCTTTTTAAGTTTAAATTTATTTATTTTAATCACTTTTTATTAAAATATTAATGTTTTACGGCTATTCTCGATGAAAATGTGACGCTATTTCCCGTTTTTGACAGAATACGTATAAAGTAACCTTAAACATGCGTCAGTGAAACATTATATAAATACATCTAAGTATGTGTGGCGAGCGATGTAATTAGTATATATGTGCAACGGGGTGAACTAAGCGAGTTGAACTATGTTAATATAAACTACGTTTCTCGCTTAGCTTAGCTCAAATGTGGAACGGGCCTAAATGTTGCATAAATTGGTCAGAATTTATGTTTTTAATCGAGGTCGAAAAAAGTAGGTTTTCGTCCCTTTTAACTCGGTTATTTTGCATTTTAGGAAAAATATCAAGAAAGCAAAGTTGTTATACTGTATAACAATATCAAGGGAGCAAAGAGTATAGTTTGCAACGCTCGAGGGATAAGGACGTGCTTTTGTCTTTCTCCGTAAATTAAATTTTATTTTGTTTTAATTGTTTTGGTTTAATTTAACCTGAGCTATTTTGGGTAAATTCAATGATAAAAAATTATATGTTATTTTATTTTTGAGTGGACTCCATTTGAAATTAGGAAATAAAATTCCACCCTTTAATTTATCAGATCAGGTTTGTGGGTATATTTAGGTGCTTGATTGCGATTTTTGGAAGCCTCACAGCTGTCCAAAATACAAAATATTTTTGGTTTTCAGCAATACGAGGGACCTGACTCAGCTTTTCAACAATATACCTAGTCATTATATGGTATTGTGATATATTGCATGGATCTCTAGTCTTTATTTGTTTGTTAAGTTTGTTTGATTAAGCAGTATGGTGGAGCAATAGTGTCAGCGGTCAGAGGAAGTAATAATATACTACATTTAACATTATCTGAATCAGCATTAGATTTCCAGAGATAGGTACATGATCCTGAAGCAGCAAGTGGTGACGAGTAACAAAGAGAAAAACTTTTGAAAAAACAATTTCATTAAATAACTTAATAATTTTGAATTTTCGTTAATCGGTCCCGAACGAGCGGCCCCTTATCTTTTAATACCGGTAAGAAGGCTAATAAAAAATTTCATCCTCAAAAACTTAAGACTGGACTGGTTTGCTAATTCTGTTTGTCGTAAGGCGAAGGACTTGAAGAAGAAAATTATGGTGTTCGAGTATTCATTTCGTATGCAGTTGTCCGGTTTTCAAAAAATTTCGTTTAACTATTGGTCTATCGATATAGGTAGGATGCTCTCTCTCTCTCTTTTGGTCGAAACTGATCCACTTTACCAAGGTAGTAGTGCGTGGTAGAATCCTACTTCCCTCCTTCAATTCAATTTGTTATTTCCAAAATAATTTTTAACTATACGTCAACTTAAAAAACCGTTCCATTTCGCCTCGTTTTCTCCCTTTATCGATAGGTATTAACGAATTGAGAGCCTAAAATGCCAAATTGTTCGCTATAATTCAAATTTCCTTGTTAAAAAATAGAATTAAGTAACCAACTACGTAGAACATCTTTGTTATCTTTATATTTATTCACTAAAATGCAAAATAACCGCCTAATTAGGATGCCTAGTTCCCTAAAAATTCTTTGAAAGTTCTATATTTCCTCCCAAAATGGGAAGGTGAGTTGCTTCCAGGTATAAAAAATAGTTTGGTCACTAGTATCAAAGTAAATAGTGTATAGCAAATATTTACTTTGACCTTGGCCGAAAACCACAGAGTAAAAAAAATTATTCCGTCTAGATAAACGACAGTAATTTAGTTACTGCAACACTACTGGAAGCCTTATTTAACAAAGACACTATGCCACCGTATTTGTAAATCCAATATTAGTTGCAATTCATTCCCACATTGGACCCTAAGCCAAACAAAACAATTATGAAGACAACTTTTGTACTTGCGGTTCTATTCGATGTCAAATTAATAGAATGTGGTGTCATATATTGATAAAATTATCGATTCATAGAATTACGAAAATTGGAGCATTTTATCGGTGTACTGATAAATTGACCACCAATATTATTCTAATCGCTAATTATGATCGACCGGTCGGTGACGACATTATTTAAAGTTCACTATAGTTTTTTTATTTGTTTCCAAAAATATTAATTACAAAAGTTTTAATACGTGCAACCGAATATCAGAATATTTAAATTTTCAAATTTTAATTCTGAAGTTATAAATCCACTCTGTTTATCTACATAATATATTAGTGCGTTTGTAAGTATTTTGCAATTATTTGGTTCATTATCTCATTAAAGTTGTTCTCAAGGGCAATTTTTATTTTAAGAAACAACCACTATTTCCTTTCCTACAAGTACATACATGTTTATTCTCTTAAATCCAGTACGTCCGTTAGATAATCCATAATTATAAACACATACGAGATGAATACAGGAGGAAGTTTTGGTCAGTCAGCATACCGTTAACAAAACAAAAGATAACAAATAAAAGCAATCATCCTGAAAATTTATCAGAAAACCGCCACATAAAATACTCGGTAAGTTCTACCCTAAGAATAAAAAATAAAAATATATTCGAAATTCCGATCTGTTATCACTTTTCATTTTTGTGGGTTTTGTGTAATCTCAAAACAGAATTTTATATTTTGTTTATTCTGTAATTTTACCAAGTAAAACTGTACACACAGACAAAATACATACATACGTATAAATATACTGGCGGAAAGATGATATGCAATGACATTTTGTAATCAAAAACTTATAATTTCCGATTTTTTATTTTTTATTTTTTTTGTTGCTTTATGCAAATTGCTTTATGATCATTACAATGATCTTTAAAAATAATAATTGTCTTAAATTATAATTTATTGTACATTGTTCGAGCGTGTGCAAGTTAAAGTTAAGCAAACCGATTGTTGAACTGTTGATTAGCGCTGATTTCTTGAAATTTGAAGACATCAACAATTTTGTAAATATTTATAAAATATATAGAATATAGCACATTGACAGTCGTGTACTTAGTGATCACTCATATAAATAAACATATGAGATATAATTATCTGAATTATGCAACCATTTAGTGTGATAATGGATTTTATTCGTCTTTTTTACATAAATAAAATAATAAATCACCTTGATGGTAAAAATAAATTTGAGCTTACGAAATAATTAATAAAAAAAATGGTTGCGGCATGATACGAAATTATTTTATTTTTTTTTTTTGGCTGCGTAGTATTTATAAATAAGAGAAATATTTTGGCGGCAATTGCGAACTTTAATTTATATTAAACTTCGCCTCCCTTCATGTATAATTTATATTTAGATATAGAGCATTGAATGGATAAATCATCTATATCACTGATAAGAACGGCGAGGTATATTTGTTATCAGAAATAAATAATAAATATAAAAAAAATAATTCAATTCATTATATCATGGCGAGTTATTTAAGTTCCTAGTCTTCCTATATCATTTATATATGTAAAGTACTCGCGTATACGATATACTATGTGCGCGAGATTGCAACGGCAAAATTTATTAATTTTTTATTTCAATTTTTAATTCTGATAACACAAATGAATTTCGTTAGAAATATGTACTATACATACTCGTACATATTACAAAAAAAAAAATTAAGGTGGAGATGATAAAACTAAAATACACACACGAAAAGAATAAAAAAAAAACCTTAGAAACGGTGTAGACCATCGTCATATCCGGTGATATTCTGTGATTTTATATGTGTGTACGTATGTATAAAGAAAATCATCAAATCGGATGTTTAGAAAGATGACTGACAATTTTTTTTATCCGTCACACAAACATTTATTAGTTATACGAAGGTGATGATGATGAAAGTTATTGATTATTGTACATGTCATCATGTCTTTGTTATCAATTGTTATCAAAGTGGGTGAAATTTAGTGTGTGGGGCAACCGAAATTGGGTAAACTTTAGTGCAGGATGACGTGGTTAGTTTGAATGTCCGCTGTTCTGGTATAGCGCAGATTAATATAATAAAATAGATTCTTAAAATTAAAATTTAAAATAACTTTTAAAAAAAATTAAATTAGACAGTATGGGATTAAAGTCCACATAAACGATCCTTAGCACTCAGTTATCGGCAATCTCAAGTATTTAAACTCATTTGAATTGCAGTGTTCACGTATCGAATCCCAATTTGTCGGGACTGTGTTCGTAAACTCTACATTGTAACAAAATTGTTAACAATGACAGTTCTGAAGCGTTCATAAACCTCGGTTGTAACCACAGCAACGTGCTTTGTATTGTTCATAAACCTAAACCAAAATTTCCCCTTATTGTTACAAACGTCATTTACAACTCTACTCAATACTGCCTCTCCAGCTGTCATTAAAAGAAACAATTATGGATTCTGATCGTATTGATCAATTTACGGATGAAAATAATTTATTCGATACAAATGAATACGTGAAATGAATATAGGTTCTTGTTAATTAAATAATTATATTTTTTATTATATGTATCTATGATAACGAAGAAACAAAATTTTGCTAAACAAAGTTTGTTTTGGTAGCAAATTTAACGTTTGTAACAATATCGTTGTTAACTGCTATGTCATTTGAACAATGACAGTTGTAACAATTTGTTACAATGTAGAGTTCGTGAACGCACTCCAGGCTTAATTAAAAAGAAAGTTTATGATAAAGCTTATTGAAGTTGTGAAAACGAATTTTACAATTTTGAATTCGAATCATTATGGAGCTTATAAGAAAAAAACAACTGCATTAAACACGGTTTATATCAATTTGAAAATTATGGAAACGGTTAATTTTCAATGTGCGTTTAAAATGATGAATTTTTTAAGCTTTCAAATTTGAAAATATGTATTTAGGTCCAGTTTTTTTTTGAAAAATAAATTTTCCGTTTAAAGGTAAAAACATATAGAACTGAGTTGGCTTCTATAATATGCCAAGCTATTGGATAACTTTCATTTTTTGCCAAGATTGAGAACAGTCCAATTCCAATGTTTGAATCGCATCATGCGCACGACAAGTTCAAAAAAAAAAAATGTTTCAGGGGAAAGCTCAAAAGTTTTAAATTCTTAAAGCAACCTGCGTATAAATTCGTTTATTTTGTAGTCGAATAACTTTTGTGGAAGGACATGTAGAAGAAATCTAGTTAGAGATCAGTAAACTTTCTCTCATAGGTTACAAAAATTCATTCAGCATTCATCCAATAGACACTTTCATTCAAAGTTGAACGAACACAATTTTTAAAATGCTTCAACCCAGCAAATGTGTCTTAATCTGCATTTAACGCAATAATTGGAATTTAGGAAACCTTTTACTAATTTATCCTCAATTTGCGATTTTATTTAATCAACATTAGAAATTCATCTAAGAAATCGTTCAGATCTAATGAATTTAAATTTATATTGGGATGTAAAAGATAAAAATTTTCTAGCTGGAGTATCGAGAGTTTAATGAACTATTCCATAATCTACCGTCAACATACAAACATACATACATACATAAATAGTGATGGCCAGAGCCGGATTTACCTACAGGCTTTAGACGCACGGGCCTAGAGTGGCAAATACGTAAGGGGGGCAACATTTTTGTGTTATTATCAAATTATCAAAGTTAAACAGAATTATGAAATTGTTTCGATCTCGGATATTTAGGATATAGAAAAATTTGATTCGCCACGAATTTATGTAGATACATATTAAGAAATTCGTGGTGGAATATAAAACAACTTCCTACATTCCCCTTTGTTTTCGTTTTAAAATACGTTCGCATGGAATTTTCCGTTTTAAATAAGTTCACAAATTTTCAATTATGTTTAAATCGGGACTCTGCCCTGCCAAGGCATCAATATATTTTGATCCACATCTTTTAAAAATTTTGAAACAATTTTCTCCTTATGTATCGGAGTGTTGTCATGTTGAAAGGTGAAATTAGTGCCGTGTTGGAATGGTAACCATTCTTTTAAGTTTCTCTTTAGGTGTAGAGTATGTAATAATATTTTTTACAAATGATCCGTCTATCCAAAATAACGACTCATCTGTCCACAAAATGTCCATCCAAAATTCAGCAGGCTTATGAAGGTGTTCCCGCGCAAAATTTATTTGAGCCATTTTATTTTTAGGTGATATGCAGGGTTTTTTGAGGGAGGGGGGGGGGGGTTACAAAAGCCTTTCTTTGTTCTTCCTATTTGAATTTATTTCAATTTAAATGTTTTTTTGCGTCATACCTAGTAGAATCAACCTTTACAGCTCTCGCAATCCTGTTGCCTTCCTTGGCGGAAATAACCCGTTTTCTCCCTCGCCGTTCCACATTTTTAACCTCTCATTTATTGATGTGTTTTTTAACCTGCTAAAAATTGTGTTTCGGTGGCAACCATAATTTTCAACCAATTTTATAGCCGAAGTGCCGCACTGGTATTCTGCAACAATGGTACTCCGATGTTCTACGCACCAAACTTTCTTAATAACATTTTTTTTATGTGTTTCAAAGTACATACTTTGATGTAACTAATAAAGTTTATTTCTTTTTAAAATACAGTCCAGATCTTAGTTCGGAAGCAGTTGCATTTCCGAAATTAAAAATTGTTGCTTTGCACAAATAATATTGATATGATGACTATAAAATGGAAAATTTTCAATTTCGATTAGAAGGAAATGCAAAAAAGCTAAAAAAACAAATCTTTTTAAAAATAAGTAAATTGGATGAAAGCTCGAATGAAATTTGGTAATATGTAATATGCTTATAAAATCAACCCCCGCTTAAAAAGTTCTAATTTTTAAGCCTATATCAGTTAGATGTATTGGTGGTGATAACAATTTGATATTTATTATTTTTATTTAATTGTTATTGCTGTCAAAAGGCCTAGGAAACGGCTTAGGTTTTCTTGCAAGCTTGTATAGATTTTGATGAAAAGATGTCTTGAGACATAAGCTCGGGAGACTTGAAAATTGTTGTAGCGCTTTTCGTCGGACATTTTGTTCCAGATTACGACAGCACTGTTAATCGAATTTGTTTAATTTAAAGTCAAATGATATCAACGTTTATTCGATTTCTTGTGTTATCTTTGTTCGTTTTAATAAATCCACAATTTCAGTGTGTATTTTAGTGGATTTTTTTGACATAGAGACAGTTAGGATCTACCTTACCTAATTAAAAAAATTGTCATTGTTTTACTTTCAATTTAAGTTAATTTCAGAACAGTTTATCCCATGGAGCTTTAATTGTTTAGAATTTTTCATGTAACACTACAAATTTTTATTTAGCGTTTTGATATTTTCCGGATTTTTGATAAATATTTCACAATTTGTGAATCTGAATAAATTTTATTTGTCCTAGTTAAAGACACCTTTTGATTTGATATTGACCAATTCAATACCTTGAAATAAAGAACAAAAATATTGTAATAGGCCAAAGTGGGCCTACGTTACATGTTCAGTCCTGGAAACTCGCCTATAGGTATTGAAATACCAAGAAATTTAAATTACCACAATAATATTCTCGTTCATTCATATATGTACATATGTAGATAAATAAAAATTGATTACAGCTCTATAAATTTGTTTGTTACCTTAAGATTATTGACGTCAATTCAATAAGTCAACAAAATAATATTTCATTGCCGTCGTTTGTTAAAGATATAAAGTAAATGCGCCTTACATGATATATATGTATGAACATTAATGCGGGGAATTCGAACGACAGCGATCTGTATACGATATGTACTTAGATCGATAGAATATTATGCGAGGTATATCGATATTTGATAATTTTGTGTATTGCTTACAAGTGCCTATTGAAGTACATAAAAGCTATTGCTATGAGTGATTCCGCGATATCGTAAACAAATTTCATCCCGTAATCTCACAATGATCTGTGAATAATATTTAATCGCATTAATAAAATATTCACATAAACGACTCCCAATAAATTAAATAAAAACACACACACATATGTACGTCTATTCGTAGATTAAACAATGATGATAATAATGACGATGATGATGATGGTGGTGGTGGTGATGATGATGATGAGGCAAAGATTATCATCTCCCCTCAATTATTATTTTGTTTTTCCATTTGATTGAGATTATATACCTTTGGAAGGTAAATGTATGTGAAATTGTAAAAGCGCTAGAGGAAGATAAGATGATAGGCCACGAGAGAGAGTAGATAGAGAGAACAGTATTTACAATATATAGATAGACGATCGGGTAATCAATTTTTTTTTATTCTTCAATAATTTTATTACTAGGTATGTGAGTGTACGACGCTCGAGCAAGAAAGAGAGAATTTGATTTGTTGTATTTATTTTATAAGCCAACTTTTTTTTATTATTGTTAGTACTTTTTTAATGATAAAGCGGGAATGGGATGCCGTGAGATATGCTGTTTCGGAAAGTCATCAAATGAATGCTACTTGTATTTATGAATCATCAATTCTGGAAAGATATCGCTATTTAATCTAGAATTTTGGAAATTCAAAGAATTTAGGAGTTAAAATTTAGTGCTTAGTAAAACGAGGAACAATTTTGTGATCATTGCTCAAAATTTCGCGCTAACTTAAACGAAAATCGAAAACATACTACATATATAACGGATTTCCCGTTTATCAAGAACAAATATATTTTTTAATAATGGCCAATACGGTATTGATCCTTGCCCATTATGACTTAATGGCATATATGTATCTGTAGGTAGTAGTTTAAAAAATTAAGAAATAATGTTGAACTGTGATCTCACAAACGTTTTGTCGCAACATCTCGGATTTATTTTATTTAAAGCTATTTTACAGTTGTTGCTCTTTTATGCAACTTTTTCCACGGCACATTTTAAAGATTAATCTGATTTTTTCTAAAATAAGCTTATTCAAAGCGCAACGTTTAGTGCTGAATTAATTAGAAACCTCGGTGTCCCAAAAGAAGGGCGGTGAAGCAACAGAATATTAAATGTTTTAGGTTTTGAATTCTAAGACTATGACTGTTTTCGAAACGAATGCTTATTTGTGTGTAACCCAGCAGAGGGTGGTTCCCGGGAATTTCACATATTTTATCAAACCCGATTCTCGGGATTCTCAAATGAAAATTTCCGGGGAATTTGGGAAAAATTTAAAATTTGCAAGGTGGAATAGTGCAGAAACAAAGATCGCCCGTTTTCCAAAATTACGTGACTGTTTTGCAAAACCCTAAAAGATCTGAATTTGTCTAATTTCTAATTATAGAAGAACTCGGAGAGGTTACAAACGTTACTAAATATTTTGGATCCTATAAAATTAAATGTTGAACACTTAGCCGACAAAATTAAAATTTAATTGGCGTGCTAAATCTAGTGTAGTCAAATTATTTTTAATTTAATTCGTTAGACAGACAAAACAATTTTTGTCACAATGACACGTTTCCTAAAGGCGGCCGCATGTATGCAGATAATTTGCGGATAAATATTTATCCGCAATTTCAACCAACCAAAATCACTGAAAATGAAAAAGAATTTTCTCTCCCAAGTTAAAAAAAATTGTATCTTTGAGCAATTTTATCCGCAAGCATCCAACTTGGGAAAGGAAATTCTTTTTCATTTTCAGTGAGTTTGGTTGGTTGAAATTGTGGATAAATATTTATACACAAATCATCTGCATACATGCGGCCACCTTAAACCCTAAAACGGAGAATAGCTGAGCGAAGAAACAATGATTCGATTGAAATGATTTTGAATCAGAAAATTTGACTGATGATTTGGCAGTAGTAGGAAACTCATCTTTAACATGACAGTGGTTGCAAGAGAAATAGATAATCTGGTAAGTTGACAGCAAATTAGTCAATTTATTTGAGGCGTTGAAAACGATCTAACCTACTCCAGTAGAAAGCGAAATGTTTGTTTTCAAATTCATCGAACTTTTGTAGTAAGAAACGGTCATCTGAGTACAAATCTTTAATCGCTAGGTGTTTATGACAAAATAAAATTTTAAACTGAAACTGCTGTTTTTTGTGAGTTTTATTTAAAAGTTTTGTGAATTGTTAATTTCTGGGATCCCGGAAATTCCGGGATTGATGAATTTTTCATCCCTACTCCCGGGATTCAACATTTGTCGGGAATTATCATCCTATAACTGGAGCCTAATTATATATGTCATAACTAAGGCTCTTAATTCTTTAGTGAGTTATCAAATTGGCCTTTAACCCTCTTAATTTTCAATTTAAGGAAAATTTTCAGTATGAAATGTTCATTCAACTTAATTGCCAGAATCATTAGATTGTTATTTAGAATTTGAATAAAATAATTTTACCAAGAATTTCTTTAAAGAGTGTTTATAAAAAATAAAGGATGAGTTAAAATGTTTAATAGCCGTCAAATTAGATTTGCATGCTGCTCTATTTAGGAGCTAAACTTGGTATTATAGTATTCTACATCCTATTCTACTCCAAATTCGCTGGAAAGAGAAAACCGCCACCTTATAAATGGTTGTCGGACTTTTAAATTTTTGATGGCTCCATAAACCAAAATATTTAGTTACTTATTCTACGTTTTTTAACGTATTTGGTCATACTTTAAAAAATCTCTCTTTAGAATGTTTCTGATCTACATATTTTCATAAAATCAATAAATAAAAAAAACTATTGGCAGAGATGTTATTCCTTCTTATTTAATGGGAGTGAGGAAGTTTAGCATAGGGCGGTGCCCGAGATGTTTAATGATTTTCAATGAATACATCATATTCTACATGTCCCTAATCAAAATTTACTTTTTTGCATAATTAAATCCTTTTTTAGTTTAATTACTGAGACTCTAGACAATTTTTAGCATTATGAATTTTCGCTCTTAATCCGTTTTCTGATTTCAGTTTATAGCTTTTAATTTCACTATTTGTCAATGGGTCTTCTGTATTTTAATACAAAATACAGAACATGTTAAATCAAGACCCTTTAAAGTGTCTTGGTAGATTCGAAAAATAATTATTATTAGAATCGATGTTCATATTATCAGAATTATAAAATATTCCTCAAATACAAATTCGTAATTTCTCCCGCTTTTCCTCGTTTTACTCCAAAAGTCCCTATTTCTACCAATAATTTTACAATGCTTTCATCTATTTGGTAGACAGTGATGAGGCGAAATTCAATATTTTTATGAATTTGCGTGCCGATTGCTAAATTAGTTCAAATAACCGATAATTTTAGATTTGTTTAAACCACAAAATTTATTAATGGTTTTTAATTAATTGGGAATAATGAAGTTGAGTACAACATAATCCTTCACTATAATTATCAAGAAGGAACTTTTAATTCTAATCTACAAAATCATCCATAAGCTTATAAAGAATAATTTTGAACCAATTCGAGCTATAGATATTCATAAGTACAACATGCGCCGTTAATCGCACTTTCAGGTTGAATTTTTTGCACAAGCTGGGAAAATAATGTATTTAACAGAGAACTTGGGAAATTTAATGAACTTCCAAGTGAAATAAAAAATGCAGACACTACAAGGCAATTTAAATTGGCTGTTGTTAAAAACAAAACTTTTAGCTTCAAAATTGCATGAATTGTGAGATTTGTTTTATTTATTTGAAATACATAGAGACATGATAAAATAACGTAATTTTAGTAGCAAGACAGTTAGTTGCATAATCTGTAGTTACTCTATAAACCCAATGCGGTTCATGTAAGTAAAATAATTATTGTAAAGTTCATAATGTATAAATTAAATTCTGTGGTATAGTAACTTAAACTTATGTAAAATTTTGGCAAATAAATATGTATGCTTAAAGATCTTAAAATTCTACGCTTACCATTCTTCAGCTATCAAACTCCAAAAATTAGATGAATATCTGCAAATAAAAAAAAAAAGATATTTAAAATAAATTCTCAGTTAATTTTAAGTCTTAAATGTGTGTGCACTTCGCCACTATTGCTCCTATAAAAAAAATTGAGGTGTGGCCAACACACAACTTTCTTTTACGAACAGCGAATTTTGGGAAACTTAGTATACAAACTTTTTGCAAACTAAACATTTTTTTATTTTTTATTTTTTTCATGTGTTTTTTTATAATATTTTATTTCTATTTTTTGTTATTTTTTGGTAACATTTTGTATTGAGTAGATTTTGTAAACCTTATATTTTTTAAGATATTTTCAAAATAAATTTCCTGAACCAAGGGAGAGACCACTTCCGGTTGGCCGATTTGGAGTAAAATTCACTGGGTCCTTCCAATTTATCAAAAAACCTTAAATCTTAAATTTCGGTTTGATTGGTTAAGTTAAACCATCTGGGCTGTAGAGGACACAGGCTGACAGACGGACAGACTGAGAGACAGACATCATTTCGAAATCCATTTTTTCGGACTCAGCGGACCACAAAACAGATAAATCTTCAATAATCTCAAGGTCTAAAATTTTTATGATTACTATACTTTATTTTACTTACGTAAAAGAAAGTAACATATAGGGCTTCATTTGCACAAAGCGGTGCCCAACATACTTTTAGAGTAAGAATTATTATACATATTTTGCTTTAATTGTGTTAGTTAAATCGGCAAATCAAGTTAAAATTAAAATTAAACTGTTTGAAAACAATAAACTCATTAATTTGGCGGAGGAAACCATAAATACTTGATTGGTCCTCGAGTTTATGGTTGTGCCTATACTTTAAATAACTTTAGATTTACAATTAAATTATCATAATGACGGCACATAATTTAATTTAAAAAAAACTATTTTAAGACACAATTCTGGGTCCTCAGACTTATACCTTACAATTAATCATCATATACTAATAAATCACTTCAGAAAATCATAAATGATATTTGGAGACGGTCGCGCGAGACCCCAGAAAAAGTACTAACAAATTACCGTCTTACCATTAACTTCCTCACATACAATTTTATACCTTTATTACTATTATTATTTTTCGTTTTTCTTTTATTTATCTGTTCTCTTTTTTTTCTGTTTTGTTTTTTGTCTCTCATCTTATTTTTTATTGTTGTAAATGTGTACAGCTTGTTATCGTCCCGTAGTTTATAATAAATTGTTGTTGCTACAATAAATGGAGACACCTTTAAAAACAAAATCAACAAAAAAAAATTCGAGAGAGAAAATTCTTCTAACGACGATGCGATTTCCTTTTTATTTCTGTTTTTTTTTTTGTGTTTCGTTTTCGTCTCAAAACCAAAAAAAAATTGTAAAATAAAGTCTACTCTTCTATACGGCGCGCGAAAGAAACACAAGAAAAAAAAATTTGTTTCATGTGTGTTCACATCTCCAAAGACTGTCGTAGGAGAAACATCTTTTTAAAAAAAAAAAAAAATTTTTTTTGATAAATTTTTTTTTTCTGGAAATAAAAGAAAATTATTTATACATTTTGTAAAAAAAAAAGCTTAACATAACTTATATTATAAAAACGACTTAAGCTTAGCTTAATAATAAGATTGATTTTTTTTTTATTTAAAATATTATAGTACAATTTATATACCTAAACATAAGATTGTGTCACGAAATTAAATTAAGAAATAAATTAGTGCTAAGTGAGCTTTTATAATAATTATTGTTATTGGGATATAAAACAAGTGAATTTATTTAAAAAAAAAAAGTTTCATAAAGTGATCGTTAAAATGGTGCAACATTTTATGCAACCAAAATAAATCAAGAAAATTGGGAAAAGTTTTTTTTTTTATCTAAAGTGAGACAAAAGTGCCATCTCTTATTTTTTGAGAAAAAATATTCAAATAAAATTAAAATCAGTTAATTATGAAAAAATTAAAAACAAAGTGATTTTAAAATTCAAAATTTTTTTTTCGAAAAAAGGTGAGTGACAATTATGGCTATTTTTTTCCGTTACATTACCATTTATTATCACGTTTTTGTATTACATTATTATAAAAGTAGCTGCATAAAGAATTTTAATATCGCGGCGGTTTTTCAATATTACGCGATAAGAATTAGATTACTAGAAATATTATTATAGAATCACATACTTTCACCCCAGTTTTGTGGTTACCTTAATGTCCGGAATTTATGTATTTTAATTTTTTAAGTGATAAGATTATCCATGTCGTTTGATAATTATATATGTACATACATTTTTATAATATATATATGTGTGTCTGTCTCTATATACGATACAAAATCAACTTTTACCAAATATTATAAAAATAATCAATATCACTTGAATGATATCAAGTACTTTCACCTTTCCATCATCGTCCATATAGTCATATAAATCGACTTCAGCATAATTAAGTATTTTGTCAACGATCACAAAATAAAATGTATACAGTCGAACTGCGAGTACCACAAAAAAAAAGCACTAAAAAATTAGGCCGTGCACACAAAAAATAAAAATGACGCATACAAAAACCACATCCCTGCTTCGTCTTTATTTTATATACCCCAGCACAAGAGATAAAAATATGTGCGATAATATTATATTGGGCGGGGTTGATTTTATACTTTTTTTTTTTTGGTGTTTTTGGAAAATTTTCTCAAAACGTACAAAAAAAAAAAGATTTTTCCAACATTGCGCGCTGTGTCGTCTCTAATGGCCGCATTGTGATGAGAATAATCATCATGATCAATGTTATGTTGTTATTGTTGTTCGTGGTGGAAATTTGAATAAGCATAAAAAAAAAATTGGAATCTTGCGCGCGCGCACCGACTCGTAACGAGCATCATTATCATCATCATCCATATAATATACTTGGTTTATAATACATAATATACCTATATTATATACAGCATGCGGTTTGATTTGATTCTTATTGTTTTTTGTGTGTTCTTCATTCGGTTCGCCATTGCCATCATCTTTTTTCATTTTTTTTTTTTTGTTGTAGTCTTTTCTTTTTCTGTAAACGATAAAGAAGACGTTGAATTCCATCTCGATGTTTAGTGTCTTATGTATACCATACATAGGAAGAAAGAAGAGAAGAAAAATTGATTGTTGTTCAATGACGATGACACAAAAAAAATATGGCGGACTGCGGTCAACAACATAAATAACCAGTTTTCGGGGACTACCTGATTGGATGGCTGTTGCGTTGGGTGCGCTCGATCATAATATGAGATCGTACTAAAGAAGAAGAATATAATAAGACAAAGGATGATATATTATGTATGTTGTAGTTGTTAGACATGAAGAGGAAGTCTTAAATTAACATGTATACAGAATATGTACATACTTGTTTGTTGTTGTCTGGAGTTAGCTTATAAAATTTCGAAAATTTTTGATAACCCTGTGAATCATACAATGATGCTGGTTATATTGCGTCGTTTATTTGTATATAATTTATGCAAATTTTTATCGCTTTTATTTGGCATTGAACACACACGTGAATTACCTTAGAATCAATGATTTTATATTTATGTACATACATACATCAAAAAAGGTTATGTAGAACGGTTGCTCTACATAATAATTCAAATATTCAAAATGGCGCGCCTATTCCTTTGAGATCAAAGTATATCTGTACACATAGAAAGAGACAAAAGATATATCCATATGTGTGTGTGGGTGGTAACATAATGCACGACCCTTCTATAAATAGACATTTTTTTATCTCTTTTTATATTGTGTATGATGGCGCAGTTTTAGATGAACATTGTATGTATGATTTACGTATAAATATAAAATGAGATAGAACGACAGGTGAAATTTATGTAAACTATCCTTTTTTCGTGTGTAGTATGTTGCTGCGGCTTACCAAACTATTTCAAATTGCTTTGTCAATACAATATATTCACACTGGCGACAAGAATTTATTTTTTATTTTGTTGTATTAAATTATACAAAAAAAAAAATATAAATTGCAGATGTAAAATGCATGCTAAGCGCATATTCTCGCGATTATTATTTATTTATAAATTTGAAATATTAAATTTTATATTTCTGAAAAAACATTGAAAACAGGTCAATATGCAGTAACAAATACATAATTTTGTGTAATAAACGGAGATTTCGAAACATTTTTTTTATTTTTATTGTGTATACATATTATGTGTTATACTTATCCACCCCATGAACGCTTAAACTAATCAATATAATTAATCTCCCGCCAAGGTTGTATAAAGTGGCACCACCAAAATTTCTCTTGTTTCAATTTCAACATCCGCGCGCTAAAATAAAAATCTGCCTCATAATTAAATTACACAAAATAAGGTTTCACCCTCCAATATACTCATCTGGAATTACCATTTTTTTATTTTAATCCAATTATATAGGTACTCGTATATAATATGGACGGAAAATATACACATATAACATTATAAAACCAGATTTTCTATTTTCTAAATAATTTTGTTCAAATGATTGATGATGAATATAATAGAAACAGGTCAAGGTGTGGGATATTTCCCAATATAAGAGAAATGTTTTGCGTATTCAGTATCCTAGCAACACAAATCGTGTATTTATATATGTATGTATAAACTATATACATATACTTCTGAGTACCATGCCCGGAGAAAAATAAACGGGAAAAATAGATAATATTTCGGGTGCCGCCTTTTCACAAATATCCTTTGCATGTTTTGACGGAAATTTTTTGGATCGATATAGGAAAAATACTAAAAAAAATGTATCTGTAAATTGTATATAATATACTGCAATCCTCCCTACATTTTTGGAATATCCTTTTTACATATACAACGTACATAATATACAATAATATGTAAGTGGAGGCGCATGGTACTTATTATTCATCAACCAAAATATTTATGTATATATGTACAAAGAAAAGAGGAAAAATCACGCGTCATTATACTCCATTTTCTAGAAACCATAGAAATTATTTAAATAAAATCTCACACCTACCGCACACCCACCCTACTCTATATACTTAGCTTCCAAATATAAATACATAAAATCTTATCCATCCTTCTCTCTATATTTAAAATGTACACAGAAAAAGCCGCATTGTCGCCATCTTATATATACACTAAATTGATGATGATGATGATAGTTATAATACCATCCTAAAACCTTATTGTATACGAAATGAAAACTCAACCAACCAAATCACACTCTTTTCGTGCGGCGGCGGTAGTTATAAAAAGTCCCCCGCGAATATTTTATCTACTTTACTGGTATTTATATAAATTTTCCAGATATCATCTTATATATTGTATATTATATTTTACGAAAATGATTCGAGTTTTTCTGGTTTTGTTTTTTTTGTGTTTATATACTAGGGTGAGTTATTTTTTCACCCCCCCCCCCCCTCCCCTATCCCCTAAAAAGCAACAACAAAAAAGAAGCCATAAAAACAGAGTGTATCTCTCTCGAAGTAGAATGTTATATGTATAGTATACTCGTATGTATATAGTGTTGTGTGTATGACCCTGCCAGTTACTATAACAACAAATCAATAGATTTTCATTTCGAAAAGAAAGAAAGTAAAGCGGAAAATATGTACACAACAACGAAAAATAAAATAAAACCAAGAGAATGAGATTTTCATTTTTCATTTTTTTTCCCAGAATAGAAAACAAAAGAAACATTTGAGTTCGGGAAAATGGGAATAAAAAAAAATATTTGTTGTGTGATTGGACAGAATACGTTTATAGATTTTCTTTATATATATATGTACGTACATACAATATACATATGATGGATGATAATAAATTTTCATGAAAATCATTAATATTAATTTTTTGTTCAGTAGATACATACATTTATTGTGTGTTGGTGGGAGGATTTTGTTTTTGAAGGCCTAATGATGTGATGAAAAATGATTAGATTTGAATATCACAATGAAATCTGATATAAGTGTATATACCTAGTTCGACAATTTTTCACCCTTTAATAATGAGTCACTCGCTAAAAGCAATTATTTTGAGATATGAGGAGATGCGGCAGGTGTATATAATTTTGGTTTATGTACAATCAAAAGGGGTCCGCTGAAACGGAAGGAAATAATATACATATATACATAAGTTTGTAATCTTATCTGTATATTACATTACACCCTCATATATTTACCCCACTCTATATCTAAATCAATACCTGAAAATTTTTCATCAGACATGATGTTTGTTTTTCATTTTTTTTTTTTTTCTGTTTTTCGAGGAAAAATTATGTTGGATTTTCACCATCCATATATTATATATACATGTAATAAAGAAAAATCAACATTGCGTGACTTTGTATTCTATTATACTTTATAGTTTTTGTTGTTTATTATGATTCTTTTTTGACGATCGTGCTTTACTGTTTTTTTATTGTCAAAATCTTGAAAACACCATCGCATATTCGAAAAGTCAGTCTTTGTTTCTAAAAAAAAAAAAAAAATTATTTGGAATTTTAAGAAAATCATGAATTTTCTGTGAAATATTGCTATTTATTATGAAACACGTTCCATTTTGTATATTGTACATATTAAATAACAATAATCTGCAATTATTTTTAATTTGTGTTGTTAGTTTATGAGTAATCGAAAAAAAAATTTTAATCTGTCACGACATGATCATATAATATAATATAGTATCAAAAGGTGTACGGACGGGGTGGTAATTTCAGTTGCAGACTAAGAATCTGCGGTATTAGTCAGTTTGGTCCCGAATTTTGTATATATGTATGTACTTAAAAAAAATTAATGAGAACTGTTAAGAGATTGTTAATTCAACAAAAATATTTTCTTATCAATTTATAAAACAATCAACACTTACTAAATAAAGAGTAAGCTCTAATTATTTTTTTTTAATACTTATGTAATTTGAACTATTATACATTTTTGTTAAAGTAATCTTTAAACTTAATTATTTTGCAGAATTATTTCAATTCTATAGTCAAATTCAAATTTCCGACTTTTTTCTAAGCAATAGGCCCGGCCCGATTCTGCCTTCCAAAATTGTATGTTATGTTTAAGCGGGGAAATAAAATAACATAACATGAATTTTATCGTTTCAAAATCGGGCCCAATATCAACTGATTCCGAGCACAACAAAACGGCAATAATTTCTCTACTAGAGTCTTATATTAGGTCGTATGACACTCACTCAATTCAAGTGCTGTAAAAAATGTAAAGTCAAACGGAGAGAGAAAACTGTTTTTTTTCAACCTTATCCAAAATTAATGTTTTTTGTTTGAGATACCTAGCAGTTCGAAAAGTTAGCTTTCTCGGGACACTGCTAATATTCGCTGCAGTTACTTGATGAAAAAAAAAAAATAGGACGAAAAAGATCTTTTCTTTCTGCTTTTTATTTTTTTTATTATTAAACAACCCAAAAATGAATGTGGGTGTATTTATGGGAGTGGGGAACATCAATATTGTTTGTAAATTTCGAAAATAAATTAAATTTGATTGAAAGAAGAGTATGTGCGGTTAGCACAGAAAAGTCAAAATTCATTTGGAATCATACTTATGTATGTCAAAAGGAATTCTCTATGGAGGCATTATTATAACAGAACTATATTAAATAATTATTCACGAAACCAAAAAATTAAAACCATAATATAACGACATCGTCATACAAAGAAGTTTTTCCCTCTTATGTCACGCTGGAGGTAATAAATACAACAAAAACTATCTATCCTATTTAACGATTAAATTAAGTCTTTTCTAACTGTAAAAATAATGGTGTCACTTTATGATCCTTACAAAAGATCGATAAATTATAATTTATCTCGGTTTTTAATCTTTAAATTAAAATGAGGCTTTGCCTCTTACATAACAATATTTAATAATTTGCCAAAGGGTGGGATTAAAAGTTCACTTTACCTTCGAATTTTGAAACATGAGCCTTATATCAGCAATTAATTAACATTATCTTACATCAATTTTAATTTGTTAATCAATAATTTCAATAATTGCAACGTAAAATTTGATAGTACCTATCCTTCCTATAAGAGCTGATTTTTCAAAACAACTAGGTACTTACTATTTAACTATTTGATTAGCGATAACTAAAGTTGTAGGCCTTAAAAAATCTAAAGCTAAAGAGTTGGTTTTGATAAATGCAACGGAACTGTTGCTTAAAGGTTAATAATTTTTTACAAAAGGACTTATTTTTTGATATATTTGACCATAGGGATTATTTCCAAACTTTTTTTTTAACAGCAGAAAGCTCGAAAAAACTTTAAAAAAATTCCATTTGTTTCGAAGGTGTGAACATATTTTAATTGTAATATTCCCCGCAAGTTTACGATTGAAAAATCACGCCACCAACTTATTATTCTTAAGAGAATTAAATAGTTCTATGCTAGATCTAATGCCTACGTATACCGTAAGATTATTTCTTACTGAAAGACTGGTATTGTCACCTCCAAATGCTGATACTTCGGAATTACCTCAAATTTTATTTTGTGGTATCAGTAGTATTTACCAAAAAACGTCATAGGAAAAACCAACACTGATTTTCAAAAATAAAGAATTTGGCTAAAGATTTGTCATATTCATAATTATTATAGTACAATAAAAATTGAACAAATTCCGAAATTTTAAATATGACCTTAAGCAACAAACTACAGTAAATCAGCTGTTGCGTAACAGTAGCTCAGGTATTCTGGACCATGAATCTCAAGTCCTTTGGTTTAGGACGTTGTTTATCTCAAAATGCAATAATTTGGGAACAGAGGTCTAAGAGTATTAATTAGTGATGGGAAATGTGACAGATAACAAAATAACGGGATAATGTTATGATTTTTTAAAATATTGTTACAAACCTTACACAATTGAAAAATGTAACGTTTCCAATACAAATGAAGCAAAATTTTAACTAAGAAAATGTAAAGTTAAATTAATCATAGACAAAGAAATATAAACTTATTTGAATTTTGACGCTTCGAAATTCCAGCAATCGGAAAGATTGAACCAATAGTGTTGGCTGAACCCGTCCGCAAGTCAGTAGCGGCCGAAAAAATATTTTCAATGATAATTTTATAATAAACATAGTAATGTTGTAATGTAGTGAAACAGAATTACACACAAAAAAATATTGCGGTGTGAATGGTATTTTATCCGAAAAAAACTTTATTTTTTATCCAATAGTACCATATTAACTCCGCAAGATCGGGTACAAATTTTAAAATATCCAAAAGGATCGAACAGTATACTTTAGCACCGTTCGGAGTAAACGCAAAAGTTGTCAACAGCGGATTTTTTAAAAGGTACTTCCAGAGATTATTTTCGTTCTATCGGAGTAAATATTTACACCGTTTGGAGTTTTCGTGAAAAATTAAAATTGTAAGAGATTTTGGCTGTATTAGTTAAATTCGCTAAAGCAACCTGCATATTCCTTCTGTATAATAGAATTTAAATTGTGATACAATCAGTGTAGTCGGAGCGGCCTGATGAGAAGATTCAATTCTCTTACAATCTTCGGAACATATTAAAATCATATATGTAAGTATGTACATTAAAATAAAATATCAATGGGATTAAAACCATACACTCAAAAAATGTGCGGTGTTAATTGGTTTTTTATCCGAAAAAGTATTTTATTTTTCTCCAACTGAATATATTTTATAAAATTAAATACGCATCAACGGATAAATATTTTTATCTATCCGAAAAGATAATTTTTTATAAAAACTCCTTTTGGATTTAATAAAATGCACATCTAGGTGTTTTCCTAAAGATGAATGTTTCTGTTTGGGTTTTATGCGGTGTAAAAGTTTTTATCCAAATGTATTTTATGCCATTTTTATTATAATATCCGATTGGATTCAAATTATAAATATCCGATCGGTGGGACACTATGTAACACCGATTCGGTGTTGTGGTGACCTTTTATTTTTTTGTGTGTACCTTACGTAAGTATGTATGAGAAATTACCACGAAATTTTCATCATGAAAAGGTTTTTTTTCAAAATATGTATGTGTCTCGACTAAAATTTAAGGAAATTTTAACTTCATCCGATGGGAACGTATCTACCGTGTAAAAACAAGAATATGTGTAGTTCCGTTGGACCAAATAAACATACAATGAAACACGGCTCTTTTATGAAGGCCTTTGGTATCCGATTTCTTTTAAAAGCAGCGCCTCATGAAGAAATCACAGGGGTTAAGTGTAAAAATAACCAACCACTTCACAACATATTACTTATAATTAAACACGGTCAAGTTTGAAAATTTTTGGGCCGGCCTCAAAAATGTCTCTGGCTCTGAATGGCGTATATCATCCCGACTGATTAACCATTATGCAATTTGAAACCAAATCATCATTAAAAAATGACGGGGCTTAAGGGTGAAAATTAAGCAAAACGTTTTATAAGGTGATCCATTTGGATCATTGTTTTCGTTAAATTTGTCGTTACATTTTTGATTATTACTTTGTGGGTAATTTTGACCTTAATCGACGTGATTTCTAAATGAACCATGAATTTTAAATGGCTTTAGGATTAACAGCCCAGTATCTTATCTCTTAGTTTGGCGCAATGAATTTCGAATTTGGTCGTATTTTCTTTTAAGTATAAAGAGGTACTGGTTAATTTTCATCGCCCTAATCCACATATGATTTCTCAATGAAAGCAAAATACTTTGAAATTGAGATTTGAGCATTTAGTGTTTATTCCACCATCGTGATTTCTTGATGGGCTCGGCTTTTAAATTGCCTAATGGTTAAGAAATCGGGTACCATACGTCGTCCGTTAAGGGAGAATGGGAGAATATTGTTCGGGTTAAATACCGTTTTGTTTAGGTGTTTTGAATATTTGAACGTGATAATATCTTACACCTCAGAGCCACAGGCTCGGAAAATGAACGACACAATGTTGCCCTTGGTCGTGGGCAGTTACTCATCAACAATAAGTATTACTTCTAATTTAAATATTGATGTTTTATATTGGTCCTTAGGCTTCATGCATCACGCATATAATGTCAATTTGTGCTTAAAGAAACTATAGCGCTTAATTAATTTTAAATTAAAATAATTAAACTCCCCATAAATTTTAACTATAAAATTATAAACTACAAAATAGCTATTTACAATGTTTGAAAGCAATATAGCGAGAGAACGCCTAATATAGTCTGCGTTATGCCAGATTGCGTTTCCAATCCATAAATTCCGACGACTTTAGGAGGCGCTTGCCTTTTATGAACTTTATCTCGTAAAACACCTACGGCCGTCTAGAGTAGGCGACACAGCCCATCCCGAATTTTTTCTGGATGGAACTAAAATTTCCTTAAATTTTTGCAGAGACACATGAAAATTTCGTGGTAATTCCGGATACGTAAGAAAATTCCATTTCGTTAGTTCGATTTAAATCATCGTGCAGTTTAAACGTAAAATCAATGCGCGCAGAAATAAAAATAAAAAGTGCAGTGTTGTTTTAGTTTTTATTTATTACTTCTGTCCAAAACAACCTACTGTCACTGTGATCACATTTCAATTAAAAATTTTATAATTTAAACAATCGTAAGTAGTTTTGCAGACTCCACAATTTTCACGAAACCGAAGCGATTATTTAAAATTCTATAGAGAGAATAGGTGCGCCCGTCCCACGATGTACACGGTGGATTGGTTGCCAGCAGCTTCCTGCTCAAATTGTAAAATTTCAAATCATTAACGGTTAAAAACATAAGTCGTGTATATTAATATAATACCACATGTTTTTACCGAGCAAGTGTTGCGTAGAAACCTACACACAATTTTTTAAACTCGAAAAAAAATTTATAAATTTTATAAAGATTTTAATAGTTGGCCAGATTTTACTAAGTATTTTTAGAAAATGATTTATTGAAGAAGTTGTCCAACTTCTAAATTTTACACTAATAATCCAAAATAATTCTAGAAACCAAAAATTAGTTGTAAAATTTTGCATTAGTTGAAACAAATTTAATTTTAAAATTTGCGTATTTTAGAATTTTTTTAAATGTTGAAGTTTACTTAGAAATGTCCGCTTTTACGTTCCAACAATAATATTCAAAAATTCTCTGAAATTTAGAAATTTAAACTCGGTAAATTAGAAACATTTTTGCGAATTTTGAAATTTAAAATTCTAAAATGTTGAAAATTTGTTAGACATTTAAAAAATAATTTGACAACTCAAATATGAAAATTCAAGAATTTGGAATTTTTAAAACGTAAATTAAAATGTAAAATTTTAGGAATTTAGTACGTTATTTAGAATATAGTACGAACTTTAATATTTTTGTGGGTTACATTAAAATAAACTTTAAGAATAAAGAGCTTAAAAGAAATTCGTAAATTTAGGAATATGAAATTCAACGAAATAATTTGCAGGACTTCAGCAATTTATTAGCATGGGTTTGTAATTTATTATTAAATAATTTTCTACTTTTGTTAATATAGAACTTCGTATAATAAACAAATAAAAAAAATTTATTTTAATAAAAGTTTACCTTCAACATATGTAGCTTATTTTAAGGGCCGGTTTTAACCGGCGGTGCCTTATCTATCGTGATCAATAATATGTATAGTACAATTCCACCGATATTTCGCACATTACGTCCAAGTAGTAGTTAGTCCACCTTACGTATATTTAAAAAAAAAAATTAAAGTTTGTCACACGAGTGTTTTATTATAAAGGCTACATATGTAAATAGTTAAATATTTGTTTAATATTTTTATATCGATATAATAATTTTGTGATAAGAAAATTTTTTTTTTTATTATAAGAACGTATGTGTACGAGTTTATATGAAAAACTATTCTATTTTTATCCAGAAGAAGAAATCATAAAATAAAGTCAAACAAACGTAAATTATATAGAGCTCTAAATTCATGGGAAAAAAAGATTTTGTGTAATGTAATCATAAATATCTTTTCGGTTTTTTGATATAAAATTACTTTTCTTAACTCTAATCTTATTCTGTTGATTCTGTGGTTTTTATTATGCATAATATAAAAAATAAAAAAAAAAAGTTTATTTAGAAAACAAACAACATATGTATGATTTTTAATTAATACACAATACATGCACATAAATTTATAAGAGTTTGTTATGTCTTTATATGCTTTAAATAATTAAAATATTGATTGCAGTCTTATTTAGCCGAATTTTATTATTTTGTTGATCAAATTGCATAAAAATGTGTTTTAGTCTCTTGCCATAATGGTATGTTATGTAATTTAATATTTGTGAGGAATTAATCTTTTAAACATTGATAATAAAACTTTGGATCTTCCCGCTTGCGAATATACCAGTTTTTAGTATATTTTATATGTATATCAATCAACAGAATTTTTTTTTTTTTGTCACACTAACCCATTATTGATCTAACCATATTATATTTAATTTCATTTATTTAATTTTCGTATGATAAGAAAATTATTTCACGGAGAAAAAAAAAATATTTTTTATTTTATTTTATTGATAATGGTAGTGATGGTAACCTTATGCGGATTGAATTTTTTTTTTTTTTTTGGTCTGATTCTCTTGAAATAAAAAATATATGATAACGCTGGTTTAGAATCAAACATGACTTATTGTCAGGTGGATTATAGCCTAAATGTGTATATATGTACATGTATAAATGGGTGGGTATAGGTATAAATACATGGTTCTTATCGCCCCACCAAAAAATTTGTTTCGCGGGAAAACATCAAAAAGCGTCGTTCTTGAATCATTTAGCAAAAAATAAAATATAAAAATTGACCGAAAACTGAAGATCATACGATGTTTTAGTATATACATACATACAACTTTTATAATCAATCATTTTTAAATCGAAAATTGTGTTTCAATAAATTCCAAAATTGTGAAATCAACCTTTATATTCAATAATATGTATAAAACTGATAAGAATTTTTATCTTAAAACACAATTTGATGTATTTTATATTTATCATCATTTTTAAGCGCAATTTTTATTTTTTCAATTCTCACTTGGCGATACATATATCATGTACAAAGATCCACACCTTTATTTGTAGTTTGATTTGGTGGAAAATATATCAAAATCAAATAATGAAATGCGCGAATCACATACTAAGCATCGCAGTATTACAACAACAAAAACACTAGATTTTATTGATGGTGTTAAGTGCGGTGATGAAGTGTCATAAATATCATTTATAATGAATTAGAGGGGTGATAAGATTAGAAAAGTTGTTTTCATTTTAAATTCTATATAATATTCTAGATTGAATTATTCAAGTGTACATTATATTATGGTACGTACTCTGTAAAACTTTTAGGGAAAAAACTGGAAATGCTATTATTTTAGGGTGATTTATGCTGTGTAGAAGCGACTTTTCAAAAATTTTAAACTTGGTTAATTGACTTTTAACTTGGTGTTATAGGTCAATTAGATATCGTGTAGTAGATCATTATGTCAATTTTTGATTTTATTATTATGGGGTACAATGCAATAAAATAGAGATTTATTTATGGTAAATTTGAATGGGCGTTAAGAATCTGCACCAATCCATATCAGTATCATAAATTGATTTGAGGCAAAAGTGTTAAACTTGACTTTTACAGTGAAACATTAATCATATTATAGGGCATAAGGAAATATTAGAAAATTAGATTTAACTGTAAAAACTCCAGAATTTAATATTTTGATTGGACACAATATGATTGGGGCGGAATAAGCAACAAGGTCCCTAAAAAAGGTTAAAACTAAAAGTATGTATTTGAGCTTTCACCTAGATCTTGACATTGACGTTCCTTTTGATCGAATTAGTCGAAATCTGTTGAAATTTCGATAACCTGCGTCATTTGAAATTTTAATATTATAGTTTTTAAATTAAATTTTTCTTATGTAAAACTAAATGTTACTCTAATTTATTCTTTTGAATTATCGAAATGTGAAAATTTTGGAAATATTACCCGTAAAAAAAAATCTTGACCTTACTGTGCGTTTACAAACCAAATTCCCGTCCGGCACGCACTTACTCACAAATCAACTTATTTATTCACACTTTGTTTACTTTATTATGTTTCGTCAACAAAATCCAGGCTACTTGATTTTTTATTAGTAGTAGTGCACATGAAACACAAGCGATACCGAGGCAACATAATATGTTGCAAAGCACCCTCTGCCTTACTTAATAGGGGAACCAACGAGTCAGTAACAACTTTAAAGTAAGAATGCAACATGTAGAAAGTGCATGTTACTGACCAGCGAATCTTTAACAACTTTTCGTTCAGTTCAGCTGTCACTTAACAGAGCGAAAATTAACGCGCAAACTGAAGGAAATGTCAGAATACATCAAAATTTGCACGGCACACTTTTCTTAAAAATGATAATTTTCATATTCACATAACAATTTTAATACTGTATTTGTCAGTTTTTACGGAATCGGTGGCCGATACGTTAAATATTCTGTAAAGAAATAATTTCGTCAAATGCTATAAGGATTCTTACTGATTCACTGGTTACCCGTGTCATTGCTTAAAGAGAGAAAACAAACATTATGAGCATTAAAAACCGTACAAAATCTGGTTTTTTTATACCGATTGTTTAAAAAATATTTTTGTAACTGAATATTTTTCAGATGCTTTTCCGGAAAAAGTTGTTATTAATGAGAAATACAGTAGAGTCAGAAATACAGTACTGTACGCGCCAGTTGCTATCTCATATAAACCGGTTGACCGAATTTCTCCGTCCGTGTGTGTGAGTTGAACAATTTCGAAATTTCATAGTTTCAAAAACTTAACTTAAAATTTTAATTAATTTGTTTAATTTCCAAAATTTATTCAAGCTTTAAAATTTGATGTCTAAATTTGAAAAAAGAAAAATGTTTTTAAAAATTAATCCAAATTCATAACTTTACTGAATGATAAAACTTAAACGAGTTTTTTTAGTTTTCAAATACAATAAATTTCATACGAAATATAAAATATAATTTATAATTTACAATTTTTTTAAAATCAAACTTTAATTTAAGGCACATCATGAAATCGGGATGGTAATGTATTTACTAATGTCTAACGGTTAACGTTTTTAATCACTTAAAAATCCGAGCGGTAAAAAACCGTACTATGAATACCGCAAGGTAATTTTATTGACCAAATTTTAGCAAATTTGTCTCTCAGTAGGCTGTAAAATGTGTTAATTCCAAAAAACAAAATGTATAACAATTCATCAAACGAATAATGAATATTGGTTTGCCGAAAACGTCATTAAGGGTTTGCTCGAATACTGTGGTAATTATTTTCTCGTTATAATTTTTGACATTTTAATGTTAAATATTCCTCGAAAATGCTCTATTTCCGAAAATACCTACATATTTATGTTTGATGTTTATTGTGAATTAAATAATTTACAGTTTTCGTTATCCTTATATAGTTTTCTTATTAATTCTAAGTTGAATATTTTATTATTTTCTGGCTTGAGAACTTTCTCGATTCTTCGACGTTGTACAAATTTACGATATTGGGCCAATCTTATCATAAGATATTAATTGCCATAAAATACAAAATTTCCTAAAGGTTTGAAATTTATATTTCTTCTTGTGGAGAAATAGCCAATATTTTACCAAGTAAATCCATGGTTCGACATGCATAGCCGTTGCATAGCCTGTGGTGCTACTTACGTTTTTCGCTATTTCAACAATTTTCTTACATAATTTAGTGAAAAAGGAAAATTCGTCTCGTCGCTCGTTCTCAATGTGTACCGGCCTTTATAGTCATAGAATGGTCGTAGCATTAATGCGAATGGTCAAAGCAACAGTTACAGAAATAGTACATAAACTCGATTTTGAGTGTTTTAGTAGCCTGAGAAACAAAATTTCTCGGCTAGTGGTTAATAATGAAAAATGAACACTATGTAGATGTAATGCGATTAAATGGATAGGGAGATTATGATTATTCTCCATATTGATAAAGTAGATTTTGATAAAAAAAATCCAAATAAAATTTACAAGATACCACGTATAAAAATACATAAATGTATAAATTAGTGTAATAATATAAAGACAAATATATTTTTAACCAAAATTATTAACATTTTTATTATTACACTAAATTTTAAATTTTTCATATGTTTTTATATAAATATCCCTCGATTTTTGGGGCAGCAGCTGGTCTGTTATATTTTCGACTATCATACATATTTCAGGTGGCGTGCCGATTAAAAATCATCATTCTCCATTTTTTTTTTTTTTTTAGTTAGTTGAATGCCATTTTGACTACAATTCAGTAAAAAGTTCGGACTACTTCGACATAGTTAATATTATTGAAGAGCAAGTGCTTCCCTTATCAAATTAATTTTCTTATCAACAAAAAATCTTAATGGTTGGTGTGCCTTCTACGACTAGTAGCGGAAAAAATAGTATATATACCACGCTTGAGAAGTGCTATTATAGCCCTCGCTTACTATAACCCTCGACGCTCCACGTCTTGGGTTATAAACTCGCTCGGGCTATAATGGACGTGTTCAATCCGGCAAAAGTGATAAAAAATATCATGATATTATTTATTACCCTAACTTCACTCCGTTGTATTTTATGTCATGCCCGACTGAACAACCAAAATGATAAAAAAATGATAAATTGGTTTTAAATGTCAAACAATATTTTTCACGATTTTTCACGAAGTGAAATTAGGTTCTACCTTAGTTAATTATAGTTCAAAAGGGGTTAATTTCAAAGCAGTCCTGTTTGATTCGAGTGAGGGTGAATTGGAAGACGAAATAATTTTAAAGCTGTACAACGAAAATCACAAAAAAATTTAAAATTTTGATTGTGGCTTCGAAAAGTACACTGATGAATAATTTCGGCGACATTTTGGATGTTCAAGAAGAACACTTCAAATAGTTATTGGTTTTCATTACAGACACATTGCAATGACACGAACAAAGTGTTTGAGGAATATAAAACTAAATTTGTATTTTAATTTAATATTAACTCAATAAAACTTAAAAAAAAAAATTATGAACATTGTTTTTTTTTATTTAAATTAGAACCAAACTCCGTTATTGCATTTGCAACATTATTAATTGCCGCACCAACCACATCAAACATTTGAGATACTTTTTCATAGATATACATAATTTTATCACAACCGAAATGTTTTGGTTTAAAATATGTATTTATTATGACAGCTAAAATCAAAAAAAATCTTGATTTTTTTTCGTGATAAATGAGTGCGTTTCATGGCAAACGTGATAAAAAATATCATGATAATTTTTATCACTTTTGCCCGACTGAACACTAGGAATAGCATACTTCTCAACCTTGGTGTATAATATACTATTATTTAGTTTAGACTTTTATTATCTTATAATTTGAATTGTATTTCATTTAACTTAAATTTTTGTAAAATCTAAATTATCTAATTTTATATTAAAATTCTCCAAACGAACATTCTTTCCTTTCCTTCAAATTCTACCATGGTGTAAGACTGTGGTAATTTGAATGAGTGCGTTTTATGGCGTGATTTACGTCAAAAATTACAATGGGGAAGTTGTTACCACAGTATTCGAGCAGGCTCTTAGATAGATGCCAATAGTAATTGGCTGTATTAGCGTAAATTTTTACTGAAAAATATAAGAATCATTCCTTATTCATTGGAAAAAATTCCCCCAGAATAAATTTGCTTTTTTCCTTACTCAATGTCTCCCCTTCCATCATTTTGTGGGGTTTCCAATTAAAATTATGAAATAGAAAATTGAAGTTGAATAAAAGTTTAGTTTCAATCAAATAAGATAGATTCAAATTGAAAGTTAATAAATAATAATTATTCTTATTATTCATGAGATATTTGGAAATACTGGTTAAATGGCATTTCGATTTGTATGAATTATCAGAATTGCAATTGAGTTTATTCACATATTTAAGCTACTAAAGTGGAGTGTTTGGTTGATACTCTTCACTTCAGATAAATGTCAAAAAAATATAATTTTAATTTTACGTACGGATAAAAGATAAATTTAAAGCATTTTTAACATATTTTACACACAATTCACTTCTGTTGATTCAGTTACATAATTCAGATAATTTAATTAATTCATCCCAATCGAATACGCTTGATGTTGACTTTTATAAACAAAATACAGAATTTGATTTGTGAACTCAGTTTTGTAAACGTAGGCAAAGTAAACAAAAGGAAAACAATAGTGAGTAAACCTTTTTCGTCCAAAAATGTTGACGCTAAGTTCGCATACTCTAAAACTGTCGTCAGAAGAACTTGACAGCGACAATTTTTTTGAGTAATTTTTCCAAAAAAAGATATAGGAAAAATTAATTCCGTCAGTTCTTCTCTTGCAAAATTACCAAAATAGTTTCTGACGACAGTTCTCGAGTACATATTCGGCATAACGGCACACACTTCAAAACTGTCGACAGTAATTTTTTTGATAATTTTGCAACAGAAAAACTTGACGAAATTAATTTTTCCTCATCTTTTTCTCAAAAATTACTAAAAAAAAATTTCGCCGTCAAGTTGTTTTGTTGCAAAATTACCAAAAAAGTTATTGTCGACAATTTTGAAGTATGCGGCATAAATGCATCGATGCCGTAGGACAAACAAATAAGAGTTATTGCTTTAGGTCAAATAATATTGTTTGCGAAACATATTCACATTAATTTTACCATAATAGTTTAATTTGTTTGCCTAAAACACAGAAAACAAGATATTAACATTCTTTAGCTGACAATTTGCTTCGTTTGACGTTTGAGGAAACTACGGTCTATTGGTAATTATCGTTTATTTTCCTGTTTCTTTCTTTGCCTATAGAAAGCGACGGCCGACGAAAATAGTCGTTGAATTGCCCAGTAAGATCTCTGAGTAAAGTTTTTTTTAAATTTTATTATAACAACAAATTTGAAAATTTTGAAACTCGTTTACCAATTTTATATTCAAAATTTGAAACTTTATTCAAAATTTTCGGTTTGAAATAGTCAACGCTATAACTATAAAGTTTAACGATATTGAGATTTTTTAAATTCAAATTGAAATAAAGAAACTTACAATTATTACAAAATACCTAAATTTTCTTATTTATGATAAATTTCTGAGGATTACCATTGAGTATTGACCTCAATTTGGAATGAATCTCTTGATTTGGATTTTTTAATTTCGGTTTACATACTTTAATATTTGAAACCAAATTTATGTCGACAAATAAATTATTCAAATCGAAAAACTTGTTTTTTTTACAAATCAACACAACTAAATTGTAATTTCTTTTTAGAATTTGGCAACCCTGACATATCTGGATAAGTTCACAAAAATTATATAAAAGCTTAACGCAAACTAGTATTGGTATTCCTAGTAATTAAAATTTGAAATTTAAGAATTTGCGATTTGTGGGGGTTAGAGGATTGAAAATTTAATTATTTTTCGATAAATTATCATAATTTTTTGAGTAAACCAACCCTTATAGGGACTTGATAGCGACATAACATAAATGCCGAAATTTTTAACACCCAGTTTTTCAAATGGGGCATGCAAAAAGAGTTTGTTTTTGTTTCCCACATCAGATGTCATTACCGTCGTGATAAATGTTACAATAAAGTTTAACGTTTAATTTTATGGCTACGAAGTTCGATGCCGCCCCGGTGGCACAGTTGTTAGCATGCTTGCTTTAAGCTCCGGAGGTCCCGGGTTCGATTCCCGGCGAGTGATGAAAAAATCACGGCTGGTTAATGTAAGGATCAATGAATTAATCACTCATTATCCATTGGAAAAAATGATTACGAAACTTCACAATGAAGCGGCCAAATCCCTCTATGGGATGTAGCGCCAGCGAAAAAAAAAAAAAGAAGTTCGAATGCGTCGCTAAACGACTTATAAACATTTTAAAATAGAAAAATTCTTCTGTGTGTTATTAAATTCACAATACAGTTTCGATACAAAACACTAATACCATTTGACATTCTAACCTTTACCGAGGGTGCTGCATTCAAAAACAGCGGCGAATATTGTTACTATAAGCATGCCTCATACTCTTTTGTTCGAAGTTTTAGTTGTTGTATTCGTTTTCAACGACCCCAGTAGAATTAATAATTTGATTTGATCAAGTTCTGATAAATAATATCAATGAGTGTGCGAGAACTTAGATGAAATGTACAGAAGAATTAAAGTAAGCGAGCCAACACTTATTAAACCTTTTAAATGAGTTTTTTTAAAACCGGCTCCGATTAACCTTAGATACAACCTTAGAAGTCGAGTCGAAAAAAACTCGTATACTTTACAAGTAAATTGATTCCCTTGGGCATTTATTGCTAAGCTTAATAATGTTAACTAAATAATTTTTATTTATTCGAATGAATAAAGGTTAAGAATGATGGATTTAGCTAAACCCGTTTATTTAATCTACCACTTGCGAGTTTAGATAAATTTAAAATACTACAGTGGTGTTTCGTTATTGTTTTGGTCAAAACGTAATTACTAAAAACCGAAAAACATGCTGCGAAATAAACCACGGAACCTTAGAATCTGAATTTTTGAGTTTAATTCCAATTTTTCCCCCAGAGTCTAATTTCATTTGACTACGATCTTATTTCGTTGCCGCCCGTTATAACATCTGTTAAAAAACTTTTTACCTTTGACTTACAGGGTTGAATGAATTTCCAACATATCGAGCAAAAATATTTGTTCGTCAAGTTGAAAATTCATACAAACCCGTAAGTAAAAGGTAAAAGTTAAACAGTTTTTGCATTGTGAATGCTCTGTTATATATATATATATATATATATACTTCTTGTAGTAATGTTATAATTTTCCGCATTATTACGAGATAAGCCACAAAATGTTGAGAGATTAGTTCACTAAACGCATTTAGCTACTAAACCCAAAATAGGGCGAATATTGGGGGTACAAATAAGTTTGGGGGAAAAACAAGGAAATTCGTTTCCGTATGAACTACTCCAAAGACAAAATCGGGAGGGTTTTGTGCATCGAATCCAAAGCGCAGAAAAACATGAAGTAAGCCCGGTCATGCATCAACTTCAACCGCTAAACCGAATATTCATGACAAGAAGCTAATGCTGTGCATCTGGTGGGATCAGTTCTAACGAAACCATCACTGGAGAATGTTATCAACAAGAATTTATGCAATTAAGCCGAGCATTGAAGCTCAAACGCCGACAATATGCCAAAAGACATGACAAAGTGTTTTTTCAGCAAGACAACGCTCGGCCACATGTTGCAAAAGCCGTGAAGGAAACTGTGGAGGCTCTTCAATGGGATGTCCTACCCCACCCGCCGTGTTCACCAGACATTGCTCCTTCCGACTATAACTTGTTCCGGTCGATGACTCATGGCCTGGGTGAGCAGCACTTCACTGCTTGCGAAGAAGCCAAAAATTCAGTCGATTCTTGGATCGCCTCAAAAGATGAGGAATTTTTTTGACGCGGAATCTGTTTGCTGCCTGAAAGATATTGTACCAATTTCTCTGAATAAAACTTTGAAGTTATAAAAAAAAACCTCAAAACTTATTTGTAACCCTAATATTAGCGAAAAATTTACTAAATCGGTTTTATATTAAACCGTTGTCGATTTAAAATTTCTCTTGCATTGGTCATGATTAAAGTGTATAAATGCTTGAAAATTAGAGTAAATGTTGAGTCAACTTTTGTGTAAAGCTTTCTGTACGTTTGAGTAAATTTCCAATGAAGAGACGGCTTATTGGTGTATTTTTAAAATATTTTTTCTGATTTAAATCAGATTTTTTGATTATTTTTTCGATTAAAACCATTTAATCGTTTTTATTTTGTTTACGAAATAAATTGATTAAACCAAAAACCTTGATTTAAATTAATTTGTGGATGACGCTGCTTGTGCCGCGCCGAAGATTATTTTGGGATTATAAAAATAGCCGCTCTGCAGGTCATTTTTTCCTGTAAATTCTTTTAAACTATTGTAATGGTACTCAGCACTGATAATGGGTATGCTTAATGTACTACCTACTTCCTACACTAATTGTTTTACAGCGGTCTTTTTCATTATGGTGGAAGTTTCATTGTTCGTATCAGTTTCGGTGAGAGGAACGAAATGTACCCATAAAATGTAAATTCGTCAAACCAACTTTGGTAAGTATTTCGTGACCACACACCACAGTTATTACATTTACACGAGAACTGGCCATCTTTTACATGGTGCGTATTTATGCAAAATATTTCAAATTAAGCTTCTTCAAGTACAATCACATATTCATTATAAAAGTTCGAAGCTCCAGATTTAGATATATGTATGTATGTACACATATTTTCTATGTACGTTTAATCGTTGTTTTTATTTTTGTACACATATACAATATACATACATATAGTTTATCAAATATTGCTATAATTAGAAGAAGAAAAACTATAAAAACAATTTATTGTATTATTTAAAATTAGATATTTAAATTATAGTATTTGTGACTTTGTATGTATATGGTGAAATTTAATGACATAATATACATACTTACTCATAATCTCATAAATGAGTATAAATTTTATAAATAAAAAGTGGGGACGTCGTATAATTGGGGGTGCATCACACATATTTAAGAGGACGGTCGCAATATTAATTCCAAAGGTGTAATAAATATGGTTTTTATGATTCTCACATTTGTTATTAATTTAATAATTAGACAAATTTTAATGATATGATCCTTCTTAATTATATATGCGTTAATTTTTTTGAATTTAATTTTGTATAATGTCGCGAAAATTCGCATATATAATTCCAGTTCATGGGGGTCAATAATCAATAACAACACAGGCATATAAAGCCTTATTATAATGCTATAGAGGTTCTGCATCTGTAAATTACTGTGAATTGCTATCGTACACATACTTGTACTCGGTCATGTATATACATTTAGCAATTAGAAGACCATATTTTTTCCAAGATTTTTTCTAAATTGTTTTGAAATCAATAAAATTTCTTATTATACCAAACAGCATATGAATCATATATGATGTACAACGAAATGATTCATTTTGTCATTGTTTTCGCAACGGTTGTGAAGTGTATAATATATATATGTATATACAAATATTCGCGATATTGATATATGATAAGAATGTTTTTGATCAAAAATACAAAATAAACGTATTTTTGGTTTATGGTGTGTAGACTGTAGAAGACACGTAATCTATATATATGTACTCGATATTATATTTTTATTGAAGGTTGAAACGCAATATTTTCTTATAATCGAGAACAAACTAGGTACGGTAACTGATTTTTTTTTTTTTTTTTTTCATTGAACACACTTTTTTCAATTAGTTATATCATTGAATATGTTTTAATTGATTTACAATCTAGTATGTTGTATTATAGTACACTGATAAGAATGTTCAACCATTTCAAATCGCAGATAAATATAAAACATGTGCGATCATATGTCACTGGATCTAAACGATTCGTTTTACACCAGTTTTTCCTACGTAGATTCTATACATTTATGACAATGTTTCTTAACCGATGGCCTGCGCGGAACAATAAATTGGCAAAGTTTAACATCCGACATTATATCAACATTATAAGAAATAGTCCAACAATTTTCTAAATTGTTTAACAAATTATTACTAAATTCTTCAGCTTTTTACTGTTTACCGATAAATTAAAGTTCAAAGCTACGTACGTTATCGATTCATTCCTATTTCTTTTTATTCATTTAACTTAAATTTATCAGTTTTTTTTTTAATTAAGTAAATAAGATTTATTATTTTATCAATCATAGTAGACTGTCTTAAATATCAGGTATGCCATTTTCAATTTAAAAAAATGATTTTTCTTATCGAAAAAAAAATTTATTTTATCTCATCAGACTACAAAAAAAAATCCCCGACCGATTAAATTAAATAAATAAATTACAAAATAGCTAAAGCAAACCCGAAAATTGTTTTTCATAAAGAAAATATAGGTGTGGAAAATTTGATCTATATATTTTGTTATTTTCTCCAACTTCTAAAGCGGATATGTAGAGAGTGATAATTATGTTGTGATAGTGTCGCGCGGTATCGCACAATAAAGTCAATACAAGTGATTAATAGCAAGTAATGTACCATACCTTTATGTTATCTTTCTACACTGTGTTAACACGTTAATGTGCAATTTTCTAAGTTTCATTGTTTGTTTTGTTTTTTTGTAATACAAAACTTGAATCCCAATCTTCGAACGTATTGACATCACAAACACATAAGATACGTCGTAATCACACGCGAAAAGAAACCGCTCGCGGAAGATATTAACTCATAAAATCATGACTATTTTGTTTACAATATGACTTACTAAATTTGATGACTTAATTATTTATTTACAATTCTTCTCATCTCGTTTCAGATAACTCGGAATAATCTTATTTGAATTTCTTGTCTCAAAAAATATCATAAAACGCGACACAACTAAATAAGACACAATATATCTCATCGGAAATCGTATATATATACACACAACGAAAGAAGTTGTACGAGTAATACGATGAGACGAAATAATAGATGTAATTCATCCGTAAATAGCAATCTTAATAGTAAGTACATTTTCTTAAAAAAAAAAAAAAACATTTAAAAAGATTTCATATTACATGAATTTTATGAATGAAAAATTATCTGCTGAATTTTGTATTATATACATGCCAACCTCGGCTTCCGTCGTTGATTCACGCGCTTACCACAAAACCAAATAACAAAGATAAATGGAAATGACACCAAAGTGCAAACATAACGTAAGTCGAGGTTGACCTATTCAATTGTTTGTTTGGAAACTAAAGCACGTGTAAGCATGCATTTCATTCAAACATGTAATTATGTAATTCTTTAAAAAAAAAAAAAAACTAAAGAAGAAGTCTATAATTAAATTTAAATTTTACGTTATATTGTGTATTCCACAGCAAACGCAATAATGGATCGTCGCATATCAACCAATTCCGAATCATCGATTGAACCGATGGACGTAAGTGTTTCGAATAAAACAACAAGTTCAGACGGTACAAATAATACATCGTCTGCAATGGCAATAAGTAAAATAAGTGAACCAAATCATAGTGAATCGGATAACGGTGGTATTGAATCGGAGGAAAATGATGAAAATATTGTAAGACGTGAAAATTTGCGTTTGCACAATAGTAGTAGCCACATTGATACAAAAATGCTGCGAAAAAAATTTCGTCTCATGAATAATAATAATAATACCAACAATAACAACAACAATAATAATAATAATAATAGTAGTAATAATACGGCGGCGACCGATAAAAATCTCAGTATTGAATCACATGGAAATTTGGAAAATTTTCAATGTCATATTTGCTCAAAACATTTAACAACATCGATCGCATTGGTCCGCCATCTGCAAGCGCATAGCTTAGAGAGTGAAAGCCCTTATAAATGTAATTTGTGTCATATTACCTTCACCACCTTGGCGAATATGCACCGGCACATTAAAAGCCATCGACTCGATAATGACAAGAACAATAATAATGATGAGGATGATGAAGATTATCTTAGTAATGACAATGAAGAATATGAACGTGGTGTCTCATCGGATGCTTCGTCGGGTAACGAAAGCCGCGACAGTGTTAATGATAATATACGAAATAATAACAATAATAATAATAATAGTAATAGTAACAATAATAATAATTATTCGATTGGTAAACGAAAAAATGCGAATGACGACCATGACGATTTAATAAGCCTGAAGCGTAAAAATTACAATAATAATAACCTAATTAATAAAAATTTTATAAATCAAACAAGTCAAATGCTGGTGGCGGCTCAACAACAGCAACAACAAAAATTTTGTTGCCCCGTTTGCGATCGTAACGATTTTATTAGTATGCTCACCTTAGAAAATCATATGGACAAGGAACATCCGAGTATACAAGCGCGATGTCGTCATTGCGACATTGTATTTAAAAGTCACAAAGCATTAAATGCCCACCGTTGCACAAAATCAACAAATCAAAGTATAACTCAGGGATTTAAAGATTTAACATTTATCGATTTTTCAAGTGAAAAATTTCCTATAATTGCGAAATCGATGTGCGAACAAACAATTCGCACACCAATAACATCGCAAAAATACGAATGTCCAAAATGTTATCGCGCTTTTCCATGTTCGACCGCGGTTGATATACATGTACGTGAATGCGGCGGTGGAAATGATTCAGCAATTGTTCAAGATTTTTCTATGCGTACTAATAAACGCGCCGACAGCAGTGACATCTCGGACGATGATGAATGCAAACGTGACGATTTCTTTGCTAACCTAGACTTACAAAATAAGACGTCGAATACATTTAATACATCGAACAATAGTTCACCCCGATCGACTGTTTCATCTGATATTATGAGAACACCATCTCTACATCACTCAATGGACTCGAAAGATTTGGCTGATATTCAATCGATAATTAATGTAACGTCATCGGGTGGATTATTGCGACATTTGGACAAACCGTTAAAAGATCACTTAGGCCAACCAAAAGAGATCGAGGAAGAGGCACAAGACGTATTCACCGCTGAATTCCGGAAAATGAAACTACGCGGTGAGTTTCCCTGTAAATTGTGTACTGCAATTTTTCCTAATTTGAGAGCACTCAAAGGCCACAATCGTGTACATTTATCGTCAGCTGGTGCCGGTCCATATCGGTGCAATATGTGTCCATATTCGATACATGATAAAGCGGCTTTAATTCGTCACATGCGAACACATAACGGTGATCGTCCTTATGAATGTGCAGTTTGTAATTATGCTTTTACGACCAAAGCCAATTGTGAACGCCATCTACGTAATCGGCATGCTAAAACTACAAGAGACGAAGTTAAACGCGCGATCATTTATCATCCATCAGAGGACTCATCAGCTGACGAACACCATCACAGTAAAAAGATGACAATGTTTAGTTCACCAGATTTTAATGAGGATGAAGATCGAATCCCAAAAGATCGAAGCACTCCAGTCTCATCAAGGCTTCAAGATTTATTATTACCTGATAATCATCATCAACGTTTAACTGCATCACTTTCGCCTTCACCATTGAAAATTCAAGTGAAAAGTTTAGAGAAATTGATTCACACAGAAACCATTAAAAGCGAGATAGAAGAAGAAGAAGTCGATGAAAAAAAAGTTGTTGTACCTAATAATGATGATACAAATCGATCTGAAGATGAAGACGATGAGGATGAAGAAGCGAATGATGAAACAAAACCGATCGATCTTTCAATGGATGCTCTAGATTTAAGCAAAAAAACTAAATTCGATGAAAACAAAGCATTAAATCTGATCAACAATAACAACAACGATGATCTATCATTCTTCGAAAAGAATAAACAGCTGTTTATGGCACAACAACAATTTTTAAACGAAACTCTTCCAAAAATCGATCCCTCACACTATTTGCAACTGTCCCATTTGTATCGAAATTTTATGTTTCCACCGCCTGGTTTCCCGCTTCCACCGTTTTTAATGCAAAATCCTTTATTGCAACCACCAAATATGGGTGAAATGCAGGACATGATGCGCGGTCAAATGTCTGGAGGAAATTTAATATTTAATCAACAATCATCTTCGTCGCCAACACCACCACTTTCAATCAAATCACAACCACTCGATGATTCTCCATCGAAAAGTGGTAGTGCGACTGAGTCACACAAGTACAGCCCAATAGCAACCCCAACAAATACTAACAATAATACACCACAACATAATAATAATAATAATAATAATAATCAGGTACAAAATAATCAAATGTCGAATGGGCCAGTTAAAATGGTTATTAAAAATGGTGTCTTGATGCCAAAACAAAAACAACGAAGATATCGCACCGAACGTCCATTTGCTTGTGAACACTGTAGCGCAAGATTTACGTTACGTTCGAACATGGAACGACACATTAAACAGCAGCATCCACAGTTTTGGGCGCAGCGTCAACGAAGTGGACATAATCTATTGCGTCGTGGAAGCGGACCACCACCACCCGCTTCTCCACAACAACAGCCGCAACAACAATTGCAATCATCTCCACAGCAATCCATCAATCACTTGATCCCACAAGGTGGTGTATCGCAATTAACAAATCAATCGAATTTCACATCGATCTCTGATCAAGTAAAATATGCCATTCTCGCTCAACAACTCAAATACAATAAGGATAGTAATAATAAAATGGGAATGCCATCGTCACTAGTACAATCCCTAAATAATCAAAGTCACATGCCCCCGAACAATAATAACAACTCGATATATGCAAATCAAAATAATCAATCTACTAACAACGATGAGGAAGATGAACCTCAATTAGTCATTGACGAAGACTCACAACCGGAAGACTTATCCAAATTGGAATCACCAAAGAATAATGCTGTCACACCAAATAATGAACTACACCATAATAATGTAATTGAGGCGAAAAAAATTGCCGAAACTATATTGGAACAAGCCAAAAAAGCGTCATCTGGTATGAACCCTACTGCTACAGTTCCACCAACAACTATAAATCCAGAAACTACTAAAGATTTTGATTTAAAAATTTCACCAAATTTAATTGCCAAATCAGAAAATTTATCAAACTATAATCTATACCAAACGAAAGATAATCACCGAGAAGAAGGTGATTTGGCATCGGTATCACGGTTGGTGGATAATGCGTTTGGGAATTTTTTTGGCAATAATGAAATTAGCGCACCAATGGAACACAGTGATGAAGATGGTTTAGTGGCATCGGGCAGTGCGTCCGAAAGTAATACTTCAGGGCCTGAAGATCATGTGTCTGCCATACCAATTGAACCACAAAAGAAAAAATCAGCATACAGTTTAGCACCAAATCGTGTCAAGTGTCCATATTGCCAACGTTCATTTCCATGGTCCAGCTCTTTGCGGAGACATATTTTAACACATACTGGGCAAAAACCATTCAAATGTTCGCACTGTCCATTACTGTTCACAACAAAATCAAATTGTGATCGCCATTTACTGCGCAAACACGGAAATGTTGAATCAGCCATGTCAGTCGCTGTGCCAATCGATGAAAATATTCCCGAACCGATAATAAAGAAAGAACCAAAGGAATATATTGAAAATGAACCGAATAAATCACCCAAAATGACAACCAACATAAATCAAGCTGCTGCATCCATTCCAAATTTAAATTTAGCATTGAATTTAAAAGCTGAGCTCATGAATAGTAATAATAATGCATCAAATATACCTGTTAGTACCGAACTTCCATACAAGTGTCATTTATGCGATGGTTCGTTTTCGGAACGAATGCAATGTTTAGAACATATTCGCAATTCACATGCACAAGAATTTGCATTACTATTGGCCAAAGGTGCTATTGATGCAGATTCAGAAAATAATTCAAATGTACAACAAGCCCAACATAATAACGAACATAATATGGACGATGATAATAAAGAGGGAAAAGGGAAATATCCAGACTATGCTAATCGAAAGGTGAGGAGGAATAACTTCTTTTTTTCAGTGAATTATTAAATAATTTTTTTTTTTTTTTTTCTAATTACCCAGGTCATTTGTGCTTTCTGTGTCCGAAGATTTTGGTCGACAGAAGATTTACGGCGACATATGCGAACTCATTCCGGGGAGCGGCCATTCCAGTGTGACATTTGTTTACGTAAATTTACGTTAAAACACAGTATGTTGCGACACCAGAAAAAGCATAGTGCACATAATAATAACCAACAACAAAATAATAGTGCATCGGATATGTCGGATGAAGAACCGCCAACCACAATGATTCCAAATAAATTACTCAACATTCCTGATTTAATACCAAAAGACGTAGCACACAGTACACAATGGAAATTAAGTCATTTACAAGCAAAACTATTTGCTCAACAACACCACAACGAAAGTGCAGGCACAAATAATAATAATAGTAATAACCATCATCATCAACATCATCATCATCATCATCAAGCTCCATCCCCACCTTCATTTCTTATTTCACCATTTCTACAGTTACAACAGCGTTTTGCTAGTTTAGCGCACGCCGGACTTGATGGACACGCGAAAGATCATCATGATCAAGATGAATCGGATTTAATTGGTAATCTACTCGGTATAAGTGACCAAGGTATTTTAAATAGAGTTTTGGTATCGTCAGCTGATGAAGCTGCTAAATTGTTAGGAGTTGAAAAATAAATTTATAATTTTATTTTTACAAACATAATCGAAATATATCTAGTCAAGTTTAGTTTTTAATTAATTTTTGTGACAAATTAAAATTAATAAAAAAAAAAATGAAAAAAAAAAAAAAAAATCAACGATCTTTTGTGTTTTGTGCCTATATTTTTTAACTATACATATTATTATACATACAAATTATTTAAAAAGGCTAAAAGTCGCGTTAGTTTTTAATTAATTTAAATAGATTTAATATAATTCAAAATTAAATATCGAAATGTCATTTGAATTTATTGAATAAATTATGGCAATATTATATAATATCAGCTTTTCCATAATTTTAAATGCCTTGAACCAAAATCAAAATTAGTAATTAAATAAGGGATACATTTTAATTAGTAATTAGTTTGTGTGTTTAATAAGACTTAATTAATTAAAATATTATAATAAAAATATTTATTAGTTTATTTGTTCATTAATTAATATATTACGTATAAATAATATTATTAAATTTTTAATTTTATTTGTTTTTTTATTAATAAAAAATGCCTTTTGAAATAAATACATTATTAAGAGAGAGGCCTTTTTTAATTAACCGAAGTGGCTTATTTATTAAATGAAAATAAATAAATAATATATAAAAATATAAATATTATATACATATAATATAATAACTAAATTATGTATAGATTCTAGGAATTTTAGGTTTATATATTTAAATGATTTTGAGATGATATTTTTTTTTAATTTTATTTTCGGATTTATACTAAAATCAAATATAAATAAAATTATTTAGTGCCAACGAAATTTACTATTGTTTAATAAATTAATTCACATACAAATTTCAAAAATTCCAAAAAATTATTTAATTTGTGCAATTTTTCGCGCGCCATAATATTATTAAAATAATTAATTTTTAATTTACTTAACTAATACGACATTAATCATCTCAAATAAATAAATAATTTTAATTAAACTGTAATTTTTATATAGGTATATAAATATATTTTGCCATTTATATAAAATAATGAAAATAAATAATTAAACAAAAAATTATATAATACAGCAATTAACCAAAGTAGACAAGTAGACAAAATAAATTATATATTAATAAATATATAAAATTGAGCTTTTATTTAAAATAATTATTTAAAAAATCGAAATTTACTAAATTAATTTTACTATATTTGTGCAATTATCTATTTTATTTTTTTTTTTTAATCCAAAACAAAAAATTGCTTTTGTATTGAACTGAATAAATTTATAACGAATTAATTTATCGTCCGTCTTTAAATAATTATTTATTGTTTAATTAAAAGTTACTATTTTTTTTTTTTTTAAATTAAAATGTTTAATTCTAAACGAGGCACTTGATTAGTTTTAACGTTAAAAAATTTTATTACTACATAATACATAAAAATGTTTAATTTAATTTTAATTTTATAAAAATTTAATAAATGCACCATATTTTAATTAATTAGTAATAAATTAATTATATTTTTAATGTGAATATAATGAAATAAATTTAAACAAAAAATTAAATAAATATAATATAGAAATATTGTAATTTTATTATTATTATTATTATTATAATTATTTTATTTAAAATATATTAAATTAATTATTTTTAAACAAAATTATATATTAAATGAAAAAAATGTGTTTTTTGCTCAGCATTCAGGTTTTTTGCTCTGATTTAAAGAAAATATTTAAAATAAAAAAAAATAAAAAATTGATGAATTAAAAATTAAAAAAAAAATTGTTTTTTGATTTGGTATAAAGCTGGAATTATTGACACTCGAATCATTTTCGGGATTAAAAGGCAAATTTCGTTTATGTAGTGCGAAAACTCATTAACTACATTTTTGAAGGAAAACGATGGGTCTTCATTTTCTTCTATAACTTCTTCTATAACCAACTTTACTCTAATTTTATTATTTACAAATAAAAAAGTAATAAAAAATCATTAAATACAATTTATATTTAATTTTGACGATGCGTTCCTTAATAATTTTGATCGTGACCAACTTAATTCATTGTTTGTTAATATGGTTCCTAACCAGAATACAGATGCAGAACAGTGATCGAATTGATCGAAATTAATTCAGGTTCTCTGAACTAAATGAAGACCAAGTATTGGAGGTGTTGATATCACTGACGGATTAATGGGATCTGATTGTATTCTACTGAAATTTCTCAAATTTTGTGTTCCAGTAATTCTTCCAATTCTAACTCGCTTGTTCAATTACATCATACTTAAGAGTGGGTTTCCAAACCTCTGAAAAATTAATAGTCATTGCCATTCCGAAATGTAAAGAACCTAAATTGGCATCAGACATGCGCCCTATCTCACTTTTGTCTGTAGTCTCCAAGATTATGGAGAGAGAGTGCTAGCTGACCAAATCAAATATCACCTTCAGACTAATCACTTACTCTCTGATTTCCAGTCTGGTTTTCGAGAGTATCATAGCACAATGGAACTACTTTCTAACGTAACGTATGCTGCACTAGTTCTGCGTTTAACTCTATAAATTTCACCATATTGGATAGGAAACTAGAATCCCATTTGGTATATCCAGGGAGGCTATAAACCTTATTATGTCATACTGGACCGGTCGCTAGCAATATATTTTAATGACAAGTGGCTAGGGTTCCTCAGGGATTCATATTGGGCCCAATCATTTTTACATTATATATTAAGCCATTTCAAATTTACCATTACATTATGTACCATTTACCATATGTTTGCAGATGATGTCCAGATTTTCAGTGAAATAACAAATTCTGATCAGAGAAGTATTGATAATGGTTTAAAATTTAACCACGATAAACCAGTGGGCCATTGCGAATAGCCTATTGCTCAACTCTGCCAAATCATAAGCCATTGTCCCATGCCAAGGTTCCCTCCAATTAGTCTTGGATCAGATGTAGTGCCTTATGTCTCTTCGGCCAGGAATTTAGGCCTTGTAATGTCAAATGACTCGAGTTGGGATAAACATATTGATCTGATTTGTCAGAATTATATTTCAAAACTAAATTCTTCCTTAATGACCAAAGTGACCAGAGTGTTCAATGGTTGCCAATGCCTCAGATATATGTATTTACGACCTGCGACATTTTGACCATATTTCATTTTTGGAATGTTAAATTAACATTTTTTAAATTATCGAATCGTATTATTTATTTGTAAAGCCTTACATTTGACAAGTTCACCGAAAAACATCAAAAATACTTTTAAGTTTTTGTTATCGGATAGAACCAATGTTTTGACGCTGACTTCGCAAGAAACGAGTTACATGAGCGATGCATCGATGGTTAGGGGGCGATTATAAGGAATAAATTACCACTGGATGTGAGGAATGCCGAGTCTGTTGACCAGTTTAAAAGGCTATGTAAAGAGATCTACGTCTTATAGCTTTCAAATTATCTTGAACTGAGCTAGTGCTTTGTTCGGGGTAGTGCATCTTGAAATTAACCAGTATAAATTTCCGAAATTGATAAACTTCTACTTAGGTACATATCGCATCTTGAAAACAAAAGTGACATTATACAAAATTATGTATTTTTCAGTATGATCGTTTAAAATTTTGACGCAACACAATAATCAATATATATAAACAAATAGATCTGAACAATAGATCAAATCTTTGTAAATGAATTAAATCTGTTGGGCTTGTTTAAAGCGACCTTGATATCGCGGAAGCTCAAAAATAAAATAAAATAAATAACGTAATTAAAAGTCTCCCTTTTAAAAGATGTTTAAGAAACAAGCAATATTCGATGACGATAGTTGGGAGGAATCATTTACAATCGAAATTGATGGAGTGAATAAATCTACAAATAACAAACAACAATTCTACAATTCTTTAAACGAGTAAACAATTCTCCGGACGAAGAACATGAATCTGACGAGAAATCTTCAACGCCATTGTGTTTTAGTGTGAGTGACATCTGCATTGATTCTGACGATGGTGAGTCTCACATTTCCACAAAAACCTTGTATCACTGGAAACGCTCTGAACCATCGAAGTGGAAAGTGAACATGACAAGAAAAGATCGTTCAAAATGTTTGCCCTAAAATCCCGGCCCGAATTCCGGTTCGATGATAAATGATAATGAAAAATGACTTTATTTTTTGTTTCGACTAGTCGGTTGCATTTGTCTTTAGAGTAGGCGAAACAAAACATAAAGTCATTTCTCATTTTCATTTATCGTTGAACCGGAATTCGGGTGCAGCACCCCTGACCAGGTCGGGGTTGAAAAATCAAAAGAGCCTAAAAATGTTGATTGTCGGAAATGTCGCTTTAAATGCCATTTGCATTTTACAGAAGCAGATCGAAGAAAAATATCTAGCGTGTATTGGATTGGGCGAAAATGCGTTTCATTGACTGCCATAAAACGAAGAACTAATGCAGAAAGTCATAAATCTCGCAGCCATTCCAAAACATATTTTCTTTACAATGGTAAATGCAAATTATGGAGAGTTGTATGCAAAGTCAGTATTCAAATACGGCTATTTCTGAGTGTAATCTCGCTGGCTCTTTTGATGGGTGTGATAAACGTGGCAAGCAAAGTTCTATTAATAAAACTGATAACCATTTATTAAAGTTAGTGAAGCAACATATTGAAAGCGTTCCAACTGTACCAGGCTATTATGTAAAACAGTCGTCGCAAAAAAAACTATTTAGACCCAACGCTCTCTATTCTAAAAATGCTTGAACTATATATACCTTAAATTGTACTCTGTACACGAAAATCTACATATCTATCACCGCGTTTTTCTTGTTCTTAATGGTTGTGCATCACGCAGTATTATTTTGTAAAATAAGTTTTCTTGCAATAAAATTTTCAAAAGAAGCAAATAAACATTCCGGAGATATTTTGGATCTGGTACATAGTGATGTACATATGTGAACCTATCCAGACAGAGACCCCATCTAAGAAAAGATATTTGTTGACATTCATCGACAATCACTCCAGGTGTACAGTTATATATTTGCTTAGACTTAAATCTGAAACGTTACTTAAATTAAAAGAGTATGTAGAGGTTTGCTATAATAATTTCGGAAGAAAACCAAAAGCTTTCAGATCAGATAGAGATGGTGGAAAGACTCTTACAGATTAGCAGAAAGAAAAAATCGGACATTAATTGAGAAGGGACGCTATATAATTTTAGAAGCGAGTTTGCCTTATACATTTTGGGGTGAAGCAATCAACACAGAAAATTTTATCCAAAATCGTTTACCAACAAGAGCAGCAAACATAACATCATTTGAAGTCTGGTATAAAAGAAAACCGAATACATATTAGTGAATTTAAAAGGTTTGGTTTGAAATGTTTTGTTTGCGATACATCTGGAAATCCGGAAAAACTGGATCCAAAAGCATTTAAAGCAGTTTTTATTGGGTATAACGAACAATTAAAAGGATATACATAGATGTTTTAACCCAAATACACTAAAGGTGATTATCAGTCGAGATGTAATATTCGATATTACAGGTGATTCTATAATGACAGCAAAACTTCCAGACTGTAGTGATGATAAAATTGTACATAACGAATATACTAAAGAAGAAATAGACGAAGATGAACAGTAATGAATCAATCCGTAATTGTGTTATTGAATCAGAAGACATTAAAGTAACAAGCTCTAGTCGATCGAAGGTGGTCCATCTCAACTCAACGTTATATTGAAGAATATAATTTAGCTTAGATGAACATGAGAGAACCCAAGATATATAATGAAGCAATAAGCTCCTGTCATTAAGAAGAATGGATAAAGGCAATGAAAGAAAAAATAAATTTACTGAAGGAGAACAATGCATGGACACTGGAAGAAATGCCAAAGAACCGCAAAGCGATTGGATCGAAATGGGTATTCAAGACAAAATACAATGTTGATGGAAGTATTAGCAAATACAAAGCTCGGTTAGTCGCTCGGTTTGGACAAAGATATGGTGAAGATTATGATGAAGTATTCGCTCCAGTGGTAAGACAGGCAACATTCCGAGCATTATTATCAATGGCATCAAGGTTTAATATGTATGTTGAGCGCTTGGATGCAAAAACAACATTTTTAAATGGTACTCTGGATGAAAATATCTACATGAGTCAACCAACCGGTTTCATCAACGACGAGCATTCTGATAAAGTGTGTCGCTTGTACAAAAATATTTACGGTTTGAAGCAAGCAGCAAGAGTATGGAATATAGCTTTACAGAAAGTGCTGATTGAAGGAAAGTATAATCAGAGTCAAGCTGATCCATGCCTGTATATAAAAACAAGTGACAACAACCTTTGTTATGTATTGGTGTATGTGGACGACATACTTGTAGCCAGCAAAGACAAAGAGCTCATTGAACAAGAACGATAAAAACAAAATATGTCATAAAAAGTTTTGGTCCAGTGAAGAATTATCTGGGACTCAAGATAGGAAAAGATAAAAATGGAAATTTTTATTTAGGACAAGAATCATATATAAAGAGGGTGATACTGAATTTTAAAATGCATAATGCCAAGCAACCAGATATTCCATTAAGTACAGCATATGGAAAAGATAAAATGAACTACGAATTGCTGCAGAGTTTGAAACTCGATTAACATGACATCTATGCATTCAACTAGTACCTTGTTATTAGCGGTAGTAAATTTAAGCATTCCGTAAATAAAATTTATTAAATGTTCTTAAATTATCGATTAAATTAATTACGATTAAAGTAAAAACCTACACAAAATAAATGTATATCGATAAAAGAAACATTCACCAATACCACCATTGTGAAATAAATCTTCATATTGGGTAAAATTTTTAGATAATCGAAAATCCTGTATAAATACTAAAATATGTACATACCCGTCATAATAAAAATTATACATTTAATTATAATAATTAAAATTTAGGTAATTTCAATTATTTAACTACACTTAATTAAAAAATCACTTTAACTCGTTAAAATCGCACGTTAAAATTTGACAAAGGTATGAAGATAACTGCCGCATTTTTTAAATACATGTAATGTTTTGAGCAAAATAAAATAACTCAATAATAGCAAGTTTGAAACTCGATTAACATGACACCTATTGACCTATGCATTCAACTAGTAAACTTTTAACATGTTTGACCAAGTCAGAATGAACTACCTACCTATGTAGTTATTAGTGGTAATAAATTCAAGCATTCCGTAAATAAAATTTATGAAATGTTCTTAAATTCTCGATTAAATTAATTACGATTAAAATAAAAACCTACACAAAATAAATGTATATCGATAAAAGAAACATTCACCAATTATACCACCATTGTGGAATAAATCTTCATAAAATATTTAGATAATCGAAAATCCCGTATTATTATGATAACCTCTACAAAGGAAATACTAAAATATGTACTTACATACCCGGCATAATAAAAATTATATATTTAATTTGAATAATTAAAATTTAAACTACACTTAAATAAAAAATCACTTTAACACGTTAAACTTTGACAAAGGTATAAAGATAACTGTCGCATTTATAAATGTTTTGAGCAAAAATAACAGAGCATTCACAATGCAAAACCTTTTTACTTTTGACTTACAGGTTTGTATGAATTTCCAACATAACGAACAAACATTTTTGTTCGTCAAGTTAGAAATTCATACAAACCTGTAAGTAAAAAGTAAAAAGTTTTTGCATTGTGAATGCTATGTAACTCAATCATAGCAAGTTTGAAACTCGATTAACATGACACCTATTGACCTATGTATTCAACTAGTAAACTTTTGTTTATAAACTTTTTCGTCATTGTTTTGAAACAGTTGGGACAAATAATATTAATTTAATTAGTCAAATAAATAATTTTGAGGATTTTAATCTCATTAAAATACATCGTTCAAAATAAAATAATCTAAAGGTATGGTATAATTAAAATATTTAATAAAAATAAATTATTTTATTTAGTTTAGTGACATAACCTCTAAATGTATTCATCATTCCAACGAGTTCGTTGTCTTAAATTATCTAAATACATTTCCAGATTATATTCAAATATGTCTGGAGTCGAACTAAATGAAGTGGTGTCAAAACTAAATGATTTTGCTGGTATAAAACTCGCTGAAAAATGGGATAACGTTGGACTATTGATTGAGCCATATACCCCAAAGTAAGTACAGTGACTAAGTAGTATTTTGGATGCTTACGTGCATATTGTTATCTTGTGTTTTATTTATAGATTAATCCAAAATATCATTTTAACAAATGATTTAACCGAATCCGTAATGAAAGAAGTTATTAATAAAAAAATAGATTTGATTATTTCATATCATCCACCGATTTTTGTTCCAATGAAACGGATTACACAGAGCTCATGGAAGGAACGTATAGTGGCACAATGTTTGGAGAATAGGATCGCTTTATATTCGCCACATACTGCTTGGGATTGTGTAAAAGGTGGTGTTAATGATTGGTTGATTAAATTTTTACCTTTTGAAGATGTTAAGCCGGTCACACCAAATTTGGACAATCCAGAGTATGGTGCCGGTCGAATCTGTAAATTATCCAGCAAAATGACTCTAGGCGATATTATAAACAGCATTAAACCTCATATCGGAATTAATAAATTGCAAGTGTCTATTGCCGATGGTGGTGATTTTAATTCAGAAGTTCATACCGTAGCTGTATGTGCGGGTTCCGGTGCAACAGTACTCAAAAATTGTTCAGCTGATTTATACATTACCGGTGAAATGTCTCATCATGAAGTTCTTGAAGCAGTACACAATAATCACCATGTCATTCTTACAAACCATAGCAATTCCGAACGGGGATTTTTGAAGGAATTCAAGGAAATTTTAAAAACTGCACTCAACAATCCGGATATTAAGGTTTATTTATCGGAATCGGATGGAGATCCACTAAAATGCTATTAATGGAATAAAACCTGAGGGCTCATATATAGATTGTTTTTAATATAAAAAAATTGTTAATTTATAAACTTTGGCACATAAGGCACGTATGTTATACTAGGTAATTAGTAGAGCTAGTAAAAGATCACAAAATTACACAAAGGATGTTTGTTTACCTTAACTTAAACTAATTTTAATACATTTTCTTCATAATGAAGCACCGCGTTACCAATTTGTTTTCTGGAACCCAATCGTATGCATTTATCAGCATTGGGGCCATTTTGTAAGGGACACTCTGGCACTATGTCGTGTAGTTTTAAATAATTTATGATTCCAAGGCCAAATCTTAGATTCGGTTCGATTGCACGTAGAATGTGAACATCGGTCTGCGATTTAACGAACATATCAATAATATTGTTAATTTCAACGGCGGTTCGTCTCGTTAGGTTTGAGATATCACGGTCATTTCGAACAATCGGCAATTCAGGCTCTAATTTTTTGCGTGCTTCCACATAATCTCGGCTATAGAACGCTAGAACATCGTAACTTGTACGATCGAAATATCCGTACCCTTGCCCAACATCACACGTATCGCATGCCTTGCATAGCGATGACCAATCGCATGGATAGGTCATAAATCCGATTGGACTATATACTTGGAATCCTTGGATTGTGTTCATTCTTACACGATTTAAGAAATCTGATCTGAATGTCATGCTATTTGATGCCATCAGTACTAAGCTTTCGAGTCCAATTTTTCGTAGAGCCAAATCAGTCCCAGCCAAGCTTAATATTTCGTACTGTCCATAGATGGTATTCAGCACGGTGTCCCCACGTTCAAATGGTTTACTAAACTCTTCCGGCAAACGAATTGATACCCATGCAATTCGTGATCCATCCTTTTTATACTTTTCAGTGAGACTGACCGCAACTGTTTTGAGACGCAAGAAAATATCGTCATTCCCTTGACTAGACGAATCCATCGGATACATAAACACGAGCATTAGGAATGTATTATCCTGATTTTCCATGCAAGTCTTTTCGTATCGTAAAATAAATTCGAGGACCTCATCCAACTGATGTTGAAATACAGGCAGTAGAATGGCAATGCGAGTACTTTCCGTGACATAAGGGGATGGCACAATTTCGACTAATCCCAGTGGTTTTACGATTTCGAAATGTTTCAGCACAGGAAGATTGCTAGTACGATTTTTAAAATTCAGGAATAATTTATAGTCCATACCACGGACTGGATCAAATTTTTTATAGGCCGAATGTACCTCAATATACTCCAACATTTGATCCTTTTTATACGCCTCGGATATAGTTCGGTTCACGATTTTCTGAATATCTTCTTTCTCGATTTTGCTCAGCTCTTTAACATTATTGTCCCCGTCCCACATTAGAATATGCGTTAAATTCAAATATTGCCAGGCAATTATATCGTGCCGTGTATCCGGACTTTGAGAATGAGGAACTCCTAATGGCCATTTAATTTCTAGAATATCGTTAGATATGGTCCCATTCGAAATAAATGTTGATTCGATTTCGTTTTGTTGTTGTTGTCGTTTAATGAGCTCCAGATGAACCTGAAAAAAGAAAGTAAGTGTTGAGCTAAAGAATGATTTCAAGTAAAAATAAATTTCTTACCCGTGAGAAATACACATGAAGTAAATAAAAATCATCTGATGATGTTATCGGATAAATGCTGATCGCCTCGTTAAATTTTTCATCGTTCTGAAGTGTGTGCAAATCACGATAAATTTTATGCGATCCTAAATCGAATGCGGTCATATTAATTCCTTGCCACACAGTTTGGCAATGATCGATCGAGCTGGCATACTTCACACATTTTCCAATATTCATACTATGATAGTTAGAAGCCGCACTACGTACACACCAATCCAAATTAGCGCGAATTTTTCGTATTACGCTGCTCGAGAATATAATGCCTGCACTTAGATCACAATAATTACGAGAATACTCGCCCGAATCTTCCGGTACACCATTTGGATTCTCATTCAACGGTTGTCCCATGTACACATCAAAACTAATACTGATATGATACAATTTTTCTTTTAATTTTCGTGCATCCAAGTAATTCTGGTCTGAGGTGATCATAAAATAGTCATAATCATCCAGATAATTATCGGCAATATACTTGAGTACATGGAAGGGTTTTAGATTTTCTCTAGTATCCGTAAATCCCACAATATTTTTCAATCGAAAATTAGTTTTAACGTCATCTGCGTTTATAAAAAACTTAATTTTATTTACCAAATGTGCGGCCGTTTTATTAAATGCCGTTGCCAAACCATCGATATTCTCTTGGGATGTCATCACGCCAACAAAAAGTTTTTCTCGTATACCCAATTCAGATGAATAGTATCGCGGTCTGATAATATTTTTAACGATTTTTTTTGCCGACAATGGTTTTTGGGCTAAATTCAACTGTGGTTCAAATTCATCGCCGTACTTATCGTAATTTTCAAAACTTTCTGGACATTCTTTTGAGATTTCACGAATTTCCTGTGGTACGTAAATACTAAATATAAGGCCAAGTAATATACCGATGATGAAATAATGGTTTTTGTTTAAATTAAATTTTACCAAACCAAACATTTTGATTTATTTAGGATGAGACATGAATTAAATAGAAATATAAATTCAAAAATAATAACAAAAAAATTGCGTTTCTATTAAAATGTTGACATTTTGGTGAAATGCGAAAAATGTCACAAGTACTAAAAATTGCAAATTTTCATGGTTTCGAACCGTTTGTATTCCAATAAGACTTAACCGGGTTGGAATACTTATTTTACCGATTGCTAATAAGACCGGGAGCCGTGGATAAGAAAATTGAGGTTGAGTTCAGTTGGATTGAAATTAGTTTATGTTAAATTTCAAAATTACATCGTTGAATAATTCAACGATTTATTGAAAGTTTTTGTTTCTGTTTAACAGGCAAGCAGTTATATTATATACATTTAGGATTTTTTGATTCCACCCGTTGTCAATATTTTTTGGTTGTATTTAAGTATTTTAATATTTTTTTATGGTGTTAATAATAAAATCCTTAATATTTATTGGCCACGCCATTTTGAATTTAAACTCTACTCAACTCAGGTACATATTTTCGTTGAGTACAAATTAACTCGACGAAAATCCAACTCAATCCCTTTTCCATGATCACTAACCTACGTTCAACCTAAGTAGGTTGAACTCTACATAGAAATTCTAATGGCACCTCGGTACACGGCTAAATTTACAATTGGAAATATAGAGAAAGCACTCTATCGCTCAGGATAGTAGTCTCGAAGGTAGTTCGGTTTTGTTCAATGCTGCGATGTTCCAACGAGTAAAACGCTAAAAAAGATGATAGTATATGGTCGATAGACGAAATTTTAGTTCAGTATCTGCCAGAAAGTGATATGATTCGATGTTAGCTCAAGGCCAACCTCTCTCGGAGGACACACGACTGCTTGGCCCAAATACTCTTTACTACTAAACACGCACTGATAAATATAAGTTGGATCAAATCAAGGAAAGACCTCTAATGCCTACATTATATAAGTTATCAAACAACATGGTACGTGAAACCATGTCAAATGCTTTAGAAATATCAAGAAAAAGCTTTAAAGCTACATATTATTTATTTAAGTTTGTGATAAATACAGGTGAGAAACTATATTTTAGAGTACATTCTATGTTTACATTAGGTAGAAATCCATTCTGATTTCGACTAAAAAAATAAAAAATGTTGACTACAGAAATTTGGACAATCTAGATTTTACTATTTATTCTAATAACCTAGCAAACACGGAAAAAAAGAGATATTAACTAATATTAAAAAGATATGCCAAATGACCGCAGATGAATACTTTCTTTAATAATGCATTAGAAATTCCGTTAGCTCCAGAGAAGTTAGGATTATTTAAGAGCAAAATAATACTAATAACCTCAAAATCTAGCTGTTACCGGAATGAATAAAACACTCTAACTTCGGTTCCCATTCCCTAATACCATCGGCCGGTATGAAGTTTAAGACGCTTTGTCAGAGAAGGGATGTATCATTATAAATTTATTTAAAAAATTTCTAATGCTTCTAATATTTTGATAAATAAAGTGCTCAAACTTATGAATCTCTTAGTACATTCATTTACATTGCAAAACTGATTGGGACGTGAAATTTGATCATGTGTGGCACAGGGCCTTCAAGGTTCACTCTTGAAACCCATATTGACAATTCGACAAATGGAAAGTTGACCTCAATAAAATATGGCCAAAGCAAAATAATATGGATGCCACCGGGCACTAATCTGTTCGAGTAGAAGAAACCGAACGGAATGGAGCAGATATAAAAAATAACAGCCCAGTACGGATACCATAAAATCAAATTCCTTTGTCAAACGAATTTCGCCTCAATTTGATGGCCTTTACTTTATAAATCCACCTTTTTAATAGTTCGCACCTCTGTACCGGTACCGCTAAAAACAAAAAAATATTAAGAAACCGCAAAATCAAATCCACCCCTACATCATCGAAATCACCCGCAGAGTGTACTAAACTCTACATTTGACATTAGTCATAAATTTTTTGTCATTTTGAATGCAACACACACACAAAATTAAAGCAAAGCAAACCCAAAATAAAGTGAGAGAAAAAAGTTTAGTGTAGTAGTTTATTTTTTTTTTTTTTAATTCTAAATAAAATAATATTTTGTATAAAAAATCCAATAAAATGGATAGCAAAGGACGAAATGTAATTGTTTGTGATAATGGAACAGGAGTACGTAATATAAAATTTTAGTTATTACAAATTTGGTTTCCCTTTTTTCCATTGATGACACGGAATTGGGTTGGGCGCTGTCAAATGAATTTTTTTTTTATTTTACAATTTTTTATGAACGAAATGAAAGATAAGAAAATTTATGTGATAAAAATATATATTGTGTTTGTATTTTTAGATAAATAATTTGTCGAATGAATGTAACTGTTATCAATGAATGATTTAAACGGAAAGAAATGTAAATTATTGTCCAATGTTGTTGTAAATTATTTGTGGCTCGGTACCTATGTTTTGAGGTTATGTCAAAAATAAGGAGTAGAATCCGAGATCTGAAATTCCAAAGCAATTCCTCTTTGTTTCTAGTATCTCTGCCATAAACATTGCATTTATGTATTCATATCCATATTTGGGACATTACTTTAATTCAATTGGCTTAAAATGTTTTCCTTTCCCAGATTCTATATTAACTTGATTGATACTTTTCGCATTGCGAAATTTTAGCCGGTTGTACATTTAATTGCCCTTCTTGCGCATTAAGTCAATAAGGCATCCCGCTCTAAATAACTAATTAACTCACAGCAACAATTCCCCATTTTTACGAATAATTTGTGTTCATTTTCAGTTTGTCAAATGCGGATATGCCGGTAGTAACTTTCCAGCTCATATATTCCCGTCAATGGTTGGACGTCCCATAATTCGGGCAGTCAACAAGATAGGTGACATCGAAGTCAAGGTAAGCATTGGACGTAAACAAAAAATTAATCCTTTTTTTTATTTACACAATTTTAAGTTATCTCGACTCCATAAAAACTACCCACACAAAACAGGCTCCTCATTCTTATTTATAGATCATCTCAGAATATTACCAAACAAAAAATCCCATAAACATTTTCATTATTTTTTTTAAAATCTATTATTGGTTTAGTTTTTCAAAATTATGATTTTAATTAATTTCCGTTTTAATTTTTAAGTTTATTTATTTTTATTTTTAAATTTTAATTCCAGGATTTACATGTCGATGTAAGTCTTAATTAATTTTAATTTTTTTGTCAAAAACGAAATTTAACACCTGAGATGTTTTTCTTTTTAATTATTTTAAATTAAAATAATTTCGTTTGTGTTTTGATGGATTTTAATAGAGGAAATGATGTAAAAGTCAAGTTATAAACCATGATGTTATGTATTTAAATAATAGATGTCGTACGAACTAAATTTCATCATTTCCATTTAGAACCCAATGGAATGCAATCGATAGTTTTTGCTCGTTGTGCGTTTTTTTTCTAAATTAATTTTTTTTTATGTAATTAAATGAAAAAGGTGGATTATTTATATGGAGAAATACTGCTCTGTTATAGATGTTTCACTGTAATATATATGTACCTCCCTACAATAATTCGTAGACCTTAGCCGATACATCCACCTTTTTGTCTTTATAAAATTAATTTTAAAATTTTCCTCCTGTTCACCCCATACCGAATTTTTAACAAATTTCAACAATTTAATTAACCTGATCATTGTTCTAGAATGGCTTGTTGTTTAATTAAAAAAAAAATATTTATAAATGTTTAATTAAATTTTAATAATTTAATTATTTGCGTTATTTGCACGCATTTCATTGATTGTAAATTAAAAAAAAAAATTAATTAAATTGATAAATTAAGGATGAAATTGAAGAAACACTACCAGTAAGTATATGAGATGTAGGAAATTCGTGTTTGCTTTTATTATATTATAATAACGATTGTATTTTGCTCCATTTTAACCTTCCTCCCCTCCTATATTAACAATGTGTTAAATGTATCCGTTTGTTTTTTCTTCCCTCGTATTTATTTACTAAACTACAGGATTTAATGGTCGGTGATGAAGCATCACAATTACGGTCATTACTCGAGGTATCGTATCCAATGGAAAATGGTGTGGTACGAAATTGGGAAGATATGTGTCACGTCTGGGATTATACATTTGGGCCGCAAAAAATGAATATCGATCCGACAAATACCAAAATATTATTAACCGAACCACCAATGAATCCAACAAAAAATCGAGAAAAAATGATCGAAGTTATGTTTGAGAAATATGGTTTTGATGCTACATATATAGCAATACAGGCTGTGCTTACGTTATATGCACAAGGTTTAATTTCTGGTGTGGTTATAGATTCAGGTGATGGTGTAACACATATTTGTCCTGTTTATGAAGAATTTGCTTTGCCACATTTAACACGACGATTGGATATTGCTGGCCGTGATATAACACGATATTTAATAAAATTATTGTTGTTACGTGGATACGCATTTAATCATACGGCTGATTTTGAAACTGTACGCATGATGAAAGAGAAATTATGTTATATTGGTTATGACATTGAAATGGAACAGAGGTTGGCATTAGAAACAACAGTATTAGTTGAAACATATACGCTACCGGATGGCCGTGTCATAAAAGTGGGTGGAGAACGTTTTGAAGCGCCTGAAGCCTTATTTCAACCGCATTTAATTAATGTAGAGGGGCAAGGCATTGCTGAATTAGTTTTCAGTACAATACAAGCAGCCGATATTGATATGCGATCGGAATTATATAAACATATTGTATTATCAGGCGGGTCAACAATGTACCCTGGTCTACCTAGTCGATTGGAACGGGAAATTAAACAATTATATTTGGAACGAACTCTAAAGAATGACATCGATAAGTTATCCGTAAGTTGTGCATTAAAATTGTTATAATTCCTAGTTTTGTTTATATTTGCTGTTTTTTTTTTATTTACATTTAAGAAATTCAAAATACGTATAGAGGATCCACCCCGACGAAAGGATATGGTTTTCATTGGAGGTGCGGTACTAGCAGAAGTTACAAAAGATCGTGATGCATTTTGGATGTCAAAACAGGAATATCAGGAACAAGGTATACGTGTTTTACAGAAACTACAAAGTCGTCCGCACTAAGTACCCCTAATCATACTACGTATAAATATATATATATAAAAAAAACGGAACAATTTATCAAATAAATTCTATAATTTTCTATTTTAATTTCGTATTTTGTGCTTTAACTTTTATAAACTGGATCCATGTGTTTTGTAAATTGTTCAGTATTAACATGAAAATGGATCCGAATCGTTCAATAAAATAGAATTTTAGCTCAAAATCTATATAAAATAAATTTTTTTTTATAAAATAATAATTTGTGAAATTTGTTAAATATACATACATAACCTTTATAAAAAAAGTAAAAAACCTGTGCCAAGTGACATAACCTCAAAAACTAAATAGAAAATGGCCACACAGACGTAACCGTATTTTTAAAAATCTAACTAGAGATTTTTTACTTAGCAAAACTACATTATCGACAGCAGTCAAAATGACACCAATAATTATAATTTAACTATCGCATTTATATATAATTTAATTTTTATATTTTTTTTTAAATTACTTTTAATTAAATAACAAATTCACACCCACACAACACAAACGGACGAAAAAATTAAAAATTCTACACAAATCAAATTTTTTTTTTCGAAATATGAAATTATGTGCAAGAAATGTCTACGGCTCTTTTGAAAGCGCAAGATGTAATAAATTATTTTGTAAATTTTATTAAATTTGAACAAAAATATATAGAAATAAATAATTTAAATAAATAAAATTAATGCATTCCAAATTAATAAATGGAATTGATTTTTCATTTCGTATAAAGTCTACGCAAATTTTAACGGTGTACGCCATAGTAAAAAAAAAAAGACTAATTTAGGTAATTGCAAGTTGTATTAGGTATATATTTCAAATACACATTATAATGCGTGATTAGATAACAAAATAGTACATAAAATAATTAGGTATATAGCTTAGCATGTTTGTATATTTATAGAAATCAAATCTGCTGTCTTTTTCCTTATTTTTTGTGTGTGTAGAATTTTTTTTATTTTTTTATAGATGCAAATGGTCTCACCTTAATTGATTAAATATCTCCAAAAATATAACTAAGCGCTTTTGTCGTTTTAATTTTAACTAAATTACTATCATCCTTAAGCAATTGTGAAATTTTATAGCTAACATCAGGCTGTGGTTGATTTGTGGTTACAAAATTTTGTAGTATACCAATAATAATTGTAGCATTACCGCGTAACTCGGGCCAAGTACTTTTTAAATAGGGTAAAGTATGATCAATGAAATCGTTTATATGCTCAGTCAATTCTTCCCCCTGTAAATACATAAAAATTTGGTTAAAATATTCGTAACAACACATTTATTTAGAGACTTACAAATAACTTAACAAAATCATAAATGAAATTATCATAGTTAAGTATTTGATACTCGATTAAATGATCCCGTGCCATTTGCATTAATTTCGGTGTATTTAGTAGAGCGCACATTTCACGTAGCGTATACTTGCAAGCACGAACAATTCGTTGTTCTGGTTCGCTTAAATGCAATAAAAGCGATACAAAATTTGTGTATAGCTGCTCCCGAAGTGCATCCGGTATTTTAATCGTTTCAACATCTATGTCAGCATCATATTTTGTTTGGCACAAATCACCAAATAATACAATTGCTGCTTCACGTATATCCACATTACTATTTTCGAAAAATGGGCGTATTCGTATTGACATCGAAACTTGAAACATATCAAGCTTATCACATGGTATTGATTTTAGAATACGTGATAGACCTTTCATACTTTCGAGTGGAATATTTATAAGACAATCACCATTATAATCATCGATCCCCTTGAGGAGTGAAGTTAACGCCATTTCTGAATATTTTTCAATATCGTGCTGTGTTAAATTACCGATGAACGCAAGTCCCCGAATGCACAATCCTCGGACTAGTGCATTAGGATCATTCAATGACGATTGTAAATGTAATACGATCACAGATGATATCTCACCACATGGTTTAAGTGGTACCAGTTGCGAATAAAATCCAATTGCAGCAATCCGTTGAGGATCATATGGGCTCGAAACATATTTACTAAACGCCGTTATAACCTGTTTCATTGTCGATGAATTTATACTCAACTGATTAGCTAGTCCTGTTGCCAATGGCGTTAATATTTCCATAAATTTTCCTAAATCCTGTGCATTTGTTAAATCATTGGTAAGTGTGAGAGCAACACTGACCTGTTCCATTTCTAGTCGGCCCAAAAATAGTATGAATGTGTCAAGCATCACCTGACATGGATTCATTTTGATCGTGGTTGCATTAAATCCAAATTTTGATGAAATCGCTTTTTGTTGAACTGGAGTCGTTGCGATTTTTCCTGACGTTAGAGGCGGCGCTAAATTTGTATATGTCGCAAGTGTGGTTAACAGCATTGTAAATATATTAGCAAATCGAGTTTTTAATTCGGCCGTCAGCTCAGTAACGACAAACATTTCGCGTAGAGCACAAATAATCGCAAATGGTTGTTGTGTCGCAATTTTTTGTCGACTATTATCCTTTCCGTCATCCTGTTCGTAGAGGCATGATGTATTTAGCGTGGTTAAAAAATTCTCGATAATGACCGCGGATAGTTCGAGATCAACTGCTATGGTCTGCCAATATTCGACTATGTGCTCTTCGTACGGTAAATTCTGTCCTAATATCTCGTTGCACACATTTTTCGGATGATGTTTCGTTAGACTGACGAGCGCTTTTAAAATCCCCGTTTTAGCCCGAACATTTTCACAATATTTAACAATATGTAGTGATTCTTTGACTAGCTCCGGTATGGCATGGAATAAATCTTGTCCTTTATTCTGTATAAAGAATTTGAGTACGACCGACGCTCCAATCGATGAACTCTGTTCCGGGTCATTCATCGAATACAGAAGAGTTTTACAAAATTGTAAATATTGGAAATTTGATAGTCGCAATCCAATAACATTTGCGATTTCGCCAGCAAATCGATAAATTTCCTTCGGATCATCCGTAATAATTTGATCATGAATCTTTTCCAATTCTATAACCCAATCGTTTGTATTATCGGCGATCGTAAGAGTATCATAAATACAAGAAATTTCTAAAATTTTTCGTAATATATCGATCGATGTCTGACGCACAGTTGCATTCGAGTCGATGCAGCGCGGCACTATTTTACCAATCATCGAACCAGTTTGATTAAATTTCGATGGAGCATCATATCCAAGTTTCATAGTTTTAATGTACACATCTAGAGAATTGTTTAGAACATGGCCGGCACATATACGCACCTCACTATTTTTATCCTTTAGCCAGACTTCTAGAATAGAGTTTACATCATCCAGAGACGAGGGTAGTGGAATTTTTTCAATAATTTGACGAATAAATAAATTTAATTCGGGTAGAGTTTGATTTAAATATTTGGCCAGTAGACTATTCCGTTCATCATCCTCAGTCGAGGCAAATTTAGTTTTCAGCTGCTGTGCCGAAAAAAAGAAATTATTACAGAATACATGCAAAATTTCGTTCACAATCATATTGTTATCTGTGTAATTGTAATTGATTCGTATTAAATTCGTGGCCAATTTAATAATAAGCGGGAAAAGTTGTATATTATCGCCGAATGTTTCGATTGGAATTTTCACCAGAATTTTTATCAACTCATCCCGATGCTCAGTAAAATTGATACTCTCACTATTTTCGTACGCAAGAAATTCATCAACCAGAATCGATAGGGAATTAATCGTTAGTTTCTTGATTGTAAAATCCTTAGTCTCAGACAATTGTTTTAGCAGGTAGTTGAATATTTTCGTGTTAAAATTATTATAAACCGCATGTTTTAACGAACTTTTAACGATATATCCGTATCCTTCAATAATAAGCAGCTTCAATTTGTATATCTCGATATCCTTATGCGCGTCCTTAATAAAATTGAGCCCACTAAAAAATCCAGATCCTTGTTTTTTGCCATTCATCTCGTCATCTATTAAATTTTCAATTTTGTTGATAATAAAATCGTAATGTTTCCGGGCAATATAACCTAAAGATCGTGCCGCATCCGACAGACGATATTCATATTCTGAGTTTGGAGAATTTTTCTCCAATTTTTCCAATTTTACGCAATTTATGATAAAATCAATTTTTGACTCAATCAAATTGATATCGTTTGTGTAGCACAGACATAAGCCCAACAATTTCAACATCATGCCACGCTCGTTTATCATATTAGGGATTTTAAACTCGCTACTCTGCACATGATTGTTATTTGCGTTCAAATTTACGTAAAGACCAGTCTGCTCGATAATTTTATTAATCAAAATTTCTGGAAATTTTGAATCATCAATATCCTTAATGGTTAACATTAGGAATTCGTATAGCTTGTCATAGTAGAGCGTCTCATTTGTAATATTGCTAAGAATTAGCAAAATTTCTAGAATTTTTTCATTCCACAATGGGATTAGATGCTTATTCAAATTGCTGCAATAGTGTTTCAGAAAGTTGAGAACATTTTTGTTACGCTGCCGTTCATTATAGTTGCCCAGTAGGATTAAGCTGCGGACGAAAATCGTCTCGGATGGTGGAAATTTCAGTGGTGCCACGCCAGTAATAAAATCTCCATTTTTTTGAAAAAGATTCGATAAGCATCGTGCTATTGTGCTACACGCATCTGTATAGTCTAGTAACATGTAATGCTGCAATAATTCTGATTTTAGCAGGTCATCTATTGTTCCGACCGTAGACGAAAGGATAAACATCGAATTATTGCAAGCCTCAACAAATCCATTGTACTCATCAATCGAGCCATACTCGAGCACGGCTTTATTATAACGACAACAATGTCGAATTATAAATTTAATAAAATCCGTATCCGATATAAACGATTTCTCGATAAACGCCACGACCGTCTTCAATATAACCATTTTAATTTTAATAATTTTCTCTGTCTGGATCATCTGCTTGAGCACCGCAATAAAATCTTTTATTTTAATTGATATATTCGCATTCGAAGTATTAGTTAGATGTGTTAAAAGTAGCAGTGACTTAATGCGATCACGTTCATTATTACTTCGGAGCTGCATGAGTAACATATCCAAAATTTTAACACTATAGATTTCGGATAGCAGATCAAAACAGCGCAACACTTCGTAGTGACCTTTAACGGTTTGTGGCTTTTCGTAATCAGGTGTTACACAAACCAAATCGAATAGACTGTTGATTAGTGTGTCCGATAGCGGGTCTAACATTTTTGGATCTAATTTTATGATGGTTTTTAGTACCGAAGCAAGTAGTTGGGTGATTGCGATGCGATCGATTGAACGCCGATACAAACCAAGAAGGGAAGGTATTACCTTACCGATTTGTTCTTTAATTTTTTCACTTGGGAGTAGCGGAAACATTAACGATAATGAGTACAATATATCACAAGAAACTTTAGGCTCGCGTGACGGTAACCACTGATGCAATAAAACATCATATGCGATCGATATTTCTGTACCATAGCTCTCCTGAGACAGCTCGTTATCTTTTAAACGATTTTCATTCGTAAAATACTCAACAATAGCCTCACAAAATCGCCCTATTGCGAAAGAGTATGCTTGCTTCACATAATCCTGTTTTATCATGCTTAGCGTTGGCAATATCAATACAAATACTGGTTTAATAAATTCTATAATTCCTTTAATGTTAGCGGTGGCTAGAGTGCCCATGCAATGTAATATCATAAAATGGGCTACTTGGCCCGATTGTAATTGTTTCATAAGGCCTTCCATTACGTGATGACATTGTGATCGGCCGATTGATACTAAAATCTCGAGAGCCGGTTTCTGTAGTTGTATACAGCTGTCGGCGTTTCGCGTTAGTTCTGCGACACTTAAATCAATCACATGCTTTACTAAGTTTTCTGTTAAGCTAATCATCTTATCGGATTGTGTTGTTATATTCTCGATTATTCTGTGAATTATAAGTAACCGGGATTTTAGTCATAGGTTTGTTTAGGAGTGTGTAACGTAAGCTAATCTGCAAACTATATAAGTTTGCTTAAAGATTGCTGATCTATCTGTCCAAAGTCTACTATAATTTATTGAACTTATACGGTTTTACGGTCACACGTCACCACCCCCCAAAAACGAGATGATTACCATAAATAATACAACAAAGCGTAATTATGTTAAAACTCATTTTAACTACGCCTTATGTTGTAAATGCTGATGTTATCAATAGAAAAACTGCGACTTACCTTAAAATGACTGCAGTTTGGGCTTCCCCCAATTTGGGACACTTCCCTTTATAGTCGCATAATATTTGCAACACATCGTTGGGCTGCTTTTCCGAAATTTTCACCACCGAATATTCGATTGTGTTACGTACCGTTTCATCTTTATCGCCCAAATTTTCCAATAGATTGGTTATTGCAGCTGTATTGTAATAAAAAACACAATGAGAAAATTCGTAAAAAAAAAATGTCGGCATCCATAAAAATGCAATTACCCAATAGATGTGTATCAATTTTTTGTTCCTCCATAACTTCCTCTTTACACTTCTCGAAATTACATTAATTGTTGAATTTTCTTATCTTTATTTTTTTTGATTTTCTTGAATAAATAAAACAAAGAATATTACTGTTTCAGAAAATTTCCAAAAATAATTCTCTCTCCGAGCTGATTTGTTTATATTTTGATATCAGCTGTCACTTTATGACACTTGTATAATTTTTCGATGACAGCGATTTTTTTTGTTTGCTTGCTATAAAATATGGCGGATGCATAATTTATAGTTAGCTGCTATAAAATACAAATTGGTAACCAATATTAATACTCCAGGTTGTGCTTATTTCATAGGAATTTATTGAGTAACAATTTAAAAACTAGTTACATATTTAAAGATAATTTATTTAATATATTTCTCCATAAATTTCTTATGAAATTCAGATCGAAGTGAATCATTTATGAAATTATGCTCTTTACGTTCGGGCTCAGAACGAGCACAATTCTTGAATACTACATCATCGTCCCAACGCCTTTTCACTTTTAAATCGCTTTTCCCTTGTGCACTGTAATTCAATAACGGATTACCGGATAGAATATTTTCCATGCGAATTTTTTCATCTTCCTGTTTCTTTTCTAAATCTTTTTTCTGTTGATCCTGGGCACGCTCCCTTTTGATTTTGTTTAGTTCAGCTAATAGTGCGGCTGTATCATCTTCTGAGTCATCATCATCCGATGATTCTGAATCCGCTGGATCATCTGCATCCAAATTTGCAGCTGGAATTTGATCCAATTTCTGACGTTTCGAATTTTGCTCAATAGCACGTCTTACATTTGGTGGAACTTGTGGTGCTTTTGGTATTTTACCACCAGCAATGGTTGAAGTTATTTCACGTTCATCCAATTCCTTACGAAAATCACGATTGCGGAGTTCATCTGTGGTACCTTGGCCTTGATCACGATACTTGAGTTTTGTGTGGCTCGGTAAATCGCGACTCGAGTATTGCTTAGAAAGTGCACTCAAATCTTTTTCACCCCGTCCAGTTCCACCACGTGCTGGATCGAATGTTGGTCGGGCAGCCGTAGTCATTTTATTATGATTTTAAATGTTTAGAAATTTGTGAATCAAATAAATCTCGATTGTCAAAAAATAGACTAAAAACAAAAATTGACGTACGAGTACGACCTTTGCAATGAAGATAGCTTCAATTCCACTGCAATTTTCATTTTTTACACTGTTAAATAATTATACTTGTCGTTTTCGGAATTCACTGTAATGGTCGAAATTTACTCTGAATCCAAGATCTACTTCCAAAAATGCCAAAATTGAACTATTTTATGCCAACTGTTTCTGAAAATATGCACCCTGTACAATTTTAGCTGGTCAGTATTTGCATTTTTGCAAGATATTTGTACTGCAGCGTAGCAGTGGAGTTAGAAGGTACAAAGTACGACTGCCAGCGGCCAGACGCTCCTTAATACCCTCTTCTACACATTAGCTTGAATCTTAAGAGATTCCAAGTATCTGGATCATGTCTCTCCCTCAAATGCGTAGTTATCACTGCTATGGTCAACTGCGTCATGATTTTACCACATCAAATATTTGGGTTTCAACTTTTGAATTTTGAGACAGAAGCGGAAAGTTACACTACTTAGCCCTAGCAGATCAATTAGTGACAAACTCTTTTACTCTGATTTAGGTATTCTAACACAAACTATAGGCTCTCTCAGTTTGAAATCCTCTGAAACACCTACAAACGAGATTGCACTCCTCCGTGGCGTGGAGTATATTTTGTTGCTCGACAGCTGGACGACACCTCTCATTAAATCGACCATTTTTAGGTTTGTTTTTCATTACACCTGCAGTCTGCTGGGCATCACTGACAAGGACAACTGAAATTTTCTAAAACTTATCTTTTAACCAAACAGAATTCACTTTGCCACTATGGTAATTGGATTCCACAATGCTGTTCCTAAATATTGGAATTGTTGTTTATTTATTAGCTAACAGTACCAAACATTACAAACAGACATACCAAAATTCGAATGGAAACGGAGATTAATCTCAAGGCATCGGCCTGAGTGATCGCACGGGAGTACTTAATGAATACAACGACAGTAGTTGTAAACTATCAATTCGGCCCATTATAACGTCGCGTACGAAAAGCATGAAACTTGTTTACGGACGGACAATGGTTCAATATGCAGTAACAGGCAACGGCCTACATTTGGCGACAGCATATACCTAAGAGCGTTTGCCTCCCGAGAGAGTCGCCTTAAGGCAAACATCAGAATTCGCTTCTGAATTGATTCTACACGGCTAGAGGAATTGTTATAGTACGGATTCCATATACGATCGAACCAATGACACAAAGAGGACTTTTAGAGTATACGGATCATGAAAATCTTCTGAGAAACGGAATAAAAACCCTAACATTGAATTAGCCTTGCTGATACATCTGTCAATTTGGTCTATAAACAATAAATTTCAAGAAAATAAGACGCCTCAAATTGAAGAGGTACGCCAGCGGTTGAATCAAACCATAAGCACACTCTTTTAACATAATAGAGTGAATTTTATCCGGGCCACTACTCATATTCACATTAATATTCAATAATGCATGCAGAAACGTCATCGGTGGCAAACTGAATCTGAATGTTAGAATTTTTACTAAAATCAAACCCGAAATCATCATTCGAAGAACGGACATACACATTTTCAGAAAATGCTGCAAATATGTCAGAGATTCTATGTGGATCACTAACAGTCACAGAATTGAGAGACATTTGCGAAGGAATACCTCTACAGTTCCGCTTCGAATCAACATAGGCCTAGAAACATTTAGGAAACGATTTAAAAGTTTAAATTGAGCTCTAAGAAAAATACTCAAAGAACTGCCTAGATCATCACAAGCAATGATTGTGCCATGTAATTCCACTTCCATACTTTCCACTTAGTCCAAGAGAACAGATAGAATCCATCACGACGTCTGAGATTAAATCACCGTTTAATGGCAGAAGATTATCATCAACAGTAAGCCATTTTATTTTCGGCAGGTTAAAAACACCCAAAATCATCATAGAATTGAATTCAGCAGCTACAACTGCAAGTTGGTTTGAGGAACACGCAGACCACTATCTCCGTATAAACAAGCAGAGGTTCCACATGGAATATATACACTTACTATCAACACCACCGTTTAGTATCTTCATTTTTCAGACCTTCACAGTCGAATTGTTCCGTGCGATCTCCTGGTAACCTCGACTCAAATGATAATAACTGCCAACGAATTTGGTAAGCAACCGACAAGATGACTCAAAGCAGTCATTTTGAATATGTGATGGATGAGTCCATGTTACTAAATGGTCTTCTTATGTTGAAAGGATGTGGCAACCACTGTGTAAGAGATCGTTGAGTTGGCTAGTGGGCACGTGTGTACGCAGATTATCGACAGGTTGCCTATTTATAAGCGTAAGCGGAGCTAACACATTCCATACCATCACCAAGATTACCGAGGTCATCCTTCTACAGTGTCAAGCTTAGCCCCCCTCTCTCCCACCCACCAAGGTAGTCATTGTTAAATAGATCAATTAATTATTTTTCTTATGAAGTAATATTTCAATAAATTACCTAGTTGATTAGATTTTATCAAATTTCGAAAGAATTAACATTAATTTTCGATTGAAATCACTTAATAATCAACTTTACTCATGGCTCTCGTCACTGGAGTAAAAATATTCCGACAGCCGATTATAAATAAAAAGTATTTAGATATTGTACATACATATTAAAGAAATGAATTTTTATTGGAATTACAAAGTTATTTTAAAATTAATGAAAAATTCATGGGGTTGGAGGTGATGATCCGTACTTATTACAAAGCGCCATTGAGATTTTTCGACGAAATTTCAACTGTCCCATTTGGCATCCCATAGATTTTGCCAAAACCCATGCATTACAGATTGCCGCATCTAAGATCCACAGAACAATTGGCATATACCACTTCTTTCCATAAATCCCAATTCGATATTTTTCCAAATTATTTTCGAAAAGTTGCACACCTCCCATGTATTTCTCAAACATATGCGCTACGAGAGGTTGTGGTATGTTAATATTTTTCTTTCCGGCAGATGAGTATCGGACGCAAGTCTTTTTTGGATTTACGCCAAATTCATTCGACATTATAGTAGTCACCCTATCGTCTCTCCATCGAACCGCTACTATTCCAGTTTGTTTGTCAATCACCGACGCATATTCTCCTTTTTGAGAATTTTTAGTTATGCTGTTTAATGTTGCATTTCCACAACGGCGATTTCGAAATTTGCCAGTACCTCCATATCCCATCGCAGACAGATTACTAATAACAGTAGGATTGGTGAAAATTTCTTCAAAAAATAATGAAAATTCCAAGTTTTCATGATGCTCTTTTAGTAAATGGGCAAATTTCATGATCACCGATTCACAAATTGGTAATGGATTAGTACTGTCCTTGCCTTGGTGAATGTCAAATTGTAGGCAATATCCATTTGCCTGTGCCAAAATCCATGATTTAAATCCAAAATGTAATGGCTTGTTCCGCCTAAATTGTAAGCAATCATGATGCCCGAAATACGGAATCAGCAATTCGTCTATCGATAATCCATTTTGAAGTGGTGCAAATTTTAAAAAGTTTTTATTCATTACGTCGATCAAGGGTCGCAATTTTCCAAGCTTGTCATTTTCTGGCAATTTTGTATTATCTGCAAAATGTAGAGATTCAAATATTTGCTCAAAACGATCATTTGTCATCGTATTGGAAATCATTATGTTGACAAGCAAATCACTTAATCCAGGACGTGGCCAATAATATTTACGATGCGGTATCCTTACGTATCCCGAAATAATCAGAATTCCAATTAAGGCGTACATCTCATTGATATCAGCATTTAGTGGTGTGTCTTTATTCTGCGTGGAATACAAATTCGTGAAATGCACCAATTGCTGCATAATTTGTTCGGTAAAAAATAATTTGAAATATTCCAAAGGTTCAGATGTGGCTGTTAACGGTAAGTTAGGAAGAATTTCGGTAAAACTTTCCAATTTTGTTTTCACAGTATCATCAAGGTGACCAACAGTCCAATCTTGAAGCAGTTTCGTTTTATTCCCCAATCTTACTCGTTTATGGTCCGATTCTTCAACTGGATCTTTATCAACATCAAATTCATCATCCTCGAAACCAAAATCAACTTTAGTATTCATCATGGTGGACGCTAAGCCTTTCACATTCGCTGGAAACATTTCGTCCTCATCTTCACAATCCTCATCTGTTGGTTGATCATCTTTATCTGGTGGCAATAAATAAAATGGGGCAGGTAAAATAGCACCATCAACTGCATTTTCCAATTCATCAACAACTTCGCCCAAAACAGCATTTTTCCTGGAAAAATTTACATTTTCATAAATTTTTATAGATGCTTAACATTTTCTTTGACTTCGCAAACTTACCAAAAATCTATGGTATCATCGTCCATCGTTGTTATTCTGAGACGCTTACAATTTTTTTGCGCGTTTTGTTTTGAATGATTTTATTTGTTTGACATTTGTCATTATCAGCCGGGTGCTTTCAACTTGAGTTGAACTCGAGCGATTACATGAAAAATGTTTCGAGTTGCGCTTCGTTCATATGGTTTTCCAGTTACAGCAAAAAACAAACTTCGAGCAGAAAACGAGAGGATTTTGACGTAAAATGACATTTTTTCGCTTGTTTGCTGCTCGGAGTTTGTTTTCGGTGTGATTGCAACTGGAAAACCACATAACGTTACAGATCATTCACAATTTTTTTATAATGCCTACTTAGGCTTTTTTCTTGAATCTTTCCTATATAGAAAACTCACAAGATGATCAAATATTACAAACTAATTGTATACTTGATTAAGGCTTAACATAATATGTTAGTTCTTAACATTAACTTGAAATTTGTACCTAATTACTATTAAATAGCTAGATCTAAAGGATCTTTTTTTTAAGATGCTGGTATCTGAGCCTTTTTAAAATTTTCCTGGCCAAAGCGTTAGGATGTTGTTCCAATTTCAACTGTTACTTTTAACTGTACTGCTTGATTGTGTCTGCTAATCCTAATACTGTTTCGATGTGTAGTGTAGATCCCGATGTATTGCAAATTTGTCCATGGTTGCGTAAACTAATTTATAATATCCCGATTTGTATTTTTCCGTGTAAAAAAATGTACAACAGATGCGAATATTCGCAAAGCTACTTAGATCAGATGAGAACCCATAGTTAGACGCACTTATTATCAATTTTAAGGCTTTCTAAAAACTGGGTAAGAATCGAGTGCACCTGAGAATCGCAGTTTTATGGCGCCTTACAATCATGAATTCAAAAATTCATTTATTAGCTTTTAAACTAAGGTACAATATAAAATGCAGGGCGTCTTAGAATCGAGAAAATACGGTATGTTGGAAGCACAAGCGGACCCCCACAATTCAATACAGGTTTAAGTGCCATTTTATATAGCAAAACCTTACAGTTTAGGCTTAAGTTAGAATGTTTCCAAGACGAGAAGTTTCTATTAACCAGTTCATTTTAACACACGTCTTTTAGCTTCGATGTGCTTTTTCCATGTAAGCCTTATATCTAAATGTAGGCCGAGATATTTAACGTTTTAGCGTTGTGACAGAATGATATGGTTAAGTTTCACAGGCGGACAGGTAAGTTTACGGAGTGTGAATGTAATGTGCACCGATTTACGCTCGTTGACCTTACATAATTCTCCATTTCTTCATAAATGATCTTGCCGATTTCTTGATGATATCGTGGGGTTTTCATGCGTAGATATGATTGCTGTATCGTACGCAAATATTGCAATTATTACGAATTTTGATGTTGTTGTCTGCTGTGTAGATCAAATATAATGTGGACCTAACGCATAGCCTTGTGGAAGCCCAATGAGGATTTCCAATAAATTGATAAGACTTCAAGAACCGCCGTTATTGTCTCATCGTTCTTTGTTTCGACTTCGACTTTTACGCAATCAGTGAGTAATTCAATGAAGCGAAGACCAAATACATGGTGACCGCGAGAAGGCAGACTCGTGGGGACTTCATTTCAGGAGATACTCAATATGAAAAGGTGAATGAGTTTAAATACCTAGGATCACTGATCAAAACTCCGTTTCTGTAGACATTTCATCGAGGATCGCAGCAGGCTACCGAGCATTTTACGCCAATATCAAAATTTTCAAGTCTCCTCATATATCGCGCAAAATAAAATTGGACATCTACAAGGCGCTGATAAGACCAGTTGTCACCTTTGGTTGCGAGTCTTGGACACTAACAGCGCAAAACATCCAGAAAATCGCTGTAACTGAGCGTAAGATGATAAGAAGAATTCTCGGTCCCATTAAAGAGGGAGCCACGTACAGAATGCGAATGAATCACGAGATCAGAAATGATCTCGATAAAGTCGACATCATAGGATTCATAAAATCGTCAAGGCTGAGATGGCTTGGGCACGTGCTACGTTCACAAAATCGGACCACTAAACAGGCCTTGGAGTCGGCACCAGCGAAAGTAGGACCTCGTGGGAGACCACCTACCCGATGGATGGACGACGTTGAGAGGGACCTGTACACACTCGGTCACCGTGTCTGGCGTTCTCTTGTGGCGGATCGAAATATTTGGAGGAGCATCGTTGAGGCGGCCAAATCCCTTCATGGGATGTAGCGCCAGCGGAAGAAGAAGAAGTGAGTAATTCGCCAGTAGAATTTACAAAATAGAGATATAGACTTACCATATAGTATCCAGTAACCTTGAACATATATATCTGCACATTTTTTATTCGATTCGACGTATTTTGTTGTATAGTTAGATCACTACAAGTGAACTGCCCACTGTTGCAAGCGACCCGTTGACATCTGTGGCAACTACAACATCTGCAGATGATCCTTCACCAACGTAAAATGCCTACCAACAAGTACTAGAAACACGTTAGATTGAAAGGCAAGTCAAGTTCTTAATGTGTTTTACAAGTCCACAAAATGAGTGAAGTTCAAAAATATTTTTTGGTTTAATTTTGACTGTACATTAGCAGAAATATTGTGATCAAAAATTTCACTTGTTCTTTGACTTGCTCGTTGTCATTCCGAATATACAATAAAATGCTCTTTGATCGCCATCTTCATTTACCCTTTGCTCCAAAATTTACGATTTCACTTTGGTTATTGATGTATACTTCTGCTTTAACGCAACTGTTTCGGGAACAACACGAGATGCAATCGATTCGGGAACACACTAATTCCAAATTAACTTTTATATTGCACTTTGATTCGGATGTCTTTGTTTGAACTTCTAATGCTTTCTCAAAGTCCCCAACATGTATAGCTTTGAAAATGTTTCGCCTTTCCAGTTATAAATTGATCGGCCAATTCCGCTCTACTCGTATCTCCAAACTTCCACCTCGATCAAAAAACTTTTAACCGTAATTGCATGAATATTTCTCTTGAATTCTTTATTAAATCATGAAACCACATTTTATACATGATGCGACACGTTGCTAATTCTATACTCTACTGAACAAATAATGCGCCATTGGCGGCTAAGACTAAAACTATTAAATTTACTGCGTTTCATTTCGTAATACAACACTGTATAAGGCAACAAATAGGTGTAGTTCGATCGCATATCGCCTAGTTGCTTTTCGTCCACGAAATGGGTAACAACGTCATCGTACAATACTAACGCATCATCTACTTCTTCAGTAAGAGTCTCGTAAAATAATAATCATCGATCGGTGCGATGCTAAAATTTTTCTACATATGGAAACATGTGACTAAAGGTTGCAACACAACAATGATCCAGAACAACAAGAGATGAATGCTGCTTTAGCTGCTGTACAATTGGTATAGGTGTTGCTTTCCCACACAGTGGCGGAGGAAGCACCGATTTTAATAAGTTTTATTCATTACTTGATACGGGCAGTCCGGTTAGCTTCATCCATCGCACTTTTGTTCCGGATGATTTGTGTAGTCCAAAGCAAATTTACTCAAACTATATCGTGGCTTAGGTAACACCAAATTGTTTATTCACAGGAAAGTCCCGATTATTTTGGTTAGACGATGTCTCTTTTTATTATTTCAGATGATGTATTGCCGGTGCCTATATTATTTGGTCGGGGTTTTATGGATGCTGTTGTGAGTGAATCTTATTCGACTGGAAGTAGATCGTCTTGTTCTCGGACTGAATTTTCGATCGCGTCCACTCGTTTGATGGAGTTGACAGTTAAGCCTGACGTAGATGTTGAACATCTTGCATTACCGTATATTTTTAATATCGGTGCTGAATCGGATTTTTCCGCTACATTGGTATTAATACCAGATTAAGTCCTTTACACCAGGAATGTTTGCTTAAGATAATTGATGAAAATTATATGAAAATTGAATATATACCGTCTATCTGTCTGACGCCATTTCCGAAAAGACCGAAAAGAAATACTTTACGTCTAAGTGAGTCGCCATATACGCATCACCTATCGTGCTCATAAAAACAAAGAGTGGTGAGACATGGATGTGTGTCGGGCATTAAATAAACTAACCATTCGCAATAATTACCCACTTCCGCTTATTGAGGACTGCCTAGAGTACTTGGAAGGACAAAAAAATACTTCACAGTACATACTTGATTGTGGCAGAAGATTCAATTTGTTATAGTACATCGTTCGTTTGGACTCAAAAATGGTCCCATTAGCTTTCAACGGTTTATTTCTGGTATATTAAAAGAGTTTACTGAATCTGGACTCAACATTGTTTTAGCAACTAAGACGATTCTGTAAAATTTTGATTTGTTACAAAAAGTTTTGCGAAGAATCGGAGTGAATTTCGGATGGAATTATTGAAATTAACCAAATGCAAATTCTGTTTTACTGAAATTAAGTACTTGATGTAATATTTGGTGAATCGCGATCGCATTCGACCAAGTAACAGCCTTATTGAGGGAATCCGTCATTACCCAATTCCTACGAACGCCAAACAGGTTCAATCTTATTTGGGGCTTTTCTGACGCTTCATTCCATATTTTTCTAAAATTGCCAAACCATTGCCTCAATATCACAATTTCGAACTAGAAACTTTGGCTATCATTAATTCGTTGCGTCGTTTTCGAGTGTATTTGGAAGGAACCCCATTTCGAATTGTTACTGATTGCAACTCGCTTACTATGACGTTTAGTAAGAGAAATGTTAATACACGTATTGCTCGTTGGGCCCAGGAGCCTGAGAATTATAATTATACGATCGAACATCGTAGTGGTGAACGAATGGGCCATGCCGATGCGCTTAGTCGTTGTTATTGGGTTGCTGCGGTGGTGCTGACGATATCGACATGCAATTGCAAGCAACGCAGAATCGAGATTCGGATATTGTTTTGATCCGTGATAGTCTCGAACATATATCATCCAAATCATTTGAATTGAGTGATAGATTGGTTTATAGAAGAGACGTCATTCGTCTGATTAATGAAAAAATTGATCATTTGGGAGTGGCAAAGTGCGTTGATCAGCTTAAAATGCATTATTGGTTTCCCGAAATTAAGGAAACAGTCGAAAAGTTCTGTTTATTCTACTTCGACTCGTATTAAAGAGCGAAATTGGCACAATATTCCTAAAAAACCTATACCGTTTGATACTATTCATGTTGATCATTTTTGTCCTCTTCCGTCATTAATATCGAAGCGAAAGAATATTTAAGTTGTGGTGTATGGGTATTCGAACTCAAATTCAATTCATCAAACAATCAAACAATCAGACCATATCTCAATTATTATTTGGCGTTATACAATGTAGTGAAGATGTTGATTTGTTTTCAGACAATTTGGCCGATAAAAACGATAGCCACCTGGACCTAGATTTGGAATTATCACGTAATAAGGCATCAACTGGCTACTGAAGTTTCCCAGCAAGCAAACTTACATCATTTGCCAAAAAATAGATCCGCTAAGTGTTTTGGTATGGGTGATTTTGTAGTTATTAGAAATGTTGATACTACCATCGGGTTCAATAAAAAACTTATTCTGATATTTTGCAGACCATAAGTTGTTCATAAAGTACGCCAGAATGATCGGTACATCATTCGTGACATTGAAAACTGTCAGCTGACTCAACTTCCGTATAATGGGGTGATTGAGGCTTCGCCCTTGAGAATGTGGAATGATGGGCGTGACGAACCAGCGCAGATTGCGACGATTCGGGGTGGTGACACTTGAATTTTATAAATTGTTAAAATAATTTAATGCTGATCTTTTGGTTCTTTTCCATTTATCTTTAAGTTTGCATTAATAATTCTTTTTGATCGAGTCGATCAATTGTCAAATCGGAAAAATTGTAATAGTTAACGTTCATTTCAAATTCAAATATAATCACTGCTATCTTCACTCTTGGTTTGTGCTGCCACCACCTTGTCGGTGGTTGGTATTGGAATAATAATGTATTAGCGGTACAAATAAGTTTTGAGGTTTTTTGTATAATTTAGGCTTTATTTAGAGAAATTGGTACAATGTATTTATTGAAAGAATTGTCCATCGTTACGACTTTTTCCATCTTTCGGCAGCATACTGCTTCAACGTCTAAAAAATTCCTCGCCTTTTGAGGCGATCCAAGAATCGTGACTGAGCGTTATCGTGCTGAAATATCACTTTGTCATACCTTTTGGCATATTGTGGGCGTTTGAGCATCAATGATCGGCTTAATTGCATCAACTGTTGTTGATAACGTTCTCCAGTGATATGGTTTCGTTAGGCTGGAGTAGCTCTACTAGATCACTCCGAACTGATCTCACTTCTTACCATGAATATTCGGTTTGATCGTTGAAGTTGATGCATCACCTGGCTTACCCTACGATTTTCTGCGCTTTTGGGTGGTCGTAGTGGATCCACTTTTCGTCCCCCGTCATGATTCGATGCAAAAAACCCTTCCGATTTTGGCTTTGGAGCAGTTGTTCGTACGTGAAAAAACGGCGTTAAACGTCTCTTGGCATGTGTTCATACGGAACCCAAATTCCTTGTTTTTGCATCACCCATGACCTTTAGACGGTTTGCAATCGCTTGTTGAGTCACTTCCAAAGTTTCAGCGAGCTCTTCTTGAGTTTGACATAAATCTTGGTCCAATAACGCCTCCAACTCAGCGTCTTCAAACGTTACTGACCTCCCTTCACGTTATTTCTTTGTCACTGGTGTCAAAATCGCCCTTTTTAAGCATGTTCCCCATATCCTTCACGCAGCAATCAATGTTCATCAGCTGCATCTTTCTTCAAATTAAAAGAAAAAACCAGCGGTTCCCGCAAATTGTGTTTTGTTGTCACAAAGGTTAATATGGTTGGTTAGAATACAAAAAAATATGTTGTTTACACTTTAGCGAAATGACACATATTGATTTTTAGCGGGGAATGATGACGGACGCTTTAACATGAATATAGTTACAAGAAGTCCGATGCGATTTAATACTAGTTACGTCATCTTTTGTAGATCCCTAATAACTTACTTGTACCAAGAACCAAGAGAAGGAGAACAGTAAAAACTCGAAATTTAATACAAAATAGAAATCATTAGATTTTGTAAAAAAAGGAAAGAAACTCGTTAAAATCAATTTTATTTCAAAAGTATACTTCCTTAAAGGATTTTAAGAAATCCAGCTTTGTAGCTCAGTTATTGGTAAAAATCGAGAATATTAAGTATAAACCAACATGAACGTGCTTACATAAGCATAAAGCTAAACTACGTACACAAACCATTCATTGGAAATTTCCCCTAACCATATACCATATATCAAACCCGCATACCGCAAATTTTATTCGATCTATATGTATACCACAAATTATTATGTATCACTGGAAAAAAGTGGTTTCAGTTATGTAAATATGTACTTTAAACTGTTCTTATTTAGTATATTGATGATTGGTCGATAATCACAAATTACCTGTCAACAAGTTCCGGATCAATAAAACAAAATAAAAAAATCGGAAGTATTATTTCACGAATCCGTTATCTTTTAAATACTAGATTAGAATTTAATGATAACGTATTGTAGCAGAAATAATTTTGATTCATAATTCTTCAGGTAATAATTAAAATCGTTAATTATTAATCAAAAGATTGATAACAAATTTGTATAATTCATAATTTTGTCGGTATTTCCCAAATCCCCGCAATTAATGTTACAAAATTCTAATTTTAACTCCGGAAATGCGCTTAGTATGTTATGCATTATTTACGTATTTTATAAAATTAAATAACCATAATAATATTATCGAAGCTTTTAATCATTTCATTGTGTATTGTATACTAGAGTCGCGATCGCGACATTTATTTTGTTTGTGTATTTGTAAATATAAATAATAATCGGCTGGATCAAAAAAAAAAAAAGAAACAGACGATAAATAAAATTAAAAACGATCTACGCGATCTACCTGTTGTATAGTATATTGTGCGCGCGGCGCTGCTTGTTGTTGTCTATAAAAAAATAATAATTTGTAGTTTTGGTTTTAGTTTTATTCTTCAGTTGACTACTAAACACTTGCCAAGGTAATACGAAATATAAACTTCGTGTGTAATAATAAATTCAAGTTTGTTATTTTCATATAAAAAAAAAAAAAATTATTTGAGCCGAGGATCAAGTTTGATCGAATTTTTTAAACAAAGTGAATATTTTTTATTTTATTATTGTTTTAATTTAATGTAAGTTATTTTATAATTAACGATTGTGCAAAAAAGTTTTTGTGTTATAAAAATATTTTATTATTATAGTGATTAGTGACGGTCACAATTACAATTTTAATTGTATTTGGAATTGAGTCATTTTAGTCTAGATAATATAGTGGATAGTTTTCTATTTGTGGTGTTATCAATTTTTCTAATATTGTATAGTGCGATAAAAACTAATAATAGGACGAGTTTTTAAATGGCACTTTCTCTATAATTAACCTTTGTAGTTATTGAATTTCTCCTATAAATTTTTGTGGTTTGTTATGTGATTAACCGCGGGAATTTATTGGTTTATAGATCCTGTTCGAAATATTTTCTTTGCACATTTTTTTGTTATCTAATACACAATGGCGCCAAAACTTTTATACACTTATATTCACCAACATGTGTTGCATCACACATACTGTAATTACGTCGTTGGACATTTTTATTTATTTATTATTAAACAGAGCTTGTGCTAATCATCTTTCTTGATTTATAAATATGCAAACATGTGTACACCTTACGTATATTTAATGCGGGCTAAATATTATGATTTATACCTCTAAGGCACAACCAAGGTGTAAATAAATTATTTTGATTATTCGCAATCAACTGACTCATCAAATCATATTGTCCATAAATAAACAAATTTCATCCGGTCAATAATCACGTCTCAAATCGTTTTCATATTATTAATTCCAAATCGATTAATCATTACTTATAACACGAATTATAGCGAATACATAGGTATACTATATACTAAACACAGATGTTGCATTATCTTGAGAAATGTCGTTTACCTTGCGCCCCATTTGGGTATATATCTACCCCCGGTTTATTAAAGAAAGTGAAACCTGCGCTCATATCATAAATATACAAAATGTCTATGATTCATCGATCATTTTAAACTAATTTCAATTTGTCCACATATTATCATATATTGAAGACAATAATATTATACAATGCAAATATTTTGTTAGGTGTTTCGCGTTTTAAGTTGACGACGTTACGTAAGAGTGCGAAAAAATATGATATGCGCGAGACTTACGTTTTATTGTGGCGCAAATCAATTAATTTAATTACATATGTACAAAGGATGGGTAATAATGTCATTCAACCAAACCAAAACAAGAAAAAAAAAATGTTATAAGACACCATATTATATACACAATGATAAAGTAAATGAACCGTGAGTAAAATGTTAACAGGTTAAAAGCTCGTACAATATTCATTGAGGAGTCACCTCGTGCGCTCGTTTTATAATAGTATAACATAAATATTTGTTAATCAGACAAACAATAAAACCCATTTATGCGCTCGTTTATTAATGATTATATGATTAGGTAGCACATATTATATTAAGTCGCCTTTATGACTAAGAAGTCGTTTCACACATATATTAAGAAAAATTTTATAGTTTCATATTTATTTAGGACCAATTAAATATTATACACACTTAGGTCATTCTCCTTTTTTTATAATTACAGATAACGCGCAGCCTTAAACTAAACGAAGTCTCTGCAATACGTGAAAAAGATGTTTCATCGAATAAAAATGAATAAAATAACGAAATTACTGTTTAGTTTAATATTTTTAATTGAAATTAATGTAATCAATAGTCAATATAATAATTATCAATATCATAAATATAATAATTATAATAGAAATAGTGATAGTAATATAAATTATAGTGGTAATAGTGATGATGATATTATGCAAAAACGTGAAAGTGATAATTTTTATAGTGAATGTCCGACATGTAATACAAATAGTGATTTAACGGGCGATAATGGAAGCGGCATGGTAAGTTTGAATTTTTTTTTATTTATTATTATTGTTAAAAGAGAAATAGCCTAAATAAAACCTTACAAAGGACTAACAGCGCCATATTACCGACAAACTGTTTGCCATATTTTTTAAGCCAAGACACAATTTTTTTAAGTGAATTAGCCTAACTATTTCATTTAAACATAAATTATTGACGTTTAGGTTGGAAACCTTACAATCGATGTTAGATATTTTTGGTTTGATTGAAATGCATCCATTATTTGACCAATTGAATGAAATTAACTCGTCAAAGCTCGAAGTAGATGGGCTTACATAGAAAATTTAATAAAAGTCAATAAAAATTGCATTTTTACAGAAAATCTGTCACAAAATGAATGTGGCATTCTAAACGTATTCTAATTTCTTGCGAATTTAGTTCTTCCACCAGGTCGAATTTGAACGAAATCTTCTGTTATTGTTTTGAAAACCAGTTTTTGGATTTTCTTTTTCCACTGCCATATTTTGGAACCATCTACAGGTATATTGATTGAACCATGTTTATTAAGGTTCATGTGTGATTTCACGTGTGGAATCACGAGGATATTGGTTAATCCATAGTTAATATTCGTTAAAGAGGTCGACCGTAGATGTAACAGATGTGAGCATCACATTCTAACAATACATGATTTTCGAAGTGTAGGTAATTGGAATTCCTTAACTTTCTATAGCAACATCTGTGGTGCTGTCTGCTCTTCTAATTCTATTCATATACATCAACGCCAATTTTCAGGTAAATGTAGTTATTGTAAGTTTCAGGAAACGTTTATCTACACTCCCGAGCAACTAAATTGACTCAAACCTCAAAAGGCATATTTTTGTAAAATGGCTTAACCGATTTTCGTAAAACAACATTTTTTGACAGCTTAGTATTTTACCTTTACAAGGATATCTTTATCATTAAAATTCATACAGTACCTTCAAAAAATTGAAAAAGCGACTTAAGCGGACAATAGTGAACTAGTAGACTTCTAATAACAAAAACTTGCTATATGAAGTTATATGGAAATAGTGTCTATTTAATTTTAATTGTTATTTATTAAAAGTGTGATGGTTGAAAAATCTAGTTAATCTATGACATAGTTTAAACTGTGATTTTTGTATATTTGATTCATTTGGTACCACTTTTTCATTTAAAATGCCAAACATGTTGCTTAAATATTGCATAAATTTGATATTAAGCTACTTGTTACTAAAAGCATAACTGTTTTAAAAATATTAAATTTTAGCTTGTAATTATCTGTTAAAACGTGGTAAATATGCTCTAATTTAGTAGTTTGAAAAGGGTTTAGTGACTCAAAGATGTATTTATAGTGAATTTAACATTAAATTTCTGCCATTTTTAAGCACAGTTTTCGAGCATTTAAAACGATAAAACTGTTTCAAATGAATCAAATATACAAAAATCACACTTTAAACTACGTAATATGTAGATTAACTAGGTTTTCCAACCATCACACTTTAATAAATAACAATTAAAATTAAATAGACACTATTTCCATATAACTTCATATACATAGCAAGTTTTTGTTATTAGAAGTCTACTAGTTCACTATTAGCCGCTAGAGCACACCATACCAGTCGTCAATTGGCGTGATGCAATCTCCTGTATAATGTCACGTTGACCGATATTTGTCATCAGTTACTTATCAAACGTTGACCTGAACAAATATCCACCAGTTTCATTCGTTGTTTCCTCAAAATCATAGATACCACAGCAGGAAAAATCGCACAACTTCCTGCATTATTGCAAGATGGACGAAATCAACGAGAAGTTGCCCTTCAACTGAACATGAGCCAATCAACTGTCTCAAGAGTATCCAGAAGATTTCAGGAAACTGGTATCTTCAACCGGAGGCTACGCTACATACCAGCTGGTATCGGTGTACATCTGGGAGGGACAATCGATTTATCGTCCTAACTGCACTGCGAAATCGCAGGAGCTAAAACAAGTTCGAGATGTATAGCTGTTATTTAATGAACAGTAAGAAGACGTTTGAAGGAAGCCAACCTCATTCCAAGACGGAACGCTAGAGGCCCAAAATTCGTGCTGTCAATTTCACCGCAAAGAGCGACACAAATTTGCTCGCGAACACATCAATTTTAACATCGAGCAATGTAGGTCCGTTCTATTCACTGACGAGTGCAGAATATGTCTCCACGGTAGTGATAGGAGAGACCGGGTTTACCGGCGTCCAGGAGAGTGATTTTCGTAGTGCTGTTTTTCTGAAACAGTCTCGTACGGCGGCAGTTCGTGCATGGTGTGGACTGGCATATCGCTTAAGGGAAAAACAGATCTTGTTTTCGTACCTGGTGCCCTACGTAGGTTATATTGGGGAAATTTCATATTGATGCATGACAATGCCCGGTATCAAACAGCTCGAACCATTAAGCAGTTCATGAATGATGTTGGGCTCGTGACGATGAAGTGGCCAGCTCTCAGTCCAGACATGAATCCAATTGAGCATTTTTGGGATGAATTAAAACGGAGGGTCCGAGCCAGAAATCCGGTACCATCTAACTAATTGATCTCAAGATTGCGTTAGATGAGGAGTGGGGTGCGATCCCCCAAGTATTTGTCAAAACTTTAATAAGGTCAATGGGGAACCGCATGCGAACCTTTGTAGACGCAATATTAACCAATATAAAATTGTTTTTGTTTTGGTTGAATTTTTTATTGTAATTTAAATTTTATCCCCAATATTTTTTTTTCATAATCATAAATTTTGGTTACGTTTTCATTCAAAATTCATTATAAAAAAAAGTACTGAACCAATTCTCAAGAAAATTGTGTCATTTTAAAGTAGGAATATCAGGCTTTCAAAACAATAATGTCTTGTGAAAATTGGTTTAGCCGTTTTAAAAAAATTCGCCTTTCGATGAGCGCTGAAGGTTTGAGTCGATTTTGTTGCTTGCGAGTGTAGTTTGTCCAGTAAATGAGTGTTTTGGAAGATTAAGAAAAGCAACCTTATGTCAAAATCACGCCATCCAATGGTTACATATAAAGTAAATTTTCAAAAATCAAAATATTTGAAGCAAATATATATACACGTTTTATTAAGCTCTTCTTTGTTATAGTTAACGCAATATACCACCTCATCTGCTAATGCTTGAGACATTTTCTATACCAACAGCTTCATTATGGGCAAAGGATTATTTTTTAATGGCAGCATTTTTGAATTCAGCAGATAGTTTAGGAATTAAGAAAGGTAGGAAGAATAAACTAAGGATTTAACGAGAAATCTTAGCGGCTGCTTTTGTTTGTTTTAACCCATTAAAGTCGCTCGACTTTAAAACTTATTGGTATAGTGGACAGTGGTCGCTCTATAAGAACGTTGAAGGCCGAATAAATACAATTAAGCTCTGATTTCCACAATGGTATGAACTGGAATTTCTTAATGTGGAATGTATTTTATGGCTTAAAGAACTGCAGAGATAATACATTATATTGAAAGAAATGTTTGTCCAATTTTGAGAATATTAAATTTAAAAAAATATGGTTTTTTATCATTTTTCACAGACAATTCTTATTTAACGACGTCAAAAATTCAACGTTTAATAACTATTTTGCTTAAGCAGTTTCGATCCCATAAGCTTTAAGGAAGCAAGAGTTTCATTTCGGCTATAAATCTTTTCGGAGAATAACAAATGCTTTGCCGAAATTTTACGGCAACTATGCGCAGTTGTTCGCATTTTGACGCTGGGTTGCGTCACGTTATCAAGTTTCAGAGTTATATCGAGATTTTCGAGGTTTTATACATTTTTCGAGATTATTAAACTTCTTTCAGTTACTTTTTAACGAACATGTTTTTCTGCTTTTTCTAGAATTCTAGTTTTATTCAAGATTTTCGAGAATATTCGTATCGAGATTGTTCGAGCTTTTCGAGATTATTCGAGATTTGTTTGACACTGGTATTTTATGGATATACTCGTACATATTTTAGGTATTATTAAAGTTTTTCTAGATTGTTCGATATTAATCGAGCTGCGTGGAGTCAAATTTTATCAAGCATTACAGAGAAGATTCTCGAAATTTGTTACAATATATTACTTAGATTATTCGAGATTCTTAGGGATTTTCTGATTTTTTAAGTTTATTCTAGAATTCTATCCCTATAACTATACATAAGGTTTATTCGAGTTATTCGGGAATTCGGAATTTTTGTGATTATCTTGTTTCTTGAAATTTGGGTCTCGAAACTTTTGTTTTTCCGTTAATGCAAACAGAATACAGTTAAGTTAAGTTTTGAGGATATTGAGTTACTTAAACCTATAAATGAAATCTTTCAGATTTTTCGAATCCAGAAACGAATCCGCTTGTTGTGAATTTGATTGATATTGGGTTGCTTAGGAACTGTTAACCGTAATACTTCGATTCTTTCGAGATTAGGTATACTCGCTTGATGTTACAGATTATTCTAAACTGTTACAGCTGTTCGGTAATTATTCGAGATTATTGCAAATTTTCTAAATTATTTATGATGAGTATAATCTATAAAACAGATACAAAAGGCAGCTAATATACCCTAAATATTGCTTCAACAAGATTTAGGCCGGAGAGGCACAAATAAATGATTTTTATTCTCACTTGATGTATTAGGTACTTTGCAACATTAAATGGGACACATCAGCGATTGAGAATCAATCATGTTGTTATTGTTATATATTGATCAACTTCTATAATTCTATTTACAATTATTTGGCCGATATTTTCATGCAAAGTCATGATTTGAGGATCTAACCTATAAATAATATGATTCAACCATTTTGTATTCCTATATGAATTCAGCCATTTTATTGTTACTAGCTCGAAATGTGAAATTTATAATGTGACGAGAGCGTTTTCCTGGTATGCACATTTTTATAACTGTTATAACCCACAATTAAAAGTTAACAAAAATTTTATTTTTACAGAAAGTTTGTCGCAAATTGATTGTATTGTATCAAGATTTAATTCATGGAATTCTCGGAAATAGCTATCATTTATTTAAGTGCTTGTGGGGTTTACAAAAACGTTAATTAAAAGGACATAATCTACAAATAATAAAATTCAGTCATTTTGTATTATGAATCGTACAGATTCAACCATTTTCTTGTTAATTAAAAATGTAGACTCGCACAGTATATTTAGTGTGACGCACAGTATTTAGTGAGTGTTTTCCTTCGCACAATCACAAATGACAAGCTTATAGGTAATTATTAAAACCCAAAACTAATTTTACAAATAATTTTTATACGAATTAACATAAATTGAAAATTTTTATCGCATATTTGTCTAAACCAGTTCTATAGTTTTTACCCGAACGCGAGTAGCAACAAAACGTGTCTATATATGTACAGATATACATAAAATTATAGATGGATAGATAGTATGAGAATTTTAAAATTGCTTTTCGTATTATATTAATGAAGGTAACATTTACAAACAAACAAATCCATAAATTACAAACTGATTTTGTGGTTTTTGCATTTGTGCGATGAAGAAAACCACAATTTGAATAATATGGTGAATCAAGTGAGATACAATAAAATTTAATAAGCGATCTCCCTCGCAATAATCATGTATTTAGCTATACTTTATATTTGTATGCACATTAATATCATTTAATTTAAATTTGTTATAATCATTCTGTTTTGATTCCAAACGATGACGATATCATAATTTAGGTTAATTCTAGCCTCTCGAGAGATCTTCATTTCACTAATAAGGAAGTGATTTATATTTTAATTTTGTTATAGTACATAGCTATACATTTTTATATGATAAGTGATAAACGAGAATTTTGCATGAAATTCGTCGTATTATTATTAAAACGTGTATTGTTGAAAACAAAATTATGACGATATAATTTTATTTTAATCACAATACAAACATTACACCGCTTTGTATATAAAGGTACATCTTAAATGCATCTTAAGAACTTTAATAGTTTTTTTATGATGGTTCAAGTGTAAACACACGAATTGAACATGCAGCATTAAAAAATAAAAAGGTATTTGTTGTGTACTTTATGATGTCGCCAAGAGGTGTATATAATTGTAAAATGTGCGCCCATCAGAAAAATAAAAAAGGTTAAAGAACTTACACAATGTCAACTTGATTAAGTTTAACGGTTTATATACACTCTCTAGGTAATATGATTTCCGGTTGGTAAATATTTATAACGGACTAAAAACGGTTTTGCATTTTGATGACTAAAATTATGTGCATTCTTTGGTCCACACGTCCACAATATATACCGGATATGATGATGTGATGACAAACGACCTTGCTATTTATTTAAATATTTGATATTTCCGTTAGAACACTATAGTTCAATTACATCTTGAACCAAGACATTTATTTGCGTTATTATAACCTTAAGAATTCAACTTTCAAACATTATTCGATCTTGTGAAGGTCTTCTGAATAAGAAACAAAACGTAAAACCGCATAAAATTATAAATAGAATTGTGTATATACCTTCGTAATTATTTAAAAGTAATAAAATAACTATATTTATGCAAATTTTGATTAGAACATGCAAGCTTAAGGTGGAGTGCACTTTCTTTCTATATGATTCATATTTATATACGCATTTGTTTAGAAGACGTACGAATATGCAATCAAAATACCTAACCAAGAAGATTGCCAAAAGCAATAAAAAAGGTTTGACCGCAATAAGTTGGGTAAACTTTTTGGTAAACAACAAAAAGAATTTCCATCCAGAAGGTGTAATTTAATCGCATGATTCATACGAATAAAATTTTTTTCATTTATAGAATATGGCATGAAAGTTTGATAAACGATCACAATAACAACTGTACGATTGTACAACACAAACTATTAAGCGATATAGAAATTTAATTAGGTTATATTTTGATTGGAGCACAATGCAAAAATACTAAAAACATTATTTTATGCAATTTAAAAAAATGCAATTTTTGCACAATTGTTTAATTCTGTATAATAATAATGTTATTGGTATAATATTGGCGATGTCTGAAATTATCTAATAACTTCCTCGTGGTTGCTAATTACTTACTAGATGTAATAACCGCACATTTGTTTATTACTCATACAGTTTAAAATTGGTAAATAACTTAAGATCATATCAATCACTGGCGCCAGACTGACCAATAATAAAACGGATCTACACAATAATATTGACTCAATAAGTCAATAATACTCAAACATTCTTAAAGGTGTTGTAATAAATATTTCGATATGACATTGAATTGTACATATTACTAAAATAGTTGCACAATATAAATATTGTTATCATTTAATATGAAATTAGGTTATCATTATCGTTACATACATAAAAATTTTTCAATCAGGTGAATGTTAAACTTTATAACATACTTATCAAGGTTTTTTGTTTTTTATTTATTTCCAGATTCCAAAAGATGTAATTGATAAATTCCTACAGGTAGCTGATTTTGATGAGTTCATTCATGTTTTTCTAGCAAACGAAACTATTGATCCCGATGACCCATTATATATGGGAATGAAAAGTAAGTATCTCTCTCAATAATGACTCATTATTGTTATGTTAATGCTCATCCAACCATAACAAAATTTTGGTCACGTTTTATTTTTTTTTTGCTAGTGCGTTAAGGTTCAAAATTAAAACGACCTTGGATTTTATTTTGTTTTACATAAAATTTAATCATAATTAATAACGTGCCAACGAAATATACAGTCAACCCTATTTAATCTTGTTATATCCGCTGTATACAATTTTTTTTCCAAAACAACCTTATAAATCATCAAATAAAAACAACACAAATTACATTACATTAGATAATTAAATTTTTATTTACAAAAATAAACAAACGCGCGGCGCTTATACATGGTGGAGGTCACCATTTTAACGTTACGAATATAATTAGAAGCAAATAAAATCTACCGTATTCCTGGACGATTAAAACCAATCACGTATTCCTTCCATTAACTCGTACCAAACTTGAAGACATGACGAATTAAATTTTTAAAAAAATGTTATATCACATGTTATATGATGGCGGATGCGTAACATTAATTAATAAAATGAATCCATAAAATTTAGTAGTACGATCTAATTTGGAATATTAGAATCTTAATGATTTTTTAGATATAGTATAACTACTTTTATTTAAACTAGTACTACTACTAGTACTATTTTGTGGATCAGACTTTTTTTTGCTGCTTGATGCGTCACCACGTCGATGTGACTTGTTGTTTGGTAATGAAATTTTCTGAAATTCGTTAAATAAATTTCGACGTGTTTTCGGATTTTTATTTAATGCATCGTATATAATTAACGCAAATTGTATATGATTATCGACCAAATGAAGACGATATGATATTTTTAAACATGCTGTGCGTTCGTATGCGGTTGCTGATGGAGTCAAATGTAATAAATCACTAGGGCCTGATGTTGATGATGATGATGAAGGTGATGAAATAGGTCCGGCTGCGGTGGTACTACTAATAATTCCGCGATGTTTTTTCGAACGAATTTGTTTTACCATTCCAGTGGTTTGTATATATTTTAATTCCGAATATTTATTAGTACTATCACCAGCCTCCTCCGGTTCGTTATCGTTGTCAATCTTCTTTATTTTCGACTGTGGCTGTTGTTCCGTGTCATCCTCATCTTCATTATCCGATCGACTAATATTAGCTTCATTCCGTTTCAAACAAGTACGTTTTATTGTATTACGACACAGATTTGCGTTCATATGTTCGCTCTCTTCTAGTCCAGTTGTCGTCACTTTTAAATCAATACCGCGTTTACGATTTTTAATCTCTTCACTTTTCTCCTCCGAATCAGAATCCGTATCCGAATCGGACAAAAATTTTCGGCCTTGCGTTAATTTCGGCAGTATGGGAGAACGTTTAATTTGTGGCGGTGTTATATATCCATCCAAATTATTAGAACCACTAGCACCGGGCGACGATGATGATGTTGATTGTTGCTGGGCCTCATGTTGAACCAAATTGAACTCAATAAAATTTTCAGGCGGAATTTTACGTCTATAAAATCATTAAAATTAATAATATAAATCTAAATTTGTAATTTATAATGAGTTGTACGTGATTAAATGCGTCTCTTTGCTGTCGTCAAACGGTGAGCAATACTCCGCTTTTGTAAAATTATGTTCGTATTGTTCACACAAATCATAGCTGCAAATAAAAATATGATTCATTCGACAAAAGACTTGTGAAAAACTGGGAGGTAGGTGCCTTCCTTACCGAAAACCTTCTATAATTTTACGCGACGTTCGAAACGTTTTACCAAACCATTCCAGAACACAGTTTGATGCTAAATAATTTTGTAACTCATCCAAATTTTGATTGACGCTATTTAAATATGCGTTGAGCACTTCGTCCGGGTCCATTGCGCCCCTCCCCCACTCACTAATTGAACTGAAAATATACAAATTTGCATTTTTTTTTTTATTTTTTACAGGCCAATACGACGAACGCGAACGCAGTGGTAACACAACACCTGAACCAGCGCATTGTATTCCAACGCCACAAGTTGTATCACTAGTACCAGACACAATGAATGATCCAACAATACTATATTATCCGACATGTACCCGAGTAAATCGTTGCAGTGGATGCTGTTCCGTAAAAAATTATCTACTAAGTTGTCAACCAACAGAAAAAGTTACCCTACCATTTGTCATCAAAAAGACTCAGTATAATATACAAAAACGTAGATTACAGGTGATCGCAAATGAAATTGTTTCGATTGATGAACATTTAAAATGTTCATGCATGTGTACGGTCAAAGAATCCGATTGTAATAGTTTACAAAAATATAATAAAAATGAGTGCCGTTGTAAGTGTATGAACTCTGAGGAGGAATCAAAATGTCAAGCGGATAAAAGTGGTGCCAAAATATGGGACGCATCGTCATGTCAATGTAAATGTCGTGAAATTAAAGAATGTACAACAGGTGTGCTACAAGATCCATACACATGTGAATGCACAGCGGTAAGAATATAGTATTTGGTTTTAAATCATAATATTTGTTCAGAAGTGTCTTGTGTGGAACACATTTTGTTTGTAACTAATCTCACGTATATGCATGTGAAATTTTTACATAACATCATCATGCCTGTTCAGTCTCTATATACATAGGTAGACTACTACGTATTACTTTCAGACGTGTAATCCGATTACAAAAGAAAAAAAAAAATGTTTTCAATCGATTTTAACAAAACAAACAAAATTAATTTCCGTTCATGATCATCTAAACGGTGAAGAGCTGATCACAATATACAATATTCAATTCTATTGTATATTGGCTTAGAATATAGAATAAACGATAATTATTTGAGTCAGACATGGTGATTTGTAAAGGAAATGGATATTATTTTGGTTGATCATATTCATTCATTCATACATTTTTCACAATAAATATTAAACGTATACGCAATGAGCTGTTCACAAACCAATCAATTAACACATATTCATCACCATAATTTGATTAGAAAGCATTTACAAAAATGTATTTCGATGACATACATACACATACCCGCACCACATATTGTTCACATAGGTACATTTTTGGTATTTGGTGGAGGAGAAAATTTTAGTGCCTAAAAAGAGAATCGCATAATTACCACGTGTTTGATTAATAACCATGCGGTTTATAGTACTGAACAAAATGGCCGCCACTCACCATGTTACTAATTAAATTATTTAATAAGTTTATCAAGTTTATAACAATTTTTAAATGATTTTTATTTTTTTTTTATTTTCTATTTTTTAGCCTAAAAAGTAAAACAAATACAAAACGTTTATTGTTCGTTTCTCATACAATTATATTAGAAACGTTTTAGCGGAAATATAGGTTTAACATTTTATACATTTTTTAATAATTATTTATTTAGATAAAGTATATCCGAATTTATAATTTTATGAAACATCAAACTGTTGTTTAATTTTAATTAGATACTAGTAGTGAGTATTTTATGTTAACTAAAAATCCCAATATAAAATAGTTGTCGCTTTTTATTGTTTTGTTTTGCTTTTTTGTTATGTTTGTTGTTTTAATTTTTTTAACAGGTGATCGCTGTCGATTAAAGATTTTACTCATAATTGGCTTGGTACTTTTGGGTAATATTCCTTGTTTTATTTGCCTTTGTAACTAATATAACATTTTGGTATACAGTTTGTGTTGGGATCCGCTTACATATTTAATAATACCTAGCCTTCCCCCTTATAAAAACCCTTAACCAAAACCTCTTGAGCTTTATATATAGAAAGATGTTTGTATTTGTTAAATATTATTAAATTTCGATTTTTGTTAATTTCAGTATATAACATCTCGAGTGGGCGTAGATCCTGCGGATCGTAGGAAATTTATAGTCAAAGCTCAACCTATAACTAATTAAATTATTATATATTTACTATAATAATTATAATTTATAAATATTTGTATTATTAATTTAAGTATAATAAATTTAAGTTTAATTTTAAGGTAAACAAAAATTGTTTTATTTAAATAAATGTTGTGTTTAAGGAGGAATCATTTAATGCACGTTTCACAACGTTCAATGAAGGGAAGTTCTTTTCCAACTAGCGAGTTCGTGCAACGAGAAGTAACATTGGATCAAAACGATGCAGAAGGAGATGGATAACACGTGGTAATTGTGTCAATTCAGGTCGGCAGCAACCAGCAAATAGGTAAACAAGGTAAAATTTATAAACAAAATAACAGTTAGCAATGTGCTGTGCTCTTCAAAATCCCACACGGTTTTCACTAGTGACGATTGTAAAAGTAGGGAAAACGCCTCTCGCGGCAAAAATTGAAATTGAACTGGATACATAAATTAAATAAAAAAGTTGAAGGATTATGAATCAGCTACAATGCCAAATTATCTGAAGTACGCTCAGATCCTTTAACATATGAAGAGGCTATGCGCTGTCCTGAATGCGATTTGTGGAAAAAAGCGACGCAAGAGGAATATGAGTTTCTTCTTGAAAATGAAACCTGACCTCTAGCAAATATTCCACCGAATAGAAAAGCAATCCAATTCAAGTGGGTCTACAAAACCAAATGCGATGTTAATGGAAATATCAAGCGTTATAAAGCGCGTCTTGTAGTTAAAGGTTGTTCTCAACGAGAAGATATTGACCATGAAGAGACATATTCGCCAGTTATTCTTTACTCGTCCATCCATTGATCAAATGGATACAGTTGCGGCATTCTTGCAGGGTAAATTACGGGAAGAAATTTATATGTGCCAACCGGAAGGATATCAGAATGGGAACCAATCGTCGAAAGTTTATCGTCTTAAGAAGCCATTGTACTTGGAGTTGCAAATTGGATAGTGTTCTTAAAGATTTCGGCATGAAGTCTTCGTTAGTGGACCCTTGCATCTATCACAAAATTCAGAATTGACATATTTTGTTAGAAGCCGTGTACGTTGATGATTTGTTATTATTCTCAATCGGATATATGCTATGCAATCAATCAGCACCGTTACAAATTCTATAACAACCCTAGTCTGCCGCACTGGAACGCGGTTTAAAGAATCCTGAGATACCTTCGTGGTACTGCATCAGCGGAACTAGAATTTTCAAAAGACGGTAATTCAAAGGTAATTGGTTATTCTGATTCTGATTGGGCCAACGACATAAACGACAGACGATCGGTCAATGGCTACGTTTTCAAGCTTCAGGGAGGAGCTATTTCTTTAACAACAAGAGACAGCCAATGGTTGCTTTTTCCACAACGGAGGCAGAGTACATGGCACACTCCGCCGCAAGTTTGAAATCGATTTAAAATTGAGCTTAACTCTAGATGAAACTACTATTTGTTGCGACAACAGACAAAGCACATCGATATTCGACATCACTTCACACGTCAAAAAATTGAAGAAAAGGAGATTCAATTGACATCAGTTAGCACTGATCAAATGATTGCGGATGGATTAACTAAGCCTCTCTTCAGCAATAAACATTTATTTGTTAACAGTTCTCGTGGGAGTGTTAGAAAGCTTGCTTGTTTCTGGAACGTTGTATGAACATCACTTGTATTTTAATTAATATAATATACTCCATAATATTACAACAAAAATCGATGATAAATGATTACATAAAATAACCATATTAGAGTATATTTTGCTAAAGTGCCTTGTTGATCATATCGCGATTAACACTATCCTAATAGTCAAGACACATTAATTTAAAAACAAAAATATTCCAACTATTCTAGCATAGATGGCACGCAATTATATGAAACTGCGATATACGTTAACAAATAGTCTAAGCTCTGAACCATTCATTACAAATTAAAATAGATTTAATTTAATAAAAATAATTTATAAATTCATTGGTGATAATAAAACCCTAATGAAATTAACCTTCAATTAACCATTATAGCTTTTACACGTTCATTTAATTATTTCCAAAGCTGTACGTTGGTAATTTGATCATTCATAAAAATGCATACAAAACATTTTTTCATATATGTACATACCTACTAATGGCTTTTAAATAGTGAGTTTGACTTAAATTACATCGTTAAATAAAGAACACTTGTTCATTTGTTAAAATAGGAAAGTTACCGTCATACCTAAATCGTGATCTTTCAATTAATAACAAGAAATTTATAAATAAAGTCATAATTCAATTCACACAATACAAACCTCAATTATTTTTCACCTTTTATTAGTTTATTAAACAAAACTAAACAAAATAAAATATGATAACATAACTAAAAAAATAGACAAAACAAATATATATTATTTAAATTGTTATATTTATTTATTTATAGAAATAAAACACAAAAAATTATGAGAAATACACAAGCTTGACATTTCACTTACGAAATAAAATGTTTACTTTTTTTTTAATTTTATTACGTTGGTATCTCAGTTGCTATAAAATGAAGTAAAAACTACAAAAATTAAGGGTTGCATAAAAATTTAATACAAAAAAAAACGGGCGTATTTAATTTGTTTGTACAAGTGTTTGATGTAATTTATTTACAGCAGTGTACACCATTTTCTGTAATTTATCATCTTCGGGGCACGAAACATTCAGAGTGGTTAAATTTATTTCAGCATTTTTACCATTTACCGTAACTATTAGATTGTCACCTTTGAATAGCTTTGGCACAGAATTTTCACCAAATATATCTTGCATTGCTTCTATGAGGCACTCTTTAAAATGCATCCGATCTGGTTTAACACCGGTTAGGGTGCCTTTAACTGTGCTGCCTGAGAGTTCTGATTGTAGAAGACTGGCGAGTACAGTGTCCGCGAACATGTCATTGACCGGGGTAGCTTGCCATTCGAGAATAGCGATTTTACCTTCAATATGCACTTCAACACAATCGAATACTTTAAATTTTTTGTCGCCATCGATCGACTCAACGGTACCAGGCCCACCAATTCGTTCTAGCAGTAGTTTTAAACTGTTCGGTACACCATTCCACGCTATACTTTGGCGCTGTGTAACAACAGACATGCTCATATCGGTATATTCTGGAAAGAAATTTTAGTGTAAAACACTCGGAAAAAATTACGGATTAATAATGATAATGAGCAACCTACTCGATAAATCTGACGCCGCTAATATGTGATACTTAAAGTCACGCTTTACTAGTACGCCACTAAGTTTATGGCCTGATTCTGGTTTTGTAATGGCAATTGTTCCCATCACTTTTGAAGTTTTTTCTCCGCGAAAATATAATTCAACGGCATGTGTATTTCGAGGATTATAGAATTTTATTGTAGAATTTAGATCATTTTCGTATTCTCGCTGCAAAGCCGATTTCAAACGACTCATCTCATTTTGTTCCCCATGTACCAAAATTACGTGAGTTGGTTTAAGTAGACGTATAAATTCACTCGTTTGCTGATAATCTGTGTGTGCCGAAAATGAGATATAATCGACAGACATATTTAATGGTAACTTTTGGCCAGACATTGTGGTAATTTCTTCTGGTTCCGATAAAATAGTTTTGGCGAGTGTTCCTTCCACACAGTAACCTGCGATAATTACACCATTTTTTGGATCGGTACACCAAGTTTCGAATAGTTCACGGGACAATCCACTTTGCATCATACCCGGAGATGCCATAATGACACATGGCCCAATATCTTCAAAATGATCGATACCTTTTAAATTTGAAATGTGCCTGAATACGAATGGATTATTTACAGCTATTTGTCTTCGGATTTTATCGTTCATCGCATTAATGTATGTCTGATACACAGCCATACACTTCTTGGCCAATGATGATGCATAATAAATAGGAATTTCTTGTAATTCTGGATTTTGACTCCAATATTCATCCAGTATGAGTAACAATTCTTGAGCTCGCCCCAACGCAAATACAGGTATAAGGCATCGCCCACCTTGTGTAACAATTTTCTGAACCAATGTTGTGAACCGACTTTCTCGATCCTCCCGCTTCTCATGGATATGGGTACCGTATGTCGACTCTGTGATAAGCACATCTGGTGTCATATTTGGAATTTCGGCTGCCATTAAATGCCTATCTTCTTGACGTGAAAAATCTCCAGTATACAAAATTTTAACTCCAGCTATTTCTATCATAAACATAGCAGCGCCCAAAACATGTCCCGCGTTATATGCCCAGAAACGTACTCCAAGTACATCGCGTTCTTCGTGGAAATTTATCGTTTCAATTTTCTCCATCGATGCTTCTAAATCGGCCTCTGTATAAAGCATTTGTTCCGTTGAAATGTTACTGACTTTAATGTAATCCGATAACATCCATCGATATATAGCTTTAGTCGCATGAGTCATGAAACATCGGCCTTTAAAACTAGTTTTCTGCAAAAACCACGGAAGAGCACCACAATGATCTAAATGGAAACTACATAAATAGATTAGAAATTTAGGCTGACAACATTTACTATAAAAATCGGCAAACCACTTACTGAGAAATAAAAAGTAAATCGATTTCATCGGCTTCGATTAAATCGACGAATGGTAAAGCATCCATTCCCGAAAGTCCTGGGTGTATACCACAATCTAGCATAATTTTTTTCCCTTTGAACTCCAGCATTATGCATGATCGGCCAACTTCTTGTCCAGCCCCACTATAGCGTTGAATGATAAACATAACCTTAAAATGTTCTCGTTTTTTCTTTATTTGCATTTTTGTACTTACAGTGGCCGAATTAATAGTAAATCATTTTCTTCTGCTGGGATTAATGATTCAATACGGCGTTTTGCCATATTTTTGATGAAAATATTAAAAACGTTTAATAGACTTGAAAATAATACCGCTTTAAAGTAGACGAGGTCGAGCAAGAAAACTGTTTATTTTGATTTTGAGAAACGTCAAAACGGTATAGGGTTGTTCTTAAATGAAATATAAAAATTAACAGGGTGGGGATGTGATGTGTAGCATCGTTGGTAAAATATGAGGTATCTAAAATCATGCCCCGATTGCGGTTCTTGATACCTCTAAAGATAGGTTTCGGGACGGCAATTCGATTTTTTTGAAAATCACCTTAGGTAATAACCACGACCATTTTAATATGGCGACGCTGAAGTGTTAAAAGCTGTCCAGTTCTTGCTTGATCTTGTTTTGGCCAAATCTGCCTAGTTATAACACACGAGGTACCATTGGACAATCTATAGTTAGCTGCTTTCCAAGCTTCTTCCTGAAGCAAGAGTTTGCATGTAGGTAGCGAGCGGAATTTCAACATTTACATTACTTGTTAAAGTTAAACAATTTATAACCTGCCGAGCGAGTTCATCTGCCTTTTCATTCCCCGCAACACTGAAGTGCTCTGGCACACACGTTAAGGGGATGTTAAACTGATCTGCCATCTCGTTAAGAGATGAGAGACAGCTCTAGGCTACCTTCGACGTAAGGAAATAAGTTCGTAATGTTTAAATAGCGGTCTGACTATCCGCAAAAATTCGAATATCCCTTACAGATACTACACTATAATCAACAAATCCTCGGCCTCCATTATCGCAATTAATTCAGCCTATGAAAAACGCTGCAATAGTCGAGGAAACGAAAACATTTAGTATCTCACAGAAAACACCACAATCAACCATACCATCCATTTTAGAACCATCCGTGAAAAAGAACTTCAAGGTTCAATATCTCTTCACTCAGCCAGTTCTCTCTGAAGGCAATATCAGTGTGAAACCTTTCCTCAAAAGATGGTAATGGAATCATGTATTCGGTGGTATCAGGGAAGTCTCATCTGTTACACAAAATAGATGAGTGTCCTGTATTACAGGTCCACATAGAAATGGATTTGAGCCTTATGGCTGTGCTCGCTGCCATTTGAGTGTCCAGAATATCTAAGGGTATGATATTTAACAGAACCTCCAATGCCTGAGTGGGTGGAACTCCTGATTGCACCACTAATACACAAGGTGGAAGTTCCCTGAATTTTCATCAGCAACTTTTCATTAGCCTGGCCACCAAACAACAATCCCCTATAAAAGTGTGGGCCTTATCACTGAGGTATAGAACCGGGAGCAGTGGCGGATTAAGGTCGGTTGGGGCCCCGGGCGCAGAAGAAAAAATTAGGTCGTTTAAAAAAATCGAGAGAGGCAGGAAAATAAAAATACAGGTTCACGTATTTAAGCATCCTGGGTGTTGATTCTCTAAAAAATAAGGTCGCACGTGACAAAGAATAGTGACACAACTCAAAATTTCAAATTTTTCAGGAGAGCAAAAGAAAAAATGCCAATTTCGATTTTACCTACTATCATAGGATATTGCCCATGGGCGTCAAAATAAAGGAGATCAGAAAATCAAGCCGTCGCTCGCTCTGTAAAATAAATATGAAAACGCCACTATGTCAGGTTATGAAATCGATCATTGCGCATCTTTCTGACGAATTATCTCAAAAACTCAATTTGCGATGTGTAAACGTGAAAACTTGTAAAAGGCAAAGCTTACTTTTATGAGTTTGAAATTTTTCGAGAGGATTACCATTAAAATGGACGAAGAGGAGGAGGAGACTTTGGAACACTTCCTATGCTCATGTCCGGCGCTATCATACAGAAGGCATAAGTATTTGGGTGTGTACGGTATGGACAGCCTTTCGGAACTCGCGAACTGTGGAGTGCGAGATTTATTACGCTATATAAATAGCTCTGGTTGGTTTCAACGGGAGTAATGGGGAGATGGGATCCTGTGGTATCACAACGGGCCATTGCTGGCCTAAGTGTGCGATAGCAGCCACTTCAACCTAACCTAACCTAACCTACCATTAAAATAATATCGAAAAATTGCAACTCATAAAAGAAAGCTTTGCTTTTTACAAGTTTTCACATTTACACATTATCTTTAGAGAATCAGGACACAGTTAGGAAATTCCTCATTTTGTGTAACGAGTGGGATATTTGCGAAACGAGTGAAGCGAAGCGCCCCCGTACAGCTACCTAGTTTTATTATAAACAGTAAATTATTGAATTTTGAGAAAGTCTTTGGATGGTTAAATTCCAAATGAATTTTAAAATTTTTTGGAAATCAAGTAGGCACAAACTGGTATTGAAATGAATATTTCCTCACTAGCTAGCTATGAAATTGTAGTGACCGCGCGTATTATTTGCATCCCCAACAAAAGGTGTGCAACATCAGAACGCGATATCACTACAACATCTATATCACCGAACTGGTTGATGTGACTGTGGTGGTGTACCAAGTTAAACTTACGGTAGTTATTCGCTTGGCTTCCAAATAAAAAATTATATTCATTAGCAAAACGAATGTCATACGATAAGCCGGCAACTCAAAATTATAAACTTAACTTAAATAAATAAAACACATATTAATAATAAATTTATATGAATTATATTCTTAACAATAATTGTTGTGTTTTATTTAACTCGAGAAGTTAAACTATTAAAGTTTAACAATTAATTGTAAACGTAGTGAAATCTACATAAAGTAGCGGCACATAAAGTGACAACCATAAGTGCCCTACAATTGGTGACCCCGACGACTGTAAAACAGTTTAGTGAAACGTAGTTTTTTTGTCTAAACTACATGGCAATCAAACATAAATATAAACTATACAGTGCAAAATAAATTACAAAATAATATCACGTCAATACTTCGAATTCTCTGAATGTAGGAATTCGATTTCAACACAGGTTACGACAAGTAAAAAACTATTTGTGTTTGAAAAATATATTCGACGGCTTTAACGCATATACATATATTCCACGGATATATATTCAACGGATAACGCACCAGGAATTAGAAGCGGCTACAGTGAAAAATATAATCCAACGTGGAAATTGCGGCTATCAAGACATCAACAACGGTTCGTCGATTACACAAAGATAGACGACCTTCGACAACGTACAACCATCAAACAGCAGAGACGAATAACGGATAACGGAAGCAGATATCAGGTGTTACAGCAGAACGTGCTCAATTGTTGCTTTTGAACAACTCTAAATTGAAATAATAATTTTCTGTATTCAGTATCTTTTGCATATATTTATATTTTTAAATTTTATAATTAATATTATTTTTTAAAAAGTTTGAATTTATATATTTTAGCCGCATTCACAACAACACGAGTTCGGGGATTAAAATAAATCCTTTTTGGAAGTTCAACGATTACCGTTACCTAGTTCAGTGACAGTGCAAATTTATTGGTGTTTTTATTTAGTCAACAACTCATTTTACGGATTTGTTACATAATACGCGGTCGTGATGAGTGATGATGAAAAAGAAGTTAAACAAGAACAAGATGTAGTCAGTAAATTTCAAATCAAAATGCCAAATTTTGTCAGCAATAACCCCCGCCTATGGTTTGTTCTTGTGGAGTCGACATTTATGCTGCATAAAATAGTAAGTGATGAAAAAAAATTTCATTATGTTTTAACAAATTTAGCCGAAGATATCTTACTTTCAATTAGTGATATCATACTTGATCCCCCCCTCGAAAACAAATACGATTATCTCAAAGCGGCGGTTCTTAAGCGTCACACGGAAAGCGAAACTACTCGAATAACAAAGCTGTTATCTGGAGTAGCTATAGGAGACAACAGTCCTTCTCAATATTACCGTGAATTAAAGAACCTAGCGGGCACTTCAAAAGAAGTTTCGGAAGAACTATTGCAAAGATTATGGTCAAATGGTTTACCAGAACCAATGAAATCAATATTAGCCTCAACACAACAAACCACAGTACAAGCATTGCTGGATACTGCCGATAAAATATACGAAAGTATGTTAACATCCAATTTGGCATCCGAGATCAAGTACTGATCTCAAAACGTACTGGATGGTTTTCCAGTTGTGCTTATGAATGAAATCAAGTCAATAGTACGTCAAGAACTTGGAGCAATGCGATCTAATGAGCGTTCAAATTCGAATAATAGATCACGCTCTCCATATAGGGGATCACAAAATTCATTCAGACCAAACCGCAACTCTTCACGTGGAAACTCCCCGCATCCAAACAATACTGGCCGTAGAAACTGGTATTGTTATTACCACCATTTATTCGGTGCAAAAGCTAGAAAATGCGTGGGAAAGTGTTTCTTTGCAAATAAAGAAAAAAACTAACAAAACCCATTGTTTCGGCGACGAACAGTGGGCCTGGTAATAGCCGTCGCCTCTTCATTCAGTGTCGAAATACCAAATTATCATTTTTGATTGATACAGGTGCAGATATATCTGTTGTCCCAATTAAATATTTTCGACCGAACAAAAAACAAATTAACTATTGCCTATCTGCAGCCAATGGAACAAATATAAGCACTCATGGACAAACTCTATTAACAATAAATCTAGGTTTACGTAGAAATTTTGTCCACCCTTTTATTATCGCTTCAGTCAATCGCCCGATTATCGGAGCAGATTTTCTGACAAAGTTTAACCTAATGGTAGATTTGAAAAATAAAAAATTAGTCGATCGTAGCACTTTACTGACAGTAAACGCTATGGCTGCCATTACCACAATGCCAACATTGAAACATTTCAATATAGATGGCGATTATGGCATGCTTTTAAGCAAGTTTCCATCATTAACATCACCACCTCAATATGATAAAGAAGTGAACCACAACGTGGTACACCACATTCTAACTAAAGGTCAGCTCCCATTTTCACGTCCTCGCCGACTCGATAATGAAAAACTAAAAGCCGCTAAAGCTGAATTTCAATACATGGTGGATCTTGGGATTTGCAAAACTTCTTCGTCGCCCGTATCTTCACCACTTCATCTTGTCAGGAAGAAAAACCAAGATGACTGGAGACCGTGTGGGGACTATCGACGTCTTAATGCGTGCACCGTGCCCGATAGGTACCCCATACCCCACATTCAAGACTTCTCAGTCTCTCTCCACGGAAGTCAAATTTTTTCAAAAATCGACTTAGTACGCGCGTATCATCATATCCCGATTGACACCGATGATGTTTATAAGACAGCGATCATAACACCCTTTGGACTGTTTGAGTTCAGTCGAATGTGTTTTGGGTTACGAAATGCGGCTCAAACATTCCAAAGGTTTATGTACGAAGTTCTACGAGGTCTGGACTTCACATACTCATATCTTGATGATATATTGGTGGCCAGTTCATCAGAAAATGAACACAAACGTCATTTGGAAATTCTATTTGAACGTTTAAGTCAATATGATATCAAAATAAAAATGTCGAAATGCATTTTTGGAGTAAAATCGCTAAATTTCCTTGGTCATATGATAACTCCTGATGGTATAACGCCGTCACCTGATCGTGTTGAAGCTATAACAGCATTGGAATCACCAACATCCGTCAAGAGTGTACAGAAATTCGTGGGAATGATAGGTTATTATCACCGTTTCGTGCCCAAACTCGCCGAAATTCTCTCCCCCATCCACTCGCATCTGTCCGCTTTGCTCAAACTTGGCAAAAACAAGAAATACTTTTCTTGGCCGGATAGTTGTCAGGCATCATTTGTCGAGGCTAAAACAGCGCTAGCATCAGCGACGTTACTAGCACATCCAGTGGACAACGCAATGTTCAATATAACGACAGATGCTTCGGGTACTGCTGTAGGAGCAGTGCTACAACAATATCACAACGGATATTGGATGCCACTTGCATTTTTCTCTCGAAAACTTCAATCAGCTGAAAAGCGTTATTCAGCATTTGATAGAGAACTCTTGGCCATATACTTGAGTATCAAGCATTTCAAACATTTCGTGGAAGGCAGAGTTTTTTCAATCTATACGGACCACAAACCATTGGTAGGCGCAATAACTTCGAAGACGGATCGGAGCCCGCGACAGACGCGGCACCTTGAGTATATAGCTCAATATACCACAGATATAAGGCATATCACAGGTAAATCTAATTTGATCGCAGATTTTTTGTCACGTTCAAGCGACACGGAGAATTGCACAATCGATCATACTGGAATCGATCTCGAGCATATCATTACACTTCAAAAAAATGATGATGAACTCAAATACTTACTAAATTACCGATCCACAACAGCGTCTTGGAAGCTTCAACCAATAAAGCTACCGAATTCCGAATCTACTATATGGTGTGAAAGTGCTACAGGAAAAAACCGTCCGTATATACCTTTAGATGCACGAAAAGACATTTTTTTAGCACTACATAACCTGTCACATCCAGGAATTCGTGCCACCCGGAAATTGATATCTAGCAAATATTTTTGGCCTAAAATGAATGGAGACACGTCTCTATGGACGAAAACATGTGTAAATTGCCAAAAATCAAAGGTATATCGTCACACAAAATCTCCCGTGGGTCAGTTCGATCTTCCTCAGGGACGTTTCGAACACATACATCTGGATCTCGTGGGACCCCTCCCGCCATCCAATGGATTTACTTATATATTAACTATAATTGACAGGTTTACTCGTTGGCCAGAGGCATACCCCATTAGAAATATCACAGCATCAACCGTGGTAAAAACTTTTGTTGCGGAATACATATCAAGATTTGGATGTCCCCTTCAAATGACTTCAGATCGAGGAACACAGTTCATGTCAAAACTCTGCTCAGAACTCTCTGCTATGATTGGGACACATCAAATACATACAACTTCTTACCATCCATCTAGTAACGGCATAATAGAGCGCATACATCGACAGATCAAAGATTCCTTAAGAGCTCGCGCAAATACAGTAAATTGGAGTGACGAGCTACCTTTGGTTTTATTAGGAATGAGGACCACGATTAAAGAAGAGCTTAGCTGCAGTCCTGCTGACTTGGTATACGGCCAAGCACTTAAAGTTCCAGGCGAACTTTTAATCCGATCAACTGATAGTTTACCGAACGATCCAACGAATGTTGTTCGTGTATTAAGACAACAAATGCGAAATTTAACAGCAACAGCACCAAGAAGTTCAAATAATGCTAATTATGTTCCGAAGGATTTGGATACATGTAATTACGTATTTGTGAGAGTTGATCGAGTACGTGTGGGCTTGGAACCTCCATATGAGGGACCCTTTGAGATAATTAGAAGAACTCGAAAATATTTCGTAATTAATATGAATGGGAAAAACTCAAGTATCTCAATAGATAGGCTAAAGCCCGCTTACACAATCAGCAATGTCGTTACACAAAAACAAACTAATTTTTAATTTTTACTTAATATATTTATTTATTTTTTTTAGAATCTCAGTTCATGTTTATTTTCTTTTTGGATTCTGTAAATATTTTGTTTTTCTCCATCACAGCCATAAAATACACTGTCGCAGATTAGAATATTATTTATTTTTTTTACCAGTTTCCAACTAAGGAGGGGGTAATGTAGTGACCGCGCGTATTATTTGCATCCCCAACAAAAGGTGTGCAACATCAGAACGCGATATCACTACAACATCTATATCACCGAACTGGTTGATGTGACTGTGGTGGTGTACCAAGTTAAACTTACGGTAGTTATTCGCTTGGCTTCCAAATAAAAAATTATATTCATTAGCAAAACGAATGTCATACGATAAGCCGGCAACTCAAAATTATAAACTTAACTTAAATAAATAAAACACATATTAATAATAAATTTATATGAATTATATTCTTAACAATAATTGTTGTGTTTTATTTAACTCGAGAAGTTAAACTATTAAAGTTTAACAATTAATTGTAAACGTAGTGAAATCTACATAAAGTAGCGGCACATAAAGTGACAACCATAAGTGCCCTACAAAATATTCCCCATTTCCCAACTAGTTATGAAAAATATGCCGTTTCACAACCTACTACGATTTTGAAAAGTCATATTTTTGTAACAAAACTGAAAAATAGCCGCATTTCTTGACGCATTAGTGATCCGGATCAGATCAAAGTTTTTCAATGTAAACTTTGATCTGATCCGGATCACTAATACGTCAAGAAATGCGGCTAATAATAGCAATTAAGTGCTTTTATCATACCGGCTGCGTTGACTTCGGACTTCAAAAATTTACGTTTTATTTTAATTATCACTTAAAAATAATTTATTTTATAACAGTTTGAAAACATTTCTATAAAAAGTGATACTGTTAATCAAATAAAACAAAATTACAAAACTTTAAAGTTATAAAACGAAAACGACTTTACATTTTTAAAGTCCAAAGTCAACGCAGCCGGTATGAAAACCACTTTATATTTGCATGCGGAGTGAAGCGCAACGTAGCCGAGCAAGTGCAAACAATGCGAGTCAAAAAACAAAGCCGCTTTTAATTTATTTTTATTTATTTAATTATTATAAGTTTAACAACAATTAATAACACAATAGATGCCTTGTGGATAATAATCCAGTAGCAGGCATTGCTTCTTTTAACAACATTTAATACAGGTTAATTTAAATCGTAGCTCTGAAGAATAATTGAATTAACATAATAGCATAAAAAAATAAAAAATCAAATAATGACGCAAAATAAATGAGAGACGTCTGGTGTATCGAGTAGCCAAATTTTAACGTTAGGTAAAAATTGTTTAGAATAAACATGACGTCTATGTCTAATGTGTTCGGGCAATGCATTAAACAACTTCGGAGCAGAAACAACAATATAGCGGCGGAAGTGCTCATTATTGAATTTGGGAACAATATAAAGAAGACGATGATTAGCGCGAAAGTAGTATCGAGCATCACTTCTTATTACCTGCTGACCACTATACGCATAAAAAATACTCTTAAAACCTTATAAATATACAAATGTTGTAAAGGTAGAATATTGGTCGATTAGAATAAAGGCAAAGATGATTCCAATCTACTTTTCCTCAAAATTGTTCGCAAAATCACTTTCTGTTGTATGTACAATGGTTTTAAAGTAGTTGGATAACAGCCACCCCAGCAATCCGAATAACGCACGTACTATTTTTTCTCCACCGAAGAAAATTCATTGCGTACCCTAATTATAAGTACAAATTACACGCATTTAGAATTTCTAGATTGAAAATTTGATGAAATATCTAGCTAAGAAGGAGGTCTTAACTTTTTTTCGTTTGGGCATTTTACCAAATTATGACGTGTCAAATACTTTTAATATTGAAAACAGTATTAAAGAACATACATCTTTAAACAATTATGTATATTAAATTATTAACCCATTTTTCTTTTCTTCTACACACAATGTAAACACGAAAATTACTTTAGATACTTAGCCATTTGAAAAACTGGAAAGTTGGAGTTTTGCGGGGCCACCCAGAAGTCGGGGCCCCGGGCGCGCGCCACTGACCGGGAGTATAGCGCTATAGTAGAGCTATCTATACTCTTTTAGGCTCTTTTTAGGTGAAGCTAGTACCTTTTAAGTAAGAGGATCATTCAGAGGAAGTCTTTTTAAGTGAAGCTAGTACCTTTTAAGTAAGAGGATCATTCAGAGGAAGTTTGTATTTCCTAGAGAAGAGGACCACCTAAGTTTTACGTGGATTACATTTAGTCCACAACTGTTGGCCTATTTAGAAAGAAGACCAAACGCGCTTTTGATGCGCTCTCTAAAGTACAAGGATACTTACCAAAGACACCAATAGCATAGCAACGTCATCCGCATAAGCAACTACCCTGAAACATTACCTTTCTAGGTCTAGTTACAGGTCATTTATGACCAAGTTCCAAAGAACGGGGGAAAAGACTCCACCTTGCGGTGTACCCACACCTAAACATCTGCTAGTTTAGCCTTTACGATCCTGCATCTCAACATCTGATCTAGCCAGCCAACGAGCGATTCATCCACACCCAGATTAGACAAAGTCCGAGTTATTGCCACCTTAAACCGGTAGCGATTTCTCAATAGGACAAATCAGGGAGTGTAGAGCGGTTTCTACCGATCTCCCTTTATAGTACGCATGTTGAAATTTCGACCTCCTAGCCGCCTCAATAGAGCCTCTAATGCGTTCTAGTATTTTTAATAGAAGAGCATAAGCTTATATTATAGGCCTAAGGCTTTTGGGATGGCAATGAGAGGTTTTTCACGCCTTAGGTATAAATATTATGTTTACCTCAGTTCATTTCCTAGGAATGTGGCAAAGTTCCAGGCTGCCTCTGAAGATAACTTCCAGCTAAGGTAGAGCCAAGTCAATGGCTTGCTGAATATCTGCAGGAATAATGCCATCAGGTCCTGCTGATTTATATGGCTTAAAGTTGTTGATTGGCTACACTAACTTCCTCCTGCTTATTATTTGACTTTTAACGCCTGAACCTAAAAAAGCATTCGGCATTTCAGGCGCCAGTTTGGAGCACTCCGGAAAGTGGGTTATTAGTACTAACTCTAAAGATTCAGCACTAGTTGTGATCTAAGAACCATCCGGTCGCTGGAGATGCCTCGGGATTATAGAGCTTGAAGCTAGTACTTTAGCCAGTAGAGCCTCCACGCACTTATTTTGTCACTTCTTATTTTATACTTGTATGTTCTGAGGACTTCTTTATAGCAGTCCCAATCCGCAGCAGTTCTTGTTTTCCTGGCTTTTCTAAAAAGCCTTTTGCATTTTTGACGAGAGTTACTAAGTCATCCATCTCCTGTGTATATACAAGGAGTTTTGAAACCGATACCTGGGAATGAATTACCTAGAATGGTTCTGAAGGTATTCCAGTCGGTTTTACTCCTGTTTCTAAACATAGCCCCAGACACTTTCTAATTCACCAAACTATCCTTAATGAAATCTGAGACAAGCGTGATGTTTAGCACCTCTTGTCGGTTTCTAGTTATAAAAGTGGGCTTACACCCAAAATTACATATTTGAAGGTTAGTACTAAGAATAAAACCAGGGATTAACACAAGTGTGTTGTGAGTTCACATCACCTTCATATGGTATATAGGCTGAAATAAGCCAGAGATTTAAACTACCAATCTCAATGCCAGCCGCTACTATATCTGAGTTGCTGTAATTTAACAGCCCAAACAAGTTTAGATTAGTTTAAGCGAAAATACACGAACGAATCTTAGCATCGTTGTGTGTCGGATTCCCTGCCCAAAGGCAAGTCTCAAGCCAAGTCCTCCTGAAAATCTTGTAGCGTTCATCTGTGGTCGACCGCTCCAAGTTGCACACGTTGTGCACTTCTGATTTTTTGTTTTTTTTATGACACTCACACAGACGATTTAATTATACATAATTGTTATTTTTTGTTTTATGTAGGGGAAGCAACCTGTTTATCCCGTTGAGTTTGATGTTTATTTTTATTTTTGTTATCGAATGAACAACTGGTTATAATTTTGGTCATTTGAATAACTAACAACGCAAGGAGATTCTTGAGTGAGATATTTTGTTTAATTTTGGTGGAACATAGTGAATCCCAAAATTATTAAGTTTTATTTTAAAGATAACTTTATTTATTTTTTTTTTTGAGTTTGTGATAAACCAATAAGCTTAAATAAATATTAAAGCTCATTTTGATATTGGTTCAGTGATTGATAAGGAAAATATATCTTATGATTATCTAAGTTATAGTGAATAATTAATGATTTTGTTGGTTAATATAAGTAGTTATTAAAAAAATGTTTCATGGTAATCGTTAAGATTGTGCTTTTGGTCGAATATTCGATAGTGTAAACCGTCTTGAAACCGTAATTATTAGGTACAAGCTAACAAATTGTGAGATAAAAATCAAATAAAAACCTTAAATTGTAAAATTTTCATAATAAATTAACTAATTTTGATTAATTCTTAAATAATAATTTTAATAGTAACTAAATCTCATAAAAATACAAATAAAACCATAAAAAACTAAAAACAATCGTATTATAATGTGTAAAGTGATTGCATAAATTAGAATGTGGTCATTTAATGATTTGGTAGTGCATTTAAACTAAATTAACATTAAAGTTACAGTTAAATAAAAAAATAAACAAACAAGTTGGAGCCCAGCCGAACATCGAGGAAGCGTCAACGGCAGCAATGTTAAGGTCAGATTTTTACTTATTTTGCTTCTAAATTTCTTTTATTATATTCATTAATTAAGTTCATTTCTTTCTCGATATTAGTTTTATTTTTCGATCTATTAGAATTACCTATAGGTAGGTTTAGATCTTTAGAACATAATTAAGTATTTGATTATATTGGCGGTAATCAACTTTTTATAGTGAATTGACTTGAGGAAGAAACAAGTTTTCATTAGCTTCATTTTTTCTATTCTTCCTGTAAACGGGTTGTAAATCCGGCACTTATGTTTAAGGGGTCCGGGTCATAATGTCGACTGAGAAAATATCGACTGAGAAAATGTCGACTGAGAAAATTCGACTGAGAAAACGTCGACTGTGGAAAATTTCGATTGAGAAAATGTCGTCTAAGAAAATGTCGACTGAGGAAATGTTGTCTGAGAAAATTTCCACTGGAAAAATTATGCCTGAGATAAGATTGATTGAGAAAAACTGCGCAATTTTTTCTCAATCAACCTTATCTCAGGCATAATTTTTCCAGTGGAAATTTTCTCAGACAACATTTTCTCAGATAAACAGAAAGTTCTCTCTTTGTACAACGCCAGCGATACACTTTAGTTCCATTAACTGAAGTCATCTTCTCACAATGAAATATGTATCCTCCAAATGGTAATTTTTACCGTTTTTATTACTAGAAAGTATTTGTCCGTCTATTTGTATACTTCTTAAAAACTATTGAATCCGTTTCTTCGATTGAACCTGACGGTTGATTCTGGTGACTGTTCTTCGTGATCATGAAAATATTTTTTAACTAAACCATTTGCATATTTAGCGATGCAGGATATCGATGGTTTTGAAAAAAAAGCTACCATGATTATACTTCTCAGCTGGTGGTATTAAATTTTCCGGGTTCTGTAGAAACATCACGAGCGTAATGAAGTCATTGCAGCGTCTCTCCGATAACCTGATTTTCAGAGCTTCCAAAAAATCCTTTGACATATGACCAGGTATTTTACAAAGGGAATTTAACAAAAATTTAATAATTCCCTCAGAAGTAACTAGATTACAATTTCTTTCGCTCAAAGCTTCAACTGCTATTTCCATTAATGGTTTGTCTAACATTGTTCAAAATTGTTTTAAAATCAGCAATTTCACCTATAGCTCATCGTCTTGGTTATATTCATCTTCGTAGTTTTCTTCAGTATTTTCATCTTGTTCCTCGGAAGAAGATATCGAGTAGATCGTCATCAATATTAATGTTTGGTTTTGATTTTGATACGTTCTTATAAAGAATGTCACTAATTGCGAGTTGCATTCCATGATTTAAGCATAGTTGATGAATTCTGATTATATAATGATTCATTTCCCAAATTTCGCATCAGGAGCGCTCCATCTGTTGTTACAGCTATAACCTCGTTTAAGCTGATCTCGAAACTAATTAGCTTCCGCTCGAGTAGATTTGTTAAAACGTCAGCCGTACAACTTCTATAAATTCTTATCAGACCGAGATTGTCATATATGAACCATTAGAATAGAATATTGTACATTCACAATCAAATAACATCGGTTTTTGAAACTCATTCATTCTGCGAGGGTCATACGAGGGAGTTTTTGTAATCGTTTCTATTTTTACCGATTCGTAGTAATCATGTATGAATTTCATTGTTTTAGGTAGTTGAAAGCCACGAGCACATACACTTTTTCTTATAAATCCACTCCTACGCAGACCCCAATTGAAAACCCATCCAATGCACATAGTTTAGACAGAATTTCACCCATACACTGTGGTTTGTGTACTTAAATGGAATTTTAGTATGTTTTGGCAAGATTTTATTATATAAATTCCCGGGAATCGGGATTATAAAAATTGATCAATTTTCCGGAATTTCGCTCCCGGGAAACTCCGGGTAAGACCCACATGAGAAAAACACATTTGTTAGATGTTACATTAATTCTGGTTTATTCTTCCCTTTACTGCCGTATTTATACAAATATACATAAATCAACAACAATTAAAAATTATAACAGCAATATTGTTTTGCAATGCATTTTCGCTGATCAAGTGAAAAAATGCATTTACTCGTATGTTATAGGGAATTCCGCATCACGTTACACTGCAAGATTCCTCTTGTTATTATTTGTCTTTATGTTTAGGCACGTAATTGAACATACTGCGGGCCAGTGAAATCACGGCTCTTGGCTGTGATGTACATGGTTGTTTTTTACTTTTATATGAGGTTGCTGCATTGGAACTTGGCTGGCCTTCTCCGGTGATTGCAGCTCCCTGGTTTCTTTTATTTGTCAGCGCGACTGCTGTTCTTGATGCTGTGGTTTCGGCGCATCTATTTCACCTGCGTCCTTATCTAACATTGGTTTTTGGGTTGGTAAAGGTGATAATTTGGCGATTATGGGTTTGTAACGTTCCGACGCGTGAAAGTTCATCTTTTCCCGGGTGCATCTTTTTCCGGATGCGATCTCTTTTCCTAATTTCCATCTCGTGGGTGGTTGCAGCTCATCGCGTGTTAAGACTATGTCTCCTTCCTTTATGTTTGATTTTTCTTGTTGCCACTTGGGGCGTTGCTGCAGGCGATTTAAATAATCTGATGACATCCACATTTGCCAGAACTGAGTTTGCATATACATACTGCACTACCTTCCACCTTGATAGGAGGTTACTTTGGGGTTTCAGTTGTTCCCTTTCCGGCGGGGCTGTTAGCGCATTCCCAATCAAGAAATGCCCTGGTGTTAATACCTGTAATGATTCTGGATCCTCGGTTAATGGACATTGTAGGTGAGTTTTGTGTACCCTATGCATTTTTTTCCGTGTTGTTCTGACATTCTAGCTTTAAACCGATGACATCATATACACTGGTAGTTATTCTGTTTTACAGCTTGATTTCCTGTAATGATCCAACACCACTTTCGGATACGCGCTACAGTGTTGATGCATTGCTTCCGTGTAATATTTCCTGATGGCACCAATCCAAAATTAATTTGGTCAGTTGACATTTATATGGTAAAATCATTGGATGTTGCTCCTCAAATGATAGTTGAGAATTTTCTAATCGCCTTCCTACCCGAATGATGTTATGCTTGTTGAGAAACGGATACAATGACCGTAAGTTGCTATGTCTTAGGACAGACCTAGCTTTCTTCAGCTCGGCACGTTCTTCCTAGAATTCCGATAATTGTACTGTTCGGACTAGAACGAATGACTCCCATTCTTACAAGCCAGACTTGTTTCATAGCGCTACAGTGTATCCGTATCTAATTTCTTCATAACAATGTGTGCTATGAAGGGTTCGAAAGGATTTTTCAACTTTAGATTTTTGATGTTGTACCTCATTTCGATGATGGTATCGTGTAATGTTCTGATACTTTAGGCTGATGGAGCAAGCAGACGTTTGTTGTTGTATCTCATCTGAAAGATATCCCATGCCACCTCGTAATTTTCCTTTTTTGAGGATAGGTGAGCAATGATTCTTGCCGCGTCCTTTTGCATGTGCGATTTCAAATACCACATCTTTTCGGTATTAGAGAGTGTGATTTGATGGATGACCTTGTTGAGCCATTTGTCGTATTCGCTGTAAAAAATGGGAATTTCCATCCGGGGTTGTTGGCCGGCTCCAATGCTTTTAGACAAATGAATATTTCTGATAATTTTTCATTCGTTATTTTAGTTAATGGCACTTAGGAACATTGAGTGCCTGTTAATGTCTCTTATGATTTCGACCTGAAATGATGTCCCCTTACTGTGGTAGTACCGACAGGTAGCGGCATACCTCTGCTTGCAAATCTTCTGGCGGAAGATTACCCCAGATTTTTATTCATGATACTGCCTCTTAGCATTTGATCTATTCAGTCCTTGAGTGATTCATCCAATCCTAGATTCGAAAGTGCCCGAGTTATAGCCCTGGAAACACGTTGTTAAAGGCTCCCTTATTGTCCAAAAAGGTTACCATTGCGTAGCCTCTATATACTCGAAAGATTTTTCAATAAGAGAATGAAGAGCAGTCTCTATGGTGTAGATTCGGAACAACCAGGAAAGTGAGTCTCCAGTAGAAGTTCTAGCGATTCCGCATTATTTGTGGTCCAAGCTCCATCCGGCCTTTGAAGAAAACTTGGGATGGAAGGGCCAGTGGATAGTACTTTGCGCAGCCTGGATATCTCCGAAGACTCCTGAATATTGCCACAGTGTAGTCTCCAAGATCTGTTCTTGGCACTTCTTAATTGATATTTGTAAATTTTGAGGACTTCCCTAGGCCCACTAAGAGGACAAGAGCTCAGTATCGCAGTAGTTTTTGGAGGTTTTGGCACCGACACTGGTAGCAACAAAAGTAACTGTGCACCACTTTACTTTCACATGTGCAAGACTCGCTACAGATGTACAAAATAAAAACGTGACTTGTCAAACACATTGAGAATGCACTTAACAAAGATTAAAAAAATCAACTTCAAAACATTTTTTTATTAAAATAATACGTAATTCAATAGTAAATAATATATAATAGTTCTAACACAACCTCTTCAAATTTTAATTTTATTTTTGTTCAGTATCGTCATCGGTAATAAGTTCACGGTTTCCTCGTAATTTGTACCTGAAAATATAAAGCTTGAATTTTAGAATCAAAATGAATTCAACCACATAGCGAATGTTAATGTTGAAATGTGTTCTGTGTTCTTGAATGAGATGGCCAATACCAACTAATTTATTCTCACCTCTATGTACACATATTATGAATTTGTTAGTAAAACAGAAATAAAAGTTAATCGTCCTCAGGATAATCCTTTTGGTTAGTTATTTCATAGGATTTATTTTCTTGCAATTTATACCATTTCAACTATAAATTATCAAGAAGACAAAACACACACGGTTTGTTAGTAAATTGCTACAATATAAAATATTTACCTAATCCCAACCTTTTGCACAATATAAATAAGCATTAAAGGAAGTGGAGTCATAATTGCAACCGCTACCGGAATTACGGTAGTTAAATCAGCGTCCGGTTGTGGCAAAGTGAAACGTAATAAAAATATTGCAATTCCAGTATTTTGTATCCCAGTTTCGATAGCAATTGCTAGAGCATCTTCAGGTTTTTGTTTAAATACTTTTGCTAGTATCCAGCCAAGCACGTAGCCCAGTCCGGGTAATACAAGGCCAGCGATTATAATACGCCACGAAAATAATTCAAATAAATACAAATTAGTAATAATTGCAAATATTACAATGAATAAAATTAGAATGGCGGCCGTTGGTTTAAGAATTCGAACTAACAATTTTCCAACACGTGGAAAATATTTTTGTATTAGCATACCAATACCAAGTGGAATGATTAATCCGATTGCAAGGTAACTAATTCGACTATATGGTATACCCATATTACCGCGATCAAATATTACACGACCTAAGGTGAATATCCACAGAGGCATCATACCAAATGCAGCTATTGTACTTAATGTTGTCATTGTTATTGATAAGTTTAGATTGCCACCGAGCACTACGGTCCATATGTTAGATGCCCCGCCAGCGGGTGATACACCTGTGAAAAATAATCCTAATTGGAATGCTGGATAATCTTCAAAAAGCAAATGCCCTAAACCGAAACTTAATAGTGGCATTATAAGAAATTGAGAAAAAAATCCAATAACCGGTCCAACCGGGCGTCGAAGTATCTCACGGAGTTGACTCATTTCGATCGCAGCACCAAAATTTATATACAATACTGATACCAAAAGGGCTACTGATCCAGTGAAAACATGATCGATTATACGTTCGGCACGAGTTACAACAACTTTTAATTTATCATCCGATATGATTGTTTCATTATTTTGTTTTTTCACCTGAAGCAAAATGTGAGTTCTGCCTGTTATATTAAAAATTAAATTGTATTATAAACTTTAAACGTATTGTGATTTCTTACCCAAAAAATATCCGGATACATTAAACGGTGTACCATTTAAATATTTATCGACGGGCATCTCCCACTGAACATCGGCAATATGAGGTTTCTCACTTCGTAATTGTAATACAGCATCTTTCATATCGGGTTCAATAATATTAAAATTTCCCATTGTCAAATTTACCGTTTGGTATGTAGCCATTTTCATTTGGATGTTATCGGGAGAAAATGATGTTTGAAATTTTACAGCGCATACAATTGGCACGAGGAATACAAGTATTGTTGCACAAAATACATTTATTGGATACATTATAATGCGGTTCTTATAAAATTCCAGCAACTGAAAATAGTAAATAAGTTTTCTTGATAAGACGATGTGATAAGAAATAGAATATTAGCGGTATTCTTGGTTTAATTTTAAATAAAAATAGTGATGTGTTCTTTACATTCTTTAGAATAGTTTACTTAACAAAAATCAAGGCCATTACTATGAGTTTCTAACTCGTATTATTATTTGTTTAGAGACAGAATGCGATTTGTAAAGCTTCTAGTGGTTAAAGCTATTTTTATCACATCATCGATTAAAAAATTGCTATGCCATGATAAAAATAGTAAGTGTGTCAAATTTGTTGATAAAGGTTGCACTACTGGTTAAATTATTATTTAACGCATTCGTTTCGTCATAGGCTGCGAAGATAATCATGAATTGAGCGCACACCACATGTTAATTTGTTGATACATTTGTCTTAACAACGTGATCGTTATAGGACACAATTTATTATTGACATTGGGCCTATAAAATATTGTAAACAAAAACAAAGATTTCGCGGCGAATTTTTTGAATCACTACAAATACATTTAAACTCAAAAAATACACACTTTATGTATAAATAATGTATCTAATTACCTTTCAAATAAAAAATGAGATATTTAAACCAGTTATATACCAAAGTGGAATACAGCGGAGTGTAAAAATTGAAAAGAAAACTCTAATATGTAATTTTAAAACTTTCACTCTTAGAATATATTCAATGGATAAAATAAGCAATAAAATTTTGCTGAGTAAAATAAAACAAAAAACAATTGAATTTCCTTATTAAAAAAATTGCTGTCACAACATTTTTCACGTCATTTAATTTTCTTAATTAACTGAACAACAACACTTCCTCATTCATGCACGATCTTAAGTAAACTAAAAAGATCAATGCTCATGCTCACTTGGATTGCTCAGTATCAGTAATAAAAATAATCAACAGTCAACATGTCAACATTGCTCATACTCATACACAACAAAACGCAATTCATTCAATTTTCGTTGCGCCAGAGCATCGTAATGATTCATTCATATACCCATTGGATCCAGGGCTTTGAACCAAAATAAACCCCATTCCATAAAACATTACAGATTTATAAAAAAAAACGAATTAGGATCTCTTTTAAGCCTGATTAAAAATTATAAACTGGGCTAGTATTTGAGAATTCGATTCAAATGTACTCGACTCTTTGAATTATAAGATTCATATTAGATTTAAATAATAAACGAACGAATCTGATCCAATTGATGACATCAGCAGCAGTGCGGCACGATATTTTACTAAAATTGTTGATCAATGAAGCTTTCTTCTTTTTAAGGAACATTAGCAGATTTTGGGTTAGGATAATTGTTGAAAGTTATCAGTGGTTCAAGTAAAACACAACAAAAATACAATTTGATATGTTTAATAAAAATCTTGTTACACCATTATCAATGGTATGCTCTCGACTGACTAAATAAAAAAGAAAACAAAATGCAACCTACTCCAATAGACGCCAAACCACCCTTTTAACCAATTGTAGCATTTGCATAGTGCTCCCGACTACTATAATGTCACAGGATCTTGACCATTTTTGGTCGATCTTGACAATAGATGTGTGACATACTTTCCGCCATTCGCCAAACAATGACGCGGCTAAAGTTCAAGCTATGAAAACCTTTACCCCTGTTTGATGACTTGAATTTCAAATGGAATTATTTTCTTCTTGTCCGACAATAATTGTTCATCATTGACTAAATGATCAGTACAGGCACAGTCCAGTATAGAAAATTTATTTCATGTGCATCGAAGATTTGGCTGCTATTTCTTCGTTGACGGACGCATGCAAGTTTATGCGGTGGTCCATCAGTAGACTTCTTATTTTTTGATGGTTAGTTAAGTGTTCAATTATTTGCCATACGTCCAGTCTGGTTGCAATTATAACAGCGAATTTTGACGAAATATTTCTGATTATGCCTGGTTTGTATCTTAAATGCAGCTTAAGATCTTCTTCAAATAATCGGCTATGAACTTTATCAGTCGTAAGTTCAGCTTCATTTAGCGTAGATAAGGCAACGACAGCTGATTCAATACTTGTTAGGTACTTTGGATAATAAAAAAGTCAATATTTCATCATTTGACATCGAACCGACAGCACTTCTATGTATATTCGTGAACAGTACAATCAAAGTCTCTGAAAAACGTCTGCTCGTTTTTACTTTCACCACCTTTCACCACCTTTCACCAAAGGTATTTTGGTTATTCACTCTTTCATGTTGTAACAGGAGCAGTTCGCATAAAACATCATCTTATTGATTTTGATGAATGTAGCCTGAGTTAATTGGCATATGCTAAAGTTCGTTGGTACTGATAACAATTTTGCCATTCGGAATTTGTCATCGAGGAATATTTATGCCGATGCAAATCTGTCACAAGAAGCTCCACTTGTGGCCTTATGAATTCAGATGGAATGTTAGGGGTAGGCAGCGGTATGGGCTTATATATTTGGTATATTTCCTTATATACTAAAGGCAACTTCACTTCAAATATCAAAGATTTTCCCTACAGCCTTGTCTTGGCTGTCATGAGCTGATACAGTGCCAATAAGTCATCAATATCTTCGATATTGGGCAGCATAAGCTCATTTGGTAGATTTCTGGTCATGAAATCTATTTTTTCTTTAAGTTGTTGGGTCGTCAAGAGCCTCGTGATAATGACTCGGTTGTGCGGATCCAATACTGCTTCTATCAGTGATAGGGCTAGATAGTTGTCGTTTTCATTGTTGTTCTCCAAAGCCCCCTCTAAATGAGTCTTGAATACCAGCCAATGCATGTTCATATCTTCCTGTCTATTTTTAGAAACGTTTACAGTAGCATATATGATTGACGTTTGATTCTTCAACAACGCCGTGAAATATTTATTGTTCAGCTTGAGCTTCCCTATTTCCTGTTCATAACGCGCCGTAGCTCTATCGTCTAGCACTCCGAATAGTTCGTTGGCTAGATTTCCTCCTAAGATGAAAAGTCCCCGTTTGCTTCTTCCAAAACTGACCTTATGGTGGTGAAGAAACTCATCCATGTGCTCCATTTCTTTAAGGACTGCTCGAACGATGGTTCTATTAATCCACATAAGTTTTATCTTGATTTTTTAGAAATATTTGAGTTTGTAAAGTTATCGTGAAGATATGAACAATATTTTGCTAGCCTGTCTATGCAGAGCTTATATAAGCAGCTAATTCTGCATACTAGTTGATTAGATTGTAATACACTACTATGTTCCAGTCGTTATTTGTAAGTTTGAGCTCTTGATCATCTACATAGAAATCTTTTAACGTTATTGTTGAGGCGACTGGGTAATTTTTATCTCATCATTTGCTAATTGATAAAAGACTTTAGTGGCTAGTATGTTGCAAACGTGGTCCCATATGCCACTATTTTCAGTTTAAACGTTTTGATCTCATCTTTTGGTGATTCTCTCCACAACAGCCTTTGATAATTTTGATCTGCTTTATTGGTTATGATCTGGCGGAATATCTTTCTCCGTCGCATTAGAATCAATATTAGATCCAGTTGTAACGTTGGACCATTTAACATTAAATCATTCAAAAATACGCTGGACGTTGTTTTTGCCGACCTTCGAGCACGACTGCACGACTCTTAGTTTCGTAGTCGTGCTGTCTGAATTCATCATTTCGTGATGTGGAAGGTAATATGTATATTGTATCGCAGTTGGTTCTTCCTCATCTTTTAATATTTCCATGTGCTGAAGTTGTTCGTATTCACGCATAAAGTTTGTATAACCTTCTCTGAGATTTGGTTCTCTGGAGAACCTTCTTTCGACTTGAAGGAATCTTGCTATTGCCATACGTTTGGAATCTCCCAAATACGTATAGTTGGGCCCTTTTGAAATGGGATACGTATTTCGTAGCGCCGGTTTTGTGAGAATGGATGGGGGATGCAACTCTTCTAATTCCCAAAATTGTTTTTAGCTGTTCATCTATCTCAGTTGATGAGACATGCGAGTTACATTTTATCTCTGCCGTCTTGCTGGGTGTTGATATTCTTCCTAAGACAACACATCCAAATTCTGTGAGCTGCGCTGCTGGTTCGTTTTTATTTCCTTTTATGAACTGCGGCTTCATGATCTGAGTGTAATAGTCTGCACCCAATAATATGTCAATCGGTGCTGGAATGTTGTAGTTCGGATCGGCTAATAGCAGCTCGTTCAAATGGTTCCATTCTTTAAAATTAAATGGCGTTTCTGGTAGATTTTTGCTTATCTTGGCTAGTACTAAAGCATCAATTTCAATTGAATATGCTGACGGGTATCTTGGTTGTTGGTTGATATTTACGATACTGTTAATCTTGCCAGCAATTGGTCCGCCTACACCATGGACCTCCGCACTGATTCTACGACCTACCAGTTGAAATCACTGAGGAATTTCGTGAATTTCTTGTTTCACAATCTGGATGCTTGCTTCAACCCATACAAATTTTTCTTGAGCCGGCAGACCATGTTTTCTTCCTCTATGTCCAGTCCTTTCGGTGCCTCCATGAAAATCTCTTCGTCCAGGTCAACGTTCAAAAACGCAGCCTTCACGTCGAACTGTATCATTTCCAGATCTTCTGCTGCGGCAATCGATAGGATGGTCCGAATGGAATGCGAGCCTTGAAAATTTGAACAGATGGATTTGGCTTCACTTTATAAACCCATCGACATCTGACGACGTTGCGGTTCTTCGGACATTTTCCCAGCTCCCATGTCGAATTCTTCTTCAGTGATTGCAGCTCATCGTTCATCGAACGTCGCCATTTAGCAGCTTCTTCGGAATTAAACGGTTCTTCATACGTTTGGCTCCAATACGACAGCTGAATATCTGCTCACTATTAATCGATCTGGTTCGTTTACTTTCTTACGCAAATTATAACACTCATTATTGCGTACGTTCTCGATCTCATCCTCATCGTCATTTTCTGTCTTGAAACTCGTTGCCCGTCCTTGATCAGAAGAAAATATCGCATTTCTCTTATGCCCAATTCCTTCATTGGTCCACAGAGATCGACATGCAAATATTCGCCTTTTGCAGCCACTCGTTCTTGCGCTGGTTTGTGCGAAGCACGTTGCATTTTTCCGACATGAGTCTTCACAGAACCGACAATTCTATGCCTTCAATCAAATTCTGAGTGCACATACGCTTTATCGTGTCCACATTCAGATATTCCAATCGATGATGCAGTTGCTCAAGCATGACAGTCGCAGAATTTGCACGCTCATCATTTCCAACAACATCCATCAGTTTGTAGCCATCATGGGTTATCATTATCTCAAAACCCTTCGATGTGGCCGACACCGTCGAAAATAAATTCTGCTTCAGTTAAGGAACATGCTGTATATTCTTCAGGTGTCTCTTCTTCCTCTCTCTAGAATTGTGCCCGTGCCACGAATCGGTAGACGAAGGCCGTTTAAGATTTGGACTGCTTAACATCGTACCTTTTGTAATCAACGAACCATTCGATGCGAGAAGTCTTATGTTCTGTGGCACCCGAATCAGCAATCTAAACGTTCATGTAGTCTATTGCTGTTCCTTTCTCGTGATCCGCACAAAATGCCTTCTTACTTTCGAACGATTTGTTACTACGCTTCGGACGTTCTCTCTTCCAATGTCCAACTTCATGGCATTTGTTGCATTTTGTTTTCCTTTTTAGCTCATCAATCGACGTTCACTGCTTCTTACTGGTTCGCTGCTGCTTCGACTTGAATTTTGCACTGTAAGCACCGATGGCACGCCCTATCTGCGATTTCCTTCGCTATTTTACACATTATAATGTGATCCGCTTGCACACTAGGAACATTGCCGGCCATGACGTCCGTAATAGCTCTGGACTTGTTCACAGCATCAATCTAGAACCTCCACAGCTTGTAGTTTGAGCCATTCAATTTGTGGTGAATGGTAAAACGGGAAGGGAAGGAAGGAAGATAAGCTAATAGGTCAAAGGTCTTTGGGACTGTAATGTGAGCGTTTTCCCGCCTTATGTATGAATACAACCTTCATTTCCATCCATTTGATAGGAATGTGACATACTTGTAGGCTACCTTTAAAAATTACTTCTAACCAGGAAATGATTAGGTCTACATATAGCCTGTTGGAAACCCGCAGGGATAATACCATCAGGTCCTTGCAACTTATATGGCTTAAATCTTTTTATTACCCGCAGAATCTTCTTTCTACTAATAATTTGACCTACGAGGCTACTTGCCCTGTTACCTACTGATGTCGCAGGCACAAATTCGGAACCCGAAAAATGAATCTCCAGCAGAAGTTCCAACGATTCCACACTAGTAGTGGTCTATATCCCATCCGACCGTTGAAGATAACTTGGGATGGAAGGGCCAGTATATAGTTTGCTTTGCGTAGGCATCACATTTCCGAAGTTTTTGCCGCAATACAGTCTTCAAGATCTGTTCTTGGCACTTCTTAATTCATATTTGTAAGGTTTGAGGATTTCCTAAAATTAAAGAGCCTCTTGTATTTTTGACGGGTTTGTTCTTCCTTGGATCTAACCTTGTCCACTAAGTCATCAAGTTCTTGAGTAGTTTTTGGAGGTTGTGGCACCGGAGTTGTAATTGAATTACCCAGAATAATTCTAAAGGTATCCCAATCTAGAATTGAAGATAACAATGATCAGAAAAGGAACGGTCTTCCGACACTTTCCAATAACTAGACTATTCATCAAAAAGTTTGAGACAACTGCTCCTGTCTATTCTTAGTTATAAAGGTCGGCTTATTGCCTATGTTACATATATGCAGGTTATAGTACTTATAATGTAATCAAGGAGTAACTCACTCACTCATTTGTGTTCATGCTTCTCCAGATTGTGTGATGAGAATTGCGTTGCTTCCCAGGAACTCTCCAACCTTGCGCTTCTGAGCCTCCATAATTAGCTTACCTAGATTGACTGGTGGAAGGTTCACCTCATCATATGCTAGGTAAGGTGATGTTAGCCAGAGGTTACTGTAAGTTGCTAGCAGAAAACAACTTAGATTATTTCTAACCAGAACAGAATGCACGACCGAATTCTCACTTCTTTTTTCATGTGCTTTAGTCTATAATACAGGGAGTTTTGACGCCAAGTACCCGAGCCCGAGTTGCTCTTAAGACAATATCTGTGCCTTTCTTTCCCGATTTTAAGAAGGAAAGCAGCTAATGATGCCTTAGAGTGATGGATGTTGATTTGAACTTCGATATCGATCCCGCAGTTATGTTGGTTTTTCTGCTATAGATATTCTTCCAATGTGCTATTGAATCTTTCCACCATACCATCCGACTGTAAAGACGTTATTCTCGTTTTATTAATAGTGAGCATATGACATATTTCTTGCAAAACCAACGATTGGCAATTCCTTCCTTGATCCGTCTGAATTTTCATCGACACTTCAACTCTGCTAATTCAAATATTGACATCAACTATTTTGTTGTTGTCTTCTCATTATGTATGGAGTACACCTCCGACCATTTGCTGGTTTTGCAACGTTTTGGACGTTCTTGACCATCCGTTTACTTTGATAAAATTCCTCTTATACGTACACAATCCCAGAAAGCTCCATAATTCACGTATACTTTTAGGTCTTGGCCAATTCTTTACCGCTGCGATTTTTTCTTCGTCGGTGTGAAGTCCTAATATTTTGCCTCCTCTGTCAAGACCTATGCCAAGTTCTTAGATATTCGTCGAAATCCTTACCCATGATGATGATGTCTTCCAAATATATTAGGCACGTTCACTTCTTGGCAAAACAGCCAATATTAATCTCCTGGGTGGCGTGGAGAATAAGCCGTGGCACGGTAAGGTGTTCGGTCCATTTCTGGAATTCCAAATTGGTCTTTTCTGTTTACATTTTACTATCATCGAAACCTCTTCACATTTGCCGAAGAGAGCCCTAATTGGTATTCTATAGTCCTTGCCTGGTTTAACTGGATCATAATTTCTTTGACTCCGCCCTCTGATTCGTTCGCATCTACAACCCAAACTTCCCCCACACAATCGTCTCCGATTTCGGTGGCAGCTTCTCCCGATGTTCTACAATAATTCGCCTGTTAGTTGCTTCTGTACCACTAGCTTGAAGTGGTAATTGGATTTTATCATAAGTTAATACTTGTCGTCCAGCATCCACTATACGAAGCAGAGATCAACTCCTTCAGTATTGGTATTGAATTGAATGCCTGAAGAATTTTTACTATAAACCAAAAACGTCGAAAATCGGTCAAATTTTGTAAAACCATTGAAGAACCAACTGGCAAACGCCCTAAAACAACTTCTAATCATTCAACAGAAAACATTTTCGTTCAATCTAAATTCAAAACATGTTCACACGCTTTTATTCGTAACGATGCTGTACATTTAACTTTACCTTTAACTCCGCCGTTTTATGGTCCCTTTTGTCACCGAGACAACCTACAACTGCTGTGGAATCATTTGAGCCAACAGTAACAACATTATCCAGGCAACAACCAAAGAAGATTACCTTCGACACCCAAGAGTAAATCAAATCGGGAAGATATATTCCTAAACGTAGCCGCTACTTGTGATGTAAGTTTTCTATAAGTTAGATATAAGTTGCAGTTCTACTCTTGACAAATAAACATTGTACAGAAAACTATTGAGTTTTATTTTTTATTAAAACCATAAACATATACATAGTCGACTACTATAATTTGCTAATAAAATAATTCTTGTAAATTCAGTAAGCGTTTGATGCTGGAGCTCTAACTTAAACTTTTGGCAATATTGAAGTGCTCTCGGCTGCAAAAACTACTAACTTTTAGATGACTAATCAGCTTTCCAGCTTTCCAAGTATCTTTATTCTTTGTGGTGTTCTTAAAAATCTAGAAGAAATTGAAACATGCTTCCTACAAAAAAATCTTTACCGCGAAGCGCCTTTGTCTGTAGAAAAGGAATCAATGTAGAGTCGAGCCAATCATTTGAATTTTTTTTCGAATGCTAACACAGCCTTTAGTGTCTTTAGGGGCTTGAATATGGTTTGATTTACAGAAAATATAAACTTGCAAAGATTACAATTTTAGCTCATTTAGCGCAATTTCTTAAATATTTTAAAAAGAAATTAGTTGTGTAAAAATAAAGGCTTTTATTATGCATAGGTACAAGAAGCATTTAAAATAAAAAAAGGTAAAAATGTGGTGCTATTTATGAGTGATTTGGGAAGAAGGAGCTGCAATTGGAATTTCAAGTGGCCGCGGAATGAACAAGGAACAGGGCTTGGTAATGAGGCTTAAGAACGGTAGTAGCCGCCAACGATGTAACTTACAGGACCATCAATGAATTTGGGGAAGACAATTGAGAGGGGTCCAGGGAACATTGAGGAAAACGATTTTTTATTGTGAAAAATGAGGAAATATAAATGAAAATATTCAACAGGTAAATATATGTGTTGGTATACACGGTTGAGTAATTTTAAGCGAAATCAACGGTTGTCACACAAAGATTTTGGAATCGATATCATGTTCTTATGTCTGATTTTAATATGGCATAACAAAGAAAAGATAAACTTTATGCATAGCATCTAGTTCAAGGTAGTTCAAAAATGTTAAGGTCAGTCATCATCAGCTTGGTTTCGCGAAGTGTGATATTGTTGCACTAATTTGCTTTCAAACAATTTTGTTGGAATTTGGGCGAGACCGAAAAGTGATGACGAAACTTGCTCTGGAGTGAGAAAGCTGTACAGGCTTCTACGTCGACTTCTTCGAAATTGTTTTTTCTTTAATATAGTTTTTATATGTTCTCGCTAAACAATAACGGAACCAAAAAGGAAGTAATACATTTGAACATCCACTTTTCCCTCTTCAAAAAGTAAAACTCAAACAAAATATTGGCCAAAATATTTTAGAAGTGATTCTTCCTCTTCTAGAGTTCCGGAAAGAAAATTTAGTTTTCTATTCTGGTTTCGTAATTAAATAGCCATTTCCAGAATATTTTAGAGTTGAAGCTTTCTGTTGCAGAAATTCTGAAAAAAGAGGATTTAATTTTGGAATGTTCTGGGAAATAGAGATTTCTGTTTTCATTTTTCAATTAAATTTCCATTTTCCAGAATAATTTGTAACAGCGATTTGATTTTGAAGTTATTCTGGAAACCTCCATTTTGAAGAATGTTTTAAAAAACGGAGATTACATTTTGGGGTTGGTTTCAACTAGTTTTGAAGCCGCCAATATCTAGAATGTTTTAAGGCTACTAGTTCTAATTAATTTTAAAAATTTAAAATAGTCCGGAAACATCTCAGGTGCTCATTCTTGTCAATACGTATAATCCGTTAGATGGTCTATCTGGCGGAATATTGGGCTGCATTATTCGTATTGGAAAGGGTTAAGTCGGTACAGCACCGAGCACGTGATGAATTATATTCTGTTCGGTGATGAATTATATTCTGTAAATTGTTGGAAAAATTAGGTTAATAAATCTTATTTCAATGCAGGAAGACTAATATTAACACATAATAATTAATTAATATAGTTACCAGGAGGATTAAAGTTAAAATTATAGATAGTAATTTAAAGTCCGGATTAGATTTAGAAATCCTGAGAAACCGGCCAAGGCTTCCAGAGAAACAAACATCATAGTTAAGTTATGCGGTCTTAGTTAGTTAAACTGTACTAACGTAGCTATAATATATCAACTACAAAGGTGTCTGTAACCGCGTCGATTCCATCCTAACTAACATTCCTTTCCAATCCTTCCTTATATGTGTGATATGTAATGGGTGTACGGTGGCTCCGGCGTCATCCGGGAGACCGGTCTAGGCTTGGTCGCACACTCCAATGTCCAATCAATCAAATCATAGGGCTACTAAACAACTAATACTTTTGATCAAAACCAACACGACGATGACTACATAAGCCGTAAACTTGAACAAAATTTTCGAGTATGTACTTGAATATTAGTGATTGAAAAAAACAGAATTTTATTTCATATTTTTATTTTATTTTCCACTAACACCAATACGAATAGAAGACCTGATATTTGTTGGTATCTGCCAATGCCAATGAAAGTTATGTTCCATCTTGTATATTCATACACCACTAAATACTTTTGAATCATATTTGCAGTGAACTTCTAAGAAATGCTTTCAAGAAGCACGGTAACTTCTTCCAGAAATATGTCCTGTGCAAGTTTTTGCGTTCTTCCTATTCCTTTGGTGCATCTTTGTTCTTCTTGAGAAAAACAATTTTTTCTTTCTCATCTTTGTCTGGAAACTCGTGACAAGTTGTTTCCAATACAATATTACGAATTTAAAATTATTACTGTTTAACGTATTTTTTTAAACGACGGTATAAATAACTTCTCAATTCGAATGAAGTTGTTGCAGGAAATAACCGTTGTTTTCTGTGCCTGCTGCGTTAAACGCATCATGTAAACATGATTACCAATTTCATTCTTTGTTTTTTTTTTTTTTTTTTTGACAGATCGTCAAGACCACAGAAATAATAAAAAACATTCTAATATTTTATTTTCATATAAAAAGTTCATTCCGGGTTTTATAATAATTTTATTGTTATTACAGAAACTAAATTACAATAAATAATTATTTATATATGATTTAAATATAATATTAATATTAAAATATAACTATGAAATATAAAATAATCCTGATAAATGTATTTCTATACTTTACCTCTATACAATGTCGGATACATCATCTTGAAATTTCGGTAAGACCAAGATAACATTTTATTGTACATATGTATTCTAAAATTTAACAATAGTTAATTAAATTAACAAATCAAATATTGGTTTTTCGTATTAATTTATATAAAACTGCAACTTTTTTATAGGGTGATAATCGGCCATACATTTTAATTAGCTCGTTTGGTTATTATCAAGGTGGATTTTTGGATGTAAAACTAAAGAATTATGAAATACAAAAAGATCAAGAAAATAGTGTCGTAAGTATGGATTAATTAAATAATGTTATTAAGCCTAAAAATCTGGTAGTTTGGTGTCACAATAAGTGGGGGACTGTTGTTAGACTTATCGTCGACAATTAATTGACAATACAAAATTGAGTCAACATAATACTTAATTATGATTTGTCATACATTACAATTGGTATATTTGGTGCATGCGGTAATTGGAACAATAAATATTTTAGGGATGGGAAGAATGATAACGTTATTTCATGTCGTAAAGTGTAAACTATAAACTCAAATTTTTCGGTTCATATCTTATGATGCAGATAAGAATTATTTTTTTAAGTGGTCACTTTGTGCGTATTGTGGGTTTGAGTTTTGGCTAACTTGGGCGGAATTTTATATTTTCAGTGCGGTTTTACTTTGGACAAAACATTTATTGATGAAATGAATCCGTACATTGAAGCTCACCAAAGTAACTGTTTGCTTGAAGAAGAAGCTCCCAATCAACATAAAGGACCAATACTATTTTTCACCATGGACTTCAAAAGAAATTTGGCAATGGTGAATTGTTCATCTGATTGGCAAACACACGTTTATAAAAAACGTACATCGATACCACCTCAGCGTTTTAAACGAAATTCATTTGTGAGCAGTTTCTTTATGCAACGTGAGAAAAGGGCAACATCCGAATTGGATGGAACTGATCCTGGTACTGCTTCAAAGATTTGTAATCATCTTTCAATTCCAATGCAACGAAAAGAGTTAAAGGATCGCATTTTGTTTTCCTTAAATGTAAGTCAATCTATACCAAATATATAATCGTCGATACGTATTTTTATGTTATTATTTCGCCACAGTTTACGATGTCGATTGGAACCGAGAAAGAGGAAGGCCTATACAATTTATATTATCACAGTTGCCCAAATTATCGAGATGTTCCGTTATTCTCATCGTTCAATATTGAGATTGAAGAGAATAATAATGGTAATTTCTTATCAGCCGGAGATATGCCATTGCCCGCAATTTATTTCATGATGTCAATCCTATTCTTCTTGTCCGGCCTATTCTGGGTATACATTTTAAACAAAAGTAAACACCCCGTATTCAAAATTCATTATTTAATGGCCGGACTTGTTTTCCTTAAGTCTCTATCGTTAATGTTTCATGCGATAAATTATCATTATATTGGGATTAAAGGCGAACATGTAGAGGCTTGGGCAATTCTCTACTATGTAACACATTTAATGAAAGGTGCTGTACTATTTATTACGCTGGTGCTTATTGGAACCGGATGGACATTCATAAAATATATTCTATCGGATCGTGATAAAAAATTATTCATGATTGTTATTCCGTTACAAGTGCTGGCAAATATTGCTGAAATTATACTTGAAGAAAGCGAACAAGGTTATGTCGAGCATAATACATGGGACTATATATTTTTATTAGTCGATGTTATGTGTTGTGTTGCAATTTTATGTCCGGTCGTTTGGTCGATACATCATTTACAGAAGGCATCGGCCACCGATGGTAAAGCCGCAACAAATTTACGTAAATTAAAAGTATTTCGAATGTTCTATATAATGGTTCTGTGTTACATCTATTCGACCCGGTGTATAGTGTATTTACTGCAGATAACGGTAGCATTCCAAAATGGGTGGTTAGATGAATGGTTTAGAGAGATGGCGACTTATGTATTTTTTGTGTTAACGGCTTATCAATTTAGACCGACATCGACACATCCTTATTTCCAGGTTACGGACAGTGATGATGATGACGAGGTTGAAATGTAAGTGAAAAAATTATTTTAAATTTTTAGAATTTATAACACAATTTAATTTGCGTTCACACAGATTAACTGAGTCAGGTCTTACCCAGGGAGTAACCAAAGTAACAAATCGTTCGATGCCATCATCAACCATAATCGAGTCAAATGAGGAGGAAAAAGAAAATTTACTTAGTAAACGTGAATCAAGTCATGAGTATGATTAAGAGATTTTCATGATTTATACAATTACATACATAAATTATATACATAGAAGTATATTTTTTAATTTTTTTCCGTCTATTTTTTAATTAATAATTTTTATAATATGATAATATTTATTTGTGATTTGAAATAATAAAAAATAAAATATATATATTTTTTTAGTTTGTAATTTGAGACGGCAAAAGAGCGGATCGAGATGATTAAGACCTCTCGACTCGTTTCATTTGTTCAATATATATTATACATAATTTTTTTTTTATAAATTAATGGTTAAAAGAGCTTGATAACGAATTATATAAATTAGAATTTTCCAATATAAATTAAATAAATAAACAAAAAGCTTTAATAATGGTGTACCATCTGTTATACCATTATAACAACATGATAATAAAGTGTGGAGTATAAGCTCGGGGGCACAATATTACCTATTTATAAACCATTATTTCGTTTTCAAACATCTTTTAAATTTCTTTAAAACGAAACAAAAATAACACCAAATTCAAATAAATAATAATTTAAGGTATTTTCTTTTATACAATTTAAAGACGTATTCACTTATCTTTATAATATGATGAAACTATTCTAAATATATTTCGGAATATGAACACTGTAATTTTCTAAATTTTATTCTAATTTCTTTTTGTATAATGTAATATTAATTAAATAATAATTTAGAATATAAATAAATACAATTTGATTATAAATAAAAAATAAAATCAAAATGCTGAAGTTAATTGAAAAATTAGTGTTTTTGTTCTTTTATCATTTCGACTAACCAACAACTGTCGTGACATTTTTTTTCCAAACTGTTATAAAAGTCAGTTGAAACTTTCGAAAATTTGTAACTCAGCACAATCTAGTTTGTTTGCTGTATGCTGTAACGTTCAAATTCAAAAAAATCTTAAAACAAATGAAATAATTCTTCATTTGTTCCTTTTCTACAGAAGGAAAGTGGCGTGATGTGTGAAGTCGTGTTTTCATTCGTTCCTTAATTTTATTAATTTTCTCGTGTTTTTTGGCTTAATTTAATTTTAAACAGTTAATAGTTTAATGTATTGTTGGGTTTTGTACCCGTTGAAATAAAAATTTCAACGTGAGGTTAATTGTTTCGATTTTTTTTGCAATTTTATTTTTTTGATTATTTTCGAACCTAAACAATGACACGAGAGAAATGAAAGTTAAGGAAAAAATGATACAATTTTTGTGTTTTATTTTTGAATTGACTGTTCTAATAAAGTGTTGTGGCTGAAAGTGAAAGACAAACGAAATAGGAGTTGTTGTTTCTCATACCAGCATACCTAAGTATACAAACTTCTATGGGTTATATATAACTTAGTCTCAGGTAAGTATTACGATAGTATATTGTTGGATTTTATTCTAATTCACTTTCAAAGCGCCGTAAGAGCCATCACGATCGTCTTCCTTCGAAAAAATTGAGGAGGTAGGTGGTGTGTATGTGGTAATTCCTACTCCATATTTTTATTTACAATGATGGTAACCTGGGAGTCCTTATATCTCACTTTTAATTTCTGCCAATTGTACCTACCATATAATATGAAACCGGCACTTAGATATAGCTATTGGTTTTTATTGGTATGGTATCCTGTAGTTTTTTAGCGGAGCTTAAATTCGTCCATTTTTTATACCCATTTTTATACCCATAACGATTATTTCTTATTCTTAGCTTCATTTTACACCACACATCAATCATTGCCAGATCATTGTTGATTTTACCCGTACATTCTTCAATGGTTTTATATAAAGCAGCATCATCCGCAAAAAGGAAGATTGTAGACCACTTAACTGCTCTGTGAATGTCATTTATGTAAAGTAGAAACAGCACGACATCCAATCTTGTTCCCTGTGGTACTCCTATGGGGACAGTTATTTAATCGGATAGCGATTCATTTACTTTTGTTCTTTGACTTCTCTCTGATAAGTATGACAGAAACCATTGAAGTTTGATGTTTCTTAATCCCATCTCGTTTAATTTCGAAAGAAGATTTGTTCTATCAATTGTCTCAAACGCCCTTTTAAAATTCAAAAATATTGCAACTATAATTTTTTTATTGTGAACAGCATTCTTCCAGTTTGATAGCACTAGTTTCACCAGAGTTTCACTGTGATTTCGACGGAATCATCAAATATTATCTAATTTTCTTCGAAATATTGTCTAAACTGTAAATAAACCACCCTTTCTAGGATTGTGGCTTCAGCCAATGTCATATTAATTGGCTGAAATTCCTCACATTTAATTGTATTAGAAAGTTTTTCAATAGGTACTACCGTTGATTCCTTCCATATTGTAGGGAAAACACCAAATTTCAACTAATTGTTTATAATAGAACATAAATTTTCTCCAATTAAATCAAAACCGTTTATAATCATATTTCTACTCACTAAGTTAATATCTTTACTATTGTTTATTAAGCAACTCATCATAATTTATTTGTTTAAAAGTAAACAGATTGACTTGTCTTTCTGTTTGATTCAAATACTGAACATATGGAATACTTTCATTTATACAATGGGCTCATTCACTACATGTTTTTTTCATATCAGGCGAATGAATTTTTTCTAACTGAATTTTTTTATATAATGCAATATATTTTTTTTTAAAAACAACAAAAACAAAACTTCCAGGGAAAAACAAACTTGGATTTCCCTGGCACACCGACTCCAAAATTGTTCGCTCGTCCATAATTGTTTAGCTTAGCAGGTAATAAAAACTTATCCTAATTTAGAATCAATATCGTTAACAGTCTCACTTTGATTGAAATTAATTAATCTACTTGTTCTTAGTGATCTTTGAATGTCCATCACTTGTAACATTTCACGTTGGCACTGAAAAGTTGCTCTCGACAATGGTTTTGTCACCAGGTCTGCCTGCTGTTTTCGAATGAAATGTACTCCAAAATGAAATCTCCCAACTCGTATTTTTCACGTATGAAATGGAACCTTATAATTCGTTTGTGGAACTCTGGATTCTTAATAAGACGAATAGCACTTTGGTTATCCATGAATAAGGTGGTGGTGATTTCATTAATGTTCAACAGTGGCATCAATAACTCTTTCAGCCAGATAATTTCCTTGACAGTGTGAGTGTCCTCAATATACTTGGATTCTGTTGTGGATAATGCGACCACCTTCTGCTTTTGAGAACTCCACTCCATAATATAATTGAAGATTCCAACTTCACTACAAATCCGCTAGTAGACCTTCTAGTGTCTACATCGCCTGCGCAATCAGCATCGCTATATGCTGTCAGCTGCAAATCTTCTTCACGTTTGAAGAGTAGTCCATATCCATATCGTAGTGTTCCCTTTAAATATTTAAAAATCCGTTTCACTGCATTCCAGTGAATTTTTGTAGGCTTTTATAAATATTGACCGAAACTATTGACCGCAAAGTGATATCAGGTCTGATACCTATCGATAAGTACATGAGGCATGAGGCTCCCAACTGCCTCATGATATGGTGCATTGCTTATTTGATCCTCTTATTTTATGGTAGCGATCTGCAGGAATATCTACAGGATTTGCATCTATCGTGGTGAATCGCTCTAACACTTATTCCCTGCATATGCTTCTTGATGGAGAAAAGTTGACCCATCTGAGAGTTGCTCAATTTCCAAACCAAGGAAATACTTAGCCTCACTGCAAGTGATATTGAATTCCCTGTTTAATTCTTTCAACAGTGACTCTGCCAATTTTGAGTCTGTCGAAGCTATTATTAGGGAGTATTCCTAGTAGTTAAATAATACACATGGATCTGCTTCTGTTGCCGTCAAGTTAAACTTTTGTAATACATCTTTATACAACTTGTTCCAACACCTCGATGCTTGTTTTAGTCCATATAGATGCGCTTCGGTCAAATTTCCAAACTTGATCTGTGCCATCTTCATAGCCAATGGGCTGCTGCATGTAGATATTTTCTTCAAGCTCTCTATATAGAAAAGCAGTCTTGACGTTGAACTGGTGAAGTTTGATTCGTTTCGAAACAGAAACCGAAAGAATCAGTCGTATTGAATCAAACCGGACTACAGTACTGAATGTTTCGTAGTAATTCAGACCCCATGTTGTTGCTTGAATCCCCGAGCCACAAGTCGAGCCTTGTAGCAATCGATGCTTCCATCAGGATGACGTTTAATTTTAAACGTCCATTTATTGTCAATAAATGAATCACCCTTTGGCAGATCGGTTAAATGCCATATTTGATTTTGTTTGAGCGATTCAATTTCCTCATCCATTGCCTTTCTCCATTCGATCGAATTCTCGCAATTGAGGGCTTCTTCGTACATATGTGATAGGGCCAAAATAGCCAGTTATGAATGCTGAGCATTCGGCTAAATTTGCGAACTTCGCTAGCCGCCTCAATCTGGCTCGATCTCGCAGATTAGGTGCTTCTATCGTATTCCCACTTATTTCAGTGTCATTCTTCAGATTGACCCTGAAGCTTCAATTCTTCAACAACATTATTTGCGATCGCATCACTCTCCGCATTATTATCCTCCTGCACCATTGAGTCTGGTTCCTCGCGATAGTACAGCATTCTCGAAGTCCTCTTTGTTTCGACGCTGTCATCAGAATTATAAAATCGGTTAGTAAATCTCGACCAGTTCTGATTCGGTTTTCGCTTGGCAGCCATATTCGGTAACCTTTTGTGTGGTCATCATATCCCACAAAATAACCTTTTCCCGCATGTCTTTTCTCCTTCGTAATATGGTTGAACACATCTTGACCGAATATTTTTAGTTTGGTTATGTTAGCATCCTGGCCCATCCGCTTGTACGATATCATGCCTTTCTCTTTACTCGTTCCAGTTCTGTTTAGTACGTATAGTACGATATGCATAGCCTCAGCCCATAACTTTATTGGAATTGCCTGCGCATGTATTAAAGCCCTCGCGGCCTCAACTATTGTTCTATTCTCGCGTTCAGCTGCTCCGTTTTGCTGTGGACTATAGGCGACCGTTTTTTGGTGAATAATTCCATTCTGCCGTGTTAATTGTTTAATTCGCTGATTGATGAATTCGAGCCCGTTGTCGGTTCGTAAAATCTTCACGCCTTTCTCCAAATGTTTATTCGCCTTCGTAAAAAAAAACCTTCAAGGTATCCTGCTGATTTTTCTTTCTAAAAATTTACATTTTTCCAATGTGAAAAATCGTTTTCAGTAACAGGAACTATCGCGATCCACCAATTGAATTTTCTTGTATAGGACCACAGAGGTAGGCGTGTATGAGTTGTCCTGTTTCTGTACTCTTCGTGTCTGAACTCGGAAATGGAAGTCGATGCATTTTTCCAAAAAACAGGCATCGCAACAGAGATCTATTTGATGAGCTAATTTCTGGTGCCAAATTTGGATTGGTTCGTTCCTGACTACGTGAGCCTTTTTTTTTTCTTTCTTGGTATTGTCACTTCAAATTTCATCCGATATAATTTCTTCCGTCGTTCTCCCACTGCAACTACATTTCCATTCTGTAACAATTTACAGTTTGTATCATTTGACTCGAGTTTTAGACCTTTATCTAAAGCTGCTCCCACAGAGAAGAGGTTGTATTTTATCTCCGGTGTATACAATACATCTGACAGATGCATTTCCACCCATTTGTTTCCGTTAAACACTATAATATTTATATCGCCCTTGCCGTATGTGGGAATGTGTTTACCATTGCCCAAGCTCACTGGTAAGTGTTGTTCAAACTCGATATAATTTATAAACCACTCATGTTAGTTTGACATGTGATCGCTAGCACTGGAATCTAAATACCATGCTCCAACATCAGTCTCAATTGATGTTGTTGACGTTAGTGTTTCAATCATCAACGCGTCACCTTGTTTCCTATCTTGCAATTTCTTAGCCAATGGCCGGGCTTATTGCAATTGAAGCACCTTTCTTTATTGTTGGCCTGGCGTTGACTTCCTTTATTCCCGAAGTCCTTGGAATTATTTTTCTGAACGGTAAAAGCGTTCCCTTCTGATTTACTTTGGAACTTGATTCGGGTTTCTTCAATCGAAAGTCTCGAAATTAGGTTTGGTAAGGTTCTTTCATCAACTTGAGTCGATTCCCAGGCACCAGTAAAATGATTGTACTGAGAAGGCAAAGTCATCAAAATTTTTGTGATGAATAATGAATTCATAATTTCTTCCCCTAAATTTCTTAGTCGATGAGCTAGATATTCTAGTTTCGATATATGCGTGGCTATGTCATCTTTTGAGTTTTTTGTCATTGCATACCACTGTTGTTGCAGCATATGGTATAGTTGTTGCAATTATTTTCTGACCAAAATTGTCAGGTTTCGTCCATTCCGCAAGTTGATGAAGTTGTTTCTGGTTTCACATTTTTACCGTTAACCACGTCCCAAGCATTATGGGAATTTAGTATTATGCGAACATGAAACTTCCAAAGTGACCAATTTTCTCTGTTTGTTAATTTTGAGATTCGCACGAGTTTACTTTCCATCTTTTATTTCACTTAGCACATACACTGGCTGGATAAACTTAACCTTGAAATCGATGAACTTCCCAACAGTTATTTTTATTTAATATTAATTCGATTTATTATTTCAATCGTTCCTCGATCTTTAGTTCAAACAATATAGTATGTATTATATTTCCCTTAGCTAGAGAACACCGTTGTGAAAAAAACACACTAAAGAATTTTTGTTATACAAAAGAAAAGGTAACCAAAAGAATTTACATTTTGAGGGTTGCTGATTCATGATACCATTAAACCTTTTCAGAATCAATATCGTTAACAGTCTTGAATAGCGTTAATATTTTCAAGGGTGTTTTCGAATGGCATGGTATAAGTCTGTCGATTGACACCTTGTGTTAAATTTTTCGAAATAAAGATTTTTTCGGTGCAATGTTTGGAAGCTGGAGTCGGTTTAATTTCATCGAAGTGTTTTCTTTTAATTTTGTACGAAGTCCGTTTGTGGAATTTTGTTGTCCGTGATTTGCATGATCGCGTTGCATATGAATGTTATTTAGTTTTATCCAATTGTCTGATAATTCCCTTATCATTTTTCCAGTAATAAGATCATTCCCAGGTGCTTTTTTCGGGCTTATGCAATATAGGAATAAAGGACAATCCATCATCCATTTGCTCAGGTACCACGAAATTATTTGTTTCCTGGTGTGGTGCGAATACTACCGTTAGATGAGCAGCAAAAGCATTGGCTTTTTCTTCATCGCTTCTCGCCCTATCCCCAGTTGGAAGTCTAGCCACAAGAGTAGCCTGTCCCTTCGGCTACCGAAAGTTCACTTAAATAATTCTGGACGCTCTGGTTTTCTTCTTCCCGCAAGGCAAATCTTAGAGTCATAATATGTAGATCGATTTAATTTCCTTTTCAATGACTGTGATTTTGTTTGTTGCCATTGACGGCGAATTTTTCGCTTTTCTTGCATAAGTTCCTGTATATTATGTGACAGTTTATTAACTTTTTCAGAACTACTTATGACGGGTGTACCCTTTTCAGCTGATAACGCCAGGATATCTTTTAAATTTTCTACTGCCGCATTCATTTCTGCTGGTGCGATAAGAGTAATATTTAGTAGACAATTTTGTTCGACTAGTCTCCTGTATTGATCCCAATTAGTTCGCTTGTTTGTAAGACGTTTCGGAATTTCTGTCCTTAGGACATCGGTACTCACTATTATTATTATACCGGCGAGTGATCAGAAGACAGATTTAGTTACACAGAAGTCAATTAGATCAGAAACTTTCTTTTGATCCGTGGGCCAGTAAGTTGGGTGACCAGCAGATAAATAATCCAGAGACTGCTCCTCTATAGTTTGTAAAGTTGTTTGCCTTTTGGTGTCGACAATCTCGATCCCCATTGCACATGTTTAGCGTTGTAATCGCCACCAGCAAGAAATTTATTGCCCAGCCAGTTTAAATAATCGATAAATTGCTGATTTTTAATTGCATGTTTTGGAGGGCAGTAAACGACCGATATTACACATTTTCCAGACCATTCTTCTAGGCAAATATTAGTTGCTTGGATGTGCTCTTTTTCATACTTGCTGTGTTCATAATGCTTTATTCTTTTTTATCAAGACGGCAGTGCCACCGAGAAAGGCTTGTAACTCAGCTTTGTGCTGTGAAAGACCATTCGCATTCCAAATAGCTATTTTTAGGACAGTCATGTTTGGTTTTTGACGATAATTTGCAGTAGTATGTTCATATTTTGCATCATATGCTCATCTGTTTTTCGATCATCATCATGAAACTTTGGATCGTTTCGATTAGTTTATTTACGGTTTAAATTAACTTTTGCTTTCGAAGCGGCACCTTTCAGAATGTTTGCGTTGGAGATCCCAGGTTGCGCAAAATTGCTGACATTTGCCCCCAAATTTTCCGGTTTGTTGAACAATTGAAGTTCTTGGCGTCAAAGTTCTTTGGTTGTGATTTGCCTTGAGCACTCTTTGCTCATATCGCAATTGTGGATTGATTTTGCGCTTTAAATCCAAGAACACTGGGCACCCTCTATAATTTGCGGTGTGTTTTCGCCACAGTTACTGCAGCGTTTTACTGTAGGATCGTTTTTCAACTTGTTGCACTGTTTTGAATCGTGAAGTTCATCACATATAACACAAACTTCGTCTAAGGTACAGTAAGCTTTGGTGTGGCCATATTCTTGGCACTTGACGCACTAAACTGGTCCGGTCCTCTTCTTGGGTTCCTCGGCCGTGATTTTTCGATAGAGTAAATATTTTAGGTTATATATTTGGCGCCCTTTCTTTTTTCCTGCATCTGGCTCTAGTTCTAGGCAAAACATAGGTTAAGGTTTCTTTTCGCCATTTAGAATATTTGTAATAGATTTGGCATGAAAACCTTTTTCCTTAAGAGCAGAGTGTATTTCGCTTACATCTATATGGAGCTCTCAATTCTCTTTTGAAATTTTTCATTTTTGACATGGTATAATATTTTGAGCCATTATTCTTGAATCTTTTGTGATGGAGGGCCATATAACATTCTTAGTTAAAAGTTTCGGTCTTGATATACCGGTTGAAACATCACAACATTAGTTTTGTTTGAGTTGAACTTTAGGGGTATTGGCTTAAGAATGACTGTAGTGTTTGAACCATTATTCAAAAGTTCTCGTAATTCGTCATCATTGGTTTGAGCATCCGCTATTGCATAGTATAATCAATACTTTCGGGTATTGAAATTTGATTAATACGTGAGAGAGTATGTATCTGCTTTGACGTTATTTACGCTGGAGATGTGTTGTATATCGGTAGTAAATTGGCCGATGAAATCAAGATGTTGAAATTGACGCGGTGATGCTTTTTCTGGATTTTGTTTAAACGCGTAAAATAACGGTTTATGATCCGTGAACAGTGTGAATTCACGACCCTCTAACAAATATTTGAAGTGCTTAATGCCAGAATAAGCTGCAAGCAACTCGTTCACTCGTACTCGTTTCGTTCACTCGTAATGAGAAGAAACGGAGTGCTGGACCACGGCCCCAATCGCCTAACCTAGCCGTGGCTGAGGGATGTGCCAGTAATGTCGCTTGACATATAGCTTATCCTTACAATTATCGAAAGCTTGTATTGAAGGCTCTGACCATTGTATCATGGTTTTACTGTTTTTCTTGTAATCTTTCAAGAAATCGTTCAATAAGATTTGGTCCAGAGCTGCGTTTGGAATGAAACGCCTGTAAAAATTAATCATATTTTTATACGCTCAACATTTTTGATTATTTCGATTCTTTCCTGGGTGAGTGAAATGCCTTGTTCATTGAACGTATGCCCTAGGAAGGTAATCTCGTGTGCAGCGAAAACACATTTATCTGGATTTGTGACCAAACCATGTTCCGAGAATTTTTGCAAGACTACATTTAAATGGTACAGATGTTCTTCGAAAGATTTTGAGGCTAATAAAACATCGTCCATATTGAATGCATCAATCTTTAAAACGTTTGTGCTACATTCCTAAGGCCGAAGGTAATTTGGTGAACTCAAATAAACCAAAGGGTAACGTAATGGCAGTCTTTGGAATATCAGCAGGTTTCAACCAGATCTATAGGGACGTAAATATTGTGCATACTTTAAACTGATGTGAAAAGACTTGAAGGTGTGGTATCGGATACCTGTCGGGTACCGTAATATTGTTCAATGCTCTGTAATCGCCGCATGGTCTCCAGGTACCATTTTTCTTCAATACCAAGTGTAATGGACTTATAGCCAAGCACTGCTACTGGGACTGCTACTGTTGGTGGTCTAATTGTCTCTAACCGGTGTGTCTAATTAAGTTCTTACTTTTTGCGCCCTTTGTAATTTCTTGAAATTTTGGCAGTAGATTTTTAATTTTGGGATGCAATAGTGACTTGTTCATCAATGATAGTGATTGTTCTAAATTGTTTGTAATGGTACCTTCGACAAACAAGGAGGTTAATGGGTCTATTACCCTCTGTCCCTGGATGTCAGCTAATAATCCTGCATGCTTCAGGAAATCTGATCCTAACATTGGAATGGACACGTCTGCTATTACAAACTCCCACATAAATTCTCTTCGTAGGCCAATGTCCAATTTGATTACTTTTATACCGAAAGCTTTCAATGGTGTCCCATTTGCGCCGATGCCAATTAGAAAGTTAAATTTTGAACGCTTGTCAAAAATGTGTAGTCGACTGATGCTGTTACCATCAATGGCCGCCGTTGCTCGTTGATGAGATCTTAAAAGTCCTCCTTCTGCTCGGGACTCTTTGATGCATCGAAAAATTTGCACCCTGGTACACATTTTCTTGCTTTGCTACCATACTTATAATGTTAATAGCATTGGTCGAATTTTGCATTTATCCTGTATTCCTGTGGCTTGTGTTTAGTCGTTTGGAGGTGACGGCTTTCGCCACTTGGAATCGTCGCGTTGTCTGTTGGGAAGGCGCCCTTCCATCTTCCCTTTGGCATCGGTTTTGGAGGGCCTTCTCAGCAGACTTGACATCACTTTATGTCTCCGTTGTTCGGTCTATTTTGAAGTATGCATCTCCAGTTTAGGCGCCAACCTACTGGAGGATTGAGAGTGTTCAAAAGCAATTTGTTCTGTTTGCGCTCCGATGTTTGATATCCACGTGTGCTGTAGAATATGTCCTCCCACCTTATCAGAATCAATGTAATATTTTGAAACTGCAACGCCTACACTGTCACTGAGACGTAGCTTCTGCTCTGTTCGTGTGCGATATGGGTGTCTACGTGATGGGCTTTTATTTAATGATCTGTTACCAACAAACTATAGTCTTTCGGAACCGATCTTGAGAATATCACCAGCGTTCATTTCAGTATTTGACAATTTTCGATTTTTACTTGTCGAGAGATTTATTCAAGAATGTTTTTTGTAATTCTAATTCATTGTGTAGTTAGCCGTAATTGTTTGTACCTATTGCAACCACTGTAGGTATCAAATAAATAAATAAATATACGACAGTCACAAAGGTTACAGAATAAAACTACTAACATTTTACAATTTAAGACTTTAGCCTTTTTACGGAAATACCATAGTCATTATATAACACTTGTATTGTACCCCTTATCAACGTAATATTCTTGTTTGTGCATAAACACCTACTTAAGCTATTCTAATCAGCCTTTAATCCAATAAAAATAAAAAATAAAAGCCCAATAAAAGTTGATAAAATCGTTTAATATAAATCTAAATTGGACCGCCCGCTATAAAGATAATCCACCGTGTTGTCAGGTATATAATTATGTAATCATAAAATAATGAATTTCTTAAGTGTACACATTCGACTGACCGTACCTATTACTAGTTACTGGTTGAATATCATCGAAACAACTTGAACATCATGAAATTCTTGTTCGCTGTTTTATTTTGCATTGGATTAATGTCGCATGTAAGTACAATACGGAATATTATTTACCTGTATACAGTAAAGTTTAGTGTTTTTTAACCATTTATGAAAATAGGCGACATTAGCTCAAAGTGAAAATGAATTGGAAAATCACTATCATGAAATTCAAATTCTAACCGAAGAACTACATACATATATGAGGGAAACAATCGATAATTTACGGATTCTATTATCTGATACACTATACTCGGTAAATGAAAAATCATTGGAAAGTGCTCTAGTCGTAATCCGTTACGTTGATGAAATAGTACAAATTGTTGATGAATATATTTCACAATCAACTGGTTCACAAGTTTGTATCGATGGTGTTTTAACACGTTGGGCGGCCGAAAAAGATAGTATCGGATCGAGACTTTCACAATGCAGTCGATTGGCTGAAGATCGTCTCGTTTCGCTAGTACACCCATTACATGATGCTGTCGAAGCTGCACAAGGTGTATCGTATGCCGTACAAAATTTGGTTATACGCACATTGGCCATATGGAATCCATTGGATCATGAATTTGGTTTAGATTACTTGATTGAGATTGAACTTGATGCTTTATATTTGGAATTTACAACTGTAATTGCTCCTGAATTACACCAATTGTTGGAGGCTATTGCCGAGCAAGATGAGAATTTACCATTGGATGTATACTCGTGTTCTGCAACCGCTGCTAATGATTTTAATGGCATTGCTTCTGGAATTCAAACAGACGCTTGGCTTTGTTAGAAATTTTGCTATAGTCATGTACATAAATGTATTGTAAATAAATAATAAATTTTGTCGTGCTAATTTTATTATCAGTATCGTATAAATATTAACCGGAATAAACCAAATTACGGAAGATTAAATAATTGGAAATAACGTTCACTTTACTTGTTTGGTTTTTTTATTATTTAACAAATATTACAACTGAATACAAATTCATCTAGTAATTTATCTATATTAATCGGTTAGCTCCAGGTTGGTTACTTCATTAATTTATCTGCGTCTCAGTTCTAAGGGCTTCGTTTTTCGAAGCCGTCTTACTGGGTTTGGGTTGTTCAGCAAACGACGCAAATCCGCATTTTCATGTTGACTCATGGGTTTCGGAAACGGCACGATCGATTTTTATAGAAATTGGAGAGGGGGGCTTTCGAGTACCAGAAAGCGATTGCGACTAATCTTGATTTCAGTAAAATTTGTTGAAGGGGTCCTTCAGTGGGGTCGGGTTCCATTTTTCTTTAAAAAAGTCCAATTATTGTGATTGCGTTGTGTTTTATTTCTTTATTGTTCTGAGACTTTTGTTATCAATGGAATTGCTACAAAGTAGCCTAATGGGATCTGAAAAATGGCCAGTTTGAATGGAACTTAGTCATTTCTCAATCGATTGGGATGAAACTCAGTATTTACGATGAAAATGAGATTCTAATATGAGTTCCGGATGTGGCTAATGAATGTGGAATTACGCCATTTCTTATCTGATTGAGATGAAACACACGGTGTGTTTGATGAAAATGAGATTCTAACAAGAGGTCCTGATGTTGTTTTGAAAAATTATTAATTTCTCAACTGCATTTCTAAATGAAATTCCAATATGAGTTCCAAATATAGTTCTGGAAACTGGCTTATTTTGTTTCGTTTCTATGATTAAAATTTGATTTCAGTATGAATTTCGAATGTGGTTCTAAAAATTGGAACTAACTCAGTTCTTCACAGATTGGCATGAAACTCATTCTAGAAATTAACTTATCAATTTAAAAAGGCTTGCAAGCCATTTCTTTAAATATAACTCGATTCTAATGTTGTGTAATTGTTAAACACTTAAATTATTATTCAATTTATTTATTTATTACTTTTATAATTTTTGATTATGAGGAAAAGCCCATATGGAAGCAAATTAACTCAAATCATGGCTTCCATTAGGCATAAAAACCTCTAAAATTTTTTCCATTAAACAAAATTTGTTCCATGCTTACGCACGTTTAAATTTGCTCATAAGCTCTTTCACAATAGAGTGTGGATTCATTTTTAATCATGTTATCCACTCCAGTGGAGATCATGATCAACAATTAAATAAAAGAATATAAAGAAATAATGATATACTAATTATGTATATAGCTGAAGTCCATGGGCTGGTTGAGAGTGATGTTGAATTTGCTTCCTTCCAAAATTACCATAACTGGTATAACAAACTTGACTAATCACACTGATCACGTAGAACTTTTCTCCAGACAACATTACGGGTGTGCTGTGGATTATGTGGTGATAGCAGGACCTTTAAACTATCTCGCCTCTTCATTCGTGAAAAAGCGACATATAAAATTCCATACATGATTACTGATACTCGAAGGTTGACGGCGACAAATTCGAAAGTTTGCCCTTGAGCTTTGTGCACTGTCATGGCAAACGCTTATCGAAAAGGAAATTGATGTCTTCACATTGTACATCCAAGTTTGCATTTGCTGGAGTCTAGTGTGATTCTTAGTATATGTACTTGTCGGCCAGATTGTTCACCAGTGATGATATTTGCTTTAATGATATTATTGCATAGCTCGGCTATAATTAATCGCGTTCCTTAGCATAGACCTTATTCGAAGACAACTAAATTTCGCAGTAACATGAAGATTGTGTCAGTTTTTAATTGGAATTCATGTGGTGGAAAACCGGCAATTTCGATAGAGGTTAAAAATTCAGACGTGAATTGGAATGCCCCTTCAGGCTGATCTTTGACTGAATCAGAGCTTTTATATACTTTGGAGTCTCCAGTCAGTTGGTCGATAATTTCGGCATTGATCTTACCAACGACTTTATTCAGTGGCGCTAGTATAGTTCGATTCCTCATTTCTTCATTGTCCATACCGAATCGTTCCACCCAGAATTCGTTGTTCGCTGTTCTTTTGAGATGGCTTTCGATATGAGAGGCATCTCTTTGGGTTTAAAAGAATGTCTACCACTGTAGTTCAGTTGATTTTCAAAAAAATTGAATTTTCCACTGAACGTGTAGAAATATTCAGACCGATCCAAATTGCCGTTTGTATGACAATTACAGGTCTCAACACCTATTGATAGAGGTATCAATCATCGAAATCGGAGCACATTTGCAGATTTTCGATTTTTGTAGCTCTGAATTTGTGGGCTATAGTTCAGTTGATTTTCAAAAAAATTTAATTTTCCACGGAACGTGTAGAAATATTCGACCGATCCAAATGGCCGTTTGTATGACAATTACAGGTCTCAACACCTATTGATAGAGGTATCAATCATCGAAATCGAAGCACATTTGCAGATTTTCGAATTTTGTGGCTCTGAATTTGTGGGCTATAGTTCAGTTGATTGTGAAAGAAATTGAATTTTCCACGGAACGTGTAGAAATATTCGAAATCGGCCGTTTGTATGACAATTACAGGTCTCAACACCTATTGATAGAGGTATCAATCATCGAAATCGAAGCACATTTGCAGATTTTCGAATTTTGTGGCTCTGAATTTGTGGGCTATAGTTCAGTTGATTGTGAAAGAAATTGAATTTTCCACGGAACGTGTAGAAATATTCGAAATCGGCCGTTTGTATGACAATTACAGGTCTCAACACCTATTGATAGAGGTATCAATCATCGAAATCGAAGCACATTTGCAGATTTTCGAATTTTGTGGCTCTGAATTTGTGGGCTATAGTTCAATTGATTTTGAAAAAAATTGAATTTTCCACGGAACGTGTAGAAATATTCGGCCGATCCAAATGGCCGTTTGTATGACAATTACAGGTCTCAACACCTATTGATAGAGGTATCAATCATCGAAATCGGAGCACATTTGCAAATTTTCGATTTTTGTGGCTCTGAATTTGTGGGCTATAGTTCAGTTGATTTTCAAAAAAATTGAATTTTCCACGATACGTGTAGAAATATTCGACCGATCCAAATGGTTGTTTGTATGACAATTACAGGTCTCAACACCTATTGATAGAGGTATCAATCATCGAAATCGGAGCACATTTGCAGATTTTCGAATTTTGTGGCTCTGAATTTGTGAGCTATAGTTCAGTTGATTTTCAAAAAAATTGAATTTTCCACGAAACGTATAGAAATATTCGACCGATCCAAATGGCGGTTTGTATGACAATTACAGGTCTCAACGCCTATTGATAGAGGTATCAATCATCGAAATCGGAGCACATTTGCAGATTTTCGATTTTTGTGGCTCTGAATTTGTGGGCTATAGTTCAGTTGATTTTCAAAAAAATTGAATTTTCCACGGAACGTGTAAAAATATTCGACCGATCCAAATGGCCAATTGTATGACAATTACAGGTCTCAACACCTATTGATAGAGGTATCAATCATCGAAATCGAAGCACATTTGCAGATTTTCGAACTTTGTGGCTCTGAATTTGTGGGCTATAGTTCAGTTGATTTTCAAAAAAATTGAATTTTTCACGAAACGTGTAGAAATATTCGACCGATCCAAATGGCCAATTGTATGACAATTACAGGTCTCAACACCTATTGATAGAGGTATCAATCATCGAAATCGGAGCACATTTGCAGATTTTCGAACTTTGTGGCTCTGAATTTGTGGGCTATAGTTCAGTTGATTTTCAAAAAAACTTAATTTTCCACAAAACGTGTAGAAATATTCGACCGATCCAATGGTTGTTTGTATGACAATTACAGGTCTCAACACCTATTGATAGAGGTATCAATCATCGAAATCGGAGCACATTTGCAGATTTTCGAATTTTGTGGCTCTGAATTTGTGGGCTATAGTTCAGTTGATTTTCAAAAAAATTGAATTTTCCACGGAACGTGTAGAAATATTCGACCGATCCAAATGGCCAATTGTATGACAATTACAGGTCTCAACACCTATTGATAGAGGTATCAATCATCGAAATCGAAGCACATTTGCAGATTTTCGAACTTTGTGGCTCTGAATTTGTGGGCTATAGTTCAGTTGATTTTCAAAAAAATTGAATTTTTCACGAAACGTGTAGAAATATTCGACCGATCCAAATGGCCAATTGTATGACAATTACAGGTCTCAACACCTATTGATAGAGGTATCAATCATCGAAATCGGAGCACATTTGCAGATTTTCGAACTTTGTGGCTCTGAATTTGTGGGCTATAGTTCAGTTGATTTTCAAAAAAATTGAATTTTCCACAAAACGTGTAGAAATATTCGACCGATCCAAATGGTTGTTTGTATGACAATTACAGGTCTCAACACCTATTGATAGAGGTATCAATCATCGAAATCGGAGCACATTTGCAGATTTTCGAATTTTGTGGCTCTGAATTTGTGGGCTATAGTTCAGTTGATTTTCAAAAAAATTGAATTTTTCACGAAACGTGTAGAAATATTAGACCGATCCAAATGGCCAATTGTATGACAATTACAGGTCTCAACACCTATTGATAGAGGTATCAATCATCGAAATCGGAGCACATTTGCAGATTTTCGAACTTTGTGGCTCTGAATTTGTGGGCTATAGTTCAGTTGATTTTCAAAAAAACTTAATTTTCCACAAAACGTGTAGAAATATTCGACCGATCCAAATGGTTGTTTGTATGACAATTACAGGTCTCAATACCTATTGATAGAGGTATCAATCATCGAAATCGGAGCACATTTGCAGATTTTCGAATTTTGTGGCTCTGAATTTGTGGGCTATAGTTCAGTTGATTTTCAAAAAAATTGAATTTTCCACGGAACGTGTAGAAATATTCGACCGATCCAAATGGCCAATTGTATGACAATTACAGGTCTCAACACCTATTGATAGAGGTATCAATCATCGAAATCGAAGCACATTTGCAGATTTTCGAACTTTGTGGCTCTGAATTTGTGGGCTATAGTTCAGTTGATTTTCAAAAAAATTGAATTTTTCACGAAACGTGTAGAAATATTCGACCGATCCAAATGGCCAATTGTATGACAATTACAGGTCTCAACACCTATTGATAGAGGTATCAATCATCGAAATCGGAGCACATTTGCAGATTTTCGAACTTTGTGGCTCTGAATTTGTGGGCTATAGTTCAGTTGATTTTCAAAAAAATTTAATTTTCCACAAAACGTGTAGAAATATTCGACCGATCCAAATGGTTGTTTGTATGACAATTACAGGTCTCAACACCTATTGATAGAGGTATCAATCATCGAAATCGGAGCACATTTGCAGATTTTCGAATTTTGTGGCTCTGAATTTGTGGGCTATAGTTCAGTTGATTTTCAAAAAAATTGAATTTTCCACGGAACGTGTAGAAATATTCGACCGATCCAAATGGTTGTTTGTATGACAATTACAGGTCTCAACACCTATTGATAGAGGTATCAATCATCGAAATCGGAGCACATTTGCAGATTTTCGAATTTTGTGGCTCTGAATTTGTGGGCTATAGTTCAGTTGATTGTGAAAGAAATTGAATTTTCCACGGAACGTGTAGAAATATTCGAAATCGGCCGTTTGTATGACAATTACAGGTCTCAACACCTATTGATAGAGGTATCAATCATCGAAATCGGAGCACATTTGCAGATTTTCGAATTTTGTGGCTCTGAATTTGTGGGCTATAGTTCAGTTGATTGTGAAAGAAATTGAATTTTCCACGGAACGTGTAGAAATATTCGACCGATCCAAATGGCCGTTTTATGACAATTACAGGTCTCAACACCTATTGATAGAGGTATCAATCATCGAAATCGAAGCACATTTGCAGATTTTCGATTTTTGTGGCTCTGAATTTGTGGGCTATAGTTCAGTTGATTTTCAAAAAAATTGAATTTTCCACGAAACGTGTAGAAATATTCGACCGATCCAAATGGTTGTTTGTATGACAATTACAGGTCTCAACACCTATTGATAGAGGTATCAATCATCGAAATCGGAGCACATTTGCAGATTTTCGAATTTTGTGGCTCTGAATTTGTGGGCTATAGTTCAGTTGATTGTGAAAGAAATTGAATTTTCCACGGAACGTGTAGAAATATTCGAAATCGGCCGTTTGTATGACAATTACAGAACTCAACACCTATTGATGGAGGTATCAATCATCGAAATCGGAGCACATTTGCAGATTTTCGAATTTTGTGGCTCTGAATTTGTGGGCTATAGTTCAGTTGATTTTCAAAAAAATTGAATTTTCCACGAAACGTGTAGAAATATTCGACCGATCCAAATGGTTGTTTGTATGACAATTACAGGTCTCAACACCAATTGATAGAGGTATCAATCATCGAAATCGGAGCACATTTGCAGATTTTCGAATTTTGTGGCTCTGAATTTGTGGGCTATAGTTCAGTTGATTGTGAAAGAAATTGAATTTTCCACGGAACGTGTAGAAATATTCGAAATCGGCCGTTTGTATGACAATTACAGGTCTCAACACCTATTGATAGAGGTATCAATCATCGAAATCGAAGCACATTTGCAGATTTTCGAATTTTGTGGCTCTGAATTTGTGGGCTATAGTTCAGTTGATTTTGAAAAAAATTGAATTTTCCACGGAACGTGTAGAAATATTCGACCGATCCAAATGGCCGTTTGTATGACAATTACAGGTCTCAACACCTATTGATAGAGGTATCAATCATCGAAATCGGAGCACATTTGCAGATTTTCGAATTTTGTGGCTCTGAATTTGTGGGCTATAGTTCAGTTGATTTTCAAAAAAATTTAATTTTCCACGAAACGTGTAGAAATATTCGACCGATCCAAATGGTTGTTTGTATGACAATTACAGGTCTCAACACCTATTGATAGAGGTATCAATCATCGAAATCGGAGCACAGTTGCAGATTTTCGAATTTTGTGGCTCTGAATTTGTGGGCTATAGTTCAGTTGATTTTGAAAAAAATTGAATTTTCCACGGAACGTGTAGAAATATTCGACCGATCCAAATGGCCGTTTGTATGACAATTACAGGTCTCAACACCTATTGATAGAGGTATCAATCATCGAAATCGGAGCACATTTGCAGATTTTCGAATTTTGTGGCTCTGAATTTGTGGGCTATAGTTCAGTTGATTTTCAAAAAAATTGAATTTTCCACGAAACGTGTAGAAATATTCGACCGATACAAATGGCCGTTTGTATGACAATTACAGGTCTCAACGCCTATTGATAGAGGTATCAATCATCGAAATCGGAGCACATTTGCAGATTTTCGAATTTTGTGGCTCTGAATTTGTGGGCTATAGTTCAGTTGATTTTCAAAAAAATTTAATTTTCCACGAAACGTGTAGAAATATTCGACCGATCCAAATGGTTGTTTGTATGACAATTACAGGTCTCAACACCTATTGATAGAGGTATCAATCATCGAAATCGGAGCACAGTTGCAGATTTTCGAACTTTGTGGCTCTGAATTTGTGGGCTATAGTTCAGTTGATTTTCAAAAAAATTGAATTTTCCACGGAACGTGTAGAAATATTCGACTGATCCAAATGGCCGTTTCTATGACAATTACAGGTCTCAACGCCTATTGATAGAGGTATCAATCATCGAAATCGAAGCACATTTGCAGATTTTCGGTTTTTGTGGCTCTGAATTTGTGGGCTATAGTTCAGTTGATTTTCAAAAAAATTGAATTTTCCACGGAACGTGTAGAAATGTTCGACCGATCCAAATGGCCGTTTCTATGACAATTACAGGTCTCAACGCCTATTGATAGAGGTATCAATCATCGAAATCGGAGCACATTTGCAGATTTTCGGTTTTTGTGGCTCTGAATTTGTGGGCTATAGTTCAGTTGATTTTCAAAAAAATTGAATTTTCCACGGAACGTGTAGAAATATTCGACCGATCCAAATGGCCGTTTGTATGACAATTACAGGTCTCAACGCCTATTGATAGAGGTATCAATCATCGAAATCGAAGCACATTTGCAGATTTTCGGTTTTTGTGGCTCTGAATTTGTGGGCTATAGTTCAGTTGATTTTCAAAAAAATTGAATTTTCCACGGAACGTGTAGAAATATTCGACTGATCCAAATGGCCGTTTCTATGACAATTACAGGTCTCAACACCTATTGATAGAGGTATCAATCATCGAAATCGGAGCACATTTGCAGATTTTCGATTTTTGTGGCTCTGAATTTGTGGGCTATAGTTCAGTTGATTTTCAAAAAAATTGAATTTTCCACGGAACGTGTAGAAATATTCGACCGATCCAAATGGCCGTTTCTATGACAATTACAGGTCTCAACACCTATTGATAGAGGTATCAATCATCGAAATCGAAGCACATTTGCAGATTTTCGATTTTTGTGGCTCTGAATTTGTGGGCTATAGTTCAGTTGATTTTCAAAAAAATTGAATTTTCCACGGAACGTGTAGAAATATTCGACCGATCCAAATGGCCGTTTCTATGACAATTACAGGTCTCAACGCCTATTGATAGAGGTATCAATCATCGAAATCGAAGCACATTTGCAGATTTTCGGTTTTTGTGGCTCTGAATTTGTGGGCTATAGTTCAGTTGATTTTCAAAAAAATTGGATTTTCCACGGAACGTGTAGAAATATTCGACCGATCCAAATGGCCGTTTCTATGACAATTACAGGTCTCAACACCTATTGATAGAGGTATCAATCATCGAAATCGGAGCACATTTGCAGATTTTCGGTTTTTGTGGCTGTGAATTTGTGGGCTATAGTTCAGTTGATTTTTAAAAAAATTGAATTTTCCACGAAACGTGTAGAAATATTCGACCGATACAAATGGCCGTTTGTATGACAATTACAGGTCTCAACGCCTATTGATAGAGGTATCAATCATCGAAATCGGAGCACATTTGCAGATTTTCGGTTTTTGTGGCTCTGAATTTGTGGGCTATAGTTCAGTTGATTTTCAAAAAAATTGAATTTTCCACGAAACGTGTAGAAATATTCGACCGATCCAAATGGTTGTTTGTATGACAATTACAGGTCTCAACACCTATTGATAGAGGTATCAATCATCGAAATCGGAGCACATTTGCAGATTTTCGAACTTTGTGGCTCTGAATTTGTGGGCTATAGTTCAGTTGATTTTCAAAAAAATTGAATTTTCCACGGAACGTGTAGAAATATTCGACTGATCCAAATGGCCGTTTCTATGACAATTACAGGTCTCAACGCCTATTGATAGAGGTATCAATCATCGAAATCGAAGCACATTTGCAGATTTTCGGTTTTTGTGGCTCTGAATTTGTGGGCTATAGTTCAGTTGATTTTCAAAAAAATTGAATTTTCCACGGAACGTGTAGAAATGTTCGACCGATCCAAATGGCCGTTTCTATGACAATTACAGGTCTCAACGCCTATTGATAGAGGTATCAATCATCGAAATCGGAGCACATTTGCAGATTTTCGGTTTTTGTGGCTCTGAATTTGTGGGCTATAGTTCAGTTGATTTTCAAAAAAATTGAATTTTCCACGGAACGTGTAGAAATATTCGACCGATCCAAATGGCCGTTTGTATGACAATTACAGGTCTCAACGCCTATTGATAGAGGTATCAATCATCGAAATCGAAGCACATTTGCAGATTTTCGGTTTTTGTGGCTCTGAATTTGTGGGCTATAGTTCAGTTGATTTTCAAAAAAATTGAATTTTCCACGGAACGTGTAGAAATATTCGACTGATCCAAATGGCCGTTTCTATGACAATTACAGGTCTCAACACCTATTGATAGAGGTATCAATCATCGAAATCGGAGCACATTTGCAGATTTTCGATTTTTGTGGCTCTGAATTTGTGGGCTATAGTTCAGTTGATTTTCAAAAAAATTGAATTTTCCACGGAACGTGTAGAAATATTCGACCGATCCAAATGGCCGTTTCTATGACAATTACAGGTCTCAACACCTATTGATAGAGGTATCAATCATCGAAATCGAAGCACATTTGCAGATTTTCGATTTTTGTGGCTCTGAATTTGTGGGCTATAGTTCAGTTGATTTTCAAAAAAATTGAATTTTCCACGGAACGTGTAGAAATATTCTACCGATCCAAATGGCCGTTTCTATGACAATTACAGGTCTCAACGCCTATTGATAGAGGTATCAATCATCGAAATCGAAGCACATTTGCAGATTTTCGGTTTTTGTGGCTCTGAATTTGTGGGCTATAGTTCAGTTGATTTTCAAAAAAATTGGATTTTCCACGGAACGTGTAGAAATATTCGACCGATCCAAATGGCCGTTTCTATGACAATTACAGGTCTCAACACCTATTGACAGAGGTATCAATCATCGAAATCGAAGCACATTTGCAGATTTTCAATTTTTGTGGCTGTGAATTTGTGGGCTATAGTTCAGTTGATTTTCAAAAAAATTGAATTTTCCACGGAACGTGTAGAAATATTCGACCGATCCAAATGGCCGTTTGTATGACAATTACAGGTCTCAACGCCTATTTATAGAGGTATCAATCATCGAAATCGGAGCACATTTGCAGATTTTCGGTTTTTGTGGCTCTGAATTTGTGGGCTATAGTTCAGTTGATTTTCAAAAAAATTGAATTTTCCACGGAACGTGTAGAAATATTCGATCGATCCAAATGGCCGTTTGTATGACAATTACAGGTCTCAACGCCTATTGATAGAGGTATCAATCATCGAAATCGAAGCACATTTGCAGATTTTCGGTTTTTGTGGCTCTGAATTTGTGGGCTATAGTTCAGTTGATTTTCAAAAAAATTGAATTTTCCACGGAACGTGTAGAAATATTCGACTGATCCAAATGGCCGTTTGTATGACAATTACAGGTCTCAACGCCTATTGATAGAGGTATCAATCATCGAAATCGGAGCACATTTGCAGATTTTCGATTTTTGTGGCTCTGAATTTGTGGGCTATAGTTCAGTTGATTTTCAAAAAAATTGAATTTTCCACGGAACGTGTAGAAATATTCGACTGATCCAAATAGCCGTTTCTATGACAATTACAGGTCTCAACACCTATTGATAGAGGTATCAATCATCGAAATCGAAGCACATTTGCAGATTTTCGATTTTTGTGGCTCTGAATTTGTGGGCTATAGTTCAGTTGATTTTCAAAAAAATTGAGTTTTCCACGATACGTGTAGAAATATTCGACTGATCCAAATAGCCGTTTGTATGACAAATACAGGTCTCAACACCTATTGATAGAGGTATCAATCATCGAAATCGAAGCACATTTGCAGATTTTCGATTTTTGTGGCTCTGAATTTGTGGGCTATAGTTCAGTTGATTTTCAAAAAAATTGAATTTTCCACGGAACGTGTAGAAATATTCGACTGATCCAAATGGCCGTTTCTATGACAATTACAGGTCTCAACGCCTATTGATAGAGGTATCAATCATCGAAATCGGAGCACATTTGCAGATTTTCGGTTTTTGTGGCTCTGAATTTGTGGGCTATAGTTCAGTTGATTTTCAAAAAAATTGAATTTTCCACGAAACGTGTAGAAATATTCGACCGATCGAAATGGCCGTTTGTATGACAATTACAGGTCTCAACGCCTATTGATAGAGGTATCAATCATCGAAATCGGAGCACATTTGCAGATTTTCGGTTTTTGTGGCTCTGAATTTGTGGGCTATAGTTCAGTTGATTTTCAAAAAAATTGAATTTTCCACGGAACGTGTAGAAATATTCGACTGATCCAAATGGCCGTTTGTATGACAATTACAGGTCTCAACGCCTATTGATAGAGGTATCAATCATCGAAATCGGAGCACATTTGCAGATTTTCGGTTTTTGTGGCTCTGAATTTGTGGGCTATAGTTCAGTTGATTTTCAAAAAAATTGAATTTTCCACGAAACGTGTAGAAATATTCGACCGATCGAAATGGCCGTTTGTATGACAATTACAGGTCTCAACGCCTATTGATAGAGGTATCAATCATCGAAATCGGAGCACATTTGCAGATTTTCGGTTTTTGTGGCTCTGAATTTGTGGGCTATAGTTCAGTTGATTTTCAAAAAAATTGAATTTTCCATGGAACGTGTAGAAATATTCGACCGATCCAAATGGCCGTTTGTATGACAATTACAGGTCTCAACGCCTATTGATAGAGGTATCAATCATCGAAATCGAAGCACATTTGCAGATTTTCGGTTTTTGTGGCTCTGAATTTGTGGGCTATAGTTCAGTTGATTTTCAAAAAAATTGAATTTTCCACGGAACGTGTAGAAATATTCGACCGATCCAAATGGCCGTTTCTATGACAATTACAGGTCTCAACACCTATTGATAGAGGTATCAATCATCGAAATCGAAGCACATTTGCAGATTTTCGGTTTTTTGTGGCTCTGAATTTGTGGGCTATAGTTCAGTTGATTTTCAAAAAAATTGAATTTTCCACGGAACGTGTAGAAATATTCGACTGATCCAAATGGCCGTTTCTATGACAATTACAGGTCTCAACGCCTATTGATAGAGGTATCAATCATCGAAATCGAAGCACATTTGCAGATTTTCGATTTTTGTGGCTCTGAATTTGTGGGCTATAGTTCAGTTGATTTTCAAAAAAATTGAATTTTCCACGGAACGTGTAGAAATATTCGACTGATCCAAATGGCCGTTTCTATGACAATTACAGGTCTCAACGCCTATTGATAGAGGTATCAATCATCGAAATCGGAGCACATTTGCAGATTTTCGGTTTTTGTGGCTCTGAATTTGTGGGCTATAGTTCAGTTGATTTTCAAAAAAATTGAATTTTCCACGGAACGTGTAGAAATATTCGACTGATCCAAATGGCCGTTTGTATGACAATTACAGGTCTCAACGCCTATTGATAGAGGTATCAATCATCGAAATCGGAGCACATTTGCAGATTTTCGGTTTTTGTGGCTCTGAATTTGTGGGCTATAGTTCAGTTGATTTTCAAAAAAATTGAATTTTCCACGAAACGTGTAGAAATATTCGACCGATCGAAATGGCCGTTTGTATGACAATTACAGGTCTTAACGCCTATTGATAGAGGTATCAATCATCGAAATCGAAGCACATTTGCAGATTTTCGGTTTTTGTGGCTCTGAATTTGTGGGCTATAGTTCAGTTGATTTTCAAAAAAATTGAATTTTCCACGGAACGTGTAGAAATATTCGACCGATCCAAATGGCCGTTTCTATGACAATTACAGGTCTCAACGCCTATTGATAGAGGTATCAATCATCGAAATCGAAGCACATTTGCAGATTTTCGGTTTTTGTGGCTCTGAATTTGTGGGCTATAGTTCAGTTGATTTTCAAAAAAATTGAATTTTCCACGGAACGTGTAGAAATATTCGACCGATCCAAATGGCCGTTTGTATGACAATTACAGGTCTCAACACCTATTGACAGAGGTATCAATCATCGAAATCGAAGCACATTTGCAGATTTTCGATTTTTGTGGCTCTGAATTTGTGGGCTATAGTTCAGTTGATTTTCAAAAAAATTGAATTTTCCACGGAACGTGTAGAAATATTCGACTGATCCAAATGGCCGTTTCTATGACAATTACAGGTCTCAACACCTATTGATAGAGGTATCAATCATCGAAATCGAAGCACATTTGCAGATTTTCGATTTTTGTGGTTCTGAATTTGTGGGCTATAGTTCAGTTGATTTTCAAAAAAATTGAATTTTCCACGGAACGTGTAGAAATATTCGACTGATCCAAATAGCCGTTTCTATGACAAATACAGGTCTCAACACCTATTGATAGAGGTATCAATCATCGAAATCGAAGCACATTTGCAGATTTTCGATTTTTGTGGCTCTGAATTTGTGGGCTATAGTTCAGTTGATTTTCAAAAAAATTGAATTTTCCACGGAACGTGTAGAAATATTCGACTGATCCAAATAGCCGTTTCTATGACAAATACAGGTCTCAACACCTATTGATAGAGGTATCAATCATCGAAATCGAAGCACATTTGCAGATTTTCGATTTTTGTGGCTCTGAATTTGTGGGCTATAGTTCAGTTGATTTTCAAAAAAATTGAATTTTCCACGGAACGTGTAGAAATATTCGACTGATCCAAATGGCCGTTTCTATGACAATTACAGGTCTCAACGCCTATTGATAGAGGTATCAATCATCGAAATCGGAGCACATTTGCAGATTTTCGGTTTTTGTGGCTCTGAATTTGTGGGCTATAGTTCAGTTGATTTTCAAAAAAATTGAATTTTCCACGAAACGTGTAGAAATATTCGACCGATCGAAATGGCCGTTTGTATGACAATTACAGGTCTCAACGCCTATTGATAGAGGTATCAATCATCGAAATCGGAGCACATTTGCAGATTTTCGGTTTTTGTGGCTCTGAATTTGTGGGCTATAGTTCAGTTGATTTTCAAAAAAATTGAATTTTCCACGGAACGTGTAGAAATATTCGACTGATCCAAATGGCCGTTTGTATGACAATTACAGGTCTCAACGCCTATTGATAGAGGTATCAATCATCGAAATCGGAGCACATTTGCAGATTTTCGGTTTTTGTGGCTCTGAATTTGTGGGCTATAGTTCAGTTGATTTTCAAAAAAATTGAATTTTCCACGAAACGTGTAGAAATATTCGACCGATCGAAATGGCCGTTTGTATGACAATTACAGGTCTTAACGCCTATTGATAGAGGTATCAATCATCGAAATCGAAGCACATTTGCAGATTTTCGGTTTTTGTGGCTCTGAATTTGTGGGCTATAGTTCAGTTGATTTTCAAAAAAATTGAATTTTCCACGGAACGTGTAGAAATATTCGACCGATCCAAATGGCCGTTTGTATGACAATTACAGGTCTCAACGCCTATTGATAGAGGTATCAATCATCGAAATCGAAGCACATTTGCAGATTTTCGGTTTTTGTGGCTCTGAATTTGTGGGCTATAGTTCAGTTGATTTTCAAAAAAATTGAATTTTCCACGGAACGTGTAGAAATATTCGACTGATCCAAATAGCCGTTTCTATGACAAATACAGGTCTCAACACCTATTGATAGAGGTATCAATCATCGAAATCGAAGCACATTTGCAGATTTTCGGTTTTTGTGGCTCTGAATTTGTGGGCTATAGTTCAGTTGATTTTCAAAAAAATTGAATTTTCCACGGAACGTGTAGAAATATTCGACTGATCCAAATGGCCGTTTCTATGACAATTACAGGTCTCAACGCCTATTGATAGAGGTATCAATCATCGAAATCGGAGCACATTTGCAGATTTTCGGTTTTTGTGGCTCTGAATTTGTGGGCTATAGTTCAGTTGATTTTCAAAAAAATTGAATTTTCCACGAAACGTGTAGAAATATTCGACCGATCGAAATGGCCGTTTGTATGACAATTACAGGTCTTAACGCCTATTGATAGAGGTATCAATCATCGAAATCGAAGCACATTTGCAGATTTTCGGTTTTTGTGGCTCTGAATTTGTGGGCTATAGTTCAGTTGATTTTCAAAAAAATTGAATTTTCCACGGAACGTGTAGAAATATTCGACCGATCCAAATGGCCGTTTGTATGACAATTACAGGTCTCAACGCCTATTGATAGAGGTATCAATCATCGAAATCGAAGCACATTTGCAGATTTTCGGTTTTTGTGGCTCTGAATTTGTGGGCTATAGTTCAGTTGATTTTCAAAAAAATTGAATTTTCCACGGAACGTGTAGAAATATTCGACCGATCCAAATGGCCGTTTCTATGACAATTACAGGTCTCAACACCTATTGATAGAGGTATCAATCATCGAAATCGAAGCACATTTGCAGATTTTCGATTTTTGTGGCTCTGAATTTGTGGGCTATAGTTCAGTTGATTTTCAAAAAAATTGAATTTTCCACGGAACGTGTAGAAATATTCGACCGATCCAAATGGCCGTTTCTATGACAATTACAGGTCTCAACACCTATTGATAGAGGTATCAATCATCGAAATCGAAGCACATTTGCAGATTTTCGATTTTTGTGGTTCTGAATTTGTGGGCTATAGTTCAGTTGATTTTCAAAAAAATTGAATTTTCCACGGAACGTGTAGAAATATTCGACTGATCCAAATGGCCGTTTCTATGACAATTACAGGTCTCAACACCTATTGATAGAGGTATCAATCATCGAAATCGAAGCACATTTGCAGATTTTCGATTTTTGTGGCTCTGAATTTGTGGGCGATTTTCAAAAAAATTGAATTTTCCACGGAACGTGTAGAAATATTCGACTGATCCAAATGGCCGTTTCTATGACAATTACAGGTCTCAACGCCTATTGATAGAGGTATCAATCATCGAAATCGGAGCACATTTGCAGATTTTCGGTTTTTGTGGCTCTGAATTTGTGGGCTATAGTTCAGTTGATTTTCAAAAAAATTGAATTTTCCACGGAACGTGTAGAAATATTCGACCGATCCAAATGGCCGTTTCTATGACAATTACAGGTCTCAACACCTATTGATAGAGGTATCAATCATCGAAATCGAAGCACATTTGCAGATTTTCGATTTTTGTGGCTCTGAATTTGTGGGCTATAGTTCAGTTGATTTTCAAAAAAATTGAATTTTCCACGGAACGTGTAGAAATATTCGACTGATCCAAATGGCCGTTTCTATGACAATTACAGGTCTCAACGCCTATTGATAGAGGTATCAATCATCGAAATCGGAGCACATTTGCAGATTTTCGGTTTTTGTGGCTCTGAATTTGTGGGCTATAGTTCAGTTGATTTTCAAAAAAATTGAATTTTCCACGAAACGTGTAGAAATATTCGACCGATCGAAATGGCCGTTTGTATGACAATTACAGGTCTCAACGCCTATTGATAGAGGTATCAATCATCGAAATCGAAGCACATTTGCAGATTTTCGGTTTTTGTGGCTCTGAATTTGTGGGCTATAGTTCAGTTGATTTTCAAAAAAATTGAATTTTCCATGGAACGTGTAGAAATATTCGACCGATCCAAATGGCCGTTTGTATGACAATTACAGGTCTCAACGCCTATTGATAGAGGTATCAATCATCGAAATCGAAGCACATTTGCAGATTTTCGGTTTTTGTGGCTCTGAATTTGTGGGCTATAGTTCAGTTGATTTTCAAAAAAATTGAATTTTCCACGAAACGTGTAGAAATATTCGACCGATCGAAATGGCCGTTTGTATGACAATTACAGGTCTCAACGCCTATTGATAGAGGTATCAATCATCGAAATCGGAGCACATTTGCAGATTTTCGGTTTTTGTGGCTCTGAATTTGTGGGCTATAGTTCAGTTGATTTTCAAAAAAATTGAATTTTCCACGGAACGTGTAGAAATATTCGACTGATCCAAATGGCCGTTTGTATGACAATTACAGGTCTCAACGCCTATTGATAGAGGTATCAATCATCGAAATCGGAGCACATTTGCAGATTTTCGGTTTTTGTGGCTCTGAATTTGTGGGCTATAGTTCAGTTGATTTTCAAAAAAATTGAATTTTCCACGAAACGTGTAGAAATATTCGACCGATCGAAATGGCCGTTTGTATGACAATTACAGGTCTCAACGCCTATTGATAGAGGTATCAATCATCGAAATCGGAGCACATTTGCAGATTTTCGGTTTTTGTGGCTCTGAATTTGTGGGCTATAGTTCAGTTGATTTTCAAAAAAATTGAATTTTCCACGGAACGTGTAGAAATATTCGACTGATCCAAATGGCCGTTTCTATGACAATTACAGGTCTCAACACCTATTGATAGAGGTATCAATCATCGAAATCGAAGCACATTTGCAGATTTTCGATTTTTGTGGCTTTGAATTTGTGGGCTATAGTTCAGTTGATTTTCAAAAAAATTGAATTTTCCACGGAACGTGTAGAAATATTCGACTGATCCAAATGGCCGTTTCTATGACAATTACAGGTCTCAACGCCTATTGATAGAGGTATCAATCATCGAAATCGGAGCACATTTGCAGATTTTCGGTTTTTGTGGCTCTGAATTTGTGGGCTATAGTTCAGTTGATTTTCAAAAAAATTGAATTTTCCACGAAACGTGTAGAAATATTCGACCGATCGAAATGGCCGTTTGTATGACAATTACAGGTCTCAACGCCTATTGATAGAGGTATCAATCATCGAAATCGGAGCACATTTGCAGATTTTCGGTTTTTGTGGCTCTGAATTTGTGGGCTATAGTTCAGTTGATTTTCAAAAAAATTGAATTTTCCACGAAACGTGTAGAAATATTCGACCGATCGAAATGGCCGTTTGTATGACAATTACAGGTCTTAACGCCTATTGATAGAGGTATCAATCATCGAAATCGAAGCACATTTGCAGATTTTCGGTTTTTGTGGCTCTGAATTTGTGGGCTATAGTTCAGTTGATTTTCAAAAAAATTGAATTTTCCACGGAACGTGTAGAAATATTCGACCGATCCAAATGGCCGTTTGTATGACAATTACAGGTCTCAACGCCTATTGATAGAGGTATCAATCATCGAAATCGAAGCACATTTGCAGATTTTCGGTTTTTGTGGCTCTGAATTTGTGGGCTATAGTTCAGTTGATTTTCAAAAAAATTGAATTTTCCACGGAACGTGTAGAAATATTCGACCGATCCAAATGGCCGTTTCTATGACAATTACAGGTCTCAACACCTATTGATAGAGGTATCAATCATCGAAATCGAAGCACATTTGCAGATTTTCGATTTTTGTGGCTCTGAATTTGTGGGCTATAGTTCAGTTGATTTTCAAAAAAATTGAATTTTCCACGGAACGTGTAGAAATATTCGACTGATCCAAATGGCCGTTTCTATGACAATTACAGGTCTCAACACCTATTGATAGAGGTATCAATCATCGAAATCGAAGCACATTTGCAGATTTTCGATTTTTGTGGCTCTGAATTTGTGGGCTATAGTTCAGTTGATTTTCAAAAAAATTGAATTTTCCACGGAACGTGTAGAAATATTCGACTGATCCAAATGGCCGTTTCTATGACAATTACAGGTCTCAACGCCTATTGATAGAGGTATCAATCATCGAAATCGGAGCACATTTGCAGATTTTCGGTTTTTGTGGCTCTGAATTTGTGGGCTATAGTTTAGTTGATTTTCAAAAAAATTGAATTTTCCACGAAACGTGTAGAAATATTCGACCGATCGAAATGGCCGTTTGTATGACAATTACAGGTCTCAACGCCTATTGATAGAGGTATCAATCATCGAAATCGGAGCACATTTGCAGATTTTCGGTTTTTGTGGCTCTGAATTTGTGGGCTATAGTTCAGTTGATTTTCAAAAAAATTGAATTTTCCACGAAACGTGTAGAAATATTCGACCGATCGAAATGGCCGTTTGTATGACAATTACAGGTCTTAACGCCTATTGATAGAGGTATCAATCATCGAAATCGAAGCACATTTGCAGATTTTCGGTTTTTGTGGCTCTGAATTTGTGGGCTATAGTTCAGTTGATTTTCAAAAAAATTGAATTTTCCACGAAACGTGTAGAAATATTCGACTGATCCAAATGGCCGTTTGTATGACAATTACAGGTCTTAACGCCTATTGATAGAGGTATCAATCATCGAAATCGAAGCACATTTGCAGATTTTCGGTTTTTGTGGCTCTGAATTTGTGGGCTATAGTTCAGTTGATTTTCAAAAAAATTGAATTTTCCACGGAACGTGTAGAAATATTCGACCGATCCAAATGGCCGTTTCTATGACAATTACAGGTCTCAACACCTATTGATAGAGGTATCAATCATCGAAATCGAAGCACATTTGCAGATTTTCGATTTTTGTGGCTCTGAATTTGTGGGCTATAGTTCAGTTGATTTTCAAAAAAATTGAATTTTCCACGGAACGTGTAGAAATATTCGACTGATCCAAATGGCCGTTTGTATGACAATTACAGGTCTCAACGCCTATTGATAGAGGTATCAATCATCGAAATCGGAGCACATTTGCAGATTTTCGGTTTTTGTGGCTCTGAATTTGTGGGCTATAGTTCAGTTGATTTTCAAAAAAATTGAATTTTCCACGAAACGTGTAGAAATATTCGACCGATCGAAATGGCCGTTTGTATGACAATTACAGGTCTTAACGCCTATTGATAGAGGTATCAATCATCGAAATCGAAGCACATTTGCAGATTTTCGGTTTTTGTGGCTCTGAATTTGTGGGCTATAGTTCAGTTGATTTTCAAAAAAATTGAATTTTCCACGGAACGTGTAGAAATATTCGACTGATCCAAATGGCCGTTTCTATGACAATTACAGGTCTCAACGCCTATTGATAGAGGTATCAATCATCGAAATCGGAGCACATTTGCAGATTTTCGGTTTTTGTGGCTCTGCATTTGTGGGCTATAGTTCAGTTGATTTTCAAAAAAATTGAATTTTCCACGGAACGTGTAGAAATATTCGACTGATCCAAATGGCCGTTTCTATGACAATTACAGGTCTCAACACCTATTGATAGAGGTATCAATCATCGAAATCGAAGCACATTTGCAGATTTTCGATTTTTGTGGCTCTGAATTTGTGGGCTATAGTTCAGTTGATTTTCAAAAAAATTGAATTTTCCACGGAACGTGTAGAAATATTCGACTGATCCAAATAGCCGTTTCTATGACAAATACAGGTCTCAACGCCTATTGATAGAGGTATCAATCATCGAAATCGGAGCACATTTGCAGATTTTCGGTTTTTGTGGCTCTGAATTTGTGGGCTATAGTTCAGTTGATTTTCAAAAAAATTGAATTTTCCACGGAACGTGTAGAAATATTCGACCGATCCAAATGGCCGTTTCTATGACAATTACAGGTCTCAACACCTATTGATAGAGGTATCAATCATCGAAATCGAAGCACATTTGCAGATTTTCGATTTTTGTGGCTCTGAATTTGTGGGCTATAGTTCAGTTGATTTTCAAAAAAATTGAATTTTCCACGGAACGTGTAGAAATATTCGACTGATCCAAATGGCCGTTTCTATGACAATTACAGGTCTCAACGCCTATTGATAGAGGTATCAATCATCGAAATCGGAGCACATTTGCAGATTTTCGGTTTTTGTGGCTCTGCATTTGTGGGCTATAGTTCAGTTGATTTTCAAAAAAATTGAATTTTCCACGGAACGTGTAGAAATATTCGACCGATCCAAATGGCCGTTTGTATGACAATTACAGGTCTCAACGCCTATTGATAGAGGTATCAATCATCGAAATCGGAGCACATTTGCAGATTTTCGGTTTTTGTGGCTCTGAATTTGTGGGCTATAGTTCAGTTGATTTTCAAAAAAATTGAAAAATATTCGACCGATCCAAATGGCCGTTTGTATGACAATTACAGGTCTCAACACCTATTGATAGAGGTATCAATCATCGAAATCGAAGCACATTTGCAGATTTTCGATTTTTGTGGCTCTGAATTTGTGGGCTATAGTTCAGTTGATTTTCAAAAAAATTGAATTTTCCACGGAACGTGTAGAAATATTCGACCGATCCAAATGGCCGTTTCTATGACAATTACAGGTCTCAACACCTATTGATAGAGGTATCAATCATCGAAATCGAAGCACATTTGCAGATTTTCGATTTTTGTGGCTCTGAATTTGTGGGCTATAGTTCAGTTGATTTTCAAAAAAATTGAATTTTCCACGGAACGTGTAGAAATATTCGACTGATCCAAATGGCCGTTTGTATGACAATTACAGGTCTCAACGCCTATTGATAGAGGTATCAATCATCGAAATCGGAGCACATTTGCAGATTTTCGATTTTTGTGGCTCTGAATTTGTGGGCTATAGTTCAGTTGATTTTCAAAAAAATTGAATTTTCCACGGAACGTGTAGAAATATTCGACCGATCCAAATGGCCGTTTCTATGACAATTACAGGTCTCAACGCCTATTGATAGAGGTATCAATCATCGAAATCGGAGCACATTTGCAGATTTTCGGTTTTTGTGGCTCTGAATTTGTGGGCTATAGTTCAGTTGATTTTCAAAAAAATTGAATTTTCCACGAAACGTGTAGAAATATTCGACCGATCGAAATGGCCGTTTGTATGACAATTACAGGTCTTAACGCCTATTGATAGAGGTATCAATCATCGAAATCGAAGCACATTTGCAGATTTTCGGTTTTTGTGGCTCTGAATTTGTGGGCTATAGTTCAGTTGATTTTCAAAAAAATTGAATTTTCCACGGAACGTGTAGAAATATTCGACTGATCCAAATGGCCGTTTCTATGACAATTACAGGTCTCAACGCCTATTGATAGAGGTATCAATCATCGAAATCGGAGCACATTTGCAGATTTTCGGTTTTTGTGGCTCTGCATTTGTGGGCTATAGTTCAGTTGATTTTCAAAAAAATTGAATTTTCCACGGAACGTGTAGAAATATTCGACTGATCCAAATGGCCGTTTCTATGACAATTACAGGTCTCAACGCCTATTGATAGAGGTATCAATCATCGAAATCGAAGCACATTTGCAGATTTTCGGTTTTTGTGGCTCTGAATTTGTGGGCTATAGTTCAGTTGATTTTAAAAAAAATTGAATTTTCCACGGAACGTGTAGAAATATTCGACCGATCCAAATGGCCGTTTGTATGACAATTACAGGTCTCAACGCCTATTGATAGAGGTATCAATCATCGAAATCGGAGCACATTTGCAGATTTTCGATTTTTGTGGCTCTGAATTTGTGGGCTATAGTTCAGTTGATTTTCAAAAAAATTGAAAAATATTCGACCGATCCAAATGGCCGTTTGTATGACAATTACAGGTCTCAACACCTATTGATAGAGGTATCAATCATCGAAATCGAAGCACATTTGCAGATTTTCGATTTTTGTGGCTCTGAATTTGTGGGCTATAGTTCAGTTGATTTTCAAAAAAATTGAATTTTCCACGGAACGTGTAGAAATATTCGACCGATCCAAATGGCCGTTTCTATGACAATTACAGGTCTCAACACCTATTGATAGAGGTATCAATCATCGAAATCGAAGCACATTTGCAGATTTTCGATTTTTGTGGCTCTAAATTTGTGGGCTATAGTTCAGTTGATTTTCAAAAAAATTGAATTTTCCACGGAACGTGTAGAAATATTCGACTGATCCAAATGGCCGTTTGTATGACAATTACAGGTCTCAACGCCTATTGATAGAGGTATCAATCATCGAAATCGGAGCACATTTGCAGATTTTCGATTTTTGTGGCTCTGAATTTGTGGGCTATAGTTCAGTTGATTTTCAAAAAAATTGAATTTTCCACGAAACGTGTAGAAATATTCGACCGATCCAAATGGCCGTTTCTATGACAATTACAGGTCTCAACACCTATTGATAGAGGTATCAATCATCGAAATCGAAGCACATTTGCAGATTTTCGATTTTTGTGGCTCTGAATTTGTGGGCTATAGTTCAGTTGATTTTCAAAAAAATTGAATTTTCCACGGAACGTGTAGAAATATTCGACTGATCCAAATGGCCGTTTGTATGACAATTACAGGTCTCAACGCCTATTGATAGAGATATCAATCATCGAAATCGGAGCACATTTGCAGATTTTCGGTTTTTGTGGCTCTGAATTTGTGGGCTATAGTTCAGTTGATTTTCAAAAAAATTGAATTTTCCACGAAACGTGTAGAAATATTCGACCGATCGAAATGGCCGTTTGTATGACAATTACAGGTCTTAACGCCTATTGATAGAGGTATCAATCATCGAAATCGAAGCACATTTGCAGATTTTCGGTTTTTGTGGCTCTGAATTTGTGGGCTATAGTTCAGTTGATTTTCAAAAAAATTGAATTTTCCACGGAACGTGTAGAAATATTCGACTGATCCAAATGGCCGTTTCTATGACAATTACAGGTCTCAACGCCTATTGATAGAGGTATCAATCATCGAAATCGGAGCACATTTGCAGATTTTCGGTTTTTGTGGCTCTGCATTTGTGGGCTATAGTTCAGTTGATTTTCAAAAAAATTGAATTTTCCACGGAACGTGTAGAAATATTCGACTGATCCAAATGGCCGTTTCTATGACAATTACAGGTCTCAACGCCTATTGATAGAGGTATCAATCATCGAAATCGAAGCACATTTGCAGATTTTCGGTTTTTGTGGCTCTGAATTTGTGGGCTATAGTTCAGTTGATTTTAAAAAAAATTGAATTTTCCACGGAACGTGTAGAAATATTCGACCGATCCAAATGGCCGTTTGTATGACAATTACAGGTCTCAACGCCTATTGATAGAGGTATCAATCATCGAAATCGGAGCACATTTGCAGATTTTCGGTTTTTGTGGCTCTGAATTTGTGGGCTATAGTTCAGTTGATTTTCAAAAAAATTGAAAAATATTCGACCGATCCAAATGGCCGTTTGTATGACAATTACAGGTCTCAACACCTATTGATAGAGGTATCAATCATCGAAATCGAAGCACATTTGCAGATTTTCGATTTTTGTGGCTCTGAATTTGTGGGCTATAGTTCAGTTGATTTTCAAAAAAATTGAATTTTCCACGGAACGTGTAGAAATATTCGACTGATCCAAATAGCCGTTTGTATGACAATTACAGGTCTCAACGCCTATTGATAGAGGTATCAATCATCGAAATCGAAGCACATTTGCAGATTTTCGATTTTTGTGGCTCTGAATTTGTGGGCTATAGTTCAGTTGATTTTCAAAAAAATTGAATTTTCCACGGAACGTGTAGAAATATTCGACTGATCCAAATGGCCGTTTCTATGACAATTACAGGTCTCAACGCCTATTGATAGAGGTATCAATCATCGAAATCGGAGCACATTTGCAGATTTTCGGTTTTTGTGGCTCTGAATTTGTGGGCTATAGTTCAGTTGATTTTCAAAAAAATTGAATTTTCCACGGAACGTGTAGAAATATTCGACTGATCCAAATGGCCGTTTCTATGACAATTACAGGTCTCAACGCCTATTGATAGAGGTATCAATCATCGAAATCGGAGCACATTTGCAGATTTTCGGTTTTTGTGGCTCTGAATTTGTGGGCTATAGTTCAGTTGATTTTCAAAAAAATTGAATTTTCCACGGAACGTGTAAAAATATTCGACCGATCCAAATGGCCGTTTGTATGACAATTACAGGTCTCAACGCCTATTGATAGAGGTATCAATCATTGAAATCGAAGCACATTTGCAGATTTTCGGTTTTTGTGGCTCTGAATTTGTGGGCTATAGTTCAGTTGATTTTCAAAAAAATTGAATTTTCCACGGAACGTGTAGAAATATTCGACTGATCCAAATGGCCGTTTCTATGACAATTACAGGTCTCAACGCCTATTGATAGAGGTATCAATCATCGAAATCGGAGCACATTTGCAGATTTTCGGTTTTTGTGGCTCTGAATTTGTGGGCTATAGTTCAGTTGATTTTCAAAAAAATTGAATTTTCCACGGAACGTGTAGAAATATTCGACTGATCCAAATAGCCGTTTCTATGACAATTACAGGTCTCAACACCTATTGATATAGGTATCAATCATCGAAATCGAAGCACATTTGCAGATTTTCGATTTTTGTGGCTCTGAATTTGTGGGCTATAGTTCAGTTGATTTTCAAAAAAATTGAATTTTCCACGGAACGTGTAGAAATATTCGACTGATCCAAATGGCCGTTTCTATGACAATTACAGGTCTCAACGCCTATTGATAGAGGTATCAATCATCGAAATCGGAGCACATTTGCAGATTTTCGGTTTTTGTGGCTCTGAATTTGTGGGCTATAGTTCAGTTGATTTTCAAAAAAATTGAATTTTCCACGGAACGTGTAAAAATATTCGACCGATCCAAATGGCCGTTTGTATGACAATTACAGGTCTCAACGCCTATTGATAGAGGTATCAATCATTGAAATCGAAGCACATTTGCAGATTTTCGGTTTTTGTGGCTCTGAATTTGTGGGCTATAGTTCAGTTGATTTTCAAAAAAATTGAATTTTCCACGGAACGTGTAGAAATATTCTACCGATCCAAATGGCCGTTTCTATGACAATTACAGGTCTCAACACCTATTGATAGAGGTATCACTCATCGAAATCGAAGCACATTTGCAGATTTTCGGTTTTTGTGGCTCTGAATTTGTGGGCTATAGTTCAGTTGATTTTCAAAAAAATTGAATTTTCCACGGAACGTGTAGAAATATTCGACTGATCCAAATGGCCGTTTCTATGACAATTACAGGTCTCAACGCCTATTGATAGAGGTATCAATCATCGAAATCGGAGCACATTTGCAGATTTTCGGTTTTTGTGGCTCTGAATTTGAGGGCTATAGTTCAGTTGATTTTCAAAAAAATTGAATTTTCCACGGAACGTGTAGAAATATTCGACTGATCCAAATAGCCGTTTGTATGACAATTACAGGTCTCAACGCCTATTGATAGAGGTATCAATCATCGAAATCGAAGCACATTTGCAGATTTTCGATTTTTGTGGCTCTGAATTTGTGGGCTATAGTTCAGTTGATTTTCAAAAAAATTGAATTTTCCACGGAACGTGTAGAAATATTCGACTGATCCAAATGGCCGTTTCTATGACAATTACAGGTCTCAACGCCTATTGATAGAGGTATCAATCATCGAAATCGGAGCACATTTGCAGATTTTCGGTTTTTGTGGCTCTGAATTTGTGGGCTATAGTTCAGTTGATTTTCAAAAAAATTGAATTTTCCACGGAACGTGTAGAAATATTCGACTGATCCAAATGGCCGTTTCTATGACAATTACAGGTCTCAACGCCTATTGATAGAGGTATCAATCATCGAAATCGGAGCACATTTGCAGATTTTCGGTTTTTGTGGCTCTGAATTTGTGGGCTATAGTTCAGTTGATTTTCAAAAAAATTGAATTTTCCACGGAACGTGTAAAAATATTCGACCGATCCAAATGGCCGTTTGTATGACAATTACAGGTCTCAACGCCTATTGATAGAGGTATCAATCATTGAAATCGAAGCACATTTGCAGATTTTCGGTTTTTGTGGCTCTGAATTTGTGGGCTATAGTTCAGTTGATTTTCAAAAAAATTGAATTTTCCACGGAACGTGTAGAAATATTCTACTGATCCAAATGGCCGTTTCTATGACAATTACAGGTCTCAACGCCTATTGATAGAGGTATCAATCATCGAAATCGGAGCACATTTGCAGATTTTCGGTTTTTGTGGCTCTGAATTTGTGGGCTATAGTTCAGTTGATTTTCAAAAAAATTGAATTTTCCACGGAACGTGTAGAAATATTCGACTGATCCAAATAGCCGTTTCTATGACAATTACAGGTCTCAACACCTATTGATATAGGTATCAATCATCGAAATCGAAGCACATTTGCAGATTTTCGATTTTTGTGGCTCTGAATTTGTGGGCTATAGTTCAGTTGATTTAAAAAAATTGAATTTTCCACGGAACGTGTAGAAATATTCTACCGATCCAAATGGCCGTTTCTATGACAATTACAGGTCTCAACACCTATTGATAGAGGTATCAATCATCGAAATCGAAGCACATTTGCAGATTTTCGGTTTTTGTGGCTCTGAATTTGTGGGCTATAGTTCAGTTGATTTTCAAAAAAATTGAATTTTCCACGGAACGTGTAGAAATATTCTACCGATCCAAATGGCCGTTTCTATGACAATTACAGGTCTCAACACCTATTGATAGAGGTATCAATCATCGAAATCGAAGCACATTTGCAGATTTTCGATTTTTGTGGCTCTGAATTTGTGGGCTATAGTTCAGTTGATTTTCAAAAAAATTGAATTTTCCACGGAACGTGTAGAAATATTCGACTGATCCAAATGGCCGTTTCTATGACAATTACAGGTCTCAACGCCTATTGATAGAGGTATCAATCATCGAAATCGAAGCACATTTGCAGATTTTCGGTTTTTGTGGCTCTGAATTTGTGGGCTATAGTTCAGTTGATTTTCAAAAAAATTGAATTTTCCACGGAACGTGTAGAAATATTCGACCGATCCAAATGGCCGTTTGTATGACAATTACAGGTCTCAACGCCTATTGATAGAGGTATCAATCATCGAAATCGAAGCACATTTGCAGATTTTCGGTTTTTGTGGCTCTGAATTTGTGGGCTATAGTTCAGTTGATTTTCAAAAAAATTGAATTTTCCACGGAACGTGTAGAAATATTCGACTGATCCAAATGGCCGTTTCTATGACAATTACAGGTCTCAACGCCTATTGATAGAGGTATCAATCATTGAAATCGAAGCACATTTGCAGATTTTCGGTTTTTGTGGCTCTGAATTTGTGGGCTATAGTTCAGTTGATTTTCAAAAAAATTGAATTTTCCACGGAACGTGTAGAAATATTCGACTGATCCAAATGGCCGTTTCTATGACAATTACAGGTCTCAACGCCTATTGATAGAGGTATCAATCATCGAAATCGGAGCACATTTGCAGATTTTCGGTTTTTGTGGCTCTGAATTTGTGGGCTATAGTTCAGTTGATTTTCAAAAAAATTGAATTTTCCACGGAACGTGTAGAAATATTCGACTGATCCAAATAGCCGTTTCTATGACAATTACAGGTCTCAACACCTATTGATATAGGTATCAATCATCGAAATCGAAGCACATTTGCAGATTTTCGATTTTTGTGGCTCTGAATTTGTGGGCTATAGTTCAGTTGATTTTCAAAAAAATTGAATTTTCCACGGAACGTGTAGAAATATTCGACTGATCCAAATGGCCGTTTCTATGACAATTACAGGTCTCAACGCCTATTGATAGAGGTATCAATCATCGAAATCGGAGCACATTTGCAGATTTTCGGTTTTTGTGGCTCTGAATTTGTGGGCTATAGTTCAGTTGATTTTCAAAAAAATTGAATTTTCCACGGAACGTGTAAAAATATTCGACCGATCCAAATGGCCGTTTGTATGACAATTACAGGTCTCAACGCCTATTGATAGAGGTATCAATCATTGAAATCGAAGCACATTTGCAGATTTTCGGTTTTTGTGGCTCTGAATTTGTGGGCTATAGTTCAGTTGATTTTCAAAAAAATTGAATTTTCCACGGAACGTGTAGAAATATTCTACCGATCCAAATGGCCGTTTCTATGACAATTACAGGTCTCAACACCTATTGATAGAGGTATCACTCATCGAAATCGAAGCACATTTGCAGATTTTCGGTTTTTGTGGCTCTGAATTTGTGGGCTATAGTTCAGTTGATTTTCAAAAAAATTGAATTTTCCACGGAACGTGTAGAAATATTCGACTGATCCAAATGGCCGTTTCTATGACAATTACAGGTCTCAACGCCTATTGATAGAGGTATCAATCATCGAAATCGGAGCACATTTGCAGATTTTCGGTTTTTGTGGCTCTGAATTTGAGGGCTATAGTTCAGTTGATTTTCAAAAAAATTGAATTTTCCACGGAACGTGTAGAAATATTCGACTGATCCAAATAGCCGTTTGTATGACAATTACAGGTCTCAACGCCTATTGATAGAGGTATCAATCATCGAAATCGAAGCACATTTGCAGATTTTCGATTTTTGTGGCTCTGAATTTGTGGGCTATAGTTCAGTTGATTTTCAAAAAAATTGAATTTTCCACGGAACGTGTAGAAATATTCGACTGATCCAAATGGCCGTTTCTATGACAATTACAGGTCTCAACGCCTATTGATAGAGGTATCAATCATCGAAATCGGAGCACATTTGCAGATTTTCGGTTTTTGTGGCTCTGAATTTGTGGGCTATAGTTCAGTTGATTTTCAAAAAAATTGAATTTTCCACGGAACGTGTAAAAATATTCGACCGATCCAAATGGCCGTTTGTATGACAATTACAGGTCTCAACGCCTATTGATAGAGGTATCAATCATTGAAATCGAAGCACATTTGCAGATTTTCGGTTTTTGTGGCTCTGAATTTGTGGGCTATAGTTCAGTTGATTTTCAAAAAAATTGAATTTTCCACGGAACGTGTAGAAATATTCTACTGATCCAAATGGCCGTTTCTATGACAATTACAGGTCTCAACGCCTATTGATAGAGGTATCAATCATCGAAATCGGAGCACATTTGCAGATTTTCGGTTTTTGTGGCTCTGAATTTGTGGGCTATAGTTCAGTTGATTTTCAAAAAAATTGAATTTTCCACGGAACGTGTAGAAATATTCGACTGATCCAAATAGCCGTTTCTATGACAATTACAGGTCTCAACACCTATTGATATAGGTATCAATCATCGAAATCGAAGCACATTTGCAGATTTTCGATTTTTGTGGCTCTGAATTTGTGGGCTATAGTTCAGTTGATTTAAAAAAATTGAATTTTCCACGGAACGTGTAGAAATATTCTACCGATCCAAATGGCCGTTTCTATGACAATTACAGGTCTCAACACCTATTGATAGAGGTATCAATCATCGAAATCGAAGCACATTTGCAGATTTTCGGTTTTTGTGGCTCTGAATTTGTGGGCTATAGTTCAGTTGATTTTCAAAAAAATTGAATTTTCCACGGAACGTGTAGAAATATTCTACCGATCCAAATGGCCGTTTCTATGACAATTACAGGTCTCAACACCTATTGATAGAGGTATCAATCATCGAAATCGAAGCACATTTGCAGATTTTCGATTTTTGTGGCTCTGAATTTGTGGGCTATAGTTCAGTTGATTTTCAAAAAAATTGAATTTTCCACGGAACGTGTAGAAATATTCGACTGCTCCAAATGGCCGTTTCTATGACAATTACAGGTCTCAACGCCTATTGATAGAGGTATCAATCATCGAAATCGAAGCACATTTGCAGATTTTCGGTTTTTGTGGCTCTGAATTTGTGGGCTATAGTTCAGTTGATTTTCAAAAAAATTGAATTTTCCACGGAACGTGTAGAAATATTCGACTGATCCAAATGGCCGTTTGTATGACAATTACAGGTCTCAACGCCTATTGATAGAGGTATCAATCATCGAAATCGAAGCACATTTGCAGATTTTCGGTTTTTGTGGCTCTGAATTTGTGGGCTATAGTTCAGTTGATTTTCAAAAAAATTGAATTTTCCACGGAACGTGTAGAAATATTCGACTGATCCAAATGGCCGTTTCTATGACAATTACAGGTCTCAACGCCTATTGATAGAGGTATCAATCATCGAAATCGGAGCACATTTGCAGATTTTCGGTTTTTGTGGCTCTGAATTTGTGGGCTATAGTTCAGTTGATTTTCAAAAAAATTGAATTTTCCACGGAACGTGTAGAAATATTCGACTGATCCAAATAGCCGTTTGTATGACAATTACAGGTCTCAACGCCTATTGATAGAGGTATCAATCATCGAAATCGAAGCACATTTGCAGATTTTCGATTTTTGTTGCTCTGAATTTGTGGGCTATAGTTCAGTTGATTTTCAAAAAAATTGAATTTTCCACGGAACGTGTAGAAATATTCGACTGATCCAAATGGCCGTTTCTATGACAATTACAGGTCTCAACGCCTATTGATAGAGGTATCCCTCATCGAAATCGGAGCACATTGCAGATTTTCGGTTTTTGTGGCTCTGAATTTGTGGGCTATAGTTCAGTTGATTTTCAAAAAAATTGAATTTTCCACGGAACGTGTAGAAATATTCGACTGATCCAAATGGCCGTTTCTATGACAATTACAGGTCTCAACGCCTATTGATAGAGGTATCCCTCATCGAAATCGGAGCACATTGCAGATTTTCGGTTTTTGTGGCTCTGAATTTGTGGGCTATAGTTCAGTTGATTTTCAAAAAAATTGAATTTTCCACGGAACGTGTAGAAATATTCGACTGATCCAAATGGCCGTTTCTATGACAATTACAGGTCTCAACGCCTATTGATAGAGGTATCAATCATCGAAATCGGAGCACATTTGCAGATTTTCGGTTTTTGTGGCTCTGAATTTGTGGGCTATAGTTCAGTTGATTTTCAAAAAAATTGAATTTTCCACGGAACGTGTAAAAATATTCGACCGATCCAAATGGCCGTTTGTATGACAATTACAGGTCTCAACGCCTATTGATAGAGGTATCAATCATTGAAATCGAAGCACATTTGCAGATTTTCGGTTTTTGTGGCTCTGAATTTGTGGGCTATAGTTCAGTTGATTTTCAAAAAAATTGAATTTTCCACGGAACGTGTAGAAATATTCGACTGATCCAAATGGCCGTTTCTATGACAATTACAGGTCTCAACGCCTATTGATAGAGGTATCAATCATCGAAATCGGAGCACATTTGCAGATTTTCGGTTTTTGTGGCTCTGAATTTGTGGGCTATAGTTCAGTTGATTTTCAAAAAAATTGAATTTTCCACGGAACGTGTAGAAATATTCGACTGATCCAAATAGCCGTTTCTATGACAATTATAGGTCTCAACACCTATTGATATAGGTATCAATCATCGAAATCGAAGCACATTTGCAGATTTTCGATTTTTGTGGCTCTGAATTTGTGGGCTATAGTTCAGTTGATTTTCAAAAAAATTGAATTTTCCACGGAACGTGTAGAAATATTCTACCGATCCAAATGGCCGTTTCTATGACAATTACAGGTCTCAACACCTATTGATAGAGGTATCACTCATCGAAATCGAAGCACATTTGCAGATTTTCGGTTTTTGTGGCTCTGAATTTGTGGGCTATAGTTCAGTTGATTTTCAAAAAAATTGAATTTTCCACGGAACGTGTAGAAATATTCGACCGATCCAAATGGCCGTTTGTATGACAATTACAGGTCTCAACGCCTATTGATAGAGGTATCAATCATCGAAATCGAAGCACATTTGCAGATTTTCGGTTTTTGTGGCTCTGAATTTGTGGGCTATAGTTCAGTTGATTTTCAAAAAAATTGAATTTTCCACGGAACGTGCAGAAATATTCGACTGATCCAAATAGCCGTTTCTATGACAATTACAGGTCTCAACACCTATTGATAGAGGTATCAATCATCGAAATCGAAGCACATTTGCAGATTTTCGATTTTTGTGGCTCTGAATTTGTGGGCTATAGTTCAGTTGATTTTCAAAAAAATTGAATGTTCCACGGAACGTGTAGAAATATTCTACCGATCCAAATGGCCGTTTCTATGACAATTACAGGTCTCAACACCTATTGATAGAGGTATCAATCATCGAAATCGAAGCACATTTGCAGATTTTCGATTTTTGTGGCTCTGAATTTGTGGGCTATAGTTCAGTTGATTTTCAAAAAAATTGAATTTTCCACGGAACGTGTAGAAATATTCGACTGATCCAAATGGCCGTTTCTATGACAATTACAGGTCTCAACGCCTATTGATAGAGGTATCAATCATCGAAATCGAAGCACATTTGCAGATTTTCGGTTTTTGTGGCTCTGAATTTGTGGGCTATAGTTCAGTTGATTTTCAAAAAAATTGAATTTTCCACGGAACGTGTAGAAATATTCGACCGATCCAAATGGCCGTTTGTATGACAATTACAGGTCTCAACGCCTATTGATAGAGGTATCAATCATCGAAATCGAAGCACATTTGCAGATTTTCGGTTTTTGTGGCTCTGAATTTGTGGGCTATAGTTCAGTTGATTTTCAAAAAAATTGAATTTTCCACGGAACGTGTAGAAATATTCGACTGATCCAAATAGCCGTTTCTATGACAATTACAGGTCTCAACACCTATTGATAGAGGTATCAATCATCGAAATCGGAGCACATTTGCAGATTTTCGATTTTTGTGGCTCTGAATTTGTGGGCTATAGTTCAGTTGATTTTCAAAAAAATTGAATTTTCGACGGAACGTGTAGAAATATTCTACCGATCCAAATGGCCGTTTCTATGACAATTACAGGTCTCAACGCCTATTGATAGAGGTATCAATCATCGAAATCGAAGCACATTTGCAGATTTTCGGTTTTTGTGGCTCTGAATTTGTGGGCTATAGTTCAGTTGATTTTCAAAAAAATTGAATTTTCCACGGAACGTGTAGAAATATTCTACCAATCCAAATAGCCGTTTCTATGACAATTACAGGTCTCAACACCTATTGATAGAGGTATCAATCATCGAAATCGAAGCACATTTGCAGATTTTCGATTTTTGTGGCTCTGAATTTGTGGGCTATAGTTCAGTTGATTTTCAAAAAAATTGAATTTTCCACGGAACGTGTAGAAATATTCGACCGATCCAAATGGCCGTTTGTATGACAATTACAGGTCTCAACGCCTATTGATAGAGGTATCAATCATCGAAATCGAAGCACATTTGCAGATTTTCGGTTTTTGTGGCTCTGAATTTGTGGGCTATAGTTCAGTTGATTTTCAAAAAAATTGAATTTTCCATGGAACGTGTAGAAATATTCGACTGATCCAAATGGCCGTTTCTATGACAATTACAGGTCTCAACGCCTATTGATAGAGGTATCAATCATCGAAATCGGAGCACATTTGCAGATTTTCGATTTTTGTGGCTCTGAATTTGTGGGCTATAGTTCAGTTGATTTTCAAAAAAATTGAATTTTCCACGGAACGTGTAGAAATATTCGACCGATCCAAATGGCCGTTTGTATGACAATTACAGGTCTTATCGCCTATTGATAGAGGTATCAATCATCGAAATCGAAGCACATTTGCAGATTTTCGGTTTTTGTGGCTCTGAATTTGTGGGCTATAGTTCAGTTGATTTTCAAAAAAATTGAATTTTCCACGGAACGTGTAGAAATATTCGACTGACCCAAATGGCCGTTTCTATGACAATTACAGGTCTCTACGCCTATTGATAGAGGTATCAATCATTGAAATCGGAGCACATTTGCAGATTTTCGATTTTTGTGGCTCTGAATTTTTGGGCTATAGTTCAGTTGATTTTCAAAAAACTGAATTTTCCACGAAACGTGTAGAAATATTCGACCGATCCAAATGGCCGTTTGTATAACAATTACAGGTCTCAACGCCTACTGATAGAGGTATCAATCATCGAAATCGGAGCACATTTGCAGATTTTCGATTTTTGTGGCTCTGAATTTGTGGGCTATAGTTCAGTTGATTTCCAAAAAAATTGAATTTTCCACGGAACGTGTAGAAATATTCGTCCGATCCAAATGGCCGTTTCTATGACAATTACAGGTCTCAACGCCTATTGATAGAGGTATCAATCATCGAAATCGGAGCACATTTGCAGATTTTCGGTTTTTGTGGCTCTGAATTTGTGGGCTATAGTTCAGTTGATTTTCAAAAAAATTGAATTTTCCACGGAACGTGTAGAAATATTCGACTGATCCAAATGGCCGTTTCTATGACAATTACAGGTCTCAACGCCTATTGATAGAGGTATCAATCATCGAAATCGGAGCACATTTGCAGATTTTCGGTTTTTGTGGCTCTGAATTTGTGGGCTATAGTTCAGTTGATTTTCAAAAAAATTGAATTTTCCACGGAACGTGTAGAAATATTCGACCGATCCAAATGGCCGTTTGTATGACAATTACAGGTCTTATCGCCTATTGATAGAGGTATCAATCATCGAAATCGAAGCACATTTGCAGATTTTCGGTTTTTGTGGCTCTGAATTTGTGGGCTATAGTTCAGTTGATTTTCAAAAAAATTGAATTTTCCACGGAACGTGTAGAAATATTCGACTGACCCAAATGGCCGTTTCTATGACAATTACAGGTCTCTACGCCTATTGATAGAGGTATCAATCATTGAAATCGGAGCACATTTGCAGATTTTCGATTTTTGTGGCTCTGAATTTTTGGGCTATAGTTCAGTTGATTTTCAAAAAACTGAATTTTCCACGAAACGTGTAGAAATATTCGACCGATCCAAATGGCCGTTTGTATGACAATTACAGGTCTCAACGCCTATTGATAGAGGTATCAATCATCGAAATCGGAGCACATTTGCAGATTTTCGGTTTTTGTGGCTCTGAATTTGTGGGCTATAGTTCAGTTGATTTTCAAAAAATTGAATTTTCCACGAAACGTGTAGAAATATTCGACCGATCCAAATGGCCGTTTGTATGACAATTACAGGTCTCAACGCCTACTGATAGAGGTATCAATCATCGAAATCGGAGCACATTTGCAGATTTTCGATTTTTGTGGCTCTGAATTTGTGGGCTATAGTTCAGTTGATTTCCAAAAAAATTGAATTTTCCACGGAACGTGTAGAAATATTCGTCCGATCCAAATGGCCGTTTCTATGACAATTACAGGTCTCAACGCCTATTGATAGAGGTATCAATCATCGAAATCGGAGCACATTTGCAGATTTTCGGTTTTTGTGGCTCTGAATTTGTGGGCTATAGTTCAGTTGATTTTCAAAAAAATTGAATTTTCCACGGAACGTGTAGAAATATTCGACTGATCCAAATGGCCGTTTCTATGACAATTACAGGTCTCAACGCCTATTGATAGAGGTATCAATCATCGAAATCGGAGCACATTTGCAGATTTTCGGTTTTTGTGGCTCTGAATTTGTGGGCTATAGTTCAGTTGATTTTCAAAAAAATTGAATTTTCCACGGAACGTGTAGAAATATTCGACCGATCCAAATGGCCGTTTCTATGACAATTACAGGTCTCAACGCCTATTGATAGAGGTATCAATCATCGAAATCGAAGCACATTTGCAGATTTTCGGTTTTTGTGGCTCTGAATTTGTGGGCTATAGTTCAGTTGATTTTCAAAAAAATTGAATTTTCCACGGAACGTGTAGAAATATTCGACTGATCCAAATGGCCGTTTCTATGACAATTACAGGTCTCAACGCCTACTGATAGAGGTATCAATCATCGAAATCGGAGCACATTTGCAGATTTTCGATTTTTGTGGCTCTGAATTTGTGGGCTATAGTTCAGTTGATTTTCAAAAAAATTGAATTTTCCACGGAACGTGTAGAAATATTCGACCGATCCAAATGGCCGTTTCTATGACAATTACAGGTCTCAACGCCTATTGATAGAGGTATCAATCATCGAAATCGGAGCACATTTCCAGATTTTCGAATTTTATTGTTCTGAATTTGTGGGGTATAGTTCATTGATTTTCAAAAAAATTGAATTTTCCACGGAACGTGTAGAAATATTCGACCGATCCAAATGGCCGTTTCTATGACAATTACAGGTCTCAACGCCTATTGATAGAGGTATCAATCATCGAAATCGGAGCACATTTGCAGATTTTCGGTTTTTGTGGCTCTGAATTTGTGGGCTATAGTTCAGTTGATTTTCAAAAAAATTGAATTTTCCACGGAACGTGTAGAAATATTCTACCGATCCAAATGGCCGTTTCTATGACAATTACAGGTCTCAACACCTATTGATAGAGGTATCAATCATCGAAATCGAAGCACATTTGCAGATTTTCGATTTTTGTGGCTCTGAATTTGTGGGCTATAGTTCAGTTGATTTTCAAAAAAATTGAATTTTCCACGGAACGTGTAGAAATATTCTACCGATCCAAATGGCCGTTTCTATGACAATTACAGGTCTCAACACCTATTGATAGAGGTATCACTCATCGAAATCGAAGCACATTTGCAGATTTTCGGTTTTTGTGGCTCTGAATTTGTGGGCTATAGTTCAGTTGATTTTCAAAAAAATTGAATTTTCCACGGAACGTGTAGAAATATTCTACCGATCCAAATGGCCGTTTCTATGACAATTACAGGTCTCAACACCTATTGATAGAGGTATCAATCATCGAAATCGAAGCACATTTGCAGATTTTCGATTTTTGTGGCTCTGAATTTGTGGGCTATAGTTCAGTTGATTTTCAAAAAAATTGAATTTTCCACGGAACGTGTAGAAATATTCGACTGATCCAAATGGCCGTTTCTATGACAATTACAGGTCTCAACGCCTATTGATAGAGGTATCAATCATCGAAATCGAAGCACATTTGCAGATTTTCGGTTTTTGTGGCTCTGAATTTGTGGGCTATAGTTCAGTTGATTTTCAAAAAAATTGAATTTTCCACGGAACGTGTAGAAATATTCGACCGATCCAAATGGCCGTTTGTATGACAATTACAGGTCTCAACGCCTATTGATAGAGGTATCAATCATCGAAATCGAAGCACATTTGCAGATTTTCGGTTTTTGTGGCTCTGAATTTGTGGGCTATAGTTCAGTTGATTTTCAAAAAAATTGAATTTTCCACGGAACGTGTAGAAATATTCGACTGATCCAAATGGCCGTTTCTATGACAATTACAGGTCTCAACGCCTATTGATAGAGGTATCCCTCATCGAAATCGGAGCACATTGCAGATTTTCGGTTTTTGTGGCTCTGAATTTGTGGGCTATAGTTCAGTTGATTTTCAAAAAAATTGAATTTTCCACGGAACGTGTAGAAATATTCGACTGATCCAAATGGCCGTTTCTATGACAATTACAGGTCTCAACGCCTATTGATAGAGGTATCCCTCATCGAAATCGGAGCACATTGCAGATTTTCGGTTTTTGTGGCTCTGAATTTGTGGGCTATAGTTCAGTTGATTTTCAAAAAAATTGAATTTTCCACGGAACGTGTAGAAATATTCGACTGATCCAAATGGCCGTTTCTATGACAATTACAGGTCTCAACGCCTATTGATAGAGGTATCAATCATCGAAATCGGAGCACATTTGCAGATTTTCGGTTTTTGTGGCTCTGAATTTGTGGGCTATAGTTCAGTTGATTTTCAAAAAAATTGAATTTTCCACGGAACGTGTAAAAATATTCGACCGATCCAAATGGCCGTTTGTATGACAATTACAGGTCTCAACGCCTATTGATAGAGGTATCAATCATTGAAATCGAAGCACATTTGCAGATTTTCGGTTTTTGTGGCTCTGAATTTGTGGGCTATAGTTCAGTTGATTTTCAAAAAAATTGAATTTTCCACGGAACGTGTAGAAATATTCGACTGATCCAAATGGCCGTTTCTATGACAATTACAGGTCTCAACGCCTATTGATAGAGGTATCAATCATCGAAATCGGAGCACATTTGCAGATTTTCGGTTTTTGTGGCTCTGAATTTGTGGGCTATAGTTCAGTTGATTTTCAAAAAAATTGAATTTTCCACGGAACGTGTAGAAATATTCGACTGATCCAAATAGCCGTTTCTATGACAATTATAGGTCTCAACACCTATTGATATAGGTATCAATCATCGAAATCGAAGCACATTTGCAGATTTTCGATTTTTGTGGCTCTGAATTTGTGGGCTATAGTTCAGTTGATTTTCAAAAAAATTGAATTTTCCACGGAACGTGTAGAAATATTCTACCGATCCAAATGGCCGTTTCTATGACAATTACAGGTCTCAACACCTATTGATAGAGGTATCACTCATCGAAATCGGAGCACATTTGCAGATTTTCGGTTTTTGTGGCTCTGAATTTGTGGGCTATAGTTCAGTTGATTTTCAAAAAAATTGAATTTTCCACGGAACGTGTAGAAATATTCGACCGATCCAAATGGCCGTTTGTATGACAATTACAGGTCTCAACGCCTATTGATAGAGGTATCAATCATCGAAATCGAAGCACATTTGCAGATTTTCGGTTTTTGTGGCTCTGAATTTGTGGGCTATAGTTCAGTTGATTTTCAAAAAAATTGAATTTTCCACGGAACGTGCAGAAATATTCGACTGATCCAAATAGCCGTTTCTATGACAATTACAGGTCTCAACACCTATTGATAGAGGTATCAATCATCGAAATCGAAGCACATTTGCAGATTTTCGATTTTTGTGGCTCTGAATTTGTGGGCTATAGTTCAGTTGATTTTCAAAAAAATTGAATGTTCCACGGAACGTGTAGAAATATTCTACCGATCCAAATGGCCGTTTCTATGACAATTACAGGTCTCAACACCTATTGATAGAGGTATCAATCATCGAAATCGAAGCACATTTGCAGATTTTCGATTTTTGTGGCTCTGAATTTGTGGGCTATAGTTCAGTTGATTTTCAAAAAAATTGAATTTTCCACGGAACGTGTAGAAATATTCGACTGATCCAAATGGCCGTTTCTATGACAATTACAGGTCTCAACGCCTATTGATAGAGGTATCAATCATCGAAATCGAAGCACATTTGCAGATTTTCGGTTTTTGTGGCTCTGAATTTGTGGGCTATAGTTCAGTTGATTTTCAAAAAAATTGAATTTTCCACGGAACGTGTAGAAATATTCGACCGATCCAAATGGCCGTTTGTATGACAATTACAGGTCTCAACGCCTATTGATAGAGGTATCAATCATCGAAATCGAAGCACATTTGCAGATTTTCGGTTTTTGTGGCTCTGAATTTGTGGGCTATAGTTCAGTTGATTTTCAAAAAAATTGAATTTTCCACGGAACGTGTAGAAATATTCGACTGATCCAAATAGCCGTTTCTATGACAATTACAGGTCTCAACGCCTATTGATAGAGGTATCAATCATCGAAATCGAAGCACATTTGCAGATTTTCGGTTTTTGTGGCTCTGAATTTGTGGGCTATAGTTCAGTTGATTTTCAAAAAAATTGAATTTTCCACGGAACGTGTAGAAATATTCTACCAATCCAAATAGCCGTTTCTATGACAATTACAGGTCTCAACACCTATTGATAGAGGTATCAATCATCGAAATCGAAGCACATTTGCAGATTTTCGATTTTTGTGGCTCTGAATTTGTGGGCTATAGTTCAGTTGATTTTCAAAAAAATTGAATTTTCCACGGAACGTGTAGAAATATTCGACCGATCCAAATGGCCGTTTGTATGACAATTACAGGTCTCAACGCCTATTGATAGAGGTATCAATCATCGAAATCGAAGCACATTTGCAGATTTTCGGTTTTTGTGGCTCTGAATTTGTGGGCTATAGTTCAGTTGATTTTCAAAAAAATTGAATTTTCCATGGAACGTGTAGAAATATTCGACTGATCCAAATGGCCGTTTCTATGACAATTACAGGTCTCAACGCCTATTGATAGAGGTATCAATCATCGAAATCGGAGCACATTTGCAGATTTTCGATTTTTGTGGCTCTGAATTTGTGGGCTATAGTTCAGTTGATTTTCAAAAAAATTGAATTTTCCACGGAACGTGTAGAAATATTCGACCGATCCAAATGGCCGTTTGTATGACAATTACAGGTCTTATCGCCTATTGATAGAGGTATCAATCATCGAAATCGAAGCACATTTGCAGATTTTCGGTTTTTGTGGCTCTGAATTTGTGGGCTATAGTTCAGTTGATTTTCAAAAAAATTGAATTTTCCACGGAACGTGTAGAAATATTCGACTGACCCAAATGGCCGTTTCTATGACAATTATAGGTCTCTACGCCTATTGATAGAGGTATCAATCATTGAAATCGGAGCACATTTGCAGATTTTCGATTTTTGTGGCTCTGAATTTTTGGGCTATAGTTCAGTTGATTTTCAAAAAACTGAATTTTCCACGAAACGTGTAGAAATATTCGACCGATCCAAATGGCCGTTTGTATAACAATTACAGGTCTCAACGCCTACTGATAGAGGTATCAATCATCGAAATCGGAGCACATTTGCAGATTTTCGATTTTTGTGGCTCTGAATTTGTGGGCTATAGTTCAGTTGATTTCCAAAAAAATTGAATTTTCCACGGAACGTGTAGAAATATTCGTCCGATCCAAATGGCCGTTTCTATGACAATTACAGGTCTCAACGCCTATTGATAGAGGTATCAATCATCGAAATCGGAGCACATTTGCAGATTTTCGGTTTTTGTGGCTCTGAATTTGTGGGCTATAGTTCAGTTGATTTTCAAAAAAATTGAATTTTCCACGGAACGTGTAGAAATATTCGACTGATCCAAATGGCCGTTTCTATGACAATTACAGGTCTCAACGCCTATTGATAGAGGTATCAATCATCGAAATCGGAGCACATTTGCAGATTTTCGGTTTTTGTGGCTCTGAATTTGTGGGCTATAGTTCAGTTGATTTTCAAAAAAATTGAATTTTCCACGGAACGTGTAGAAATATTCGACCGATCCAAATGGCCGTTTGTATGACAATTACAGGTCTTATCGCCTATTGATAGAGGTATCAATCATCGAAATCGAAGCACATTTGCAGATTTTCGGTTTTTGTGGCTCTGAATTTGTGGGCTATAGTTCAGTTGATTTTCAAAAAAATTGAATTTTCCACGGAACGTGTAGAAATATTCGACTGACCCAAATGGCCGTTTCTATGACAATTACAGGTCTCTACGCCTATTGATAGAGGTATCAATCATTGAAATCGGAGCACATTTGCAGATTTTCGATTTTTGTGGCTCTGAATTTTTGGGCTATAGTTCAGTTGATTTTCAAAAAACTGAATTTTCCACGAAACGTGTAGAAATATTCGACCGATCCAAATGGCCGTTTGTATGACAATTACAGGTCTCAACGCCTATTGATAGAGGTATCAATCATCGAAATCGGAGCACATTTGCAGATTTTCGGTTTTTGTGGCTCTGAATTTGTGGGCTATAGTTCAGTTGATTTTCAAAAAATTGAATTTTCCACGAAACGTGTAGAAATATTCGACCGATCCAAATGGCCGTTTGTATGACAATTACAGGTCTCAACGCCTACTGATAGAGGTATCAATCATCGAAATCGGAGCACATTTGCAGATTTTCGATTTTTGTGGCTCTGAATTTGTGGGCTATAGTTCAGTTGATTTCCAAAAAAATTGAATTTTCCACGGAACGTGTAGAAATATTCGTCCGATCCAAATGGCCGTTTCTATGACAATTACAGGTCTCAACGCCTATTGATAGAGGTATCAATCATCGAAATCGGAGCACATTTGCAGATTTTCGGTTTTTGTGGCTCTGAATTTGTGGGCTATAGTTCAGTTGATTTTCAAAAAAATTGAATTTTCCACGGAACGTGTAGAAATATTCGACTGATCCAAATGGCCGTTTCTATGACAATTACAGGTCTCAACGCCTATTGATAGAGGTATCAATCATCGAAATCGGAGCACATTTGCAGATTTTCGGTTTTTGTGGCTCTGAATTTGTGGGCTATAGTTCAGTTGATTTTCAAAAAAATTGAATTTTCCACGGAACGTGTAGAAATATTCGACCGATCCAAATGGCCGTTTCTATGACAATTACAGGTCTCAACGCCTATTGATAGAGGTATCAATCATCGAAATCGAAGCACATTTGCAGATTTTCGGTTTTTGTGGCTCTGAATTTGTGGGCTATAGTTCAGTTGATTTTCAAAAAAATTGAATTTTCCACGGAACGTGTAGAAATATTCGACTGATCCAAATGGCCGTTTCTATGACAATTACAGGCCTCAACGCCTACTGATAGAGGTATCAATCATCGAAATCGGAGCACATTTGCAGATTTTCGATTTTTGTGGCTCTGAATTTGTGGGCTATAGTTCAGTTGATTTTCAAAAAAATTGAATTTTCCACGGAACGTGTAGAAATATTCGACCGATCCAAATGGCCGTTTCTATGACAATTACAGGTCTCAACGCCTATTGATAGAGGTATCAATCATCGAAATCGGAGCACATTTCCAGATTTTCGAATTTTATTGTTCTGAATTTGTGGGGTATAGTTCATTGATTTTCAAAAAAATTGAATTTTCCACGGAACGTGTAGAAATATTCGACCGATCCAAATGGCCGTTTCTATGACAATTACAGGTCTCAACGCCTATTGATAGAGGTATCAATCATCGAAATCGGAGCACATTTGCAGATTTTCGGTTTTTGTGGCTCTGAATTTGTGGGCTATAGTTCAGTTGATTTTCAAAAAAATTGAATTTTCCACGAAACGTGTAGAAATATTCGACCGATCCAAATGGCCGTTTGTATGACAATTACAGGTCTCAACGCCTATTGATAGAGGTATCAATCATCGAAATCGGAGCACATTTGCAGATTTTCGGTTTTTGTGGCTCTGAATTTGTGGGCTATAGTTCAGTTGATTTTCAAAAAAATTGAATTTTCCACGGAACGTGTAGAAATATTCTACCGATCCAAATGGCCGTTTCTATGACAATTACAGGTCTCAACGCCTATTGATAGAGGTATCAATCATCGAAATCGGAGCACATTTGCAGATTTTCGGTTTTTGTGGCTCTGAATTTGTGGGCTATAGTTCAGTTGATTTTCAAAAAAATTGAATTTTCCACGAAACGTGTAGAAATATTCGACCGATCCAAATGGCCGTTTGTATGACAATTACATGTCTCAACGCCTATTGATAGAGGTATCAATCATCGAAATCGAAGCACATTTGCAAATTTTCGGTTTTTGTGGCTCTGAATTTGTGGGCTATAGTTCAGTTGATTTTCAAAAAAATTGAATTTTCCACGGAACGTGTAGAAATATTCGTCCGATCCAAATGGCCGTTTCTATGACAATTACAGGTCTCAACACCTATTGATAGAGGTATCAATCATCGAAATCGAAGCACATTTGCAGATTTTCGGTTTTTGTGGCTCTGAATTTGTGGGCTATAGTTCAGTTGATTTTCAAAAAAATTGAATTTTCCACGGAACGTGTAGAAATATTCGACTGATCCAAATGGCCGTTTCTATGACAATTACAGGTCTCAACGCCTATTGATAGAGGTATCAATCATCGAAATCGGAGCACATTTGCAGATTTTCGGTTTTTGTGGCTCTGAATTTGTGGGCTATAGTTCAGTTGATTTTCAAAAAAATTGAATTTTCCACGAAACGTGTAGAAATATTCGACCGATCCAAATGGCCGTTTCTATGACAATTACAGGTCTCAACGCCTATTGATAGAGGTATCAATCATCGAAATCGAAGCACGTTTGCAGATTTTCGGTTTTTGTGGCTCTGAATTTGTGGGCTATAGTTCAGTTGATTTTCAAAAAAATTGAATTTTCCACGGAACGTGTAGAAATATTCGACCGATCCAAATGGCCGTTTCTATGACAATTACAGGTCTCAACGCCTATTGATAGAGGTATCAATCATCGAAATCGGAGCACATTTGCAGATTTTCGGTTTTTGTGGCTCTGAATTTGTGGGCTATAGTTCAGTTGATTTTCAAAAAAATTGAATTTTCCACGGAACGTGTTGAAATATTCGACCGATCCAAATGGCCGTTTCTATGACAATTACAGGTCTCAACGCCTATTGATAGAGGTATCAATCATCGAAATCGAAGCACATTTGCAGATTTTCGGTTTTTGTGGCTCTGAATTTGTGGGCTATAGTTCAGTTGATTTTCAAAAAAATTGAATTTTCCACGGAACGTGTAGAAATATTCGACCGATCCAAATGGCCGTTTCTATGACAATTACAGGTCTCAACGCCTATTGATAGAGGTATCAATCATCGAAATCGAAGCACATTTGCAGATTTTCGGTTTTTGTGGCTCTGAATTTGTGGGCTATAGTTCATTGATTTTCAAAAAAATTGAATTTTCCACGGAACGTGTAGAAATATTCGACCGATCCAAATGGCCGTTTCTATGACAATTACAGGTCTCAACGCCTATTGATAGAGGTATCAATCATCGAAATCGGAGCACATTTGCAGATTTTCGGTTTTTGTGGCTCTGAATTTGTGGGCTATAGTTCAGTTGATTTTCAAAAAAATTGAATTTTCCACGGAACGTGTAGAAATATTCGACCGATCCAAATGGCCGTTTCTATGACAATTACAGGTCTCAACGCCTATTGATAGAGGTATCAATCATCGAAATCGAAGCACGTTTGCAGATTTTCGGTTTTTGTGGCTCTGAATTTGTGGGCTATAGTTCAGTTGATTTTCAAAAAAATTGAATTTTCCACGGAACGTGTAGAAATATTCGACCGATCCAAATGGCCGTTTCTATGACAATTACAGGTCTCAACGCCTATTGATAGAGGTATCAATCATCGAAATCGAAGCACGTTTGCAGATTTTCGGTTTTTGTGGCTCTGAATTTGTGGGCTATAGTTCAGTTGATTTTCAAAAAAATTGAATTTTCCACGGAACGTGTAGAAATATTCGACCGATCCAAATGGCCGTTTCTATGACAATTACAGGTCTCAACGCCTATTGATAGAGGTATCAATCATCGAAATCGAAGCACGTTTGCAGATTTTCGGTTTTTGTGGCTCTGAATTTGTGGGCTATAGTTCAGTTGATTTTCAAAAAAATTGAATTTTCCACGGAACGTGTAGAAATATTCGACCGATCCAAATGGCCGTTTCTATGACAATTACAGGTCTCAACGCCTATTGATAGAGGTATCAATCATCGAAATCGAAGCACATTTGCAGATTTTCGGTTTTTGTGGCTCTGAATTTGTGGGCTATAGTTCAGCTGATTTTCAAAAAAATTGAATTTTCCACGGAACGTGTAGAAATATTCGACCGATCCAAATGGCCGTTTCTATGACAATTACAGGTCTCAACGCCTATTGATAGAGGTATCAATCATCGAAATCGAAGCACATTTGCAGATTTTCGGTTTTTGTGGCTCTGAATTTGTGGGCTATAGTTCATTGATTTTCAAAAAAATTGAATTTTCCACGGAACGTGTAGAAATATTCGACCGATCCAAATGGCCGTTTCTATGACAATTACAGGTCTCAACGCCTATTGATAGAGGTATCAATCATCGAAATCGGAGCACATTTGCAGATTTTCGATTTTTGTGGCTCTGAATTTGTGGGCTATAGTTCAGTTCATTTTCAAAAAAATTGAATTTTCCACGAAACGTGTAGAAATATTCGACCGATCCAAATGGCCGTTTCTATGACAATTACAGGTCTCAACGCCTATTGATAGAGGTATCAATCATCGAAATCGAAGCACGTTTGCAGATTTTCGGTTTTTGTGGCTCTGAATTTGTGGGCTGTTCAGTTGATTTTCAAAAAAATTGAATTTTCCACGGAACGTGTAGAAATATTCGACCGATCCAAATGGCCGTTTCTATGACAATTACAGGTCTCAACGCCTATTGATAGAGGTATCAATCATCGAAATCGAAGCACATTTGCAGATTTTCGGTTTTTGTGGCTCTGAATTTGTGGGCTATAGTTCAGTTGATTTTCAAAAAAATTGAATTTTCCACGGAACGTGTAGAAATATTCGACCGATCCAAATGGCCGTTTCTATGACAATTACAGGTCTCAACGCCTATTGATAGAGGTATCAATCATCGAAATCGGAGCACATTTGCAGATTTTCGGTTTTTGTGGCTCTGAATTTGTGGGCTATAGTTCAGTTGATTTTCAAAAAAATTGAATTTTCCACGAAACGTGTAGAAATATTCGACCGATCCAAATGGCCGTTTCTATGACAATTACAGGTCTCAACGCCTATTGATAGAGGTATCAATCATCGAAATCGAAGCACGTTTGCAGATTTTCGGTTTTTGTGGCTCTGAATTTGTGGGCTATAGTTCAGTTGATTTTCAAAAAAATTGAATTTTCCACGGAACGTGTAGAAATATTCGACCGATCCAAATGGCCGTTTCTATGACAATTACAGGTCTCAACGCCTATTGATAGAGGTATCAATCATCGAAATCGGAGCACATTTGCAGATTTTGGGTTTTTGTGGCTCTGAATTTGTGGGCTATAGTTCAGTTGATTTTCAAAAAAATTGAATTTTCCACGAAACGTGTAGAAATATTCGACCGATCCAAATGGCCGTTTCTATGACAATTACAGGTCTCAACGCCTATTGATAGAGGTATCAATCATCGAAATCGAAGCACGTTTGCAGATTTTCGGTTTTTGTGGCTCTGAATTTGTGGGCTATAGTTCAGTTGATTTTCAAAAAAATTGAATTTTCCACGGAACGTGTAGAAATATTCGACCGATCCAAATGGCCGTTTCTATGACAATTACAGGTCTCAACGCCTATTGATAGAGGTATCAATCATCGAAATCGGAGCACATTTGCAGATTTTCGGTTTTTGTGGCTCTGAATTTGTGGGCTATAGTTCAGTTGATTTTCAAAAAATTGAATTTTCCACGGAACGTGTAGAAATATTCGACCGATCCAAATGGCCGTTTCTATGACAATTACAGGTCTCAACGCCTATTGATAGAGGTATCAATCATCGAAATCGAAGCACATTTGCAGATTTTCGGTTTTTGTGGCTCTGAATTTGTGGGCTATAGTTCAGTTGATTTTCAAAAAAATTGAATTTTCCACGGAACGTGTAGAAATATTCGACCGATCCAAATGGCCGTTTCTATGACAATTACAGGTCTCAACGCCTATTGATAGAGGTATCAATCATCGAAATCGAAGCACATTTGCAGATTTTCGGTTTTTGTGGCTCTGAATTTGTGGGCTATAGTTCATTGATTTTCAAAAAAATTGAATTTTCCACGGAACGTGTAGAAATATTCGACCGATCCAAATGGCCGTTTCTATGACAATTACAGGTCTCAACGCCTATTGATAGAGGTATCAATCATCGAAATCGGAGCTCATTTGCAGATTTTCGGTTTTTGTGGCTCTGAATTTGTGGGCTATAGTTCAGTTGATTTTCAAAAAAAATGAATTTTCCACGGAACGTGTAGAAATATTCGACCGATCCAAATGGCCGTTTCTATGACAATTACAGGTCTCAACGTCTATTGATAGAGGTATCAATCATCGAAATCGAATCACATTTGCAGATTTTCGGTTTTTGTGGCTCTGAATTTGTGGGCTATAGTTCAGTTGATTTTCAAAAAAATTGAATTTTCCACGGAACGTGTAGAAATATTCGACCGATCCAAATGGCCGTTTCTATGACAATTACAGGTCTCAACGCCTATTGATAGAGGTATCAATCATCGAAATCGGAGCACATTTGCAGATTTTCGGTTTTTGTGGCTCTGAATTTGTGGGCTATAGTTCAGTTGATTTTCAAAAAAATTGAATTTTCCACGGAACGTGTAGAAATATTCGACCGATCCAAATGGCCGTTTCTATGACAATTACAGGTCTCAACGCCTATTGATAGAGGTATCAATCATCGAAATCGAAGCACATTTGCAGATTTTCGGTTTTTGTGGCTCTGAATTTGTGGGCTATAGTTCAGTTGATTTTCAAAAAAATTGAATTTTCCACGGAACGTGTAGAAATATTCGACCGATCCAAATGGCCGTTTCTATGACAATTACAGGTCTCAACGCCTATTGATAGAGGTATCAATCATCGAAATCGAAGCACATTTGCAGATTTTCGGTTTTTGTGGCTCTGAATTTGTGGGCTATAGTTCAGTTGATTTTCAAAAAAATTGAATTTTCCACGGAACGTGTAGAAATATTCGACCGATCCAAATGGCCGTTTCTATGACAATTACAGGTCTCAACGCCTATTGATAGAGGTATCAATCATCGAAATCGGAGCACATTTGCAGATTTTCGGTTTTTGTGGCTCTGAATTTGTGGGCTATAGTTCAGTTGATTTTCAAAAAAATTGAATTTTCCACGGAACGTGTAGAAATATTCGACCGATCCAAATGGCCGTTTCTATGACAATTACAGGTCTCAACGCCTATTGATAGAGGTATCAATCATCGAAATCGAAGCACATTTGCAGATTTTCGGTTTTTGTGGCTCTGAATTTGTGGGCTATAGTTCAGTTGATTTTCAAAAAAATTGAATTTTCCACGGAACGTGTAGAAATATTCGACCGATCCAAATGGCCGTTTCTATGACAATTACAGGTCTCAACGCCTATTGATAGAGGTATCAATCATCGAAATCGAAGCACATTTGCAGATTTTCGGTTTTTGTGGCTCTGAATTTGTGGGCTATAGTTCATTGATTTTCAAAAAAATTGAATTTTCCACGGAACGTGTAGAAATATTCGACCGATCCAAATGGCCGTTTCTATGACAATTACAGGTCTCAACGCCTATTGATAGAGGTATCAATCATCGAAATCGGAGCTCATTTGCAGATTTTCGGTTTTTGTGGCTCTGAATTTGTGGGCTATAGTTCAGTTGATTTTCAAAAAAATTGAATTTTCCACGGAACGTGTAGAAATATTCGACCGATCCAAATGGCCGTTTCTATGACAATTACAGGTCTCAACGTCTATTGATAGAGGTATCAATCATCGAAATCGAAGCACATTTGCAGATTTTCGGTTTTTGTGGCTCTGAATTTGTGGGCTATAGTTCAGTTGATTTTCAAAAAAATTGAATTTTCCACGGAACGTGTAGAAATATTCGACCGATCCAAATGGCCGTTTCTATGACAATTACAGGTCTCAACGCCTATTGATAGAGGTATCAATCATCGAAATCGAGCACATTTGCAGATTTTCGGTTTTTGTGGCTCTGAATTTGTGGGCTATAGTTCAGTTGATTTTCAAAAAAATTGAATTTTCCACGGAACGTGTAGAAATATTCGACCGATCCAAATGGCCGTTTCTATGACAATTACAGGTCTCAACGCCTATTGATAGAGGTATCAATCATCGAAATCGGAGCTCATTTGCAGATTTTCGGTTTTTGTGGCTCTGAATTTGTGGGCTATAGTTCAGTTGATTTTCAAAAAAATTGAATTTTCCACGGAACGTGTAGAAATATTCGACCGATCCAAATGGCCGTTTCTATGACAATTACAGGTCTCAACGTCTATTGATAGAGGTATCAATCATCGAAATCGAATCACATTTGCAGATTTTCGGTTTTTGTGGCTCTGAATTTGTGGGCTATAGTTCAGTTGATTTTCAAAAAAATTGAATTTTCCACGGAACGTGTAGAAATATTCGACCGATCCAAATGGCCGTTTCTATGACAATTACAGGTCTCAACGCCTATTGATAGAGGTATCAATCATCGAAATCGGAGCACATTTGCAGATTTTCGGTTTTTGTGGCTCTGAATTTGTGGGCTATAGTTCAGTTGATTTTCAAAAAAATTGAATTTTCCACGGAACGTGTAGAAATATTCGACCGATCCAAATGGCCGTTTCTATGACAATTACAGGTCTCAACGCCTATTGATAGAGGTATCAATCATCGAAATCGGAGCACATTTGCAGATTTTCGGTTTTTGTGGCTCTGAATTTGTGGGCTATAGTTCAGTTGATTTTCAAAAAAATTGAATTTTCCACGGAACGTGTAGAAATATTCGACCGATCCAAATGGCCGTTTCTATGACAATTACAGGTCTCAACGCCTATTGATAGAGGTATCAATCATCGAAATCGAAGCACATTTGCAGATTTTCGGTTTTTGTGGCTCTGAATTTGTGGGCTATAGTTCAGTTGATTTTCAAAAAAATTGAATTTTCCACGAACGTGTAGAAATATTCGACCGATCCAAATGGCCGTTTCTATGACAATTACAGGTCTCAACGCCTATTGATAGAGGTATCAATCATCGAAATCGAGCACATTTGCAGATTTTCGGTTTTTGTGGCTCTGAATTTGTGGGCTATAGTTCAGTTGATTTTCAAAAAATTGAATTTTCCACGGAACGTGTAGAAATATTCGACCGATCCAAATGGCCGTTTCTATGACAATTACAGGTCTCAACGCCTATTGATAGAGGTATCAATCATCGAAATCGAAGCACGTTTGCAGATTTTCGGTTTTTGTGGCTCTGAATTTGTTGGGCTATAGTTCAGTTGATTTTCAAAAAAATTGAATTTTCCACGGAACGTGTAGAAATATTCGACCGATCCAAATGGCCGTTTCTATGACAATTACAGGTCTCAACGCCTATTGATAGAGGTATCAATCATCGAAATCGGAGCACATTTGCAGATTTTGGGTTTTTGTGGCTCTGAATTTGTCGGGCTATAGTTCAGTTGATTTTCAAAAAAATTGA